>CM028137.1:409117500-410360833 GCA_016271365.2 Neoceratodus forsteri
GGGCTTTTCCCAGTAGGTAGCATGTATGGAGGTCCCTTAACTCTCTTGGGACAATTTGCAGTATAAAAACTTGTGCTGTTAGGGTAATAGGGTGTCCCATCAGTTCAGCTAACTACCTGAAGGGAAGTCAAAAAAGGTTGTATAGTGGGGCACGCCCAGAATACATCAGTGTGATGAGCCAGTGGTTCGCTGCATTGCTGCCAGCATTCAGATGTCCTTGTCCTTGAGTAGTGAGCTGTTATTGCTGGGGTCCGAAAGTATCTTATTATTAGTTGCCAAGCAAAAAGTCACCAGCTGTGCTAGTATGTGAGTTTAGACGCTAGGAGGCAACCTCTGTCCCATTGCTGGGAAGAGATCTCTGCTCCCATTTCTGCATTCCATTTCTCTAAAGTCCCCATTGTGTTCACTCCTAAAGTTTCATTAAGTGTGTTATATAAATTAGAGATAATATGTGGGGTCTCAGTAGAGACTATGGTGGTCTGCATAAGGGATATTAATTGGGGGGGGGGGTTTCTAGCCTATGCACTCCTAGGGGGAGGGAATAAAAAAAGTGCCTCAGCTGTAGGAATTGAAAAAAAATCCTCCTGTCTCAGGCTGTAGGTTTGTCGTAATTCTTGGAAGGTATTAAAGACATTCCCCTTTAACAATTGTGTTACGAAGGAAAGGCGAAGTCGGAGCCATTGACTGAATACATGATCCAGTAAGGCTGTTGGGCATAGGTAAATTAAGTAGGGGGACAGTGCTAGTTGTTTACAGGTGAGGTCCCACATTTTGATCTGTTGCAGAATCCAGGGGCCTGGGCTCCTAAGGAAACTGGCTTGTTGATTCTGGCGTATGGTTACCTTATTAGGTCATTAAATGGAAGCAGACCCTCTTCAATTTCCCTCCACACTGCTGGGTTTGCCCGACTATAGCGTATAACAATAAAGGAGAGGTGCGAAGCCCAATTATATAGTTTAAGATTTGGGAGGGCAAGGCCTCCCATATGCCTAGGAAGGGAGAGGATTGAGGCGCTTATTCTAGGGCATTTACCAGCCCATATGAACCTCATTATGGCTTTGTTCTATAATTGGAGTGTTTTGGTTGGGATGTGTACTGGAACATTTTGAAAAAGATATAGGGCCCCGGGGAGAATCACCATCAGAACGGCCTCCACCCTCTGGTAAAGATAAAGTGGGAGGATGTTCCACCTGGCCAAGTCTGTCTGGAGCTGGGTGTAAAATGGGACATAGTTGTTTGGGATGGCCCTCCCAGCTTTGCGCGCTAGATTAATACCTAGGTATAGCAGTTTCTCCAGATCCCATCGGAAAGGGTAAGACTGTCTGAACTGTAAGGGAGGAGTAAAGTTAAATGTTAGTGCATCAGTTTTGGAAGTATTTAGTTTATATCCTGAGCATTTCCAGTAGTCTTCTATGATTGTAAACACTGCTGGTACTGACTGTGTAGGGTCCGAAAGGAAAAGCAAGACATCGTCAGCGTACAAAGCAATACGGTGTTCTCCCCCCTCCAGTCGGAACCCAGTGAGTTGCAGTGAACGCCTTATTGGCTGGGCCAGAGGTTCAATATAAATGGCGAATAGCCCTGGGGACAGAGTACATCCTTCTCGGGTGCCCCTATGTAAAGGGTAGTAGACGAAGTGATGGCCGGAGACCTTAACACAAGCCTTGGGTGAGGAGTATAGGGCCATGATCAGGGATATAAAAGATGAGGGAAATCCCATCAGAGACATAGTAGCAAACAGGAAGGGCCAGGAGACCCTGTCAAAGCCTTCTTGGCATCTAGGTTGAGAAGGACTGAAGGGATTCTACTAGTGTTCATTCTCTGTGCCAAATGCAAGGCTCTCCTTGTATTATCTGTTGTAGATCTAGAGCTAACAAAGCCTGTTTGGTCTAGACCAATCAAAGAGGGCAAGACTCCATCCAGTCTTTTGGCCATGATGGACATAAAGATCTTATAATTTAGATTTAGTACTGAGATGGAACGGTAGGAAGAACATAACTGGGAGTCCTTATTGGGTTTGGGGATAACTGAAATCATCGCGTATGACCAGCTTGGGGGTGGGTCGGCCAGGTCCCATGCTACCCCGCATAAACCTGTGCCAGCAAGAGACTGATCAGTTGCTCTGTGTGTTTGTAGAACTCTGTGCCGTAGCCATCAGGGCCCAGTGCCTTCATTGTTTTTAGTTGCGATATAGCCTGCTCTTATTTCCATCCGAGTTACAGGGGAAGTAAGCCCCTCCTGTTGATCCCTGCTTAGTTTTGGAAGATCCAGGGGTGAAAGGCAAGTATCAATATTATTGGTATCTAGTGGATGGTCCGGGGTGTATAGTTTCCTATAGTAATCACAGAATGCTTGTGTGATGCCTTTAAGCTGCATTTGTTGGATGTTGGTTTCTGGGTTTCTAATGCTAGTTGTAGTGGAAAGCTTTCTATGCTTATGGAGGCGAAAGGCAAGCAAACGTGAAGCCCTAGGGCCTATTTCCCCACACCGTTGCCTCAAAAAAACTAGGGCCATTTCTGCACGATGCAAGCACAGATCATCCAGTTCCTGTTTGGTCTGTTTAAGCTGTGCTGTCACCGATACATCTCCTTGTTGGTGTATTTCCGGGAGGAAGTTGAGAGTCCTCTCTAGACGTAGCCGTCTTTCCCTTCGTTGTTTAGCAAGAAAGGCAGTGTGTTGTTTTAGATAAACCCCCGAGTACCGCCTTCAGTGTATCCCATCGATCACTGGGGAAATCTCCCTATCGTGCTATCCACCAGGATTTCCTGTATCTTTTTTTTTTTTTTTTTTTAGGAACTCCTGGAAGGGTTCGTTTTTAAGATGAATTGGGTTAAATCTCCACAGGGTGTTTCGCCTTTCTAGCCCCAAATCCCATGCTGTTATCACTGGGACATGATCTGAATGGGCGATGTCTCCAATGATGGCCTCCCTAAGTAATCCCAGGTTTTCTGTTTGTGTACAGCAGTGGTCTATTCTGGTGTATGTACCATGTGCTGCTAAGTAAAATGAATACCTCCTATCTCTGGTGTGGAGGGTACGCCATACATCCAGCCAGCCCACCTCATGGATAAACTTTAAAAAAAAAAAAACAAAAAAACTTATGCGGGCTGGGTTGTCTACTTCTATTGATACTTGTGGTATCTAGATTAGGACTTCGGGCAATATTGAAATCACCGGCCAGGATCAAGGTCCCCTTGGTCATCTTCAACACTTTCCTTAGGAGGTGTCTTATTGTCTGTGTGTTCGATCCTGGGGGAAGTAGGCATTAGCCAGGGTCACCTTGTTGTCTTGCAGTAACCCCTGGACTATCACTAGGCGGCCCTCAGCATCTGCCCACTCCTGTGTGGCATGAAATCAGTATGGCGACCCCTCTCCTTCTACCCACTTTACTGGAGGATGCCAAAACCTGTGTAAATCCCCTACCCCTTAGCTTCTTATGCTCATTTTCATTCATATGCGTTTCTTGTGCATAAATAATCCCTGCTTGACTTTTTTTTTTTTTAATATAAAACACAGTTAACATTCTGGAACGTTTAACTGGACTACCTAGCCCATTTACATTTAACACAAAAATCCGTAATGCTTTATCTGACATTGAAATATTTTATTTTATGGAGAGACTTAACAGAGTCCCACATCTGTATCTTAGTCCAATGTCTCTGTAATGTCCACAACCTGCTTGGTTAAGTGGTGACTGCCTATGAGGGAATGAGGGAATGAGGGAGACAAGCCACCCTCTAACTGTGAACCTGCTAACACTAAATAGTTTAACAAACTGATTTGACAACATAAGGTAGGGGCCTACCAACTGGGCTTGTCCTGCCGAACTACTAACGGCTTCCATGGGGGTTTAGAGCTATGCACGTCCCAGCTCCAGAGTGTACCAATTTTGGCTTGGTCCTATCCTACAAAAGGACTGGACAAAATCATCCAGGGAGGAAAGGGAAGGGGGTATAGTCACGCCAGACCAACTCCAGGGGAGTGGATGGACTTTCCTATGGATTCCAAGCTATTCAGCAGTTTCTCTCAAGTGATTTGGGGCCATCTTTATGTTGCTCCATAGGGGGAAGGCTCTACCCTGAGTAATTACATCTGGGGTGGAATCTGTTCATCCCCCTCGGGGTCTGATCGTGGAGGAGGTCCCTCCGTTCATCCCTCCCAGCCCCCCTGTACAGCAGTGGAAGGGCATATGGGTGGAGGGCAGATCCGAACTCCTCCATGAAGACTGGTTGTGAAGGAGGCAGCTCCTAACCTAGGGACATGCCCCTCCTGTCAGCCAGGGAGACAGTACATGTAGGTGGGAGAGGAAACGAGGAAGTCCCCATCCCAGTCGGGTCCTACGCCTGGACCCCACCCAATCATCCCAACCGCCCCCCTTTAGGCATTAACAAAGTTCAGACCCCCATGGGGGTTCCCCTGAGCAAATCGCCCCACCTCCTTCTAACATCAATGTAGGGTTATGATTTGGAGTGTTCGTTTAGGCTGGTAAGGTGCCTCTGACCTGTCAAGCCATCGGATCCTTGTATTTGTTCTGACTACAAGGCAGCCAGAGGGGTAGTCAGCCTAATCTCCTCCTTCCCAGCAACCAGCCCATCCCCCAACCCTTTCTCTCCCCTGAAAAAAATAAAATAAAAAAAATTATTTATGTATTTATTTTTTTTTAAAGTTCACCACGGGGAGGTTACCCCTTTGAAAAGAACCTCCAGGTGTTTATTTTAGATCTCAGACGGGGGTTATCACTATAGGGCACCTCCCTATGGTGATGAGTCCAAGTTGCTTTTTAACAGTGCTGCTGCAGCGGGGAGATACTCAGGAAAGGGGCAGAGTGCACAGGGGTCCCCAGGGAGAGTCAAAACTTATGGAGGGAGATCATGGCTGGCCTACCTGGGTACCAGTAAAGTAGGTGTAGTGATGGAAATCCAATATTCCTTCATTTGATAGTCTGTCTGGAAGGTTCGGTATCTGGTTCAGCAGTCACTTGCCTTCTCAGATTAGCTATTATCTGCTGGATTGCAGATAATCCTTCTCTATGCCGCTGGTCTCTCACCGCTCTATTCCATGCCTGCTGTGCTAGTTTTGCCGCCAATGATGGGGTTGCCGGTTTTTGGCCTGACAAAACTTCGATCCCCTTCTTAAGCTCCCGTGTAGCCTTGTCAGCATTTTCAAAACATTTGGGGCCTTCTGCAAAATAGATCACCAGTTTCACAGGGTACGGCATTCTAAACTTTATCTTGGACTCCTTCAGCTTCCTAAGGATCGGGCCATAAACTCTATGCTTCATAGCTATCGGTATAGGATAATCATTATCAATGTAGATCCTATGACCTTGGTATTCGAGATTCCCCTTCTGCCAGGATTTATGCAGCACCATTTCTTTTTCTTGATATCTCAGGAAGTGCACCAGAATTGAGCGCAGACGGTTGGGTGTTTGCGGCCCCAGAGTACGATGTACCCGGTCCACCTCCAAGGCAGAATCCTCAGGTATTTCTAGCTGGGTTTTAAAATATTTCTGCAGGAAAAGGATGGGGTTAGTTCCTTCTACTCCCTCAGGGAAACCAGATATTCTTAGGTTGTTTCTCAGACTCCTAGCTTCCGCATAATCCACCTGTTCTTGTAAACCTTTTATCTCCTGGTGCAACTGGAGGATTGCTCGCTCAGTGTGGTCGATCCAGGAGTCAGTAGCTGTGGCTTGATCCTCTAGGCCATCAAGTCTTTTTTCAGATTTGCCCATATCCATACGTAGGGCTGCAAACATAGATTTTGTCTCTTTTTGAAAGTCCCTTAGCTCTTTTAGGACTATGTCCATTTGCCTGCCAATGCTGCTCGAGCTGGTGTGGACGGTCGGCAGTGGATCACAGAGGCCCGACATCTGTGAGCTGTCACTATTGGAATGTAATCCCTCTTGATCATAGGGATCCGATGGCATTTTTTGGTTCTCTAGTTTTCGTCGGGGCATCGCTGTCTTGTTTTTTTGTAGGTTTTGCCCTCTATTTCTTGCTTCTTGCTGGTTCTGAATAGTTTTAAGCCCTGCAGTGGACGGAGCCGAATATTCAGGCTACAGCTCCGTGCATGACGTCACTGGAAGTCCCCCAGCTCGTTTCTTGGTGCGTCTTGGTGGTGGAGGTGGGGGGGTTTACAAAGGAGAGGAAGCATAAAATACTGAAAAACAGCATAAGACACTGTAAATAGTACAGTACAATTAAATTTTGAAATGCAGTTTTATGCAAATAAAAAAAACAAACAAAAAAAAAAAAAACAGGGTTTTGTATTTAAACAAAAGACTTGTATGTATCAAAAACAAAGCAAGTGGAAGTATATTGGCTGTGGAATGGAGCAATTAGGGAATACCCAGAACAGGTCTACCACCAGCTAGCCTGGGAAGCAAATCACTGGTGGGTCTGACCAGTTCCTAGGCATACCAATTGAGGGTCAACTGCTAGGAGGACTGAAAGAAAGAAGAAAAAGGGTGACAATAGAAGGAGTCTACAGGAAAAGGTTGCCAATTTGGCAAGATCATTGGGTAAGGAAAGAGCAGGGGATAGAATGACAGCATGGGTCAGCTGAGGAAGGGAGAGATGTGAAGAGGGAGGATAGATAGGACAAGTATTGGTATTGAATTTAAAAGTTCATAGGGTTCCATGCCTGAACTGCTGCTGTTCCAGGGCTGGCCAGCCTGGTTTGGAGGTACAAATTATAGTGGTGGGTATTTTGCGAGGGGGGGGGGTACAATAAAGGGTGAAATGGCAGGAAGCATTGAAAAGTGGGTCCAGTCTGGCTAGGAAGGGTAGGTGTAGCACCATAGACAATGTCACCATAGTTACAGGCTGGAAGAATGCTTCTGTGAAGAATGCCACATTTGGCAACAGGGGTGAGGCAGGATGTGCTGTGATGGAGGGTACTGAGCTCGTATAAACATAGCACATGCTCCCCCTGCCCTCTGGACAAATGGTTCAGAAGGCTAAAGGACGGGAGCTGCTTTCTCACAGACTTGATGTTTACTTTATAAAGTATTTACTTTCCTGGGAGACCTCAACATCTGGCTTTCAGTGAGAGTTCTGCTTCTGTACTAGTTTAAACCAGGGAGGACTAAAGTGCATGAAGGTCAGCTGACTCCCCAAAAGCCACACAATAAACCATGCTTTGAACCGGAACATCTGAATTCAGAACTCCAACTAAAAAAGACTAAGCAACCCTTCACAGGTCCTGGTGGAGGAGAGGATAAATAAAATACTATGTTTTTTCTGCCAATAACTTCTGCAACCTGCACTCATATATACATTAAATCCTAAAGCCCAACCAATGCTTTAGCATGATGTCAGTGTCCCAAGTGGGCAAATGGCAATCAGCTTTATTTTCTATTTGGTCTATAAAAAATACAAAGACATCTAGCTTTTTCTGAAACAAAACACACACACACACACACACACACACACACACACACACACACACACACGACACAGAACTGAGGCTGTGCAGAAAAATCTAGAGCCCATGTGACCTGCAATCCCATGAAACACTGCAAAATTCGCCTTTGGAGTGCAAAAACAAGATGAAGTGAGCAGTACTATGATTTCAATGTGCCCTTAAAATTGATGGAGAAGTGGTTTGGGAAAGGCGGAAAAAGCAAAGTCATCGTTTCCCCATTATAACGTGAAGTACTCCGCTTTGCATTGTGGGTACTCGTGGATTCGTGTTACTCACAAATCGATTTCACCCACTTCGCCCACCACGGGGCAGCAAAAAAAAAAAAAAATACATACAGATTGGCTCTGGCATTGCAGTGGTAGTGCTACCACTGGTGACCTGGGTTGAGAACAAGCCTGAGGTCATCGGGGAATGGCATAGGGGAGGAGCACTGAGCATCCCAGAGGTCACTCTCCTCCTCCATGGGGAAGAGAGCAGCTGGCTCCACCATGACACTGCCACCTGGGTGACTGCAGGTGGCAGTGCAGTTGGGAACAACTAGCGGAAAGGAGGATGCTGGCTGGTGCCATGCTATGTACACAACAGAATCCTGAAGAATGGGGATCAGAACATGGAAAATCTCACCCAGGCAGGATGACACCAGCCTCCCACAAGTCCCATGGTGGTGACCAAGGCTCCTCCCTCCATTTGGATCCTCACTGTTCCTAGTGTTGGGAGAGCTGGCCACCCCTGTCATTTGGAGTTGACCATGAAGAATTCGGCTTAGAATAGCAATTCCAGAAGAAGCATAATGACAGGACTGGTAAGGTCAGCAGTAAGAAGTGTGGCTGGAGATACAGGAGAGAAAGAGAATAATGATGGGAAGGGAGCACAAACACATAGCCCTCTAGGCTGGTCTCAGACACCAATGTAATAGTGGGGTTAGTGGAGGATGGCTCTGGGAGCCTAGCTACAGAGGGTACGTCCAGGTCTGAGGACCTGTTGGCCATGTTGGACAACAAAAGCTTTTTATTTAAATACATACATACACACACCCCCTAGGGCCAGATACTCAGCCTTTGCACATGCAGGTCAGTTGCACCTGCAAATGTAATTTTTTATTTATTTATTTTTTTAAATATCAGTCATCCAGTATCCAAGACAGTATTCAGAATTTTTTTTGTTTGCTTAGCTAGGATATTCAGACACAAATTTACCTTATGTATTATTTAAGCAATAAGCCACAAGGGGTGTGGGTTATCAGGGGATTTACTACGGCTGAATGATTTGCCCACGAGGCACAGCAGAGCGGGTAAATCCTCACCAGCCGTAGTAACCCCCGATAACCCACATCCTCTGAGTGGCTTATTGCGATTATACCAAGGTTCATTTTTTTTTTTTTTACTGTAATAAAATACTAATACTAAAGAGGTTGCTTTGCTTTTTTAATTTTATTGTATTGATTCCTGTGCTGCAGAGGATTGATTGGATTATAGTCTCATCAACAGCCGTTGGTTATCAGAGGATTTACACCAGTGGTAAACTGCCAGTCTGATGATTTCATTGGCTGTTCACTTATGTCTATGGTATAATTTATTATGGATGATACTTGCAGGAAAACAGATCTTTTGCATCTCCGACTTTCTCATCCTCCTGCTACCTCCCTCCCTCCATGTAAGCAATAATGCCCAAGAGGGTGGGCGGTATTGGGCAATACCGGACCGGCCAGGGGCGTAATGAGGCCCGACGCCGCAGGCGGAGGGCCTTATAGCTCCTGGCTGGTCCAGTATTGCCCATACCACCCACCCTGGAGGGCATTATTGCGCTTAGAAAATGGGCTAACTGTTGAAAAATAAAGAGACAGAATAGTAGTTTTTAAGTGAATAAATAAGTTTTATTTTTAACATTTTTTTGAAAGTTGAGAAAAAATAGTTCGTTTTTAACATGCTTAAAAATGGTTAAGAATATTGTAAATAGACTGTTAAACATTGTTTTACTATTTTTTTATTTGGTAGGAAAGAAAAACATTGAGCTGCAGCTGTTTAGATTGATGGCGGGTGGGCATTCATATTAGAGACGGGGAGGGAACATTTCATCTATACCAGCCGACTACTCAATGCAAATGCCGCCACTGAGCTGCTCCCAATTCTTCCCCTGTGCAGTTTATTCAAATTTAATCCCTCTCACTGCCACAAACAAAAACAGACAAAAAAATAAGTAACCGTCTCTAATATGAATGCCCACCCGCCATCAATCTAAAGGGCTGCAGCTCAATGTTTGTCTCCTGTGGGGCACCAGAATTTTGTATCGTTTCCATGGCGAACTTCTGATTCCCCCCTATCTGCTTTAGGGGGTTTGGAAGTAACTGCTTTTTTTTTTATAAGTTTCCTGGACCTTGCTGCCTGCCCTGAGGACCAGGACTGAGTTGTTGAACTTTCCTTTTTTCCGGGAAGTGTGAAGAGGAGCGGTACATGGGAAAACAGCCGGAGCGGCGTGTGGGAGAGAGAGAGAGAGAGAGAGAGAGAGAGGGCCAGAGCAGCATGTGAAAACTAAGGGAGATGGAGGAGCCCCAAAATACAGCAGGTACTGCTGCATTTCGTACTGTAAGATGGACGATTATTGTTTAAGTAGGGTACTGGGGACACAGGTGGCAAACTACTGAGAAGGGGCATAGGTGCTCTGAATGTCTCACTAATGTAACCTTGCCACCTGTTACTTTTCTGTTACGAGCTTCTATCCCGACGGTTTTTCCCTCTTAATTGAATTTCTTTTCTTTTTTTTTTTTTTTTTTTTAATAAATAGGCTAGGTTTTGGGGATAGTGCACTGGAGTTGTGGGCAGGGTTGTGCGTGCGTGTCTGTGTGACTAGTTGGTCTTTCCTGTCGCTTAGCAAGGGCAGAAAATGGCGGCAATTTTAAATTTCAATTATGTGGTTTTAGTCAGTCAGGAAGCAAGGTGGGCAGTAGGATTCTTCAGTGGGTGAAGGGGCTCTTGTGCTGGAACTTTTTATTTGCTGTGCGTCTATTGAAAGTTAATGTACCCCCCTGGCAGGGGTACCAGCCAATCAGAGCTCAGCAAATAAAAAGCCCATTTTCTAATGAAATCATAATACTATGTTTATGAGATCTCAATCATTCCACAGCAGCAGATTGTGATGTCACAAACATAATTATGACTTATGCAGGCAAGAAGGCAGATATTGAGACGGGGGGGGCGGGAGACAAATAATGTTTTCATGTAAATATCCTCAGTAATAAACACAAATACAGAACATTTATTAAAATTAATTGAAATTATGTCTGAAGACTGTTTTACTAATATGGTTTTCCTGGATACTGGAAAAATGACTTTACAGGGAATTCACCAGAATGTATACCCACTATCAAGCCTAATGGTGCCCATAGATATAATGGGGCAGCATTTTGTGCCTTTTTTTTTTTTTTGTTTTCTAAAAGCAACAGAGTTGCAAGTGCAAAGGTTGATAACACCCTTCATCTGCTGTTCTACTGTTCAAGACATATTGAAAGCAACATTACTTGCAGCTGTACAGCTTCTCTGCAGAGCAAAGTAAAGGACAATAAGTGACAAAATAAAGAGCTATTTGATAACAGTCATTTTACTGCTTGTAGTAAAATGTAAATCAACTGAACAGCCAGCAGGAAATACTATAATCGACTGTAATGGTACACCACTGTACATTCTCAAAGCAGTCAACTGTGATCATAAAAGAAATCCTTTAGCAACACTCTCATCTGTGAAGTATCATGTGAGCTGCAGCCACAAAATTATATGTCTGCCTATCAGCTCTACATAATTTTTATTTTTCATTTTTATTGATTATACTGCCCTTGTTGGCTTTCGTTGGCCATTTTCCAAGTCCAACACTGCACAACCATGGCTGCAACACTGTCTGGGAAGTGCAGAGCCCTTGAGTAAAGGAAGTCTCCCTCCTACAAGAGGGTGCTTTATCCACTTTACTTCACACCTCCCCCCCCCACTCAAAATAGCCTGCCCGCATCACACAGTGTTGTACCACTCCCATCTGTCCAAGAAGGTGTGTTACAGTGAGGCAAGCAAGCCCTCCTTCCCAGAGTTAGGGAAAAAAAAAAAAAAAAAGTCACCTCTGCAGCGGTGTGGAGACTTTACTGGCCCGGACCAGAGTGGGACAAATCAGTTCGTGAGCTGGTAGTCAGTTGACCAGTACTTTGAAACAGAACTGTACTGAACCTTTCAGCCACCGATTTGTAGAGGCTGCCTGATTTTCAAATACCGTACTGTTCCACATTCTGTAATCATTATATCTTAATGGGCCTTTTACACTGCGTTTTGGGCAAGTACCCTTTTAGAATTGTGTGATGTAGTTTATGTCCCTGTTCAGCTGTTCCATTTTTGGCACGATTCATCCATGTTCTACTATAAAACTCTGTGGCTGAAAGGGACATAAACACATCATGCAGTTCTGAAATGATCCTCACCACCTGTGTGTAAATGAGAAACACACATTGCTTCCAAAAGGCTGGCAAAGATGGAGCCATAACAAAATGGGAAGTGGTATTAAAAAAAGTTTTTAAAGGGGGAAAAAAAAAAAAATGGCTTACAGGTTCACTGCATTTCCCTTAAAATATCTAGTAGCCAAACCAATTCTGGCCTTAAAAGGATTCTATTCAGCATTAAAGCACTGGTCCTCGATTCCCCCTTCTGTCTGCTCTGCCTCTTCCCCTTTTTCCCTTAACACTCTTCTTTGTGACTTTACAACTTCTTTGTGTAACTGTCCCTGACCTGACCTTAACAGCCATCCTACACTCCACACCCACTGTTCGCCACAGCCCCGATACTGCTCTGGGAGTCCTCCAGCAACACCACTGCACCAGGGTTGGGTTTCACTGTTCCTGTTCTAGTGTAATTTTATCCACCTTGCACATCTTGCTGTACTGTATTACTCTGCCCTAATTATTGCTCTGCACATCCGTATCTACTGTAGTTTTGCACCTTCTTTTTAGTACTGTATTACTTGGCTCACAAGAGAAAATATTGTTAATGCACTTTCATTCTTGGACCTGACTGTACTGTTTACCTCATGATCCCCATGCATCTGGAAATGAGCTTTTACCAACTTAGTATGCCTTTCCTGATAATTAATTTACTACATTTCAAAGGTTTTAATTTACACCTGGAGGCTCAATCTACAGAATAGTTGTTATTGACAGGGGCTGATCCAGGAGTCCTATAGATGGGGAAGCTCAAGTCAGATAAAAAAATAAAAATAGGCCGGAGTTCTGGTAGGCCGCCTAGGCCCCCAGAATTTTTTTTTTTTTTTTTTACATTTTGGAAAGTATTTCTAATGCAATTTTTACCCATTTCCTTCCTCTCCATGCTTTGAGAGTTGTACCCTACCACCATCCCCAGAGTCCCCACAGCCCACATGACAGTATGTTGCCCAAAATATCCTCCCACCCCAAAAATAAAACAATACCAAAAGACTGCAGCATATCCAAAACACATAAAAATGAGACAAGTTGAAACAGACTTGGTGATAGACAAATTGCAGACAAATTAAATGACAATCCAAGTAAACAAGTTCACACGTCACTCTCTTAAGCACATTATGAAATTACCATAAAGCCAACCTATCCCAGTTTGTCCTGCAGTACGAATTAACTTATCCCTTAACCTTACCTCAATAAAAAAAAAAAAATACAATAACTACAGAACTATGGGAACAAAGTCACTTTGCTATCTAGTTTCAAGTTTTGCTTGCTATTTTTGCAAAACAGATTATTCTATAGAGCAACTTATTCCAAAGAAAATACATTTTTAAATAAAATATTTTTTATTGTTTTAAAATTTCCTTTATTGGGACAACCCCATGGCATGAGGCATCTCATTTTTATGAAAGGCCCAAGAAGTCAATAAGCAGACAGCAGAATACAGTTTTTAAACAAATATAAAATTTTTTTTTTTTTTTTTTGAGTAGCAACAGCACTTGCTTGGGTACATCACAACTTGCTCCCCTCCCCGTTCAACACATATAACTACATACACTAAATATCTGATTCTATCACTTTTTTCTTTGATTTTGTAACTGCCTGTGTCAATGTGCCAAACAACGTCTTACGACTTCTGCTGCTAATTTTGCTCTCCAAGCTTGCAGAAACTCCTGCACATGCCATAATATACAGCAGAACACCTTTAAAACCCCTATGTCTATTAATTCCCACTGTGCTCATTCACACTGTACAACCACCATTGAAAAGACCACACAGATTAGACATACAGTACATGCTGAAGTTTTTACCTCCGTTCAAAGGTGTCATGTACCAGTTTTTGCCTCTCCTGGTTTATGCTGTTGCTGAGACAAGACCTGCCCTAGCATTAGTTTTGTACCACTTCTAGCATGCTACCAAAGGGCACTACCCTCCAACTCCCTCTCCTGCGAATCCACACCAAAATCAGTTTCCCATATTGGACAAAACCAGTAGTGACCTTAAACTATTTTAATGTCATGAATTTAAGCTCCCCATACTAGAAATTAAAAACACTAGTACTACATTTATTATTACACACCCAGTTTGATTTATTTATTTAGTTTTTGTTGTCTGGGTAAGGCAGTGTTCATTTCAGGCCGCGGGATCGCACCAATGGCGTGCCAGATGGCCAGCCTGACCCATCTTGAAAATGCTGAATGTGTCTTTAAGACGAGCTTACTGCTTTAAGAAGCATAAGCGCGTGGAGCATACGCGCACTTCAGTAGCATATACAGCAGCAGCACAACAGACGCTTTCGTCCCCGGGGGTGTTTGAGAGGCAGGATTGACCACTGACTAAAGAACGCCCCTTGGGGGCGTGTCACACACGCTACAGCACAAAAATGTAATGGAAAAGGTGAGTTTGTCCCCAGGGTCATTTTTGGGAGGCAGGACTCAGTGACTGACTGAAGAGTGTCCCTTGGGGGGGGAGGGGGTGTCACACAGCAGTACATGTAAAATCAATGCTGGCTGCAGAACAGAAGAGTTCGTCCCTTGAGCGTGTTTGAGAGGCAGGACTGATTTCTATTGTAGAACACCCCTTGGGAGCGTGTCACACAGGACAGCTCTGCACAGAATATCTGGCACCTGCAGCATAGAACATCCATGGGAGAGGACATTAAACTCGAGACACATTGCGGGTGAGAGTTTCTGACAATATCAGCCACAGATAGGCTGAAATGGATTGTGATGGGCGGGCACTTCTGTTTTGTACAATCTGTATCAGCTACCAAGACCGTGCTCTTCACTGTAGATTGCACAGTTCATTCAGGAGACCCATCATGTTGGCAGGCAACACAGAACTAGTAGCAGTGCATTAGATCAGGTCGTGATTCTTCTGTTCAAAAACCAAATCATTTTAGGCAATATCAGCTTTAATATTGAAAGCTGTAAGAGCCACACATTGGAGCCATTAATAATTCTGCTCTTCTATGTGAAATAATTAGATCTCTGACTACATTAAGGGCATCAGCACATACTGATTGCAAGGGCTGAGTTATGGGGCCTCTGCCCTCAATTATCTCCAGGTTCCAATTAAAAACTGGAGGTTGGAGGAGTGTGCTGTAATAAAAGAAACTAAAAAAAAACACACACACACACACACACACACACACACACACACATATTTGGGGAAAGCTGATCAGTTTGAAAATTTTAAAATAACTAAGTAGAGTAGTGGTGTCTGCAGCTCAATAATCCAACCAAGGAGCACAGGCAGCGGGAAAGACAGAAAATATTGACTTGCTAGAAGTGAATATTAGCAGAAAAAAAAATAAAAGCAACAGATCTGTGTGTGTTTTGGGGGGCTTTGTATTCAGTAGTTAACAGCCTCAGCAGACAGGGAAAGCAACAGTAGATTGAATAAGGCAAGTCAAGTGTCTTAAAAAGACAATTATAATTAAAAATTATCAGCACGGAAATTAAAGAATCAAGTAGAGTAGGAGACAGTGAGGTGGCTGTGTGTGTGTGTGTGTGTATATAAGGGGAGGTGTCTCAGTCTCATGTTCACAAAGTTGGGTTGGCAGCCAGGCAGGCAAAGCCACAACAGCAGACTGATAAAGCAAATCAACTAGAAGGAAAAGAAGAAAAAAAATAAGGAAAGAAAACAAAGAATAAAGCTTAAGCAGAGGAGTGAGGGCTGTGTGTGAGGAGGGGCTGTGTCTTGTTCTCATTAATTGGCAGTCAGGCAGGAAAAGCCACAGCACACTGAAGACAAATGAACTGAAAAGGAAATTATTAAAAAAATATCAGCACAGGGAAAATAATAAAGCAGAGGAGTGTGAAGCTGGCTGTTTGTGTGTGTGTGTGTGTGTGTGTGTGTGTGTGTGTGTGTGTGTGTGTGTGTGTGAGTGAGAGAGAGAGAGAGTGAGAGAGCTATCTCTTGTTATAACCTTGCTAGCTGGCAGCAGGCAGGGAAGGGCCCAGCTAATGGATAAATAAAATGAATTAAAGGGAAAAGAGGAAAAAAATCAACAGGGAAAATAAAGAATAAAGCTTTATGCAGAGGACTCAGAAGTGAGGGCAGGGGTGGTGTAAGTGAGCCGTCTCTCTCTTGTACACACAGTATGAAGCAAGGTGCGGAAAGCCACAGCAAAGTGAACAAGTGAACTGAACATAAAGAAAGAAAGAAATATCTGCATGGAAAGGAAATAAAGCAGTGGAGTGTGAAGGCAGAATCTGTGTGGGGGCTCTGCATAGTTGGCAGTATAGGCAGGTGAAGCCACAGCAGATTGATGAAGAAAGTAATTTTATGAAAAGAAAAAAAGAAATATCAGAATGGGTCTGGAAAAAGGAAAGCAAGCAAAAGGCAATGCGACTGTGTACACAACTTCCTGAACTAATGGCCTAGACCTGTGACACACCCCAGGACGTAATCCTGCTACGGCACGGACTTGTTTTGTGTCTCACACAGATGGTGTAGTGTAAAAAAGAAAGTCTCAGACACAGGAGTTTACAGACTTGTTTTTCATTTTATTAAACCATTTAAGTCAGTGAAACAGTAAATCTCATACATCAGACAATTCTACAAGGCTAAATGCCCAACTTAGGATTTTCACTTATTGTGCTTGTGTTACAGTTCATACTTGCTTTTCCTCCTATTTATGGCATGCCAATAGTAACATCAAATTTTCACTGTAGATCTCGTTCCACAGTTGTTAATTCTTGTTTTAAAAACATGTATTAAATTGGCACATGACCCACCTTTTCAATTGTCAGTGGGTCAACTGACCCACCAAATTTGATTTCTAGAATGAACGCTGGTAAGGTGCAGTAGTCACGGAAAAGACCATTTTCAGTTACGACCCGGGAGGGTACAGAGCAGAACACAAACAAAGCATAAAAGAGTCAAGATAACAATACATCATGTCATTAACATAAAACAATTTTTCAAGGATGGGAAATACATTGCAAGTAGGAGTAAATAAATAGCATGAAACACTAATATCCTGTCCCATCCCAGCTGCCACCTCCCACCCACCATAGTTTGAGACTGTGAAAGTCTCTCTTTTTAAAGCAAGACATACCTGATTAAATGAAGACTTGATCCATTTCAGCAGGCTGAAGTCTATGTGCCCCTAGCTGAGTACTGTCTCCGGTCACCTGGCCACCAAACTCTTTCTCTCTAGACAGCACACACCGACTCCATGACTCCTAATGAGCAGAGCTCTCAGCTACAGCTTGCTTCAGCTACCAGAAGATGACCTGAACCTCAGTCCAACTCCTTTTGTGGATTTATCTAGGCCACACTGACCCTGCGTTACCAGACTGCAGCGCCTGAAACCCTGGGCTCTGCTCTTCACTTGTGGGCTACGCTCTCTCTCCCTCTACCCCCTGCCCCCCGTCTGCTCCTCAGTAGTACACTCACTCCTCTCTTGCTCCGTTAATCTTCTGAGTGAATGAATTACAGCTCACTCTTGTTTCGGCAGCCCAGACATTTAAAGAAGGTGCCCCTTGCTAGCCATATCCACTACTGGACACAACAGCAAATCAGGAGTAGTAAGCACCAGGCGATCTGGTTGAGATTTGTATTGTTAAGGTTCACTCTACTTTGCTGCAGCTGTACCCCCTCTCACGCATGAACAGTCCCCCTGGCGCACGAACAAAGGAGCTGCACCAAGCCTGCAAAAGTAGAGAACGAATGCTCAGGCTCACTAAGGTAAGACCACCTGCTGTCATTAGTGCGGACCTGACACATGGTGCAGGCTGAAAGTTAAAAGAAATTCATGCTGGAAACCGGTTGGGGATCAACTATGTAATGTGGCTAGGTGGTTGTTTACTGCACTACCAGGACACTGGAGGACAGATGACACCTACATGGCTCAGGTGGTTTTCATGGAGGCATTAGTGTATAGCAATTAAGAATGCAGCACAGTGTGTTACTAATAGAGGAGCTCCATGAAGGGGGCGCTATAGCACCCTTATCCCCCCTAAATCCGCCTATGATTGAGGTAAATGATAACACCTAAAACATGAACCAGAGTAGGATGATGAATAAAATGTTTCTCCCTTCCCCCCATAGCCAGTAATTAACAGCAGAAAGCAAACACTCACTAGCTACACGTGTGATGTCCGACAAGGACAATGTCCTTCTATTCACTAGAAGTAGAGTGAGGGGAGTTCTGCCAGCATGTCTCCCACATTGGAAACATCACTTAGTGGGCAGGAACTTTTCAACTCTGCTAGCCAAACTGATCTTTTCAGTGGCCATTGACATCTGACTGCTCGATTTATCCTACACTGCCTGGGAGTCGAAGTCGAATTTACGCCATTAACTCAGTTCTCCCACTAGGTAGCACAATGTGGTGCTCCCAGCCCCACAAAAGAATTCAAAAACCAAAACAGACTAACCATTCATGTTGTATCTCATTGTTGTTGTCAGCTGCTTTTTTGTTCGGCCATCTGCACCCAGCTGTAGCATTCCCAGCACTGCAGAAATCCCATAGGGAGACAGCACAACATTCTCCTGTGGCTTTGACTTTGTCACCTGGTTAAGGACCTGAACTCCAACATCTGAGCTGAGCTCTGCAAGGGAGTGTATGCTGTACTGGGAGTGGACAGACGACACTGCCACAATGGCGAGGAGGAAGATATGTCTCATTGTGACTCCGTAGGCTAGTGTCACCTAGGATAGACAAAGACAAAAAGATTATTGAAACATCTCCCATGTAGCATGTCTGAACAAAAAAAAAAAAGGAAATTTTTCATTATGACAGGGACATAGACGCTTTCCGTACGGGGATAAGTTATTCTTTGCAGCAAGCCCCTGTGCTGCATATGGGATCTAATCCATTACACTGGCCTTGGCTCCATGAACTGCCTTACACAATGATACACACCAGTTAGACCAGAAGAAGGAACATAATTTGGTTTTACTGTACACAGTGCCTTTCTTACATATTTTCCCATTACGATTTACATGTTATGAACAGTTAGCAGCAGTCATAAGGTACACAAAGGGAGTATGTAAGAGCTTGAACAAGAAAGGAAAAGCAAGAGGATGAGGGTAAACAGTGGGGAAATTTTTTGACTCAAGGTCACACTGTAAGTGTCCCTACTGATTCAAATCTGGATTCTTAGGTGTGCTTCTTTTTAAACCAGAAAGGTACACACAGCTGCGACAGCTCCTTTCTACGACCATCCTGGGAGATGGTTTAAACAGACCAGTTACACTGACGGGGAGCATGGGCCATTGCACTGAGGAAATCCTGGACCTTTTACTTTGGTGGCAGGGTATGTGCTGGATTTTTTCCTTTTAATTACTAACCAAATACATATGTTAGTCATTATAGCTATATAAAACACACGGTCAGGTGCCGAACCTCATTTTCATACCTAAATGCACACCCTGATATGGCTTATTACTTATAAATATGATCTGTAAGCTGGAAATGAGCCATCACAGCTCTGTGTGCCTTTCTGGTTTAAAAATAAACAAACCTGAGAACCCATATTTGAATCACTATGGGCACTTATGGTGTGACTGAGTCAGCAAAATTCCCAGTGCTTACCCTTGTCTTCCTGCTTTCCTTAGCTTGTTCAAGCTCTTACATACTCCCTCTGTGCACCGTATGACTGCTGCTAACTGTTCACAGCATGTAACTTGTTGTATAAATGATTTATCTTCACTTGAGCAGTTTGACCTCGGGCACATCACTCATGACTTACGCCACTCGTGAGGTTATCAGAGGTCAAACTGGTCTTGTGAAGATAAAACATTTATACAAACAGGTCCCAAACACATATTCCTTATATATGTAACAGATAATCCACTACTGGGTGTGCAGTCATCCTCAGACATATGCACAGCTTGGTGTGTGTTGTCAGGCATGAAGCCACAGGCCAAGTGCTTTCAACCACCCAAGGCATACATACTGTATATCAGAGCATGACCACATGCCTGTAATGAATTATCCAATAAAATGGCAAAAAAAATTTGTTGGGGTGAAACAAAAGTAAGAGGCACAGGTGTGTGGTCACTGAGGGACAGTGCATGGTCAGGTGGTACGCTTCATCCAATCAGGAGACAGCATTTCTGCCGATTTTTTCCTATATATTTTATTAGACATAGGTGATAACCATAACATCTGAAAAAAAAAAAAAAATCCAATTTTTTTTTTTTATTATATGTAAACATGACCTCTTCATATATCAACTCAATCTTCCTTCCGACTTTGTGACCAAGGGGGACATTTTCAAAGGAGATGCACTGGCGTATCTCAAGAAATGCACCGCAGCACGATATTCAAAGATCTGAGACGCGTTCCACATCCACGGCTGTGCCCAAGCACAGCGATAATATACAGTGGTTATCATACAAAAGTTTCAGTACTCAGGTATACCTCAGTGGTACTAAGGCAGGATCACATTACAGTCAATGCAAATTGAACTGGAGTGCCTCAGTAGTACCTCAAGGTAAACCTCAGTACTGATAAACCTTTGTACAATCACTACTGTATGTGGCACATCTCCATATTCAGCCACGATGGGCGTCGCAGCCACCTGCGCATCCCTGAGATGTGCTGCACAAAGTTAGGCATGGAAAAACCAGGCCCAAGTCCCACTCACCCACAGGCAGGCTGCTGTACTGTACACAGGAGCACAGCAGAGCCTGCCCCCCCTCCAGCTCAGTCCCGTTGAACATCAAAACCCATCCCTTTTTCGTAGTGCGGGGTTCCACCCTTCCTGTCCCAAACCCGGCTTGAATTAAAAAAAAAAAAAAAAAAAAAAATTATTTCCCCATCCCTTTTCCATAGTGTAGTGGCCCCTCACCCCATCCTGAGCCCAAATCAGCATTCAATGTATAATAATCAATCATTCATATTTCCATAGTGTAGTGGCCCCCAACCCCACCACCCCAGCAGGCATGAACCCCTCCATGCACCCCCCTCAACCCGACCCTGTGCCGGCGACTGGCACAGCCCTCCAC
The DNA here is from genome assembly GCA_016271365.2 of Neoceratodus forsteri. Classification (NCBI taxonomy): domain Eukaryota; kingdom Metazoa; phylum Chordata; order Ceratodontiformes; family Ceratodontidae; genus Neoceratodus; species Neoceratodus forsteri. Next base: position 409,138,355 of record CM028137.1, read on the forward strand.
ACCCTGCCATGGCCAGCCACCAACTGATCGGTCCAGATCTTGTACTGTGCAAAGTACAAGCTATTAGTGGCAAGCAATGAGCTTATACATTGTACAGTATGAGACTGAGACCAATCAGTCGGCGGCTGGCTGTGGCAGGGTGTGAAGGGCTGTGCCAGTCACCAGCACGGGTCAAGTTGGGGGGGTGCAGGGAGGGGTTCATGCCTGTTGGGGTGGGGGGCCACTACACTATGGAAATAATTTGAATGATTATTATACATGAAACGCTGATCAGGGCTCGTAATGGGCCCCCCAAGTGCTCTAACTCCATCATTTTTAATTACTTGTGTAACCCCCCCAACAAATGGGGGTTCCTAAAAGTTGTTGGGGAGCTGCCTAAGTGCCCCCCCCATTGTTGGCATTTGGCACTTAAGCCGTTTGAATGGCTCTGTGAGTGCTTGTAGAGCCTCCATGTACTGTCTCTTTTAAGAGCTGTCTGTTTGCAGACACCATTATTGGTCATGCGGGGGACTCTGCGTTTCCCTGCTTGAGTCCCGCTCGAGTTGTACTGTAACTGCCCCTCTTTGCCGTTGCCGAGAGCGCAAAGGGGAGCTCACTTGAAGGATGTGACTATTTGCCCGTAATCATTTAGAGTAACAGTGAAAATGCAGCTGTTTAACCTGCCTTTGTTGCAGCTGGGACTCTGTGTGCTGCGACCCTCCATTTTGGGCCAGGACTATCTGAGGGGTCCAATGGAAGCCAGGGGGTGTCTAAAATGGAGTTAATAGTGACCAACCAGAATCGGGACTCCAAGTGGAGCCGGCTGACCAATGGGGACACAGCTAGTAATTCTGGGAAGTGAAGTCTGGACTATGGCGCCTTTTTTTGAACCAATGAGGGCAGTAGGAAGTAACTGGCATCGGTATCCCACCAATGGGATTGTGTGGTGCCCACACTAGATTGCTCTGCCCAAACTGCCCCAAGACAGAGTCGTTGGTGATCGTGAAGGGAGAAGGAGCTCTGGCTCCTGCGCTGAGGAAGTCTTTGCATGGGAAGCGCGTGTGGCAGGCCAAGAGGTCGGGCGAAAGCAACGCCAGAAGGAGTGGACCAGATCCATGGAGGAGTGCAAGTGGAGGAGGCTGTACGATTACAGCTACCTACCAGGCTCACCCTGTAGAGGACTGGAGAATCTGCTTTAATCGCGCTCGGTCTGTCAGGACATGTGAAGCTGCGTCATTTGGCCCGATGTATGCAGTGAAAGTGATCGGAAATTTACAGCAGCTGCCTGGTATGGTACCCCTCTGTTCTTCAAATAAATGTGTATAGAAGTGTTTAAAGTCCAGGCTTGGTCCTGCCAGTGGTGCAAGAGCGATCTTTCTGCTGGAGTCGTGAGTACTAAATCAGGGTAGCTCCCTGTCGGATGTTCATAGTGAGGGCAAGATTTGTCTGGCGGCTTTACTGGCTACACGAATTGAGCCTGCTGGCTCTACTTAATCCTCTTAGGGATCAAATGCTTGTTTTCTGCATCTGGGCCCCAACCAGCTGCAACGAAAGGCTAGCCTTCTATTGCCTGGGTACCCGGAGACAGTGACTTATAGGTTAGACCTGTGCACAGTGCCCTAAATATATACACATTATATATTAATTAGAGTGGTAGCTAATTAGCCTGATTTCCCCCAGTCCTTGTTATATTCCCCCTAAATAAATCAGATTGGTTGTTTTGCAAAGGTATACTGACTGAACTGTGCGTCTATGCTGAATTACTATACAGTGGTTATTGTATAACGGCATCTTACTTTACAGGGGGTCCCCAGAGCCAAGCTGATTGAACCAAGCCTGGGGGTAAGCGTATATGGCAAGGGTACTGTGGCTGACTTGTGTGGGCCACTAGGGGAAGAAAGGGGGGTTGCAGTGACCCAGAGGGCTGTAGCCAAGTCATTTCAGACTGTTCCAACCCAGACCTCTGGGTGGAGGCACCTGCCATCGGATCCAGGCCCCTAAACCTGTTCATGTCAGAGCAGGCAGGGGTAGTAGCCCTTGGGATAGCACCCCCTAGGGGTTACACTTCATTATTTACATAGGCTGCTATTCAATTTGAAAACAAAATTTTTTTATGGAAAACGAATCTTTAGTAACAGTTATTCATCATCAACTTTGTCAAGTAATGTAAATTTGCTTTAGAGCAAATACCATTATATTGCACTAGACTCCTCCCTAGTTTCTCTCTTTTACAGGACCTGGTGAGATTCGCTATTTCAGTTTGTTCCTGTTCACTATGTAACTAATAGCATGGTGCATCATCAATGGTTCACATCTGTGCACAGGAAATGGGGAGGTTTTGTGTAATGTGCTGATGCAGAATGGCGGGCACACTGCACTGTAATGACTGTTAAGGGTGAAGCCACATCTCGACTGCAAAAGCACTTATATTGTTTATCAAAGGTTTCCTTTGCTTACTTTTTTTGGTCATCTTTTCTTCTCTTGTAGAGTGTCTTAAGTTTTGTACTCTGTCCCTGCTTTTTAAACCTCACTTAAAATGTCTTCATCTATTTAATTAGTAGTAGCGATAGTGGTAAAAGATGGGTAACAGGCCTTCTCTGCTTTTGCACCTAGGTTTTGGAACTCCCTCCCCCTCTCAATAAGCGGTTCATCCACCCAATTATCCTTTTAGAGGAAATACCTCTTCCTCTAACTGTAGGTAATTCTTGCAACAATCCCTGTTGAACCCGCTCTTGTCCTCCCCATCTGCCCAAATGGCAGAGAGAACTGGGTTTACCCTCAACTCCATCACTTTTGCTCAGCACTTTGTTTTATATTATCACCCGTTTTGTATACTTGCATCATCTATTAAGTTATTTTTTAATTTGTTTTTGTTTCCATCGATACTTTTGGTTTGCTAGCTGCATTGCCTAGTCTGCACCTGTAATTGGGTTTCTTATGTTTATCAGTTTTGACCATATTTATATATGTTATGCAGCATTGGGTAAGTTACTGTTTCTATTACTTTCTATTTCTTTTAGAAAAACTTGATCCAGGAAGCTCCGTGCAGTCACTAGCAAGGATGGAGACGTACTAGATAAAGTAATACACTTGACAGTTACTTATTTCTTTTTATACAAAAATAAAAAACTATAATAGATGACATTTGACAGTGATAGGTTAGTTACTAGTTACTTTCCGATAAATATGATCGGTTACAGTTACGAATTAATTTTGTATAAAAAGACATAAGTAATTGTAACTGCAAGGCTCATTACTTTTCCCAGTACTTCTCCATCCTTGCTAGTGACTGCACAGAGCTTTCTGGAACAAGTGTCCAAAAGTAATAGAAAAAGTAACTTACCCAACACTGATGTTATGTATGCAATAAGGTACACCAGGATGTGTGATTATGGGTCAATAGTCACATGCCTCTCCAGAGTGCCTTTAAAAACACCCAAGAAAAGTGTGATTACCGACTATAGTCACATATCCCTAGAGAGTGTCTTACTGCACTAAAATGGATCAGACATATTACATAAAAAAAAAAAAGAAAGGAAGAAAACATATCTTAGGGGGAAAAAAGTGTTCATCTTCCTTTGTAGTCCCCTTGTTGCCCATTTACATTCATCTTCCTTGAAATGTAGTCCCCTTGTTGCCCGTCTACATTCCCTCCTATGTTTCTCTCATGCTATAGTGCACCTGGTGCTAACACCTCCTGTGCTGTCACACTCTGCAATGTAAGGAAAATGAGCATCATGAACTCACCACTCATTAAGTATAAGAAGCATCAATAACATGCCACTTTCAAGGTAGCGATGGCATCAGGACATAAATATGAAAGGAAAAGTTCTCTTTTTTGGTTTTAATGTCTACGATCGTGTGATCTGTGCTACTAAGGGTGACATCTGCTTTCACGTGGGATAGGTGTATGGATTCTGCTTCAACAGATACTTTGTGCAAAACTAGCTCTTTCATTAAAGGTGCCATGCATTGCAAAACATTAAAAACAGCTGACACGTTTTGGACAAATATATCCTTTCTCAAAGACTGGTTAATAGTCTGTGGCAAACTTCTTAAGTAGTTTCTGATAAAAAGCATGATAACAAAACAAAACAAAAAACACAAAAAACAAACAAAAAACCCTACTTCGGGCAAGGTCAAAAGGTCATAAATTAAAAACGTCTGTGTGCAAAGTGAATAACAACAGAATATATATACACATATATATTACATACATATATATATATATATATATATATATATATATATATATACATATACACACACACACACACACACACACACACACACACACACACACACACACATATATCAAACATATACACACACACACACACACACACACACACACACACAGTACTGCAAATACTAGTCTACAGTTTAAATGAAAACAAAAAAACAGAAAGAAAAAAAAAGCTTTTATCAACTAGACATATTTAATGCATTTGAGCAAGATTTCAAGGACTGCCTTGAATAAAATGCATTGTTGTAACCAGATAGTGTCTTTACTCACAAAAAGATGGCAACCAGAACAAATCCTAAAAACTGAATAGAAAGGTGAAAAATAAGAATGGCAGCTATTAGATGGATATGTAAATTCCTGACCTTCTGCATGCCAAACCAGTCAGAGGAAAGAGAGAAAGAGAGAGAGAGGAGATAGAAAATGAGAGAGGAAAGTTAATCTCTTGCCCATAAATTTGTATTCATTTCCTTAAAGCGAATTTCTGACCCATCAGAGAGCAGCTACCACTTGCACACAGCGGCAGCTGCCCTCATCGGCAGTTATTCTATCCTAGTTTACTCAATAAAAGCAGTCCATACCTTAATAATGTCACTTGTAACTTTTAACACAGTGGAAGCCCTCTGTCTTTTGAGTGCTGGGTTTGGCTGCCACACCCCTGCGCTCAAGCATGTAATGATGTATGGCCAGGGAGAACGCGGGGGCATGTCCCATTCAAATGAATGGGGCTCAATTTCTCATTAGATTTTAAGCTTCAAAATGGTCATTTGGCAATTAATGAAGGACACCGCTCGACTAACATGGCCCATAAAAAGTGGAGTGGCTACCGCCCCCTTCGCCCCCCCCGGTTCCAGCACCTATGACAATCACGTGTGGTTAACTGTCTGATTTCAAATTCCCTGTCAGTATGAGAGTTCTTTAAAAGTTTTACCCTCAAGAATATAATTGCAGGCCGTACATTTTTTACGTTGGTAACCCCTAACTCCTCAGTTTAACCATGTTGGCCCAGGTGTGCCTACTGTGAACTAGAATATCCTTAAAATTCTTAGCTCTTCTGTATATAATTTCGGGCTGTTCCTTTGCATATTCCACAAGCATCTTAACCATACTGCATTGGGTTATTTCTTGGTGGTCATTAGTTTCCCCACCTTTTTATTTATTTTTTTTTTATATAAATATAAAATCGGATCCTCCCTCCTGACTTCATCTAGCATGATCTATGGCTTGCCTTATATTTTCTGTTGAACGTCCCTTTTCCAGCAATCTCTCAAGTCTCTAGCACTTTCCTTAAATTTAGCCTCTGTACTGCAGTTTCTCCTTAACTGGAGAAACTGTCCCTTTGGAATATTTGTCAGTGTGTCTGGGGTGACAACTAGAGGCTAATAAGAGTGTTATGATTTGTCTCTTTATGAAAAATGTTAGTAGACAGGCCCCCTTCCTCACCTTTGTAGATTTCAGTATCCAAATACTGGATCCTATCCCTACTGACTGTATATGTAAACCTCAAGTTCTCATTGGTGGAATGTAGATAAATGACAAAATCCTGTAATTCATCTAGGCTGCTTTTCCAGATCATAATAATAATAATAATAATATTATTATAATTATAATTTTAATTATTATTATCTATAAAGCAGCACCATAGAGAGAGTTTGCTGAAGAAAGGGTTGTTATGCCCCCATGCCCTTATGTTCTCAGCTAACCTCTGGGTGCCCAATCACCGGGTCAGCATTGATCCCCTCAGTACTCCAACACACTGGAAGCCCCCAAAAATGGCCCGTCGTCATTCCCCGCTGGCCCCCAACCTGCACCCCACCTCCCGCACCCACCCCTCACCCATACTTACCTCCAGAGGTTGGGAACATGTCTGCACTCTTCAAAGACCAACCGGGAACTTAAGAAATGACGGTAAGCCCCATAATGGCAGTGAATGGGTGTTTCCAATTTAGGTTGATATCTCAGCCAATTTTTGGAGTTCTGGTCCCAAATTTTCAACATGGGTTTCTTGGGACCCCACCTTGTAAACACTGGCACTGTCATTTCTTTTCTCGGTCCCGAAAGGTGACTTTGCAGTCGCTGCGTAGAATCACCTTTTGGGGCCAATTAATGAAACGACAGTGCAACTGTTCATGAGGTGGGGTCCCAAAAAGCCCTTCATGCAGATTTGGTCCAAATAAATAACTGTGTTATGAGTGTCTGTTGCAGACTTTCTACGCACACTTGTAACTCATCAATTTTTAATATTTTCACTCCAGATTTCTAATATTGACATTTTTTTCACACACCCTTACGAACAGTACAGCTGTTATTTTTCACATCCTTCCTGAAATGTGTTTTTGCACCTGTGGTGCAGAATGGCGCGGTTGCGGTTCAAAATCAGCTTTCAGGACAGATTAATGAAATCACAGTGCCACTGTTCGTGAGAGGAGGTCTCAAAAAGGCCATGTTGAAAATCTGGTGAAAACATTCCAAAAAAATGACTGCGTTATGAACGTGCGTTGTACACTTTCCACGCACACTCGTAACTTCACCAGTTTTTCATAGTTTCACTCCAGATGTCCAACACTGCCATTTTCCTACACCTCCTCATAAACGGCAAGCTGTCATTTTTCACAGCCTGCCTGAAATGCGTTTACGCACCCGTGGTGACGAATGGCACACTTACTGTGCGAAGTCACCTTTTGGGATTGAGTAACGAAATGATACTGTGACAACCCACCTTTCCCTCTGGGCTGAAACAGCTTTTAGAGAGGTGTGTGTCCTCGGGTATTCGCTGCCACCAGCCGGACTTTCCTTCCGGCACCTCTTTCAAGTGTACAAACTTGAATAATCACACGTGCAATTGCACAAGTTAAAGTCTGGTAGTGTGTCTCTTTCAGGTGGCGGATGCTACACAGAGTTTACCCTAGCCAGTGGAAAACCAAATCTTACCTTAGAAAAATGACATCAGAGACACAACTGTTGAGCAAATAAATAGCTTTTACTTAACAGAAAGTGCCATGAGCATTTACAGGAAATGTATTTACAACATACAGGAAAAGTAAACAAATGTTTTTAAACAACAGATGGCAAAAGAAGAAACTATTACTGAAATATACTATCACTAAACTTACCCTTCCCTGTCCTTACAAGAGACACTGGACCCTGTTCTAACTGCCAGCTCCCATGGACATACCAGGTAGGCTCAAGCTTATGTTTCCCCTCACAGCTTCCCAAGGCAAGAGAGGTTCTCTGTCTTACAGAAGCTTATATAGTCTATGGAGACTAGGTCATTCCTATTCTCCCTTAAATGCACCAACCAACTAACATGTATGTATTTAATTGTCCCAATCAGAGTGAACACCTATTGGTGACCAATTATATTCCTTTTCACCTTAAGTTTATATTTGAATGATCCAATCCATTCAAACTGCCCTGTGTCCATGTCTGCAAGGTCTGTGTGTGTCTGGAGATGTCCACTGAGATTTATGACCAGCTCTTATCTAGCAGCTAGGAATTCCACAAGCTGGTTGCTGCTGGAGGATTTCAGCCTCAGTGTATTTTTCACACTGCTAAAAAAATAAAGGCATCTACAGAATCCAAACCATTAACTCTTTCCTTCCCATTTCTGTCACATCTCCCCCAGATAATGAAGGCGTGTCCTTGGGCTACCCCAAGTGACACAGCCGTTCATCTGATACTGGGAAGTGCCCAAAGTATCCAGCCAGGCCATTAGTCCTGCCTAGATAGCCCATCTGCATTTGCATTTTGTTTGCCACTGCGATGCTGTATGGTCATGTTGTATGCCTGCAGTACCAAACTCCAACGTAGTGGTTACCCTTTGTCCACTGGACCTATGAAGCCAAATCAGGGGATTATGATCTGTGACCACAGTAAATTCTCTCCCATATAGGTAAGGCTGCAGCTTCTGAAGAGGCCCACACTATTCCCAAGCATTCCTTCTCAATTGTGGCGTATGCCTCCTCTCTGGGCAAAAGCCTTGGCTGAGGTACACAACTGGGTGCTCCTCCCCTGCTGAGTAACTTGGCTCAGCACAGCCCCAACCCATGATCTGAGGCATCCACATGGACCATAAACTTTAAACTATAATTGGGGCTAGCCAATACAGCTGGGCTGCTTAAGGCCTTCTTTAGCTCCTGAAAAGCAACCTCACAGCCTTCTGACCACTTCACTGCATCTGGCTTTCCCTTCTTGGTTAGGTCTGTCAGGGCTTAGCCAGATCGCTATAGCGGGGAACAAACCTTGGTAGTACCTGCAGTCCCTAAAATGCCCTGACCTGTTTCTTTGTGGTAGGAGTAGGCCAGGCCAGGATGGCATCAACCTTGGCAGGCTCGGCGGATGTGTCCACTACCCACCCGGTGCCCAAGGTAGGATACTTCTGCCATACCTATCTGGCACTTCTCTGCCTTGACTGTCAGACCTGCCTTCTTTAACCTGTGGAACACATCCGCACATTCTTGATGTGCTCATCCCAGGTCTGGCTATATATGGCTATATCATCCATATAAGCCAATGCAAACTAGCCTACCCCAGACAGAATCACGATCTACAAGCCGTTGAAAGGTTGCAGGTGCATTCTTCATTCAAATAACGTACATAAATTCGTATAAACCAAATGGAGTAACAAACGCTGATCTTTCCCTGGCCGCAGGGGTCAGAGGTACCTGCCAATAACCCTTTGTTAGGACTATTGTGGTCAAATACTTGGCTCCCCCCAGTCGCTCCAGGGTCTCATCTGTTCTGGGCATGGGATAAGCATCAGACTCCGTGCAGCTGTTAAGCTTCCGGTAGTCCATGCAGAATCGTGTGGTGCCATCCCTTTTGGGGATCAGTACCACGGGTGATGCCCAGGGGCTACTAGATTCCTGGATTACCCCCAGTTCCAGCATCTCTTTGAGCTCCTCTTTCACAGTCTGCTTAACATGCTCAGGTACCCTGTGAGGACTGTTTCAGGGATCCTGGGTCCCTGTATCCACATGGTGCTCTGCCATCGTGGGTGTACCCTGGTTTCCCTGTGAACAGGTCTTCAAATTCTCTCAGCACACCCTAATTTCTTGCACCTGGGCTGGTGTCAGCTGTTCCGAGAGGTAAGGCTGTCCACAGAGGATGCACCCTGGCCTCCCAAGTAGGTCCACCAGTGGATCTACCTCAGTTTCCTCCTCTGGAGCACTGCATACAGCGAGGACCATTTCCTCTCTGTCATGGTAGGGCTTCAGCATGTTAACATGATACACCTTTCGTTTGCATCTCCTGTCCGGGAGCTCTATCATGTAATTAGCGTCACTAACCTTTTGGACAATGGAGAATGGCCTCCCATGCTGCCTGTAACTTATTCTGTCGGACAGGGATGAGTGCCATCTCGCTGTCCCACCACATATTCTCTGGCTCGAGACCCCAGGTCATACCAGACTTTCTGCCACTGTTGTGCAGTGGCCAGGTGCTCCTGAGCAAACCCCATGAGCTCCTAAGGCGGGTCCTGAAGTTCAGGACATACTCACAACAGACTCCCCTTGGGAGGCACGGTCACCCTCCCATTCGTCTCCTGAATCAAATCTAGGGCCCCCTGCACTCTATGACCAAACAGGAGCTCGAAAGTGAGAACCCTGTGGACTCCTGTGGGACTTCCCTGTATGCAAATAGGGAGATGAGGCAAATTTTGTCCCAGTCTCTCTTATGCTGGTCAGCAAAAGTCCTTAGCATGGTCTTAAGGGTTGAGTTAATCGCTCCACTAGACCATTAGCTTGGGGATGGTATGGGGAGGTTTTGAGCTCTTTACCCCACTTCTCCCTAAACTACTCATTAATCCGGACATAAAATTGGCACCCCGGTCTGACAGTATCTCCTGGGAAAGCCCACCCGGCTAAATATTTCCAACAGTGCATCTGCCACTGGTCCTGCCTCAGAGGATGTTAGGGCCACTGCCTCCTGGGTATCTAGTGGCATAGTCTACAACTACCAGGATATACGCTTGCCAGTGCGACTTGGGGTGCTCAATGGCCCCACTATGTCCTGCTACCCTCTTGAAGGGTTCATCAATAATGGACAGGGGCACCAAAGCTGCCTTGGCCTTGTCCCCATTTTTTCTACCGCTGGCACTGTGGACAAGTCCGGCAATAATTGCCACATCCTTGCCAATACCAGGCCAGAAGAAATTGTGAGTGGCGCTTTTTGGTGTGCCTCACTCCCAAATGCCCTGAAAAGGGATATCATGTGCAAGGGCCAAAAGCTGCTGACGGTGAACCTTAGGGACTACCAGCTGCTGGAGTACCTCACCATCTAGCCCTTCCTCTGTTGTACATTCTCTGCACAACAGCCCATTGTCCCAGTAAATGGACTCTTTACCCCCTGAGAATGCTCAGCCCTATGAGCTATTTCCCTCAGTTTTTCCAGGGTAGGGTCAGTTCGCTGTGCAGCACTCAGCTGCCCTCGTCTGACCCTTCCCAGTGTCCCTTCTGAAGGAAGTCCTGTGGGTTCCTCTATTTGTGACTGGGGCTCTGGACTGCAGCTTCTAGCCAGCCCCTCCCCTGTGCTGGACACTTCCTCAGCTGCTGAGGGTGTGGCTGGACCACCCAGAGTCAACCCCTCTTCCCCCTCAGAAGCTTGCCCTTGTGCCTGACTACGAGTTACACACACCAGTTTTTTACTGGGGTCCAAATCCTTCCCCACAATCATACTTACAGGTAGGTCCTCTACAACTGCCACCTCCTTTTCTACATGGCCCCTTCCCAGCTCAGGAAGACTCTAGCCATTGGTAATGGGACTGGTGGCCCTGTGAATCCTGAACCTTGAGTATTTCCCAGGCACGATCTGCTCTGCCCGAATGAGATCTTGCTCACCAGGGAGATGTTAGCACCTGTGTCCCATAGTCCCTGTGTTACTATTCCATTAACTGTAATGGGACGCAGATTCTCATCAGAGGAGAGTGGTTCTTCAGACTGGACACACCCTACAAACACACCAGTGCCCTTTTGATCACCCGCCCCAATATCTCTGCCCTTAACCAGTTTCTGAGGGCAGTTATATCTCAAGTGTCCCACTTGATTGCAAATATGACATTTCTTGGGACCTATTTCTTGAGTCCCCTTAGAACCAGAGAGGGCTCTACTTTGGGCTCAGGTGCAGGCTGGTTTCCTTTGGGCTGCCCCCATGGGATACCTTATACCCATGTGCTGCCCCCATACCATAAGACTTCGTTGTGTGTGTGCCAGCTAGACAGATACTGTCAGCTTCCTGCCACCTCTGTGGAAGAGGCATGCCCTGTCTATGAGCCATACACGCATGTCCTCAGGTACAATTTTAAGGAATTGTTCTCTCACCAATACATCTTTAATCAGTTCCACAGTAGTTGCTTTAGCCCCTGCATCCACCTATCAAGGTAAGTATACAGTTTAACCTGCAGTTCTGCATAACTGTCTTCTGGGCTTTTCTTTAACTCCTAAATTTTCTTCTATAAGCCTCAGGAGTTAATTCAAAATGTTTCAACAACACTGTTTTTACTTTATCATAATCAGCATAGTCTTCATTACTCATTTTAGCAAATGCATTCAGCGCTCTCCCGTCAGCAAGGGTGTGAGATAAGTTGACCAGGAAGCCTTATTTAATTGTAATTGATTACATACTCTCTCAAATGACCTTAAAATAAATCAAGGTCATCTCCTCTTTAAACTGAGGAACAATTTAGAATTCATTTTGGCTTCATAGAGGTAAACTCACTCCACCATTACTCACGGTTTGCTGACTCGGAGGTCATCATCTCCTTCTCGTGCTGTAGTTCCTTTTCTCTTTCTTAGCGTTCTTTCTCCTTTTCCTGGCGTTCTTTCTCTCTGTCTTCACGTTCCTTCTCTTTGTCTTGGCGTTCTTTCTCTCTGTCTGCCAGTCTCTTTTCTTCAAGTTCTGTCTCTGCTTCCTGTCTTCTTGATTCTGCTTCCAACCTTCTTGCTTCTGCTTCAGCATCCAGTCTTTTCGCCTCCAATGCCTTGTCTTGCAGCAATAGCTGCAGTCGCAGTGCCTCAAGCTGGTTTGGGGGGTCTGCTGCCTCAGTTCCTGACTCAGCCCCAGCGACAGTCTGCTTCAGATCATGTGCCAAGAGAGTAGCTATGAGGTCTGCCTTTTTCTTCTGCTTTAGACTTCAGGCTGAATCCCTTTCCTGGCACCTTTCAAAAGCTGTGTTACAGTAAGTGAGTCATACTCCGTGGAGCTCATTCTCTACTGCTACACTTTACTGTGCTATCTAGAAACAAATAAAACTGTTGTACAAATGTATCCTCTTGTATATCCTGTTTTGCAATGCTAAGGTAACTGTTCACTGGCAAACTCTGTATCTCAGTGTGCTTCATGATCCATATCCTCACCCCTACTGCCAGCAATAATATGACAGCCACCTCTCCCTCTGGGCTGAAACAGCTTTTAGAGAGGTGTGTGTCCTCAGTATCGCTGCCACCAGCGGACTTTCCTTCTGGCACCTCTTTCAAGTGTACAAACTTGAATAATCACGCATGCAATTGCAAAGTTAAAGTCTGGTAGTGTGTCTCTTTCAGGTGGCGGATGCTACACAGATTTACCCTAGCCAGTGGAAAACCAAATCTTACCTTAGAAAATGACATCAGAGACACAACTGTTGAGCAAATAAATAGCTTCTACTTAACAGAAAGTGCCATGAGCATTTACAGGAAATGTATTTACAACACAAGAGAATAACACTTATACAGGAAAAATAAACAAATGTTTTTAAACAACAGATGGCAAAAGAAGAAACTATTACTGAAATATACTATCACTAAACTTACCCTTCCCTGTCCTTACAAGAGACACTGGACCCTGTTCTAACTGCCAGCTCCCACGGACATACCAGGTAGGCTCCAAGCTTATGTTTCCCCTCACAGCTTCCCAAGGCAAGAGAGAGTTCTCTGTCTTATAGAAGCTTATATAGTCTATGGAGACTAGGTCATTCCTATTCTCCCCTTAAATGCACCAACCAACTAACATGTATGTATTTAATTGTCCCAATCAGAGTGAACACCTATTGGTGACCAATTATATTCCTTTTCACCTTAAGTTTATATTTGAATGATCCAATCCATTCAAACTGCCCTGTGTCCATGTCTGCAAGGTCTGTGTGTGTTGAGATGTCCACTAGAGATTTATGACCCAGCTCTTATCTAGCAGCTAGGAATTCCACAAGCTGGTTGCTGCTGGAGGATTTCAGCCTCAGTGTATTTTTTCACACTGCTAAAAAAATAAGGCATCTACAGAATCCAAACCATTAACTCTTTCCTTCCCATTTCTGTCACAGATACTGCCACTGTTCATGAGATGGGGTCCCAAAAAGCCCATGTTGAAAATTTGCAGTGAAAATACCAACAAACGCCTGAGGCGTTGGGTTTCCAACCATAACGCCTACCCTGTACAAATGGACAGGCTTCGGGAGTATGACTTGGGGTCATCAGCAGTAATGCTCATGCCATTCCACCCAAACCCCATCCTGCAGCCACCGACAGGCATCGAGGTGTGCTTTGGGATCTTCAGCCCCAACATTCACCCCATTCTCCTATACTGCACCCATCTCAGCTTATTCCTTATGGAATGGGGCGAGCGCAAGGGCTGAAGACCTCGAGGCACATTCCAACACCTGTCAGTGTCTGCAGGGTGGGGTGAGGTGGAATGGCATGAGTGTTATGGCCGACAATCCAAAGGCACACCCCCAACGCCTATCAAGTCTCTGCAGGGTGGGGGTGGGGGTTGGCGTTACTTCAGTACTTCATAGCCATTCCTATTATGCATCTCTCCAACTCCTGCACTACCTATGCCAATACCAGCAAGCAAACATTCAGCACTGGCAAATGTTTGTTTAAACTAGGGACAGTTTTGAGACCCAAGGAGATTTGACAGTGTCCCTTAAAAAAAAAAAAAAAAAAAAAAAAGAACATTCGAGTAAACTGTTGAACAATTCTCAAAAAGGATTAAAATAGCATGTAATTATTAATTTTGTTTATAGATTCCCTACCTGTTTTAATGTGAGGGTTCCAAAATTTCTTTCATATGAGAAGAGGATTCATGCAAGAATCTACTCTCAGTAGAGAAGACAAGGAAACAGAATCAGGAAGTGGTATTACTCCTCATTTCAGGAAATAAACAGAGATGTAAAGAAAGGTACTGACATGAAAAAAGAATTAACGAAAAAAAAAAACATAAAAGAATAGAGATAAAATCATAAGTAAATAAGACAGTTGTAAAAGGAAATGTCCTGATTGCTTGTAAGTGGAGGTCTCTTCTGCAAGCAGGGATTATTAATAGTGTAAATAAGAGTTGTGTGTATATTATAAGCATGTTAAAGAGTTCCAATCATTAGAAAAGCTCTTGGTGTTGTTATAAGTCTTTTTGTCCAATTTTTCTCTTTTGAGCCATTCTATTTGTACCAAGAGTATCACATCCTGCAGAAATGACATTATGTTGAAGATAGTTACACAAAATATTTAGTGAAATTTGCGCATTTCATGAAATCTTTCGCCAGTGCAAAATTTTGCCCCCAGAGCGTGAACTTTCACCAGTGAAATGGCAAAATTTGCTGCTTGCAGATAAAATCATAATTTTTTGAAACAAAAATTTTGCAGGTTTGCACCTGCAAAATATTTTGTGAAATATTTCACATGGTGGAATTGCTGATTTCGCAGGAATTTCACCGGCGAAATTTTGCCACATCTCTAGTTGAAGAGCAGCAGTAGTATTAATGCAATCTAAAATGAGACTTTGGTCACTGTCTCGGAATAAACAAACATCAGCATAATTTATACTGACAAGACAACCTAGATAACAGTTGTCAAATACTAACAGTTACTGTGCAGCAATGAAATGGTGCACCTACAGTTTTCTACTATAAAAAGATTCCACGCATCTTCTATTTTTATTTGGTAGTAACATGTTTCTAGTTCCACTAAAATGTGGTTATTTTATAATTGTTTTAATATAGTCCCCCAAGGAAAAAAAAAAAAAAAAAAGACGGTTGCCACATCTGGCTTAGAAATAACATTGTTGACTCGTTAAAGAGCTAATGTACTGCTTGAAATTAATAGTTATTTTCAGATACAAGCAGCCATCACTTCCATCATCTGAAGTATTTTTTATTTTCGGTTTGCTAATTAGAAGATTTTCCACCTGACAGTAGTGGGCTGATGTGTAAAGCAGCACTCTGTCTGGTGGCAAAAAAACAAACAAACAAAAAAATAAATATTCAGTTCTGTTCCTCCCACTACATCGTCAGAAATGAGACCAAACGTCTTGAGGCACCACAATCCTTGCAACCTGAGCAGTGACTTTCAAAAGCTACCAATCAAAATGCAAGAAATTGTGACATCACTAGTAACCAGGAAGAGCCAGTTAGTGCTGCCTCATCTGAAAGTGAAACCTGGCAGTGAGAAATGGTTCTCATTGGTTACTAGTGATGTCGTAGTCACAGTGGTGATGTAGTGGGAGGAACAGAACTGACTTTTTTTTGGCCCCAGAGTGCTGCTCCACCCACCACCCCAGTACAGCCAGGTGCAAAATCTTCTAATTAGCAAACAGAAAAGAAAAAATACTTGAGATAGAAGAAGTGATAGCTGACAACATCTGAAAGTTAGTCAATTGCAGGCAGTTTCCAGGCAGTACACTAGCTCTTTAAGGGTTAGGATTGAGCGGGACAAGACAAAAAAAAAAAAAAAAAAAAAAAAGCACAATGGTGCACAGCATGGAAGGTACCCAGAAAAGTAGATTTGCCAGGTATACTAATATTTTATTAACTGTAACAAAACTAGCTTTGTGGAGAAAATAAGTTTTCATTACACTGTGGCTTTAAAGACCTAATCCATCCTCAGGCCACAATGGAAATCAGGACGCGAGTACCCATAAATGTGCGTTTCTCAGTCCCTTTAATGATGCATTTTAGGGGCCAGAATTTAGAGACCAAGGGCTGTTGTGGGGCCCAAAATCAAATCCAACATCAAGGTTGCTAGCAGTACAATACTTGGGGTAAGGGAGACTACATAGTACTTGTTGGGGGGGGGGGAAGACTACTAGAACACAGACACACACACACAGCTCAATGAAACTGTTACACTCCCATCGTCTTCTACTACTCGTCCATTGTAATGACATCCAAAGGGAGAGGGAGCATAATAAGACTGAGTGCCATACAGGAGGACCTCAACAAGGTTAACCAGACACCACAGTGTCAATACAGACAATGAGTTTGTGATAACAGGGAAGCCAGGTGAAAGGCAGAGATCCACTGCCACCCTAACAGGAGTTCCTAGGGCTGTGAAAAGTATGATCAATAGGTTAGCAGTTTGTGGCTTGTGCTATCAAAAAAGATATATACTTGGCACACCCTTGAAAAGATCTGTATTTGATATGTCCCAAAATACCATAACCTCCATGAAAGGGCTGGGACAGAAATTCCACTAAGGTAACATCTTTCTTCTAATTTAGTCAAGTCTGATTAGAGTGCCTTCCAGATGGATGATGAACCCTTAGAGGAAAGAAGTCTTCCTATCCTATTTCCATAGTTCTATAGCTGGGATTATTTCACCAGGGGATAAAACAGAGATCATTTTCGGTGTATTCAAATAGTTGGTAAGCTGGTCTGACACAATTCTCTCAAGTGCTTTTGAGAGTGTGACAGAAGGGATATGGGCCTGTAATTGGCAGTGGAAGCGCGGTCTCCATTTTTGCACACCGGTGTGACAAGTGCCTGCTTCCATAGGGTGGGGAATTTTCCCCAAGGAGAGCGACTCGTTGAAGAGTTTTGTGAGCAGGATGATTACTACATCAAGGGTAAGCCCCACCATCTTCGTGTTGATTAAATCGCTACCTATTCTCGTTTTTCCTAGCACTCTTTTTTATGTATTAATTTGCATCAGTTAATGAGATACGCCTGAAATAGAATTTAAGGTGGTTACTATGTGGCACAGTGTTCTCTCGTGGTGCCGCTGTGTCAATCAGGTAATCAGGAGGGAGGACAGAGCTTAGATCCATGAAGGCAGCATTGAAGGAATTGATGATGGCTAGTGTGTCCTGAGTAGTGCAACCATTAAAGCTAAGCATGGAGGGTACTGACTTATCTGCTTTCCCTAACAACTCGTTGATATTGTCCCAAAATAATATGACAATAACTACGTTTCTCAATGCGTGCTACTGTTAAATATATTGATAACGAAGATAAAGTTTGACTAAGCACTGCCCCAATATCCACATCTGAGGCGTCAGTCTGGACTTCAAAGGGTCTACTATTGTCTGGACTTGCCTATACAGAAGCACTGCACAGTGCCTTCTTTAGTTGTGTAAAGGCTTGTTCACAGGCTGGTCCCCAGGTAACTTTCTTAGGTATCCTTTTCCTTAACAGGCCAGATAGGGGTGCGGTCAGGGCACTGTAGTTTGGTACAAATTTTCTATAGTACCCTGCAGTCCCTAGAAAACTCCAAACCTGCTTCTGTGTTTCAGGTCTGGGCCATGCCTTGATTACCTCAACTTTTGCTTGGTTAGGATGGAGCTATCCCCAGCCTACAACGTGTCCGAGGTATGCCACCTCAGCCATGGCCACCTGGCATTTCTCAGCTTTTACAGAGTCTGTCCCTCTGTATCCTGCCCAGCACTTCCCTAAAGTGAGATAGGTGTTCTTCCCAGCTGCCACTAAAGATGGCAGTGTCATCCAAGTATGCCACTGTGTACTCCTCAGCACCATTTAAACACCTGGTTCACCAAACTTTGGAAGGTGGAAGGGGCATTCTCCATTCCGAAAGCATTACTTTAAATTTGAATAACCCTACTGGAGTGACAAAGGCTGATCTCTCCCTAGCTCTGGTAATTAAATCTACGTGCCAATACCCCTTTGTCAGGTCAACAGCTGTAAGGTATGACACCCATCCCAACTTGTCCAGGAGTTCATCCATCCATGGCATTGCATGGGTGTCTGACTTCGTGACTACACTGAGTCCACACAAAAATGAGTCGCGCCATCTGGCTTGGGAACAAGGACTATGGGTGAGGCCCATGGGCTGTGGGATTTCTGGATTACCCCAAAATCTAGCATTTCCTCCACCTCCCTCCTAATGTTCTTCTGGACAGCCTTGGATATCAGATATGCTGTCCTCCATATAGGTGACTGTGTCCCTTTCTCCACATCGTGCGTCGCTAAGGGGGTTAGTCCAGGCTTGGTGCTAAACAGTGGGGCAAAGTCTGCTAAAACATCCCTTACTTCCAGGATCTGTTCCGGGGTCAACTGGGGCAACATTTTAATTGCCTCCACAGAGGATTCCCACTTGCTTTCTTCCAGCAAGTCCAGAAGGGGGTCTCGTTCCTTCATCCCCTCCCTAGGATTACACACTGCAAACACCACATCAGCCCTACTAGCATATGGCTTCATCATGTTGACATGGTACACTCTCTGTGTATACGCCTCCTGTCAGATAATTCTACAATGTAGTTTACATCATTTACCTGTCTGACTACTTTGTACGATCCTGCCCACTGGACCTGCAGCTTATCTTTCCGGACTGGGATTAGGATCATGACTCCCTGATCCACAGTGTACGAGCGAGTTCTGGCTCTGTGGTCGTATCACACCTTTTGTTTTTGTTGGGCAGCTGTCAGGTTGCTCTGGGCTGTTCCCATAAGCTACTTCAGCTTTTCCCTAAACCCAAGGACATAATCCACTATGGGTGTCCCCTGGGTGGCATGCTTGCCTTCCCAGTCCTCGCAGATCAAGTCTAGGGGCCCACGTACCCTCCGCATCTGTATAAGAGCTTGAAGGAGGAAAACCCTGTCGACTTTTGGGACACCTCCCTGTATGCAAACAGGTGGGGTAGGTATTTCTCCCAGTCCCTCGCATGCTGTTCAGCAAACACTTCGAACATTGACTTCAGGGTACCACTGACTCTTTCCACAAGCCCACTGGCTTGCGGGTGATAAGGTGTCATGCATCTCTACACGACCCCACACTTCTCCCATAAACATTTCATCAGGTCTGACATGAAGGAACCCCCTCGATCGGTGATAACCTCCTGCGGAAACCCAACACAGGAGAAAATCCCTAGCAAAGCATCTGCCACTTTGTCTGTCCTCAGTGAGGACAGGGTGACTGCCGGGTGGCATAATCCACCACAGTCAGGATAAACCTCTTCCCGGAGGAGATGGGGGTATTTAGAGGCCCCACAACATCCATTCCCACCCTCTGGAATGGCTTCTCCACTATGGGCAAAGGAATTAGGGCGGCTTAAGTTTTCTTACCTGCCTTCCCCATTTCTTGGCATTGGTGACAAGATCTGCAATACTCCTTCACCTGCTGGGTGAAACATAGAATTTGACGGTAGATAAGGACTGCTGGCCCACCTAGTCTGCCCATTTCCCTATCTGATGGATAAGCTGCAGATTCTAGTTAGTTAAACAGCTTACATCCTCCTACCCCCCCACTAGAATTGCCTTATGCCTGTCCCATGCATTCTTGAATTCTCCCACTGTTCCTGACTCCACAACCTCCTCAGGAAGGCTGTTCCATGCATCCACAACCTACTCTGTGAAATAAATACTTTCTAACATTACCTCTGAGCTGTCCCCCCTCTATCCTCAAAGTTGGGCCAATAGAAATTCTGGGACAATCACTGCGTAGTGTGCACAATTTCCAGATGACCAGATGTGGGAATATCATGTGCAATCTTGAGCAACTGCTCACGGTACCTCTGGGGAACGACAAGCTGCCCGCCCATCACCCCTTCCTCTATCTCTACATCCTGCATATACAGCAGTCCACTGTCCCAATAAACTTTTATGTTTCCCCGTCACCTCCCTGTGCTCTTTCAGAGATTGCCCAAGCCTTCAGCTTCTCTAAACTAGGGTCACTCTTCTGAGCAGCTGCAAAATCCTTACACATTCCCAAAGCATGGGACAGGTCCCCTTCAATTTCTAAACTAGGGTCCCTAGCTCTAGTGTCAGGGCATTCAGGGTCACTGCCATCCCCAACCCTCTGACAATGGGTTACACCTCCCTCCTCAGAGTAACCCTCTGTAGCTGTTCTGTTAACTGCTACCTGGGAAACTTCTACCCCCCCCCCTACTGTTCTCCATATCAGGAGACACAGACTAGGGAACTAGCCTCCCAGTGGTTCCTACAGGGTCTTCTATGGGGTCCAGGGAACTACAATTTACCTTTGCTGCTTGGCTGCGGGTAACTGCACACACCATTCCCTTTTGGAGATTGTTCCCAATAATTACGTCTACAGCCAAGTTTTCTGCTACAGCAACCTTTTGCATAGTCCCCCGTCTCACCCCAGTTCAGGAGAACACTAGCAAGTGGCAGCATTTTCTCCTCCCCAGTGAATCCCTCTACAGTCACAAACTGATTGGGTATAAGCTGTTCAGGCTCTACCAAATCCCCTTTTACCAAAGTTAGGGACGCCCCCATGTCCCTTAACCCATGTGTCTGTATCCCACTCACAGTAATTGGGTGTATGTGTTCCCTCATGTTTACTGGCATGCTTTCACAGATACACAAACAACCTACTTCTTTCCTAGCACCACTTTGTGCATGGTCTGCCTGGCAATATGTTCAGGTTCTCTTGCAAACCCAACATTCATTTCTTTTATCAGGCAATTTTTTTTTTTTGTTTTGTGACCTGGAGCTACCTGGTTTTGGTGAAGGCAGGGAGGGTTTTAGTTGCCCTGCAGGCACGCTTTTCCCTTTCTGTGTTGCCACCGCCCCATTCCCTCTCAGAGCAGGTCTGCTCCTGGCATAACGGTCCAAGAGTTCAGCAGCTTCTTGCACTGTTTTTTGGATTTCAGTCCTCCAGCCAGGTTTCCAGCTCTGTTGGGCATGCCCCCCAAAAACTGCTCTAACGGTACAATATTTTCAATTTTCTCTACAGAGTCTGCTTCAATCCCTTCCTACCAATGTTTTAAAAATGGACGTTGTTTAATGGCTAGCTCCTCGTAGCTCATGTCAGGGCTTCTCCTAAGCTTACGGAATTTAACTCTGTAGACCTCTGCTGTTAAATCATACTTTTTTAGCAGGGCAGCATTAAGTTTACCATAATCATTGCTTTCCTCATTTTCCATTTGACCCAATGCATCCTGAGCTTTCCCAGTAAGTAGGGGGGATAGCTGAAAGCTCCAGGACACTCTAGGAATATTTGCCCGAATACATACTTTTTCAGAGGAATTTAAAAAGGTATCCTTATCTTCCCCCTCTTTAAATTCAGCTATAAATTTGGAATTTAATTTGTAACCCAGTCCTGGAGCCCCAGGTAACCCCAGGCCACTTACCTGCTCTGGTGCTGGTGTTTGGAGTCATAGCTTCTCCAGTTCATTGTTGCCTCTGGTGCTCATGTTTTTCTCGCTTGGCCTCTGATTGAAGCAGTCACTCTTTCCTCTGCGGGTCACTGCTCTTGCCTCTCTTCTCTCTCAAACTCCAGCTCCATTCTCCACACCACCATCTGCAGCCTGATCCCTTCTGGCTCCAGAATGGTGATGACATTCCCCTGCTGCTGTGGCCCTTGGCTTGCACTGGTCCTGTGGTCCTCCTCCCTGGGTCTGGACACTGCACTGGATCCTGGACCCTCCACACCCAAGGTCTGGTCCTTTCCAGTCACAAACTGTCTCGAGGTCTTGTGCATTGGCTGCCACAAGAGCCTCCATGAGGTGCTGCTTTTTGGCTCAGCCATCGTGCTGGACTCCTCTCTCTTGGCACAACTGCCTCAGGTAGTCCGCAGTGTACTCTCTGTAATTGGAAGCCATCTTCTTCCCTAAGCTACGGCTACACTAGCTTGCACCCAAAAGGAAACAAACAAACAAACAAAAAAAAACAAAACAAAAAAACAAACAAACACACACACACACACACACACACACACACACACACACACACACACACAGGAAGGGAACTTAAGATTGTAAGCACAATGATATAGGTCTATTACTTTTTAAATCACTGCCTTATTTTGCATGTGAACTGTTACAGTATCAATCTGACACACTGGACTGTTAATACTCGTGTTACCAAATACTTTTAAATCCCTATACTACCACCAAATCTGTCAGAAACGTGCCCCGAAGGTCAGGCCCTCTGCTCCCACACTGCCAAACCTCAAAGTGCAATATGTCAACAGGAGACAAACATGGCAACCCTCCTGTCTGTTTTGGGTCCAAATCACCTCCTAGCCTCAAGTCCTGGGGGTCCAATATGAACCTTTTTGCTAGCACACCCAGTTAGCAGGCTCAGATATGTACTCTCTTCAGGGGATGCAGTACAATACTTCACCTAGCGGGTACCCAGCCAGGTCCCCCAGTGTACCCTTATGACTCAATGAGACCTAGGTATATTCTTACCTTTAGCAAGATAGTAACACACCCTTTTTGAGCTCTTAACAGCTGTCAGAAATGCCTAATACAGTTTCAGCCTACACATGCAAAAGAAATACTCAAGTAGGATTTAAGGAGAACCAAAATGGTTTACTAAGATTTAAAAAATAGATACAAAATACAAAAAACAGAGCATACAACCTGTAATACAGTCCAAAAATAATTTGGAGTTTACAGAACAAAAGCGCATGATTACTTAAAGTTCTAGCTGTGGTACCTATGTTTTACAAAAGTGCCTTGCTTTCAGTCCAGAAAATGAAGTGTGCCTTTGAATTCAGAGGCGGTGTTTGCCTCATCCCCTCAAATGCTGGCACTATTCAAAGTCAGTCTCTCCACCTCCTTGTGATGTCACAGCACACATGAGGTCACTGTTAGCCCTGTGAATACTCTGTAATCTGAGTAGGAATATCCAAAATAATGTTATTTTACTGCTGGCTGGAAATCAGCAGTTACCAATTTTAAAAATATGACAGCATCTTTGATCAAAGCTTTGAGTTCTCTCTGCTAGCTTTCTGGCCTACAAAATCATTTCAGTTTTACAACTTAACAGGAATCTGTTAAAAGGTCCCCCTTTCCTCCAGGATTATAACATGCATGCCTTGTTCCCAGCAGTCCAAAGTAGGAATATTTTATGATATGCTATCACCTGGCATTTGGAAGGAAACCCTACATGTTAGAACAGATCAGCAAAATAGCCATCTATTTCAGCGCCGAGGTCAAAAGGTCAAGCCCACTTACACTTGCTGGCTGCAGCTTCCTAAGCAGACATAAACACTTACTTAAATCACAAATATCACACAGTACAATTATTAGAGGGTGCCATGCATCACATATACAAAATGGTGAAAAACTACTGAACAGAAAAATATATTTACCAACCTCTGTGATTATACTGTAATAACAAAAACTGTCATGTGGCTGGATTCCAGCAATCATAGTACAAGACTGCTTTGCCAATTTTATAATCATGAATAGTCCATACATTTATGTAAACAAACTATGTATTGTTCATGAAAATGTGTGGATTACTCAGGATGTTAAAAAGGCAGGCAAGCTGACTCAGTAAGGAAGACAACAAAGATGATGATGAATCAGCATACACATTGTATCCCAAAGCACTTTACAAGCAAATGAAACTGGTAGTGAAGTGACCGAATGTGTACTGGCAGCCATTTCACCCCTCAATGCCCACACAAAGCCTTGGACAATTGCATGAACCAGTTTCATGGGAAGGGGAATGCTGGCTAGGACACAAAGGAAAATCCACTACTCTTGCGAAAAGTGCCTCAGGTTGTTTTACTTCCACCTGGACACCCACCAGGATAGCACCAGAGGTGGGTAGAAGGGACCTTGGTTTAACATCTCATCCGAAGTACATTCATTATGAAGCAAATTATTTTGAAGAATCCCAACCATTTCCCTATGGATATCATTAATTTCCTCCAGAAAACCAATGCTGGGGAGCAGTCTTAACATTGTTTTACTGAGCCAGGATATAGAGTTTACAACATCCTAGGCCACTGCTTCCCCCTCAATAGGTCCACTCCATCTTCTCATGTCTGGGCTGAAAGCAATGCCCCTATGGTACCCGCAGGAAAAAACACAGTTTATGCAGAAAACTAAACTGGAGAATTCCATTACTCTGAAAAAACACAGAAGACTGCTGAAAAACAAAACAGACTAGAGCCAAAACAGCAAAGGTACTCACGAGGAAGGCAGACAGGCTCGACTTCTCAGTCACCACTTGAGCAATGATTTAATCAGCAATGCTGCATCAGGATAAAAACTGTTATTGTTTAAAACTAGCAGCAGAGATATACCATGCCTCTCCCACGAGAGCAGCCAAATGTTTTTGTGCATAATTAGCACTTTCTCAAGGGTCTGAGCCCTAAGAAAGTGCTAGTCACATGGAAAAATTTTTGGCTGTTCTTGTGGGAAGATCGAAATGTATCTCTGCTGCTGATTTCATGTTTAATTTTATCCTGATCCGCGCTGTGATGAATCATTACTCAAGTGGTGACTGAGAAGCTGAGCCTGTCTGCCTTTCTAATGACATTACTCTCCCCACACGCACCATCACCTCCTGACACCCCCACAAAAAAGTGTAACCAGTAGGACAACACAGTTTGGGTTCAACTATCCCTGCTGTCTAGTCCCCAAAAAAGTGAAGCAGGACCCCTGCATGTTACCTTGCCTTGTGATGAAAAGTAAAAGCTCGGGGGCTTGAACAATGACCCACTTAAAAATGTGTGATCCAAGTGGAACACTTTGTTGGCAAGGATCATAATAAAGGCCATACAGATCTGGAATTACGAAAAAATGGCCCTAGATATAAGGATTTTGGAGTGTTTCAGAGATTACTCACCCATAATACCACTTGCATTTAAAAACAGCACTGTCAGCTTCCAAGGCCTCAAATTGTCTTTAGTTAAAATAAAAACACACACACACACACACACACACACTTTATTTATTTATTTACTTGCTTTTGTTAACCAGGTAAGCACTCTCGACATCCAAGTGCCTATTTTCTGGTGTGACTCGGGAGAGTTACAAAGTAAACATGAAACATACTACAGAGTCAAGGTAACATACAGGAGCCACATGCTCAGACAAGTGGGTGGTGCAGCTTACGGTACAAACAGGCTCAAAACTGGTCAGAGAGCAATCAAGTAACAAATTAACATGACAGCATTGGGAGGTAGAATAACTTCAAATAACTCGAAATAACATCAAAGAACAAACCAAAAGAGAACATCAAAATTGTTGGAACGTACATGTATGCACTTGCCTGACCTGGTTGCCTACAACGACAGAAGAAGTGAAAGACTCAGTGCGGAGGTTGGTACTGATAAGAACAAGATCGCCACTCCACCAGGGGGGGTGGTAAGTGTTATCAGCAGAGATTAACAGTGGCCGGAGAAACTGCTCACAGGGCAGCTCCCCCAAGGTGTAGGGGGGAGGGACAGAAGACGCTGAGTCTATGCGGAACACAGACAGGCTGAAGCAGTTTTGAGGAAGTTCCATAGGGATGATTTGAAGCAGGGATGGGAGGGAGAGGCATGAACTCGGGCGGGAAGGGAGTTCCACATTCTTGGCATGTGGATGGTGAAGGCCCGGTCACCTGTGAGGGTGCGGGTCTTGGGAACCACTTTGATTCCTGTTTTCTTTTTAAAAGTGAAAAACAGGTTGCGCCTCAATACAG
The DNA here is from genome assembly GCA_016271365.2 of Neoceratodus forsteri. Lineage (NCBI taxonomy): Eukaryota > Metazoa > Chordata > Ceratodontiformes > Ceratodontidae > Neoceratodus > Neoceratodus forsteri. Next base: position 409,164,162 of record CM028137.1, read on the forward strand.
GTGTTGCCATACCAGAATGTTTGTTTACATTCCTAATTAACTCCCATTGCATCTTCTGGACTTGAGAACACCTCCAACACAGTCTAGCCACTCAAGATGAAGTGGAAGGAGAGGAGACTATTGCATCACGAGTGGCTGCTCCGTTTGTGGGTGTTCTTAATGTTCAGGAAGCATGCATTTTGTTCTACTAAGAAAAGAGGCAGATTAAACAAACAACCAGCAACACCACTAAATTTTAGAAACGTGAAGCAATCAAACCATGGCTTTTCAACTAGAAATAGTAGGATGCAAAAAGGGTTGACAGTGTCCCCTACATACCAGTTTGTAACTGGCAACATGGGTGCATGGTTTGCAGAATACTGCTGGTGCTGAAACAACAAATCTCTAAAAGCTACAGAAAGAATGCAGATGCCTTTGCTCCTCCACCCCACCCCCCAAAAAGCCACCCACACAACTGCATCTTCTAAAACAAAAAGCTTGGAACTATATTTGAAAATCAAGTTTTCTAGTTTAATTTCCATTATTTGGTCTTCTAAATATTTCCAATAATGCAGTACTTCGTGATTATTCAAAAGGTTAATCAAACCGCTCCGAAGTGTCCTCATAATTGTTTTGTTTGTGACATAACAGTCTATTGCAGTAATAAACACCATAGCACCATAGTGTCACAAAGGAGAGTACTACAAGTTGTTATTTTTTATTTTTATTTATTTATATTTTTTTTTGGGGGCAGGAAATATTTATTTTCAACCTCATCCTGGATGAGGTGGGTGGGTGAGGGTAGTTGGGAGCAGTCAAACACTTTTTATACTGCTTTCCTGTATACGGCACCAAGCTGACAAAACACCCAGCAGAAAAAAAAAAAAAAAAGAATGCATTCTCTAATATAACAGCTGAAACAATTTTATTTATTTTAAAAATCAGAAGTGCATAACATACGTGGGTATTTGCTCCTTTTTAATGGCCAAAAGACAAAAATGCTACTTTGTTTTGGTTTTCATTGCCTTTTTAAAAACAAACAACTCTTTTACACAGCTGAATTTCAGATAGTATACCACACAACAGGGTTTGCGGTCATATGGGACTATACACACCTCCAGTGGCTGTCAAACATGAGGTGCAACTAACTTGTCACACCCAAAAGTTTGAATATTCAGAATGACCACACAACTAGACGTGCGTTTGCACACACAAAAAGGCACTAGCAAAATTATAAATAGATTAAAAGTTATGTAGTTTGTGTAGGTACGCAGTTGTAAAAGGTTAAGTGATGTCTCTTGACCAATGAAATTACGAAGTATTCATAGCCAATTTTCTGACAGTACATTTACATTTATTTATTTATTTAGTTTTTGTTGACCGGGTAAGTGCACTAGACAAATCCTGCCTATTTTCAGGCACGACCCATGCAGGCAATTAACACGTAATAGCATTTAGAACATACCTGGGAACTGTTTTCACTGGAAACTATTGGTTAAATAAGTAAACTGTATCACTTGTATGCAGTTTTAGTTAACCAGTGAGATACTGCAGATGGACAAGAAGACAGAAAATAACTTAAAGAGCTAGTTTACTGTCAGAAATGAATATTAACTTTAAAAATTAGTGGACTACTACTTATATTTGAGGGCCCAGATATTCAAAAGGGTTGCGCCATGCGCAATAGGGCTGTGCCTGCGCAAGTCCGAACTTGCTCCATTCTGCCATATTCAGCAGGAGGCCGTTGCGCCACAGAAAACATGCTGAGCAACAGCACAATGCAAATGAATGCACGCTGAACTGGAGGGGGAGGAACCATGCATAAACTGCACAGCCCGATATTCAGCAGGGCTGTGCAGAATTGTGCAGGCGCAACCCCCAACCTGCAACCCCCAACCTGTGCCTGCACAACTTTGAGCCAAAAAAAAGGAAAAGGCTTAAGTTGAGGGCCACCCACAGGTGAGCTGCTGCATTGCAGGGCACAACACAGCAGCTGCCACCCGTGGCTGGCCCCCCCAACCCAGTCCCTGTGCCCCCTGCAGCCTGATCACAGCAGCTGACTAAATCCCCACCACCACCCCACTGGCCCGATCGGGGCATGGTTTAACCGCACCGTTCCGACGTAGGCAGCAATGTGTTCTCGCCCAACGTATCCTGGTGGTCCAGTGGACCAAAAGTCCGAGGCTGGCGGTCGTTAGAGAATCCCTCGAACATAGCTCTGGTGGCTAGTGTCCCCCACCCACCTACCCACGATGCCCCTACCCCGGTCCCCGCAGCCAGCGTTGCGGCAGCATCCCACTGCGGCTGCTTCATCGCCACGATTGTTTCCAGTAGGGCTGCACTTGGCATTGCAGAGCACGAGCCAGTGGCATGTAGTCTATGTCATATGACAGTTCAGATCGGTGAATGAATACATCATTCATTCACAAAACTGACTGTCTTTGTATCGGTATGGCTGCACGCCCATTGGCTTTGCTCTGCACCAATGGGCGGCAGCCTTCACTGAGCAGTTAGTCGGGCGGGCAGGCAGGTGGATGCTGCCACCCGCTGGCTGCCGGGGGGAGAGCGGTGATGGGCTCGTGGGTGGGTGGGGGGACATCAGCCACCAGGGCTATGTTCGGGGTTTTAAACGACTACACGCCGCGATCGGGCTTTTCAGTCCACTGACCACCAGGGATGAATGCGGAGGGGGTTTCTAAACAACTACTGCCCTGATCAGGCTTTTCGGTCCACTGGACCACCAGGGATGCGTTGGGGAGCCACATTCTGCCCGCGATCAGGCTGGTGGGGGATTAAACTATGCCCGATCGGCTACAGTGGGGTGGTGGTGGGGATTGTACACTGTTTCGCTGTGATCCGCTGTAGGGCGTTGGTCCCGATGGCTGCTGCCTGGCAGGGTGCCAGGCGCAAGTCCTCGGGATCGGCAGCACCTGCATGCTAATGGCATGCAAATGGGGCCATAATCAGAAGCAAATGGCCCCTTTGGCGCCTTGCATGAATTATGGCCCCATTTGCATGTCACCTTGAATATGGGGATTTTGCGCGTGGCGCGTGGTACTTAGCCACCGCCAGTTGAATGCTCCACTCTGACCACTTGCGGTGGCGCAGGTTCCACTGCGCCATGCACAGTGGCTGTGGCCAGGGGGTGATATTCAAAGGAGTTGCTCAAGGGTGCAACTCCTTTGAATATCGCTCTGGACACACCCCTGTGCAACTATTTTGTGCAGTGCAAGGGCTTGCGCCACAAAATAGCGCAGTTTGAATATCCAGCCCGGAGTATTTTTGTTCTTTTCTCTTTTGCCAAGTAGAAGATTTTCTACCTGACAGTACTTGGGGCGATGTATGGAGACCTACTCGACCTGGAGGCGGACATAGCTAGTTCTACTCCTCCTTATACAGCATCAGCCCTATGACCTCACAGTCTAGGACACTGCAACTCATGTACTGAAAACTGTAAAGAAATAAATTAAATCCATTACCGTACTTTTACAGAATTATGCCCCAAGACAGCTCTTAATACTAACAAAAAAAAAATTCAGAACTCCATGAAGCAAGCCTTCAAATGAAATGATGGACTGCTATAGCTAAATCCTTTTTATACAGTGCAGTGTAGTAAATTATTATGAATGCAGGATTGGATTTACACTGTTCTTTTTTTTAATTTTGCTTAAGTAAAACATTTTAATGATCAACAAAACAGAAATTAACATTTTAATGACTAAACAGAATTTGCTTGTCTGCTCACCAGCAAATCCCCCAGAAAATATATCATTTTGAATGTCACATCACTTGTCTTTGGATCCATCAATCATCTAAATGCCAGGCCAGCAAAGCATTTTTGCTTTCCCAGAGGGCTATCCTCACTCCTGCTATACACAGCTCACCCCCCCTCCAAAAGGGATCATTTTTTGGGGGGTGGGGGACATGTTCCCACCACTTCAGAGGTGGGGGGCCCTCACACTGGATCTGCACTCAGAGTGCTGCCACAGCCAGCTGGTAGAGGGTTAGCACTGGATATACAACGACCCTCAAGTGTCATATACTATATGGTTCAGTGTTATGCAACACTATAGTGGTTCAGTGCTAGCTGCATATTTGAGCAGACTTGGTAGACCGTAAGGCCTTTTTCTGCTGGCAATTTTCATACGTTATGTATAGAAATCCATGCACTTCCAGATGCTGTTGCTCCACTGTAGTGTCAGAATGCTGCTGTACCATAGCAGAAACATAGAAAATGTTCAGCAGAAAAAGTCCACTGGTCCATCTAGTCTTCCCCGTTTTACCCTACCTTACCCTGGAAACGGTCTAGTTGGGTTGCCCTTGCCTCTCCCCTTCACCCCTACCCTACAGCTTCCCTCTGTGTAACTATTAACTCTGTTACTCAGTCCTGGCTGTGTTTGAAAGCATTAATGGCTTTTGCACCCACCACCTCTGCTAGTAGGCTGTTTCACTGCTCAACCACTCTTTTGTCAAATAAAATTCTCATGCCCCCCTGAATCAACCCCACCAGCTTTTTACTCATGTTCCCCTGTTCTTACTTCACTATTCCTGCTGAATATGTATGCAATAACCCACGACAGGGTATGGGTTATAGGCCCTGAGCAAGTCACTTAACTTCCCTGTGCTCCTAGGTTGCACCTGTAAACATGCTTTCAGCTCAGTGTGACTCACCTGGTTAAACAACTGGGAAAAAAAAATAAAAAATCCACACCTGGGGTGTGCTGTGAGTGGGTTATTGTGTTTATAACATGGGTTCCATGAAGGACACAAATAGTGCACAGAAAGGGTGGTTTTCTGGTGTATCCTTCCATCTGAAAAAATAGTTCCACATATAGATGGAGGATAAGCAAAATAAGTGAAACAACATGGGGAAATACAACTGTGCTATGACAAGCTTGGTGGCTGTAGGCCGCACAAGTCCATGGGAAATTTGCTATATTTTTAATCAGCAGTAGAATGACTGTGTGATGTAGAGGATAATTTATGGGCACCAGTTAACAACCATGTTGTATTTGCGTCAAGAGGGTACCATGGCAACTGTAATTTACAAAATTGCCATGGCACCCTTGAGACGCAAATTCAACATGGTTGTTAACTGGTGCCCATACATTGTCTTTTATAATGTATGGGCACAAGTTTAGGAGAGAAGAAAAGGCCCCATCCAAAAAAAAAACAAAATGTTCAAGCTGCACAGTACCTTACTTTGTTATGAAGATTTTGACACTGTTCTTTTGAGAGAGGAAAGACAGGCTTTATTTAAACAGCATTCGGTAACTAACTGGGTTACAAGACTATGGCATAAAAGAGTACTTATTTTTAGAGCAAACAAAACTTGAAAAACAGCCCAATTACACTCAGAAGCAGTTAACCCCTTTGTGTAGTAACAGTGTCAGGTCAAAACAGGTCAATGTGCTCTGTACATATTCAGGCAGTGTTGCAGAGCCAACAGTTCAAGCACAGAGGAGACGCTTCGAGCCAACACATTGGAATTTAGATACAGGTACCCGGGGAGACGGAAATAAAATCAAATGACTGTCTGTCCAGAGATGCCACTTTAGAGTAACCCGCAGCCGACATTGTTAATGATCGCGTTATTATATATATATATATTTTTTTTTTTAACTGGTACAGTGCGTACAACCATCACTGCCATTTGACTAGTGCCTGTGGTACTGATGACTGCTGATCGCTGATGCTATAGAATGTGACAGGCACTGGCAGGGCTTCAGTTAACACCACTTTGGGAGTATTTGACTTCCACAAATAAGGCAAAAACTTCCAAAATAAAGGGGGAGGAAGTAATTAACTTACAAATGTAAAAAACAGAAGTGGATGACTTCTAAAACTGATTGTACAGAAGCAAAGAAATTATGGATTTTTCTAAAATAAATGCTATTTTACCACTAACATTTGTGTTAACATCCACACACTGATCCTTCTTAGAATACTGGCTTTCAGATTATTTGGACCTGGGAAGTATTTTGACTTCCAAAAATTGGAATGACTTCCAGATTTTGACTCATGGAAGTATTTGACTTCCACAAAAAATAAATTAACTGAATCCCTGGGCACTGGCATTCTTTCTTGTTACGGTATCGTTCTACAGTGGTTAACAGCAAGAGAATGTCAGAACAATACCGTAACAAGACTGTGTTTCTACTGAATTTTAGCAATAACAACTTTCTACCATACACTATATAATAGTAGTGCTTAAAGTGTGCAATATTAGATCAATAAACAAAATTCTACATTTCAATAAATAACAGGCCAACTTTACATAATATAGAGAATAATAGATAGGCAAGTGTGTTATGAATATTTTTTTCACACCCAAGGTGTGTGATGACCCATAAACCTCAAGAGCGAAGCTCGAGAGGTTTATGTGGGCATCATGCAGCGAGGGTATGAAAAAAATAAATAGTCATAGGCACACACTTGCCTATGTCAGTAAATGATATGCCCCAAAATACACACACACACACAGAAGTGCCTTCTAAAAAAGTGTCACCTGTAGGTGCTGCGCTAATTTTTTCTTAGTTTTGAGATACAGAAGCTGCTGAGTGTAGACTGAAGAGAGCGAGTGACTCGGTGGCTTCAGAAGGCGAGATTCAAGTGTGCAACACTAATTCACGCTTGAATCTCACCTTCTGAAGCCACCGAGTCACTCGCTCTCCTCAGTCTACACTCAGCAGCTTCTGTATCTCAAAACTAAGAAAAAATTAGCGCAGCACCTACAGGTGACACTTTTTTAGAAGGCACTTCTGTGTGTGTGTATTTTGGGGCATATCATTTACTGAAATGAACACTGCTCAGCCACGCTACCAGGTCAGAGAAAAGTGGAACTGATCATCACCGACAGTGTAAGGGAGAAGTGACAGAGCTAGTCAAGCGCCATAATAACCCGATTTCAGGTTATTACAGCGTATGAAGAGTATCTGAAATCAGGTTGCTAAAGGGGGTCACCAGTAATTATAACCTTATATCCGGTCATTGCTATTGTCACACATTCTAAGTGTGTTCACTTGCTTCCTGGAGTATATTACTACAATTTTGTTTATTTATATTGTAATGATAAAAACTACTTTAACACTTTTCTTTTTGTTTCTTTTTAGTCTTCTAAACACAGGAAAGCAAAGCACCACAGCTCCTTTCCTAAAGTAATCAATGAGTGCAGGAACATGTTAGAACATCTGTTTTTCTTGCCCACCACCCCACCCCACCCATGTATGAGAATACATTACTTCCATGAGCTGCCAGCACTGCATCATGGGTATGTAAATAACATGGGTTATGCAAAAGCTGTCATTCCTGAGAAATAAACTTCTAAACAGTAGCTCACATACCCATGATGCAGTGCATGCAACTCATGGAAGTAATGTGTTCTCATACATGGTAAAAAAGCAAGTAAAACAGATGTTCTAACAAGTTCCTACACTCATCAATTACTTTTGAAAAGGAGCTGTGTTACTTCGCTTTCTTGTCTTTTGAACACTAAAAAGAAAAAAGTATCAAAGTATTTTGGCCATTACAATATAAATAAACAAGACTCTACTCGTATACTCCAGGAAGCTGAGTGTGTATATGTTTTTTTGGGGCTAATCATGGCATTTGATTTGTTGGAAGTAGTCTAAGTCACTTAACTGTGGATTAAAAAGGAAATTTAATCCATGGTCAACTGATGGTGTTTGAACAATCTGCAACCCACCTTCATGTAACCCATGTAATAATTTTCACTTTATTTTGTTCATTCGTTCCAGAAGCTTGAAGGGCTCCACCATATCGTCCCTCTCCTTCCCATTCTCCAGCAAGTACACATTCAGAACTATTAGCTAGTGGACCCTCACAGGATTTGCCCTGCTGGCCCTTAATCATTTTGGTTACCCTACCTGCACCGTCACTAGCCCGTCTGTCTTTTCTTAGGTGGAGATTCCACATCTAGACACAGTATTCAAGATGTAGCCTCATTAGTGATCTATAACATGTGTTTACACTACTGGAGCTGCACCACTGCTAGTGGTGCAGATGAATTGCACCGGTGCAAATCCAGCAGTATATAAAACAGCTGCCAGAGCACTGCAAGCCACTCCACTGCAACTCAAACATTCCCTGTTTGTATGTAAACATGCTGCTCCACCTGCACAATTGCTGCCCATCGGCACCTCGCGCCAAACTCTGAATCAGTTGGACCTGCCACCGTTGGCCGCATCACTCTCTCACTGCCCACTCTAGTGTTGCAGTAAAATGGCAGAAAAGGACCGCTTAGCCCACCCAGTCTACCAGCTCCCCTTCTACTTTAATTTTCAAAATATATACTAGATCCACATTCTGGGATGTAGGTAGAGTCAGGGACAGCTGTCCATGATACAATATTAACATCCTGCTGGATGCTGGACTGACAGAGCGGCTAGGCACTTTGATCCCTGACATGAAATTAAATTTTCTCCCTGGACACGCCAGCAGATACTAGAACCACATACAACCCCATTCATTGTCAGCAGCTGCCCCCCCCAAAGGAAGTTTACCTGAAATGCAGGAAAAACTCAGTTGCACCAATGTAGGAGGCTGCTGTGTGAATCAGAGCAGCATCACAGCAGACTGAACGAAGCTACCTGTATCACAATGCCAACAAGGACCAGGTAGGTAGTGTAAACACACCCTTAGAGAGGTAGTATCATCTCTTTCCTCCTGCTGTCAAAATTTCCACCCAACGTACACCAAAATCTTGATTGCCTTGCTGCTAGATTGTTTTTAGGAAGGCCCTTACGACAACTCCCAGGTCCGCTTCCTCAGAGGTAGTGTACAACTTAACCCTTCCCAACCAATAAGCAGTTTTGGGGTTCTTGTTCCCTATGTGCATTTCTTGGCATTTAATTTCAACTGCCAGATTTTGGACCACCTCTCTAAATCCCTAACACCTTTCTCACGGTCTACTCTGACATTTTGTTTAGGGTTTATAGACACATCTTGTCCTCTATTCCTTCTTCTGTGTCACTAATTAACATATTTAAAAGGACCAGCCCCAGGAATGAACTCTGTGGCACCCCACTCGTGATTTCCCTCTCCTCAAACTTGATTCTGCTTACCACCCTCTGCTGTCTCCCACCCAGCCAGCTTCCCATCCATCTAACTAGCTCCTTCACTGCACCCAATCCTCTAACTTGCTCAGCAACCTTCTGTGCGGCAGAGTTAAATGTCTTGCTGATGCTGAAGTAGAGTAGTGTTCAAAATGTTGCTGAACTACAGTTGTGATGTCAGAATGCTGTTATAATTTATAGGGAGTCCTTATTACTGTCTGAATTCAGACAGTTTACCACGTTGTTATAGTATCGATGTGATGTCAAGAGGTTGATAACCCCTCGACTACGTCACATTGATGCCATAACGACAGGACAGCATTCTGCCCATGCGTGACTTTGGCTCCAGACGACCGGCTGTGGTGGTGAGAGATCTCACTAAGGATTTTTTTTTAATTTTTTATTTAATAGCTCCCGATTACCTTTGTTCCATCTGCATCTCGTTGATGCTACTCCTCAGTCTGTATAAAATGGATGCCCAAACAACCGTGAAGCTGCAGATGTTACGTCACAACGGCATGATGACATGCAATTCCAGGCAGCCAACCAGATTGTTGCAGCCCGACTTTCTTTAAAAAAATATTTTTTTTCTTAGATTTTGTATTTGTTTGCTGAAGCCCTTATAGTTTAGTACTTTAAGGTCTGTTTCTTGGATGAAGCATGTTTAACCTGGTTTAAAAAAATGTTTGTCTTTGAAAATCATGCTGCGTGTCATTTCTTCTACATGTAAGGTAAGACAGTATTCAAGCACTAAAATGAGGAGTCCAGCACTGCAATTATCTTACTTTGTTGGTACTATTAGCCTTAATAGTGCAAGGTTTTCCCCATACACTATAAAGGCTAATGGATGGGGGACAGACAATAACTGGATTTTAGGCGGGCAGACTTTGGGAAAATGGGGAGATACTTGAAAGAGGCATTAAGGGGAATGGGACAGGAATCAGGGGTTGAGGAACAGTGGACAGTATTTAAAATGGGGATTACAAGAACAACAGAATTATGCATTAAGCAGGTTAGCAAAAGGAAAAGGAAGAGGAGACCATTATGGTTTTCCAAAGAGGTAGCAAAGAAAGTGAAAGCCAAAAAGATTGCATTCAGGCAATACAAAAAGACACATGCAGAAGAGGATAGGGAGAAGTACCAGGAGAAGCAAAGGGAGGTCAGTAAGGGAAGCCAAAGCTCAGACAGAAGAACACATTGCAAAATCAGTGGGTAGAGGGGACAAAACCTTTTATGGGTACATAAGTGAAAAAAGAAAGACAAAGGTAGGGATAGTGAGACTGAAGGGGGAGGATGGGGGCCGCATGGAGGATGACAACAGTAAAGCTGACATATTGAACAGGTATTTCTGCTCAGTCTTTACGGAGGAAGAAGAGGGTAATGGGTCTGAAAGGAGTACAAGGGGTGAGAATGGTGCATAAATGGACACAAGTCCCTTTACACGAGAAAGTGTCCTGAAGAAAATGGAAGTAATAAGAGTTGATAAAGCAATGGGGCCAGATGGGGTGCACCCCAGGGTCCTTAAAGAACTAAGAGGTGGTGGCTGAACCTCTGGCTATCCTGTTTAGCCAATCACTGGAAACAGGGGAGGTACCCAAAGACTGGAGGACAGCAGATGTAGTCCCCTTATACAAAAGCGGGAACAAAGAGGAAGCAGGGAACTACAGACCAGTCAGCTTCACCTCGGTAGTGGGGAAGATCATGGAAGCACTACTGAAAAAGAGATTGGTGGAACATCTGGTTGTCAATGGACTACGGGACCCAAGGCAGCATGGTTTCACCAGGGGGAAGTCATGTCAGACCAACCTCGTTAAATTTTTTGACTGGGCGATTAGGGAGGTGGATCAGGGGAGGGCAGTGGACATGGCCTATCTGGACTTCAGCAAGGCCTTTGACACTGTGCCACATAGAAGACTATTACACAAACTGGGGAATATGGGTGCGGGCAGGACAGCAGTGTGGTGGGTAGTAACTGGCTGGGTGGCAGGACACAGAGGGTGGTGGTAAATGGCTGTCACTCCACAGAGGAAGAGTGACCAGTGGGGTACCACAGGGATCAGTGCTGGGACCGGTCCTATTCAACATCTTTATCAGTGACATTGCACAGGACCTAGAAGGCAGAATTTCACTGTTCGCTGATGACACAAAGCTCTGTAACAGAGTAGACACACCGGAGGGTGTGGACAGAATGAGAAGGACCTGCAGAAACTTGAAGAATTGTCAGGAGTTTGGCAGTTGAAATTCAATGCAAAGAAGTGCAAGATAATGCATATGGGGCACAAAAACCCTGGCACAATATATCAGTTGGGGGTGAGGATATAGCATGCACCAAGCAGGAAAGTGATCTTGGGTTATCATCTCTGTTGACCTCAAGGTAGGGAAACAGTGTGACAAGGCAGCAGGTAAAGCAAATAGGATGCTGGGATGTATAGGCAGGGGCATCACCAGCAGGAAAAGGGAGGTCATAATTCCGCTATACAAGACACTAGTGAGGCCCCACCTGGAGTACAGTGTACAGTTCTGAAGACCATACCTACGTAAGGACATAGACAGGGTAGAGAAGGTTCAGAGGAGGGCAACAAAGATGGTGCATGGATTGCATCACAAGTCCTATGAAGACAGGTTGAAGGAACTGAACATGTACTCCCTGGAGGAGAGGAGGGAGAGAGGGGATATGATAGAGACATACAAGTATCTCACAGGGAGGAACAGGGTGCAGGAATACACTATTTTTAAGCGAAAAAGATGTTCCAGGACTAGAGGGCATGGGATGAAGTTGGAGGGAGGATGATTCAGAGGAAACATGAGGAAGAAATTCTTCACAGAACGGGTGGTGGACAAGTGGAACACCCTGCCAGAGGAAGTGGTGGGGGCTGAAACAATCACAGGATTTAAGAATGCATGGGATAGACATGAAGGAATTCTGGAGGTCAGGGGTAAGGGGCAACAGACGTCTAAGAAAACAAACTGAACTTACAAGCTCAAATGGGCAGACTGGATGGGCCATAGGCCCTTATCTGCCGACACTGTCTATGTATCTATGTAACCATGCTAAAAGTGCATCTCGCAGTTTCCTGGACAACAGTAAATCTCTCGAGCTGCACTCTCGAGGTTTACACAGTTGTCAAGGAAACCACTCAATGTGATTACAGCATGGTTGTCGTCCGTTCCCCATCCATTATCCTCCATGTGCTGCAAATTGCTCTATCAACATATCGCTCGGTACCCCATTATTGGGTATACAGTTCCCCATTATGCCTGACCACCAGATTGCTATTGAGTGTATTGGCACGAACCCATAACCCTGACTGGTTTATCTTAAAACAGAAGCCCCTGAATAGAAAAAGGAGGACCAAAGATAGTCTCCTCATTTTCTCTCTTGAAGCCCTTATGAAACTTTTAATTTTTCCTGATCTGTGTTGGAAATGTGAAATTAACCCGATCCTCCTATGCATTACCTCACCAGCAGACTTAGCCTCGTCCAAAGGTCTAGCTTTCTACATATCAATGCCTGCAGTCTGCTAAAAGCTCACGTTGATACAATCCTGGGTTGCCCATACTTTTGCCAGACTTTCTTGTGGTATCAGAGACATGGCTCAGACCCTCCACAGCAGACAGAGACATAAACTTACCCAATTATCAAATATTCAGAGCGGATCGCCAGACAAGGGGTGGGGAGTTGCTATATATGTCAAATCCAATATATCTGTAACTTGCTTAGATGCAACATCTATGCCCAAAAATTTGAATGTCTATCCCTCAAAGTGGCTCTCTCCAACACTGCAGCATTTGACTTAGTTAGCTGCTACAGGCCCCCTTCAGCGGATCATAAGCTTCTAGCCCACCTGGGGAATCAAATCAAGATGGATACTGAAGAGACCATAATCCTAGGTGATCTAAACCTTAATTGGCTATCCAAGTCACGCTCCTTTAGTATCATTTGTGATACATATAGTTTTTCACAACTTATATATGAACCAACAAGAATCAACAAAAGAAAATCTGAGCAACAGCACATTACTTGACATCATACTGGTGAACAAACCCCACCTCTTCCACTTGCGCTGGGTGCTGTTCAGTGACATAAGTGACCACTGCCTTATTGCTGGAATAAGGTCATCCGGTAAACTAACACCCCAGCTAAATTCCTACTAAGGAGATCCAAGAAAACTTTCAACTCTGAGGCATATCTTCATGATCTAAATCACTCTACAAGGCGGCAAGAGTTCTACCTAGCAGACTCAGTGGAAAAGCTCATCAGGTGTTAAATAGCATAATACTAGATGCCCTTAACACTCATGCACAATTACTAGAGTTGAATTAAAACAAATCTTGTCGTTGGTTTTCACCTGACCTTAAATCAGCCCTGCTTGAGAGAGATAAGCTTTGGAAAAAGGCAAGGAAGACTAAAAACCCAAATGACTGGTTGATATTTAAGAAAGCCAGGAATAGCTGTACCAAGAAAGTACGGGATGCTAAGGCTGCTTACTACATGGCTGAACTCGACTCTTCATACCACAATCCTGCCAGGTTCTGGAGCACTATTAAGGGCATAACGGGACAAGATCCTAGCACTTCACTACCAGCTCAAATGCACCACAACAAGGGGACAATCTTGGACAGAATGGAAATACTGGATGCATTCAATAATCATTTTACAACCGCTGGCTTTGCATTTGATACCTCTCCAGCCAATCTGCTACGTGCTCAGTTAAGCTCCCAGTATACAGGATCTCAGTTAGCTGAATCCTCCTTCTCCTTCAAACCGATTCTGTTGAAACAAGTGTAGGATCTAATCTCACAGATGGATATAAAAAAAAGTGCAGGTGCTGACTCCCTTGACCCCTGCTTTCTAAAGATTGCAATGCATGCACTTGCAGTTCCTTTAACACACCTTTTTAACTTGTCCTTAAAATCTGGTTCTATTCCTACAACTTGGAAAACAGCCCAAGTTTTCCCCTCTACTGAAAATCAGGGGACCCCATGGACCTTAACAACTATAGGCCAATCTCTATCCTTCCAGTACTATCTAAGCTGCTAGAAAACTGGTAGCATCCAATTAAGAGATTACCTTGAAGAATCTAATCTTTTAAATCCAGCACAATCCGGGTTTCGGTCTAAGCATAGTACTATTTCTGCACTGGCTAAAGTTACAAACGATTGGCAAACCGAACTGGATAAAAAGAATAGCGTTTGTGCTATATTCCTTGATCTAAGCAAAGCATTTGATACGGTGGACCATGAGCTGCTACTCTCTTCCTTGCACTCCATAGGCTTGGATCCATCCTCCCTTACATGGTTCAGGTGTTACCTAACAGGAAGAACACAGCAAGTGAAAGCTGAAGGAGACCTATCTCCACTAAAACCACTTCTAAGAGGAGTTCCACAAGGATCTATCCTGGGCCCTATCCTTTTCGCCATTTATATTAACAATATTGATTCGAATCTTACCAAAGTCACTGTACACTTGTTCACAGATGACACTGTTTTATATGTCAGCAACCCATCGCCTGCTACAGCTTGTGAAGTTCTACAAACAGAATTCTCTATACTACAACATCAATTATTGGAAAAAAAGCTTCTTTTAAATGCAAAGAAAACAAAAGCAATGTTTTTCTCCACCCACAGCCATACAAATCCCTCATTACTAAACAACCTCCCCCAGCTATCTACTATCCTTGGTGAAAGCCTTGATTATGTAGAAAAATTCAAGTATTTGGGGGTGTGGATAGATAGCAAACTTGACTACACAGTTCATATTGAAGAACTTTTAAAAAGCTTAGCCAGAGACTTGGTCTATTTTTAGAATAAGGCACTTTCTAAACAGAGATTCCAAATGAGGTTGGTCCAGGCCACATTTCTCTCAGTAATTGACTATGCAGACTTCCTCTATAGTCACTGCCTATCTCCTACCTATGCAAATTGGATACACTATACCACAGAGCTCTGAGGTTCATAACAGATCTACCATTTAACACTCACCATTGCTCTCTCTATGCAGCAGTCGGTTGGACATCTCTACATCTCAGAAGAAACAGAAATGCTGCAGTGTGGACATACAGAATTTTGACTAAGATGCTTCAAACTATATATTGAACTACTTAGCACAGGCCACAGCTGGCACCTACGCCCTAAGGCGCTACAATTTCATTATGCTCAAAGTGCCTAAAGTCAACACCGGCATGGGAGACCTGCCATCAGCTATAATCTAGCTATATCATGGAACACGATTCAAAAGTCCTTGAAGCTGATCAACGGGTATCCTTAGCATCCTTCAAGCATCTATACCCAAGTCTCTTCCCTGAAAATGCAATTGCTTCCACAAGTTCTAGTTTATTCCAGTTCTTTCCTTCCCCTCTCAGGCTGCCATCATATCATGGCAATTCACTTCCCTAGAATTCATCTCCACAGATACCTCACCCTGGCTATAATCTTCTCCCATTAACTCCAGGCTCCTACCTTAGCCCTTATCACTGCCTTTCACCTCCCAGTTCTAGCACCAGCCCCTGCTCTAGTCATGCGTACCCCTTCCTACCATGTCACTTGTCTCAGTCTATGACCACCTCTTTCAGTCATCCAATCACTATTTCTCTTTGTCCACATTGACTTCCCTTGGATATTTCATGTTGAATGTATGCCATGTTTACTGCCAATGTTGATATGTATATACTGGTTTACCTAGAGTGCATCTCATATGTTCCTACCATATCCTGTTAAGTTTAAACAATTTCTGTTCTTGATTTCTGTATATAAGTGTTTTAATTATTCATGTACATATACCAATTATTGAACCTTGATTACTGTATATAAATAGAATAATAGATGCATTCTGGTGCATTACAAGGCAGTAATTCATCGAGAGGATCTGGGGGCACAGTAAACCTCAAGAGGCGAGCTCGAGGTTTTAGTGCCCCAGATCCTCGAGATGAATTACTGTATTGCACCAGAATGCATTGTATTTTTGTAATATATGGAAAATAAAAATAGTAGTTTCTTACCTTTGCAATAGTCAGGAATGGTGGGTCAAGTTGGTGGTGAGGTCATTCACAGCCATGATTGTGGCAATTTGGATAACTTTGGAACAGTTTAACAAAGAAAAGCAAGCAGTGTTAAAGAAACTGCAAACAAAACAGTTGTAATTTATTTTTTTTGGTTGTTGTGGAATGAGTGACACCTAGTGCAGAGTGCTACTCGGAGTCGGAGTACATCACGTGGCGTCTTTTTTTTAGGCTGAGGAGATTTTTAATGGTTATTGCTACGTTCCGAAGAAGTTGCAGTGTGATCCAAAGATGTTTCCTGTTGTGGGAAAATTGAGCACTTTTGCTGGTGGGTACTGTGGAGCTGATTCTTGTTGAGGACTTGCATTATTGAGGAAGTTGGTTGTGCAGCAGAGGAAGTGGTCGGTGTGGGGATTTCTGCTTCTTTAAGTGTGCTTGCTGATTGCCGGTCACCAGAAAGGATGGAGCAGATTTTCATTTGTTTTTCCTCAGACAAGGTACTGTAGTTGTTTATGCTCTGGATGTTTTTGTGCCCAGACACTTGTGCTACATCGGTTGGAGGGACGTTAGAATCAATTAACTTTTGGATCGCAGTTTTGCGAGTTGAGTGATTGGTGATTCTCTTGTCTGGGGGTAGTCCAGCTGACTGCTGCAAGAGTTTCATAATGGAACGTATTTTGTTTTCGCCAATGGTCATAGATCTGTACCAGAAGCTTGTTGGCTTTAGTCTTATGTTTGGGGTTAAATAAAAAAGGTGCATCAGGTGTGTTCATGTTAGGGGGTCTTTTAGATGCATATAGGTGGTAGGCAGTGAGTGTATCTCGCTCTGGACAAAGTTCATTTTTGTATAGTCTGGGTGGGACAGGACGAATATCTCGTAGGTTTGTGCCTGTGCGAGTTTTTGTTTGCCTTTCATGATATTCGAGATACTCTTTTCCTTCACTGTTTGTTCCTGGGACTATGTCATCCCATCTTAGTTGGTACTGCTCATTTGTTCTTAAGGCAAAGTGAAGGCCTATGTTAAAAAATAACATATGCAGCAGGCTAGTTGGGGGATGTCAAGCCTATAGTGCCACTGCTGTAAAGTAAACTGATGTCATTGTCTGTCAAGGCTTGTGCTTGCCTTGGTCTGTTGCCCATTCCTAGTTTTTTAAATATTTTTGCTTGGCAGTTAGAGTTTTCAGTGTTTAAAGACTGATGTAGGGCTTTGAAAAATTGATTCGGATAATTTATTTTGCAGAGGTGACGGTCAACGCTGCCTAGGATTCCCCTATGGTACTGGGCTCATATTCTGTGCCGTCTTGTTTTTAATTTAAATATGAAATCTGCTAGTATTGTGTCTAGTTCTTCTGTGGGAATTTTCTGTATTTCTCTGCACTCACCTATTTTGCTTAGGTGGTTTTGAAGCAACCGTGGGTCGAAGCTGTTTTTTTGCAGTGTTTATGTTTTCTTGCTCTTTTATGAAATTTTTCCTTTCTTCTGACAGGTTTTGTTCTTTGCCTCAGACATTTTTTAGTCAGGCGCTTACCGCGATGTGAATCTGTGTCGGCTTTTACTGTATGTCGACAGTTACAGTAAAAACTGACTCATGATCAGTAAGCTTTCTTTCTGAGTTGTCCGATTGGCGCTTGCGCTGTTGTGAGTTTGCAATAATACTATCGTTGAGATCTTCAATCGATAGCATTACGAGATCTCAACGATAGTATTATTGAGTTCCATCGATGGTATTACTGCGTTTTGGGCTGTGTATTACAGGGGGGTTTTTGTATGTATTTTGGGGGTATTATTTTTATTTTCCATATATTACAAGTATATACGTGTTTTAAATCTTCCTATACATATACCAGTTATTGAACCTTGACCTTATCAGGTCCGTCTTGCAAATGAGCTGTGCTCAATGATGTTCGCCTGAATAAATAAAGATTTGATTAATGTATCACAGTTGCCATGTCACTACTGTGGTAGAACAGCATAGAATCTCCAGTCTATTACGTTTCCTGATGCTTTTACCCAACTACACTGCAGATTTCTTAGAATGAAGGTATCAGCAAGACTGAAAACACCCCAAGTGAAATGAACTACTACAAATGTTGCCAGCTCATGTAGTTGATTACTTAAAATCACACATTTTTAATTTTATCCTGTCTGCTGTTTATTTGACCACACTTCAAAATAGAGTAAGAAAACAGATGAGAAAAAAAAAAAAAAAAAAAAAAAAAACACATTCTACAAAATAATGTATGGATAACCATACGCATCAAGGCTGGTTTTCATCTTGGGTGAAGATTACTTCACAGAGACCTCTCAGGCTTCACTCTGGAGATTTAAGATGTCAGCTCACACCTGAATGGAAACAGTCTTGTGCATGGCTGTCCATATATTTTAAGCAAGATGACGGGGTGTGGTTTGGTCAGGAGGCTGCAGGCTGGGTGACAACCACACCAGGAGTACTAAAATCCCACAACAACCCACACCCTGGAGTGCATTATTGTGATTATACTGTGGGTGATATATGTAAAGAAAGGAATGGGTAAAAAGTTTAAATGAATGCTTTTTTAATGAATCTGTAAAAAAAATATCCATCCTTTGTTGTTGGCAAAATACTGTAGCCGCCCAACCCCGTAAAAGCCTGCTCTGAAAGTCACTGATATGGATCAGAAAGTTGAAGGGGGGCAGGGGATGGGAGAAGACATCACTTTAGGGAGAAGGAAAAAAAACTGAGCCAACACTTGAAAGCGGGAGTTAGGCACATAGAAACATAAAAAACATAGAATTTGTCAGCAGATAAGGACCACTTGGCCCACCCAGTCTGCCCATGTCTCTACCCAATGGATAAGCTGCAGATCCTAGTTAGCCAGCAGCCTACTTCTTTCTACCCCCAACCCCTAGAATCGTCTTATGACTGTCCCATGCATGCTTGAATTCAACCACTGTTTGACTCCACAACCTCCTCCGGAAGGCCGTTCCATGCATCCACAACCCTCTGTGAAAAAATACTTCCTTACATTACCTCTGAGCTGCCCCCCCACCCCATCTTCAAATTGTGCTCCCTTGTTCTTGCACACCTATTTTTTTGAAAGATGCTACCCTCTTGGACTTTGTTGATTCCCTTGCGATACTTGAAGGTTTCTATCATGTCCCACCTCTCCCTCCTTTCCTCAAGGCTATACTTTTAAGTTCCTTTAGTCTCTCTTCATATGTCTTCCGGTGCAAACCCTGCACCATTTTAGTTGCCCTCCTCTGAACAGCTTCCATCCTATGTCCTTGCAGAGATTGGGTCTCCAGAACTGCACGCAGTACTCCAGATGGGGTCTCACCAGCCGTCTGTTCAGAGGGATAACAACTTCCCGTTTTCTACTGGTGATGCCTCTCCCTAGGCATCCCAGTATCCCCCCAGCCCTCCTTACTGCCCTCTCACATTGCTTGCCCACCTTTAAGTCATCTGATATGACTATCCCCAGGTCCCTTTCCATTTTTGCTGTTGTTAGCATCACACCCCCCTTTGTGTACTCTTGCCCTGGGTTTTTGTTTCCCAGGTGCATGACCTTGCACTTCTTAGCATTGAATCTAAGCTGCCATACATTTGACCATTCCTCTAACCTCGCCAAGTCCGTTCTTATCCTTTCCACCCCACCTTGTGCATCAACTCTGTTGCAGGTCTTTGTGTCATCTGCAAAGAGACCTACTTTTCCTTCTAGTTCCTCTGCAATGTCAGTTATAAAGACATCGAAGAGGACCGGAACACAGGAACAGAAATTGAATCAGTGTGTTGTGAAGACAGATTTCAGATTGGCCAGGGAAAAAGTGAGAGGACTGGGCGTGTTTTCAGAAGCGACAGTCACGGCTTTGGTGGCTTCAGTAGCAGCGAATGTGTAGCCCTTTCATGTGTGCAATTTGAGCTACCCAGTAGTTTTGCTGACATGTTTGGGGCTACAATTTTTACTGTTTGCTGCTGAGAACGGAGTTGATCTTTGGTTGTTAATGTTTTTTTGTGTTTGCTTGTAGAGTTGGCTTTAGTGGTTCTGGGGGGGGACATGGCAGCCGAAATTTTTTGAAAAGGTACACAATGTAATGATTCTGGTTGATTTTTTGTGAACCACACAACTGGTATTTGATGTATGGCTTGTGGTGAGATTTACTCAGGACCAGACAGGCCTCAGCCAATAAGACTGTAGATTTATGACGGCCACAGTATAATCTATATATTTTTCATGCCTTTCCCCATTGCTTGGTTTTAGAATACTGTACTGTCTAAAAAAGGTAAAACACATTGCAAGCCCTTAGCCCTCAATCCTCCTCTGGAGGTCGAGGTCACCCCCTCCCCCCAGTATGGAACAGTCTTGCATTGTTGCCCATACATCAAGGGTTAAAGTGGGCAGGAGCCCACTGTAATTCAGCTCCACCACCTCTGTCAGCTTTCTCCACTGACTACCACAGGATGGTTCCACCAAGAAATGACAGTTCTATCACCTTGAAATCTAGATGCGAGTTCCCCACCTAAACATTTCTAATTTTACCACAGCCATACATCATCTGTGTTTTCCATGCCTTCCCTATAGCTCGGTTTTATAATACCGTACTGTCGTCAAAACAATATATACCCCCCAATTCCGGCGTTTAGTACAACCGGAGGTACAACCTCTGTTATCTGGGTACAATAACGGCGATTACTTTTGTAGCTGCCGAGGTACAAACGCTGCCATTCTTTCCGTCCGGGCTGTTCACAAGTAAACGTGACTTTTTTTTTTTTCAAACAAGTTAATAATAATGCGTGGTCTCACACAGAGCCAAGCGTCTCCAGCTGCTACCGCCACATTACAGCAGTGACCTCCCATTCCACTGCCGATAAGGGATATTAGACGAACGCAGGGTACCGGGACGGATGATAGTACAGACAGTGCACTTACCTTTAGATGAAGTGTTTGTCCTTCAGCGTTTAAATCCCGTGACGGTGTTCAGGTATACCTGCAGCAAGAGGAGGCGGGAACCGAGACTGGCTTGCGTATGGGACCGACGCTGATTGAGCTTTCTCGAGCAGTGACGGCTTGAGCTTGCAGCTCGGGTTTTTAATACAGCTTGGATGGAGGGGGGGCTGAGCTGTGCTCCCGCCTTCCCTCCCCCCTTTTTCCTCAGTCATGTGTTGCTTGCTGGTGTCAGTGTGAACTACAGGCTCGGAGTTGTCTTCGCACATCCTCTGTCAGCAACAGGGACTCCCTTGAGTATTCGGGGCATGCTAGCAGTCTGTGCGGCTGTGGTAGGAAATGCAAACAGTCGTGCTTAGAAGTAGGTGGCGGTGCGTTGGAGACGTGCCCAAAAAAATAACCAACATCCCCCATCCCCCAGGAAAAGAAAGTGAGGGGGAGACTGGAGAAAGTTTCAGCAACGCCCTTTGGCCACATTTCTTCTCCACGTCTAGCCCCGCGGGCTCATTCATTATGCCTGTAACAACATCTTGTTATTCCATTGCCTCATGACGATTGCCCAACAAGGCAGGGACAGGGTATGTCTGGTTTTTTCAGGAAAGTGGTGCACATGATCTGGTTTGAGTCCTCGGCTGCCTCTGATGTGGCGAAATAAAATGACGGAAAGTCTACAGGATAATCAGTATCTCTGTTGTGTCGGTATATGGATTGTTGTATAGCATTACATCATTTTTAGCCGCTCATGTTTAAACATTCCAGACACTCTCAAAAGTGCTAATCTAAATTCGTTTTACTATTTTAGTTATCAGATAACTCATCTGTGATTAAGCATCCCCCCGGAGCATCTCGTTTCCTGTGGGGGTCCCGTTTCTACCCATTTCCAAAGCTTGTTGGACTGAAACAAAGGTCGCACTGAGTACTGGGCTACGGCAAGGTTTGAACCTGCAATCTCCTGGTTTCGAAGTGCTCTAAGTACTAGACTACATTGACTGTAAAGTTCAGCTGGCACCCTCCACACGAGTTCTTTTTTTTCTCTACAAAGTAAAACATTTTGAATTTAAGGCAGCAGTGCAGCATAAAAATATTTTTTTCCTCAAACTTCTAGTTTTAGTTACAATTAATAAAAATATTAGCACAGCTGTCAAGTCAGCTTTTCTATTTACCTCTTATGCTATGCACCAATATATATATTTTTTTAATTTTCTCGATCCTAACTCCCTAGGCCGCAATGCTATTTCTAAGTCAAATGAGACAGTCATCTTTTTTTCTTGTGGAAACCCTTAAAAATAACAGTTCTTTCACCCAAAGAACTGTAGATGGTATTCTTCAGAACTCATAAGGGATGCAAGAATTGTACTTATAATACACCATCAGACACTTTTTTTCAGTGGTTCTGAAAAGTTGTTCTCAATTTTAAAATGCTGAGGATAATTTTCACAGGTGCTGCTGATTTCCATTTTATTTGGGAAGTTATCCACTGAGACAAGCTCACTTGCAATTGTGTCCCTTCAGACTGTGCAGTTTCAGTTTTCATTAATTCAATACAAGAAGAAAAAAAAAACACACATCAAGGAAATTGTAAGGGAGGTCAGATGGAAACCTAACTCAGTCATTCACCTGGTAACAAATGACATAGCAGGTGAGGAGATGGAAGTAGTTCAAGGCAGGTTCGGGGAGTTTGCAAAGACCTGTAGGGAGGTAGCTAGTTCTCTGGCTCTTTCAGATGTGATATAGTTCCCAGAGCCAACACAGTCAGGAAGAAAAGGACAGATGACTTTAACAACTGGCTGAGGAACTTGTGCAGGGAAGAAGGGTTCATATGTATCGGGGACTAAGGGGAAAGCTTAGCTGAATAAAACACTCTATTCGTCAGATAGACTGCACCTCAGTAGAGAGGGCTCAGGGGTACTCAGAGACAAACTGGGGGAGTACATAGCCAACAAGCTGAATTTAAATTACGGGCGGGGGGGTGGCGGTGGGCAAGCAGGCCCAAAGACTCTGGAAAGAGGAGGTCAACAGACCTCCCCCATACCAGTAGAAGTAGTTATAAGGGTAGATGTGAGGGGACATGGAACAGTTGAGAACGGAGGGTGGGGGGAAGAGTACAGCAGGGAGAAATGTTAGCAAAAGAATAGAAGGAAGGGAAAGAGGTGCAGACTCGAGGTGGAGGGTGGTGTTGCCAAATACTCGTAGTCTTGGTAACACAATGGAAGACCTGCAGACACTGTGAGCTGAGGGGAAGTAGACATAGCAGCAATGACCAAGACTTGGGCCAGACCACACCATAACTGGGACCTCTCAATCCCGGGATACAAACTGTGTAGGAGAGAGACTGGGTGATAGGCAAAGGGGTTGGCAGTTTATATCAAGGAGAGAATAACATGCATTAGGAAGGCGATGGTGGGTTGGGGTGGAAACACTGTGGATTCAATTACAGTCCTCCAACAGAGGGAGAAAGGTGAGGTTGGGGGTGGTCTACAGACCACCTAACCAAGAAGAGGAAAGGGACAGGGAGCTGAGTTTGCAATTGTTGGAAGCTGCAGGGAAAGGAGAGATGGTAGTTGTGAGGGACTTTAACCTGCCCAAAGAGGACTGGAGCATACCATCCCCATCCCGTGCCAGGAGTCAGGCAATCCTAGAAGCAGTGTAGAGTGGGTTCATGACTCAGGGCATCACAGAGCCCACCAGGGAGGGGACAGTCCTTGATCTTGGGCTCACAAATGGGGAGCACATACAAGAGATAATGGTCAAAGAGACTCTAGGTGGTAACAATCGCACAGTGTGGCTCAGATTTAATATGGGCAGGAAAGCATCCCCACTAAGACCTAAATCTTGGATTTCCAGAAGGCAGACTTCAGGAACATGGGGGAGGTGCTAAAGAAGCACTTGGCAAGGGTCGGAGTGGACATGGGGGTGTACCAAAAATGGTCCATCATCAAAGAAGGAATACTGGATGCCACAGTGGCATGCATTAGGCTCAAAAGGAAGAACTTGAGGGCCAGTGTACTGAGCTGGTAGCCCAGGTGGTGAGGGACAAAAGGTCAGTGCTACAGAAGATACAGGGAGACCGAGAGAGAGAGGAAGATAAGGGAAACTACTTAGGGTGTCAAGCAAGTGTAATGCCCCAAAGTATGGGGGCACTACAGAAAAGGGGTGCTTCTGTATGTTCAGTGTGCCTTGGGGTGCCTTGTTGTCAGTGTGGGCTAAAGGGCTAAAGTATATAGAGCCCCTGTGTGTGGTCCCCCACCGCTATGGCCAGGCAGGGCCAAGAAGAAACAAGAAAAATAAAGAAAAGTTCTCTCCGCTGCCTGCTGTGCTCCATTTTATTTCCCCTCATTGAGCCGGCAGCACGAGAATGGGCACCCACTCACTGGGACCGCTGCCCCTGGCCGGCGCATGGTGCCCATTTGAATCTTGGCCATTGAGCAGGGGCTCGGGATTCTAGAATTAGAACCCCGAGTACCTTTTAAATAAGGGAGAGCCATTTTTCCTGAATAGTTCATGCTAGGCTGTGGAGAAGAGCGGACCAAGAGAGTGTGATGGGGACCCTGGGCTTACTTAGTATGTGTTGAAGTTGGTCTTGTCAGCTCTGCGTGGTGCCCTCCTCTAGCCAGCGAAGATTGTTGCTCCTGCTGTGGTGTCTGCGCCATATGTGGTTGAATGTCCTGCGGTTCCCCAATGGAAGATCCAAGTCCCAAGTGTGGTGTGGGCTCTGTTTAGCCCCATTTATTTTTTGTGTCTCCCTGAGTGTTCTGGTCCCTTAACAGTGGCAGAGAAGAGCTGTATCGCGATGAGAAACTTGATGGCCTTCCTGAGGCCCCCAGTCATCTGCCGCTTTGTCTGCTGCCTCCTGACGGTTCCCTCCCACTGCTATAACTCCTCCCTCAAGCAGCTCCTTCACCCCGGGCCAGGGCGATGAATCAGGTGGGTGCACAGGGAAGAGTGCTGACTGCCAAAGAATTTAAAATAAAAGTTTAAATTGTTTAGCGTTATAAGCACCATCATGGGGCTGGGAGAGTAGGGCCAGCTACCAATTTGATTATTTCAGGTGCAGTGATGCCCACTGGGGGTGGCCAGCCAGGTAGGACCATAGGGGACTATTTAAAAATTCATAAAGGGGTGGAACGGAGGCGGGGCAGCCTTGATCTCTGACAGGGAGGTCTGGAAAAGGGCCGAGCACTTAAAAGGAGCAACGTTAAGCCCAGTGGGCTCATTTGAAAGGGGTAGCAAAGGCCCTAGCAGTGAACAAAGGGGTAGTAAAGGCCCCAGTGCAAGAAGGGGTAGTAAAGGCCCCAGTGCAAAAAGGGGTAGTGAAGACCCTAATACTTAAAAGGGCAGCAAAGCCCATTGTGGTTCCGAAGGGGTAGCAAAGGCCCCAAGTTAAGAAAAGGGTAAAATGGGCAACACTTTAGGCCACCAGTGGGCCCATAACAGTCAAGAGGGGCTCAGCAGCTACTGAGGTAAAAGGGGGGGGGCCCAGAGTAGAAAGGGCATTCACCCAAAGGTTTCCGGAGGGGTAGCCAGATCCTGGTACAAAAGGGACCCACAAGTACAGTACTTTTGGGCAGGGTCAGCAAAAGAAAGGTGCTTAGCACACAACTGCTATGTAGTGACTGTCCATTCATAAAAATGTGTATCTGAACTGTTGTGTTGATTGCGAAGTACCAGTACTGTGTTGTTACTGGGATTGTGGTTATCTGCCCCTGCAACAAACAGTTGCCGTGGATTCCAGCAATTTGCCCCTGCTCCAGACAAATTGCCCCTGCAACGAACAGTTGCCTCAGACTTTTGTGATTTGGCCCTGCTCCAGGTAAATTACCCCTGCAATGACCAATTGCCCTGGATTCCAGCAATTTGCCCATGCAACAAACAATTGCCCCAGATTTCAGCAATTTGTTCCTGCTCCAGGCAAATTGCCCCTGCAACGAACAATTGCCTCAGACTCCAGCAATTTGCCCTTGCTCCAGGCAAATTGCCCCTACAATGAACAATTGCCCCGGTTCCAGCAATTTTCCCCTGTTCCTGGCAAATCGCCCCAGCAACTAAACACCTTGGTACAGTGAAAAGAGTAATTACCAGTGTTCTTAGTGCCAACTGAACATGCATGGACTCAATCTTCTGCCGCAACACCCCTGGTGGAGTTGTTCAAAGCTGATTCTTCACCAAAGCAGTCTTCAGCCAGTGAAGAACCTCACAGCAACACTCTTCCCTGCCATCTGCTGTTGGTTGAAGCTGATGTAGCCCTGTGTGACTCGCGACCGCCGGCTCCTGGTTTCCTTGTGGTTCGGTCAGCCTGGAAGCGGAACGTCCTGGAAGAAGCCTTGTCTACCACTCCCAGTCATTCGCTGATAGTTGAGTCCAAGTGGCCAGTGTGTGTCCATGTCCATAGGTTTGTTGTTTTTCTGGTGCTGGACACTACAGGGTTTTGATCTTCCCCCTGCATCCTCCTCTTCCTGCTTGTCTCACCTTGCTTGCACCGTGTTGTTCCCTGGGATTCAGCTTGATCTTGGTGGTTCTCATGTGGATCTTTCACCAAAGAAGCTTCAACGTGTCTTCATTCTTGGCAGCCCTGGTCAAGGGTTTGTGCCAGGGGAAACTAGCAGATCTTCATCCTTGGCAATCCTTGCAAGTGGATTCGACGTTAAGTACTTGCTCTTTCATCCTTGGCAGCCCTGGTCGATGGTTTGTGCTAGGGAACTTCAGCCAGTCTTTGTTTCTTCATCCTTGGCAGCCCTGGTCGAGGGTTTGTGCTAGGGAAAGTGCTGTAGATCTTCACCCATGGCAGTCCTTTCAAGTGGATTCAATGCCAAGTTTTGGTTCCTTCATCCTTGGCAGCCCTGGTTGAGGGTTTGTGCCGGGGAAGAGTTCAGCAGATTTCAGTTCTCTTGTGCTAGAGTATTCCGGCAACCTTTGAGAGTGGGTTGGCCGAAGAATCAGGGTCTGTTTAAAAATCTCTCACATCCCCTCCAACCTCTCCTAGGTTTTCACACAAGTGTAGCTTGGCACCAAGTAGGAACTCCGATTTTCCTTTTTGCCCCATTGCTACTCCACTCTTCAGCTGTGCACAGGAAGACAGCAGGAAAAGCTGGACTTCCTTTAACACCCATAAACTCTTAGAGGTGGTTACTCCATCCGGCCCTTTGGGATCTGCAACTGGTATCTATTGTTCACTGCAGTGATTGTCTCATATCATTATAGAGTAATAGATGTTTTGAATTTGTTCATTATGTTGTTTAGAGTAAGCATAGTATAGAGCTTAATTGGTAGTGCCCTTAGGCTGGGATGCACCTCTTAGAGACAGTAGTGAATGTTATTTACTGTTCATGTTTGATTTGGTTCCTCTCTTCCCTTGTGACTGTGTCTACCTTTCCCTGTGGTATGAATAAAGCCCGTTGAGCATCAAACTTATAGACTGTCTCCTGCCTGTCCTTACCAGGTGTCTCCATCCACCCACCCCATTTAAACCACAGTATTGTCTTGCCATCCCACCTGCTTGAGGTGATGCTGGTGGTGCAGCTGAGATAGGCAATCTTCGTGGTCAGCACTCACTTAGTTCACCGTACCAAAAAATATTTTTGGAGTGCAGTTGGCAAGATAAATTTTAAGGAGTCCAGAGCCAGAGCTTCTAAAAGCGAGATGCAAGCAGTTCTGGGTTGCAGTAGTAGATTGCCTGGAGGGGATAACGCTTCCGTAGGTAACAAATCCGTAGAGACTGAGATTGAAGACCGAGAGAACATACTTTCCTCACCCCTGACAATGCCGTACTACTTCGGGGTGCCTTGGCTTCCGTAATTCACAGGAGAAAGGGATGGAAGTGGGACTAGTAATTTGGGTGAGTTACGCTCTAAGATGCATGCCATGTTTTGGCTATATCAAATCCCGAAGAGACAGAAAGTAGAAATACTCATCGGACAACTTAAAAGTGCTGCCCACAGAGAAGTTCGCTCCTGGTCTGCAGATGTAAAGACCATGGCTGACCAGATACTGCAAAGATTGCAGCAGATATTTGACAGTTGCATGGCATCCAGTTTGAAGATGAAATTCTTCTCACGTACCCAGAGGCCTCAAGAGACTCTCCGAGAGTATGCACTGAGTCTTCAGGAGGTATTGAGGGCAATTGAGAGAGTAGATGCCAAAGAGATCACAGACCCAGACCACGTCTTAACAGAAAAAATTCATGGAAGGGGCCCATAGTGAAGCTCTGAAGAGGGAGCTCCATATGTTACAGCTCCAAGATCCTGAAGCAGATTTCTTGGACTTTAAAGCGAAAGCCATCAAGCTGTTGGGACCAGGTCGAGCAGGAGAAGACATAGTGACTTACCCCCAAATGGTGACACCCCTAGGTGCAGCATGGCCAGGGTATCCAGTTGAAGGATTAGTACGAGAAGACCCATGGCATAGATGACCACTGAGTGAGGGACTGTCCAGTGAAGAAAGGGTGTATAGTCGTGAAATGACGGGTGGGTACCCGGGTTATCTCTCAGACTCCCCACCCTTGTGTGGTCAGATGGCTCAGGCACCAGTCCATTCCACTGCAACCAACCTCAGCCTTAACTCTGAATTAGTGGAACAGATAGCTGCCCTGACATGGAAAATGACAGAGGTCTGTCAAGAAGTAAAAGGATTTAAGGAAGATTGGAGGAGAGACACCCCCCAGATTCAGATCAAACAAGGCAGGAGGTTCAATGATACTCGGTTCCAACCCAGAAGGGGAGAAGAAAGGTGTCCGACTGACCAGTTCGACAGTCTAAGTCAATTTGCTGAAGATGTGGTATCAGTGGCCATATCGAGAGATGATGCCAGCAGCAGCCTTCAGAACATGCAATGATGTTAAACAGAAGTCTTTGGGAACAGGAGATGATCCTCGAAGAGTGGTCAACCAAGTCCACCCACAATAGTGGATCGATCTTGTTTCATTGGCAGGAGTCTGACCATTCCAGTCAGAGTAGATGAAGTAGAATTGACGGCATTGCTGGATACAGGGTCCCAAGCTACGACCGTGCACGGGCAATATTTGTGGAAACATTGGACAATGTAAGACCTTCAGCCACCTCCAAAGTCTTGAATTACTTTGATCACCAGCAATCGAGCTGAGGTTCTGTACCTAGGGTTTTTGGAAGTGAGCATCCAGCTGGGAAAGAATGTACAAGACTGTCATGGAATAATTATCAGTGACACAGAGAGCGACAGCTTGCCACCACTCATTCTCGGAATGAACTTTCTCCAGTACTGCTTTGAGGATTTGGTGCAGATCCTGCAGACCCAAACAAAAAGGTCTCCTTGTGTAGAAAAACGAGCATTGCAGCAGATGATCCATTTTCTTCAGTGCCATCAACGCTTTGCGAGTACAACTGGTGAGATTGAAAAGGTCAGAGTGTCTGACGTCCAACCTATTACTCTGAAACCAGGAATGGAGACCACCTTGTGGTACAAGGCCAAGGTGGGCCCTCATGGTCAGGACTACACCTCATGGTCAGGACTATGACACCCTTGTTGAACCCTATCCTAATGAGAAAGAAGAACCTATACTGGTGGCCAGAAGTGTTGCCACGGTCACGAAGGTAAGGATCCCTGTCCAGGTTATCAGTTACGGGAATCACGATGTGTGACTCCATTGCAGCCAGCTGGCTGCCCAGTTGCACACCATGTCTGTCCAGGACATTTTGGAACTGGAAGACCAGATCCAGAAGGACCAAAGAACACCAGCCATTGGGGTGGAAGAGACTGAAAACCATTGTGACCCCAGTGCACCAGCGTGGATACGGGAGATCAACCTGAGTACCCCCAAGACTACAGAACAACAAAAGGCAAATGTCATCCAGGTAATGATCAAGAGGCTTTCCATCGACATCCACTAGATTTCTGGTTAGCTTGAGAGGTGCAACACCACATCCCCACCAATCAGCACCCACCGATAAGAGAAAGATTCAGACCAATTCCCCTTGCCATGTACTAGCCTGTGAAGGAGATGATTCAAGAAATGAAAGAAGCCAAAGTCATCAAGGAAAGTCATAGTCCTTGGGCTGCTCCCATTGTCCTGGTCAGAAAAATGGGAAGATTCAGTTTTGTGTAGATTACCGAAAACCGAACAATATCATTCACAAAGATGCCTACCCTTTACCCAGAATTGAGAACTGTCTTACAACCCTGCAGTCTGCTGCAATATTCTCCACTCTCGACTTGACAAGTGGGTATTGATATGTGCCCATGGTTCCACAGGATCAAGAGAAAACCACCTTTATTTATTTATTTATTAGCTTTTGTTGAACGGGTAGGTGCATTAGGCAATAACCCTGCCTACTTTCAAGCATGACCTGGGAGGGTACAAGATGCAGTTGGCAAACAAAACAACGGTGAAATACAAAGTTTTTGAATGCTTACAACAGATATCCTTGCAGTGATAGTCAGGGAATTTAAACATACAGGTAGTAGCCATCCTTGCAGGGATGGAAGGGACAGGTGACAAAACCAGGCAATATACTCAAATTTCAAAAACCAAGTAGTACTAGTCGGGAAGAAGCTGGAATGGGGGCATGTGGAGGTTAGGCACAGTCACAGGAATCAAGTGCATACAGGTGGGAGAAAAGTACAGTCTTGAAGGAGGAGTGAGATAAAGAGCCCTTAAAACTGGGGGGCAGAGAGTTCCAGAATTTGGGGGCAAAATGAGAGAAAGCTTGCTCCCAATTGTTATTGAACAATGCAGGACGGACAGCAGCGAAGAGTTTGAAGACCTCAATGGGTGAGAGTGAGGCTTAAGGGTGAACACTGCCCTGATAATGTCGGGGCAGGTGTGTCTTGTCATGGAGTTGGTGAAGCAGCCCAGAGAGTATGAGTGCAGAGTTTTGGGGGACAGCCAGTGTAGGAAGGAGTACAGGAGGCAGTGATGAGTAAGGCAAGGGGCTGATAGGGCAAATCTACTGATGTTGTTGTAAGTGGTGTCCCATTTATGAAGAATACCAGCATTGGCATGGGAAAAGCTAGGGAGGGCATACTGTAGCCTAGGGAGCAAGACACCTCTAGCCACAGAGATCCTGGCAGCAGGGGTGAGGGAGTGACACACGTGGTAGGCAGAACCAATCTTAATATTAACAGATCTGCATACCTTGTTTATATGAGAAGAGAAATAAAGTGCGGGATCCAGTGTCACTCCAGGATATTGGAAGGAATCTGAGGACAAGACTGCAGACCCATTACGGCGAAGTATGCTAATCTTAGGGGTCTCGGCATGGACTTTTCTAGCAGACCTGAAGAGCATAGCCTGTGTCTTTGGTAGATTAGGGATTAGGGAGTTTGATGGGAGCCAGGATCGAATCTGTTAGAACGCAGATGACAGGTGAACATTAAGGTCAGCAACGGAATGAGCGGCTGCATAGAGCACCAGGTTGTCAGCATACATGATGGAGCGACAGTGGGTGAAGGAAGTGGGACTATCATTAACAAAAATGGAGAAGAGCAAGGGTCCCAGAATGGTCTCTTGCAGGAGGCCACAGGAGATGGAAGCTAGAGATGAAAGGACCTTACAGAAGAAGACGGATTGGGATCGGTTAGTAAGGTAGCTGCTGATCCAGGATATGGTCGAATCAGAAGCACCAAGAGAATGCAGTTTGTGCATGAGCAGTGGGTGATTAACCAAGTCAAAAGCTTTGGAGAGGTCAATGAACACAGCACCGGTAAGAAGGCCTTTGTCTATGTTGGACTTAACCTCACTGGTGACTAGGGTAAGAGCCATAGTGGTGCTGTGACCAGCTCTGAAGCCATGTTGAACCGGGGACTGAGGATTGAAATTTAGTAAATGAGCAGAGATCTGGTGGTGAATACGTTTTTCCAAAGTCTTGCTGAGGGTAGGCAGTAATGCAATGGGACGATAACTGGACAGAATTTTAGGGTCACCTTTCTTGAAGATTGGTATAATCCTGGCAGATTTTCAGGCCAATGGTATCGTGGTGGTGTTGATGGACAGATTAAAAAGTCAAATAATGGGTTGCTAGGAGTGGGGCATCAAGTCTGAGGATCCTAGGTTCAACACCATCCAGCCCGGCACTGTCGTTAGCGGGAAATGGACTGTAGTAACCTAAGAACATCCAGGTGCAAGATAGGGGAAAGCACCAGGGCAGGAGGATCATCCAGAGGAGCTGTAGAAGGGTGCTTGGTGCCACAAGATGCTGGAGGGGAGATATTAGGAACCTCAGTAAAAAGTGAGTTGAAGGCATTTGCAATAGTGTGGGTATTGTTGCAAAGGGTGTAATTTATTAGCATGTCCTTGGGAGTCAGCGGTTTGGTATTCCCCAGGATCTCGTTAATCTGGTTCCAGTACCTCCTGGGGTCAGAGACCGATGAATGCAGGAGTCCACGTTAATAGTTGCTCTTGGCAGCCCAAATTTTCTTCTTGCAGGTATTTCGCAAGGCACAATACTCAACAAAGTCAGTCTGATTCGAGGAGGACTTCCATTTTAATCAAAGCTTGTCATGCTGCGTGAGCAGTTGCAGAAGAGGTCGCCTCAGCCACTTGGTCACCCTCCCTCTGACCCTACACATAAAGTATGGAATGTACTTGTGCTGTAAGGCAAGTAATGTGTTGAAATAGTCAGTAGTCAGGTTGATGTCATTGGTAGTAAATAGGGGAAACCAGTTGGCATGCTTTAGATCATGTAGGAACTCAGCCGGGTCAAGATTGGAAAAGTTAGCAAAGGATAAAACTTTGGGAGGATGTGAGGAAGGGGAAGCGTCTTGCACACAGTAGACTGGGCAGTGATCACTGATTGAATCCGGTAGAACCCTAGCAGGGGAGTAACAGTCCTTGTGGTCTGTGAGGATCCAGTCTATCATAGTACGGCTGGGGCTATTCTGCGATATCCTAGTAGGGAAAGAGATTAGTTGGAAAAGGTTGGCCTTGCTGATAGTAGAAGCAAGGAAGGATGAGTTAGGTCTGAGCTAGTCAAGGTTAAAATCACACAGACAGATCACCTCATTGTTTTTGGTTAAGGCAGGAATCAATTCAGTAAGCTCCTCAAGACCAAGCTTGCTATTACGTGGAGGTATATATACCCCAAATATATGCAGTTTCTTGGCCCCACCAAGGAGGAGTGTGTATAATACCTGACTATTATTCAGAGGAGGGGGTAGGCTGGAGTGAGACATCCAGGTGAGCCTTGTAATATAGCGCCAGGCCACCCTCTTTTTGGAGGAAGGTTGGTCGGCCCAGTACATGATATCACACCCATGGGCCTGTTTGAATTCACCCTCATGCTCTTTGGCCTATGTAATACCCCAGGAACTTTTCAAAGACTAGTGGAACACTCTTTGGGAACTCAAAACTTTGACATTTTGCTATACCTGGATGACATTATTATATATTCTAATAACCACCAAGAGCATCTGTTGCACCTACTGTAGATGAAGTCTTTGCTTCACTGACCCAGTGTGGTCTGAAAATAAAACCCTCCAAGTGCCATCTTCTGCAATCTCAAGTGAACTACCTGGCCCACATAGTGTCTGCCACCGGTGTGGCACCTGACCCTGCAAAGCTCAGAAGCCATGCAAACATGGTCAGTCCCTGTAACAGTGCAGGATGTCAAAAGATTCCTGGGTTTTGTTGGTTACTATTGGTGGTTTATCAAAGATTTCTCCAAGATATCTTTGCCACTAAATGAACTTCTCCGAGGAACAGAAGAAGGGTGAACACCCAAAAATCGGCCAGTCAAGTGGGCCGCAGAGCAGCAAGAGACTTTCAACAAGTTAAGGTAGATTCTAACTCAAGCACCCGTACTAGCATACCCCAACTACTAGTCTAAACCATTCAGGCCATACACGGATTTGAGCAACAAAGGACTGGGTGCAGTGTTGATGCAAGAGCAAGCAGGCATCGAGCGTGTGGTAGCATATGCAAGTCTTGGTCTGAGAGGGTTGGAATGGAATGATGCCCACTACAGTTCATTCAAGTTGGAATTTTTGGCCTTGGTCTTGGCAGTCACTGAAAAATTCAGGCATTACTTAGCAGCCACTCCCTTCACCATTTTCACAGACATCTGCTGGCACATCTAAACATGGCAAGGCTGGAAGCTCTTAAATAGAGATGAACACTGAGGCTGGCTAATTACCAGTTCTCCATAAAATATTGGTCAGGCAGGTCCAATGTCAATGCAGATGCAGTATCTAGAATACCAACCCAAACAGAACGTGAGACTGACGATTTGCTTTTGGAAAATGTGGAGATGCCACCTTTCCTTCAGGTACCGACAGAGATAGTACAGGCCTGTTGGCAAACCAGTATAGTTGTGGGTACAGAGATGGAGCTAGAACCAGAACTTCCATAAAGATTTGCAGAACAAAACAACTTATGGGTGCAGTTACAGGACCAAGACCCAGTGATCAAACAGATAAAGACATATATTGCGACAGGACAGAGTCGGGCCCCTCAAGAATGTAGGAGGACGGATCCTGAAGCAGTGAAGCTGTGGAGGCACAGAACCCACCTAATCATGAAGAATTCTAGACTCATTTGACTAAACCAAGATCCAACAACTGATTGTGAGAACTCCCAGACAGTTGTTCTCAGAGGAAGTGCAACAGTGGTACTTAAAGCCTATCACGATCACTCTGGACATTTCGGTCACAAAAAGACACAGGTTATCATTCAGAAGAGATTTCATTGGATTGGAATGAGAGCTGATATCATGAAATGGTGTGAAGAATGACCGGCTTGTAGTTTAAGATGTCCTAACAGAAACAATCAGCGAGCTTCCCTCCATCCCATAGTCAGCAAAGTACCTCTAGAATTAGTCATTTTAGATCATCTCAAGTTGGAACCCAGTGCTAATGGTCAAATGTATGTCCTGACAATGGTGGACCATTACTCCAAATTCATGATTGTCAGTGCTATCAAAGATCTGTCTGCCTGAACCACAGCTGAAGCATTCTTTAAACTCTTTGTTCACCCATATGGATATCCAACCAAGGTCTTAACAGATCAGAGATCTGCTTTTGAATCACAGCTCTTTAAAGAACTCTGTGCCCTGTATGGCAGTCACAAAGCAAAAACCACCGCCTGTCATCCTTTGTACAATGGACTGTGTGATAGAACAAATCAGACACTCTTGGGTATGTTAAGAGCTCTACCTGAGTACAAGCATCCATATTGGCCAGCCTTACTCCTGGAACTCGCCTACTTATACAACAGCACTGTCCATTGTACAACTGGATATACCCCACACTACCAGATGTTTGGTCACCATGGTAGACTTCCCATGGATCTAGTGCTTGAAGTCCAACCGGATGAACCACCTGTTACAGATTGGTTACAAGAACACAGCAAACGATTACAGGAAGCTGGTCAGATTGTAAGCCAATGCATAGATCAGGTATGACAAAAGCAGAAGATGACATATGATGCCAAAGCCAATGTGACCCCACTGCAGATTGGAGAATGGGTATTGCTAAGAGGGATGCAGAGATGTCACAAGTTAGCTACCAGATGGGAAACAGAATCTTTCCTTATTGTTGAAATCTCCTACCCTGACTTACCCGTGTACAAGATTGAAAAAGAAGCTGGTAGTGGCATGAAAGTAGTGCATTGAAATCTTCTTAAACCTTGTACCTTCAGAGACAGTGCTTCAACCAAGACTACAAGGTACTTTATGCCAGAGGAGAGGCAGGAAAAGCCTACCCACAAAATTATGGAAGTGGAATCACTGACAAAATGGTGTATGGATCCCTGGGTTAGGTCTTCCCACGTACGCTCAGTTAATCACGCTTTAGCTGAACGAGTAGTAAATCTAGACCCTCCCAATTTACTAGAACCGGCAGGTACTCCTTTAGAACCAGAGTGTATTCCTATAGAACCAGTAGCTTTTCTGCCTTATAGGTCACAGAGATCCACTTTTGGTTTCCCTCCTAGGAGATACATACTGGAAGCCCTTCAAGTAACACCTTCCTTTTGTAGATGGCCCCTAAAAGAGTAATTAGAAGACATGGTCACTTAGTTTAGCAAATAAGAAGGTTTCTACTGAAAGTTATAGATGTTTTAAAAGTGTTTTAACTAAAGTAAGATTACTTAGAGATTTAAATGAAACGTTAAAGTGTTAAGAAATGTTATAGACACCTATATAAGTAATAGTTAAGAAATGCTTTTATAGAATGTTAAGAGGGAATACATGGGGACATGTATTTTTAGGCGAGCCCGAATCTGTAATGCCCCAAAGTATGGGGGTGATACAGGAAAGGGGTGCCTCTGTATGTTCAATTGCCCTGGGGTGCCCCATTGTCAGTGTGGGCTAAAGGGGGAAGTATATGGGGCCCCTGTGTGTGTTTCCCCTTCCCACTCGCTATGGCCAGGCAGAGCCAAGAAGAAACAAGAAAAATAAAGAAAAGTTCTTTCTGCTGCCTGCTCTGCTCCATTCTATTCTCCCCCTTGAGCAGGCAGCATAAGAATGGGCACCCACACACTGGGGCCACTGTCCTTGGCCGGCGTGTGGTGCCCGTTTGAATCTTTGGCCATTGGTCTTTGGCACAAGCTTGGGGTTCTAGAATTAGAATCCCGAGTACCTTTTAAATAAGGGAGAGCCATTTTTCTCAAGTAGTTCATGCTGGGCTGTGGAGAAGAGCGGACTGAGAGAGTGCGATGGAGACCCTGGGCTTACTTGGTGTGTGTTGAAGCCAGTCCCGTCGACTCTGTGTGGTGCCCTCCTCCAGCCAGTGAAGATTGCTGCTCCTGTTGTGGTGTCTGCTATATATGCGATCGAATGTTCAGTGGTTCCTTGACAGAAGATCGCGGTCCCGCATGTGGTGTGGGCTCTACTTAGCTCCATTTATTTTTTTTGTGTCTCCCTGAGTGTTCTGGTCCCTCAGCAGTGGCAGAAAAGAGCCACATCATGACGAGAAAGTCATCAACCTTCCTGAGGCACCCAGTCATCCATCACGTTGCCTGCTAGCTCCCAATGGTTCCCTTCCACTGCTATTATACCTCCCTCCTACCTCAAGCAGCTCCTTCACCCCAGGCTGGGGAGAGGGGTGTGTCAGGCAGCAGCACAGGGAAGAGTGCTGACCACCAAAGAATTTAAAATAAAAGTTTAAATTGTTTAGTGCTAGGAACCACCATTGTGGGGCTGGGAGACTAGGGCCACCTACCAATTTGATTATTTTGGGGCACCGTGATACCCACTGGGAGTGGCTAGCCAGGTAGGACCATAGAAGACTAATTAAAAATTTATAAAGGGGCGGAATGGAGGCGGGGCTGCCCTGATCTCTGACAGGGAGGCCTGGAAAAGGCCCCAGCATTTAAAAGAGGCAATATTAAGCCCAGCGGGCTCATTTAAAAGGGGTAGCAAAGGCCTCAGCAGTGAACAAAGGGATAAAAAAGGCCCCAATACAAGAAGGGGTAGTAAAGGCCCCAGTGTAAAAAGGGGTAGTAAAGGCCCCAGTGTAAAAAGGGGTAGCGAAGGCTCTAATACTTAAAAGGGCAGCAAGGCCCATTGTGGTTCCGAAGGAGTAGCAAAAGGCCACATTAAGAAAAGGGTAAAATGGGCAACACTTTAGGCTACCAGTGGGCCCATAACAGTCAAGGGGGGCTCAGCAGCTACTGAGGCAAAAGGGGGGGCCCAGAGTGGAAAGGTCATTCACCCAGAGGTTTCTGGAAGAGTAGCCAGATCCTGGTACAAAAGTGACCCGCAAGTACAGTACTTTTGGGCAGGGTCAGCAAAAGAAAGGTGCTTAGCACACAACTGCTATGTAGTGACTGCCCATTCATGAACATGTGTATCTGAACAGTTGTGTTGATTGCAAAGTACCAGGACTGTGTTATTACTGGGTTTGTGGTTATCTGCCCCGCAATGAACACTTACCCTGGAACTTTGGTTATTTATCCTTGCAATGAACAGTTACCCCAGATTCCAGCAATTTGCCCCTGCTCCAGGCGAATTACCCCAGCAAGGAACAATTGCTCCAGATTCTAGCAATTTGGCCCTGCTCCAGGCAAATTGTCCCGCAATGAACAATTGCCTCAGACTCCAGCAATTTGCCCCTGCTCCAGACAAATTGCCTTTGAAATGAATAATTGCCCCGGATTCCAGCAATTTTCCCCTGTTCTTGACAAATTGCCTCAGCAACACTAAACACCTTGATGCAGTGAAGAGTAATTACCAGTGTTCTTAGTGCCAACTGAATGTGTATGGACTCAATCTTCTGCCGCAACATCCCTGGTGGGGTTGTTCAAAGCTGATTCTTCACCGAAGCAGTCTTCAGCCAGCGAAGAACCTCATAGCAGCATCCTTCCCTGTCGTCCACTGTTGGTTGAAGCTGATGTAACCCTGTGTGACTCATGACCACCGGCTCCTGGTTTCCTTGTTGTTCGGTCAGCCTGGAAGTGGAACGTCCTGGAAGAAGCCTCGTCTGCCACTCCCAGTTGTCCGCCGATAGTTGAGTCCAATGTGGCCAGTGTGTGTCTGTGTCCACCAGTTTGTTGTGTTTCTGGTGCTGGACACTACAGGGCCCTGATCTTCCCCCTGCATCCTCCTCTTCCTGCTTGTTTCGCCTTGCTTGCACCATGTTGTTCCCTGGGATTCAGCTTGATCTTGGTGGTCCTCCTGTGGATCTTTCGCCAAAGAAGCTTCAACGTGCTTTCATCCTTGGCAGTCCTGGTCAAGGGTCTGTGCAAGGGAAACTGTAGCAGATCTTCATCCTTGGCAATCCTTGCAAGTGGATTTGACACCAACTACTTGCTCTTTCATCCTTGGCAGTCCTTGTTGAGGGTTTGTGCTGGGAAACTTCAGCCAGTCTTTGTTTTTCATTCTTGGCAGCCCTGGTCAAGTGTTTATGCCAGGGAAATTGCCGCAGATCTTCACCCTTGGCAATCCCTTCAAGTATGCTTACAAGTGAGGGAGTATAGTGCAGTGGTTTAAGGCTCTGAGCTGCAAATCTGGAGACCTGGATTTGAATCCCACAGCCCCTACTTGCATACTGTGTGGCCCTGAGCAAGTCACTTAACTTCCTTGTGCTCCCAGGATGCACCTGTAAACAAGCTTTCAGCTTAGTGTGTTCTACCTGGTTAAACAATTGGGAAAAAAAAAAGTGGATTCAATACCAAGTCTTGGTTCCTTCATCCTTGGTAGCCCTGGTCAGGGGTTTTTGCCAGGGAACAGTTCATCACATTTCAGTTCTCTTGTGCTAGGGTATTCTGGCAACCTTAGAGAGTGGGTTGTCTGAAGAATCAGGGTCTGTTTTAAACTCTCTCACATCCCCTCCAACCTCTCCTAGGCTTTCACACAAGTGTAGCTTGGCACCAAGTAGGAACCCCCATTTTCCTTTTTGCCCCATTGCTACTCCACTCTTCAGCTGTGCACAGGAAGACAGCAGGAAAAGCTGGACTTCCTTTAACATCCATATACTCTTAGAGGTGGTTACTCCACCTGGACTTTCAATGTCTACAACTGGTATCTATTGTTCATTGCAGTGATGGCCTCATATCATTA
The DNA here is from genome assembly GCA_016271365.2 of Neoceratodus forsteri. NCBI lineage: Eukaryota > Metazoa > Chordata > Ceratodontiformes > Ceratodontidae > Neoceratodus > Neoceratodus forsteri. Next base: position 409,203,596 of record CM028137.1, read on the forward strand.
TAGAGTAATAGATGTTTTGAATTTGTACATCAGATTATTTAGAGAAAGCATAGTATAGAGCTTAATAGGTAGTGACCTTAGTTCGGGGTCCACCTCTTAGAGACAGTAGAGAACGTTATTTACTGTTCATGTTTGGTTTGGTTCTCCTCTCCTCTTCCCTTGTGACTGTGTCTACCTTTCCATGTGGTATGAATAAAGCCTGTTGGGCATCAAACTTATAAACTGTCTCCTGCCTCTCCTTACCGGGTACCTCCATCCACCCAACCACAGCATTGTCTCACCAGTCCACCTGCTTGAGGTGACGCTGGTGGTGCAGCTGAGATAGGCGATCTTCATGGTCAGCACTCAGTTCACCACACAAGGTAGTGCAGTAGGCTAAGGCACAAAAAGAACTGCAGATAGCTGAGGGAATCGAAAAGGGAGAGAAAGTCTTCTTTCAGTACATAAGTGAAAAAAGGGACAAGAAGGATTGTTAGGCTTAGGAAAGGGGATGAATGGATCGAGGAAAATTGGGGAAAGACTTAGGTGCTGAATGAATGCTTCTGCTCCATCTTCACCAGGGAAAAAGATGGTCTGATGCCTACGGGAGTGGGGGGTCACTGATGTGGGGATAGAGGAGGATAGAGTGAGGGCAGGGCTGTTAGCACTGATGGCGGACAAATCACAAGGCCCAGATTGCATACATCCAAGGGTAATGAGGGAGCTAGCAGGGGAACTTGTGGGGCTACCGACGGGCTTGTTCTATATAGTTCTCTGGAGTCGAGCAAGTACTGTAAGATTTGAGAATGACACATGAGGTGCCCCTCCATAACAGTGGGTCCAGGGATGACCTGGGGAATTACAGACTGGTCTGTCTGACCTCAGTTGTGTGCAAGCTAATGGAGACCATACTTAAGGAAAGGTTGATAGAGTATCCAGAGAAGAATGGTCTCCAGGATGAGAGTCAGCATGGGTTTGTGTGAGGGTGGTTATGTCAAACAAATCTGATTGACTTCTTTGACTGGGTCACTAAGACAGTAGACAGGGGCCAGGTGGCAGACATCCTTTATCTGGACTTCAGCAAGGCCTTTGACTGTGTACCCCACAAGAGGTTGATCAGGATGCTGGCAGATCTCGGGGGGGGGTGGAGAAAATGACCAGGTGGGTAGAAAACTGGCTGAGGGACAGGACCCAGAAGGTGGTGGTGGGGGGAGAGTTATTTAGCACCAGGGAAGTCACCAGCGGGGCTCCACAGGGCTTGATGCTGGGGCCGGTGTTGTTCAATGTTTTCATCAACAAGATTGGGGAGGGCATCTAGGTCAAAGTGCCTATTTGTGGATGACACCAAACTCTGCAGAGAGTGGATAAAGTGGAAGGGATACAAGACCTTCAGAAAGACCTGAGAAAACTTAAGAGGTGGTCAAGGATTTGGCAGCTTGGCTTCAATGCCAAGAAATGCAGAGTTATGCACATTGGAGCCAGGAATCCAAGGACTGAGTACCACCTGGTGGGGGTCCAGGTAGCAGCAGTGGAGCAGGAGAAGAAGGATCTAGGAGTTACGATCACCAGTGACCTGAAGCACTTCACACAGTGCAAAAAAGTAGCAGCAAAGACAGACAAGATGCAAGAGTGTGTAGCCAGAAGAATCAGCAGTAGACAGAAGGAGGTCATACTGCTATTGTACAGGTCGCTGGTGATACCACATCTAGAGTATGAAGGAAGGTACTGGTGTCCACACATTAAGAAAGGCATCAACCTGCTGGAGTAGGTCCAGAAGAGGGCAACTAAGATGACTGTGGGTCAGCAGGGTAAGACGTATGGAGAGAGGTTGGGCGCCCTGAATATGTACTCCCTGGAGGAGAGGAGGTAGACTGGGGACATGATAGAGACATTCAAGTACTTGAAAGGAATAAATAGGGTGGATGAGGAGGGTCTCTTCAAGCTAAGTGGCAGCTGAACCACAAGGGATATAGTCTAAAGCTAGAAACACCAAACAGGAAAGAGACCTGGGGTAATCATATCTGGTGACCTAAAGGTGGCCAAACAGTGTGACAAGGCAGTGGGGAGAGCCAATGGGATGCTGGGATGCATAGGGAAGGGTATCACCAGCAGAAACAGAGGGGTGGTGATAACTGTTGTATAAATCACTGATGAGACCTCACCTAGAGTACTGTGTCCATTTCTGGAGACCACATTTCAGGAAGGACATACAGTAGAGGTGGTCCAGAGGAGAGCAACTAAAATGCTGAATGGTCTGCATCAAAAGCCTTATGAGGAGAGACTGAAGAACCCCACTATGTACACCCTGGAGCAAAGAAGAGAGAGGGGATATGACAGAGACTTTCAAATACCTCACAGGTATAAACAAGGTCCAAGAAGAAAGCCTTTTTCAGAACAAAAGATGTTCAAGAACTATGGGCCATGCTATATAGCTGGAGGAGGTAGACTCAGGGAAAATGTAAGAAAGTACTTCTTCACAGAAAGAGTGGTGGATACCTGGAACAGCCTCATAGAGGAGCTGGTGGGGCAAAAGTTGGCTTTTTCGTATGTGGGGCAAAAGCTGTAATGGGATTCAAGAAGACATGGGATAGGCATATGGAAACCTTGTGGCAGGGGAAGGGGGGTGTAAAGCCAGAGATCAAGTAGGGTCTGCAGTGTTATAGTTGAAAGAGAAAATGGGCAGACAGAGTGGCCCAAGTGGTCCTTATCTGCCATCAAATTCTGTATTTCCATGGAAGGGAGGAGGTTTAGGAAGGAGGTTAGGAGGCACTTCTTCACGGAGAGTGTGGTAGCCAGTTGGAATGCGCTGCTGGAGAAAGTGGTCTAGATGAAGTCTGTGAGCAGCTTCAGAAGAGGCTGGGACAGGCATAAGGGCCAGGGAAAATATAGGGCTAGGGGGAGATAGAGAGGAGGGAGAACCCAGGAGGGAGTAGCAAGGCCAGTAGCATAAGATGAGGACTCTGCAGTACAAGCAGACTGGGTAGACTAAATGGCCTTCTGTTGGCTTTTTCGTATGTGTGTAAAATACAAACAGTGCAGTGTAAAATATCCTGATACGAGTTAATGACCCTGTAAACAATACAGTAACTGTGATGCACTATTAACTTATACTGATTGGCATTGTAAGTCTTCAATAGTTAATCAGCAGCAACTGAAACTGAAAACAGATCAGCGATATCCCATCCAGAGGAAATGCCACTATCAAGTCTAGATGAACTATCGACTGCCTAGCTCTGTTTCAAGGAAACTGGCAAGTCTCACTTTTTTTAATTTTAAGAAAGAGGCTGATGTTGTATTATAAACAACAATCCACCCCAACTTGAAGAACAAGCTGTGTCTTAAACCTTGGAGGGTCGGTGCTCTCATAGAGCACTCAGGCTTTGCTCCCATGCTTTATAACGTCACCGGCCCTTTTCGGTGTAAGAATCACCTTGTTCTACTTACCAAGGGTGCATTATTTTCTGTATATAGGAGACGAAAACCTGCTTGCAGTCCCAAGCTGATGCCTCTTTGAGAGCTTCTTTTTATAACCTATGATACAAAGTTGTGCAGTAGGTAGGCATATTGTGCAGATTTGTGTAGTTTTATTAGTATTTTATTTATCCATATGTTTTAATATTGTACAGCAAAGGCACACTGAGCCGAAGCTTGTTTCCAGGTGCAACCTGCGGAGAGGCTACAGGGTGGGAGAAAAAATAAATACCAATACTGTAGCAGCAAATAGTAAAGTTGGTGCCTCTCTCTATAAAAACACACACACACATACACACATTATTCACATATTACAAACCATGTGCCTTTTTCCTAACCTGTATCATTATTATTGTGTTTCGTACTCCATTGTGCTTGTAATTGTACACGCCAGAATCATGTCTGAAACTAGGCATATTATTATCTACTGTACTTACCCAGTAATCGAAAACCAAATTGATATTTTGAAATTACAGTAATGGAAGAGGATATGCCAGTGCTATATCTGAACATAGCCTCTGATCACTGGCTGTGGCAGTTCAAAGTTCTGTGATTTGGGGCATGAGTAGGATGTCAATATTTAAAATGTTCTGAGATTAGATAAGACATTGTTTCATTTTGCATTTAAATGAGAAAATTCTGTGATTTGGGGCATGAGTAGGATGTAAATATTTAAAATGTTCTGAGATTAGATAAGACATTGTTTCATTTTGCATTTAAATGAGAAAAATTAAAAAAAGGCTGGTGAAGAGGTAGCACTGCTTCTTGCAATGCTGATACCCTGGATTGTGAACAAGCCTGAGTCATCAGAGAACCATCCAGGGCAGGAGGATTGAGTGTCCCGGGGATGCTTTCCTCCTGAGTGGGGCTGTCTGATCCTGCTGTGCTACTTCCACCTGGGTGACCACGGGTGACAGTGCAAGCAGGAGCTGCAGGAGGACAGGAGGGAGAATGCTGACTGTCGGAGAGCATGTCACCACGCACTAGCATGAACATGAACGCTCTTAGCGGCCAGGTCACATTCAAAGGGGGGCTGTAGAAAAATGCCAGGTGAGCAGAATGATGGTGACTCCTTTCTGCAGGCCCTGCACAACCAACCATGGGTTACACTGCCAAACAGCACTAAACTCTAGGGGTACAGTGTCCTCCTCTGATGGCCCCGCCCTGGCTGGCAAGTCAGGGAGGACCAGGCGGTGGTGGTGAGTGCTGGGGAAGGCAGATCACGGAGCTGGAAACAGAACCACGGCTGGTGGAGGCTGTCTAGGTTAAAGGGGAGGAAAAGCATAATAAATTTAAAAAAGAAAAATGAAAAAAAACAGTTGTCCTGTTATAATCTGGGTCTTCATTCACTGATGCAGTTGGCAGCGATGCAAATTCGGGTAGCAAACGGGATCATTGTTCTGCCACTACCAAGATCTGTGACACACAGAAGTCTGACTTAGGGCTCAATCTACAAAGTAGCCTTGGATAAGCATGATTCACACATATCCCAGCCACATTTTCCAGACCTGGATGCTGTTCTGAAATGAACAGCACCCACAGTCCCTGTCTGCTATTGTCCATGTGCATGGAGCTTTGCACGGGGGTAGGGGGTAGCTGGGGGGCAGATCTGTCCCAGACCCTGGGCATCCACACAGATGCCCATGTCTGCTCATCAGTGGATCCCTGTTCTGCACATAGTGGGGAATCATGGGATATGGCAGTCCTCCAAGGACTGCCGTATCATTGTAGGGGCACTAACACATATGTTAAATTGGCAGTATAGCTGAGAGGTAGAAGTGACAAGCTGTGAATGAGTTCTATACATCCGGCAGTCCTGGGTTTAATTCCCACAACCTCCACTTGCATACTCTGTGACTCTAAGCAAGTCACTTCTCCAGTGTTCCCAGGTCACCCCTGAAAACAGGCATTGTGCCTAGTGGACCTACCCAGTTACCAAAGAATAATAAAAACAAAATAATAACATTAAAAAAAAGAGATACCAACCGTTCCAGATCATCCCCGGAGCCCTCTATGCCAGTTCAGTGGACAGGGGAGCAGGTGGCAGCCAGCCTCCTTGGGTTCCTTGTTGCACCATGACAGTTGCGCAGGTTGCCAGTGATAGTTACAGCAACCCTGTCATAGCATAACACTGCCAGTCCCTGTGCATCCCCAACAGCAGGCAGGTGGTGCTGTGGATTGCATAGCTGGACGTTGCCACCCTTGTGCATGCTCCTGACCTGGTATGCCATGTAGCTGTGTACGCAGCACTGGTCAGGAGCAGAGGGGCACACAAAGCTGCAGAGCATAACACAGAGTGCCTCACAGGTGAGTATCCTGCATGGATGGGGCTTTCCATTGAGTTTCACAGCACTGCATGAATGGGCAGACAGTTGTGAATCAGACCCTTGGATACTAGGGGGAGGAGCATATGGTAGGATCCAAATCAGTCTGCCAGATGCTAGTGGGTGTACACGTAAGCAATAAGGCATGAATGTGTGTGCGTAAAACATATCTTACAGCATGGCCAGAGGCATAGTAAGGCACAAGGCTGAAGACTGAGTGACTTCAGGTGCTGGACGTGCTGTAAAATATGTTTTACACACATCTGTGAGTGCCTTATTGCGATTATAAAATTGGCTCCTTTTTTTTTTTTACTTTTTACTGTTTGAAAAAGCATGTTTATATGTAGAAACAATAGATTTACTTGTGTGCATTTGTGATGAAATAGTCCTTCTGCCCACTGCCAAGTGATGTAAATGATGATGTCATTGTATTATTGCTTACTTTCTTCTTCCTGTTTTTTTCCTCTGTTTTTCTCCACATTCAAGATATGGAATGTTTATCATGGAATGTTTACCATGGAATACATATATTCAAAATTCTGCTCGGTTTCACTGGCAAAATGTTTCTATCCTAACACACTGTACACACAGGCCCAGATATTCAAAAAGGTGCCAAAGGCAGGCACAAGTCTGGTGCTGCGCAAAACCAATGTGCTGTTGCTCAACAGGAGCCATATTCCTGCGGCCAGTGCAACCTGGCTGAATATGGCACAGTTGCGCCGTGGTGCAACCATGGATGTGCCATGGCCCAAACACAGGTGTGCCATGGTGCAAACACAGGTGCACCATGGTGCACACAGAGAAGCCCCAGGGCAACTGTGGGAGCAGAGCAACAGAGGGGGGCATGGCACAGAGAGATGATCCAGGGACAGAGCCAGGGAAGCACAGTGGCAGGCCATAGGAGGCCACCACCAGCTGGGCACAGCAGTGTGCACACAGGCACCCAGACCCCCACCCCAGAACACAACAGTGGCACAGACAGGAGGTGCCAATGGTGAATGGAGGGCCACTAAGGGGGCACCCCTGCAGGCTGCAGGCTGTGCCCCCCCTACACACCCAGACCAGAGCAGGCCACACCCAGGACCATGCAGCCAAGCACACGCACCTGCTACACACCCCTGACAGCCGCCCCATGGGTACCCCAAGGCACAGCCACTGACCGAGGGGAGGGACACCACCACAGTGGGACACACCTCAGCACACAGCAGTGATCCACAGAAGCACAAGACATGCCCTGACACATGCACACCACATGGACAGGCACTGGGCCACTGCAGCATGGCTCCTCATGCCACCTGCAAAGCAGACACAGATACAGGCAGGTATGTCAAAAGATATATATATGTTGAACAATGCAACTATGTACAATAGAAGGGTGTGGGGGAAGGTTGGGTAGGAAAGTGAGGGAAGGGGATAGGGAACAGGGACTGTACAGTGGGAAGTGGGACTGGAGGGGAAGGTACAGCTGGGAAACAGGGGAATTCAGGGCCCAACTAGTGGTGGCCACAGCCTGCTGCCCCTTGCAGTCTTTGCTGCCTCCTGTCCACCAGCAGCATCCTGTGGACCTGCAGCACTGCCTCCATGGTTGTCGAGGTGATCAATATGAGTTGGCAGAGCAGCCGGCAGTAGAGGGGCCTCCTGTGCCACCACCAGACACCTAGGACAAGGGATAGGACAGGTGATCAGTACAATGTCCCAAGGAACCATGCCCATCCACTGCACACAATGGGCAGCAGGATCACCCCCCCGAGGGCCTGTACAGGCCACCTGCAGGGGCATGGGCCAACACCTGCCAACAATGTGGCACATCATGACAGTGCACATTGGTGGTTCCTGCCACACAGTGGCCACCCAACTGTGCTATGGCAGTCACATGGCACAGTGCTCCAGCAGCACCACAGCAACATCAGTGGTAGCCGGGTGCACACCCAACCCACCAACAGCTGGCACATGTGTCCAATGGATGCATCACAGTGACAGGCACCACGCATAGTGCGACACACACAGCTGCCATGGCGCATGGCACAGGTGGCCATGCCTGCACCCACACCCCCTCCATCCCCCACGTGCAGTGCAAAGGACTATGTCAGTGCCTACCTGCTCTCTGTGGCCCCACTGGTGCTGGAGCTGCTCCTTCTCCACCACCCTGGCTCACTGTGGCCTGCTGTCCTGCCACCACTGCTGCTGCCCTCCTCCTGTTTTCAGGCCCTGGGACTAGAACAGAGATAGGTACACATCAGTAACCAACCACAGCAGCTGCCCACCACCCCCACCCCTGTGCACAGGGTGAGCCCCTGCCTGACATGTCCCACACAGCAGCATCGAAATGCAAGTGGCGGTGGGTGATACCACCTGACGAAGCACATGATGGCAGTGAACCACCCTGCAGGGCATGCCAGGCAGTCTAGCCAACACCACAGTACAGCACCAGGGCACACATGCATTATGGGCTTACTCACCTGGCTGTGGCACAGCCCCACATCTGACTCGTGCCTCCAGTCTCCTGAGGCACTTTGGGTCCCTCCGTGCCAGGTCACCATAGTGGTGGCGACACTGCTCCCCCATTCTGGCCACCCCTGTGCACTGTAGCAGTGTGTCAGCAATGCCCTGCCACACCGCTACCCAGGGCTGCTGCAGTGGCACCTGACCTGATAGTTGGGGTGCATGGGGCTGAATGCAGGTGACCAGGTTGACCAGATCAATCTGCATCCAATTAGCCACCCATGGTGCTCTCTGCTGTGCCATCCTGCAAGTGTGAGCCAGTGAGTAAAATGGCAGCATAAGCACACATGGCCACGGCATGTGCCAGATGCGTGGGCCGAGGAGACATGTGCTGTGTCCGCCCATTGTGCAGTCTCAGATGAGTGGCATCGGCATGGCTAGCCTGGGTCATGGGTGCAGGGGTCACCCAGGGGTAGAGGTCACAGCAGGGGTCAAGGTTCGGCTGCCACACAGTGCTCACGTGCGCAATAGCAGGCCTGGCGCAACATGCACCATGGCCCCCATCACGCAGTTAGCGCACAGTGCACAATTGGAGACATTAAACCATCCGGTGCATGCGCACTGTGGTCCTGTGCACCACGCATGTGTGCACATTGCATGATGACTTGGTCCGGAGCAAACTCATTGTGCACAGAGCAAAATCACAACATTCAGCTGTTACATGCAAATCAGCTCTTCAGCCAGTGCATGGCACACTGGGGGAATTAGCATGTCATTACCATTGCGCCAAAGCTCAATTGCATGCGATGCGCTATAAAAGTGCCACGGATCAGCACAGGCCATGGCCCACTACTGCATCCTTTCAAGGTAAGTTGCACATGCTGCTGTAGCACACTGGGTATAGACAGCACAGCAGGGGGACGGAACAGGGTGCTGCTGCAACTGACACACTGTACTGTGTATGTCCACAGAAAGTGACATGTCGGAACATGAGGAGGGTGAGGAGTGTGGGCCTGCTCGCAAGTGCAGGCCCAATTTCATTAAGGCGGAGACAAAGACCCTGTTCAATGCCTAACTGACAGGGAGCCCCTGTTGAGTGGTGCCACGGGCACACCACAGGCCAGGGCTGGGGCCTGGGTGGAGGTGGTGTCATGAGTGAACCAGCAGGGCAGCCACCAGCACTCAGTGTAGGAAGAAGGTGGGCACAGACAAAAGACGCATCATGGAGAGAGAGTGGTGGCCATCCATGCCTCCCGGAATGCCACCAGCGGGGGACTTGCAGCTGAGCCACCGCTCACAGCACAGTAGGATTTGGTGGCAGTCACCATGCACTGCACCATGGTGGAGGGTGTGCCTGGCAGCGGATTCCAGACAGGTGGCAGCCCATCACTGCATGGTAAGTATGTCAGCTATGCATAGCTGGGGGCGTGGAGGGTGCAGACATGGCCAAGCTGGTGTGCATGCGGCCGGCATGCCTGTCATGTGCATGTGTGTGCACCCACATGCATGCCATGCTGTAGGGCACAGGCAGTGGCAGTGGGGGGGCACATGTGGGCAATGCATCACTAACATGCCTCTCTTTCTCTTGGAGCACTAGCACACCTCCGTGCTGATGATGGGGTGCCGGCAGCAGCCATGGCCACTGGACCGGCCCCAGAGGACCAGCCTTCCACCTCCACAGTCATCCAGGGGCCTGACAGGCTGCAGCTCACCACCACTGTGCAGGTGGATGTCCTGGACCTAGGGTCAGACGAGGCCCTGGATGTGTTCCTGCAGGATGCCAGCCTTGGGGTCCTCTGCGCAGAGACACAGATCAGGGCAGGGTCTGACACCAATGATGACGTAATGCTCATCCTGGACAGCATGGCCACCATTGAGGGGGAGACGCCCCTGCTGGCCACTGACACAGGCAGCACGCCCAGCTGCTCACCACCACTGTGGGTGCAGCAGTGTGTGCTGCCCAAGCTGTGCCCTGTGGTGGAGATGGTGCTACTGTGCAGCCGCTGGGTGGCATGCAGTGGCTGGACACACAGTAGCTGTAGGTGCCACTGGGCAGCCAGATGCAGGGTGCACCGCCAGTGTGCCTGTTGTACCTAATCCCCCTGCAGGCCCCACTGTGCAGCATCCACCAGAGAGGGGGGGCTGTGCAGCATGACCATTCATCACATGGAGATTGGCGTCCAGTCTGGGAGCCCCAGGATGATGAGCTGCTGGCTGAGCACACCCGTTTGCTACGGGAGTCCAGTTAGCAACAGGTGCTGCTCACCAATGGGGTGTGCGCACTCCGCATGGAGGTGTGCCAGTTAGCCAAGCAGCAGGAGAGGGGCACTGCTCAGATCCTGACGGGGGTGCAGCGCATGCAGGAGGCCACAACCGCCTCCCTGGGCCACATTGCCACCGTGATCTCAGATGGCTTTGCGTTGCTGGCTGCCACAGGGCATGGCGGGGGCACAGATTACCCCCTGCAGTGCGCTATCCACCCCACGTACCCGGCATCAGGTGACCCCTGCACAGTCAATGCCGGGCTCAGATGTCAGAATCCCAGGCACGCCTAGGGCTGGGCTGTTTGGGTGTTTCAACACATCTGCGCAGACACAGTTATGGTCCTGTGGTTCCACCCCGGGGGTCTGTGACTGCCTATTGGCCCTGGTGCAGCTGCCCCCATGGCTGTGGAGGCCCATGGTTCTGCACAGTGGCCCTGATATGCGGCCCACCCCACCTGCAGTCTGCAGCTGCTGTCCAGTGCGTGCATGGGTGGTGTGTGTGTGCCTACCACAGGTGTGGCTCCTGTGTGTTGTGCCACATGCTGCTTGTGTGTGTGCTTGCCTGACCACTGGGCCATGTGGTTGGACATGATGACAGCAGTCCTGCATCAATTGCGCCTGTGCACCGGTGCAATGCATCTGATCCATGCCACATACCCACGCCTGTGTGTGTGGGTGCGTGTGTATGTGGGGGGGGGCAGTGTGGGGTTCTGTGTGTGGTTGTGTGTGGTTGTGTGCTCCTGTCACCCTTACCACTGCTTCCCACCTCAGTATGTGCATGCCCATTGCCATGCACATCCCTGTATGTGTTCTGTACCTGTTTGTGTGGCCTAGTGTTTCATACCACTTACTTGTGTGCACCAAAGTGCTCCCGTGCTATGGTGTCCCTGTGCCATCTTTCCTGCTGGATCAGCCGGGGATCCCTCCACCCAGGTCATGGCTGTCCACCTCCCTCTGGCCCATTGCCTCCATTGTCCCCACTACTGTCACCCTCATTAGCCTCAACATCTATCCCATGGTCAATGGTCATGTTGTGCAGTATGCAGCAGGCCAGGAATAAGCTACAGGCTTTTGAAGGGCTGTACTGTAGGGCACTGCCTGACCTGTCTAGACAATGGAACCATGCTTTCAGCATGCCAAAGACTCTGTCAATGATGTTGCACATGCTGACATGTGCCTCATTGTAGCGTTCCTCTGCTGGGGACGATGGGCACCGGTAGGGGGTGAGCAGTCAGGGCTGCAGTGGATAGGCGCTGTCCCCTTTGTGCATAATGACATGGTTAGCCCTCTGCTATGCTAGGCTGCACCCCTTGCCTGTCCCTGCCACCCATACCAACATGCACACCCTGCTCTCCCCCATTCCATGGTATGCTCTGCCCATCGCCCCTTGCCCATTCCATACTCACCCACTGGGTGGCCTGTGGGGATATCCCCATATTCAAACCTGTGGCACAGTGCAGAGCTGTGGCAGATGAATGCATCATGTGCACTCCCAGGGTGTGTGGTGCAGACATTAGGTATGTGCCCCATGGCATCGCACACCACTTGGCAATTGACACTCCTGTTCCCCTTCCTATTGATATATGCCACACCCTCAGAGCCAGGTGGCATGCGGTTGCCCATGTGGGTGCAGTCAATGGCCCCAATTATGCCAGGCATATGTGCTACCCTGTGGAAGTCCTGCATGGTTGCTGTACACTCCACCTGTGTGCTAGGGAAACCAATGTATTCCAACACATGCGGCAGCAGAGCATTGAGGAACTGTGTGAGGAGGTGGGACGTGGCCAACTGGGTTATGCCTGTGGTGTCCCCGGTTGGTCTCTGGAAGGTGCCCGTGGTGAGCAGTCACATGACGGCTGTCACTTTCTTCTCCACGGACATGGCGTGGCTCCATCTGGTGGGTGCCTGCATCTTCTCACTGCACAGCTCACAGAGCTGCCTCAGAATGGCCCTGTTCAGGCAGTACCAGCCCACGATCTCTGTGTCACTGTACTGCTCGAAGGTGATGCAGGTGCGGTACCACCTGTGTTGGGCATACCACTGACGGGCCCTTCCACGGCCATGTCACTGTTCCTGCTGCCCACTCATACCCCTCATTGTGGCCTCCATCATGAAGGGTGCACTATCCATGGCCCTTGCTGTCCTCTATCCCCCTGGGTGGTTGGCTGCTGTGGGATGTGTGCCACCCTGGTGTAGTGCCTGGAAGTGTGTCTGCCTGTCTGTCACACTCTCTCTGCCCCGTCTCCCTCTCCACTGCCACCTCTGTCCCTCTCCCTCTGTGTCTGCCTTGGTCTGTCTGTCTGTTTGTCTGTCTTTCTCTCTCTCTCTGTCTTTTTGTCTGTCTTTCTTTCTCTTTCTCACTCTCTCTATCACTCCCTCTTGCCTGGTGCAAGTGCTTTCTGTGTGCTTGTGCCCTGTATTTATAGGAACAAGTCTGCTTGGCGCATCTCTGATTTGCTCCGCACTTGCGCCATGGTTCCACGGTTGAACATCACACTGCACTGGATATTCATGGGCACGCTCCCTGCACTTGCACCTGCATTCATTCATTATAGTTGCACACTGGCACAATGGGATTTGTGCTGCACACTGGCTCCTGCTGAATATCTTTCCTTGGTGCCGGCACAACTCAATTGCCCCAGCAACTGCTTTGAATATCCAGGCCACAGACAATAAAGGTCTTTTTCACAGCCAGAGACTCAATTATCTCACTGTCAGGGCAAGAAGAAGAGAGTTCCCTGATAAGCAGATAAAGATAGAAAGGGGATTTTTCACTGTCAGCCAAGAAACAGTTGTAGTGAAAACCATAAGCAATACTTACTGTTTCTAATTTGTTTATGTATGTAAGAAGAGTGTAATAATCAGGGAAACAACATTTAATTAATTTGTTTTATTTTTGTTTAAGGTAGCTTTATTTTAGGGCCCAGTTGAAGTTTTTTTACAGTGTAAAGGTAGCAGCCATGTTTGTGGTGGAAGATCAGTTCTGGCTGTAGGGGGCTAACTGAAATGCCTGTGTTCCAAATGCCTATTGATCTGGGTTCCAGACTCTTTACTGCGAAGAGGTCATTTTTTAAACCATGTGTAAACCATATTTTACACATAAATAAGAGCCAATCCGATTACTGGATTTTACTCTGTCATTTTATAAAGGATTGTATCTGCTAACATGTTGACTTGCGATACACACGTTGAAGAGTGGAAGCAAGGATGAACTGAGAAACTATAGACCAGTCAGTCTGATGTCATAGTGGGAAAATTACTTGAGGCTATTGTTAAGGAGAGGAATGCAGAGTTTCTGGATACCAATGGATTCCAGGACATTTAACAGCATGTATTCGCCAAGGGGAGGTCATGTCAGACAAATCTGACCAACTTCTTTGACTGGGTCATGAAGGTGGTGGATGAAGGATAGGCAGTGGTCATATGGTATCTGGACTATAGCAAAGCCCTTGACTCTGTCCTATTCTGGAAAATGGTTAAGTTATTGAAGGACCTGGAGGTGGGGGACAAGATCACAGGATGGGTCAGGAACTGACTGGATGGGAAAACACAGAAAGTCTTATATGGGAAATTCACAGAGCTAAGTCACAGGTGGGGTTCCCCAAGGATCATTCTTAGATCCAGTACTTTTCAACATCTTTATTTGTGATTTAGAAAAGGTATTCAAGGGAAGACGTGCCTATTTGCAGAGAACACAAACGTCTGTGGTAGAGTGGACAGTGATGAAGAGGGTCAGGACATTGAGGAAAGATCTGAAGAGACTGAATAAATGGTCACGGGTCAGGCAACTAAAATTTAATGCTAAACAGTTCAGAGTTATATTCCTAGGGGTCAGGAACTGGAGGATGGACTACAGGATAGGAGATGTAGTGTTAGAAGAAAACAACAGAGGAGAGGGATCTTGGGGTTTTAACAGCAGACAACTTAAAGCAGTCAGTGCAGTGCAACAGAGCAGTAAGGGAGGCAAATAGGATGCTGGGGTGCATAGAAAGGGGGATCAGCAGCAGAAGGAAAGAGGTGGTCCTGGCCTGTGTTGATTCCTGGTGCGGCCACCTTTGGAGTACTGTATGCAGTTCTGGAGTCTGCACCCAAAAAACAACAGGTATAGGGTTGAGGCACTGCAGACAAGGGCAACACAAATGATGACGGGGCCAGCAGGAGAAGCTGCACATGGAGAGCCTTGAAGACCTCAACATGAATACACTGGAAACCAGGCTGTAGGGCACGATGAAACCTAAGTTTCTTCACGGGATAAACAAGGTGGACATCAGGGAACTAAGTGGAAACACAGGCGCCAGGAGGAACCTAAAGAAGGTGGTGCAAGATTTTAAAAAGGACATCACAAAGTATTTCTTTACAGAGGTAGATAAGTGCAGATTTTGGTGTTATACAATCCTGGTTAAAATAAAACAAACTCAAAAAAATTGTTGCTATGCTATTTGGCTCAGCGAACAGAATCAAGACCTGTCCCTCAACACTAACCATCCCCAGTCCAGATAGTTCCCCACTAGTTGTAGTAGACTCTTTTAAGTACCTCAGAGTAACACTAGACCCTGTTCTGGATTTCAACCTGCATCTGCCAGCTGTCTGTAAGACAATAAACAAGAAGCTGGGGCTTGCCTACAAAATCCGGCATACTCTTGCCACTGCCATTAGACTGGCTATTGCCCAGAGCGTCCTTCGTCCAGTTCTTACCTATGGGCTGATAACCTACCTGAATGCCAACAAAGGAGTCTTAAATAAATGGAGCATGTGTTACAATAGCATCTGTTACTTTTCTGTATCCGTACCCAGGTTTACGTATCACTGCATACTCTACTCAAGTCTCGGTTGGCTTTCTCCATCATCTTAACGACTGTACACCGCTGATTGTACTGTTGATAATATTATTAGTACCAGTACACCAGCTACACTGGCCAGCTTGTTAAAACACACTTCACAGGCCTACCCCTTGAGGTCTGCTGATACGTCATTTCTAGACGTACTTAAATGTGCCACAAAGATGGGTGAGCATGCTTTCGCAGCATCTGCTCCCAAGCTCTGGAATTCCCTTCCAGTCTCTATAAATACTCTAAGCCTCACCTGGTTTTTAAAAAAGAACTTCATAAGTTTCTCATATGCACTGATAAGGGCTTATGTAACTGATCTAACATATGAATACTTATCATGGTTTTATTTCTCTTCTGCATGTCAATTATGCACACTGTAATTGTCTTCTGAATTTGTGTTGTACTGTGCACTGTTTTATGGTACTCTGGTTTTGTGTGAAACCATTGTTGATGTTTTGTATTTGCTGTATCACCTGTAACTACTGTTCTTTTGTTTGTAACTCTCCTGGGTTGTGCCTGAAAATAGGCAATGCTTTTGTCTAGTGCATTTACCTGGTAAACAAAAACGAAATAAATAATGTAGTAGCCTTCACCTGACCCTCACCTTTAGTTCTGCTTTTGGGCCAGCGTCACTTCCTGATGTTGTGGTCTCCACAGTATCATCTGGTGATCCAGTGGCCTACCTCCAACTCCTCATCGTTCCATCCTCGACTTGGCCCGACAACTAAACTATCTTTATCTCCCACTGACTCCTGAGAGGCTGGTTACAGGGTTGTGCCAGCACAACTGCCTTCCTGTAATGCCAGTTTCACAGGCAGGAGGTGTTGCAAAACTCTGTGACTGCCTCTGCAAGGGTCAGCATGCCTTGGGAATGTCCCTTACAGACCATTTGCATGACAATCCCTGCCCCCTTCAAAGTGAAACAGAATCCAGTGCACCCCCCCAAATGCTGCTGAAAAGAAGCTGCAAATCATTTAAAGTTAGTTCGTTTTCTTACTTTCTTCATTCAATAATTTTAAAGGTGGAGGGTTTTTGGTCTCATCATCTTGCCAAACCATGATTAGCATGACCACTAAATAAATAAAGAAAGTAAGCACTACATTTTGTGTTTTGGCAACACTCCAGCTGCACTCATATAAAAGTTAAGAAAAATGTATAAGAAATGTGATTAAATATCAAAGAATTAGCCAGGGTTTAACTTGCTATGCCCTTAATGATCCACGTCTCCTTAGCATTATATTTGCAAAGTGTTTAACAACTGTGCAGGGAAGGACTATGACCCCTTTATGAGGGCCAGTCCCCGAGTGACCCAAGTCCATTTCTAAACCTGGGTCACTGGCATAATGAGTGGTAGCCCTTCCACTATGCTATTGGGCCATCTCACAAGTTATATTTCTGACTGTACTCCTTGCATAATATGCTCTTTAACCCATTCCTTTCAGTAACGCCATATGGCATCAGAACCATCCATTGCTTAACCTGACCCAAAATGGTCACACAGGACATAATGAGTTAGATTTATGCAAAGTAGACCTCTTTTTATGCATAATGAAATAAACTCCTGACCTAATAACCAGCAATTTTTCCTATTTTAAATGTACTTTAAAAGCCCAACAGACTGCAACTTTTTACAAAGTAGAAGATTCAAGAATGCAAGGGTATCACTTTAACAGTGTTCTGAATGAAGGAATTCACTTTATCTGTATTTGTTAAGATATAAAAAAGCAATAATCTACAACAGGCATGCATTTCTAGAGCATTAAAGCACGCCCAAGGTGAATTGGAAGTCACAAGGCCATCGTCTGAGTGATTTTCAATCCACTCGTGATGTGCATTAATTCTCAAGAAACCCATGCCCTGGAGTGGGTTATTGTGGTTATAAAATGTATTTTTTTTAAATAGAAAAAGGTTTTTATTTTCCTTTAGTTAATTAGATTGTTGTTAGGTAGAATACGTAAATTTGGTAACAAAGAACGTGTGCCTTTGAATAAACATGGGAACTGCATTTATTTTGAAGAAACCTATGCCCCATTGTAGGTTTTTGTGTTTAAAAAGTGGGGGGAAATCATTTTAATGGAAAAATGGTTTATTTTCATTTCGTTAGGTTGCTGCTAGGTCAGTTAGGGCAGGTTACTTATGAACTGTGTATTTTCTAGGTAAATAATATATGGTCAGGTGCTGTGTTTTAACTAATGAAGTTTTTCGATTTGGTCAGTTTTTTACAGTCAATTTCATAATAAGATTTGTGTAATTGAAAGAATTCTAATAAAGGAAGCTCCTCAAAAATAATGTAGCTATTTGCCGTACGCAGCACTTGTAGCTTTGTGAATCCACAAATAAGAATACCATGGCAGGATCGCAAAAGTCAGGTTATATTTTATAACATGTCAGAACAAAGTATAATTATTGAGCAAGTTTGTATAGACTATTCAATAAATCTTCATGTGTGGCACATAGCCAATACCATTAACAAAGAAAGCAGTGCAGTGAAAAATACCTTTGACCTTTATTTCCTGTGTAAAGGATCAGTCATTTTCGACGTGCTGCTTGTAACCATAAGGATCTAATGACCTCTCTACCAAGGTTAAAGAATGATTGGTGAACAGTGTTAGGTGGGAACGTAATTTACCTGGAGTGATAATTACACTCTGTTTACATAATGATGAACTGCAGACTAGTAGTCATTATCTCATGACACATAACCACCTGATTGGAGTCCTCTGACAACTGTAGTGTTTAGAAAAATCTTATTTAAAAAAAAACCAAAAACTAAGAAACTTGATAGTCATTCTGATTAAGCTAAGCTTTAGGATGGGAAAGGAAAATGAAATGCCTGTGATATAATTAAAGGCATTCAATGTTAGAAGGAGCCAAGATGGGTGATAGTGGATGACTGGACCACTGTAACTAGCAAAGCCAATGTGCTATGCCAGGTACGCTACTTGTTAGTGAATATAGTTGTGATTTTCTTTTTATCAACTTATTTGAGTTGGGGTGGGCTTTAGCCACCAAACCCCCCATTTTAAATAAAAAAAAAACTTGGGGGGGTGGCAGAGCCCTTCAACTTAAACAAGTTAATTTGAAAAAGAAACCCACTCTCCAACCCCAAGTAACATAACTAGTGTTGTGTACTGGCCGTGCTATTTCAGGTGGTCCGTAGCTTTCCACCAATACCCAGACTGTTGAACATAATTAAATTGGCAGAAGCAGAGCCAAAATTCAGAGAAAGATTTTGCCTTATTAATGTTTGTTTTAAAGTCATTTTACAATACAAATGGGCATTTAAGTGTGTTGACACAGTAAAAGCTAGACTGGACTAAATAATTAATCATTCCACAAACCCAGAAGTCTGAAGAGTTTTTACTATAAAGTTCTACTAGATTTTCTTTTAAATGCTGGTTTTATTAATTAAATAAATAAAATAATCATAACAAAAGATTCAGGGAAACACTGGAAAGATGGTTGTGTAGAAACAATGTAGCTGACCACACACAACGATCTGGAGAAAGTTGTAAGCTAGAAAAGTTTTACAAAAAGCTGAGGAGAGGATGTAGAGGAAAGTTTAGGAACTGAAATAGACAATTTCACAGAGAGTCATTTGCTTGGAGTCTTTCCACATGTTTGACTTTCTAAATAGACAGTTATCCAGAGAACTGTTTGCTGGGAGTCTTTACAGAAGTTTGACTGTATAAAGTGTTGTATCTGTAACTACTCCTAAATGTTTTCTCACCTATCTGCAGTGGAATATCGGGCACCATGCTTGCATGGTTCTGATCATTCCACACAGACTGGGAGAAGTCGGTTGTGATGAATATTTTCCTGTTGGGATTGATAACCCTGGAATGTGGCATACATGCCACAGTGGTCTGTCCTATACCTCTTATTGTATTCAGTGTATCTGATTCCAGAGAGAGAGAGAGAGATTACAAGGAGATACTACATTGAGTTTCTTTGCTGTGTTGATGACACCTAGCTGAATCTGTCTTTTGTGCCTGGCAAGAGCTCGTCCATGTGACTACTAGAACGATGCCTAATGGATCTCAATAACTGGACTGCCTCCAACTGACTTGCTCTCAGTCCTGGTAAAATGGAGACGCTGCTGCTGATGGACTCTTGAGCTGTATGCATTATCACTTTGGTGCAGTCTCATGCTGCTTGGTGGTTTGTAGCTCAAGGAGTAGTCCCCAACAAGTGTCTGTCACCTTATTTTATTTTATTCATTTGTTCACTGGGGAGGCTCACTGGAACCAAGGACCTGGATGTCAGTACACAATAAAGGATCCATACACAAGCCTGTGCCTGAATCAGCCAGCCCACTGGTGCAGTGGTAGCACTACTGTCTGCGGTGCCAGCGACGTGGGATTGGGAATGAGTCTGGGCTGCTGGAGGGCTGACTGCGGAAGGACGGTTCAGCATCCCAAGGATGTTCACCTCCTTGGGGAGGGAGGGGTCCTGGTGTCTGCCACAACACTGCTACCTACAGGTTAAGCATGGGTGGAAGCACTGCAGAGCCAATGCACAGGAAGTGGAGCATTGGCATTCTGTGTATGGGTGACTGTACACTATCTTTTACAGTGTATGGGCACCATTAGCACAAGCCTGTGTCCAGCAAATATAAAAAAGATCCCTCTCCTCTGCTAACACCCTAACTGTAGTGGCTCTTTCAGGTGCCACTCTTTTTGGGGGCCAGCTCTCTCTCATCATTGTGGCCACTCCATCAGGTGCTGTTCTGCTAAGTTACTGCCCGTTATGGCTGTCACCACTGCAGCCCCACTGTTCGTGCATGACTGCTGAAAAACTATGGCTTTCATGATTGCCAACACTGATTTGTTTCTGTGAGCATCAATGATCAGAGTTGTGGGTTGAAGAAGGCGGCCACATGAAGAGATTCTGTGTTGTTGTGCTGCACTAGTGTCATCCTCAGTATAGCACAGCAACATCATAACATTGCTACTGTAGCACAACATGGAAATTCTAGGCATAGAAACATAGAAATTGTCAGCAGATAAGGACCGTCAGCCCATCCAGTCTACCCGAAAGACCTACACTAGTTATGTTTCCACTGACGCTACCTAGTCAATGGCTTTCCCCCCTCCTTTCCACCACCAGTGTACCCTTCTGCCTGCCCTATGCATGTTTAAAACTCTCCACTGTGTTTGCCCCCACTACCTCCTGTGGCAGTTTATTCCATGCATCCACCACCCTCTCTGTGAAGAAAAACTTTCTCACATTTCCCCGGAGTCTGCCACCTTCCAATTTCTTGTCATGCCCCCTTGTTCTTGTACACCTCTTATATTGGAAGATGTTCCCCCTGCACCTTGTTTATGCCCTTAAGGTACTTAAATATTTCTATCATGTCCCCTTGATCCCTCCTCTCCTCCAGTGAGTACATATTGAGGTCCTTTAGTCTATTCTCATATGTTTTCGGGTGCAATCCTTGTACCATCTTAGTCACCCTTCTTTGGACCACCTCCACCCTGTCAATGTACTTATGAAGGTGCGTCCTCCAGAACTGCACACAGTACTCTAGGTGAGGCCTCACTAGCATGGATTTCTCCTGGCACTTGCATTCCACCACACACTATAATGGTAATACTGGTAGTTACAGTGCTGAAGAAAGTGTACACACTATACAGATGGATGCAGTAGGGATACACAAATGTACACAGTATATGGTAGGCTATAATACGGGTACAGAAGATGCAGCAGAGCACATAGAAAAGATTGGATACAATAGAGATATACAAGGTAGAGAGTATCATCACAACCAGTGACAAGATTAAGTGCTCTATCACTTAATATTTGGTGTTGTGAAAAGGTGATTTTGGTAATTAAATGTAAACAGTTTACCGGAGCTTATGCTATGTATCTCTAGCGATATTTCATTCCAAGCCTTCACCACAATACTATATCTGAGCAATATGTAGCTCCAGTTTTTTTTAGCAGTGGGCTGCCAATGAGCTTCATATCCTGTGACCCGAGGTTCAGTTTGGGCTTGTAGGGTGTGAAAAGTTCTAGTAGGCAGGAAGGGCCTTCATCGAATAGTACCTTATATGTACATTTGGCAAGGTTCAGTTTAGTCAAAGATTTCAGGGGAAGTCAGTTTTGTTGATGTGGCAAGTCACAGTGGTGGTGGCCTTCCTTGGCGTCTACAGCAAATCACCCTATCAGGTTATATAGGATGCATTTGCAGTGTTGAAACTTGGCTGAGGTAGTGTCTCAGACAAGCAAGTCATACTTCAGCGTGGTCAGTAGACTGGATTGGGATGCCATATGTCTGGTGACCCTGATCATTTAAACTTTTAACCTGCAGGGTATACCTTTTATTGCTGTAAATATCTCTGCTGATTTTGGATAGCTGAGCTCCATTTCTGCTGATTTAGGATAGCTAAGCTCCATTTCTGCTGATTTGGGATAGCTGAGCTCCATTTCTGCTGATTTGGGATAGCTGAGCTCCATTTCTGCTGATTTAGGATAGCTGAGCTCTATTTCTGCTGATTTAGGATAGCTGAGCTCTATTTCTGCTGATTTAGGATAGCTGAGCTCCATTTCTGCAGATTTTGGATAGCTGAGCTCTATTTCTG
This sequence comes from Neoceratodus forsteri, assembly GCA_016271365.2. Lineage (NCBI taxonomy): Eukaryota > Metazoa > Chordata > Ceratodontiformes > Ceratodontidae > Neoceratodus > Neoceratodus forsteri. The sequence continues at coordinate 409,225,489 of CM028137.1, forward strand.
CTGATTTGTGATAGCTGAGCTTCATTTCTGCAGATTTTGGATAGCTGAGCTCTATTTCTGCTGATTTATGATAGCTGAGCTCTATTTCTGCAGATTTTGGATAGCTGAGCTCTATTTCTGCTGATTTATGATAGCTGAGCTCCATTTCTGCTGATTTATGATAGCTGAGCTCTATTTCTGCAGATTTTGGATAGCTGAGCTCTATTTCTGCTGATTTATGATAGCTGAGCTCCATTTCTGATGATTTAGGATAGCTGAGCTCTATTTCTGCTGATTTTGGATAGCTGAGCTCTATTTCTGCTGATTTTGGATAGCTGAGCTCCATTTCTGCTGCTTTAGTATAGCTGAGCTCTATTTCTGCTGATTTATGATAGCTGAGCTCTATTTCTGCCGATTTATGATAGGTGAGCTCTATTTCTGCAGATTTTAGATAGCTGAGCTCTATTTCTGCAGATTTTAGATAGCCGAGTTCTATTTCTGCTGATTTTGAATAGCTGAGCTCAATTTCTGCTGATTTATAATAGTTGAGCTCTATTTCTGCTGATTTATGATAGTTGAGCTCTATTTCTGCTGATTTATGATAGCTGAGCTCTATTTCTGCAGATTTTAGATAGCTGAGCTCTATTTCTGCAGATTTATAATAGCTGAGCTCCATTTCTGCTGCTTTAGGATAGCTAAGCTCTATTTCTGCTGATTTTGGATAGCTGAGCTCTATTTCTGCTGATTTTGGATAGCTGAGCTCCATTTCTGCTGCTTTAGTATAGCTGAGCTCTCTTTCTGCTGATTTATGATAGCTGAGCTCTATTTCTGCCGATTTATGATAGGTGAGCTCTATTTCTGCAGATTTTAGATAGCCGAGCTCTATTTCTGCAGATTTTAGATAGCCGAGTTCTATTTCTGCTGATTTTGAATAGCTGAGCTCTATTTCTGCTGATTTATGATAGTTGAGCTCTATTTCTGCTGATTTATGATAGCTGAGCTCTATTTCTGCAGATTTTAGATAGCTGAGCTCTATTTCTGCAGATTTATAATAGCTGAGCTCCATTTCTGCAGATTTTAGATAGCTGAGCTCTATTTCTGCAGACTTTGAATAGCTGAGCTCTATTTCTGCTGATTTATGATAGTTGAGCTCTATTTCTGCTGATTTATGATAGCTGAGCTCTGTTTCTGTTGAGTTTGGATAGCTGAGCTCAAAAGTTAATCTGGGATCAAGGTGCAAACCCAAATATTTGATTATTGAATCTCAGGTGTTGGCAGTAGTTACGGGCTGTTTTTATCATCTGAAAAAAAAAGTTGCTAGACTGTGCTCATATCTTGAACCCACTGATCTGAGATTTTAAATGCATATTTATTTATCTTGGTAACCAGGTGGGCACACTGAGCATGCTGTTTGCCCAATTTCAGGCATGACCCAGGCCTTGTGGCAGACAGATACAGAGCGAACCATGACAATGATGCACTTATAGAAAATTAGGTTACATGTGTGTTCAAACATAAACAGCTAGGAGTATTCTAACATTGTAAGCAAAGCAAAATAGTGACGTATTGCCTGCCTTCATATCATCTTGCTTGCACTACTGCAATACACTCTATGAGGTCTTGCCTTTTGATCAGATCCACCATCTGCAGCTGGTGCAGAATGCAGCAGTGAGGCTTCTGACTTCTCATAGATCAGAATACATTTCACCATTGCTACACACGGATGCCTGTTAGACAGATGATCAGCTATTATATCCTTTTGCTGACTTTTAAAGTACTTAGCAGCCTGGGCCACCTCTTCCTCCACAAGGTCTGAACCCACTAAGTCTCCAGGAGAGCCACCCACTCTGCAGGACCAGAGCTGCTGCAGGTTTGCCCTTCCTGCCTGAAATCACCATGAGACCACAGTTTTTGTTTGTTGCAACCCTTGACCTCTTTACAAAGTTTTAAAGAGAAACTGGAAACTACATCATGGTAGAGTGATGGAGTGATATGAGTTAAATGGTACTTAAAGGGACACAGTAGGACAAACTTCAGGACATATATGTAATACCTGATGGAGTTTGAAAAATATTACAGATGATTGATGTGAACAAGGTAATGGGCATGATGGAATACATCCAGAATCATGAAGGAGCTAGCTGAGGAACTAGCCATACCACTGGAAATTCTAGTGAAAGAATCGCTCAGAACTGCCTAAGTGCTCGATGAGTGTGGACCACATGGTTCCAGTTTTCAAAAAATGCTCCACAGCACCAGGGAACCATAGGCCAGTCAGTTTGATGCCAATAAAAGGGAAGGAGAAACGGGCATAAACAGGATTGTGAATACTTATTGCAAAACAGGTAGTAGTAATTTAATTTGTATGGTGCCCCACATGGGATCAAAACAATGCACATATGCATAGTTACAGAAGATGGGAGTAAGGGGACATCAGAGAAATTGGATTAGACAAATAACAAATACATACAATCAACAGTGCAAGTGCAAATTCACAAAACAATAACGTACAAGGTTAAAGTATAACATGCAACTAAATAATAAATATAGAATGCAGTTTGTAAAATAAGTTATAATAGGCAGGGGAATGCCATATTTAAACAAGCATTTGTCAATGCCGAATGTTTACTTGCTGGTATTAGCATTGGAAGTGGAAGAGACTCAAGGACCTCAGCATTGGAAGTGCAAGAGTTAGACAGATGCAGAATAGGAATGGCAGTGAAGTATTGAACTTCACGTGAACCCCACCTCCACCCTGTAGAGATGGGCAGGCATTGGGGTATGCCTTTGGGTTGTCACGTATAACGATCACGCCATTTCACCTCACCCTATTCTACAGACACCAACAAGTGTTGAGGTGAGCCTTGGGCTGTATGGCCTTACAGTCACCCCATTCCATAAGGGCATACGCTGAAATGGGTGCAGTATAGGAGAATGGGATGAACTCTGGGGCCTATGAGTCCAAGGCACACCTCAATGCTTGCCACTGGCTGCAGGATGGGGGTGGAATGGCATGAGCATTACAGCCAGCAATCCAAAGGCATGCCCCTGATGCCTGTCAGTCTGTACAGGGCGGGATGTTATGGTTAGAAACCGTAATGCCCCAGGCGTTTGTTGGTATTTGCATTACAAATTTTCAACATGGCCTTTTTGTGACCCCCACCTCATGAAAGCATTTGGTACATCTGCTCATGAACAGTGGCACTGCGATTTTGTTAATCTGTCTCGAATGTTGATTTGCTACAGCGACCAAGCCATTCTGCACCAGATGTGTGAAAACACAGTTTGGGCAGGATGTCAAAAATGACAACTATCCTGTTCATGAGGAGGTGTAAAAAAATGGCAATGTTGAAAATCTGGAGTGAAAATATTAAAAAGTCTTGAAGTTACGAGCGTGCGTGGAAACTGCACAATGCACTCTCGTCATTTTGTGAAATGTTCTCACCAGATTTTTAACATTGGCATTTTGGGACCTCCACTCATGAACAGTGTCACTGTGATTTTGTTACTCTGTCCCGAACGCTGATTTTCCACAGCTACCATGCCATTGTGCGCCACATGTGCGAAACCACATTTCGGGCAGGATGTGAAAAATGAGAGCTGTACTGTTCATAAGGAGGTGTGAAAAAATGGCAATGCTGGAAATCTGGAGTGAAAATATTAAAAATTATGGGAGTTATGAGATTGCGTGGAAACTGCACAACGCACGCTCGTAATACCGTCATTTTGTGAAATGTTCTCACCAAATTTTTAACATAGGTATTTTGTGATCTCTGCTCATGAACACTGTCACTATGATTTTCGTAATCTGTCCCAAACATTGATTTCCCACAGTGACCGCACCATTGTGCGCCAGATGTGCAAACACATATTTTGGGCAGGGTGTGAAAAATGACAGCTATACTGTTCATAAGGAGGTGTGAAAAAATGGCAATGTTGAAAATCTGGAGTGAAAATATTACAAATTCGAGCGTGCGTGGAAACTACGGTATGTAACACACGCTCATAACACAGTCATGTTTTTGGAATTTTTCCACCAAATTTGCAACATAGGCTATTTGGGAGCCCACTTCATGAACACTGACACTGTCATTTTGTTAATTGGTCCCAAAAGGTGATTCCATGCAGTGACCATGAAATCACCTTTTGGAACCAAATAATGAAATGACAGTGACTGAATTCATGAGGTGGGGTCCCAAGAACCCCATGTTGAAAATTTTGAGCAAAAATTTGCAAAAATGGCCGTGATATCCACCTAAGTTAAAAAAAAAACATTTATGCCATTATACAGCTTACCGGCATTTCTTCAGTTCATGGTCGGCTTTGAAAAGTGCTGATTTGTTCCCAGTCCACTGAAGAGCATCATGCCAGGCTCCGGAGGTAAGTATGGGTTGAGGGGGGTGTGGGGATGCAGAGTGCGCAGAGGGTGGATGCAGGCTGGGGGAGGGGACAGGACTGCGAGGGACTGTTTCCTTTGTTTCAGGTAAAAAAAAGTTTAAAAATTCACCTTGGACCATTTTCTATTTTTTTACAGGTTTTGGGCACACTGGGATGGGCTCCCAGTGTGGCACATTTGTTTGGGGGGGTCATGTTAGCTACACTGGGGTGGGCTCCCAGTGTGTCACACAATTGGGTGGGGCAGCGCCAGGAAAATGGGGGGTTAACATGCTGACAGGGGATTAGGCACCCCGTTTGGCAAGCGTGTCTTGTTTGGGGGCATGATGCAGAGGATTGGGCACCCTCGGCAGACCACAGTAGTAAAGGGGGGCATATACTGACAGGGGAATTTAGGCACCCCAAAGTCAACTTTCTAGGACTGTGGGAGCGAACGGTGGGCAGCAGATGCCACCTGTTATGTTTATTGAAATGTTATACCAGGCAAGGCATGCCCTGCAATGACGGGTCACTCCCTCATTGCAGTGGCCAATTCATTTCAACTTGGTGGCACGCTTGCTGAACTAGTGTCAGCAGCAGTGTGCCACCGCATTGGGGAAACACGGCCAAGCCTCCGAATGCAGTGGGGGCACTGGCCGACACAGTGCCGCACCTCCAAAACCCTGTTTCTCTCCTAAGCTGTCACATAATGTTTCTTGCGCATGCGAGCAAGCAAACATAAAAATGAGACCCTGTCTTTCCTCTTAAAAGTTGCCAAGAAGGAGACCAGACAGATGCCAGCTTGTAAAGTGTTCCACTTGTCAAGAAATAATTTGGACTGAGTGACCCAACATGGATTCTATAAAGAGAAATCATGGCAATAAATCTTACTGATTTTTTGAGACTGTCCCAAAGAGCTGGATGTGTGAAAACCTGTGGCTGTTAACTGTCTAGACTTCAGTTAAGCGTTTTATACTGTACCACATATGCTTGTATATAAATTAGAGAACATAGGCATACCTGGGGTGTGATGAAATGGGTTTAAAGCTGGTTGCCTGATAGGAAACAAAAGGTCATAATAAAAGGTAGCCTGCCAACATGGAAACAAGTGACCACTGGGGTTCCACAGTAGTCTGTCCTAGGACATACAGTGTTCAGTGTGTCTTTAAGAGAGCTGGGGATGGACACCACGGGCTGGACATTCAAAAGGGTTGCGCCTGCGCAAGTCCGAAATTGCGCCATTCTGCCATATTCAGCAGGAGACAGTTGCACCCCCCAAGTCAAGCTGAGCAACAGCGCAATGCTAATGAAGGCATGCTCAACCGGAGGGGGAGGAACCATGCATAAACTGCACAGCCCGATATTCAGCAGGCTGTGCAGAGTTGTGCAGGTGCAACCCCAACCTCGCCTGCACAACTTTGAGCAAAAAAAATAGGGTAAGTCGAGGGTCACCCCACAGGTGAGCTGCCGCGTACAGGGGTGCAACACAGCAGCTGCCACCTGTGGGTGGCCTCGACTTACTCCCTATTGCCCCTACGTGTCCCGCAGGCATAATATTCCCTCTTCCCCGACTGGCCCGATCGGCGGGCATCAGCCCTCCCCGACTGGCCGATCGCGGGCATAAGTGAAATAACCCCCTCCCCGACTGGCCCGATCGCGGGCATAAGTGAAAATAACCCCCCCTCCCCGATTGGCCTGATCGCAGGCATGTAGTAAACCCCCACCCCGGCCTGGCCCGATGGCAGGGCAACCCGTAGTCCCCCACCCTCCCTAGCCCGATCGCAGGCAGAACAGAGTTCGACCCCCCAGAACATATCCCTGGTGGTCCAGTGGACCGTGAAGCCCGATCGCGGGCATTAGAGTCCACCCCCAAAAGTCCACGTACCCTGTTGATCTAGTGGCCACCACCACGGAGCCCCACCACCCCCCCCCGTCAGCTGGCGGGCGGCAGCATCCACCGCCTGCCGCCCGCCCGACCGACTGCTTGGTAGGGCTGCAGCCCATTGGTTCAGAAACAAGAGCCAATGGGCAGCTCATACCGTAAGGCAGTCCAGATATGTGAATGAATGAATGAATGACTTCATTCATTCACATATCTGACTGCTCAGAGGATGAGTTGCACGCCCATTGGCTCTTGCTCGAACCATGGGCGTGCAGCTACCGAAAGCAAAGTCAGTCGGCGGGCGGCGGGGTGGCAGGCAGGTGGATGCTGCCGCCCGCCGGCTGACGGGGAGCGGGGGGTGGGGCCCCCGTGGGTGGTGGGTGGGGCCACCAGATCACCAGGGTACGTGGACCTGGGGGGTGGTGGACTTAATGCCCGCTGATCGGGCTTCACTGGACCACACAGGGATATGTTCTTGGGGGGTCGAACTCTGTTCTGCCCGCGATCGTTAGTGGGGGTGGGGGATTACTGCGGGTTTGCCCGTGATCTGGCCAGTTGGGGGTGGGGTTTTACTACATGCCCGCGATCGGGCCAGTCGGGGAGGGGGGTTACAACATGCCCGTGATCGGGCCAGTTGGGGGAGGGGTTACTTCACTTATGCCTGTGATTGGGCCAGTAGGGGAGGGGTTACTACATGCCCGCGATCGGGCCAGTCGGGAGTGGGGGATTTCAACAGTTGTGCCCGTGATCAGACCAGTCGGGAAGGGGATTAAACCAGTTATGCCCGCTGATCAGGCTGCAGGGCGTTGGTCCTCGATGGCTGCTGCCTGGCAGGGCACCAGGCGCAAGTCCTCGGGGATCGGCACACCTGCATGCTAATGGAATGCAAATGAGGCTATAAATATGCAAATGGCCCCCCGCGTTTTGCATGAATTATGGCCCCATTTGCATGTCACCTGAATATCGGAAATTTAAGCATGGCGCAATGGAACTTGCGCCAACGCATCTTGAATGCTCCACTCTGACCACTTCGCGGTGGCGCAAGTTCCACTTGCGCCATGCACAGTGGCTGTGGATGGGTGATATTCAAAGGAGTTGCTCAATAGCGCATCTCCTTTGAATATCGCCCAGGCCACACCCTGGCGCAACTATTTTGTGCAGCGCAAGGGCTTGTGCCACAGAATGGCACAGTTTGAATATCCAGCCCCACTAGTTAAAGTGCCAAGTCTGCCTATGACACCAACCTTATTTACTTATTTCAAGTTTTACCAGGAAAGACACATTGAGCTGGTAACAGCTCATTTCCAGATGCATCCTGGAGGAGGGGGCGAGGGAGCGCAGACAAAGTAAGGTGCAGTAAGTGCAATAAATTAACAGTTGTGCAAACAAACAAATATTTGGTGCAGAGTAATACAGTACAACAAGAAACCTAAGGTGAAGAAAATTTGCAGATGATTAAGATCAGTGAATAATATTGTAAACTGGAGGGGGGGATCACAGTGCAAAGGAGAGCTTGAGTAAGCCATGGCTGTGGGGAGCAGGGCAGCTATTTAGGAGCTGGGGTCAGGAAAAGTTGCAGGAGTTAGTTGTAAATTTCATGAAGGAGTGACTTATGGGAGCAGGTGGAAAAGACAGAGTGGATGAACACAGGAAGAGAGGACCAGAGTTTAGGGAAACCATAGAGAAAGCAGCTTGTCCTTCTGAAGATTTCCTTGGGGAGGGAAAAGAAGGGAAAGAGAATCTACATTGCAGAGAGAATATAAGGATGTAGGGGGTGTGAGATGAGAGAGATAAGGTTGGGAGGAAGGGAGCCAAGCTAGAATTTGGATATGAAGGAGGCACGGTGGATGAGACACCTGGCATCAAAAGGGGAGGAGAGGGAGGAGGAGTATAGGGAGCAGTGGTGGGAACAAGGCAGAGTGTCCAGGGCAAAACCACGGAAGCAGTAAAAGAGTGAACCATTTTGGCAAGGGTGTACATGGGAGTGGCACCGTAAACAAAGGAAATGATAGTTTTCAGTCAATCATGTTATTGTTTGACCATTTGGGTCATTACAATATTACAAGGAAGAAAAAGACATCTAAAATATACAATAAAAATAAGCATTGGTAAAACGATGCATAGACCAAGCACGGCACTAAATATCAAACAGTAATCAGGTGTGTACATCCCTAAAAGTGTTCATATGGACTAAATCAGTCAGACAATGATCAAATAATCTAATTAGGTTTAAACACAATAAATTATTATCCCAAGCAAACTTAGAACATTTCCCTACAGGGCTCCTATCAGGTTCCACGCATTTATTCACCACAGCTATAATTGTGATTTCGAGATGTCCCCAGTTAATGCAAAACTTCATAAAAACTTGAAAGTTATCTTGCTCAGTGCTACTATCCATGTTCCTAAATGTGCTTTAGTCCAGCCCTGAGGTAGGCTGGAGCACAGTCTCAGACCAGCACAGTTTCCTTAATCTGGGTTAACAGCACTGTGTGCTCGCGCCATGCTCTCGGACTGAGGAAACCCATCGCAAGTTACAGCTTCAAAACTTGGGCTTAAACAGCCATGAAAAATAATAGAAACAGACCAGTAAACTTGTAATGAGATAAAGGAGTAAGCAGTCACCTTTTCCTCCATCTTCAGTTATACTCCCAATCTTGAGTATCCCAGCATGCACCATGGTACCTGCAATAGTTTTCATCAGTGCCACAGTGGTGCCTGGATACTTGGTCAGGAGTAGCAGGGACAGCATGATGTTGGAGCACAGCCTGAACGCTCCAGATCACCATGCATTAAAGCAGTTTTAGAAATGTTTTTAACATCTACTAGTGTTTACAGTGCCCCAAGATGAACAAAGATGAGAGAACCAGGGGGACACATTATAGCACCGTAAAGAGGAAGACTCAGTGGAAATATCAGGATGAATTACTTCACAGAATGAGTAGTAGACTAAGACTTCCAGAGATAATGTAACAACCTCCAAGATCAGAATCAACTGGTTCTTTGTAGAAAAATAGGTACCAGATACCAGTGAGTCATCAGGAAGGAGGTAGGAACAAAATGTCCCAATACTCTTCTTTCCTTCCTAAATCTGTATTTATGTATATGCAGTACGAATGAAACCTCTGTTGAATGAAGTGTTTCCTGGAGCTTTAGAATTTATAATTTATTGCTTATTTATTGCCAATATTCATTGCAAAAAAGCATGCTAACACACAGGTTTGGGTTCATTATTAAAACAAAAACATAAGGAAATGCAGTGTTAGTGATTTTTTGAATACTTAACTTTGCCCACCCCATCCACCATCCCTGTGAAACCCACTGAGCTGAATGCCAAAGCACAACCCAGGTTTCATACATACGTTCAAAATCATAAATAGCAAGAAACATAGTGCCATCATCCGAGTTTTCGGAGATGTGGCAGCCGTCTTCCAATTCAGTCTGTGTGTTTGCAGGTGCGGCCACAGTTCTCCAATGAATGCTGCTGCTGTCTATGACAGCAGTTGAAAATGCAGTGGCCGTACAGTAGAAAGGAGCTCTCGCTCCCGCGCGCCTCCCCCCACACACACACACAGACGCACACATGCATACTCGCGTGCTCATGCTCCCCACGCACACACTGTATAGCCGACAGGGTGCCCAATCTCATTGGCTGTGCTGCACTTCAACAGAATTCCAGATGCCACGTTAGAGCTCACCCAGCGGCAACAGATCAGAGTGGCCGGCGGGGTGCCCAATCCCCTGTCGGCTCCACGCCTCCCCAAACAGCCTTCCAGCTGCCACACTGGGAGCCCAATGCAGCGTGGCAAACGTCCCGCATCGCCTAAGTTAAAAACAACCTGAAAGAAAAAACTTCCTCGCTGACTGTCCTGACCCAATCTCCCCATCCACGCCACCCTCTGTGCACCCTGCCTCCTCACCACACCCTCCTCACCCCATACTTACCTCCAGAGCTTGGTGCGATGATCTTGATGGACCGGGAACACGTCTGCACTCTTCAAAAGCCGACCTAGTGAGGAAATGCCGGTAAGCTGTAATGTAATAATACATGGTTTTTCAACTTTAGTGCATATCTCGGGCATTTTGGGGAAATTTTTCACCAAATTTTCAACATGGGGTTTTTGGGACCCCACCTCATGAATTCTGTCACTGTTATGGCGTTAATCAGCCCTGACAGGTGATTTCGTCGTCACTGCGCGGAACCACCTTTTGGGACCGAGTTACAAAACAACACTGTCACAGTTCATGAGGTAGGCTCCCAAAAACCCTGTGTTGAAAATTTGGTAAAAATCCCCAAGGGTGACTGTTTACTTACATGCATTATGCTGTTCCTACGCTATCAGAAGTTCGCTAATTTTCATTACAACTACCCAGATTTTCAACATTGCCATTTTACCATACCTCCTTAGTGAGCAGTACAGCTGTCATTTCACATCTGACCCAAAATGTGTTTCCACTCATGTAGCTGTCAATGGTGCAGTCGGTGTGCGAAATCAATGTTCGGGACAGATTAAGAAAATCACAGTGACACTGTTCATGAGCAGAGGTGTTAAAATGGCTATGTTAAAAATCTGGTGAAATATGTCCATAAAATTGCTGTATTACGAGCGACCATTGAGCAGTTTCCACGCACCCTTGTAACTTCATGGATTTCTAATATTTTCAGTCCAGATTTTCACCACTGGCATTTTTCCACACTTCCTTATGAACAGTACAGCTGCCATTTTTCACACTATGGCCGAAATGTGTTTTTGCACTTCCAGTGCAGAAATGCGTGGTCGCTGTGGGAAATCACTGTTTGGGACAGATTAAGAAAATCACAGTGACACTGTTCATGAGCGGAGGTTACAAAATCCCTGTGTTGACAATCTGCTGTAAAAAATCCCCAGACTAATTGCATTATGGGTGTGTCTTGCACATTTTCTATGCACACTTGTGACTTCACCAGTTTTTTTTTATATTTTCACTGTAGGATTTCAACATTGCCATTTTTTGCACCTCCCCATGAACAGTACAGCTGTATTTTTTAACATCCTGTTCGAAATGTGTTTTTGCGCCTGTGGTGCCAAATGGCATAGTCGCTCTGTGAAATCAGCTTTCAGCTAACAAACTGATATTGCCACTGTTCATAAGGTGGGGGTCACAAAAAAACCATGTTGTAAATTTGGAGTGAAAATGCCAACGAACGCCTGAGGCATTAGGGTTTCCGACCATAACCCCCCAGCCTGTAGAGATTGAGAGACATTAGTGGTGTGACTTGGGATTCTTGCCTGTAATGCTCATACCATTCCACACCCTGCAGCCAGTGAGAGGCATCAAGGTGTGCCTTGGACTCTTTGGCCCCAAAGTTCACCCCATTCTCCTATACAGGACCCATCTCACCGTATTTCCTGATGGAATGGGGTGAGCATAGGGGCCAAAGACCCCAAGGCACACCGTGACACTTGTTAGTGTCTGCAGGGTAGGGTGTGGTGAAATGACGTGGCCGTTATGCATGACGACTCAAAGGCACACCCCAATGCCTGTCAGTCTCTGCAGGGTGGTGGTGGGGTTGCTTCAGTTCAATACTTCACTGCCATTCCTATTATGCAGCTCTCTAACTCCTGCACTATCCATGCCAATGCCAGCAAGCAAACATTCGGCATTGACAAATGCTTGTTTCTGGGTTGGTTCACTACTTCTGTGGGTGCTCTGTCTGTTTGTTACTTTCATTTCAGTGTGTTGTTCATGGGTTTTGCTTGTTTTGTGGCCAGGACAGTCAATTTCAGGAGGGATCATGCCATTACCAGCTGGGGTATCATCACTGTGGTTATTTTATTTATTTATTTATTTAGTTTTTGTTGACCGGGTAAGTACACTCGACAAATCCTGCCTATTTTCAGGCACGACCCGGGGGAGGGGGATACAGATGAATGCCAACTTACCTTGAACCAGATTAAGCTGTTGGTGGTATTTTTAGTGGAAGAGGGAAAACTGGGCCAGGACACCGGGGAAATTCCCCTATTCTTTGCCTGCAGGGGGCCTTGCTTCCTGTGAGCAGAGGGGACCCTTTTGTCTGCGGTACCAAGATGGCGGATGACAGTGTGGTTGCTGGTGGAATTGCTGGAGATATTTTGGATTATGACCTGACTACAGCTTCACCCATGGAGTCAAGAATACCTGACATTATTTCTGAAGAAACTACAAGGCTGCAATCTGCAGTAAGAAATACTGAAGGTACCACTTTAAATGAATTGCCAGACACCACTTTACCCAGTTTCAGGAACTCAGAACACTTCTGATAACACAGAAAATTATCTGTGAAGCTTGTATTTTGCACACAAGGACTTTCTTATTGGTCTAATGCACTCTGATTCACAGTTTTCCTCACAGCCTTTTTTGTCAACTTACCTTGCAGCAGCCACTTCTGATATGACTCCTAGCACCAGAAATGCCACAAACTCTGCATTGGGAGCTCCTCTCTCTTTGCATCTAGGGGACAGTCATCGCACCACAGAGGACATTGAGAGCATTTGGTCACCCACGGCAGCACTCCATGCTGCTGGCTGGCAGCAACATTCAGAAGAAGCACCCTGGACCTCCCCAAGGGCTGTTTCAGCCCAGGAAATCATCTCTGAGGCTCACAACAAACTCTGATCTTCAGGAGACACACCATTACCAATGAAAACAGCTCCAGAACCAGTATCTTTCCCTAGTAATGCTTCAATCACACCTGCTATCTCCCGAACAACACCTGACGTCACAGATACTGTCACGGGCCCCAACTTAGCCAGGCATGAATCTACTTCATCCTCCCCGACTTCAGAACATAATTTAGCTGGTACTTCTGAGCCATTTGTCCATAGCCTGCAGGTGAGGGGCACCTAGCTCGACCCATTTAAACTCAGTGATCTGTTCACAAACTTAGATGAGCCAGCACAGCAAGGAATGCTGTACGTATGAAGTTCATGGGGGACATTGCTACAAGCCTTGATAGAAGAACTGTATTGCATAGTATGTTGCGGGACTCTTTAGGGATAGGGGCAACAGAATTATTTGCCTTCATTCATGTACATGGGGAATCTGTGTATGACTTAAGTTTTAAAAATGTGTACACTTTGGAGAAATTCTGGGAGAAATATGAGCATGTAAAACATCTGCCACTCTGGGCTCCCTTTATGGTCATCCCCGTCATGAAACCAACAGTGAAAATTGTTGCCTTACTGTTTCGTAGTGAGGGGGTGAGCATAGCGGATGTCCAGTACTGGCTCAGGCAGTGCTGCGATATACTAGAGGTCACTCAACCTATTTTGGACGAGGACCTAGTATGCACTGGGGAATGGAAAGTAAAGGTACAACTTAAAAACATGGATAAAGGTATCTCTCATTTACCAGGCAGCTTTCACATAGGCAGGGACCGTGGCTTATGTTTTTACCCTGGACAACCACGGACCTGTCATAAGTGTGGTTCTCGCACCCACCTGAGCAGCACTTGCGACAAGCCCAGATGTACTTTGTGCTTATCTTATGCACATGTGAGTTAAGGTTGTCCAAACCCTCTATACTGCAATCTGTGTGATGAGCCGGGGCACTCCTATCACCAGTGCCCTTGGGTGGATCATAATAGGCTTGACCGCCTTCTCCAGGGCCAGATAGTGCTTATAACAGATTCCCAGACTCAGACCTTACGCCGCAGGGAGGCCCCGGCCCCTGCCACTTCTACCCTGGCACAAGAACCTCCTCTCCCACAAGAGCCTGAACCTACAGCCAGACAAGGGGCCATTCCCAAGTCCCCTGGCACCCCTATAGCAGCAGTACCCCCTTCTGAATCAGTCCCTGCTAGTACCCAGGCTACCATGTCTCCCCCCTCCAAAGGACTCAGACCACTTTGTGGTAATCCCCCCTTCTAAACGGGGTAAAGGCAAATGAAAAGCAGAAGCTTCCACCCCCCAGGAGAACAATTATCATGAGGAATAAATTTCAGGCCTTAGCCAAGAGACGACAATGGGGAGACACAGAAAGGGAAGATGGAGATTCTTCTCCAGCCTCTTCCGCCCGTATGGACTTCTCCTCTGACTCTCAGCTTGATCCCCCCCTCAGCAGATGGAGGTAGGACCCATGCTAACATTACCTGACACTAGTTCCTCCAGAATGGCACTGTACTTTCTGGGATGAACCACCACCAAGGACTCCGCTGCTTCACCCTAAATGCATGCAGCATTAAATCCTATAGAAAACAACTCTCTACAATGCAATACCTTTCTGACTTACACCATGACATCTATTTTCTCCAGGACACCCGTTTGAAATCTCCTCATGAGCTTTCTCAAATTAAAACTCATTGGCATCAAGGCTCTTCCTTCTGGTAATATGGAGATGATAGGTGTGATGGCCTAGGTATTTTGTTTGCAAATTTTAATTTCCAAATTTCCCGGTTGGTAGACATAATACCAGGATGAGCCATGCTTGTAGACTGTACATACCAACAACACAAACTCAGGCTCATTAATGTATATGCCCCCCAGAGCATTGCCTCCAGAACAGACTTATTTAACAAAATACACCCATACCTGTATTTCAACCAGCAAATCTATATGGGAGGCGATTTCAACTGTGGTCTTACTCTCTCAGATCGGGGCGGCTCCACCCAAAAACTTTTTGCAGATTCAATTGCCCTGAACAAAATTATTCAGACTGTGGCCCTCATAGATGGACATAATGCTTTATATGGTCCAGGTGCTAAAACCTATCATAGCAGGGTTTTATTTAACTCTAAAAATTGATTAGCGTTTTGCTCATAAAAAAGCTAAAACATTGTGAAAATGCATAGCACTTGCCTCACTGTGTTTAACAAACATAAAACTTCTAGAAAACCTATATAAATACTTTCTGTACAGTTAGTATTATCCCAAGAAAAAAACTGCTAATCAATTATTTAAAACCCTGCATAGAGGCCCATACGCTACCAGGATAGATTTTCTTTTTGTCTCACGGAATATTTCAGTCACACAGGCAAGAATCATACCCTGTGAGACTTCAGACCATCTGGGATCTCTGGTTTGCTCCCCTCAGGAAATTCCTTTCCTGGTCAACCCCACTCTAGGTGGAAATTGAATAGTTCATTGTTGACAGACCCGGCTATTTCAATGCATTGCACAGACCTTCTAAGGGCCCGGCTGTCCGTACTGGAAGCATATCATTCCCCTCTACAATGGTGGGAAGACACTAAGAGTGATATCAAGATTTTCTTCCTACATACAGGGAGGAAGAGAACACTGAGTTCATATCTTCGATACCTTACTCTCAGACAAAATCTACAACAGGCCATATCTCTTTCTTTCACATCCCACATGGACTACTCTCACACAATAAAGTCCATTAAGGAAGAAATGGAACAGTTCAATGTCACGAGCACATTCTTTATGGATGGAAGCTCAACATGGGACACAAGGCTCCGGTCCTCCTTAGATATCTATAAAAGTTGCACTGACAGGGTAAATGCAACCCACATAGAGGAACTTTTTGATCCTGCTTCCAATACCCCCCACAATTCCTTGCTGGACTTAAAGCGTATCACCAGCTCTTATCTAGCTACGATGTTTGGCACCACAACTCCTGTGGATAGTATCATACCTTTCCTTTCAGGTATTTCTATTCTCCTCCATCCCAAGATACACTGAAACATCTCCTTGAACCTATAACACCAGAGGAAACCAGCAGCATATAAATGCCAAAAGAAGTGCACTTCCCGGATCCGATGGCCTTACTGCAGAATTATATATTAGTTTATGTTATTTTTGGCCCCTTGACGTTAATATAATACCATCATAAGCACTAATTCTACTCCTAAAGGATTTTCTGATGCTATTATGATTTTATTATTCAAGAAAGGGAACAGAGCCGATATACGGAACTGGAGACCGCTAAGTCTGCTAAACGTAGACTATAAAATATTCACTTCCATCTTGCTCAATAGGATGCTCCCTGTTGCTGCTGCTCAGATTATTTCTGAGGTGCAGACTTGTGCCCTTCCCGGCAGATCTATCCTTTCTAACCTATCCCTCATTCGAGACATTATTTCAAACAGTACCCCCTCTTCACCTGCCCTGTTACTCTCATTGGACCAAGAAAGGCTTTTGACCAGGTCAGCCATATTTATTTGTTCCAGGTTCTTGCACACTACCATGTTCCCCAGAAATTCATCTCTTGGCTTAAACTCTTATATAGTACTGCTTGGATACAACCCCATATAAAGGTTCTCCATGCCCCCTTTTTAGGCCTTAGAGGAGTGACAGGGCTGCCCTTAAGTCCTCTTTTATATATTTTCCAACTGGACCCTTTATTACGTACCCTACTGCTGCACCCATCTTTACCAGAATCTCTTCCCCCATTGGAAGACCTCTACCTCCAGTATGTGCATATGCTGATGATTTGTGCATTTGTACTACCCTCTATCTTCAGGAGATAGTACTTCCCCCTATTTTCAAAGCATTTGAGACAGCTTCGGGCTCCCAAATAAATATAGCAAAAAGCACAGCACTAGTGATGCCAGCTTCAGCCAACATAGACTTACCAATGCATATTGTAGATATCCCTCTGGCAATCGCTCCAATAAAAATCCTGGACTTACATTACGGCACCTCAGATGATGCCAGCTATAACTGGAATATAGTATTAAATAAAGCAGCACACTCCCTTTCCTTTTGGAAAGGACATAGCATTACAAAACGGAAAAGGGTGTTTTTATTGAAAACTGTAATACTTCCCCTCTTCTTACACGTGGCATCAGTGTTTCCGGTCCCTTTTTCTCTGGAAGCAAGAGTTTACAATATTTTTTTTCAAGGCTTCTGGGGTAGCCGTTTAAATCCCATAAAAAGATCATACACATACATGGATTATTGTCATGATGGGGTAAGGATGCTGAACCCAACAATATTTTTCCATAGCCTATTCCTGAAAATCACAATACCCCACTTACTCCATGATCCACCCCTATTTTGGCATTTAATTATATATTCTTTTACCATTAAGGTATGCCAAATATGGCAACAACTCCCGCATGACATCCCTAGGAACTTCAGAAAACTAGGTATCCCCAGCTTCCTCTTCCCCCCCTTTTCTGAAGATCTGGCAATGGAAACACTCTCCTGCACATGTATTGACTAAAACCAGGAGACAGCTTTATAACTTTGTTTTAGATACCCATTTTTCTGACTTACCACAGATAGTATCTACACAAGGCTCCCTTCTGGAATTAGAAATGCCCTTCTCTCAGTTAACTGACCCCGGGATCACCACACAATTTTGGGATATCTCCTGGCTAGCTTGTTATGGAAGACTGGGTGTCAAGAACAATCTAAAACATAAATCAGTAGAGCAGCGAATATGCCCCCGAGACTCTTGCACAGCGGTACTGGAAACCATGCATCATTTTTTATTGATTGCCCATATAGTCAAGTTGTTTGGACCCTCCTTTTACATAAATGGAAAGAAAGGGCACTTCAGAATGTAACATATGATATCCTGGTGTATGGGATATACCCCTCTGGATTACAAAAATATCACACAGGGACCTTACATCTCATCTTTGCATCCTGCCGCTATTATTTATGGCAGGCCAGGTGCGCCTTTCTCCTGCAACAGAAAGTATTTTCTGCAATGCAAATAGTTGCACAGATTGTTTCTAGCCTTGTGTCGATCCAAAATGCGGAAAAAAAGTTGTTGACTTCTGCTGTATACAGTTCATATTGGAACAATTGTGCATGGATTGAAACTGCAGTACCCTGAAGATGTTTTTCTTTTTTCCTCTCTGTATTAGCAAGCATTTATTTTGCTCCATTTAAACTGAAATGTTGCTTTTTAATTCTTTTTCCTTTTCTCCCCTCACCCTTGTTTATTGGTTTTATTTGTGGGTTGATTTTATTTTGTCTTTCTTGCAAACCTTATTTACAGTTTCTGTAAAGTTGACATTGTATTTTGTTTACTGAATGTACTGCACTAATTTTTCTTTAAATAAAACATTCCCCTACTCTTTTCGATAAGTGCCATGGGATCTTTAACATCCACCTGAACTACCACCAATCCAGGCAGATGGGACCTCGGTTTAACGTCTCATCCGGTTAGCTCCAGTGTGTCTGTAATCTGCATCTGCTTTAGCTGTTGGCTGTGCATTATTCTGTGGGGTTGTTAGCATTGCTGTGTCATTTTCTTCTTTATATTCTGTCAGCTGCAGGAGACACTGCTCCCTTTCATTTCTGGGTTCAATACTGGTTTCCATGGTGACATCACTCGAATTAATACTTTTATCTGTGGTGGTGTTTTCTGTTGATACTGTTGTAATAACAGTATTTTGACACTTGATTTCTTTCTTATTTTTGTTTTGACCACTTGGCTGCTGCTTGGGGTTAATGGGGAGGTGACAGCCTTCAAGTGCAGGATGGGCTCCAAATGCCACAGAATCCACAGTGACAGCTTTGCTGCCAGCTCTGCCATCGGGTAACATTTCTATGGTAATAGCAGCCATATCCTTTTGAAACTGAAACTCCTGTCATTGTTCTGTAGCAATCTTTATTAAAGGATTTTTCCTTTCAGCCTCCGTCTTCGTAGTGAGAGTGCTATAGTAATTTGTGGGATTGGTGGTACTTTCATTTTCTGTTTCAGTCATATTTTTAAAACACAGCAGCTCCTGTGGTTTACTTTCTGTCTGGATCACTTGACTGCATTTTTTCCTTACTGACGGTCTCTGCACTCTGTTGTCAGCTCTGACATCGGACAGCATTTTACTTTTGCCTTCTGTCATATTTTTACACAGAAGCAGCTCCTGTTCTTTCAGCATGGCATTTGCCATTCTGCTACTTTTGCTTTTAGCAGCAGTCTCCGGAATGTCAGTTTGGCTGTTACCTCTGACATCGGAGCCCATTTTAATTTCACTTTTACTCAGCTTTCTTAAGAAAACCAACTGCTGTTGTTCATTGTCAGTTTCCTTATTTACACATCTTTTCTTTTCAAAAGTGATCTTCGGTCTCCGCACGGACAGCTCGACTATCAGGACTGTCAGCGGAGGAGTTCTGTTCAAGAATGTAATTTCTTAACACACTACTGTTTTCTGCTTTTATTCCATTTGTATTACAATTTTTAAATGTGACCTCCAGAATTAGACATCGGTTGTCACTTGCCACAGTCTCCGCACTGATAGCTCAAATGTCACTTCTGTCAGCGGAGGAGTTCATTTCAAATATGTCATTTTTAAACACACTCCTGTTCTGTGATTTTTGTTGATCAGTACTACAATTTTTAGCAAGTAACTATGGGACTACTGTTACACTTAATCCTACAAGATTCTCACATTTCTCAGATTCACAGCTATTCAATTCTGATGCGGTAGCCGGAATGATAGTTCGGCTGTCACTTGCCGCAATCTCTGCAATGATAACTCGGTTGTCAGTTCTGTCAGCAGAGTCAATTTCAATAATTCCATTGCATTAAATAGTACTGTTAATTGACTTTTGTTCATTAGTACTACAATATTCAGATTGTAGCTGTGGTACTGTAGAGATCTTCAGTATTACAATATTTTCTTTTTTCATTACCAACTGTCCAGCTGATAGGCTGTTGTTTCCACCAGTATTTCTGAACTGACAGCTTGGCTGTCATTTCTGTCTCTGAACATCGGATCACTAATGTCACTTTCAATCAAGATATTGCTAAATCTGCTGTCCAACTACTCTTCTAATGTGGTGCCATGGAACAGACCAAAACTTACAGAAGGTATATCGCTCATTTTTATTTTTGGTACTACACTTTCTTATGATTGATATTGACAGAAGTCAGAATCTCTCACTAACAGTGGTAAATGAAATGGTGGCCAAATGATTTTTAAAATGCCCACTCTTGATTTCTGGGGGACTGTTTACTTGTTGTCAATCATTTGTATTACTCCGGCCACCCAACTGTACATTACTTGAGAATTAATGCATAGTCATGTGACACATCTTATTAATTCTTATTTGTCCCTGTCATTTTCTAACCATTTTATAATGGCAATTAAGCCCTTTTTTCATGTGGTATTTTGTGATATGTTACTGTGTTACATCATAGCAGACTCCACTGTGGCTCTGTAAGTACTGTAAGTCTGTTTGTTATGCCATGCGGTCTGTGGGACTGTACAACAGTTTAACCCTTGCTGTGCCATGGCCTGATATATCTGTCCAGAATTCCTATGCATTCTAATTATGTGAGCAGTCTAAGGGTTAAATGCTTAATCTGTGGTCCCTTTTATCTGGAAATTTAAAAACCTTATTTTCACTCTCATTTTGGAACTTTCAGGAGCAGGCATCAACAAAACATTGGCAATAACTAGAGTCAAAAGTCACAGCACCAACCTCTGATCAAACAAAAGGGAGTCCACACCAATAGTGTTTGAACAGAACATTTAATTTATGTTGCTTTTATGCAAAAGACCTACAGTGAAACCCACCAGGATGAAGCCCAACTCTGCAGAATTCTGCAGTACAGTTACTGCAGCAAACAATGCAGTTTCAATGGGAGTTAATCCCTTTTGTCATGCAGGAAACCCGTGATACTGCACGTCATCCTGGTGGGCTTCATTGTAAATATGGGGCAGACAGACATGCAATGCATTTTCAGTTCTTAGACTAGATATACACTATCAAGTGAGTGGGATGTTCCTGTGGTTATGAACATGCAAAATGTATTCGAGGCTATAAATTAATTTTAAGCTCTATTATGTATGAGTGAACAAGAGTAGTGATTGGCTCTGGGGGTGTGATGTCAAGATGTAAAACAGTTGTAAGAAAAAAACAAGTACATTCTGTCCCCCACAGTCTACTGCTATCTCTAAAGTACATTCCAGAAATTATGTGAGCAAGACCTGGAAAGGCTGAGAAAGGAGGAATATGTCCCCAGGTTTAACAACCTGAGTAGGGAAGAGAGGGTGGCTATTGAGAGTCTTAAAAATAACAAACTGATTACCATCAAACTAGCAGATGAAGGAAGTAGTGTGGTGATTATGAATGCCTCTGATTACATTGAAGAAGTAAATCACCAGTTAAATCAGAAAAGATTTTATACGCTGTTGAGTTCTGACCACACACTCTCCCTTAAACAGAAGATTGATGGATTTTTAAATTGGGCCTTCTCAGAAGGCCTACTTAATGAAAAATAAAAAGAAAAAGACTATCTTGTAGTTGATTTCCTTCTAGGGCACAAATGTGCATAGTACCCATGGTACATAAATCCTTGGAAAAACAACGAGGAGGCCCATAATTTTGTGGGTGGGTAGTGTCACTGAGCCCTTGGCCCACTTTGTGGATGTGTCTGGTTTACCTTGCCTTGTATTGGACATGGGAGATATTTTGAAAAAACTTGAGGGTTTTAATACAGGGAGGGACTCCATGTTAGTCACTCTGGACATAAAGTCTTTGTATACAAACATCCATATGGATGGTTTGAGGGCCCTCAGATATTTTCCAAATAAAAGAGGGAGGATGCCAGACCAGACACTAATTTCCTCCTGGAAATGGCAAGATTGGTACTTGAAGGGAATACCGTTGCACTCATGGGAAAATGTTAAATCCAGGAGAAAGACACAGCCATGGGTGCAAGTTTTGCATTAAACTATGCAAATTTGTATTTGGGCTATTTGAAAGAGACATTTGTATGGGATCAGTGCACAAATCCCTATTTTGAAAAATGGGGTTGTGGAGGCATTATATACAGTAGATGATATCTCTGTTGTGTGGTGGGGGGGCATGATGGAGTTGGAGGACTTCATGAGATACCTACGTAACAATAATAGTAATTTGAAATTTACTTGCAATACCAGTATTTACACCTCCTTATGAACAGTACAGATGCCATTTTTCACATCCTGTTCAAAATGTGTTTTTGGACCTGTGGCACCAAATGGCATAGTCGCTGTGCAAAATCATCTTTCGGCTAATGAACTGTTAGTGTCACTGTTCATGCGGAGGGGTCACAAAAAGCCCGTGTTGAAAAACTGGAGTAAAAATACCAAGAAATACCCAGGGAATTAGGGTTTTTGATCACAACACCCTACCCTATAAGGACTGACAGGCATCAGTGGTGTGACCTGGGATTGTTGACAGTAATGCTCATGCCATTCCAACCCCCACCCTGCAGCCAGTGACAGGCATCGAGGTATACCTTGGACCCCCTGGCCCCAGAGTTCACCCCATTCTCCTATACTACACCCATTTCAGCATGTTTCCTTATGGAATGAGGTGCACATAAAGCCTGAACACTGCAAGGCACACCTTGACACTTGTCAGTGTCTGCAGGGTAGGGTGAGGTGAAATGCTGTGACCATCATAGGTGATGACCCAAAGGCACTCCCCAATGCCTGTCGATCTCTGCAGGATAGGGGGTGGAGTTGGCGTCAGTTCAATACTTCACTGCCATTCCCATACTGCATCTGTCTAACTCCTGCACTTCCACTGCTAATGCCAGCAAGCAAACATTTGGCATTGACAAATGCATGTTTTCTTTGATTTTTTTTTATTGGTTGGTGCACAACCATGAACGGGGTTCAATAACATTTTGGATTAACAGCAATGAACATGGTATAATACTTCTCTTTTTTTTTTGTAGTAGTAGTAGAAGTCTTTATTGATCGACATAAGCCATTTCAAAAAAGTTATAGACATAAGTAGAAATTCAGTTTTATCAGCATACAGTATAAAAACAGTGGTGATTTCATCTCCTAACAATTATGGAATTATGCCCTTTTTGTTGTTTATAGTTAGCTTAACAATTTCCTGTGCTTTAAGTTGTTTAATCTCATACACCTGGGAAACAAAGGGTATGGCTATCATTACAAATAGTTACTTGGAATGTGAGAGGGCTTAACCATCAAGTTAAAAGGTATTAAATGTGGCAACACTTAAAATGTTTATCTACAAAATTGCTTTCCCACATGAAATGCGCCTTCAGGATAAGGATTTGTTGTTACTGAGAAGAGAGTGGTGTGTCATGCTTTTGGTTCTGGTATCTCTTTCAGCAGGGCTGGAGTAACTATATTGATTCACTGGAGTTTCCCTTTTATTGTTTAACAAACTATTCATGATCCTAATAGTAGATTTATCATTATTTATGGTTCCTTGTAGCTCAACAAAAATGCCCTTCTTTGAATTTATGGTACCAATATGGATAACCCCAATTCTTCACTTTGTTACCTAATAAACTCTCTGATTTCACTAATTCATATATTATTACTGGGGTTTACTTCAGTCAGGGAATTAACGTAGATCAGTGTGCTGGAATAAGGAAAGGAGGAAATAAATCACTTTTTGCCATTTAATAATTTAATGGAAGATTTTGGTCTCTCTAATCCTTGGAGATGTTATGTAGAAACATAGAAGCTGATAGCAGAAAAAGCCTTGCTGCCCATCCAGTCTACTCAGCCCTACTTATGGTTGGATGTGAGGACCTTAGTAGACATTCAGTCCTCTTTTCCTCCTCCCCTTTTCCTGTTTTCTTTACCAGTCCCATGTGTTGTCCCACCCATGTTTGAAGACCTCCACTGAAATGGTTCAGACAAATTTCCCTTGCAGTTTTTTTCCACCTACTTACCACTATTTAAATAAAGAACTATTTCCTGGCATTCCTGACAATTTCATTGAGTTCCCCTAATTACTGTGTTTCCTCTTCAGTGTAAATCATCTTCCCACTATCAATTTTGTTTATGCCATGAAGGTATTTGCACTTCTGTATTATATTTCCCCTCTATCTTCTTGCCTCCAGTGTGGGCATTGAAGACCTCCAACCTCTCCATGTGGGACTTTTCCTGCTGAATGGGAATTATTTTAGTTAACCTTCTCTGCACCACCACCACCACCCTGTCCTTCCTCGAGTGTGTGTTCCAGAACTCAAAACAATACTCTAGGTGAGGTTGAATCAATGATCTGTACAGAGGCAGTATCACCTGTCTCCTACTGCTAATCCTTCCTCCTATAGATCCCAGCATCACATTCACTCTCCTATAGTTCTATTGCCCTGTGTTGATGTTTCAAAATTCTCTGTAGTTATAACCCCAGGTACCTCTTTTCAGATATTCTCTTGACCACTACCCCAGCATCCTGTGTTCTGTGTAGGAGTTCCTGACCCCTTTGAGCATTGCCTCATACTTCTATGTGTTAAATTTCAATTGCCGATACCTTGACAATTTCACTTGTTCTTCCAGATCTGATATCACAGTTCTTACACCCTCCTCACTGTCCACTCTTCTGCAGAACTTTGCATCTTCTGTGAAGAGGCAGATCTTCCCCAAGATGTTAGGGAGGAACAGTCCTAGGATCAGTTCCTGTGGCACCCCACTGGTGAATTCACTGACCCCTGAGTGCTCCCTGGTGGGGACAACCTTTTGTGCTCCCCTGCTTAGTCAATTTCTTACCAATTGTGCAGTCCTATCCCCACCCCAGTTGCTCTGGTCTTGACCAACCATCCATGTGAACAGAATTGATGGCTTCACTGAAGTACAAAAGCTAACTGCCCCCCCCAGGATGAAGTAGTAAGCAGGGAGGACCCTGGGGTTGGGAAATTGACACTAAAACTTAAAACCAAGATAGGTAGAATGGCAGAGATAAGGAAGAATGGGAGTAAAAACAGGAGGGGAAGAGAGGGAAGACATGGGGAGAGGTGGGGAGCTACTAGAAAGGGGAGGTTGCAAAACTTGGAAGGCCATGTGCATGAATGCCTGCAGCCTGGGAAATAAAATACCAGGCCTAGTGGCCTTGATGGCAGAGGCAGACCTGGACATTGTCATTGTTACCGAGACATGGTACACAAGGAACCATGAATGGGATATAGCCATACCAGATTACACTCTATTTAGAAAATACAGGGTGGGGAAAAAGGGTGGAGGGGTGGCTGTCTATGTCAGGGACAGAATTAAAGCAACTGAAGTTCAGGGAATGCAGGAGGGAGCGGAAGCATTGTGGGTCACCCTGGAGACAGGAAATGGTACCACCATGCACACTTGCATGATCTACAGATCTCCAGCACAAGGGGAGTAGATGGACAGGTACAACCAAAGGTAAAGTGCTGCTGGTGGGGGACTTCAGTTTGCCTGATTTGGATTGGAACACCCAGGTTGAAGTCACAGCCAGGAGCAGAGGCATCTTGTATGCCTGCAGGGGGCATGCCTCAAGCAGCTTGTGGCAGAACCCACCAGAGAAGGAGCAATATTGGACCTGGTACTCACCAATGGGGACAGAGTCACTGATGTAATGGTGGGTAGCCACCTGGGGACTAGATATCATCATACGGTGTGGTTCTGTGTGAGAACAATAGAGGAGTCAAACCAGATGAAAGCAAGGGTCCTGGATTTCAGACAGGCCAACTTTGCAAAAATGGGAGAATGTCTCCAGGTAGGCCTGGCAGGGGAAGAAGGGGGGGTGTAAAGAAACAGTGGGCTAACCTTATGGAAGCCATAGCAGAGGCAACAAGCCTTTGTGTTAGGCAAATAAGCAAAACCATGAGAAAGAAGAAACACTATGGTTCTCAAAGGACATGGCCAGGAAGGTAAGAAAGAAAAGGCTAGCTTTTGGGAGGTGCAAGAAAACACAGATGGGGAAGACAGGGAACTGTAGAAGGATGACGGGGGGATCTGCTCCTGATGTTTAATATAGCAAAAGACAAGGAGCTTATGACGCAACTGGGAATGTCCTTCAATATGACAGAATGTAATCTCAGAAGCCATAAATTCCAATTATCTTTAATGTACCCAAAGCTAGATATCAGACATTCCCTTTTTACTCAGAGAATTATACCTATATGGAATGGCCTACCTAAATCATTGTTGGATATGGATAATGTAGAAACATTTAAAATGAACTTTGATAAATTTTTATTAAATAAGGTATACATATATCCAGAGTCTGGAGATGTGCTTATGTGGGCTATGACTTTCTGTGCATCTATTACTCTTAGTATGTAACTTAGTACGTATCTGAAAAAGCAACTGGAAGCAGGGAAAGCAGTCAGGAGAGCAAAGGTACAAATGTAGAAAAAAGGCAATCAAGAAAGGAGACAAGACCTTTTGCAGGTACATTAATGAAAGAAAGAAGACCAAGGGTGGGATTGTGAGGTTAAAAAGGGAGGGAAGGTGTGTGTGCAGAGGGGGGGACCTAAAACCAACAATCCTGAACAAATATTTTGTTAAGTATTTACAGATGCAAAGGGAAGGAAGGAGAAGGACCACTATTGGGTGATAGGAGTACCAATGGGAGAGAGGTTGTCACTGGCCCATTTACAGAGGAAAGAGTCCTAAAGGAATCTGAGAATCTGAAAGGGGTTAAGGCTATGGAGCCAGATGGGATACATTGCAGAATATTAAAAGAACTTAGAGAGGTGCTGGCAGCACCACTAACAACCCTATTCAACAAATTGATAGAGACAGGGATGGTTCCAGGGGACTGCAGGAGGGTGAATGTAGTCCCTCTCCACAAAAGTGGGAACAGGGAAGAAGCTAGCAACTACAGGCCAGTCAGCCTGACCTTGGTGGTGGGGAGTTTAATCCAGTCAATGCTAAAGGAAAGGACTGTGATATTTCTTGAATCTAGCAAAGCACAGGATCTGAGCCAGCATGGATTCACATTGGGAAGGTATTGTTAAACAAATCTGATAGATTTCTTTGACTGGGTGACCAGGGAGGTAGTTCAGAGAGGGGTAGTGGATGTGGCCTACCTAGATTTCAGCAAGGCCTTCGACACTGTGCCACATAGGAGGTTGGTAAATAAGTTGGGCAGCCTGGTAGTGGGCCCCAAGGTGGTAAATTGGATCAGAAACTGGTTGAATGACAGGACACAGAGGGTGGTGGTCAGTGGCATTCGGTCCAAGGAGAGGGGTGACCAGCGGGGTGCCACAGGGATCCATACTGGAGCCAGTCCTCTTTAATGTCTTCATAAGTGACATTGCAAAGGGGCTGGAAGGGAAGGTATGCCTCTTTGCAGATAACACTAAGATCTGCAACAGGGTTGACACTGCAGGGGGGTGAGAATGTGGCAGCTAAGACTCAGTGCAAAGAAGTGCAAAATCATGCATTTGGGATACAGAAATCAAAGGGAGGAGTACAAGATGGGGGAGAGGTACTGACAGTCATCAGTCAAGAAAGGGACCCAGGGGTAATCATATCTGATAACCTATAGGTAACCAAACAATAAGAGAAAGCTGTGGGGACAGCCTCTGGGATGCTAGGGTGCATACGGAGAGGTGTTACTGGTAGAAAAAAGGAGGTGGTTATGCCACTGTACAGATCACTATTGAGACCTCATCTGGAGTACTGTGTCCAGTTCTAGAGGTTGTATCTCTGGAAGGACCTAGACAAAATAGAGGCAGTCCAGAGAAGGGCAACAAAAATGGTGAAAGGACTGCGCCAAAAGTCATATGAGGAAAGACTAGAGGACCTCAATATGTATTCCCTGGAGGAGAGGAGAGAGGAGGGGGGTATGATAGCTAGGGATTGACACTAATACTCCCGTGAATGTTATTCTCTTAGACTACAGCAAAGCCTTTGATCGAGTAAGTAGTAAGAAATTGATTAATAAACTTCTACATTTAGGGATTTTTATACATTTAATTAAATGGATAGACTACTGGTTAACAAACAGAATACAGCAGGTAAAAATTAATGGAACCCTATCAGGTATCGGCAAGGTAACAAGTGGGGTCCTGCAAGGCTCTGTCCTTGACCCAACTTTATTTAATTTATTCATTTCAGATATGAAGGTCAGCTCTAATACCTTTTCATCTAAATTCACTGATGATACCAAACTGGGAGGGAAAGTGGATTAATTAGATAACAGTAATCAATTACTTAAAGACCTATCAGAAATTGAGGCTTGGGCAGAAATTAACGAAACGGATTTTTACATTGAAAAATGTACTATACTGCACTTCGGTAAAAACAACCCACTTCAGTCCTATAAACAAAACAATATTGTACTGAAAGTTGCAAGTAGTGAAAAAGACCTTGGGGTTACAGTCAATAATAAACTTTCCTTCACTGACTATTGTAAAAAACTGGCTAAAAACTCTAATGGACTTCTTGGAAAAATTGACCAAACCTTTGTATCCAAATCTGAACATGCATTATTCCTGTTTACAGAACCTATATTAGACCACATACAGATTACGGGTCACCATTCTGGAATCCCTATCTCAGGGGGGTCATAGAGAGGATTGAGGGTGTTCAGAGGAAGGCAACAAGGATGGTCCCCCATTTGGCACAACTATGCTATACTGACAGATTAGAAAAACTAAGATTGCATTCCTTAGAAACAAGAAGATATAGGGGAGATCTCCTGTTTCTCTATGAATTCCTACAAAAACCTACATTAATGGAGCAATGTGGGATTCACCCAGCAGACAGAAATCTTGTACCTAGATTACATTCTAGACAAATAGAAATACAAAAAGCGCAAACTAATGAGATTAAATTTTTTTACAATAAGGGTACCACAAATTTGGAACAAATTACCAGATTTTATTGTGAACAGTAAGAACTTTGAAATATTCAAAACTAACTTAGATCTCTGGCTAAATGTCATTTAACTCTTGATGTTCCACAAAATTGTAGGGGGCATTCTCGATGGGCAATCAGCCTTCTCATGCCTCAAAATACCAAGTAATACCAAGTAATAGCAACATCCATGTACCTCAGGGTTATAAATAAGGTACAGGAGGGTAGCATCTTTTAGAAAAGAAGGTATACAAGAACAAGGGGCATGATATGAGGCTGGGGGTAGTCTCAGGGGCAATGTGAGGAAGTACTTTTTCACAGAAAGAGTAGTAGATGCTTGGAACAGCCTCCCTGCAGAGGTGGTGGGGACATACATGGTAGGGGAATTCAAAAATGCTTGGGATAGACATAAGAGTATGCTCACAATAGGGAAGAGAGGGTAAGCCACAGAGCAACTACAGTCTGCGATTTTGCATTAGGTAGGGAAAAGTGGCATACTAGACAGGTCACATGGCTCTTATCTGCCATCACATTCTGTGTTTCTATATTACAGGTACAATACTTTCATTGTTGCACCCTTGCACACTGCCTTCTTCACCCAATCAAAGAAATTGATAAAGTTTGTCTGGTGCAACTTCCCTCCCATGAACTTGTGCAGCCTGATGTCCTGAAGGCCATTTGCTTCCAGGAACCCCACACATCTTTCTTTTATTATGGTTTCCAGTAACTTCCCCACTAGAGATGTCATGCTGACTGCTCTTTAGTTTCCTGGTTCATCCTTACTTCCGCTGTTGTATAGGAGCACCACATCTGCTGTCCTAGAATCCCTTGTTACCTTCCCCATTTCCAGTAAGCTATTAAAGAGATCTGCCAGTGGTGTGGCCAGGATCCACCCCATCTCTTTCAGTGCTCATGGATGTAACCCATCTGGGCCCATTGAGTTATCCACCTTTAGTGTGTTTATTCATTCTAATACTCATCCCTGTGCAATCAGTTCTATATTGATGCCCTTACCCCTTCCCTTTCTGGTCTTGATGACACATTCAGGCAGTGGCCCCATATTCTCTACCATGACCACCAAACAAAAATACTGGTTCAGTAGTTCCATGTTTCCTTTGTCCTCCTCTTCCTCCCACCCATCCCCCTTCCTCAGTCTGACTATCCCCTCCTTGGATTTGATGTTTCCCCCATATGTAATGAAAGAATGACTGGTTCTCCTTCTTGATTTCCTCTGCTATCCTCAGTTCATTGGATGACTTTGCCCTCTTCGTTATCTTCTGGTCTCCCTATTCTTAAAATACTCTTGCTTATCATCCTCCAGCTGGCTGGTTTGGTACATTTTTAAAGCCTTCCTTTTTTCCTTCACTATCTTTCTTACCTCTCTCTCTTGTGCTTCAGTGGTTTTGTTCCTCACTTGCTCTTTTCTACTACCCTTATGCAGAGACTCATGGCCTCTAATACTTCACTTTTGATTAAGTGCCACTTGTCCTCTACCACCCATTGCTGCCCCCAGGTTTATTTCTCAAGCAAAATACTCTTTTGATTCCACTTGGACAACCTCCAGAACAGCACCAGAAATTGACAGAAAGGACTCCAGTTTAGCATCTAATTGAATAGATTAACTTCCATTAAAATGATAATGTTACC
The DNA here is from genome assembly GCA_016271365.2 of Neoceratodus forsteri. Taxonomy (NCBI): domain Eukaryota; kingdom Metazoa; phylum Chordata; order Ceratodontiformes; family Ceratodontidae; genus Neoceratodus; species Neoceratodus forsteri. The sequence continues at coordinate 409,255,848 of CM028137.1, forward strand.
TGAAGTCATTCATTCAAGGCCAATGATATTTAGATATCTCACTCATGGCTTCACTGCTCATGAGATATCATACTGTCATTAGCCTCTTGTGAAGATAAATATGATATCTTCAGTCAGGCCATGGCAAATCCCCATATACACTGTCCTGCTTACTGTCATGAGCTAAAATGTAATCTATTTATGAATTTATTCTTGGTCCTTTTTATAAGTATAACAATCCGTATCACTGTCATAAGATTTTATTTATTTATTGTACATTTCCTGAATTGCATTAAATATTTATTTGAAAATGAGTAAAAATTACAATATTAATGATAAAAAATGGTTTCATCAGGTTCCAGAATTGATCAGTGATTAAAATATGCATTTCAGGTGCGGGAAAAAGCAACATCAACCTGGTACATTAAAAAAGGAAAATGTTGGGGCATGGTTTGCAGCCCAGCTAAATGAATATTTCTCTTTTGTGGTCCTCATTTTAGTCTATATTTCACCTTTTAAAGCCCACTTTCAGTAATTGGCAGCCTTTATTTTGTGCTCAGGAGATACTGCTGAGAATGTGGGCAGTTTTGGGGACAATGACTGAAAAGTATAAATGAAAGAAGGATTTTTTTGTGTCATGTGGTGGGGCCTCCAAATCTAACAAGCAGCAACCTGCATCTGGAATGCACCCCACTGCAGATGAAGGACAACCAGCATCTCTTAATTCCCTTTAGCAGATAGTTATTGCACTTACACAGGCTGTCCAAAAAATGGACAAAGGCTGGATGCCTATTCAACCCAGCTGATGGCAGCTGAGAACTAGGAGCTAGATTTTCAAAACATACATGGACTAAGTCCCCGACACAGCCACTGCTGCAGGGTGAAATCTCTGCACCTGCAGAGATTCGTATTCTCAGCTGGCTCAGCTGTGGGGAATGTTTTGCCTGGTCCCACCAGGTATAACATTTTGGTGCAGTTATATTGAAAAAACATTCGCAAGCAGTCGTAAATCATGCAGCTAGTCATAAACCAGCTCCACCTTTGAAAATACCATGATTGTGGGAAAAACTGCAGCTCAAGTGGTGACCCGCTTGCGTCAGTTTTTTCCCATAGCTGCATGAATTTTGGTGCTCTGAAAATCCAGCCATAGCTGAATGGCATGTCTGATGCCATTAGAGAAACACAGCATAGTGCTAGAAAAGGGTTGGCTGCAGCAGCAACATCAGTTAAGGAGCAGGGTCTGTTAAAGTAAACATTACCCTTTTGAAGGATCTTAAGTTTGGAGTTTAGAACTCTAATGGTTAGACGTGGGATCCAATACAAAAGGTTCATTGAAATGTGCCAAGCTTTTAGCAACTGAGTTGCGCTAATTTACCTGAACACTGACTCTACTTATAATGTTGGGCATAGAAACAATGGTACACCTTTAAGATGCATACCATACCTTATAATGAAAAGCTTTGTGCCATGTGCTGTACAGAAAGTCCAAAAGGCCCTAATTACACTACTGTTGGGAACAGTCAAAGAAAATGTGTTAAACTCTTCTTATAAAATGGGTTGTAAATAAGTCATAATCTAACTGGTCAAATAGCATCACCTGACCTTGGATTAAATCTCCTATTTAATCCATAATTTGACAGCCAGGACTAGTTCCCCTAGTGAATGTCTTGTAATTTTCCCTTAAGCAATATCCCTCTGTAGCGAGTGAAATTGAAAACTGAAAGTCAGCCTTGTTTTCCCTACCATTGCAATACATTAAATTCAGGCAAACAAGTAAATGTACTGGTATCCTTAGAAAATTAGCCCTGTTGGTGAGAGGTTTTGTAAGGTTGCAGCATACTTACCTGAAGTGATAAATGAGACATACTGAATGTTTACATAATCTACTTGTATAATATGCGCAATGTCAAATATCGTTGTTAAAATTGCTCATTGTATGGTTTTTAACATTTGCAGTTTTTGTTTGTGAATGTAGGATGAATTTTTGTATAAACTTCAGGCTGCCAGTTGCAATCCATTATAATAAAACTAAAATATAAAATCTAACTATAAGGGGGATTCTTGCACAGCCTTGCACCTTACAGGCATAATCCTTGCACTATCTTTTTCTAATTTTAGTCTTCTGATAGGGTCTTTTATGCTTGCCCATTGTGATAGCATACTGGTTTACAAAAAATACACACAGTCTAGAGCCATGTTGCTGATAAAATGGCTAGTTTAGCATTTTTTCCCCCATAATACTTGTCATCCCCCATTTTTAAAACAATTTTCTATTATGTTTTTCTTTGCAGAACATGGTAGTAAGTACACAAGAGTTACAATATACTTAGTTATAAAATGGCAGCAAACAATGGATAAATCTGATTGGTTATTTGTATTGCAATATAGGACAGTGTTGCACTATAAATAACTATTCCCAGTAAAACAGTCCTATCACAGAATCTCCTGGCTCAGTTATTCATTTTTATGCATTCTATTTAGAATTGCTTAGTAGCATGATGTCGCCATTTTTTTGTAGCCCACCAACTTTATAATTTCAGTTTTCTCCATTGTTCACTGCCATTTTACAATCAGTGATGCATAAACATCCTATGCATTTAAAAAAAAAATTGACCCTTGATTATTTATCAAAACACCCTCTAATCATACCTGACATCCCATCAGCGAGATACAGAGTAATCATCTGGCAGCACACACAGCAGCGGTAGTTTTGTGATCAACAGTACCCCAGATAGAAGTGTACCGCCGGCAATATACCATGGCAACCTCTGTGCTGGGACCTTGGCCTATCACGTTCTAGCCACATCACTATTTCACACTGTAGCTCACAGAATAATAAAAAAAAACTCAATGCATGCAGTCGCTATCCCTCCTCAGTGTGAAACTGCTTACTGTTCCACATACTGTTGGTCCCATTCTCTATACCTGTCATCCCCATCAAAGAGACACAGCGTAATCTGTTGGCAGTACATACAGTAGCAGTAGTTCTGTAAGTAACGAAAACACAGATGAAAGTATGCTGCCCAAAGCATACCAATGCAACCTCCGTTCTGGTACTCTGATCTACTGCTTGCCTGGCATATGGCTAGCTCACACTTCAGCTTATAAAATAAGTAAAAAAAAAACATAGCCTCAGTCAAAGCTCTCTAACTAGCATCTTAAGGGCCAGAGGAGCAAACAAGCCGTAGGTGGCTGCTAATCAAGATAATAGAATCATATAAGGAAATGTCTGGAAACATGCTGATGTCTTCCTGGTGAAACTTTTGAAATAAATAAACAAATGTGCTGAGCTATACACCCATCCCTTGCCTTGCACACAGTTGTTCTCTTGCCAGCTGTAACATGTCCTGTCCAGTCTCGCTCAACACAGATGTCGCTCTACCGAGGGTGGCTGAATGAAATTTAAAAAAACAAAAAAAGGAATGAACAGTCCATCGCAGTTTTAAGAGGCACTGAGCTTGTAAACATTCTTTTTTGAGTTGGGGGTGGGGAATGTGTGCAGAGAAACTACAAAACTGTATTATGGCTTCTAAATTAGGTGAAAAGACTTAAAGCAAAGCGATAAAGTAAACATAGTCTCAGTTTGGTGGAAGGACTATTGTGTTATAAAAACACATATTTGTTTGCATTTTTACTTATTTAAAATTGTGTTTCCAAATAAAAAAACTGCTTCTAAAAATAGAGAACCATTTTATAAGTGCAATAAGACACTCCGGGGTTCTGAATTACAGTGTGATAACTGCACTCCTGGGGAAAACAGCACTCAGTCTTCGGCCTCGTGCCTAACTACAGCCCTAGGAGTGCGGTTATCACACCGTAATGCACACCCCATTGTGTCTTATTGCTTACATAGGTGATCCTGGCCGGGGGGGGGAGAGACCCCATGGTGTTACAACTCTAACATGAACAACAATATAGCTAAAACAGAATAGGTTCATGGGGTAAGAAGGAGTTCCTTATCACAGATATGTATAAACAGTATAGAATTAAACTGAAATGTAGAACTTAAACATAATAGCAAGCTAACTCCACTAAAAGGAAAGTCACATATATATATAATATTATAGGGGTGCAGTCGTGCCCCTATATTTAGGGTTGAGTAGGCACTTCTATGTTAAATTAGAAATTTTGTGTGTTAATAACTTTGGACGCGTTCAATGGATTTGCAGTAAAATTTGGTATGCATGGTGGGGCATGGTAGATCTCTTTATTTGCCAAATTTAGTTTTAGTCAGACTTACTACTTTTGCACACCAAAATGCTGAAAATGCACTTTTTGCCAATTATGTGTGCAGTTTTTCAGATTTTGTCCATGGTGCTGCGCAGCCATTGTGTGGTGTGCCACTCTGTGACTTGGCTCATCTGAAAGAGCCTGGATCAAGCACCATGCTGCTTTTTGTTTGATGAAAAAATATTAATCCATTAAAAGGTTATTAAACTTTTAAGTTCCCATTATAAGTCAATGGGAAAATTTATATGGTTATTTTGCGAATGAAGAATGTGGTGTTGGCCATTTGATCCCTCCTCACACTCAAAGAATTTGCAGGCTCACGATCAAAGAATTTTTGACCCCAAGAAATTCTTTGATTGCAACAGGCACCATCTTGTTTTATGGTTCTGGTCAGAAAAACTCAAATACCTCGGCTCAGGAGTGACTCCTGAAGTAAAACTTGGATGGGTTTTGCTCAGGGGGCTTCACTCTATGGAGCCATGCCTTTGGTTTCTTTTGAAATTGTCAAAAAGAAGAGTTTTATATATTTTTATTCTTTGATCGTGGCTCGCTAACGATCTTTGCTCGTAAGCCTGCAAATTCTTTGATCACCAGATTCTTTGACTGCGATCTTTGATCACAAGTGAGGAACAAGATGGCCAGTTGAAAAAAGCAAATTTCTCAGCTCAGGGGTGGGTTATTAACACAAATGAGTGTGGGTTTTGCTCAGGGGGCTTCGTTTTATCGAACCATGCCAGTTGTTTCATGTATTTATGTCTAACATTTGAATTTCACCATTTTTTTATTCTTGATCATGAGCTTGCAAATTCTTTGATCACGAGATTCTTTGACCACGATATTTGTTCACGAGTGAGGGACAAGATGGGCAGTTGAAAAAAGCACATTTCTCAGCTCTGGGGTGGGTTATTATCACAAATGAGGGTGGGTTTTGCTCAGGGGACATCGTTTTATCAAACAATGCTGGTGGTTTCATGCATTTATGTCTAAAGTGTGAATTTCACCATATTTTATTCTTTGATCACGAGCCTGCAAATTCTTTGATCGCGAGCCTGCAAAATCTTTGATCGCGAGATTCTTTGACCGTGATCTTTGATCAAGAGGTGATGACTAGATGGCCAGATGAAAAAATTAAATTTCTCAGCCCAGGGGTGACCTAGAAATGCAAACTAGGATGGGTTTTGCTCAGGGAGCTTCATTTTATTGAACCATGCTGGTGGTTTCATGCATTTCTGTCTAAAATTTGATTTTCACAATTTTTTATTCTTTGATCATGAGCCTGCAAATTCTTTGATCACGAGCCTGCAAATTCTTTGATTGCGAGATTCTTTGATCACGATCTTTGATCGTGAGGGAGGGACTAGATGGCCAGATTTTAATGCAACAGATAGGCAAATTTTAGCAATCTTTAACATTAAATATCTCGGAAACGGTTTGGTCTTTTTACTTGAAATTTGGAGGGTGCTCATGGGATGTCCTGTACATGGGAATGTCTACATGTCAGACAATATATTTTTTGCAGATATATTGCGTGGTGCAATTTACATTTTACGAACAGCATTTTCCATTGTAGTAGTAGCTTGAAATTTGTAGGGTAGCTAGCCTTACTGCCATGGATGTACTTTTCAGTCATTAGGTGTCTAAAATCTTAACAGGTGCAGAACTCTGCCACTCCAATGAATGAAAATCTCAAACTTTCACATGTTATATCTCGGAAACAGTTTAATCTTTTACATTGAAATTTGGGGGGTCTTCAGGAGATGTGTTGTGCATGTGAATTATGGTGTTTATGTGTTGGAAAATTAAATTGCTGTGGACATATTGAGTGACACACTTTATGTTGTGCATATGGTGTTCTGCATTGTGGTACTGGCTTCACATTTTTAAGGTGCCTAGTGTTCCCGCTTTAGAGGTACTTTTCAGTGGTTACATGTCTGACATGTACACAGCTGTTGAATTATACCACTCTGAGGACTGGCACTTTGCTTTCTTTCAACATGGTGGGAGCTTTTGGGCCCCACGCCCCCATCCATCTGTGCTCCCATCAATACATATCATATTCAGTACTTGTACTCTTATCTTATGCAGACATTTAGAAGTTGGGGGCCTGCACTCCCACCAACTTCCGCAACTTTGTACTTTTCTATTCTTTCTCAAAAAGTAAGGAAATTCCATGCAAAACACTTTGTTAATGCATCATTTAGGGTTAAAACACAAAAAGTCAGGAAATGAAACCATTAGGGTTGCCCCCTCTCCCCCCTTGTGGACCCGCCTATCATCCCAAGATTGATAGCTGATGGGGTATGTCATTGGGGCTGTGTTATTTCTATTTGTAAGTCTGTGGCCCACTTTAGTCTGTGGGGTTCTCAGTCTGGAAGATATAACTTCTGTACATGACTATAAATCTGTATGCCTTTTTTTAACCTTTAGGAGCATTCACAGGTTCAGAGTTTCCCCTATTGCAGTAAGCTGATATTTGGACTCTGGACTCAACCAGTTTGTAAGTGCTTATCTGAGTTGTAAAAATCTACAGTGATCTACATTGGGAAGATGGTATTCTTCCTTTAAGTGCTGAAAGAATTTCAGAGTAGCTGTTGAAGGACAGATACCATCCTTGTGTACCCTGATCCCTTGCTTACTCTAGTGGGGCCAATGTACAACCTTGCCTGCAGTCTGGAACTTGAGGTTATACCACAAGGTCTCTGAGAGTCCCAAGGGCACATTCTTCCATTTAGAAAGGGCCTGGATATTCTTGAAAGAGTGTCTCATAAACTTGGTAGGCAACGAGTACTGTACATCCCTTTTTTCTTTCATCCAAAGCAGTGCTTGGAGGGAATTAGTACCATGCAGTGCTTGATCTGTTGTGACCCACAAGGGTGAGATTCCCTCGTGTTGGACCCAGGACAGCCCTCACTAGATCCCTTGAGTCAAGTGGTATGCCCAGGACCATGGGCATTCCGACCTCCTGATCTATTCAGGGCCCTAAAGAGCCTTTTTGCAAGATGTATCGGTTGTTGACCCCATAAGAAAGTAGAAACTACCTTGTACATTTACTGCCACCATTGTTTTGCAATTCACATGTGCAGATAAGTGGTGCAGTACTTAATCCTTGCTAGGACAGTCAATTTTATGGTGGCAAGCTTGCCTGGGAGGGTGAGATTTAGCTTTTTCCACCTCTCTTTGTCTAATACTAGTTCCAGTAGTATAGGCTGCAGAATTTTTGTAGGCCATTCAGTTAGATTAGGGGAGATATGCATTCCTGATTATCGGATTCCTTGCCATGCCCAAGATATTTTGGTCACCATTGGGGGGCATTGGATCTGGGCAGTCAGCTAATAGAATTAACTCAGTTTTAGACCAGCTGACTTGCAGCAATGATAGTGTTCCAAAGCGGGTCATATGAATATACAAACATATGATAATGCCAGCAGAATTAGGCTTCGAGGTCTATCTCGTTTGCTCAAAAAGGCAGGTCATAGTTCAGACAATTGCTGCTCCCCCCACCTCCCCTTTCCATCCCTCCCGCCACATTTTCTCTCCCTGAGTTCACCACCCTGGTCAATTCTCATCCTACTTTTTCCTTGCCCATTAGCCTATCCCATTCCTTCTTGAAACACCCCACTGAATCCAGTGAGATCACCTCAGACAGTGTGTTCCAAGTTGCCACCACCCTTTCTGTGAAGTAATGCCTCCTCAGATCTCTCCTGAACCTCCCCCCCATCATTTTCTGTCTATGTCCCCTCGTGGTCCCTTCTCCCTTCAATCTAAGCATACCCTCAGTACTAACTTTGTTTATGCACTTGTAACTACTCCCCACTACTTTGCACAGTAAGCTACCCCTTGGTACCCTCGACCGGGCACCCAAACTACTTTGGACACTTTTTGGTACCATCCCTAGCTTTGGGAATGTATACCAGGCTTGCTACTTCTAGGGGTAAGAAAGGGAAAGGGTGGGGGGTGTACAAAAGCAAATACTACATATGTGACCATCATACCCAGGTCCTGAGGAGAGAATGTTTGCCTAGGGCTATGCTAGATCTGTACTTCTAGAGGGGTACCTAGTAATTCCACACAGGAAGCAGAAACAAAAATGTCCAAACCAGGTTGGGGCTGTAGAGTTTGGCTTTATTCCAAAGATGGTACATTAAAGCAAAGGTGGACCCCCAAGGGTTTATACTTCATGGCACAAGGCAATGCAGTACAACAAAAGTCTGTAGCAGATAGAAACTTTATACATCCCATATTGCATAGGACCTTGAACTCTCTTCGGCAGCAATGGCCTCAGCTGAAACACACATTTATTCTAGTGGCACTGGCCACAATGGAGTACACTGTTCCCATATGGCATAGAATTTAAACAGTTCAACATGGCAACTGGCCATGACAGTGCACACTGTGCTCAAAATTAGCACAATCCACACCAGGGGGTAAACTTTCTCTTCAAGCGTTGACCACCATGTCCTGAATAAGCAGGCACCCTTACGGAACCTGTAGTGCTGAACTGGTCACTCCAGATGGGGTGCTGCCCATGTTTTGCTTCCACATCCATACCCAGCCATTCTTTCAGAGTTACGCCTCAAACGTTTGGTAAAACAATAGAACAAATGCATCTTTGAATGTCTTTCACATCCTGTATAAGAAACACACACTACTTATGAGTGTAGATTAAAGTCCTGAACAATGTGTCAAGTCTCTCTGGGGACTCCATGATTGTCAGCCAACTTTAAATCCAGATGAGAGAACAGTCTCAAACTAGAACAGAACTTGGTGCATATTTCCCTTTGTCAGAGTACACCCCAAAAGAAAACAGGTACATTCCAATTTAGTTGGAGAAGGAGGGAGAGACTTTAGCTGGTGATTTAGTGACTGTGTTTGTAATTGTATTTGAGATGTTTTCTTAGCTGCCATTTCTGTGTGTTTGTAATTGTATTTGAGGTATTTTCTTTTTGAACTTTATCTTTTTATTGTATTTAAATATGAGAAGTATACAAACATATACAGTAAAAGGTATCCTCCATATAAAATTACACAGAAAAATCACTCAGTATGCATATTATATAAAGGGGCTGTGTAAAAAAAAAAAAAAAGCCTTATGTGCATATGGTGATGGTAAACATTAGTCTTGTCTGTGTTATAAGTGTTGAACAAAAGGGTTACAATTATTAAGATAATTGTGAATTCAAAAAGGAGTCAACCAAGTACAGAATATATTCTAGAGTAGGTTGAGACAAGACACTGATAGGCTACATAAAGTGAGATCATTGGGAATACATACATTGTATACTAATGGAGGAAGGAAAAGCAGGAGAAATAAAAGGAAAAAAGTAAGAAAAAGTAGAACAGAACAATAAGAGAGGAAGAATAATAAAGAAGAAGAGAGATATCTGTGCTAGGAAGTATCAAAAAGAGAGAGGGAAAAAAAAACACCTAATCTGACAGCAATAAAAATAAGAGGCTGGATACGTCTAAGGATTAGGTCTAGAAGAATCAGAAGTTTCAATAAATTTGAGATAATTCTGCCAATATCTTTCATATATGGTGAGTCGGTCATGAATAACATGAGATAAACAGTCTAATGTGGCATACTGGGAAAGGCTTTGGACAACATCTGAAAGGGTGGGGACAAAAGGGGATTTCCATTTTATAAGAATTAGACATTTAACCAAGAGAGAAAGTATGTTTAACCATCTAAAATGTGCATGTGAAAGAGGAAGGTTATCGGGAATAAAGATGCCCAGAAGGAATAATGTGGGGTCAAAGGGTAATTTTTGTCCTATTACTCTAGAAGCAAATAGCCATACTTTATGCCATAGTTTATAAACAGGAGCACATGACCATAGGATGTGCAGTAAATCCCCATTAACCTGGTTGCAATGCCAGCAATTATTAATATTGAGAAGGCCCATTTGTTGAAGAACAAAGGGAGTTCTATACCAAAAGTGTAGAATCTTACTTTGTATTAAGGAACAAGTATCTCTGAATATATTATGTGCTAGATGCCAGCATTTACTCCATTGTACATGTGAAATATTATAGTTAAGGAGAGCACTCCACTTATTCTTAGCTGATATGGATTGATCAGGAAGATTAACAATAATGTCTTTATAAATGTAACTATTCTGTTTAGCAGATAAGTTGACCCAGTGCAAGATGTATGGTTCTAGAAGAGTGTGCTTATATACATAGTTAGTAACTTGGTTATAAGCTGACCAGATTTGTAAGAACTTCCAAAAATCCTGTTTAGGAAGTTTCCACATGACCTGCAAATCTGAGAACGTTTTGAGAATGATTGAGTTCTGGTCCAAGATATCTCCTAGAAGAAGAATTCCTTTATTCTTCCACACAGAACAAAAAAATGTGTGATTTTCTAGGGTGAGCAATGGGTTGCCCCATAGGGGGGCATAAAACCAAGGTCTGGGATTAGATTTCAAGAATTTGTGTAGAAGTTTCCAGTAGAGAACAGAGGAGGATATAGTCAGGTGAAATTTTAGTTTTGAGGGGAGGGGATTAAAAATAAAAGAGGTAGGAACTCCTCCAGGGCAAAGTGCAGATTCCATTGCTATCCAAAGCGGAGAGTGAGGGGAAGGTTTCTGAAACCACTTGATAGTTTGGGCCACTCAGAAAGCCCAAAGATACCCCTTGAACCAGGGAAGTCCAAATCCACCTGTTTTCCAGTGAGCATGAAGTTTATTATGATTAAATCTCAGTGGCTTCCCATCCCAGATGAAGTTCCCCATTAGCTTATCAATTTTGACAAGAAAAGAAGATGGTAAAATTAAGGGGATGTTGGCAAAAAGATAAAGAATTTTTAGGGATATGGACATCTTAATGGCTGTGATTTTTCCCATAAAGGAGAGATTAAAAAGTATCCATCTGTCTAGAATTGTTTTGGTATTGTCTAATAAGGGGTTAAGATTAATATCCCATATTTTCTTTAGGTTATTAATAATTTTGATTCCTAGATACATTATACCTTGTGGAGACCAGCGGAATCCAAGAAGCAGGTTCCTAAAAGCTTTACAGTGGTCATTAAGGGTAGGATTTCTGAGTTGCTATAATTTAGAGCAAGGCCAGAAATGATTGTAAATTTGTTGAGTATATCTACCAGCAAGGGTCCAGCCTCATGTAGATTTTAGAGTAAGATTAAGAGGTCATCCACGTAGGAGAGAGAAATGTATCTTGAGTTTCCCACGGGGGTGCCGTTAATGCCAGCAGATTGGCACAAACAAGCAGATAGGGATTCCATGGCTAAAATAAACAGACAGGGTGATAGGGGACAACCCTGCTTAGTTTCTTTTGCTAGCTGAAAGTGAAAGGAGAGGGTGGAGTTAGTAAGTACCTGAGCAACAAGGGAATTATATAATAGTTTAATCCAAGAGCAAAAGGTAAAAGGGAGACCAAAATGAGACAGAACTTGATAAAGGTAATCCCAATTTAAGGAGTCAAAAGCCTTCTTGAAATCAATAGCTATGGCTGCCGCAGGTGACTTAAGAAATTTAGCTTTATGGATTAGATTTAAGAGGGAGCGAAGGTGATCAGAACCTGATCTGTGTTTAATAAACCTGGCTTGAGAGCTATGGGTAAGTTTGGGGATCAAGGGTTCAAGTCGAGAGGTGAGTAATTTAGCAAATATTTTCCCAACTGTATTTAATAAAGAGATTGGCCTGTAATTTGCCGGGTGTGTGGGATCTTTGTCCTTCTTGGGGATTAAGGTTATAACTGCATCCATACAGGATAAAGGAAGTTTGCCAGTGGTGGAAGCTTCTTGATAAACATTTAGAAGAAGGGGACATAATGTGTCGGAAAGCGATTTATAGAAGTCGACTGCGAAACCATCACCTCCGGGGGATTTGCCAGATCTTAGAGATGACAAAGCTTTCTGAATTTCTTGAAGTGAAAAGGGTTCATCTAAAGGACTCGCTTCAGGAGAGGAGAGATGAAGGAGATGTAAAGCTGTAAGGAATTGTTGAATTTGAGTGATGTGAGGCGGATTTATATTGGAGTATAATTTTAGATAAAAGGTTTTCATAATACGATTTATAGAGGGGTTATCAGAGTGAATTATACTTTGCTCATCTTTGTGGCTTAAAATATGTCATTCCATTTGTTGTGCTTTAAGCTGGTAAGACAGGAGCCTCCCATTGTTGTCACCATGTTCCCAAAATTTATGCTTAAGTTTAAGCAAGGCCAATTCGGTTTTCCGAGAAATTAGATTATTTATTTTGATTCTAAGATGAAGGATTTCAAGATGAAGTTGAGAGTCAGGACAGTGCTTGTTAGAGGAAAAAATAAGCTCTCTTTAACCAGCAAGGATTTTTCCAACTCAGCCAATGTCATTCTCGTACCTTTTTTCTGTGTGCAGCATAGCTGATAATTTTCCCACAGATTGTAGCTTAAAGGGCTTCCCATACTGTGGACATAGAGGATTTGGTAGGGTTATTGTGAGAGAGGAAGTCCTGAATTTGAGCCTTAATCATGGGTAAAAACTCGGGGTCCTTAAGAAGAAGAGGGTCCAACCACCGGAAAGTAGATTTGGGTGCTGATGAACCCCATAAAAGGTACAATTTAACAGGAGAATGATCCAAAATTATAATAGGAGAGATGGAAGAATCAATAGTTTTCTCTATTATAATAGGGGAGACTAGCCAATAGTCGATTCTACTTTATATTTTATGTAGGGAGGAGTAAAAAGTAAAGTCCCGATCTCGGGGATGAAGGAGATGCCACACATCAGCTAGTCCAATATCTTTCATTAGTAATGAAAGGGCTTTAATACTTCTGGGGTGAGCATCTATAGTGGGGGTGCTTCTGTCAATGCTGGCTTCTAAAGCTAAGTTAAAATCCCCTCCAAGAATAATTGGTGTGTTATCTGAGTTGAAGGAAAGAATCTGTTGAGCTAAGTTGTGGAAAAAGTCTGGGAATCGGAGTTGGGTGCATAAACATTGACAAGCAGGATAGGTCCAGAATTGGTATTCAATTTGACCATGACCCATCTGCCTTCATTATCCGAGAGGGATTTTATAACGGACCATTTAAGACTCTTGTGTATAAGAATAGCAACACTTCTTTTTTTTGAGGTGTAGGAAGAGTCATAAATTTGACCGTCCCAGAATTTCTTTAGCCTATGAACATCTTCTGCTAGTAATTTTGTTTCTTGAAGGAAAGCAATTTGTGTTTTATGCTTTTGGAGATGTGAAAGAATTTGCTTTCGCTTACAAGGAGAATTAAGTCCCTTCACATTCCCTGTATATAAAAGTATATCGCTCATAGTATCAGTATGAAGGAGAGCGGGTAATCATAGGAATGGGAGGAGACAAAATAAAGAAAGAGAAGATGTTCATAGTGCAAGCAGAGGATAAATGTATATGCAGGGGGTGGCAAGTGTACTCAAACCATAGGAGGCAGAATATGTAAAATATGAAAGGCACAGATATCTTTCTGGAAAAAGAGTAGAGAGGGAGAGAGGAAAAGAGAAGTCATTAATAGGAAATATATTATCAATATACTAATAAGCAGGTTAAAACTTTTTAGAGGAGTAAGGAACATTAAATTCTGATAGTAAAGTTAACCAACTAACAGTAACAACAAATTTTTGGCAAGTGAGGGGAGCTAGGAGTCAGCTAAAAAAAAGCTAAGCGACTCTCTCACCACACGCCAGGGTGCTAACAGAATAGGAACGACCTGGAAGGACCACCTAGAAAAAATGTTGGTTGGGTTCCAGGGTCCGAAACAATGAATATAGTAACAATAGTACAATAATTCAATAAAGCTTGACTGAAAACTAAGCTATGACATATATAGCAAGGAAATCAAGAAAAAAAAACCTCTGCATATTACAAAAGGTTACACAGCAAAGGTAAAAAAATATCACCAGATCATACTGTTAAACTGGTAATTTTAAATTGGTAAGAGTATCAACTTAATATAGCGAATAGTCTGAACTGACTGTGCAGAAAATCAGTTTGCCTGAGTAAAAAGATGTCAAGGGAACCAAGTACACGGTTAGGTGTAATTATATTTACAAGACGGGTCAAGAGCAACTACATTTAGCAGGAGTCTGAATGAAATTTCTGAACAAAGTTAACCATATAATAAATAAAAACAGCTTCAGGATAGAAATTGTTAAGTAAATAGTAATAGGTAATATAATGTTAACTCCCCCACAGCATAAGCCAGATGTACAGTAGTAGCCACAGGCACTGCCAGCTATTTCCTGAAATGTCTGTGATATTTCCAGAAATATCTGATGCTTTCTGCATTTAAACAGTAGGAGGAGCAGCAGCGAGAAACTCTTCAGAAATGTCACGAAATATCTGGAAATAGCTGGCAATGTCTGTGGCTACCAATGTAGGCAAATGAAATATGAAGAATGGCCGGCTTCGGCGATAACAAGGGACAATGAGTAGTCTGTAAAAAAAAATATTAATTCTTTATACTTGAAATTTGCCTGTATGAATAATAGATGGAGTGACTAGGTCTAGAAAATAGACCAAGTGAGCTCCAGATCTAAGATAGGAACCTGGTAGTGAGTTCCCTTTGTATAATAGGCTTTGAGTATTTAGGGCACTTACAAAAGTTAGTGGACAGATGCCCCTTGCACCAATATACCGAAAATAGTCAGCAGATATATATATATATATATAGATATATAAATATGTATAAGAGTTAGCTTCTCTATAGTATTAGTAATAGGAAATAGAATAAATAAGCATGTGGGGGGAGTTCATGATTGAGGTATTGCCAAATTGAATTCTGTTAATATTCTGGTAGAAGAACGCAAAAAAAGAAAAATGATATGTTTCATTACCTCCTGATGCTGTGGATATTAATAATTGCGGGTTGTAGAGACTTTAAAAGAAAAAGCAGACTAACAGCAATCGTGTCAAATATAGTCACAGTTCGACAGGGAATGAAAATTGCTTGAAAATACAATGGGATACGGTTCCGTTGGCATTATGAACCAACAGGCTTTGGAAGCACCAAATGTGGTGTTAATTAAAACTAACCACAATGTACAGTCCTCTGGGTTCACAACCTGCTGGGAGCGATATTGTGAAATAGTGGATGGTGTACAACGCGTGGCAAAATGCTAAGAGAAAGTACTGATTCTTGCAATATAGTGTCCTGGAGTTAATATGCCAGAAGAAACAAATGCCACTGAATTAAACATATGCTGTCAGGTCACCATCGCTTTATGAGCATTGTTCTCAGTTTTGGAGTTTTTGCCCTTCCTTTTAGCCTTGCGTTTCTTTTTTGGAGGCTCTAATGATTTAAGGGGAGAACTCGCCACCACTTCTGACAAAGAAGAGTTTGCTGAGATGTTACCCTGATTCGCAGTGGACAGGTTAGTAGATTGATCGACTGGACAGTGTGAGGTTAAGTCTTCTTGTGATGAATGTATTTCTTCAGCTAGAAGGGTGAACTTGTTGCTCAGTGGAATAGAGGACTCACTTGTATGTGGGGAGCCAGATTCTGGTTGAGATTCGGAAGGTCTGCAGTAGAACAGCGGGGAGGGTTAGACAATCGAGTACCAGATAGAAGCTTCTCTTGTAGCCTACTTGACTGCTTTAGAGGGGGAACAACAGCAGCGGTAGCACTCGGGACCATTGGCTCTGTAGAACATCCTTCCATGGCCTGTGCAGCAGTCTCCTCAATCTGAGTGGAGTCTGAGTTTCCAGCATCCCCATACACTGCAGTGGAGACTACCGCAGTAAGACCATCCAGTGAGACACCTGAAAAGTTAGCCAAGGCATCAGGCATGCTGAAATCTCTGAAAGATGACCCCAGAAAAAGGCACATTGTGGAGGGGTAGCGTAAGGCAATTTAAGACCACTTTGGTGTAGTATAGATTTCAATGGATTATACACTTTTTGTTTGGAAGACAGTTCGTTAGAGAAGTCTCTATAGATAGATATTTTATGCTCCTGCCACATCAGAACTCTGATTTCTTTAGCTCGATGTAAGATTAATTCTGTGTGCATGTAATTCAAAAATCTGGCTATGATATGTCTAGGCCATTGGTCGTGGTTTGGCCTAGGACCTAGAGTATGATGGGATCACTCAATAATCAGCTGTGGTTCTCAGGATAGTTTTAACATTGCGGGGAGAACGTGCAGTAAAAGTGCTGTTGTGTCCCCCAACTCGGATCCTTCTGGGAAGCCGAAAAAACGTAAATTGTTCCTACGATTACGTTCTCAATATCATCTATTTTGGATTGCAGAGATTTTATAGTGCTATCTTGATTCCATATCGTGGCCTGAAGGTTATGAATGGAGGCCCAATTTTGAGTTGTTGTAGTTTCATTAGTAGAGATTCTCTTGTCAAAAGATTTCAGTGTTTCAGCATTTTGTTGTGTAGAGGTTTTAAGATCATTAATATCTGCTACCAGTTTCGAAAACATAGCCTCCACTCTGGCTAGTGAGTTAGAATGTAGATGGGGATCAGCCATGATGTCCAAGGTAGTGGCCTAGTACAATGCTCTGTTAATACAGCTGATTGAGATTAGGTAGGCTCAAAAAAACTTACAGTTTGTTTTCAGCAAGATAGTTGGGAACAGATCCTCAGAGTTGACACAGAAAAAAGGTCTGGTGTGGAGAGGATGAGGTTTGATTTCTGGATTCCCTGCAGAGAATCAGAGCTATGCTGCCATCTTCAGCCCAGTCAGGCCATGCCTCCTGAGGTATTTTCTTAACTGCCATTTGGGTGCTTTTCCATTTAGTTTGGACAGGATTGAGGGATTCTAGCAGACAAGTTTGTGATTGTGTGTTTAAAAGTGGCTGTCTGGCCTTAAATGCAAGCATCATATTATAGGGATTAGTGTAGTCTGAATGTGAGGTTTTAACTGCCATCTCAATTGAGTCTTCATTTAGTTGGAGAAGGAGGGAGAGACTCTAGTTGGTGATTTGGTGACTGTGTTTGTAATTGTATTTGAGGTTTTTCTTGGCTGCCGTTTCTGTGTGTTTGTATTGTTATTTGAGGTATTTTCTTAACTGCCATTTGGGTGCTTTTCCATTTAGTTTGGGAAGGACTGAGGAATTCTAACTGACAAGTTTGTGAGTGGAGTGAGGTGTCAATGCCAGAGGACTCCTTGGCTGATTGTTTTTTGGACACAGCCTGTGGTGTAGTCCCTGGATAATTGTTTTTTGAACACTGCCTGTGGTGTGGTCTCACCCCAGGGCTCACCCTACATTCATTGGGTGGGTATCATAAGGCTTTGCAACATCCTGCATCCATACAGGAAGTTGCAAAGAGAGGAAGTATAACAGAACACAACAGAAATAAAACATTTATTTGAGGGATATCAAATAGCCATCTTAAGCAGGCAGTTGATTGAGGAGGGAATCGGACAAGATGGGAGTGGTGCAGTGCAGTGTTTGTGGAGCAGCTGTCTTCAGGGAGACATTCTGGAGGCTGCGATGCTTCCCTATCTGCAGGCACCACTCTGGGCTGAGGGAGGAGGTTGTCTGTCTCTGAGCAGAGTTGGCCAAGCTGAAGGCGACATCCATGCCTACCCAGAGACCACCGGGTCAACAACCTTTACCTCAAAGGATGCCAGGAAAGAGGAGTGATTGGACTACAGTAGGCTCAGGGAAGGTGAGGGAGGGGGGTCGAAAGCACATCCCCCAACCGGTCCAGCTTAATAACTCCTACACTGTTTTGGAGGAATGGGAAAGCCCCACTCAGGAACCTGAAGCTGGGACCAGGGAGGATGGAAGGGTCCTCTAGGATGGAGCCCCAGGGAAGATAAGCAGAGAACCCTGGAGGAGGGGGAAGCTTCTCCTAGTGGGGGACTCTGTTGTCCGGGGAGTGGAGTTAGGGTTACCTAGCAGGGGAGAGAGAGGGAGGTCAAGTGCCTCCCAGGAAGCACTGCATAGAGGGATGGGAAGTGGATCCATAGAATTGCTACAGCAATAGCTAGGAGGGAGCAGCTGGATGTCATTGTCCACCTGGGGAACAATGACCTGGCCAGGAGAAGGGTGGAGCAAGCCAGAGTCCAGGATGATTTCAGGAAGCTGGGGAGAAACCTGAAACAGATAGCACACTCTGTCTCATTCTTGGAGGTGCTACCTGTCCAGGGCACAGGGGGGAAGCTAGGGCACTCCACATCCATACCTTCAACTCCTGGTTGAAGGATTGGTGTGGAAGGGAAGGTTTTGGCTTCATAGGGGCTGGGGCCTGACCTGGGCAGATGCAGGCTTATATAAGGAGGACAGCCTGCATCTGTCCGAGAAGAGGACCTTGGTCCTTTGTGACATGTTTAAATGCTTCAGCTGTGAGCATTTAAACTGGCCAAGGGGGAAGAGCCAGGAGGGTCAGGAGGCTTAGGAACATCCCCCCATGGGAACATGCAGGAACATAAGTTGTCTATGGGAACAGCGAAAGTAGGCAGGGAGGGGCAGGCAGGTGAAGAATGTATAACGAGTGATACAGAGGGGGTGGGCAAGAGCACATAGGAAAGGAAACCGGGGTGGTGGGGGGAAGATGCTGGAGATGGAGAACAAGAGCAGAGGGAGTGCAGACTGTAAAACATGGATGGTCATGCTAACTAATGCCCATAGCCTAGGAAATAAGGTTCCAGACCTGGAGGCCTTGTTGGCAGATACAGATCTTGATATAGCAGCAGTAACAAACATGGTACTCTGCTAATCATGGCTGGGAAGTCAATGTACCAGGCTATACATTGTTCAGGAGGGACAGGGAGGATAAAAAGGGTGGGGGAGTGGCCCTGTACATCAGAGATGGTATAAAGGTTACAGAAGTTCAGGGAAGACAGAGGGAGGCTGAGGTAATGTGGGTCACCCTGGAGTCAGAGAATGGAACAGCAATATGCACGGGGTGATCTACAGACCTCCAGCACAGAGGAAGGAAGTAGACAAGGGAACTAATGGAGAACATACATGACATGGCAGCTAAGGGTGAAATCCTGCTACTGGGGGATTTCAATATGCCGGGACGTGGATTGGGCCACCCAGATGGCTGTTTCAGCCAGAAGCACAGCCATCCTTGAATCCCTGCAGGGGCTTGGATTCAAGCAGCTGGTGCATGAGCCAACCAGGGACAAGTCAGTTCTGGACCCGTATGAACCAATGGAAACAGAGTCAAAGAAATATAGGTGGAAGGGCAGCTGGGGTCCAGTGACCACCACATGCTGTGGTTCAGCATGGAGACATGGACTCAATTAAGCCACACAAGGGCAAGAGTATTAGATTTCAGGAGGGCAGATTTCACTGAAATGGGTAGATGTGTACAAGCAGTCCTGGGGAAGGGAGAGGTAGTAGAGGGGGTGGAAGAACAATGGGAGAAACTGAAAGGAACCATAGTGGATATAACAAACCAATACATTAGGATAGTGGCCAAAGGGAAAAGAAGGAAACCACTATGACTCTCCAAAGAGGTGAAGGACAAAGTCAGGGCTAAAAGGCTGAGTTTCAGGAAATATAAGTGCAACCAAAGGGAGGATGACAGGGAGGTGTACCTTGAATGCCTAAGGGAAGCAGGGAAGGCTGTTAGAAGGGCGAAGGTGCAGACAGAAGAGAGCTAAGCACGGTCTGTAAACAAAGGGAATAAACCATTTTATAGGTACATCAGTGAAAGAAGAAAACCCGAGGGGGTTGTGAGACTCAAAGGGGAGAAGGGAGAGTGTAAGGAGGGGGATCTGGACAAGGCAGAAATACTGAACAAATACTTCTGCTCAGTATTCACTAAGGAGAGGGAGGGTCAAGGACCACAGATGGGTTGCAGAGACAATGGGGGGGGGATGAACACCAGTCCATTCACAGTGGAGAGAGTTCTGGAAGAACTCAAAAAGCTGAAGATGGATAAGGCCATGGGATCAGATGGCATCCACTTGAGGATATTAAAAGAGCTGCGAAGGGAACTAGCAGCACCTCTGGCTGCCCTGTTCACAGAGTCGCTCAACACAGGTGTCATTCTTGAGAACTGGAGGAGGGCACATGTAGTCCCACTGCACACAAGCGGCAGTAGGGAGGAGGCGGGGAACTACAGGCCAGTCGGCCTTACCTCAGTGATGGGAAAGATCATGGAGACACCACTGAAAGAAGGGATAGTGGCACATATGAAATCCAGTGGTGCTCATGATCTGAGGCAGCCCAGATTCACAGCAGGAAGGTCATGTCAAACAAATCTAATAGTTTCTTTTGATTGGGTGACTAGGAAACTTTATCAGGGAGGGGCTGTAGACATTGCCTACCTAGATTTCAACAAGCCTTCAACACTGTCCCACATAGAAGGCTTATTAAAAAGATGGGTACAAGGTGTTGAACTGGGTTAGGAAAGGGTTAACAGACAGGAGACAGAAGATGGTGGTAAATGGGGTACAATCTGGGGAGAGGGGTGACCAGTGGAGTACCGCAGGGATCAGTACCAGGACCAGTCCTGTTCAATGTCTTCATTAGTGACATTGCAGAGGTGCTGGAAGCAAAGGTCTGCCTGTTTGCAGATGACACCAAGATCTGCAACAGGATGGATACTCCAGAAAGGGTGCAGAAAATGAAGAGGGACCTGGAGAAGCTTGAAAGATGGTTGGAGATGTGGAAACTGAGGTTCAATGCAAAGAAGTGCAAAATAATGCACCTGGGTAGAGGGAACCCTGGGAAAAGCTACAGGTTGGGGGGGAGGAGCTAACTGTCACCGAAGAGGAAAGGGACCTAGGGGTTATCATCTCTGATGGCCTTAAGGTATCAAAGCAGTGTACAAAGGTGGCAGGGAGGGCCAGTGGCATGCTGGGTGCATAGGCAGGGGTATCACTAGCAGGAGGTGGGAGGTGGTGATGCCATTGTATGAAACATTGGTAAGGCCTCACCTGAAGTACTACGTGCAGTTCTGGAGACAACACCTGTGGAAGGACATAGATAAGGTGGAGACTATCCAGAGAAGGGCAACAAAGTTAGTGCAGGGCTTACACCACAAAACATATGAGGAGAGACTAAGGGACCTCAATATGTACTCATTGGAGGACAGGAGACAGCAGGGGGACAAGATTGAAACTTTTAAGTACCTCAAGGGCATAAACAAGGTGAAGGCGGGGGACCTTTTCCAATGTAGAAAAAGCACTAGAACAAGGGGGCATAATATGAAATTGGAAGGGGGTAGATTAAGAGGTAATGTTAGGAAGTTCTTCTACACAGAAAGGGCAGTCAACACATGGAATAGTCTGCCACAGGAGGTAGTGGGGGCATGCACAGTGGAGGGGTTTAAGCATGCTTGGGACAGGCACAAGGAAGCCTGAGAGGGGAGGGAGTGATAAAAAGCCATTGAGCACATAGAGTCAGTGGCCACATACAATGTATAGGGCCTATGTGCAGACTGGATGGGCCTAGCGGTCCTCATCTACCAACAATTTCTATGTTTCTGTGTTTCCTGGGATATCCAAACTCATGGTTGTACACAAACAGGCAGCTTCAATGTCCTGGGTCAAAGTCAGGGGATTACCCCTTGGATCCATTCTGCAGTCCTTCTCATCTCACAGGGGATGAGAAAAATCAGGAGCTCCTGCTAGATGGTTTCCACCACTTCTGCTGGCAGGCAGATGGTTCTCAGAGCTACAGTGAGAAAAACAGTCTCTCCTCACAGATCCCACACTGCAGTTCTTCACTCCTCCAACTGCTCACTCTGACCTCCTGCCTCAACACTAACTGAAAATTCTAATGCTCCCCACTCACAGCTAGCTACCATGGCTTATGCTGCTGCAAGACTTCTAAATGATATCACCTCTCTCCTCTCAGCTGAGACCAAGTAAACAGAGAGGGAGCATGTGAAAAACCATTTAATTAGTTATTCACCAGCTGTCTTCCCTGCCTAGCACTGACACTGATGGGATTCTAGTAACCCCAGGGGACTGGGTGGTTATGCACTTCATTTACTTAAAGGTCTCAATCATATCTCCTCTATCCCTTCTTTCCTTTAGGGAGTACATGTTGAGCTCTCGTAGTCTCTCCTCATAGGAGTTCTCCCCCATTCCCAGGATCACCTTGGACGCCCTCCTCTAGACTTCCTCCTGGAGCCTGACGTCTCTCTTTAAGTTTGGGCAAATGAACTGCACACAGTACTTCAAGTGTAGCCACACCAATGATCTGTACAGTGGCAGAATAACCTCCTCCCTCCTTGAAGTGATCCCCCTAGTAGTGCACCCAAGCATTCTGTTTGCTTTTGCAACTGCTTTTCCACACTGTACTGAGTGATTCATATTCCCTGTGATCACCATACCCAGATCCTTTCCCTCCTCATATATGGATATCTGCCCCTCCCCCCAAGTGATAACTGTATCCTGGTTCCTAGCCCCAAAATGCAGTACACTGCATTTCCTAGTATTGAACCCCAGCTGCCATGTGTTTGACCACTGTCCAAGTTTATCCAGATCCTCCTGCAGTACCCTCCTCCCTTCCTCACTGTCCGCCACCACATCTAATTTGGAGTTATTGGTAAACAGACTTATCTTGCTCTTAACTCCCTCCACTATGTCCACGATGACAGCATTAAATAGCAATGGACCCCAGATCGATTCTTGTGGGACCCCACTAGTGACCTTTCTGGGTGACAAGAATTCCCCCTCACCACCACCCTCTGCTGTCTGTTGCTCAGCCAGTTCCTTATCCACTGTATCAACTTCACCCCTACTCCCAGCTTCCTCAGTTTGCCAATCAGTCTCCGGTGCAGCACAGAGTCAAATGCCTTGTTGACGTCCAGGTACAGGACATCAGCTGGTCAACCTCCATCTAGAGCTTTTGTCACCCAGTCAAAAAATTTTACCAGGTTAGATTGAAAAGATCTCCCCTTGATGAACCCATGTTGCTGGACATCCTGAAGGCTGTTTACTTCCAGGAATGCCACCAACCTCTCCTTTAAGATAGGCTCCATTAATTTCTCCACTATGGACTTAAGGCTACTGGGCTGTAATTTCCTGGCTCATCCCTGGGTCCACTCTTATGGAGGGACACCACATGCACCGTTCTCCAGTCCAGTGGTACATATCCTGATTGAAGTGACGTGTTGAACAACTCTGACAGAGGTGCTGCCAGGACCTCTTCCAATTCCCTCAGGACTCTGGGGTGGATTTCATCCAGCCCTGGTGACTCGTCTTTCCACAAGGACTTAAGACCTTCCCACACTCTCTTCACTGGGATCTCGACATCCGTTATTCCCCACCCATCAACCCCCACACCTTTTCCCTGTGGAATTGGCCCTTCCTTTTCCCTTGTGAAAACTGAACAGAAGTACTCATTTAGTACTTCTGCCTGTTCAGCTCCCTCCTCTGCCCACTCACCATCTCTCTTTTTTCTGGTGATCTGGCACCTACAATTTCTCTGCTCTCTGATGTAGTTAAAAAATTCCTTCTCACCATCCCTGATCCCCTGCACCAACCTTAGCTCCTTTGAGGCCTTGGTTGCTTTACCACCCTGCTCACCTCCCTTGATCTCTTAATGTACTTCTCCCTGTCTTCACCCCTGTGGGTTCTGTTGTATTTTCTGAAGGCTAGCCTTTTCTCCCTTACCCTCTCCTGCACCTCCCTGGTCCACTAGCTGTGTTTTCTGGACCTTGCTTTCTTACTGCAGGTCTTTTTGATGGCTTTTGTGGCCTTTATCAGGCACAACTTCAAGATGTCCCATTTGTTTTCTGTATCACTGTGTGCTCTTCAAGTATGGCTGCCATCCTTTCCGAAATCTGCACCCCTAAAGTCAACTACCCTCATTTTTGTAAGATTTCCCTTCCTCCCCAGATCAAGAGAGAACCACACCATACAGTGGTCATTCCCCACCAGCAGGTCTTCTATCATCACTTCCCTTACAGGTCACCATCTGCCAATACCAGACCCAAAATGTTCCTCTCTCCGGTTGGCTTTACCATGTGTTGTGTCAGGAATAGATCCTGAAATGCATCCGGTATCCATTGTTCCCTAGCACTAGTGGAAGTTATTGTTCTCTAGTCAACCGCTGGCAAGTTGAAGTCACTTAAGCACCACTGTCCTCCTCTTGCCACAGTGATTCATTAGGTTAACCACCAGTTCCCTGTCAAGTTCCTCAGGCTGAGATGGTGGTCTGTAAACCACTCCCAGACTAACCCTCCTGCCCTTTGCATCCTGTATGGTAACTCACAACATCATTAGATCCTGTGCTGTTGGGACTGACTGATTGACCTCTGATAATCTTAATAGCAGATTATCCACATAGAGCAGCAGCTTGTGGTTGCCTTTGCCCACTTGTATCTCATTGATGTTTGGATCTGTGTGGATAGCCATCGCCAGGGGTTCCATGGCCAACACAAAGAGCAATGGCAAACGTGGGCAACCGTGTCACATGCTTCAATGGAGTGAGAGTTTGGGTGACAGTAGGCCATTTGTCAGAACTGAGGCTGCTGATACTGAGTATAATCATTTTGCCCAGGAAATACATTGTGGGCTAATACCTACATGCTATGATCTCAAACAGGTAATCCCACTCCACTGAGTCAAAAGCCTTTTCAACATCAATAGCCACCAGCGCTGCTGTCATGTATTTTCTGTTCTATTTCTATCAGGCTGACCAGTACCCTAATGTTATCAGCACCCTGTTTCCCCTTCATAGACCCTGTTTGTGGGGGTGAATGAAGTGAGGAAGCACATTCTCCAGATGTATGACAAGGATTTTCGCCAAGACCTTAGCGTCTACATTTATCAGTGATATTGGCAGATAGTTTGTCCAATCAGTTTTATCTTTGTACAGCTTGGGTAACACTCTGATGGCTGCTTCTTGCATGGTGTTGGGAAGATCCCCTCATGCCTCCATCACCTGAATGAGATGGAAAAGGTGGGGTGCCAAGACTTGAGAGAAAACCTGGTAAAAATCAGCACTATAGGCATCTGGACCTGATGCCTTGCCCTTAGCCAGTGAGTGGAAGGCTCATTTGAGTTCCGATAGGATTAGGGGAGATTCCAAGTTCCTCCTCAACTCTGGGAAGATACCAGTCATGGCTGACTCCTTCAGAAAATATCCAATACTCTCAGCCAGAGATCTTGGTCTTCTTTGTAGAGGGTTTCATAAAACCCTTTGAAGGAGTTATTAATCTGTTTAGGGTCTGAAATGACCATATGTGGATTTTGGCGAACTACCGGGATGTTGGTTTCCATTGCTCACTTTTTTAGCTGGTAAGCTGGCAATTTGGAAGCCATGTGCCTCCTTTCCAGTAATGTTGAAGATAAAACAAGGCCTTTTCACCTGCTGATGGAGAATTGTGTTTAGTTTGTATCTCAGCTTAATGACTTTTGAAGTCATTGTCTCAGAGTCTGTGGGAGCATCATGTAATGCCTTTTTAGCTTCTTTGAGCTGTTGCTGAAGCAGGGAGGTGTCTCTCTTCATCTGTTTAGCCAAATTAGCCAAATAACTAATAATCCAGCCTCTAATTAAGGCTTTGAAAGCATCCCAGAAGACTTATTCTTTCATGTCCAGTTGTCTGTTAAATTCTAAGTACGTTATTATTTCTCTCCTAAGCCAGGCCACAAATTCAGGGGATTTGACAGTAAGGGTGATCATTATCCACCTGGGTGATTTGGGAATGGTCTTAGAGAGGAGCAAGAAGATGGAAACTGGTACATGTTCAGAGACAGCCAGCAGGTGAATCTCTGCCCCCATCACTTCTGCTGTGGCATCTGAGCTGAGAAGTTAGTAGTTTAATCAGATTTTAGAAGTAAAATGAGTGGACCTGTAAGTGTAGTCCATCTTCGTGGGATGCATTATCTGCCAAATATCTCAGAGAGCCAAATCCATGCACATCTTCTGCATAGCTTGCCTTGTCCGGTTGTGTGTTGGATATCCCACTTCCCTGGGAGTTCTATCCAGAAGTGGGTCATTAAGACTCCTCCAATCAGGATGAACCCCCCCGGAGTTAAGTTGCTCATTATTTTCTATGCTAGATTATGGAAAAAAATCAGGCTTATCCTCATTAGGCGTATATATATTGACCAATGTAATGTTACTGTGCTGCACTTTACTTCTGAGCAACACTCATCTGTCCACCCCATCTGTTTCAGATGCCTGCTCTTGAAACTGGGAAACCCTTTTCACCAGAATAGACACCCCCTCTTTCTTATTCTTCAAGAAACA
The DNA here is from genome assembly GCA_016271365.2 of Neoceratodus forsteri. Taxonomy (NCBI): domain Eukaryota; kingdom Metazoa; phylum Chordata; order Ceratodontiformes; family Ceratodontidae; genus Neoceratodus; species Neoceratodus forsteri. Next base: position 409,282,148 of record CM028137.1, read on the forward strand.
GCTAGAAAATGTTTTCCTCACACATTCCATTCTCAGTTTGACCTCCTCCTTTTTAAGGAGGTGTGTCTACTGGAACAGGACTATATCACACCATAGGTGCTTAACAGTGGCTAAAATTTTCTTTTGCTTAATTGGATGATTAACCCCTTGGGCATTCCAGTACACACACTTTATATCCCTGCTAACCCCCATGCACTATTTTGAAAGGATCACACAACTTGGTATCATAACTGCCCTGCCAGAGCCAGATCTCAGTCCGATCCAGAGGCAAGTTCCCTTGTATTGTTGCCTATGATGAGGAATAGAGTGGAGAGAGGGAAGCACATATATAGTACACAATTGGAAAAGAAGAGGGGTCTATAAGTATAAAAATAGCAATTTAAATACTGGAAATCCAACTGTCCACATCAGAACACCTGCATAGTAATCTCAATCTTGCGTATTGCTTTGCTACCTATACCATATGAGTAAGCTCCAGGAAAGTAGTAATAATAAAATGCAATAAGACCATGACAAAAAACCCTGAGGCCAATCTGAAGGGTGAGTTTGTTTGAAGGGCAACCTTGTCCAGCCTGCCTACTTCCAGGGCTCCAGATAATGTGTGTACAAGGTCTAATTACACTCCTGAAAATGGTATTTACTATCACTATATTTACTGGTTAGGGTCAGCTAACCACTGCTGGCAGAGCACTACAAACTCTGTAATTCACACTTGTGAATTATGGAGTTCCATAAACCACAGCTCTCAGAAATAGCCGCGAGTGTCCCTGAGCACCTCTCTGAGAAACTGCCCTTGTGCTGGCGGTCCACTTGCGCAGCTGACAGAAAACCACCAGCACAAAAAACAGCCTTTTTGGAGAACTAACAACAAAAAGCCAGCAGCTCTGTTTAAATAAAATCTTGACAAGAAATCATTTAAATCATTTAAAAATGGCAACTGCATCACCTTTCATGCCTCCAAATGAATTGGAAAGGCAAAAGTGAGTAGCTGTTCTCAGTTAGTCTTTTCCATGGTACTAAACAACTGCACTTTCACATCACTCCCTTATGCATCACATGTGGCAGACACCTGGATGCACAGCAATGGATTTCACTCGCATCAACGGAAGAACAGTAATGAAGAAAACATTCTTCAAAAAGACTGTTCCCTACTTTAAAGCTTTCCTCCAGGTTAGTTCTCATTTTTCCTTTACTAAACACTCAATCAGTCAAAAGCACTTTGCTCTTAAGACAAAAATGGGTTGGGAGGTTGCTGACATAAGCAGATTGGTCACTATTACAGATTTCCTCTCTCTCCATCATATTTTTCAGAAACCAGTAAATATAAAAGATAAAACATGGGGCAGTCTGGGAAACTCAGATTGTATGCACACCCTAGGGGTTCATGGGCATCACACACCTCAGGTGTGCATTAAATCCTCGTCCATACTTCCCCATGCATTATTCTATATTTTGTGGCACAGTAGCATATGAAATACGGAGTCTGGTATGATTTCCCAACTTGCGTTCACCTGACTAATAGTTTCCTAATGTGTTTCCCCGACTGCATTAATCCTGCCTGCACACTTGCCCGTGGTACTGTCGGCTGTCACATAGCATCAATACATTGGGTATCAAAATAAAAAAAACACACTTGCAGTTGTTACCTAGATTCTTAAATGCTTCAAGCAGCTTCAAGATCCCTTGTCTAAACGATTCAAGTAGCCAAATAAAGCTTCAAGCTGCTTCCAGCTGTCATAATTAATTAAATACACTTTACCATTTAAGCAGAACTGCAGAGCACAACCATTCCCCTGATGCAAATGACAGTCACATAGCAATTGCTGTTGCCTTGCTTAAATCAAGAGCATTGACAACTAATGACACTCCTGCACAGCTGATACAAAATTAGCTGTCTAAAGTGTCTGTGGAGGTGCTGCATAACATGCCAGCTGCCAGTGTCTGCAGCAAGTTGTAAAGCATGCAAGGAGAGAAAACATAACTGTTGAGCCCAAAACATTGTCCGAAATATACATTCAATCAAAATTGCAAATTGTGAATGGGAAGCAATTCCTATTGAAAGATTCAGCTTGTGGCACAGATAGAGTGTTGCTCTTCAGCACTAAAAAATATTGAGAAATTAAGTGCTGCTGATTTGTAGCTAATGGATGGCACTTTTAGAACAGTTCCCACACTGTTTCGGCAGCTTTACTCTACATGCCCGTCGGCTCCAAGTAGGAAAAAACTCAAGATTGTGCCACTGGTATATGCGCTGATGTCAGTGAAGTCTAATGAGTGCTACTTAAAGCTCTTCCAAGATTTAAATGATGCAGCCTGTGAATTTGACTACAGCCTTTCTCCGGAATTCATTTTAGCTGATTTTGAGCAGGCTGCAATCCACGCAACTAAAGTCGAAATTCCTGATTCAACAAACAAGAGTTGCTTGTTTCATCTGGGACAAATAGTGTAGAGGAAAATCCAGAGCTGCGGTCTAGCAGCAACATATGGATCTCACCCCGAGTTTAGTTTGCTTATGCGGTAATTAGTGGCACTAACCTTCCTGCCACCAGACGATATCCCTACTGTGTATGGTGAAATCAAGGGTAAAATGCCTCCTGTTAGTGTGCCAGTACAGGAGTGATTCAAAGAGACCTCCTTGTTTGGCAGAGTACGCAGTAGGGTGTGGAATAACACTGTCATCAGAGCCAACCCCCTGTACCCACTGCAGTTCTGGTCAGTTCATGATCTTAAAATAAATGGGATGCTCAGAACTCAGAGCAATGTTGAGGCATGGCACCGATGTCTGGGCACACTAATTAGTGGCTCACATGTGGGGATAACAAGATTCATTAATGAACTGAGGCATGAGCAAATGGTAACGGACTCCACTATTGAGAAAATAAATCGTGGACTGCCAAAATCACCATTAAAAAAAAATATGCCAAATGGGAACAGAAGATCATCAATATTCTGGCAGACCAGGAAGCAAGATCAGGAAAAGACTTTGTGCAAGAGATTGTACACAATATGGTGCTGTAAGGAGAGTAACAAATGATTTTAGTGAAGGTGATGGGGTTTTTAATCTTCTGCAATAAAGAGTTGATTTTAACTTGTTGGAACATGATGTCAGGATTAATTACTACATTACTACCAGACATCTGAACATCTGACTATCTGGTAAGTCACTATGCTGTGGTACTTAAATGATGCATTTCACTTTATGTGATTTTAATTGTTGTTCCAAATGTTAACAGTTGTGCTCTGTGCTCTGTGGTTAAATGCTCTCTGCTATTTAAGATGTGCTTTGGGCCGATGTCAGGAAAATGGTATTCGGGCAATAAAATGTCGGCAAACATGCACAGTCGGGCAACTGATATTGGGCAATTAAATGTGGGGAAACCACATTATGGGTAAATGTACAGATCCCAAAATATGCCTATGCATTCTTCAGTACTGTCTGCTCTTTTGTTTTGGTTTCCTGTATGGAAAAGCCTCCAAAACTTAGTTCCACCTTCAAAAAAAAAATGTGCCCCCCCACCCCATCATTTTGGCTATACAGTTCCTTCTTCACTTGTGTGCACACTGGAGACAAATTGAGTTTCCAGTGCATTTGCAGCACTACCCCCCACCCACCCAGTCAACTCGTGATGATGTCTCGGTGCACCTCTTATATCGCGGAAGAGTGATGGTGGGCAGGCAGCACTGACTGTATAGCACCAGTCTGACTGCGCAGCTTGAAGGGCCAAATTGCAATGTTATTATGGTAACTATCTGGGTGAGTGTGATGCAGATTGCTGCCAATGGCTAGTGTTACTGTGTTTTTTCAGGCAAGGTGGTTATTTTTTGTTGCATCGATTCAATATTGTGTTACATTGGCTCTTGATAAACTTTATAAATATTGATGCAGACATGATGTTGCTCATTTTAACTTGCTTAATATGATGCCTGATCACTGCCACTGACGTTTGGAAATGCTTTTTTTCCTTTTTTGATGGTGCCTGGTATTACTTATGAACTTATGAGAAATGACATCATGGCTAGCCTACTATGTCTTGGGTTGCAACTATAAGTTGATTTATTTTTGCTACTGCTTGTGAGTGTGCTGTTCATTTGCTTCCAGTCAGTTTTCCAGATGATGATAAAGCCACTACAGTCACTCATTTAGTCCTGACTCCAGCCTGTACTATCTGGACTCCATTTTCGATTTCTCAGTGAACACTGCAGTTTGGCAGTTGTTAGAGAAATATACCTAAAATGCACTCATCCGCTGCATAGCAGGTTTCCATGATTTTTCTGGGAGTCACAGAAAAGTAAGGTAAACTGGGTAGCAGACAGGTGTATTGTGTTATATTTGTTTAGAAGCTGTCAAGCTGTAAAGTTTAGTGTTAAGAAATCAAAAATACTACAGAGTCCACACAGTACAGGCAGGACTCAGGACTACATGAGTGGCTAAGTGAAGTGGCTTTACCATTGTTGATGTCATGCAGTGGTTGATTTGTTCCTAGACTGTGAGGAATCACCAGTATCATCACCCGCCACATGCTATTGAGCTATCAGTGACATCAAGTAACTGACTCTGTGTGTGGTGGAAGAAGTTGAGGTTTCTGGCTGCAGCTGGTTTTAAACATGCACGCTGCAACACACGACAGTGTACTGATGCATAAGTAGCTTTCTTGCAATCATCTTCTGGCTGCTGTGGTGGGAGTTGGTCGGGACATTAGGATATGGGCAGGTGCAGGCTGGTTGGGGTCGGGGGGTCAGACCAGGTGGATGAAGGATGATAATGCATTGCCTTGCCATCAGTTCTTGCTGAATGCCTGATGCCCTGATTCTTGGTCCCTGTATAGTTACAAAAGTCATTGTTTATTTATAGCTATATATACTTATAGGAAGTTCTCCTATAAGGAAGTATATGGAATGAACCTCCAGTGAACTTGAACTGATTCTGTTTGGGATGGCTGGGGCATCATGGTGCAACTCACTGAATGTTATGCAGTGAGGCCTGGGGTGTGTCTCAAATAGTCTCCTGCATTGTGCCAGTTGGTGGTTGCTATTATACTATAATAACCGGGTCACATTTTTTCCCATAGGGAAAGTTGGTTGTAATTTGCCATTATAACCAGCTGGTTATAACGGCATACACATACCGCTTTCACTGTGTGAAAAGCACATGCCATATAGTGGTTCCATGTTTCTGGATCTTTTCTTTCACGCTGTCCAGCACTATAAAAAAGTAAATATTTATTTATTCTTCTTTATTTAATACGTCAGGTGGTTCGCTGGTTGACCCAAGGTGAAATACTGTAGGAGGTAGGCAGGAGGAATTTTGATGGTCGTGCAGTGAAGGGCAGCTGGGATCCTTCTGGGGCCTTTCTGTTCTGCCACAATGCTCTCTTCTGTACACCGCTCACTGCCACAGCTCCACTAATGTGTCTCACGCTGGACTCCCTCCTTCTCACCACCATGACTCTTCATGAGGCCACTGCTGAAAACAAAAAACGCGGCTATACAGAGCCCTCACCGCCACTGCCAGATCATAAATCTCAGGAAAACTGCTGACTCTGCTTTAAGTACTGCTTCTCTTCTTGTCACTTCCTCTCCAAACATATTTCATATAATTGCTCTGGCAAAAAAACGCAACCCCAGCAATTATATAAAAGGAAACATGGGGTGCTGTGTGTAAACTCAAATTTTACACACACCCTCAGTGTTGGATGCTTAGATAAACCCCTCAAGCTTCACTCTTGGGGTTTATGTAGCATCCAACACCTTGGGTGCATGCGAAATTCTCGTTACACACATCACCCCATACATTATTCTATATGTAACAGTCTTTGTAACTTTGTTACTGAAACAGCTTTTATGTAACTGGCCTGTGACTCTGAACAGTAGAAAGAACATGTACAACTTGACTACCTAAATAAGATATGTTGTACTGTTAGTCAGAGATTTCCATGTCAGGTCCAGGCCTGCAGTCCTCAACCACATGCTGAAGATCTTACATTCACTAATACATGAATGACTAACTTGTTTACAGTTTTACCTTACTTGTGCAAGTCAGCTACCTACCTTGAACTACCTACGTCATCAAGACAGGAAAAGGGACAGGTACAGATTACTTCTGTGCCACACAGGGTACTTCCAATTGGTAACCAAGTAATTTGCTGTTCACTACTCCTTGACAGCAATGTGGCTTCCAGTAATCATGTCAGGGAATAAAACAACCTTGCTAAATTTCTATAGAGTTCAAAGAAAAGGGAATTCAATTGTAGTGTGCAGAGACATTGTCAGTTTCATCATCAGTGCTGCTATTGATAAAAGTGACAATGAAAAGAAAAGACATACAGGGGATAAAGAGAAAGAAAGATCTCTCACTGAATGGCAATCTAGATTTCCTTAGCTGGACATAGTAGCAGATGACAATAGTCAAAAATGACTGAAATGTAAGCCTTATATTAAAGCAAAAGTACAGAATGTATGGGGACAGAGAAGATCACCTGACGTACAAGTCTCAACAGTCAGTCATCACAGTTCTTGCACTGAACACATAAATCCTGAAAAGACTATTGCGTTTTAGCTACAGTACCTCAACAAGTTGATTTTCATGGTCTTGCTGTTCATGTAAATAGCAACAGCAATGATGATGTTCTTCACAATTCATTTGAATCAGCACCACCATCAGTATTAGACTGGGACAATATCTTTTATTGCACTGTTTCTTTGTGCAGCCAAGGAAGGGTTACCATCAGATAACTGTAGCACAAAAAGAACATGCACTGAGTATGGGTACTTGAAGACAAACACACAATTTTAAGACATCGAAGTCCAGCACTCACCACCTTATGGTAAAGATGCCGCTCTCAGGACTGTGAAGAACCAACTTTTACTGAATGCAAAAAGATTTGACCACACGTACAGCTTTTTGATCAAGATGTAACTCCCTATATTTATTAATGCACACTTCTGCAATCAGAACAATCAAGCTAGAAACACTTCAGGAATTACTCAATGACCACATCCTAAAAAAGACAGAAACACACAATATATGATGGCTATGTTTGTGTAATGCAGTAGAAGCAATGTGTAGAAGTTACCCATCAGTAATGGTAGCACTATCTGAGCTTGGTGCTGAGGGAAATGCTACTGCTTTATCCCTGCATAAATACTTCAGTAACTACAAAATAGCAATCATTACTGCTTTTGTATTAGACGTCCACAATCTCATAGCAGTACTCTGTTGTGAATTACAAAAGCAGAATTTGCTGTTCAGTGAAATTCAGTCACTGTCAGCTGTGACTTCCACTTATCTTCAATTGCCACTGCAAGAGGATGGGGTCCAGTTAAAAAAAATTGAGAGAAAAACTAACATACGCTGAAGATGAGGATGATGAACATGTTCTGTTGAAAGATGTGCCCTTGACATATCACTCAAATGATGATGTAGAGTTTAACACTTGAGACAGCAGTACATTACTAGACTTAAAACAAACATTGCAAGTAGACTGTCAAAGGGAGACAGCAATATGTTTACCAGCCTTGGGCATTTACTTGAACCTTCAGCTGTAATTGAAAGCTCAGCAGATGAGATTAAAGTAGCACTAGATGAAATCAGCAGTGTATTTGGAAACCAACAAACCATGAAAATTATTCATGACAGTGAGGGTGACAATGCTGAATAACAAGTATGCGATCCACTATTAGATGGGGATTCTTTAAGGAAGGAATGGCCTTTGCTACAAGCCATGTTACAAGGAAGTTATAGGAACTCCACAATGACAAAAGAATGCAAGCATGTGCTTTCCCTGAATTCTAATATGATGCCCAATGTGGCTAAGCTATGCAATATTGCAGTGTGTCACTGTGTGAACAGCATTGAAGGAAACCAAGCTTTTAGTGCACAAAGTAGACTAAAAATTAAATTCTGGTGTTCTCAGTCAGAAGTGAAAGCATTGAGGCTTTAATGAAAAATTTTATACTGAGTTCCAAAGTCTTCAAGTATGTCCCAACCAGAGCAGTGAAACTGTGGCATGTGGAAAAAAAAGGTGTCCTGGCTATCTGCAGCAGGCATACAAACTGAGAGATAACAAAATTATCAGAATTAACTGTTCACAGTAAAACTGACATTGACACTAGGCAGTGGTGGTGGACAGGGAGTAGTTATTAAACTTCTGTTGTGTAGGTTTACATCTCAACAGTAGTCACACAGAGGCACAGAACATCTGTGCTGTTTTCTTAGTGTCAGTCTAGGTATGACACACCTTCTATTTTATGGGATGGTTGGTCCCTACAGTCACTGTCAAACATGCAAGCAAGGCTACGCACGCAGGACACAGCCCACCCATACATGGTGGAATGCTACCCTGTTGTGTATTTAAGCAATAAGGCACGACAGTGGGTGTGTTATGGTGGGATAATGGCCCACCTCAGGGTGGGTTGAAGCACGAGGCATAGCTGAGGGCTTCCATCACCTGAGAAGGGCCGCTAGCCCACCATAACACACCCCCTGGAGTGCCTTATTGCAATTATGAAATGGGTCATTTTTAGTAAATTTTATGCATTTTTAAACATATTACTTTCAGCTGGACCACTGTGCTGGGATAACGGCCCAGCAAAAAGCAGCTCTCAGCCCATCAGAATTCAGCATTCTTTCTGTCCATTTCATAATATTATTTTAAAGAGGCAGACTTAATCATGCACAATAGGGCATCACGGCATCATGCTGCAGTGTTTTTCATATGTGTGTGTGTGTGTGTGTGTGTGTGTGCATGCGTGGTTGCTTGCTTGCTTTCTTGATGACATGATAGACAGAGTCATACACCTGTGATGGTTGTCTGTCCTTCAACTTCATTCTGTCTGTGGTGAGATTGGTAGTCTGGGGATCATATCTGTGTGGCCTCTGATGTCAAGAAGGCCATCACAGCTACAGAAATCACACTGCTGTATGATGATGTCATCCCTGTACAAAGTTAAGTTAAAGAGGCTTTAATGTTTGGGGAATAGCAATGGGGTATTTAGTGCTTATGTAACTTGTAGTACTTTATGTGGCTTTACTCTATTCCCACCCTTGAATAGTAGGTATGTATGTAGGAATTTGTAGGGAATAGAAGGCACGTGAACAAGGGTAAAAAGAGCACCGGAGAAGGAGGAAGAGGGGATAGTGGTGGACAAAAAACACTCCCTAAGCAAGGGAGGTGTGTTAGTGGAGGGTTTAAGTAGAGGTTGTGGGAGGAGCTATTCTTCACATTGAACCTCAGGTTTAAGCCCTCCCATTCAATGTTCGGGGAATAGTGATGGGGTATTTAGTGCTTGTGTAGCTTGTAGTACTTTTTGTGGCTTTACTCTATTCCCACCTTTGAGTAGTAGGTATGTAGGTAGGAATTTGTAGGGAATAGAAGGCCCAAAAAGATACCTCCTCCAACTCACAGAGTGTATGACCCCTGGTACTCAGGAGAGGAACCCCCCCGGGTGGAGGAAACCTCTGAGGACCCTTGGCCAGTGGTCTGCCCATCCTCTGGGCATACTAAGAGGAGAAGGACCTAGGTTCAAGTAACCACAGCTAATTTGAGGAAGGTGAGCTTCTTGGAGATGATGGTCCACCCTCAATCCATGGATGATGCAGATTGAATGATGATTCTGAGGTTGAAGAGTAAGTCTTTTCTGAAGGAGCGGTAGAATCCTAAGTGTGAAGCAGATTCAGTTGAAGAAGGGTGAATGAAGTCCAGATTCCCAAGGTGATGAAGGATGTTTGTCCAAAGGGGTTGCAGGGGCGTAACGAGCAAGGAGAACATTATTTGATTGATATGCTACCAGACAGTGAATGGTGGGAAATGTGATGATTTGAGAAGTCATAGTTGAATGATCCAACTTGTGTAAAGGTTTGACATTCCAGGTTAAATCTGGAGGTAAGGAATTCAGCTGTGGGTGATAAGTTGTTAAGTAAGAATCTATGAAGTAGAAAATGAGTAGAGGAGAGTCTTTGAGTGCCTGATGGGAGTATTGCCATAAATGATTAGTAGACAAATGGAGGAAGACTTACAGATGCAGTCCAGATGGTAACCGAATATATATATATATATATATATATATAGAGAGAGAGAGAGAGAGAGAATGATCGCTGATGCTGATCTTCCTAGGCTTAAAGGTATGGAATACTAGGTTTGCTGGCCAAGGCACCTAGCTTCACCTGAGCTCTTTCTTCTAGGTTGCTTGAAAGGACAGAGCAAAGAACCTTACCAGAGCAAGGGAAAGGATTAAGGCTTCTTTTGGCTAGGCAGTTTTACTATGTGTTGCTATTTTTATTTTGTACTCACAGGGATTGTTACTGTTTGTTGCTAACATTTTATTGCTTTATTTTTCTCTGATTCAGATTGTGTGTTGCTGGGTATACCTTCTGCTGCAGCATTACAGGGTGTGCCTACGTGTGTGCTAACAGATTACTGTTGTAATCTTCTGATTCAAATTATCTTTTGCAAGGTATATCTTCTGTTAATGCTTTATTTTTCTCTGTAGCAAAGTGTTTCTTATAGAGTATATCTTCTGTGAAATTATTACAGGTGGTGCTTACATGTTTGTGACTTTTTATCATTAGGCTAAGCAAAATTACTGCTTGCCACTATTTTATTTTATTTTTTTTGCTGAAGGTTTTTTGTCTCAGAGGTGTTTCAGTCTCCGTCTCACATTGAAGTAGCTAATTGCTTTCCTCCCACAGCTTTTCCAGGGGATTAGGTATGTATCTGGGGGAGGAGCTGACAAACTGTCAGTAACTTCAAAAAGAAGAAAGGGTTAAAAGGTCAGGTTAGTTGATGTCTTGGAGGTGGAAGACTAGGTTTGCTGGCCAAGGTACCTAGCTTCACCTGAACTCTTTTCTTCTAGGTTGCTTGAAAGGACAGAGCAAAGAACCTTACCAGAGCAAAGGAAAGGATTAAGCCTTATTTTGGCTAGGCAGATTTACTGTGTGTTGTTATTTTTATTTTGTATTCACAGTGATTGTTACTGTTTGTTGCTAACATTTTATTGCTTTATTTTTCTCTGATTCACAGTATGTGTTGCTGGGTATACCTTCTGCTGCATTATTACAGGGTGTGCCTACAGGTGTGTGCTAACAGATTACTGCTGTAATCTTCTGATTCAAATTGTCTTTTGCAAGGTATATCTTCTGTTACTGCTTTATTTTCCTCTGTAGCAAAGTGTTTCTTACAGGGTATGTCTTCTGTGAAATTATTACAGGTGGTGCTTTGCAGGTTTTACAGTTTTATCTATCATTAAGATAAGCTTTCAGGGCTACTGCATTTTTGGCTGGCTGATTGTTTCTGCTCTTACCTCATTTCTTTTGTCAGTGGTTCTTCTTTTTCAGAAGGGGAAGGGCCCAGCCACCCACCCGCATCCCCAAGCACCCCTCACTACACTCTTTTTATAGGGTAGCACAGTCATGACATTTCCTGTTGCAAAGCAGGAAGGGGCAGATCATAGGGGTATCCACACAGTGACCTCATTTACAAGGGCACTAATAATTTAACTTGTTATAACAAGTTATACAAAAACAAACAAACAAAACACAAAATCAAACTTTTGCTTTCATTTTCTTCCTTCTAATTACTCTAACCAGGTTATAAACCCAGCAACTTATCTGTAATGGATATCATTAACTGCAGGTACTGCGGAAAACTTTTTAGATGGGCAGTTTTACAGGATTTAGGACACTGTCCTTCATGCTGGGCCACTGGAGATCTAAGGGCTCGGCTCCAGGCAGCATGGGCAGAGATTGCGCGCCTCAAATTGCATATTCAAGAGGAAATATATTATAAGAACCTCCTGCCATTTCCCCAACATCAAACAGAAGCACCTCGACCGCAGAGGGTAGTTGGTCTGGGAGGTTGCCAGGTGGTTAGGAGGGGCAAATTGGGTGCCCCATCACTTGGTGCTCTCCAACATATTACCTCCACAAAGCATGTAAAAACTACAAACAGGTATCTGCCTCTATCTCCAAAATCAAATGAAGGGGCAGAGGATCCTGTAGAGTAGGACAATGCAGCACAGGAGGTAGCACAACAAAACTCACCCAAACCAGGAACCAAAACAAAAAAAGCAAAAAGGAAATCCAAAAAACTTCTGATCATAGCAGACTCCATGATTCGGGGAGTTGATACCTATCTCTAGCCAGTGGTAATGATCAGATGTCTCCCAGGAACATTAGCGTGGAGAGACACTGACTGCATTGCTAAAATTATTCATAAAGCAGGAGAAAACATTGACATCCTGGTACACATAGGGACTAACGATCTCACCAGCTAGTCAGTTGTGGAGACCAAGGAACACCTGACCAGGCTGGGTGACAAACTATCATCCATTTCATCTGGCAACTCCTTCTCTGAGATCCTGCCAGTCTGGGAGAGGGAGGCAGATGGATGGAAGGTCAGAGAAGAGGAGATAGGAGAGCTAAACATATGGCTCAAGGGCTGGGGCCAGAAAAAAGGACACAAATTTGTAGGGAACTGGCAACAGTTTTGGGAGTGAACAATTCTTTAAATTTGATGGACTACATCTGACTAAGGAGGGAGTCAGTGCATTGGGGCAGAAGTTTGATGTCTTTGCAGAATATTTAAACTAGCAAATGGGGAGAGGGGTGCAGCACACCATATGTTGAATAGGAAGAACACCCCTCTCCCCTCAGCTAGTGGTCAATCATGAGTACAGCATGATTGTAGTTCATTTGCATAACCAGGTAAGGAAAAAGGTCTGGCTCCCCATACGATGCATAGGAAAAACGCCAGACCTCGCCCAACAACTAACACACCAAAATCTGGCCAATGGAAAATCATATACACAAATGCTCGCAGTCTGAGAAACAAGATCCCAGACCTGCAGGCAATAATGACAGAGGCTAAACTGGACATAGTAGCAATTAGCGAGATATGGTTTACCAGTAACCACACTTGGGAGACTTCAGTACCTGGCTATGTACTCTTCAGAAGAGACTGAGATGTAAAAAGGGGGTGGTGGAGTGGCCCTGTATGTCAATGAAAATATCAAAGCTACAGAAATTCAGAATACACATAAGGAGCCAGAAGAACTGTGGGTCACCCTGGATCAGGAAATGGGACAGCCATACAAACTGGAGTTGTCTACAGGCCTCCAGACCAGGGGGCGGACATAAACACATTATTGTTAGAAGATATACAAAACATGACAGCTAAAGGGGAGGTTCTAATAATGGGAGACTTCAACATGCCAGATACAGATTGGTCAATACCAGCAGGAACATCTGCCAGAACTAGACACATGGTGGATTCCCTGCAAGGGGAGGACCTCAAACAACTAGTACAACAACTCTCAAGAGACAGGGCTATCCTATATCTAGTACTGACTAATGGGGAAAGGATCACAGATCTTCAGGTAGAAGGTCACCTGGGGGCCAGTGACCATCACACGGTAGGGTTCAATTTGGCCACTAGAACAAAATCATCACAATCCAAGGCAAAAATATGGGACTTCAGATGAGCTGATTTTGATAAGATGGCCAACAGAGTTAAGCTAGCCCTGGCAAAAAGAAATACAGGTGAGGGGGTACAGGCAAAGGTGGGCAAGCATTAAGGATGCAATACCTGAAGCAACATCCCATTGTGTTAGAGAGAAAAGGAAGTGCAAAAGAAGGAAACCACTTTGGTTCTCGAAAACAGTAGCAGAAAAGGTCAGAGCCAAAAGGCTGGCCTTCAGGAAATATAAGGGAATGCAGCAGGATGAAGATAGGGAGGCATACCAAACTTCCCTAAGGGAAGCAGGGAAGGCAGTAAGGCAGCAGGCCAAAACCGAGGAAACACTAGCACAAACAGTAAAAGAAAGTGACAAGACTTTCTACAGATACATTAGTGAAAGGAGACAGTCCGGGGGGGGGTATTGTTAAAATCAAAGGGGATAAGTGGCATCTGAGGAGGAGGACCATGTAAAAGCATCTATCCTAAATAGATACTTATGCTCAGTATTTACTGAGGAGGAGGTAGGGCAGGCCCACAGCTCAGCACCATGGACACGGGGGGGGGAGGTGTGCACTAGTCCCTTCACAAAAGAAAGGGTCCTACAAGAGCTCGATAAGCTCAGGGTGGACAAGACAATGGGATCTGATGGCATACATCCCAGGGTACTAATGGAGCTAAGGGTGGAATTGGCAGAGCCATTATCAGAACTGTTTAGTGAGTCTCTGAGCACAGGAGAGGTCCCAGAAGACTGGAGAAGGGCTCATCTGATCCTGCTCCACAAGAGTGGTAGCAGGAAGAAGGCAGGGAACTACAGACCAGTCAGTCTTACCTCAGTAGTGGGCAAGATTATGGAAGCACTCCTTAAGGAAAGGATAGTGCAACACCTGGAAACCATAGGAGCACAGGATCCAAGACAGCATGGGTTTACAAAAGGAATGTCCTGTCAAACTAATTTCATAGATTTCTTTGACTGGGTAACCAGAGTGGTGGACCAAGGGGGAGCAGTTGATGTCACCAATCTTGACTTCAGCAAAGCTTTCGATACTGTTCCACATAGAAGATTGATTAATAAGCTGGGTAGGCTCGGGGTGGGTCAGAAGTTGGTGAACTTTGTGGCAAACTGGTTGACAGGCAGAAAACAGAGAGTGGTGGTAAACGGTATACAGTCAGAAGAGATGCAAGTAGCAAGTGGGGTACCTCAGGGATCAGTCCTGGGGCCAGTCTTCTTCAACATCTTCATCAGTGATATTGCAGATTAGACCTGGAACTTCTGATCATGAGGTGAGCATTCCCTCCTACTCCCTGTTTAGAACCCATAGGCAGTCTAGAGGAGGTGGAGTTGCCATTTATATTAAGGATAAATTTCCTGTATTTATCATTGACTCGACCGCTATCCAAAAAGAATTTGAAAGTCTGTCTCTCAAAATTGACATTTCTTCCACAGTCTTGCTTTGTGTAGTACGATGCTATAGTCAGGGCCAGATCAAGCCATGTGGGGCCTGGGACACTCACAACTTGGGTGGCCATGTAAAACGCCCAACTTTCCATACCAAAATGTTTTATTTTGTGCAACATTTACTGAGCACGTTGTTTATTAACCATAACAACCACCATATGGAGACTACCCCATTATTCACAGGAGAAAAAGTAACTGAAGTACAACACCTGTCATGTTGTCATAGTCTGTAATGTTATATTTATTGTACTGTACAAGACATGAAGGCGCCAGGCTCCAGATGCTCTGGGGGTCTAGATGCTCTGTGGTGAGTTTTGGTGCTTTTATTGAAGTCGCTCTCCTCTAGACCCTGTTCAGAAAAGCAAAGTAATCTTTAAGTAACCTCTTTAATCACAAGTTTATTTTAAGGAAATAAATGAAACAAAATAAACAGTGCTTTACTAAGAGGTATGCATCCTACTCAAACAACAGTAAGTTACTGTATGTACCCATTGTACAGAAGTGTGCAGTTCCAATGTACAAATGCTATGACTCCAAATAAACAGACTGATGTCATACCTTTATCTGCTCATGGGATATCAAAGGAATGATTAATTCCTTTATTTCAGAGTTAGAGGATCCATGCATGTATACACACACACCCACGTCCCTTTATCTCTTCTTTGAACAAGCTCAGATCAATTATCTCAGCATAAAAATAAAATACAGATATCAACTTTCTAAGCCACTTACTGAACTCAAGCTGTCTGCTGTTGCTTGGTGCTCCCTTTGAAACTCCTTAGTTTAGCAGCAGCAGGCAGTTTAGGACAGTGCATCGATTAATCATGCTGCTAGCGATAGAGTGGCCGTGGCGTACAGATAGCGAGTGCAGGTGCTGCCGCTGGCAAAGTGCATGCTGAGCCTCAAAAACCGCCAAGAAAGAGTGGTTTAAAAAATGCTGCCCAGATGGATTGTATGCAAAGCTCCTGGTCCTGGCGCCGTTCCTCGTATTATGCAGCAGCAGGCCAGGTCTGGTCGCAACTTGCACCGGTCCAGATCCACTCCCAGACTCAAAAAAGTGGAAAACCTGTCAGTATCCTAAGGAGGTAGATCACGGTGCTTGCATAGTTAGCCTTCTTCACTTCTTGTGCCACACAGTGCCAGTTTGTTTTTCTAGCAAGTCACCTGACCCTAGCTGCAGGCTGCAAATAAGGGAGGAGGAGGGTGGGGAACAGAGAAATCTTCTGCAATGTTGGCTTGCCGGGGCCTATCTGTAGCAGGAGGGTCCAGGGGCTTGTGTTTTGTTTTCTTTTAATTAAAGAAATCCTCTCTCAAAGTCATTTTTTTGTTTGTTTTGTTTTATGGAGCAAGCTCCGGGGGTGAGTTGATTCCTCTTGACTCATGTGGGGGAGGCATGATTTATTACAAATCCTTACCAGTACTGTACCACCTGAGGAAGGGAGCAGAGAAATCTGCAATGTAGGCTTGCCGGGGGCCTATTTGTGGCAGAGGGCTTGTGTGTTTTTTTTATTTTATTTAACAAATGTGCTTCTTCCAAGTCAGGCTGCTTTCACAGCGTTTTAGGGAGCAAGCTGCGAGGGGCCTATGGGGGAGGTTGACTCGCTTAACTAAGCTGCGGTGAGGGAGGTGGCATAATTTACAAACACCAGTCCACCTACTAAAAGTGTCTCTTGCTTCCGACTACTGGGGGCCAGTCTATGGCAGGGGCCTGGGGCATTTGCCCCATTTGTCCCCCCCTTAATCCGGCCCTAGCTATAGTCCCCCATCTGCAGTATTACAGCTCTTGAACCACTTAAGTAATACCTTGACATCCTTACCTTCTGAGTTAATAATTTTAGGAGACTTCAATCTGGACTGGTTTTCTATTGCCTCCACACCCCTTAAAGCTATCTGTGATGCCTTTGGGCTGTTACAACTCGTCAATGAAGCTGCTCACCCAAATAAGAAGAATCCAAATCATAGCACTCTGCTGGGTCTTGTTGTAGTAAGTAAACCTCACTTATTTTCCCACGCTGGTGCATTTTTCTCTATCATCAGTGACCACTGTGTTATCATGTGCGTAAGAGCCACCCCAAAATCGACATTGGCCTCCAAATTTACTACTAAGAGGTGTTGAGGTAACTTTGATCCTCCTGCTTTCATCACAGAGCTAAGAGTCTCCTTTCTTTGGCAGGACTTCTACCTAGCAAAATCGGTGAAGATGGCGTATGATATCTTTCATGATATTGTGTTAGGGGCACTGGATATGCATGCACCTCTGGCTAAAGTCCGCCCCAAAACTAAATCATGCCGATGGTTTATGAAGGAACTGAAGACTGCATTGTGGAACAGAGACGTGCTTTGGAAAACAGCCTGTAACACCAAGTGTGAAGCTGATTGGATGTCCTTTAGAAGGGCGAGGAACCTCTGCACCAAGATGGCCAGAAAGGCAAATGTTAACTTTTATCGCATGGAACTTGACTCCTCCTCGAAGTGTCCATCCAAATTTTGGAAAACCTTAAAGGACATAGAAGGTTACACTTCTGATAATTCCCTACCTGCAAAAATTACCATTGGTAACACCACTGTCTCTGATAGGCATACTATCCTTGAGTATCTCAATGATCAATTTGCTATCACTGGTCTCGCATTCAATGCATCTCCTGCCAATAATCTCTATTCACAACTTGGTGCACAGGATCACGAGGTCCCTGTTACTAGCTCTATGTTCCCACTGCAGCCGGTATCCTTGAAGGAGGTCGAAGACCTCCTCTTACAGCTGGATACTAGGAAAAGTGCTGGAGCTGACCTCATTGACCCTTTTTTCCTGAAAATTAGTTATCTGGTCCTGGCTGTGCCTCTTACACATCTCTTTAATCTATTTCTCTCCTATATGGAAAACTGCCCATGTGATTCCCCTTTTCAAATCTGGAAACATAGAAACACAGAAACATAGACTTTGACAGCAGATAAGTACTGCTTGGCCCATCTAGTCTGCCCATTTCCCTACCTACAGGATAGGCCGAAGATTCTAGTTAACCAGCAGCCTATTTCTTCCTACCCCCCCATAAGAATTGCCTTATGTCTGTCCCACGCATTCTTGAATTCTCCCACAGTTTTCGACCCCACAACCTCCTCAGGAAGGCTGTTCCATGCATCCACTACCCTCTCTGTGAAATAATACTTCCTCACATTGCCCCTGAACAGCCCACCCTCTATCTTTAAATTGTGTCCCCTTGTTCTTGCATCTCTTTTCTGAAAGATGCTACCATCTTGGACTTTGTTGATTCTACTGAGGTACTTAAAGTTTCTATCATGTCCCCCCTTCCTTCTTTCCTCAAGGGTATACATATTAAGCTCCTTTAGTCTCTCCTCATATGGCTTCTTTTGCAGACCATGCACCATTTTAGTTGCCCTCCTCTGGACTGCCTCTATTCTGTCTATGTCCTTGTGGAGATGGGGTTTCTAGAACTGGACACAGTACTCCAGATGGGGTCTCACCAACTGTCTGTACAGAGGGATAACATCTTCCTGTTTTCTGCTGCTGATGCCTCTCCCTATGCATCCCAGTATACCCCCAGCCCTCCTTACTGCCTTCTCACATTGCTTGCTAACCTTAAGTTCATCTGATATGATTACCCCCAGGTCCCTTTCCTTTTTTGTTGTTGTTACTACCTCCCCTCCCATTGTGTATTCTTCCCTGGGTTCTTGTTTCCCAGGTGCATTATTTGCACTTCTTTGCATTGAATCCTAGCTGCCATACTTCTGACTATTCCTCCAACCTTGCCAAGTCCCTTCTCATCCTTTCCACTCCTCCTTGTGTATCAACCCTGTTGCAGATCTTTGTCATCTGCAAAGAGGCAAACTTTTTCTTCCAGTCCCTCTGCAATGTCACTTATGAAGACATTAAAAAGGACTGGACCCAATACTGAACCCTGAGGTACCCCACTAGTAACCCCTCTTTCTTCAGAGTGGACTCCATTTACAATTACCTTCTGTGTCTTGTTGTCCAGTCAATGTTTTACCCAGGCTACCACCCTGGGACCCACTCCCAGGCTGGTTAATTTGACTATTAATCTTTTGTGTGTGACTGTGTCAAATGCCTTGCTAAAGTCTAGGTAGGCCATGTCCACAGCCCCTCCTTGGTCTACTACTTTGGTCACCCAACCAAAGAAATCTAGTAGATTTGCCTGACATGACCTTCCCTCTGTGAACCCATGCTGCCTTGGGTCCTCTGCCCCACTGGCCTCTAGGTACTCAACTATTTTTTCCTTCAGAAGTGACTCCATCACTTTCCCTACCACAGAGGTTAGACTGACAGGTCTGTAGTTTCCTGCCTCTGTCTTGCTCCCACTTTTGTGAATGGGAATCACATCCGCCTTCCTCCAGTCCTCGGGTACCACACCATCCTCCCATGATTTATTAAAAAGAATAGCCAGTGGTTTCACTAGTTCCCCCTTAATTCTTTTAGAATTCTGGAGTGAATTCCATCAGGCCCCATTGCTTTGCCCACCTTCAGTTTTAGGAGTTCTTGCAGAACCCTTTCTTCTGTGAAAGGACTGGGATTGACCCCTATCAAGAGTGCTTCTGTTAATTGAATTAGGCACTTCCCCATCCTCTTTTGTGAATACTGAGCAGAAATATTCGTTCAGTATCCCTGCTTTTTCACTGTCCCCTCTGCCCACCCACCATTCATTTCTATTCAGCCTCACTATCCCTCCTTTGTCTTTCTATGCTCACTGATGTACCTATAAAAGGTTTTATCCCACTTCTTAACCGAGTTGGCTGTCTTTTCCTCAGTTTGGGCCTTTGCTATTCTGACTTCCCTCCCTGCTTCCTTCTGCCTTAACTGGTACAGCCCTCTGTCCTACTCCTTCTGTGTTTCCTTATACTTCTGGAATGCTATCTTTTTCTTCCTGACTTTCACAGCCACCTCTTTTGAGAACCATAGTGGCTTTTTCTTTCATTTTGATTTGTTTATTTGCTTCACACAAAGGCTTGTTGCCTATGTGATGGCATTTTTGATGATTCCCCATTGTTGCGCCACACCTCCTTCTAGCCTGTTTGCTAGTGCTTTTCTGAGGCACTCTCCCATCTTGCCAAAGTCAGCCATCCTGAAGTCCAGTACCCTCACTTTTGTATGGCTTGACTCTGTAACTGAGTTTAATGTGAACCACACTGTTTGATGGTCACTTGTTCCCAGATGGCAACCCACTTCTAGATCTGAGATCCTCTCACTGCCCCTGTTTGAGAGTATGAGGTCTAAGATTCCCTAATCCCTTTCTTAGCCAGGTCCTTTGTCCCTAGGTGGACAATGACATCCAGCTCCCTCCCCTGTGCAACTGCTCCAGCAATCCTGAGGATTCGCTCCCTGTCCCTCCAAGCCATGGCACCAGGCAGGCACCTTACCTTCCTCCCCCAGTTCTACCTTCCTAACAATGGAGTCCCCCACCAGGAGTTGTTTCCTTCCCCTGTGGGGTCCCCTGCCACCCTCCTGTGGGTCTCCTTTGTGGAGGTTCCCAGCATCCTCCTTGGTCTCCACTGCAGGCACCTCCATAGAGGAACCACACTTTGCCATAATGGCATAGGAATTGTGTAGAGGTACAACTGGAGGGATGTGCCTCTGTTCCACCACCCTCACCCTCCCTGAGCCCACTGTGGTCCAACCGCTCCTCTTTCCTGGCAACCTCTGAGGCAATGGCAGTGGCACTGATGGTCCCCTGGATGGATGAGGAGGTCCCACAAATCCTGGCCAACTCAGCCTGGAGATGAGCAACCTCCTCCCTCAGCCCAGAGAGGTGCCTGCAGATGGGACAACACCACATCCTCCAGAGCGTCTCCGGAGACTGCTGCTCCACAGCCACTGCACTGCACCACTCCCATCATGTCTTATTTCTGGCCCTTAACTGTTTTCAATCCTTACTCTTTCCTCTGTTTTTTTTTCTCTCTCCTTACTTTCTGCCTGTGTGCCCTTTAAGCTCCTGATTGTCCTGTTCTTAGACAAGAATATCCTATATCTCTCAGTAGACCCCTTACTTGCTCAGAGGCAGACCTCCAGCAGCTAGAGGGGGCCAGAGAGCTACTCTTGCCCTTCTAGGATGGTGGGTCTTTGGTGGCTCTGTGATCACTCACTTCCTGCTCCCAAACAGGAAGTTCCTGTTGCCAGTCAAATTCTGTGCCTATAAAAGTAGAACTAGCTTTGGGTGGGAGGGTGGAGGGGAGGGAAGGAGGGCAATATAGTCCCAGTAGAGAAGTCCAGTCACACAGCAGTCCTTTCTCCTGGTGTCTTCTGCCAAGCTACTAGCAAAATCTTTCTAAGGCAGTCTTTAAATGTAGCTTCCTTCTAGCTAAGCCACTCCCCCTACTTACTAGATCTTTCTACAAGTAATTTAAACCTCACAGCTATCAAGTCCTTTCAATCACCTGAGATTTACACCTAGATAACTGTTCAGATAACCATTCAGTTCAGTTAACTCAGACAAACACACACTTTTTTTTGTTTTGTTTGTTAGTTTTTACCCTAAATTAAAGTTCCAAGCACAAGAGTTCTACTTCTTTAGTCCCAGCAGAGAAGTCCAGTCACACAGCAGTCCTTTCTCCTGGTGTCTTCTGCCAAGCTACTAGCAAAATCTTTCTAAGGCAGTCTTTAAATGTAGCTTCCTTCTAGCTAAGCCACTCCTCCTACTTACTAGATCTTTCTACAAGTAATTTAAACCTCACAGCTATCAAGTCCTTTCAATCACCTGAGATTTACACCTAGTTAACTGTTCAGATAACCATTCAGTTCAGTTAACTCAAACACACACTTCTTTTGTTTTGTTTATTAGTTTTTTTTACCCTAAATTAAAGTTCCAAGTACAAGAGTTTTACTTCTTTAGTTCCAGCAGAGAAGTCCAGTCACACAGCAGTCCTTTCTCCTGGTGTCTTCTGCCAAGCTACTAGCCCACTGGAGACCCCACTGATCTTAATAACTACAGGCCAATCTCCTTACTCCCTATTCTGTCCAAACTACTGGGAAAAAGTGGGAGTGGCCATCTCAGAAATTACTTAGATTCCACAAAACTACTTAATCCACTACAATCAGGTTTTAGACCACGACACAGTACCATTTCGGCACTTGCTAAAGTGACTAACGACTGGCAGTGCTAGTTGGATGCTAAGAATTTTGTTTGTGCAGTATTGTTAGACCTGAGTAAGGCATTTGATACTGTTGATCTTGACCTGCTCCTTTTATCCCTCTGCAACATTGGCCTAGATCAACCATCACTGAGATGGTTTTCTAACTATCTCATATGTCGGTTTCAGCAGGTAAAAGCAGAAGGGGAACTCTCTTCTTTAAAACCTGTATCGAGAGGTGTTCCACAGGGCTCTATTTTGGGTCCACTGCTTTTCACAATTTACATTAACAGAATTGATATCAGTATCAAAGCAGCCAACATACACCTCTTTGCAGATGACCCAGTGTTGTATATCAGCAGACCGACCCCTGGAGCATCATGTAGTGACCTACAACAAGACTTCAACCAGCTACAACTACAACTTCTAAACCAGAAACTACTCCTAAATGCCAAAAAAATAAGGCAATGATCTTTTCACCCTGTTTCCATGCAGCCTCCCCTGTAACGACACCAATGATCCTTGCACTCCTAGGCGAATTCTTGGAATTTGTAACAAAGTTCAAATATCTGGGGGTTTGGATTGACCATAGAATTTTCTTCATGGAACACATAGAAGAACAGGCAAAAAAGCTCAGACAGAGACTTGATCTCTTTTATAGAATTAACTATCTCCTTTTGAGGGATGCTAAGATGAGACTGGTCCAAACCACGTTACTTTCCCTTCTGAACTATGTGGATTTCCTCTACAGTCAGGGTCCTGTCACAGTGCTTGCAAAGCTTGACACACTCTGCCACAGAGCTCCAAGGTTTATTACTGGCCTTCCATATTTATCGCACCACTGTATCTTATTCTCGGCTATGGAATGGTCTTCCCTTACATACAGGAGACAGAGAAATGCCACCTTCTGGACCTTCAGAGTAATTACCAAGAAATTGCCCCACTATATTTAGGACTGCCTTCCACTAAGTATGATAGACAAGTACGTGTTGAGAAGTGCCTCCTACATTTCTCTGACGGTGCCCAAGGTCAAATCACGGTTTGGCAGGGCTTCTATAAGTTACATGCTACCTCTATTATGGAATAAGCTGAAAAAAACATTGCAATTGGTCCTCCCCATTACTTTAATGGCTTTCAAAACACTATATGCTCACTCCTTTAAAGAATATTGTAATTGCTCCCCATGATCATTGTCTCATCCTTAGGAGTGGATCTAGTGGCAGCTACATGCTGTCCCATAAACATCCTCTTCTCCTTCCCATATCCTTCCACCTCCATCTCCTCCTACATTTCACATTCCCTCTCTTTCCTTCCCTTCAGTTGCCACTGTTATGTGTTATTGTAACCATACCCAAAGGTCGTACCCTTAAGCTGAGAATGACCCCCCCATACCAATCCCGACATGGAGTCTGTACAAAATCCACTTGGCTATGACAACAGTCCCTGGTATCCCACAGATTACTCTTGGGCCCCCCTGCTTCATCTCATCTACTTTCTTCCCCTGCTACCTCCTCCTCCTCCCACCCCCTGTCAAAATCTTCTTAATAACCTTATACAACAGCCTTGACCCCTTCCTCCTTCCTCTGGCTTCCTTCAGACCATTGTGTTCACATTATTTAATTTCTGTGACTTCTTATATGTTTGTAATTACTATTGTATATGCCATGCTACTGTTATCAGATTCATGGCATCTGTTTCTGTACAATTACATCTTATATTGTTGGTTGTGTAATCCATGTGTACATTATGATTATGTGTTGTCCAGGTACATCTTGAAAATTAGCATTGCTCAATGGTGTTCACCTGGTTAAATAAAGATTTTGATTTGATTTGATTGGAAGTTCAGTATAAGGAATTGGATGGCTTATTTGGGCATGATGTCATGACTATAATTGTATATGCTCTTCTGGTACACTGGCTGAAGTAATTATGGGTATTTCTGTGGTATGATTGTCCATGAGATGAACTGTGGTGGTTTATAGTTGGTTAGGTTTACAAGTAATCCAATGCTGAAAAACTTGAGAGAAGCTCGGAGGTGGATATATGGAAGAATCTGGAGGTTGGATTGGTAGTGAGGTCAAGTAGTGTGAAATGCCAGAGGGTCTTAGTGCTATGGCTCATTAAGACTGGTTGGGAGGAAAGACTGGGATAGTGAATTTGCCTTGATGGTTGTGGATTTCCAGATAGAAAATTGGAAGAGCCTGATCTCGGTGATAGTCTTTACCGGAGAGATTAACGGAGATAATTCATGAAGGATAGGCTGGAGGGACTGCTGGATAGGCGGCTAACTCAACTGATGGTAATAAATGAGAAATGCAGATGAGTGTATGAGATATGGTGATGTCCAGGAGCTAGAAACAGTGGTTTAGATAGCATGACGTTAGTAAGCAGCTAGGCACTGGAGATTCAACAATGAATGTTCTGGAAAGACAGCTGAGAAGGTCATAGGACTAGCAATGTCTGTTGAGGAAGTAGGAGTCGAGTAATATGGACAGCAGAGTCAGTGATGGTGGGAGGGCTGCAGAAGGTAAAAAGGAAAATGTCCGTAGTGGCATGAGGTGTCTTGAGGTTCCTGGTATCCATAGCAATGATAATGGTTATGGAGTTGGAGCATAACTGAAGGCTTTAAGTCCTTTCTGTGTAGGAGGATAGTCCGTAAGACATGGTTGACAAGGAAGTCACAGTGATTGAATGGACAGGATTTGTAGGGAGTATCCAATAGAGATTGATGAGATCCTTCTACTGTCCAGTCAAATGAGATTCAGGAATGATCATGAGGAGCTGATTGGGCAGTATTGAAAATTCTATGATGATGTAAGAGTTTATGAGGTATGTTATTCAGAAGTAGTTTCCTGAGGTAACATGAACAAGTGATTCATTGAGTAGTGGATGGGAGCTGCTAGAAAGGCCAGAGCAGGAGTATGAGATGGATAAACAGGAGGAGGAGTTGACTGGGTGGTAATACTGGCCAGTGATAAGGTAATATGCCCCAAAGAGCCACAGCAAATGAGACGAAGCCCCAAGCCTGGAAGGCGAAGAAGAAAGACAGGTATCCAAAATGGCAAGAAAGTTCAGAGGGAATCCTAATGGATGTCTCAGTAATGCTTGGAAGGAATGATCTGGAGAAGGACCTGGCCTATGTGAAGCCTATGACACACAGTGCAGGAAGGAACAGGACCAGATAAGTTCTTCAGCGAACAGCAGCAGAATGTGGGAAGGCTGTAGCAAGTCCCAAGAGGATGATCCATGGAAGGTCAAGGAGCGAAACTAAGTACAAGAGCAACTTGAGTTGAGATACATGAGTCCCTCAACTGTCGAAGGCATCAAACGATGAGTGGAAAGGATGGAAGGCATTGGAATGAAGAAGGATGAAGTTCCCACATCCGAAGGAGAAAATGAACTCATACAGCAACTAGAAGGGGTGACTTGCAGGAAGTAAATCCATGAGGCATTTGAACAGGATTGAGACTGAGACTTGAACGAGCTGGCAGGATCAAAATCCTGAGGGAAAGGAGACCCAAAGGAGGTTGAGTACAATGGTCCGTGGAATGCAGGATGGAGACTACTAAGGAAGGATGCAAGGCAATTGGAGCAGAGGAATCCAGTTCCAGATGGGAAACAGTAATTGGGTAGGAGGTTTAAAATGCAGAAGGATGAACAGTCAGGTGCAGACACAGGCTCCTAACTGAGGCAGTTGAGGAGAAATGACCTGGACTCGACACATCAGATAAAGTACGATGGTGGAAGTGAAATCTATAAGCAGTTCATGTACAGGAGGGAGCAACAAGTGTTGATCTGGTAAGGTTGAAACAGTCAATTGCAGTTATGAGCTACAAGTCCAGGAAATTTAGGAGAGATGACCAGAATCCGATATCACCAGGCAGAGGTAGGAGGATAGAGGTAATTGAGTTGATGAGGGCCTGCTCCAAACAGGAGCGCTATCTAGATATGAGACAGAGATGGTATTGAGCTAGTGGAGTCATAGGAACAAGCATCCAAACTAGGGAGTCAGTGTGAAATGGCCTGCAGGTGAAGTCGGTAGGAGCAATTAGGAGGCGGAAGGTGGTGAGGTAGAGAGACTCCATTCCTGAGGACAAGCGGCAATCTGCATGAGGAATAGGATGCAGAAGGTGTAAACAGTCAAATGCAGAGTCTGGCTCCTAGCCTTGCAAGTCAGAGTGATAGAACGGGAATAAAGGCTGCAGTCCAGGTAAAATGGAGGCGGCAAGTAGGGCAAGGTTTTATTCTTGCAAGGAAGTGACAGCTGGGGTAACATGCTGAGAATGCATAAGGCTGAAGCAGGCAGAACGGAGATGCAGGCATCCATAGAAGACCATCGAGGTGGATGATCTTGACTTGAGACAGCTAGGCAGAGGTAGGATGATGAGGGCACATGCGGTGAAGAAGTTCCATTCCCGAAGGGAAGTGGTGACTGGTGTGAGGTAGAGAAGGCAAGATATGACATAGTAAATTGTTGACATGACTTCCATCCTTGGTAGTCGGGGTGAGCTAACCTGCACTCGATGCTGCCAAGCAGAGTTAGGGACAGAGGATGTCAGCCGGTAAGTAGTAGGAGGTAGTAATTTTAATGGAATCCCATCTCTGGTAGACAGGCGAAGCCTACCTTCGCTCAGCACCTCAGAAGGTGCGAGTTAGAGATGGAGTCTGGAGTACTGCTGGTATGGGCTGGCTGAAGCTCAGAATGCTGCTGTAGAAAGAAAGTATATTAGGGAACTGAGATGTGATAGGTAACATGAATTAAATACAGGTATGGTAAGACAGATGGAGCATAATGGAAATGATAGGCACAGAGACAGGCAGTGCTGTAGGGAAGATTCAGCTGTGGAAGCAGGAACAATGCAAGGGAAGGAGGCCCACTGTAAACTGAAGCAGGAACCTGGGGGAGAGAAGTAAGTGGGTGCTGGTGATTGAGGATGGAGGCAATATCAGCAAGAAGGCTGGGAGGATTAGGAGCATTGACACATCCTGTTAAAGCACTGTTGGCATGGTAGGGTTAAATGAGGAACTGACTGTGGACTCAGACCCGATGAAGTTCGAGTGCATTCACCAACTCAGGTGACATTAACGGGTTGTAGTAGGGTACACAGTGTGGGTCGCAGTAGAATGGTGCCATGGAACATATAAGAAGTCTTCAGGGGGCTGTAGGAGATTGCTAAGCAGTGAATACGTAGCAGGCAGGAGGAACATCAGAGACAGTAGTGGTTAGTATGGGTGCTGTACAGAGGAAGCTCTGAGTCAAAGGTACTAAAACACACCGCAGTAAAATTCAGTAGATGAACATTTGGAAACATGGTAAGAGATTGGCCGAGTCAGAAAACATGTCCACAGCTATGGGGACTATGCAAGGCTTATGTCATAGGTAGATCGGCAAAAGTCAGGGGAGGTAGGTAGGCTCTGGGCGCTGGTGGAGTGGTGATCAATGTGGAGCAGGGAGTCAGGGAATCCATGAATAGGGAGAGAGGCCATGACCAGGCCAAATAATGATTTTGTTGCAATGGTCACCCTGGTAGCCTCCTACATGATATGCTGAGTAAGGCGGAATACAGCATCTGATTACATAAAATAGAGTTATTTGTTTGTAAATATCAACAAGAGGTGGGCTGTGGTATGTATCATTTTTACCATGCCTGGAAAATGTAGTTTACAATCAAAAAACAGCATTCCTCAATAGAATAGAGAAAGTAATATATGGGTAACAATGTTTCAATGGCAAACGGAGAGAAGGAGTGAACACAGCAAACAAGTGGAAGGAGCAAGAGGCTGTGTAAACGAGTTTGTTTTATATAGGAAATACTGTTAGTAAACGGTTTAAAAACTTACTGAATGCAGCAGAAAATAAGCTGGAAGGGGGATAACTTCAGTGTCAAGTGATGGTGGTGCAATATGCAAGTCTGGTGCTGGGGCTAACGACCATTTGTCTTAACCAGGGATTCAAATACCTGACTGCAATGTATGGGGTGCTTATCGGAAGAGAGATCACCTCAGAGAAAGGTGGCGGGGAATCCCACAGGAGCGCTGTGGTGTGCAGCAGCAGGGGAGTAGAGGAGGAGGAGAATGGGATGCCTGCAGGGGATGGCCAGTAGGCAGGCATGCAACAGAGGGGAGAAGGAGGAAGCACAAATTTAGCTGGGGATGGTCACAGGCATCAGCGGTAAAGAGGACAGAATGCTGGCGAAAAGTCCAAAAAGAGACAAGAGAGGGGGAAAGCACCCTAAACAGAAGGAGGAGATGAGCGAGGAAGGGAGCAGGGAGGAATAACAGCCACTGAAGGAGGAAAAACAAGCCAGGACAGAGACAGCAGGTGAGACAAACAAATGACACAAGGAGGCAAATGACAGGAGGGCAGGGGGGATGGCGCAAAAAGTGGAGAAACAAACTAAAAGAGCAGCAGGAGCAAAGGCAGCACAGCCACACATGCCATGCAGGGAGCCCAAGGAACAAAAAACACTCCCTAAGCAAGGGAGGTGTGTTAGTGGAGGGTTTAAGTAGAGGTTGTGGGAGGAGCTATTCCCCAAATTGAACCTCGGGCTTAAGCCCTCCCAAAACTTAATCCTGCAAACAGTGCATCAAGCTGCATTGTTTTTCCTTTGGTGGTAATTTGATTAGCTGTTCCTTCCTGGTATTTCTGGACCATGACCCTTGAGAGTTTCACCACTTGTGGCCTGTATACTTTTAACAGTGCAACCTGGAGCTTTCTGAGCAAAATCAAGTCATAATCAGCATGCCACAAACAAATGTGAATACCTCATGAACTATAAGTGCTACACACCAAGTACGACAAGCAAAGTTGTTCAGCACAAACTTACCTTTTCAATGGTACTATGCAATTAATTATAAGTAGTTCCTATTTTTTTTCTATATCGATTGAAATAGCAAAAACATTTTTTTTTCAATAAAAAGCCAATGGAAAAATTTTTTTGTGGGAAAATATTTAACATATCAACACCAAATTAAACATCCATACATTAGATGGAGGTACAAAACTAATTTTGTACTAAAAAACAGTTTTTCTAATATGATGCATGTATTTCTTTTCTGTTTTATTAAGGTTGTTAAGTGAGGCTTGAGAGACAAATATCACCCATTAACACCATACTATGCAAAAATGTGAATATCTTCTAAAGTACACATAACAGACACAAAGTATCAGTGGCAAAGTTGTTTAGCAGAACGTTACCTTTCCAACAGTGCTATGCAGTCAATTGTACCCTCTCCAGTTTGTGAAATATTTAAGTTTTAAGCAGTAACGTCCTTAGGCATCAAAAGTCCTCAGTGACACAAAGTGCAGGCTGTCTGGAGGCATTAAAGACCTCAGGAGTATCTTTTCTGCTGCCACCTACCGGTATCTTGGGGCCTGGAGGCAAATTTAATCCTGTGCAATAGGGCATCATCATGCTGCAGTGTGTGTGTGCGTTGTTTGTGTTTGTGATTCCTTGCCTTATTTTTGACATAATGGAGGAACCACACACACCATTGGACACAGATCATGTGTCCTTCCATCCACGTTCAGTCTGTCAGTGTTAACATTGATGCTTTAGGGAACATGTCTATGATGGCCTCTGCTATATCATGTTAGTAAGGCCATCAAAGTCACAGAAATCCCACTTACTGCAGATGATGTGCTGTCTGTGCATGATTAATTTAAGGAGGAAGAATTAATCCTGTGGACAGTATTTCAAGCTACAGTAATGTTTTTGTTTCTTTGGGATTGATGGTCTTTTCTTGGTATTTCAGGGACACTTGGACGATTGTCCTTTAGGGCACTACTGTGGAAGAAACCTGGAACTTCAATCTCAGAGTGCAGCTGATGATCCCCCAATATCAAGCAGGCCGTGAAAGATATGCATAAACATAGAGCTATATAAATGATACATTGTAGCAGAATGCCTCTGCATGATAATTTAAGGAGGCAAAATTAATCCTGCACAATGAATCATCATGCTGCAGCTTCACAGGAGTGTGTGTGTGTGTGTGTGTGTGTGTGTGTGTGTGTGTGGCATTGAAACATCAAAACATCACTCACACATCAATAAAGTGACATCAGACATGAAAATGTCAAAAAAGAAGCGGGGGTTGGGGTGCAGGGTCTGGCTATGTTGTTGCACCATGTTTTTATGGGACGTTTCACAGCAAAAAAAAAAGGTCTCTCATCTCATCTTAATTGAGTCTCTCATATCTGCAAGTGTGTGCAAGAACTAAATCAATGTGTACTTTCCTGTTAGTCATTTGAATCTCTCCTGTGACTCATACTTATTAGCCAGTCTGGATAATCCCCTGCTGTATGCCATGTCTATAATGGTACTGGTTTGTTTCAGACTTCAAACTGTACAAATGTGAACTAAAGTCAAACCACTTGAGAGTCACATCAAAATATCAATACAAAGAACTGGGGACTGGGTTACCTAGTGTCATATTTTCATTGGACTTTTCACCAACAGTCATCCTGTGGCAATGTGGCACACATGAATTGATGTTCTGTCGTACCTGCACTCTCTGTCTGTAAAACACAGTTGGCAAACTTTGCAGATGCAGCCAGCAAGTGTGTACTAGCAGGCACACGAGGAGAGGAGTCCACACTACTACTTTGACATATTTCTCTACACACAGTGACACACGTCATCACTATTCAGACTGGTATTAGAGAGAAGAAGAAGAATCAGTTTTTATATAGCTCTTTTCATATACAGTGTATCCCAAAGCGCTTTACAAGCAATGCTAGACTGGTAGTGAAGTGACTGAATGTGTAGTAGCGGCCATATCGCACATCAACACCCACACACAGCCCGGACAATAGCATGAACTGGTTTTATGGGAAGGGGAATGTTGACCAGTACACCAGGAATATCCCCTACTCTTTGCAAAGAATGCCCTGGGTTCTTTTACTTCCACCTGGACACCCACTGGGACAGCACCAGGATGGGAAGAAGGGACCTCGGTTTAACATCTCATCCAAAGGATGGCATACCCCAGCAGTACAGCACCCCTCCCCAATACTGCACTCGGGTGGCAGTGTTCTAGGTTCGAGTCCAGTCCCGGTGTGGGATGAGAACCGACGACCTTCTGGTCCAGAGGCAGATGTGCTACCAACTGAACCACGCTGATGCTGAGAGTGTTAAAAAAGGCCAGCAAAACCACATACATACTCACGCACACTCACACATGCATACCATTCACTGCAACATGATGCCCTGAGCCCAGTAATGCATGGTTAACTTGAGGAGGAAAAATTTAACCTTGCACATTAGGGCATTATGCTGCAGTGATTGTGAATGTGTGTGTGTGTGTGTGTGATTTACCTTCTTGATTTTAGGGACAAGACCACAGACACAGAAGTCACAAGTGACATCACATGCCTGCACTGTGAAATGTGATCATCTGGTTCTACTCCCAAGTTCCTTCCATCAGTGGTCACCTTGGTACTTTCTGAGCATCATTTATCATCATCCTGTCCATGGTGGCAGTGGCACCAACTGTCAACAAAGGCAATGGGCAAGACCATGAAAGCCACAGAAATCACACTGCCACAGGATGGTGTCCTGTCTATGCATGATTAATTTAAGGAGGCAAAATTAATCCTGTGGACACTGCATCAAGCTGCTGTGTTTTTGCTTTTGTGGGATTCATGGCCCTTGCCTGGTATTCGGGAACAACCTTCTGGATGAACTGGTGATGATCTGTAACTTCCACTCTCTACTGTTGGAAGCAGTCTCAGAGAAACGTGCAGGTGATTCCCCCCTTCCCAAGCCCTAACATCAAAAAGGCCATGAAGACAGACAGACACAGACACACACACACACTGCACTGCAGCATGATGCCTTGTTCTGCATTATTAATTTAAGGAGACAAAATTAATCCTGCAAAAATGTGGCATCATTCTGCAGTGTGTGTGTGTGTGTGTGCTGTGTGTGATTGAAATAACATGTGTTTATGGCCATTATCAAAGTAAGATTAAGAAACACATCTGTCATCTTTCACCTCCTCAACTGTGTGCAAGTACTAATCTCTTACATCTATCATAGATGCCCAATTTGTTGATAAGCTGTCTGTCTAACTGTGCTGCAAA
This sequence comes from Neoceratodus forsteri, assembly GCA_016271365.2. NCBI lineage: Eukaryota > Metazoa > Chordata > Ceratodontiformes > Ceratodontidae > Neoceratodus > Neoceratodus forsteri. The sequence continues at coordinate 409,314,234 of CM028137.1, forward strand.
TTGTCCGTTTCAGCCTTCAAACTGTGGAATGTGTACTACTAATTGCAAGTTAGTGAACAAAGCTGACCCTCCCCCCCCAAAAAGGCCAATTGGGTAAACAACTTGAAAGTCACAGAAAGATGTCAGTACAAGGAACTGGGGGCCTGATTACATTGTACCATATTTTTATGAGACTTTCCTAAGTCACACACAGTAAAATTCATAACCGTCATTTAGGTGGCAACTGCCATTTCTTGCGCTTATCTTCTATAACATCTTGCCAGTCTGTCCACCTCCAGCTGCCTGCCTAACTATTAATGTTGCACTTTGTGTTCACAGTATGCCAGCCTGCCTCTGTCTTCTGATGAGAAAACAGTGCATACTTCACGAACATAAGCAACCCTGCTGCGTTGCTCCACACAAAGTAAATAATATGGACAGCGTGAGCCTGGTAATCATGCTGCAGTGATTAACATTACAGTTCTTGATCGGTGGCACGGCATTTACAAGCTCCTTCCAGCAGCATTGGTGCAAACTGATATGCCAGGTTCAGAGTCCAAGTCACGGTGCCTATTTGTCAACAAGACCAGGCCAGCAAGGCCACTTAGACTGAACTGCATCATGATATCCTGTGTAATGATCATGATATCCAGTGTAATGTTCATGATTCATTTTTAGGAAGCACAATTAATTGTGGCTGCAGACAAGGTATAATGATGCAGTGTCAGTTTGTGTGCCTTTGCTGGTCTTTCTGATATTGATACAGCAGCCCTTGCAAGTGCTGACAGTACACTCACACTTACAGACTTAATGGTGCCTGTGTAAAGTGTTGACTGAGATGCTGTATGTATTTTATTGTGTAAAATGTCTGTAAAATGTCAGTAGCATGCTTTCCAGACTGAAATAATCAGTATAGTTATCGCACTGGGAGGAATGCAAAAAGATGAACAAAACATACACAATAAAAAATGCCAACGCAATATCACTGTTTCATGTATGTGTGTTTTTAATAATGCATGTAACAAATATGCTAATTTCCAAAAATGTACTCATCAGCAGAAGATATTGAGTCATTTGTACTCCTCTTAAATTAGTTTTATTCAGCTCACTTTAAAAATGAGGAGAACAATACTCACACTCAGAAATCTTATCTGGAGCCTGCATACTCCCATGAACCTTCTACCCCTATCTACCTCCCTCTCCTTCCCTTAAGACACAACCTGATGACAAGCCCTAGTGCTTAATATAGTTCTTAGATCACACGTCTGCTTTTTTTGGTGCAACCCCTAATTACTACCTAGCAATGTGCGAATCAGTGACTTGGGCTGGTACTATGTGGGACAGAGATGGGAGAGGGGGGCATGATAGCATTTAAAATGTTATATTGTGAGTCCTAACAGCATGAGGGAAAATATAGGGGGTACCGAAGTGTCACTGTTCAGAAATCACACCTGCTCTAAACACCTATGAGTATATCCTGGTCTGACTGGAAAAAAATCTCTATTGAAGGGAAAGTGGCAGCCTTAGGGACATGGCGGACATACTAGGAAGCAGTATGGCACAGTGGTTTAAGGCTCTGAGCTGCAAATCTGGAGACCTGGGTTTGAATCCCACAGCCCCCCACTTGCATACTGTGTGACCCTGAGCAAGTCACTTAAGTTACTCGTGCTCCCAGGTTGCACCACAAGCTTTCAGCTTAGTGTGTCTCACCTGGTAAAATAATGGGTAAAAAAAAAACAAAAAAATAGAGTCTGCTTTTCAAGGGGACTGTGTACGGCTGTAGCTAAGCCCGGTCTCTCATGGCTGCAAGGTGAATCAGTAGGCTGATTCCCCTGAGTGCAGGAGGAATATCTATGGCTGTTCCTGGATTTGTGTGTCAACATAATTATGAGCCCTTTAGGAAAGACTGTGGATAGTGAAGTGACACCTGTGTGGCTCTCTTTAATTTGGTACATGTCCTGGGGGTGCTGCTTCCCACATAACAAATAGGTGGGGATAACCTGCAATTAACCTTCAGGACCTGAGACTCAGAACCACTGGGCTTCCACATAGTAGCTAGAACCTGTGTGAAGCATGCGGGTGAACAAGCGTGATGCCTTGATGTACCCGCCCTTCCCAGTAAGATAATGGAGCGAAAAGCTCCCATTAACCTAGGTATCCTATGAGCCTCATCCCCACTTACATCCCCTGTGTAGATATCCTCATACACCAGCAGAAAAGAAAAGCCCATAATAATAAAACATCATGTTTAACAAGTCTAACACATGTAGCCAGGGTTGCCAGCCAGCAATAACTTGGTGTTGAGCCAAGTCACAAGAGTCCAGGGTCACAGATCCTGTGGCAAAATCAGGGACTCTACCAAACCACTTTAAGACTGATAGCATGAAGAAAAAGTTAGCACTGGAATCCTGACCCCATTACGTGTGTGAACCCCCATAGTCTACTACCACTCATCAACAGAGACACTGGCCATGCTGTTTATCCACCCTCGCGGCCCTCCCCCTGCATTGTCAAGGCCCTGACTGATTAATGGGGTTTTGGTCCACAAAAACATGCCTCTGGTGAATGGCTCACTTAGTTAAATTCCTACTCCCCTATCACTGTTGCTGGAATCCCCCAGTTAACTGAAAAAAAAACCCCATGTCTATTTATTTTCTTACTGCAAGGGCAGCACCAAGGCCATTAACAGGTTTGAATCCTGCCAGCCTGGTGAAATCAGTGATAGCTTAGCTGCACTTGGGTCCAGGGGAGAGGAGCATTATCTGCCAAGAGGTAGCTGAGATAAAAGCAGTGGCGGGGAGGGGAAGTCCTATAAAAGGACAGAAACATAGAATTTGATGGCAGATAAGGACAGCTTGGCCCTCCTAGTCTGCCCATTTTCCTACCTAACAGATAAGCTGCAGATCCTAGTTAACCAACAGCTTACTTCCTCCTACCCCCCACTAGGACTGCCTTATGCCTGTCCCATGCATTCTTGAATTCCCCCACTGTTCTTGACTCCATGACCTCCTCAGGGAGGCTGTTCCATGCATCCACAACCCTCTCTGTGGAAAAAATACTTCCTCACATTATCTCTGAGCCGTCCCCCCTCTATCTTCAAATTATGTCCCCTTGTTCTTGCACAACTCTATTTCTGGAAGATGTTACCCTCTTGGACTTTGTTGATTCCCTTGAGATACTTGAAAGTTTCTATCATGTTCCCTCTCTCCCTTCTTTCCTCAAGGGTATACATATTAAGCTCCTTTAGTCTTTCTTCGTATGTCTTCTGGTGCAGACCCTGCACCATTTTGGTTGCCTCCTCTGGACAGCCTCCACTCTGTCTATGTCTTTGCGGAGATGGGGTCTCCAGAACTGCACACAGTACTCCAGATGGGGTCTCACCAACTGTCTGTACAGAGGGATAACAACTTCCTGTTTTCTACTATTGATGCCTCTTCCTATGCATCCCAGTATCCCCCCAGCCTTCCTTACTGCCTTCTCACATTGCTTGCCCACCTTTAGGTCATCTGATATAATTACCCCCAGGTCCTTTCTATTTTACTGTTGTCAGTATCTCACCTCCCATTGTGTACACTTCCCTGGGTTTTGTTTCCCATGTGCATTACCTTGCACTTCTTTGCTTGAATCTGAGCTGCTACATTTGACCATTCCTCCAACCTTGCCAAGTCCCTTCTCACCCTTTCCACTCCATCTTGTGTATCAATCCTGTTGCAGATCTTTGTGTCATCTGCAAAGAGACATACTTTTCCTTCCAGTTCCTCTGCAATGTCACTTATAAAGACATTAAAAAGGCCCGATCCCAGTACTGAACCCTGCGGTACCCCGCTAGTAACCCTCCTTTCTTCACTGTGTACTCCATTTACTACTACCCTTTGCTTCCTGTTGTCTAGCCAATTTTTTATCCAGGCCACCACCTTGGGACCCACTCCAAGGCTGGTTATCTTGTGTATTAATCTTTTGTGTGGGACTGTATCAAATGCCTTGCTAAAATCTAGGTAGGCCATGTCCACAGCCCCTCCCTGGTCTACTACTTTGGTCACCCAGTCAAAGAAATCTATTAGATTCATTTGACATGACCTTCCCATCGTGAATCCATGCTGCCTTGGATCCTGTGCCCCACTGGCCTCTAGGTACTCAACAATTCTTTCCTTCAGAAGTGATTCAATCATTTTCCCTACCACTGGGGTCAAACTAACTGGTCTGTAGTTTCCTACCTCTGTCCTGCTCCCACTTTTGTGAAGAGGAATCACATCTGCCCTCCAGTCCTCGGGTACCACCCCATCCTCCCATGATTTTTTAAAGAGAGTAGTCAGCGGTGTCACTAGTTCTACCCTTAGTTCTTTTAGAATTCTTGGGTAAATCCCATCAGGCCCCATTGCTTTGTCCACCTTCAATTTTATTGGTTCTTTCAGAACCCTTTCTTCTGTAAATGGACTGGTATCGACCCCCATCTTCAGAGTGTTTCTCTTGTTTGGTTTAGGTAACTCCCCCTCCTCTTCCTTTGTGAATACTGAGCAAAAATATTAGTTTCAGTATCCCTGCTTTTCACTGTCACCTCTACCCACATTCCTCCCTTTATTAAGCTTCAGTATCCTCCTTTGGTCATTCTTCGCCTCTAATGTACCTATAAAAGGTCTTATCCCCTTCTTAACAGAATTGGCTATCCTTTCCTCAGTTTGGGCCTTTGCTATTCTGACTGCCTTCCCAGCCTCTTTCTGCTTTAACTGATAAAGTTCTCTGTCCTGCTCCTTCTGTGTTTCCTTATATTTCCTGAATGCTGTCCTTTCTTCTTAACCTCCTGCTACCTCTTTTGAGAACCATAGCGTTTTTTCCTTCGTGTGTTTTATTGATTTGCTTTACACAAAGGCTTGTTGCTTCTGTGATGGCTGTTTTGATCACTCCCATTGTTCCTCCTCCTCCTTCTTGCCTGTTTGCTAGTGCTTTTCTGAGGCACTCTCTCATTTTCCCAAAGTCAGCCCTCCTAAGAGTCCAGTACTCTTGCTTTTGTATGGCTTGATTGTATGGCTGTGTTTATCATGAACCACACTGTTTGGTGGTTGCTTATTCCCAGATGGCTACCCACTTCTAAATCTGAGATTCTTTCTGTCCCCATTTGAGAGTACCAGGTCTAAGATTGCTCCCTCCTAGTGGGTTCAATACTAGCTGCCTGAGGCATGCCCTGTAGGCGTCAAGAATGACCCTGCTCTTGGATGTGCCTGCAGCAAAGGTGCTCCAGTTAACATCTGGCATATTCAGGTTCCCCATCAACAATATCTCCCTTTCTGCCATTCTAAGAAAGCCTTCTATCATTTCCTTGTCCATTCCTCCCCTGAGATGGGGTCTGTATACAACCCCATGCAGATTGTGGTGCCATTTCCTGTCTCCAGGGTGACCCAAAGTGCCTCATCTGCTCCTGTTAACTCTTTAGTTCTGTTGCTTTGATCCTTCCTTTACATAGAGAGCTACTCCTCCTCCTTTTTTACCCTCCCTGTCCCTCCTGTAGACTGTGTATCCCGGTATGTTGACATGCCAGTCATGGTTCTCTGTGTACCATGTTTCTGTGAGTGCCACAATATCCAGGCAACCCTCTTTCATCAAGGTCACTAGTTCAGGGAGCTTGTTACACAGACTACGGGCATTGGTACTCATCACCCTCCACTTTTTGATAGCCTTACCCCTTTTAGGCCCATTTCTGTCCTTACTGCCTTTGCCTTTTTTTACATTTAAATCTATTCTGCTCCCTAATAACTTCTGTACCTTGGTGTTTACCTCACTAATCACCATGTTTTGTGGGGAGGCTGGGATTTCCCTGCTCCTTTTCAGTGCCTCCCCCCTTGGCTAGTTTAAATGCTTGCCAATGAAGCATTTAAACCTCTCACCTAGGATTCTGGTTCCGCACCCTGGACAGATGCAGACCATTGCACCAGTATAGGTCTGCATCTCTCCAGGTGGCTCCCCAGTCCCCAATGAAGCCAAAACCCTGAGCTCCACACCAGTTTTTCAACCACTCATTGAATTCACTGGTGAGGAGTGCCCTAGCATCTCCCTTGCCATAGACAGGCAGCACCTCCGAGAAGGTTACCATATGTGCTACTTGTCTAGGGCCCCTTCCCAACTCTACAAACTCCTCTTGCACTGCTCTGATCCCATTCCTAGCCAGGTAATTTGTCCCTAGGTGGACAATGACATCCAGCTCCCTCCCTCATGCAGCTCCTCCCACGATCCTGAGGATTTCCTTCCTGTCCCTCCAAGCCATGGCACCAGGAAGGCACCTTACCTCCCTCTCCCCTTCCTCCCCCAATTCTACCCCCTAATGATTGAGTCCCCCACCAGAAGTTGTTTCCTTCCCCTGTGGGGTCCCATGCCACCCTCCTGTGGGTCTCCTTTGTGAAGGTTCCCAGCATCCTCCTTGGTCGCCACTGCAGGTGCCTCCATAGAGGAACCACTATCCACCAGAAGAGCGAATGATTTGTGGAGCGGTACAGCTGGATGGATGCAACTCTGTTCCACCACCTTCTCCCTCCCTGAGCCCACCCTGGTCCAGCCTCTCCTCTTTCTTGGCAACCTCTGAGGTAGTGGCATTGGCCCTGGTGGTCCCTGGGTGGGGGAGGAGGTTTCACGAATCCTAGCCAGGTCAGCCTGGAGATGGGCATCAACTTCTCTCAGACCAGAGAGGTGCCTGCAAATAGGGCAGCATTGCAGCCTCCAGAATGTCTCCCAGAACACTGCCGCCCCACAGCCATTGCACTGCACCACTCCTATCATGTCTTATTTTGTGTCCCCTGTACTGTTTCTCTGGATGCTTACTCTCTCCTCTCCTTACAATGCTCACCCTTCCTGTTCTGGGACAGCAACTTCCTCTCTTCTTCAGTAGCCTCCTTCTTCCTTGCTCAATATCAGACCACCAGCAGCTGGGGGGAGAGTGAGCTACTTTTTTTCCTTTAGTGTTGACAAAACCAATGTTTCTCTATGATCCTTCCCTTCCTACTGCCAAACAGGAAGTTCCTGTTGACAGTCAAATCCAGTGGCTACAAAAGTATAACTGGCTTTGGGTGGTGGGTGGAGGGGTGGGATGGAGGGCAATTAGTAAGAAAAAAGGCTAGCAACAGGAAGTTGTAATTTGACTCACCTGCTTTTATAGTGTCTAAACCACACCCCCAATTAAACTCTATTTCCTCCTACTGGTTTAGCAAAGTCAGCTGATACAGTACCCTTCCCAGCACAGAACACACACTGACTTTCTTTTCTTTCTTTTTTTTAACCCTAAATAAGACCCCTTTTACTTCTAATAAAGTTATCTATCTACTTAATCTTAACAGACACTGACTCCTGCTGAGATATAAGTTTTAAATTAATAAGAAAATGTAGCTTCTTTCGTTAGCTGCTTTCTGCTCTACAAGCAAGGCTAGCAACAGCTAGATACAATAACAATACAAGATAGACACACGTACAGTCATGTAGTGATGGGGATTGATGTTCTGTGCCCCCTGTTGTACTTGCTGTGGCTGCAAGTGACAGTTCTTTTGAGTACTTTTGGTTCTATCCACAACATTCACCCAGTTCAGGCAGAGGAAGATGTCATCATTGAATGAGGAGGTGAGAGTAAAGTCCATCTGAATGGAAAGGATTGTGGAATATCTTGTATCCAACAAATTACAGGATCCAAGGCAACATGGTTTCACAGGGGGAAGGTCATACCAGACAAATCTGATAGATTTCATTGATTGGGTGACAAAGGAGTGGGATCAGGGAGGAGTGGTAGATGTGGTCTACCTAGACTTCAGCAAGGTTTTTGACACCATTCCACATAAGAGACTGGTAAGCAAGTTGGGTAACTTGGGGTGGGTAATAAGGTGATAAGCTGGGTAAGAAACTGGTTAGAAGATAGGACACAGAAGACTGTAGTAAATCGAGTTTGCTCTGAGAAAAGGAGGGTGACCAGCAGGGTACCTCAGGGATCAGTGTTGGGACCGGTCCTCTTCAATGTCTTTATAAGTGACATAGCAGAGGAACTGGAAGGGAAGATTTTCCTCTTTGCGGATGACACCAAACTCTGCAATAGCTTGGACACTTTGGGGGAGGGGTGGAAAGGATGGGCAGGGATCTAAAAAGACAGGAAGAGCAGTCAGGAATATGGCAGCACTTTAGTCATAGAAACTCAGGAACCGAGAACAAAACAGGCAGAGTGATACTGACAAAGACCAAGCAGGAAAGAAGCCCAGGGAGTGATATTGACAATGACCAAGCAGGAAAGAGGCTTGGTGTAATCATATCAGATGACATAAAGATGGCCAGGTAGTTTACAGGGCAGTCAGAAGGGCTAATGGTATGCTGGGGTGCAAAGGAAGGGGAATCACCAGCAGGTAGAAGGAAGTGGTGCTGCCCCTATATAGATCACTGGTATGACCCCACCTTGACTGCTGTGTCCAGTTCTGGAAACCACATATCAGGAAGGATATAGACAGAGTGGAGGCAGTCCAGAGGAGGGCTATCAAATGGTGCAGTGTCTGCATCAAAAGCTCTACATGGAGAAGCTAAATGAGCTGAATATGTACTCCCTGGAGGAGAGAAGAGGAGGGATATGACAGAAACCATTAAATACCTCATAAGGGTAAATAAGATGCCTCCTGATGAGGGGGTAGGGCACCCCGAAGTGCTGAGGCTAGCTTACCATCACTATGGGAGCTGAAGTTTTGTACTTGTGTGTAGTCACAGTTTATGTGAACTGTAACTACTGAAACTTTGTAGTTCAGTAAAAAAAAATACTCCATATTCTCACGTAATCCTGTGTCTGGAGTGCTGATTCTTCATTATATTGGGGTAAATAAGGTGCTGGAAGGGGGTATTTATCAGAGAAAAAAGTGCTGTAGAACAAGGGGGCATGATATGAAGCTGGAGGAGGTAAATTCAGGAGGGATGTGAGGAAGTAGTTCTTCACAGAAAGGTGCTGGATACTTAGAACAGCCTTCCAGTGGAGGTGGTGGGGGTGAAAACAGTGGTGGTATTCAAAAATTCCTGGGACAGGCACAAGGAAATTGTAAGGATGGGGGGGCTATCATGCCATAGATAAAGTAGGGTCTACATCAAAAAATGAAGGTTAACAAAAATGGGCAGACTGGGTGGGCCCAGTGGCCCTTATCTGCTGTCACATTCTATGTTTCTGTTTCTGTCTCTACTAGGTCTTGCTCGTACCTGTCCTGGTGAGGGATTTGTTGTGATAAGTCCAGCTTACCATCAGATTCTTGTATGTTGGATTGGCTATCCAAAGAATATACCACAAGCAGTATGTAATAAAGATCAGTTTTATTACAAATACTCACGTTGGACATGTGATGAAGAAATCACAAGGGAGCAGATTTCCCACCATTCCTCTAAAATGGTCTCTTTTTCTTTGAGGAGCTGGTGTGCATACAATTATATATGACTGATAAGAGTGCAGTTGCAGATATGATAAACATACAGCATTGGATAAGGCATAAGGCGGCTCCCTTGGGCAATTACATAGGAAATAAGGAAGAATCTCTGAACAAAGGAAATTCATAGCCAGCAACAAATATCAGTCTCACTGGAGACAGTGAGTCTGGGAACACTTGCAATGTCATCAGAAAAGCATACAGTATGTTATAATATTATGAACTATAGCAGAATACATGTGGAAACTAGAAACCGTATATATGGCAGAAACATATTATATAGGTAAACACTTGCAAGTGGTAAGGCACTAATACTTGTAAGTGTATACGGTTGCGGTTACATGTGAGTCAGTTGGTGGTATATAACCCCGGTATAACAGTCCCCTCCTTATTGCCTTGTTCAAAGGGCAACACAAGAAGAAGAAGGTGGATAGGTGTAACAATGGTATGTCTTAATGCGTCAATAAGCCTGAGGCATGAGCCTTGTAAAAGAACTGCAGCCGTGCAAGATGCTGGTTAAATGTCTCAGACAGCAAAGAGTTAGTAGCGGATGAGTTAAAACAAGATATAAATTACTATCAAGCTTTAAAACATTGATTTGAATATCTGCTTTTCAAAGCACATAACAACTTGTAATGTAAATGAATTACATGTCTCTAGCATGCAGATAGTCAGGGTGACTATGAAAGTAGTCCTATACAGGAGTTGACACAGGGGTAATCACAGATGGTTAGATCATATAATACAAAACAGAAACTAGGTATGTCAACACCACAGTGGACATGTGTATTATTACAGAACATAGTTTGTAAAAACAGTGTTAAAATCATTGTCCATTCATAAAGAACTGTCCACACTGAGAGTTGAAAAGGGAGATAACTGTGGCATATGTGACGGCGTTGTACATTATTGACTGAAGATTCTAACAACAATGTCCTTAATGAGGAACCAGTCCATAAGGTTTGAGTTGGTAACCACAAAGCAGTGTAGTTACATTTGAAATGTCATTCGTCGAAAGTCTGTAACCCATGGGGCATACACGGCACATGAGTCTGTGCAGACATGTACTAGCACAGTAAGAAAGGTGATTAATGCAGCTGGCTGCTGGTTGGCTGGATTGGCAAAGGCCTTGGAAAGGGTTGTATGAGATTGACCATTGAATGTTTCAATGTAATAGCCAACCCACACAGGCATAAATTTTGTAAAAAGAGCACACTTTGCACAAATATCGACAGTTAATAAAGAACATAATTCATGAAAGAGCAACCAAGAGCACAGTCCTTATAAGAACAATCAGGTCATATGAGGTGCCAGCCAAATATGGAAAACCAGCCGTGAAGAAAAGTTGCATGTGTTGCTTAAAGATCTTACCAATACCACTCCGTGGAAACCTAAAACTTGTAAAACTTTGTTAAAAACTTAGTTTTAAGACACACATATAGTTGTTTTGAAAGGGAAAAGGAAAATGGCATGGTTATTAGCAATGACTTTGCTTATGGTGTGGTGCGATATAGACAAGTGATGGCGTCGACCATACATTCGGAGGTATATACCATTTATTCATCTGTGAATACACCTTGTTTCCAAGTCTCAGAAGAGGTTGTGACAGAAGGGAAAGAAAAAAAATTTCCTGCTTATGTGTTGTTGTTTGGCCTAGTTTAGGCCTATCTCATGAAATGAAAGTGCAATGTTATATGCACTTTGAACCTTCATCTTATGGCAGTATGCCATTTACACCATGTAACACAGGGGTATACCATAGCACATGTTGCACATATGGGATTTAAAAAGGTCCCTTTTCTTAGGTCTGTTGTCTAGGGTGTAATACTCCTAGGTAGTCAGTAGTGTGGTGCTCTGATACTGGGTCTTGAGTATGTATCGGTTCTATTGCAAAGGGGTCTTGTAACATGATGCTATGAAACCTAGTAGTGTTTGTACTGAAGCATAATTTACATTCTGCCATATTATGTGTGTATTACACATTATTCACAAGGGTACCTGGGAGTGATGAAGCAATCAGACCAGTAGTTGGCCTGGGTTTATGCTTGGAACACTGGGTAGGCTTTTTCTCTGTTGGGGTAACAACAGTTGGAAACATGGCAGTGCTAGCAATGGAATGCGGTGTACAATACTATGTAGTAGTATTATATGGAAATAGAACACAAAATCTGGGTTTATGAGTACAGTACAGGTGTAGAAACCTGTGTGTTGTGCTTGGGCCTGGCATATAGACAGAATGCCAGTGGGTGACCTTCTGGTGTAGGGCCTGCCTTGGAGTGTGCCATTAGCTAGGTTGGCCTTAGGGATTTGTTGTCAATTGCTAGCAGTCTGCCATTTATTCTGTGAGACTGGTTAGGGGCCACCACTGTGGTGTCCAGGTGCATGTGGTTAGCATGTTGTAATGAATCTGGATGGGACAGCAAAGCTGATCCCTTATGTTTGGGAGGATGAATGGTGGCACATAACCTATAAGAAAGAAATAATCATTCATGGGGTTGTTGTTGGGACATTTTAGCTTGTGAAGACAACATATTTGTCATGTAAGTGGGTGGTACTCAGTACCCCCTCCATGTGGGTCTGACAGATGTTACTCAGATGAGCCTAATACCCCAAAACATACATGGATGCGGAGAAGTTTACTGAGCTTATACTTGATAAGCCGCAACAATATGTGAAAACATAACAGCATAAGACACAAACAGTGTCACAATGAAACAATAGTCATAATAAGCACCTTGCAGAAAATACATTCTAAACATTGATCACATTTAAAATGAAGTTGGTCGTCAGAGTACAGGAATGACCGTTGAAATAATACTGTCTTTTACAGGAGCTAAAAAGACAAACAAGGATATGTGAAAGAATATGGGACTGTACACAGTTCTCCCCCTCCAGCTCAGCTGATTACTTGTTGAGGGCCAAGGCCCTTGCACCTGGCTGGTGCTGGTTATTGGCATAAAGCCACTTGCAAATAGATTGTGTACAGTTGTGCTAGACCACACTGGGAAGGCAGAGAGGCTGAGCTGGTTTTTAATGTTAGAGTGCATTATATATACATATATTTTTTTGACTTGTAACCAACAAATGAATTATTAGCAAACACACATTTTTATTTTTGTGTGCTCTTATTGGAGGAACAGTGGGGTTACCTCCCTCATTTCTGGATCTACTAGCTGTAGCTCAGTCAGGTCCAGAAGGACTTTTATTTGCAACCATCGTAGGTGTTGCACAACAAGGTGGCATGGTTCATTCCCCCTTCCTTAGCTCCTTGTATAGTTCAGGAGGCTTGGCTTACAGTATATCATATCTATGTAAATGTCATAGTCATGGTGAATCACACTAAGAATGGTAGCAGCTGCAGCATTATACATACCCATCACTGATGAACCGTAAAAGCCTTCTATCAGTGAGTACCACCTGTATTAAATAGTACATATACAGCTGACACCATTCCCAGACTGTTATTTATTAAACAAATAGGCATGCAATGATGTGTTAGTAGTTAACTATGTCATTAAGAGTTCCAACAACTATCTGCCCCTTACGGGCACACCAGTTGTTAAAACAGTTGTTAATGTAAGCGATCAGCTAATGAGGGGGTGGGCATATATACAATCATGCATTTGGTCCCCCAAGTTCCTTCTTTTGTGAAAGAGGCAGCTTGGATATTATAGGATACTGTTTGACCAATGTTGGAGCAGATGCATGATCTTGCAACAGTAAATACTATTAAATTGACTAGTAACAGGTGTTTGCATAAATGTTAGAGAACACTTTATTCCCAACAGAGGTGTGGATATTTATCCAAAAATATATTGGCAGATTTTCTTTGCCAGTCAGTCATCACCTGGAAGGTTGTATGCTGAATAAATACAGATATGTTTGACCCAACATGTAAAAAAATTAAAAATAATAAGGGCAATACAGTATCCTACTATGATTCAAACTATAATAACATTATAATGAAATTGGGCCTCTGGTTAAAGCATTTTTATATATTATCAGTGGTTGTTTGTGAAGGATAGTCTTATCCCTGTAAAAGAGAGAAAAAAAAAACACAAGTCATGAAAGGGAAAGTCTTATTTACTCAGAATGTCCTCCTTGTGGAAGGTTAGCATTGGTTTACAAAATGCTAATACTGATATTAACTTTATAAAGATGTATGCATTTGACCACCCTTGGGGGTAGGTTATTTTATTGTAGCTATCATTACACTCCGATGGATTCCTGAAAATGAAATTTAATTAGACAAAGTCAAACAATTAGGCATCCCTAATGCTCTGAATTTGACATTAGAACTGTGTCATGAACACACACATCATTTTGGTAAATAACACAACTTATAATACTGGTTGTACATACAAAATTGCTAAAAGGGTGTTAAATTAGGCCTGTAACATGAATGGTAAAATCTCCCAAAACAGGCGTAATACTTTTTGTGGCAGTGTAAATTGTGTAGCTAGCCTGTTAAAGTTAAATTAAACGGCTTATTACAAATGCTGGGGGTGATCAACCCCCCCCCCTTGATTGCTGTGCAATGCATGGGTGTAAGTGATACAGGACAAGGACAAAGAAGCAGTGAGAACTTCCATAAAGGAAGGCATATGTAGGAATGGACGGGTTTGTAGATAGCAAGCAACGCTATGGCTGCAAACCCAGAGAGAGAGAAAAACAAATTGCAGTCCTAATGTTACGTACAGATGAGGAGGACTGGGAAAAAAAAGTATTTTAACAAAAGTACTTTTACTCCCACACCCTCCAAGCCCATTTTCTATGTCTGACGCTTGCTAAAATGTTCTGATACTGTTACTGGCTTATTTATGTTGCTCCCCATTATTTACTTCTTTTTCTCTCCAAATATTGCTAACCCATTACCTGATCATATTTACCTTTGTACTTTTCCTTCTTGGTGTTATGTATAATTATGCCTATTTATTGTCTGTACAAAATATATTGTTCTTTTACCTTGTGTGACACAGGTCCACCTTGTAAATGAGCTTGCTCAATGGTGTTTGCTTGGATAAATAAAGACTTGATTGATTGATTGAGTGATTGATGTGCACACCCAATTAAAGTTATATTTAAATAAGAAATACTGATTTAAATAGGGAGGTACATCAAGTTTGAGCTAGAAAAAACAGGTACAGCACAAAAGCACAAGGAGGTCAAGAGACTTGCCAAAGGTCACACACTATGCAAATGATGGTTCCTGGGACCAAACCCAGCTGTAGCTGCAGTGGCCTTGGACACCGTGCTGAATTAGAGGTCTTACAGATAAAAGAATACTGTCTAGTGAGTCGCCAGCTTAGGCAGCAAAAACAAAATTGATGAACCATGACTATTTCCATGACGGCAGATGGAGAGGCCTTATTTGAAAGCACAAAAGAAAACAGAATACCTTTGCAAGCTTTTGTTTCATGCTTTTTTTTCTTAACACACTATGATTAAATTGAATCAAGACTAATGACACCAGTCACTTCAACATTAAACCAACCACTTACCTGAAAGACAGAAAGTCTGCAAACAATGTGCCAACACTGCAGACCAGGATATGTCCTTGGCGACAAGTCAAAGGAGTTGCCATTTTACGAGCAGATATTCCTTATTACAAATGACATAAAAAAGCTAGTGTAGCTTCAGAAAACACAGTTAGAGACTCCGATAACTGGTAACAGTGACAATTAGATATAGCATATGCTTAATTTGGCACAAAAGCGTATTCTTCAACCCTACGTCACAGACGAAGGCAAACCTTGAATAAGCAAAAGAGGATTCTTCTAATTCAAAAATAATTAGCTCAAGTGAACAAAGCTAAGTGACGCAATCAGACTAAAAGACAGACTTAACTCTTGTGTCCCAGCCAACACTAATTACTGTCTTGGAAAAAAAATCAAACACACCATTATAGTTAATGAAGTTGATACCATTAAACCTTAACATTTATTACAGAATACAGTAATGTCTCCGCTGTTTTGAACAATCTCCAATTAGTCATTATCTCAACTGCATGGTACAGCTTGACATTGACTAGGCTGTTTTCAGACTAGCAGAGATAAACTATGCATTCAGGGAACACAAAACAAAATATGGTGTACCACTATTAAACATAGTGCTTTTCCTAAAGTGAGTAGCAAGGAATAGTTGCACAGACAAAAGTGTGTACACTTAGATTCATTTAGATTGCAATGAAAGGTGGATCAACCAACAGATATAATTGAAGTGTATCCCCACAAATCCAAATCACAAGGACAGGGTCAGCACCCTGCCATATGGTCTTTCCATTTAAAATAAATATATATCTCCAGGGTCAGAACAAACAAATGTTTAGTCTGTGAATCACATTAGTGAGGAGGATTCCTCATGGAAGGCTATAATAAACATATTAGATGGTTTAGCCACCAATTGATCAGTAGTAATTAACCCTATTAGGCTTGAAAGCCTCCAAAGCAGCCCTCTTGCAGACTGCATCATAACTGACTGTCTCAGTTCAATATGCTGCACACAGATCAACTTAATTGGATCCAAAACATCTTTAGTTAACTATATTATTAAACACGTACCACTCACCTTGTGCAGTGAGATAAGCTGAGATGTCTTCTCTCAACTCTGTGCGTATTATAGACATGTCAATAAGCAAGGAAATCTTTAACCGTTTGTGGCTCAGCAACTGTGTTTTGAACCACAGTAGTTGAAGACACACAGACGGTGCTGATGTATGAGGGTGCCTGTGAAAGGACCCCACAACCTACAAGCAAGCAGTCTAAGGTTAAGCCAAATGCAGAGTGGCTGTCCAGCTGTACAGGGGTTCAATGCTGCCAAAGACCCACTCAGTAGGGGAGCAACAGAATGCTGTACATTGGAGTCCCTAATGCCAGTGCTCCAGTGAATGGAGAACTGCAGTCTGTGATTTTTAAACCAGAGTCCCAAGCTGTAGCTCACAGCTACTTGTAGGGAAAAATGAATTCCCAGAACTCAGTTCCCAATGGGAAATAGGAAATGAGTGTACCTTGGTTAGCCAAAAAGCAACATTTCCTGTGGTCACCATTGTTGCGGTAAGTCCAACTTACCATCAGATTCTTGTATGTTGGATTGGCTATCCAAAGAAAATACCACAAGCAGTTTTATTACAGATACTCACATCAGACATGTGACAAAGAAATCACAAGGGAGCCGATTTCCCACCATTTCTCGAATATGGTCTCTTTCTCTCTAAGGAGCCAGTATGCTTACAATTATATATAACTGATAAGAGTGCAGTTACAGATATGATAAACATACAGCATTGGATAAGGCATGTACATAAGGCGGCTCCCTTGGGAAATTACATAGGAAATAAAGAAAAATCTCTGAACTAAGGAAATTCATAGTCAGCAACAAATATCAGTCTCACTGGAGACAGTGAGTCTGGGAGCACTTGCAATGTCATCAGAAAAGCATACAGCATGTTATAGTATTGTGAAATATAGTAGCATATATGTGGAAACTAGAAACACTATATATGGCAGAAACATATCATATAGATAAAACATTATGAGACTGTGGTAAGGCACTAATACTGATAGGTGTATAAGGTTATGGTTACATGTGGGTCAGATGGTGGTAAATAACCCAGGCATAACAGGTTGGATATGGCTGTCACTTCAATACTGTTAGATCTCTTGGAACTTTGCTGGGTGGTTACAGCTGTGCTGATTGGGAACTGGATTCTGGGGTCAAATGCCTCCTACTCCTGGAATGTTGATGAGTCTTCTTCTCTGCTGCTTTTGGGGTTGAATCCTGGCCCCTTGCTCATTGTCTTTTGGGTTTAACAATCTGCCGTGGGTCATGCTGATCATTCTCTGGAGGATTCTCAGAGTGTCCATTTGGAGGTTGCTGTGCGTGGTGGGGGATGATCTCATTCTGTACTGGGGCGGCTGGTGCCATTGCATTTTGTCTACTTCCATTGGACTTGTGGAGTGGCAGGATAGCATATGGAGTATGGGATGTTTTGTCTGACCAACTATTTCTTTACTGGACCATACGCTTTATGCCTGTCTGTTAAGCCTTTGGAAAAATGTTGAAGGATGTAAATCTGGTGACCATTCCTCTTTAAGATCTCTTTCTCTTGTGCCTGGCAAAGAACTTGTTCATTTATACTGTATCTTAAAAATATGCTTGGATGGGTCTGGGAGGTACACCTCGGGAAGGGGGAATCTGAGTGTACGGTGGGCCCTCTCAATCTCTAAAAGCGATCCCAATAGAAGTCCAGCAACTTTGGTAGCATAGTTTGTAGAAAGATACACACATCTTTATCTTCAGTACTTTCTGGGAGACACACTATTCTAATATTGTTGTGACAACCCTGATTCTTGAGGTCATCCACTTTAGCCCAGGGGTGGCTAATATGTTGCTCCAGATATGCTGTCATCAGTTTGAATGGAAACTTAAGTGTCCATTCTGAGGCTGGCTAGCTCTGCGTCTGCTCCCCTAAATTTCACAGCCTGCACTCTCTGACACAGATCATTTACAGATGGTCTGAGGTATGGTATGTCCTGTAGATGTGTCTTCAGTATGTTTTTAATTTCCTCCATGTCTTTTTGATGTTGTGCCCTGCTAAGGATGACACAGCCACTACTGCTGTTTACCACACAGTGAGAGATGCTCTTAGAGAAAATTTCTCTCGTCAATCATTGTGTAAGCAGAGGTGTGAGAGAGATGAATGTAGTATCCATGTGAAGGTCTCTTCAGCCTCTTTTACAAGCCAGTGTATGTAATATTGTGAATGCTGGTTTTTTTTTAGCTTTTTTTTTTTTTATAGATTTTGACTGTTCTTTTTGAGTTAGCGCTATTGCATTGTAATATATGGATCTTCATAATAATACTACTAAAAAAAATCCTAAAAGTAGAGAATACTGAATGGACAACTATGCACAATAATTGTGTTCTGCCACAGAGGGGTTTTGATTCTTGCTGACCTTGAGAGCGAGGCTCAAGATGTCAGTGGGAAGCAGAACACTGAGGTGGCAGAAGACACTGATTGTGCATAGAGTTGCACATCCAGTATTTTTTATAGTGTATACAGTCCCCCAAAATAATCTGAAATAAGAAATGTGATTTATTTATTCACTGCCGTCTCTTATTCCGGATTCAGGACTGGTTACTAGAGTCAGTGGTGTGGTTGTCAGGGACCAGACATCCCTATGTCTACAGTGTGGACTTCCATTGTTTATTTATTTATTTATTTATTTATTTATTTATTTATACATCGGTTTACAACCTTTGAGCCAGAGGCTCATTTCCAAAGGTACCTCATCACAAAGAGGACAAAGAGGACAAACACAGTACAACATATAGTTACAATATTGTGGTTACAGCATACATCTCTGAGGTTACAGTTTTGGTAGAACAGGCAGTTATAACTTAGTTACAATTTAAGTGTTACAGGAATGGTAATCACAGTTTTATCAGTCAGTATAGGAGAGCCACTCAGAGAGCTTTGTCAGGGCATTTCAAACTAGATCACCTAGGGTGGAACAGCTACGATGCTAAAGAGATGATTCCGGAGTGAGATTTTGAAACGGGAGATTGTACTGGTGTCAGTGATGGAGGTGTGAGAGTGTTGTACCAGGAGGGAGCTCTGTAGCAGAAGGACCTTAGCCCATGTGTGGTCCTGAGCCTAGGGACAAGGAGGGTGGCCTTAGAGGTGTTACATGGTATTGACTAAGGGTTGTGCAAGGTGGATAGAGGTTGTCAGACCAGGTGGGGATAGTCCAAGGAGGGTTTTTTTTGTAATGAGGCAGGTTTGGAATCTGAGCCGTTCGTCCAGGTTAAGTAGCCTGGCCATATCATATAGTCCGCAGGTATGTGTGAGCCTAGGGGCACCCGTGATTAATCTACAGGCCTTATTCAAGGTGAGGCGAATTTTATTGAGGGCGGTCGTGTCTGCAGCACCATACACAGGCAAGCCATAGTCTACAAGGGACAGTATTGATGAGGTGACTGCAAGTCAGAGGGCATTGGGAGGGAGGCAGTGCTTATAGCGGTAAAGGATTGTTTCTCAGTCGTGTTTGGGAGGGATTTAATAAAAAATGGCAGCTGTATTTCTTGCATAGCAAGTAGACACTTACTGAGGAACAGTGTTGGATTTAGTGAGTAATTTAAAATATCTGGTTGATCTTACATTGGATTTTGTGTAAAACTGAAAATATCTGGTTGAGCCTGCATTTTTGTAAGTACTGTATCTGGTTGATCCTGCATCTATGGGGATTTATGTGAGTGATTGTACCATGCGATATTTTATCTGGTTGATCCTGCATTCAGCAGTTTCTGTTGTCTCAGCTGGTTTTAAAAATATGTGTCTCGTGCACTTTCAAAATCAGCTGGAATGTGTTGTACCACAGAAGGGTACAATCACATTTTATGACCTTTAAACTGTGGTACAACAGTGTTTCAGCTGAGATGGAAATCGGATTGGAACAACGTTCCACCACACACTGTATTTACTGTAATACCATTGTTGGAATCCATCAATAGTATTATGAGATCTCATATACTTTCTCAGCTCCAATGATTGTATTACGGGATAGAACATGGAGCTGACACCACTTGCACTTCTCTCACCTGAGCAGGAGCAGCTTTTACTGTAACTGACCTGTACAGTAAAAGCTGACTGGCTCTTCGGCCGATGAGAAAGTGCTGTTCCTGATTCTAAATTATTCCTGTTTGCTGTTGCTGTTCTTCAAGTTTACTGTTGTTTAATTCAAGCTTACAGCCCGGAATTATTGACTTCATTCACTATGGTGAATAAAATCTTTAAAATGAAAAATGTAAAACTCCCATCCATATATGACAAAAAAATAACAGATGGGGGACTGTGTGATTTCTCTGCTGTAATGCCATCTCAAGGTTCTGGGGACATGTTGGAATCTCTGGAGGTTCACATGTCCTCAGAACCTCTTGGTGGTATATCCTGGTAATAAACAGTTCCCTGTTATTCTACTTGTATTGCACTATTGAGTAAGGGGAGCGATAGCACATAGGTGAGGGATAACGGATTATTGATTAGTGATTGTTGTACAGTACTTGGCTTGGTGGAAAGTGTTTTTTGTGACTGTTTATATCTTTATTTTTTTATTAGATGTGCTTATGCTTGCTGCATTTTCGGTAGTGGTCGGGGGTAAGGATAAAAAAGTTATTCTTTTACAGACGCCGTTACAGGCTTTTCTCTTCACTCTTGTTTTAAAAAGTTCAGCATGCTCAGCTACTTTTGTGATTTGAGAGTATGTTCCCACCAGATTTTCTCTGTCAGGCTGACTTGACATCAATCAGGGATAATGTCCCATGCTGCTATAGCCTTTTGTAGCATCAGGAGGGCACCTCAGATATCAGCTGTTGGCATGCCATTTCTTCTTCTACCCCATCCATTTCCTCATCGTTGGAGTCCTGGTCCTGGCTGGCACATATGGAAGAGATGACTTGATCAACGTCATCGGCTGCAGATTCTCCTTCAGTTCTGTCACCAAGATGACATGTGTTTGAATTCTTCATTAGTGAGACTGCTGGGTGAGTCGCTGCTGTCCCTATCATTGATGACTGTTTTCTCATTCATGATGTCATCAGTCAGGTTATCTGTGCGTCTAGCTTTGATGAAGCAGTGTGCGACTGACTTTGTGGATACTGCATCCCATGCTTGCTTCAACGGGCATGCAACATCAAGAACATTAATCTTATTTTACACAGAGGGCTGCAGTGAGTTTGTCATTTTAGTCTGTCAGATCAATTAATGTGCACATAGTGCCTCTTTAAGGCATATACAATGCCCTGATCAAAGGGCTATATCAGGTATGTAGTATTTGCTGATAGAAACAC
This sequence comes from Neoceratodus forsteri, assembly GCA_016271365.2. Lineage (NCBI taxonomy): Eukaryota > Metazoa > Chordata > Ceratodontiformes > Ceratodontidae > Neoceratodus > Neoceratodus forsteri. Next base: position 409,335,473 of record CM028137.1, read on the forward strand.
TAAATTAATATTATGGAGAAGTTGAATGCTGAAGTTATCAAGCAGCAGTACAATTTTCCTTCCCCTGAGCTTATGGTCCCAGCTCCTTATCCACACAGTGAACATTTTATCAATCATCCAGGCTGTTTTGTTTGCTGTACAGATGACTGGTAAATTTTGAATCTCTTGAAAACATCTAGGCTGTGAAAATTTCCCAACCACAAGAAGGCTGAGCTTTTTGGTGCCAACCATTTTGCAGAAAAAGAGAATGGACAGTCATTCCTTTGCCTTCTAGTGACCCAGTAAGGTTTCTTTTTTAAAAGTCAAAGTTCCATGGCCAATACATTTGTTAAAAAACAAAAAAATAAAAATAAACCAGCCTTGTCACAATTAAAAACATCAACAGGACCATACTTTCTCCTTTCAGTGTCGTGTCAGTCAGGCTGGTATATGTTTGGTAGCCAGTTGGGCTCCATGTTAGTGTAACCCCTAGGTGGTGCTATCCTAAGGGCTACTATCCCTGCCTGCATGACTATGCATAGGTTGAGGGGCCTGAGCTTGTGGAACAGGTGCCTCCACATGGAGGAATGGTTCTGGGGTAGTGTAGCTGCAATGGGTATAGCCCTCTGGGACACTATAACCCCCCTGTAACCCCTCTAGTGACTTTACCAGTTCGGTAGGTAAAGAATCACATTTAGCATAGGAATACAGTACTGAACCCGCATTGGTACACTTACCACAGGGGCTGGATCAGCTGCACTGGCCCTGGAGACCCCCTGAAAAGCAAAGGTGAAGGCATGCACGTTCAGAAATAACCAAAATACTGTAACAATTAGACCAGTAGTAACACATGCATAAGACAGTTTAACTTTTGAAATGACAATCTGGTTTATTTGAGGGAGCATAACAAGGGAGGGGAAAATCTGGTCAAATGATTGATTACTACTAGGTTGAGCCAGAGAAATGATTGATTACTTCTGGGTTGAGCCAGAGCAATGGCAAGTATAGAGTCCCACTTTACAGTCCCATGAAGAAGCTGGATACCCAGATGGAGAACAGGCTAGCCTAATGGTACCTGGGGTTGCAGCTGTTGTTGGAGCCCTTAATGGAAGAAGAAATGATAATTTGCCATACACAATTTATTCTCCTGAACCCATGAATCAATGGTGAAATTGAACTTAAATGGTACGACAATAACAATTTTACACATGTTGCAGGGATTGCCCTGATTGTTACTCACTGTGCTCAGACTGAAACATGATCAGATGAAATGAGACCTAGTGCAGATGGTTTGTGAAGCTGAGGGATGATTTCCCTTGAGGTCCTCGTCGAAAAGTTGGATGGGTGATGAAAGAGCAAATGGCAGAATGCCTCGGACTGTCCGGCAGTGCAAACACTTAGGCAAGCTAAGCACATTTATATGTAATGCTTGTCCTTTTTCTAGTCCTTCCAGGCAGACTGCAGGCTGATCCACTTTGCTGTCTTGTAGACTGGATCCCCTGCTGTTGCAGGTAGCAGCTACCCAGGCTGGAACAATCTGGACCCGCAGACTAATGACCGTAATAGTCTAGGCCAGGCAGGCCTAACCCATGAGAGCTGGCAAACTCCCCAGAGTCACACACACTTAGCTCTTGGGCTTTCTCTACAAATCTTACCTTTTTCAGCAGTTGGCCCCTTTTATATGGGGCCAAAATCCAGAAATCTTATTGGCTCCCAAGCTGTCCTGAACAGTTCCAATACCTTAATTGGTCCACCTTTTGGCACCTATAAATTGCCCCAGATAATCCCCCATAAATTTGCATTAATCACCATGAGTCTCTGGTCAAAGGTCCAGGCTTCTTATTGGCTGCAGGGCTGCACAATGGTTGCTATAGCATAGTCCCAACACACATTTTACAGGCAGTCCCAAGTTTAAAGGTCTGATGCAGCCAGAATAAACATTATTTTTACACTTTTCCCCCTCTGATACATTTCCCCAACCCTTCTCTCCTGCACACCTTTGTTTATTTGCTTTAATTATGCCTCAGAGCTGAGTCACAGCTCCCAAAACACACTGCCCCCAGATACACAGCTGTATCTCATTAATATTCATGAGGGCATCCCTTGCCCTGACCTTGATCTGGTGCCCTGGAGGCAGCACTTATGGCACCTGCCGATTTTATTTATTTTAAAAAAAATTTCCTCTGGCTTTGCTGTGTCGCTGGTGCCTACAGTAGCTAAATTGGGCACTGGGAACTTTTAATTTGGACTGCAATGGCAGTCGCAGTAGTGCGCACGTTCCCTCACGAATGTGTGAGCGCCGGCAGCATTTCTAAAATGCCAGCCACTCACACTGGTACGCTGTGAGCCCCACAGGGCTCAAACTACAAGGAAGGGCTGCAGGGGAAGCTGGGGACATCGGAAAGAGCCCGAAGGGGCAGAAAATGGGAGGACTTAAGGTAAGCCCCCAAAGGGCGGTTACATTAGTGCCAGATTTTAACCACTCTTAGACTTTGCTGGCTGACTCCACAGCCGATGCCCATAGTATATCGCCCTTATACTGTGGCTCTTTGGCTCTGGCCTGCAGCAGAGGACTTTGCTGGCTGACTCCACAGCCAATGCCCATAGTATATCGCCCTTATACTCTGGCTGTTTGGCTCTGGCCAGCAGCAGAGGACTGCTAAGAACAGGCCGAAATAAAGACTGCTGAAGCCCTTCCCAAACAGCAACCTACTGATTGGAGGGAATAGGCACCAGGGGTAGAGTCCTGCAACCTGCTAGTCCCCGGTGCCGTTGGCCAGCCACTGTGCCTGTCAGTGTACCTTGCACCTGCTCCAGTAAGTAAGTTTAGGGTCAGTTGTCCTTCTTACTATTATGTTTTGGTGACTTTTAACTGTTGTTGCTGTGCCTCTGTGTTACTTGCCTGTAATTTTTGGCTGTAGTTTTTTAACTGCTATGTCCTATGTATGTATTTAAACAACCACATTTTATTTCTGTTGTATTCGCTCTTGTATTAGAGCTGAAATGTGGCTTTCCATTTACTGCCTACATTTTGTTTGGGTCCATGTCAATTCACTCCCGGCTTTTCACTCTATGACAATTCGCTCCCGTCAATTCATGCCGGCGACGATACACTCCCGTCTATTTCACTCCTGTAAAACTCACTCCTGGCACTCCTCCTGATTCTTTCTTGATTAAATGAAGACTGCAAGGTTGGGAGAAATTAACAAAATGGGGGGCATGGAATAAAAAGACAGAGCAAAATTTCATAAATACCACATCTTAAACAGTGACAAGGTTTGCAAGACACAACTTTGCAGTTATGGGAAAGAAGTTACACAAATAATGCAGAGTGACCAAAGCTAAAATCCAAAAAACAATACATATTTTATGATTAATAATAAACATTGTCACATTCCTAACCACCTTAAGTGCAATACTGGAAAAATACAGGTGCAACTGCCCTAATTAACTGTAATTGAGGCGGAGCACAATTAGTCATGCTTTAAAGGCCTCTGTGAGCCTGTGGCACACTGTTTGAACCTTGGTGCCCCTTCATGGCTCACGTCATTCTTTCTGAGAAGCAGGAAAGGAAGTTGGTTGATGAGCAGAACTTTATCTACATCCACCACAAAAGGGGTGTAGATGGTAAATCAATATGGCAGTATGTCTATGCAGTTAAGAAGCAAACAAACTTAATGCTAGTGTACACACTGTTAGCCATGATGAGCCAGTCATAAAAAGCCAGTTTAGCCAACATACCCACGCTCCTGACCCTGTAGCTGTGGAAAGGAGTGAAGCTATGAGTAGAGCTAAGGTGAGGGCAGCTGAAACACAGGATACAACAGCCCAGGTACTGCTATATGCAAAATAAAATGTATCAATTGCAGCTCAGGGAACAATGGTAGATAAAAATCTGAAGTGCACCATTCAGAGGATTAGAGTGCATGGCACTCCACCAAACCCCAAGGATCTAACAAAGCTTGTCATTCCACAGGAATATAGAACATATGTGCCAAGCTGCGGTGGACCTGCAGTGAATTTTCTGCTTTATGATAGTGGCCCAGGTGAAGAAAGAATTCTCATTTTTTGAACTGAGGCTAACAACATTTTTAGAGAACGCAAAAAACTGGTACACTGATGGGAGTTTTAGTGCTGCCCCACCTCTGTTTGAACAGATGTACATAATCACTGGGGAAAGGTTTGATAACATGCAGCCAGCTATATGCACTTTACTTCCTGTTAAACGCAGAGAAATATACGAACATACTGTATGCTTAGGAGGCTGAAAGAAATAAACCCAGCACTCAATCCTGATGTAATAATGATAGATTTCTAGAGGGCTATAGTACTTACTTTTAAAACCATTTTCCCAAATGCTCGCCAGGTGGGTTGTTTTTTCCACTTCACCCAGTTTATTTATAGGAAGATGCAAAGTGAAGGCCTTGGCACATGCTATTGTCAAGACTCCGAATTTGCATTAAAATGCAAATATTTTCCAGCATTGGCATTCTATCCTCCCAACCAGGTAGTCACTCATTTCAAGGAGATCACCAATAAAACCCTAGGTGTCTTCCCTCCAGAACTGGAGTCCATTATAGATTACTTTGAAGATACCTGGATCAGGAGGAGGAACAGAAGGGGCACTGGAAGATGCAACCCATACTTCCCCATAGAATTGTGGAACCACAGTGAAACAGTGAGAGAAAAGTGGTCCAAAACAAATAATGCTGTTGAAGCATTCCACAGGGGTATGCATAGCATCCTCTACATGGCCTACCCAACCATCTGGAAATTTATAGATGGTGTAAGAAACATACAAAGAAAAACTGGACTCTGAGATACAACTGATTGCAGGTAATGCCCCAAATGCTTTAAAAAGGGTGTATCGAGACAATGCTCAAAGGCTGGAATACATACTGAAGAAATGCACAGACTGCACAATGGAGGCATTTCTCAGAGGTGTGGCACACAGTTTTGATTTTTGATGCTGTGCCCCTGTGTCAAAACTGACGTAAAAAAAAAATCCTTTTCTTGCCTTGATGTTTTCAATTATAAAGAAATAAAGGTTTACTGTTTTTAAATGGGGTCATGGCATGGGCACACTATAACACTCCTGGTGGTTGCAAGGAGAACTATGGACCAATGATTAAACTGTCGAGTCAGTATATTTTGGCACTGCATTATTTACCTGATTCTGCTGTAAGAAGAGGGAGGATGAGGAAGGAAATAATGCACAGTATGTCATCAAATCTCAGGTAAGAATATTTCAACATTTTTCAATTTTGACTTTCCTTGTTGCAACGGGGAATGTGGGGAATGCTGGGATTGGGTTGCCAGGAGCTGCTAGTGGTTGCTAGGGGTTGCTAGGAGACTGTGTGGTTACTACAAAGGGGCTGAGGATACAGCAAGAAATGTGGTGCTCACAGTTCTACCCTAACATGCACTACTATAAACTGCTGTAGTGAAAATCATTCCCATGATGTGTAAGAAAAACAGAATTATGCAGCGTAATGTAGGCGTTTTTATTTTTGACCTTTGTCCCTTTTGCTATGGAGAATGCTGAGAATGCGTTACTAGGATTCAGGCATATTTCTAGGAGTGGTGGCTGCGGCATCAAATGAGTGGAGATTGATTTTATACGAGGCACGTCAAAGCCAAAACTTGAAGGGGCTAATTGTGGGGGCAGATTGTCTGAGGGCACAAACCGCGGAGCTAATTGTCGATGCAGATAATAGCACAGAGTGAAAAGCCATGAGCGATGTCATGCTCCCATTTTGTTTTTAGTACTGCCTAAATTGTTTATATTGTTGCCATAAGATCCCTCATTTAATTCCTGATAGGGGCTGATATTGCAATTTTCTATCTGGTATAGCCCTTAAACCCCCCCTCCCAATTTTGTTTAATTGTAGCTTCTTCCCTATCAGGGTGAAGCCTTTATTTCCCTCCCTTTGTAATTTCAATATTCCCGTTTACTAGTTTTTCTCACTACAGGGTTCAGCTAATTTAGTTCCCTCCCAGTCTTACTTTATTATTTGGCCTCCTAGCAATTAATTTTAGTTCTGGTCTCCCACATCTGGTTAAGACCGCATTCACCTTACTCAGCTTTCACTGCTTGAGCGACTCTTGTCCCCCATTGTATTCTGTATACAGCAGGTTGGCGTTTTCTTTATTTACTCTTTCACTAAGCTACTCCTAACAATTTCTTTCCTCCCCTTCTTGTTTTCCCTCATCTTCCTTCCCCTTTCATCTTTCTTAGCCTCCTCTTTTCTAACACCCTCCTTTCTTCACTCTCATCCACCCTCCCCTCCTCCAGTCTCCTTGCATTACTTCACTCTCTCTGGCATCCGAGTTGCAGTCTCCTCATTTCCTTGGCTACATCTTGAAACCCTCAGATTCCTCCTACCCTCCTTCTTAGCTAACTCTTATTCTTTCTACTCCCCCTTCCTCTTCCTGTATTTTATAGTTTCTCTTAAGCTCCTCATCTCCTTGCTGCTTTTAGTTGCAGGAGAGATTGGGCTTAACCCTGGCCCTTCCCTGTTATCCCCCCCCCCAAAGGCTTGAGAGTGTCACATGTCAACATTTGCAGCCTTCTCCCTAAGATTGACTTGCTGCCACCACTCATGGTTAGTCTCAAGCCTGAGGCATTGATTATTTCAGACCCCCGATTCCTCTGTTGCCATCTCCAGTTTCTCCATTATTCATCAGGATTAAGCAAAGAGGGGTGGAGAAGTTGCCATCTACCTCTCCTCAAACATTCATTTTAAGCTGTGCTGTCCATCTCTATCCCCTCTGCCTATGAAATGCTTCTTCTCAAACCCTCCCTTCCCCTTCTCTGCCACCATATTTATTGCTGGTGTTTACTGCTGCCCTGGCATATCCCCCCCTTCAGTAACTGAGTTACTCACCACTATCTCCTCCCAGACCTCCTCTAGAGAGTCTCATACTAGGTGATTTCAATTGCAATTTTGCCTTAACGTGAAGTTTCTCTTTCCAACCCAACTCATCACTGTCCCCCGTTCAGTATAATTTCAAATCTTTAAAATCTCTAAATCACTCTCTCTTGGGCTAGGTCCTCTCCTCTCCTCTCCTCTCCTCTCCTCTCCTCTCCTTCCATTCCCATCCTATTGTGGATTGCTAGTACCCTTCCTAATGCTATTAGTGACCACCACATGGTCTACTGTGTGCATAAGATTCATCGTCCCAAAGCTCCTCCAAAATTCATTCCGCTTCGGTCTTACCGCTCGCTGGACTAGTCCCACCTTCATGCTAACTGATAAATACAGTGAACCATCTAAACTATGAGGAAAGAATAAATGAGCTAGGGCTATACACCCTGGAATACACAAGATTAATGGGGGCCTATGTCTGGTTTATAGAGCTTTCCACAATAATGATTTATGGGACTGCTTGAATCTGGAATTAAGAGAGACAAGATATAACACCAGAGACCATGACCTTCAGTTGAAAGGGGAAACTTGCCATACTAGGAAAAGGGCATTGTGTTTCAATCAAAGGGTGGTTAGTCTCTGGAACTCACTGCCTGCTGAGGAGGTGGGTAGTGGAAACATGGAAACATTCAAGAGAGGACTAGACGAATACTGTAACACAAAAAAATATTAAGGGTGATTCTTTTTAATGCATGAACTACTATTGGCATTGCCTACTTGGCTCGAGAAACCTATGAAACCTACTATCCCTGTTGCAGCTGTTAAGACCATCTTGGCTCTAAACCCTCACAAGGGTGGGAATCCTGACGGTCTTGACCCCAAACCTCTGTATCTCTCTGCTCATGCCATCACCCTCCCTATCACCTACCTCCTCAACCTCTTTTTCTCTTTATCCTGTGTCCCTAACTCTTTGAAGTTGCCTAGTACCATTCCCCTAGCTAAAGGAGAAGATCTCTCTTCACCTAGTAACTTTGCTCTCTCTCTCTCTCTCTCTCTCTCCTCTCCACACTGGTTAAATTCCAGGAACACCTTGTTCTCTCCCAACTCTCCCCTTTTCTTTACTTGACCTCCTTCTTCACTCCTTCCCAGTCTGACTTTAGAAAGTCCCACTCTACCTCACCTCTGTCCTCCAGTTCACTAATACTATCCTTTCTGACATAGGTCAGGGCCTTGTCACCTCTGCCATCTCAGCTGACTTAGCCAAAGCTTTTGACATTGTTGCTAACCCAATTCTCCTGGATGAGCTTAAGATATGGGACTCTGTCTTCTCAACTGAGTGATTTTGCTCCTACCTTGAGGGCAGGTCACAAGCTGTCCATATTGAAGATTCCCTCTTCCCCCACTGCCAGTCAGCTCTGATATCCCCAAGGATCTGTCCTTGGCCCAGTTTTTTTCTCCATTTTTCTAAATGACCTCCCCTCTGCCTACTCCTCTGTGTCCAATCATATGTATGTCAATGACATGGTACTCATTATTTCTGACACCTCTGTCCCTGACCTCATGAAACAGCTCCGATGGGGCTTTAACAACATCTAGCTTTGGTTCTGAGAAAATCAGTTATCCTTCAATGCTACGAAAATGTCTCTGTGACTTTTGGCACCAGGTAGAGGCTTGCTAGAGTCTCCTCCCTTCCTTCCTTTTGTACCCTTGATGGTGCTGTGATTGAAGATGTCTCCTCCTTCAAGTACCTTGGAATCTGACTGGATCATCACCTTGATTTTTCTGTTCATGTGGTGATATCCACAAGAAGTTCCACCCAAATTTGGAGCACTTTGCAGAAATAATTAAAGCATCTTGCCTTTTTGTATGTTAATAACTTTGCAACCGATCAACCTGTTTCGATCAGATTTGCAGTTTTCGTGCAGCGAAGCACCCAAAAGATGTGTTTTTCACCTTTTTTGGCAAATGTTATATGTCAAGGGCATTTTTTGACATCACACTTCATCCACATTGTTTGAAATTTTGGCCTGAAATTTTTAGGGTAAAAAGAGGTTGTCCTAAGGAACAATCCAGTGTTGGTTTGGTGAAAAAAATATTAATCTGTTCCAAAGTTATTAAACTTTAAAATTTGGGGTTCTGAGCATGCTCAGTTCAGTCTTTGGAATAGATACTCAGTTTAAATCAAGAATTCCTGGTTGTGAAGGGCTGGTGAAGAGGGATTGTGAAGAGAGATTGGGATATCTAAGAAAATCCCTCTTCATGGGAAAAATCCCTTTTCATCAGCCACCATCTTGTTTTCTCCCTTAGTGAGGGGAGAAAACAAAACCTCACAACTTGCCCCAGAGTCATTTTTTCTAAAAAGTAAGGCATGGGTTTTGGTGAAGGGGATAACCTCTACCCACTCATGCCTTTGTTTTTGTTTTTTTAATGCAAAAAATGGAAGTTCTATAGTTTTAAATCCCTTTTCGCAATCTCTTTTTGCCAGCTGATCCCTTTTCACCAATCAGCTGGCAAAAAGGGATTGTGAAGAGGGATATTAAGGTCCCTGTAGCCATTTTCCCTGATTTCTAGTAGACCCCCCGACTCCCTTATTTTCTCATTCCCCAGTATCTAGTGTCCCCCCACCCTCTGATCACCCACCCCGCTGTTTTTTTATTATTCTGACACTGGGATGCCCACCTCCGGTGTCAGATACCCCCCCCATGCAGTCTGTTATTATATTTTATTTTACTGCAGACATCAGGGGCCCAATCCTCCTGTTGGCCTTTTGTTCTGGGTCCCCTCCCAGTAGTATGGGACAATGGGGAGCCCACCCCCAGTGTCCTGAAATAATTTCTTTATCATTTTTACCTAAACAAAAGAAAACAGTCCCCCAACATATTTTTTTTGATGCAGAATCCTACATTGAACTGGCATCCCCCCAGCCCATTCTATTTATTATTTTTGGCCAACATCAGGGTGCCCAATCCCCATGTCGGTATTTATTGCCCCCTACTGAGGCACACTGGGGAGTCCACCTCCGGTGTGCTGAAATAAGTATTGAACCTGTAGAAAAAAGGAAACTGTCCCCCAACATCTTTTTTTTTTTGTTCTCTGTAAAAAAGAAAATGGTCCCTTGTCATCATCATCCCTGGCCCCTCCCCCATCCCCACCCTCCCACTGCACACCCACCTCCCTGAACCCCCCACTTACAACATACTTATCTCCAGAGGTCAGGCGCTGTCATCTTCTGTGGGCCGGGACACATCTGCACTCTTCAAGGTCCAACCGCGAACTGAAGAATCAAGGTAAGTGTCGTATAATGGCAGTCAATGGGGTTTTCAACTTATATTGATATCTCAGCCATTTTTAGGAATTTTGGACCCACATTTTCAACATGGGGTTTTTAGGACTCCACCTCATGAACACTGGCACTGCCATTTCCTTACTCAGTCGAGAAAGGTGATTTCACGGTCACTGCATGGAATCACCTTTTGGTACCGATCAATGAAATGACAGCACCACTGTTCATGAGGGGAGGTCCCAAAAAGCTCATGTTGAAAATTTGGTTAAAAAAAATGAAAAAATTATCATCTTACAAGCGTGCATTGTGCAGTTTTGACCCACGCTCATAACTTCACAAATGTTTAATATTTTTACTCCAGATTTTCAACATTGTTATTTTTTCACACCTCCTCAGGAACAGTATAGCTGTCATTTTTCACATCCTGCCCAAAACATGTTTTTGCACCTGTGGTGCAGAATGGCATGGTCGCTATGCAAAATCAACTTTTGGGATGGACTAACGAAATGACAGTGTCACTGTACATAATGTGGGGGCCCCAAAAGGCAATGTTGGAAATTTGGTGCAAAAATACCCCAAAACACCCGAGTTACACACAGTCGTTGAAATTTCGCTATGGCAAATTTTAATATTTTCACTCCAAATTTTCAGCATTGTCAGTTTTTCACACCACCTCATGAACAGTACAGGTGTCATTTCTCATGTCCTACCTGAAACATGTTTACACAGCAGTGGCATGGAATGGCAAAACTGCTGCACAAAATGACCTTTCGGGATCGAGTAATGAATGACAGTGTCAGTGTTCATGAGGTGGGGTCCCAAAAAGCCCATGTTGACAATTTGGTACAAAAATACCAAAAAATGCCTGAGTTATGCATGGTCATTGGAATTTTTCTATGCATACGTGTAACTTCGGCAATTTATCATATTTTCACTCCACATTTTCAACATTACCATTTTTTCACACCACCTCATGAACAGTACAGCTGTCATTTTTAAAATTCTGCCAAAACTTTGTTCCTCACCTGTGGCTTAGAATGGTGTTACAGTTGTGCAGAATTACATTTTGATGGGGATTTGAAAATTTTCTGTACTGAGTACATGCGGTGAGGTGTTAAGAAGGTTATGTTGAACATTTGGGGAGAAAATTATTTAAGATGGCACAGTTATGACTAATTGTTGCAATTTCACTATGCCTGCTTGTAACTTAATGTGTGGAAGCACAGGGGCCAGAGACCCCTGTGTTTCCACAGCTAGATACATATGTGCATCTGTGGAGAGATGGGAGCGCAGAGTCCCACAGTAAAATAAAGATACTATTACACTATCTCAAAAAGCAAGGAAATAAATTGTAAATAACTTTGTCAATGCATCAGCTAGGGTTGAAGTGACAAAAGTAGGGAAATGACACATTAGGGCTGAGTCCCTAACATCTTCCAACCCCCAACCACTTCTACCACCACCTCCCAACACCACCAGACCACCCCACCCCCACTCTCCACAGACCAACAGGTGACAGGGTGTGCCTTGGGGTCATTGGGCTTAATTCTCACCCCATTCTCCTACAGTGGAATAACCTTGTTGGTTTTAACCTCCCTTTTGTCCTCCCCCCTTTTTGCACCTAGAATAATAGACATTAATGGTACTGCAAGTGACAAAGTAACAAAGCCTGCAGATCTGTACTAGGTGTAGACAAGTTTACCCACAGCTGTGACCTATGTACACAAAACATCTAGTTACCTCTAACCAGCAGAATCAAGTTTCGGGCCACATGGTATGGGAAAAAAGCCATGCTGGGTCTTACCACCTCTCCACACTCAACAGTACAAGTTCATTGGGCACATGTCAATAATGAACAGAAAACACCATCAATAGTCATGAATGGGTACCATGGACAGTGGTGGTGCAGTGCTTTCAGGGATGCTGCATCATCCTGTAGAAAGAAGAAGAAGAAGTAGAAACAGCATTTATATAGCGCTTTTCATTCACATTGTATCCCAATGTGATTTACGAGCAATGCAAGACTGGTAGTGAAGTAAATGAATGTGTAGTAGCAGTCATTTCATACATCAACACCCACACACAGCCTTGGACAGTTGCATGAACCAGTTTTATGAGAAGGCGAAAGTTGGGCAGGGGACACCAGAGAAAATCCCTTACTCTTGTGAAAGTGCCTTGGGTTCTTTTATTTCCACCTAGACATCTACCAGGATAGCAGTAGATATGGGTAGAAGGGACCTCTGGTTAACATCTCATCTGAAGTATGGCACACCCCAACAATATAGCACCCCCAAGTACTGCATTCAGGTGCCAGCTTCTTTAAGGTATGGGCCCAATCCTGGTGTGGGACTAGAACCCACAACCTTCTGGCCCAGAGGCAGATGTGCTACTAACTGAGCCACACTGAAACATCAGGGGTTCTTTTATGTCATTATTACCCTAGAGTAAGAGCTGGTGGTGTGCAGTGGTGCACATGTAGTCTGTAATGATGCTGCATACTTTCAAAGTTGGCCTCCACCTTTTAATTCTTCCTTCCCCCCATCATCCCCTGAGCAACCTTGGTCCATTCCTGAACCCAGGTCACCGGTGTGGTGGGAGGTGAGGCATCCACAGGTTTACTTATATACAGGTTATCAGTGTCAGTGATTCAGCAGGGAGCACACTCCCCTCTGAGGCTGGGGGATCAGAAGGCTGTGGGTTCTATCCCCACATCAGGCACTTGGTTAAATCCCGATACTGACACTGTAGTGCAGCATGAGGGGGGTGCTACACTCCTGAGGTGCCATCTTTCAGATGAGATGTTAAACCGAGGTCCCATCTGTCTCTTCTGGTGGTAGTTCAGGTGGATGTTAAAGATCCCATGGCACTTCTCGAAAAGAGTAGGAGAATCACCTGTCCGTCAACTCGTGAGGGTCAGATCACTGAGTTCACAGTGCCCACCCCTAAGTTCAATCCGTGATAGGGAGGGGGGAAACAGGGATACCCTCATCTTGTATGCCCAGAGTGCTCACTGGATTTACAACTGAACACTTGCCATGAGGTCCCAGAATATCCCTCTATACTTTGGATCAGGGCACAATACCAGTCTCGAGTCTTGTGGCCAAATATGAACCCTTTCATGCCTATTACACACAGGAGGATGGCACAGATAATTATGGTCTCTTCGGAGTAGCAGCGCAAACACCTGATTTGGCCTTTGCCCTACAGGACAGGCAATAGCCCAGTTCACAATCCCTGTGGACCCATATGAGACTCTGGTATTTGCCCAAAATCCATCCACATGTTCCCACTGACCCCTTTCAATTTGGTTGCTATTTGGTGACCCTTCTAAGCATAAACAGTTGTCACAGATTTGTAATAATACTTCTACAGCCACACATACAATATAAGGAATCTCCTTGCCAGCCCAGTGATGTAGAGGGTTGAGGCGCTGGTGCCTTACCTCGACCCATGCTGCAACCCGGGTTCGGGAATGAGCCTGGGTCATTGGAGGTTGTCATGGGGGGAGGGCAGAGCTGGATGGAGCTGCCAGCAGGCAGCTCTCCTCTCTGGGGTTTGGGGAAGTGGCATCTCTCTGCAGTGGCTATCCCTGGTGGAGGACAGGAGACAATGCAGGCCACAAGGGTGCCCAGCGTTAGGCCAATGGGGTGGGTGGAAGGGGTCGTTACCAGGGCCAAAGGTGCATGTGCACCTCCATGCACATGTGCCATTCTTCTGGAGCCCTCAGGAGAAAATGGAGGATGGAAAACACCAGCAGCAGGATGAGAACTGACTCCCCACAGGCACCGCACCTGGGCCAGGCAAAGGTAAGCCCCAGTAATTACGGATGGCTGGACTGGGGGAGTCGGTTGGATGGGGGCTGTCCGGGGGGAGAATAAAAAAAAATAAATAAGGAATCTCGCGTAGGCAGAATTTTTTAGAAGAACAAAAGTCTTTACTAAAATAATTAAATAAATGCTGTAAAAGAGAACATATACAAATTTAAGTTACGGTATTAGAAACAAATGGGAAAGTATACAGGATAAATGCTTTAAAACTGTTTTAACTACATCTCTACCTTAAAGATGAAAATGTTCAAAGTCCTTTTTCTGGGTAGCAGCTTGGCAGTTGTTCTGGTGTGTCAAGAGGAAGTCTAAAACCAGAATGGCCCTGAGTGACTATGTTGAGAGTTTAACTGTCTTTTCTGAACTACAGTATCAGCAGTTTTCTAGAAATAAGGAAAACAGTTTATTTTATTTCCCCAATAGTAACCCACATCATGGTTTATGACAGTTCAGAATTAAGCTTTGAAGTCTAGGTTCCCCCAGTAACATACTGGAAGTAAATTTTTACACAGCACTGTTAGAGGGATATGTGCCCTTTTTTATATTGCCTCACACATGCCTGTTAAGAAGGTATTTCCTATCAAAAACATTCTGGGGCCTCATAAAATGTGACATGCTGTCATAGTTCCTGAGATCAAAAACCACTCTGTTTGCTGTGTATGTTTATGGCTGGTAACTGGCTTTTTGGCACATCACTGTCAACAGAAACTGAGAATTAAGATCTCCCCTTCCTGGTAAACAGATGGCCTTCAAGTCAAAAGGTCACCCCCTTTAAAAAAAATCTAGTCTTTCCCTATGCCTTGAATTAACACTGGTATGGGCATACACAGAAATCCCATAAAACAATATATTACAGAAATATATATTGCAAATAATGATTGGCAGATTGCCAGCCCACAACACTCCTCCCTCCTAGACTGAATTTGTGAGAATCCATCCCTAGCACGGCATGAGTTTCACAAATTCTTTTCATTGCTCTAACTGTCGAGATAGCCCATCTGCGTTCACATTCGCCGATCCGGCCCTGTGGGTAATGGTCTTATCATAGCCCTGTAAGGCAATACTCCATCTCAAAAGATGACAATTCATTTTCCCAATTTGCGGCAGCCACACCAGGGGGTTATGATCGGTCTGTATCTCAAAGTGCCTCCCATAGAGGTACGGCTCTAACTTCTTCAGGGCCCACACCAGTGCAAGACATTCCTTTTTAACTGTGGAATAGACCTGCTCCCGAGGAAGCAACTTTTTTACTAAGGTATACGATTGGGTAATCTTTCCCTTGGTTAGAGGTCTGACTGAGGACTGCTCCAATCCCCACATCTGAACATCTGTCTGGACTACAAATGGCTTACTGTAGTCTTGACTGGCCAACACAGGAGAACCGCACAGTGTCTCCTTTAGTGGTGTAAAGGCTCATTCACATGCTGGTTCCCATTTTACCTTTTTAGGAATTCTTTTCTTTTGCAGGCCAAATAGGGGAGCTGCCAGGGTACTGTAATTTTGTACAAACTTACGATAGTACCCAGCGGTCTCTAGGAAACTCCAAACCTGCTTCTGGGTTTCCAGCCTGGGCCATGCCTCTATCACCTCAACCTTGGCTTGATTAGGGTGAAGCTGCCCCCGCCCTACTACATGTCCTAGGTATGCCATCTCTGCCATGGCCGCCTGGCACTTTTCAGCCTTGACAGTGAGCCCTGCCCTCTGTTTCCTGCCCAACACCTCCCTCGGGTAGGACAGGTGTTTTTTCCAGCTGGCACTGAAGATGGCAGTATCATCCAGTTATGCCATGGTGTACTCTTCAGTACCATGTAACATCTGGTTCACCAACCTTTGGAAGGAGGCAGGGGTACTCTTCATTCCAAAAAGCATTGCCTTGAACTCGAATAGCCCTATTGGAGAGATGAAGGCCGACCTCTCCCTAGCTCTGTCAGCTTTAGGGATTTATCGTGATCTTAAATCATAATATTTATATATGTAGATGAATAAGTTTAAAATCTTTTGTCCAAATGAAAATGTATAGTAACTGATTGTGCCAACTATTGGGTAAGTAAATGACTAAGTGAATTGTAATGTAGATAGATGGTATGTGTACATGTTTTAGTTGTAATTGTAAATTACAGGTCTGTCTTGCAAACTGGGTTATAAACCCAAATGGCATGTATCCTGTATAAAAATAAGATTTTACTACTACTACTACTACTACTTTAACTCCACCTGCCAATACTCTTTTGTCAGGTCAATGGTGGTGAGATATGTTGCCCCTCCCAACTTGTCCAGTAGTTCATCCATCCATGGCATTGGGTGGGCATCAGACTTTGTGACTCCATTGAGTCCGTGATAGTCTACACAGACATGAATAGAGCCATCCGACTTGGGAACAAGGAGTACGGGTGAGGCCCAGGGACTGTGAGATTTCTGGATTAACTCTAAATCCAGCATTTCCTCCACCTCCCTCCTAATGTCCTTTAGGATGGCCTAAGACACCTGTTAGGCTGCCTGTCGGATGGGTGCTTGCCCTTCTGTGTCTACATTGTGTGTTGCTAAGGGGGTACGTTCTGGCTTGGCTGTAAACAAAGGGACAAAGTCCTCTAAAACCTCCCTCACTTCCTGGGACTGTTCCAGGGTCAACTGGGGCAACAGTTTGATTGCATCTACAGAGGACTCCCGCTTGCTTTCCTCCAGCAAGTCTAGTAGGGGGGTCTTCTTCGTCCATCCCCTACCCAGGACTACACACTGCAAATACCATGTCAGCCCAATTTGCATATGGCTTTATCATGTTGATATGGTACATTTTATGAGTATGTCTCCTGTCAGGCAGTTCTGCAAAGTAGTTTATGTCGTTCACTTGTCTGACTACTTTGTATGGTTTCGCCCACTCAGCCTGCAGCTTATCCTTCTGGACTGGGATTAGGACCATGACTTCCTGGCCTACAGTGTATGAGTGAGCTCTGGCTCTGCAGTCATACCAGACATTTTGCTTCTGCTGGGTGGCTGATAGGTTGCTCTGGGAGGCTCCCATAAGCTCCTTCAGCCTTTCCCTAAACTTCAGGACATATTCCACTATGGGAGTTCCCTGGGCGGTGTGCTTTCCTTCCCAATCTTCCTAGATCAAATCTGGGGCCCATTCACCCTGCATCCATATAAGAGTTCGAAGGGGGAAAACCCCTGTCAACTCTTGGGACACCTCCCTATATGTGAACAACAGGTGGGGAAGGTATTTCTTCCAGTCCCTCCCATGCTGCTCAGCAAACGCTTGGAGCATCAATTTTAGGGCACCATTAAACCTTTCCACAAGCCCATTGGCTTGTGGGAGATAAGGTGTCGTGCACCTCTGCACTACCCCACACTTCTCCCACAAACACTTCATCAGGTCTGACATGAAGGAACCCCCTCTATCGGTGATAACCTCCTGTGGAAACCTGACACAGGAGAAAATCCCTAGCCAGGCATCAGCAACTTTGTCTGTCCTAAGTGAGGAAAGGGCAACTGCCTCTGAGTATCAGGTGGCATAATCCACCACTGTCAGGATAAACCTCTTCCCAGAGGAGCTGAGGGTACTCAAAGCCCCACAATATCTATTCCTACCCTCTTGAATGACTCCTCCAGAATGGGCAAGGGAATTAGGGTGGCTTGGGTTTTACTACCCACCTTCCCTATATGTTGGCATCGGTGACAAGACCTGCAATATTCCTTCACCTGCTGGGTGAAGTTGGGCCAATAGAAATTCTGGGCTAATTGCTGAATGGTGTGTGTGATTTCCAGATGTCTGGACATGGGGATATCATGAGCGATCTTGAGCAACCACTCATGGTACCCCTGTGGAATTACAAGCTGCCTGCCTATCACCCTTGCCTCTGTCCTTACATCCTGTGTATAAAACAGTCCATTGTCCCAAAATACCCTATGTTTCCTGTCACATCCATGTGTCCCATTAGATTCTGCACAAACCCTCAGCCTTCCAAGCTAGGGTCAGTCTTCTGAGCAGCTGCAAAATCTGTAAATTTTCCCATGGCATGGGACATTTCCCCTTCAGTTTCTAAACTATGGTCCATGGCTCTAATGTCAGGGTATTCAGAGTCACTGCCATCCCTAACCGTTTGACCATTGGTTACCCCTCCCTCCTTAGAGTAACCTTCTGTAGCTGTTTTGTAAACTACTACATGGGGAAGTCCTATTTTCCCTTTTCACTATTCTCCCTGTCAGGAGACACATACTGGGGAACCAGCCTCCCATTGTTTTCCACAGGGGCTTCTATGGGGTCCCAGGAAACTACAATTGGCCTTTGCCATCTGACTGCGGATAACCGCACATACCACCCCCTTCTGGAGATTGTTCCCTGTTATCACATCAAGGGTGAGATTGTCTGCAACTGCCACCTTTTGTACCCTCTCTCCTGTCTCACCCCAGTCCAGAAGAATGCTAGGAAGTGGCAGAGTTTTCTCCTCCCCAGTGAATCCCCTTACTGTTACAAACTGATTAGGTATAAGCTATTCAGGATTAACCAAATCCTCTTTTACTAAAGTAAGAGATGCCCCCATGTCCCTTAACCCATGGATGTGCACCCCATTTACAATAACCGGGTATATGTGCTCCCTCATGTTTGTAGGCATGCTTTCAGGGATACATAATGCACCTCTATTCAAGCACCACTTTGTCACCCTGTGCTTTTTTAGGATGCTGTCTTGCAAGATGCCCTGGCTGTTTGCAAAACCAACAATCATCACTTCTTTTGTCTGAGAAATCCCATTTTTGTAACTTGGGGCTTCCCCCTTTCTTTGGAGGCAGTGAGGGTTTTAGCTGCCCTGAAGGCATGCTTTTCCCCTTCTGCACTGCCACACTTGCCCCACTTCCTTTCAGAGCAGGCCTGCTTCTGGCATAGTGGTCTGAGAGCTCAGCAGCCTGCTGCACTGTTTTTGGGTCTTGGTCCTCCAACCTGGTTTTTAGCTGTGCTGGGCAAGCCCAAAAGAATTGCTCCAAAAGTACAACCTCCTCAATTTTCCCTACAGAGTTTGCTTCCACTCCCTCCCACCATTTCAAAAACTGACGTTGCTTTGTGGTGAGTACTTCGTAACTCATGTCAGGGCTTCTTCAAGCTTACAGAACTTAACCCTGTATGTTTCAGGAGTTAACTCATAATTTTTAAGCAATGCAGAATTAAGTTTCTCATAATCACTACTGTCCTGGTTGTCCATTTGACCTAACACTTCACAATCTTTTCCAGTAAGTAGTGGGATAGCTGGACGGTCCAGGACTCCCTGGGTATTTTTGTCTGAATACAGACCTTTCCAAGCAAATCCAAAAATGCATCCACATCTTCACCCTTTTTAGATTCAGCTATTAATTTAGAATTTAACTTGTACCCCAGTCCTGGAGGTCCAGGTTTACCCCTGCCACTTACCTCCTCTGGTGCGGGTCGTTGGAGTTTTAGCTTTTACAGTTCGAAATTCCCTCTGGCACTCTCTTTCCTCTCTCTCTCTCTCGTGGCCTCTCTACGAAGCTGTTTTTCTCTTTCCTCGGCCTCTCACTGCTGTTGCTTTTCTTTTTTCTGCAATTCTAGCTCCATCTGGAACTTCCTCTGCTCAAATTCCAGCTCCATTATCCTCAACTCTTGCTGCAGTCTGATCCCTTCTTGCTCCGGCATTGTGGTGACCTTCCCCTGCTGCTGAGGCTCTGAGTTCTCTCTGGTCTCGCTGTCCTCCTCCCTGGGACTGGACTCTGCAATGGACCCTGGCACCCCCATGCCCAGGCTCTGATCCTTTCCAATGACTGGCTGTGTGACTCGAGGTCCTGGGCAACCGCTAGCTTATTGGCTGTCACAAGAGCCTCCACGAGGTTCTTTTTGGTTAGACCCTCGTACTGGACCCCTTTGTCCTGACACAACTGTCTTAGATAGTCTGCAGTGTATGCATTATAGTTGGAAGCCATCTTCTTCCTTAACTATTATGATCCTAGCTTATACCTGAGAAAAAAACAAAAACAGGTAGAGAACTTGATACTGTAATCAAAATATGTGTGTGTGTGTGTGTGTGTGTGTGTGTATATATATATATATATATATATATTTAAATGTATCTGCCTTGATTGTGTGTGGGCTGTTTTCAGTTTAATAATCTGATACACTAGACTTTGAATCAAGCCCAGTTGTTATGCCTGTGGCCACCAACCTCTTGACTTGCAGTGCACTTCTCTCCACCCCCTCTAGAGTATCTGCTCTATTACAGATTTTGGTGTCATCTGCAATGAGGGATATCTTCCCTTCCAGCTCTTATGCAATGTTGCTTATACAAACATTGAAGAGGACTGGCCCCAGTACTGAGTCCTGAGGTACCCTGCTGGTCAATATCCCATTATTACAGTGAGTGCTGTTCACCACAACCCTCTGTCACCTATCCATCAACTCGTGAGGGTCAGATCAATGAGTTCACAGTGCCCACCACTAAGTGCAATCTATGATAGGGAGGGGGGAAACAGGGATACCTTCCTCGTGTATGCTCAGAGTGCTCACTGGATTTACAACTGAACACTTGCCACAAGGTCCCAGAGTATCCGTCTATACTTTGGATCAGGGAACAATATCACTCTTGAGTCTTGTGGCCAAATATGAACCCTTTTCATGGTTATTACACACAGGAGGATGACCCAGATAATTATGGTCTCTTCGGAGTAGCAGTGCAAACACCTGATTTGGCCTTCGCCCTACAGGACAGGCAATAGCCCAGTTCACAGTCCTTGCAGACCTGCATGAGTCTCTGGTATTCACCCCAAATCCATCTGCTTGTCCCCACTGACCCCTTTCAATTTGGTTGCTATTTGGTTACCCTTCTAAGCATAAACAGTTGTCACAGATTTGTAATAAAACTTACACAGTCACAGGCTGGCCCGGTGGCGCTGAGGATTGAGGTGCTGGACGCCACACCTCGCACCACACTGGTGACCCGGGTTTGGGAGTCAACTCGGGCCACCGGGGTTTGGCCAGGGGAGAAAGGTTGGAGCATACGATGACAGCTCACCTTCTCCAGAGGGGAGGGAGGTCTTCCTAGTCGGCAAGCAGCGATTTCTGGTGGAGGCTGGGGGTGTGACAACAAGCCGAGTCACTGGAGTGTGATTAGTCTGGGGTGTAGGTCAAGGGCCAATCAGCTCTGGGGGCAACTCCTTTGTGGAAGGAGGGAGGAGGAAAATTGCAGGCGTCAGCGTGCATGCCTTGATGCTTGGGCAAGCAGCGTCCCACAGAAAATGGGAATCTCACCCTCCAGAGCCGGGTAGATGGAGAGCCGAGCCCAGTCCTGATATGCCACCAACTGCCGCTGTCTCAGGGATCTGATGAGACATTAAGGTATAGGGGTGTTTCGCCCCACCCCAAACCTCACCCAGGGGGAGTAATCCACGGTAGGATGGAGAGACCCAAGCAGCAGGTAAGTTGGTGGCAGGGATGGGTTTCATTGGCGATTTCTGAAGGAGCGGCTCTGGCAGTGATGTAGGTGGGGAGAAAAAGAAAGAAAAAAAAAACTTCCACAGTCACACATACAATATAAGGAATCTCAAGCAGGCAGAATTTTTTAGAAAAACAAAAGTCTTTACTAAAATAATTAAATAAATGTAGTAAAAGAGAACATATGCAAATTTAGGTTACAGTATTAGATACAAATGGGAAAATATACAGGATAAATGCCTTAAAACTGTTTGAACTTCTTCTCTACCTTAAAGATGAAAATGTTCAAAGTCCTTTTTCTGGGTAGCAGCTTGGCAGTTGTTCTGATGTGTCAAGAGGAAGTCCAAAACCAGAATGACCCTGAGTGACTGTGTTGAGAGTTTATCTGTGTTTTCTGAACTGCAGTGTCAGCAGTTTTCCAGATATAAGGAAAAACAATTTATTTTATTTCCCCCAACACTAACCCACATCATGGTTTATGACAGTTCAAAATGAAGCTTTGAAGTCTAGGTTCCCACAGTAACATACTGGAAGTAAATTTTCACACAGCACTGTTAGAAGGATGTGTTCCCTTTTTCATATTACCTCACACAGGCCTGTTAGGAAGGTATTCCTAGCAAAAACATTCCGGGACCTCAAAATGTGATATGCTGTCATAGTTTCTGAGATCAAAAAGCACTCTATTTGCAGTGCATGTTTATGGCAGGTAACTGACTTTCTGGCACATCACTGTCAACAGAAACTGAGAATTAAGATCTCCCCTTCCTGGTAAACAGATGACCTTCAAGTCAAAAGGTCACCCCTTTAAAAAAATCTAGTCTTTCCCTATGCCTTGAATTAACACTGGCATGGGCAGACACAGAAATCCCATAAAACAATATATTACAGAAATATATATTGCAAATAATGATTGGCAGATGGCTAGCCTGCAACATTCTACTCATCAATATCCCCTTATTACAGTGAGTGCTGTTCACCACCACCCTCTGTTGCCTATCCATCAACCAGTTCCATATCCACTTTACCACCTTGTGTGTCACCCTTGAACTGCCCATAGAAATGTTGAATTTGATGGCAGATAAGGACCACTTGGCCCACCTAGTCTGCCCATTTCCCTACCTACTGTAATAGCATAGACCTTACTTGATCTACAGCTTAGCCCTCCCTTTTCTAGTGACTAAGGTTCCCTTATGCCTATCCCGTGCATTCTTAAATCCCTCCACAGCTTTCACCCCTACCACCTCCTGTGGAAGGCTGTTCCAAGCATCCACCACTCTCTCTGAAAAAGTACTTCCTTACATTTCCCCTGAGTCTACTCCTTCCAGCTTCTTAGCATACCCCCTTGTTGTTAAGCATCTTTTTTTTTCAGAAAAATGCTTCCCTCTTGTACCTTATTTATACCCATAAGGTATTTGAAAGTCTCTATCATATCCCCCCTTTCCCTTCTTTCCTCCAGGGTGTACATATTGAGGTCCTTTAGTCTCTTCTCATGTGGTCTTTGGTGCAGACCCTGCACCATTTCAGTCACCCTCCTCTGGACCAGCTCTACTCTCTCTATGTCCTTCCAGAGATGCGGTCTCCAGAACTAGACACAGTACTCCAGGTGAGGTCTCACCAATGATTTCTACAGTGCTATCACCACCTCCCTCTTTCTGTTGGTGATACCCCTTCCTATATACCCTAGCAACCCACTGGCTCTCCCCACAGCTTTGTCATACTGTTTGGCCACCTTTACATCATCAAATATGATTGCTTCAGGTCTCTTTCCTGTTTGGTGGTTATCAGTAACACTCCCCCAATCTTGTACCCTGCTCCTGGGTTTCTATTCTCTTAATGCATGATTTTGCACTTCTTCACATTGAAACTTAGTTGCCATACTCTTGACCACTCCTCAAGATTTCTCAGATCTCTATTCATCCCCAGTGTCTACTCTATTGCAGATTTTAGTGTCATCTGTAAAAAGGCACACCTTCCCTTGTAATCTCTCTGTAATGTCACTAATAAAGACATTAAAGAGGACCGGTGCCAGTACTGATCCTTGTGGCATCCCACTGGTCACCCTCCCTTCCTCGGAGTGAACTCCGTTTACCATCATCATCTGATGCCTATCCCACAACCAATTCTTTACCCAGTTTACTACTTTTGGCCCCACTACCTGGCTGCTCAGCTTGTTTACTAGTCTTCTATGAGGAATGGTGTCAAAGGCCCTACCAAAATCTATGTAGGCCACATCCACCATTCCATGCTTATCTACTTCCCTGATCACCCAGTCTAAGAAATCTATCAGATTTGTTTGACATGACCTCCCCTGGTAAATCCATGCTGCCTTGGATCATGTAAGCTGCTGGTATCAAGATATTCCACAATCCTTTCCTTCAGCAGTGATTCCATTAATTTCCCCACCACCGATGTTAAGCTGACTGGGCAGTAATTTCCAGCTTCCTCCCTGTTACCACTTATGTGAAGAGGGACTACATCTGCTTTCCTCCAGTCCTCCAGAACCACTCCCATTCTCCAGTGAGTGGTTGAACAAACTGTCAGAGGTGCAGCCAGCACCTCTCAAAGCTTCTTCAATATTCTTGGCTGTATTCCATCTGGCCCTATTGCCTTGTACACTTTCAGATTTGCGAGTTCCTTCAGAACTCTCTCCTCTGTAAATGTACTAGTGTCCACCTCCCTTTCTTCAATGCTCCTGTCACTTAACTTTGGTCCCTCACTTTCCTCTTCATCCATGAACACCAAGCAAAAATATTTGTTCAGGATGCCTGCTTTTCCCTGGTCCTTCTCCACACACACTTCCCCTTCCCTCCTTAGCCTTACAATCCCTCCCCTAGTTTATGTCCTTTTGCGTACATATCTGAAAAATGTCATATCCCCTTTCTTTACTGCCTGTGCTTTTATTTTGCTTGCACACATGTGCACGAAACATAGTGCCATCATCCGAGTTTTCAGAGGTGTGTCAGCCCCTCTTCCAATGCAGTCTGTGTGTTTGCAGGCATGGCCCCAGTTCCCCAATGAGTGCTGCAGCTGTCTATGACAGCTCCAAAATGCAGTGGCATACAGTTGAAAGGGAGAGCTCCGCTTCAGTGAGCAGAGCTCTCCTCACGCACACACCTGAGCGCAAGCATGCATATTGCGTGCTGATGAGCCCCCCCCACGCACACTGTATGGCGGCAGGTGCCCAATCCCCACTGGCTCCACGCCCCCAACAGTTGTCCAGGTGCCATGCTGGAGCCCACCCCAGTGTGGCAACAACTATTATAATGACAGGGTGCCCAATCCCCGTCGGCTCCAAGACTACACATCCCCCAAAGCTTTCTTCGGTGCCACGCTGGGAGCCCACCCCAGCGTGGCAAATTTTGTTTTGGCCTATGGGGGTGCCCAATCCCCCGTCGGCTCCATATCCCCCCAAACAGCTTCTCCAGCTGCCACACTGGGAGCCCACCCCAGCGTGGCAAACGTCCCACGTCACCTTCTTAAAAAAAAAAAACTGTGAATAGAAAAACAGTCCCTTGTAGTCTCCCTGCCCCCCTCCCACAACCTGCACCCACCCACTGTGCACCCTGCCTCCCCACACCCCCCTCACCCCATTCTTACCTCAGGAGCTTGGCACGATGATCATCGGTGGACCGGGAACACGACTGCACTCTTCAGAGCCGACTGGGAACTGAGGAAATGCCGGTAAGCTGTATAATGGGATAGATAGGGTTTTTTCAACTTTGTTGCGTATCTCAGGCATTTTTGGGAATTTTAGCCCCAAATTTTCAACATGGGGGTTTGAGACCCCTCCTCATGAATTCTTGCACTGTCATGGCGTTAATTGGGCCCGAGGGTGATTTTGCGGTCACTGCAGAAATCACCTTTCAGGACTGATTAATGAAAGGACACTGTCAGTGTTCATAAGGTGGGCTCTCAAAAAGCCTATGTTGAAAATTTGGTGAACAAATTCCTAAAAATGACTGTTTTACGAGCGTGTGTTGAGCAGTTCCTACACACACTCGTAAGTTTCTGAATTTTCAATATTTTCACTCCAGATTTTCAACATTGCCATTTTACCACACCTCCTTATGAGCAGTGCAGCTGTCATTTTTCACATCCTGCCCAAAACATGTTTCGCCCATGTAGTGCACAATGGCGAAGTCGGTGTACAAACTCAATGTATGGGACACATTAAGAAAATCACAGTGATACTGTTCATGAGCAGAGGTCTTAAAATGGCTGTGTTGAGGTGGTGAAAAAATCTAAAATGACTGTTTTACGGTGTCGTTACATGAAAGGTTCCTCGCCCGCTTATGTGGTTTAATAATTTTCAATATTTTTCCCTCAAGATTTTCAACATTGCCATTTACCACACACTCCTTATGAGCAGTGCAGCTGTCATTTTACATCTTGCCCAAAGCGTGTTTCCGCCCATGTAGCGACAATGGCGAGTCGGTGTCTTGAACTCAATGTATGGGACACATTAAGAAAATCACAGTGACACTGTTCATGAGCAGAGGTCTTAAAATAGCTATGTTGAAAATTTGGTGAAAATTCCCTAAAAATGACTGTTTCTGAGCATCGTTGCGCAGTTCCTATGCACGCTCGTAAGTTCGCGAATTTTCAATATTTGCACTCCAATGACTTCCAAATACCTAAACAGCACATAGAAGCAAGCAACATTCGGCATTGACAAATGCTTGTTTTCTCTTCTGTTTACACCTTCTTGCTCTTGACTGCTTTCCCTGCCTCCCTCTACATCTTGTGATACACCTCCCTATCCTCCTCTGTGTCTCTTTATACCTCACAAATGCTAATTATTTTGCCCTTACCTTCCCAGCCACCTCTTTTGAGAACCAAAGTGGTCTCTTTTTCCTCTTGCTTTTGCTTACTTGCCTAACACAGAGGTTTGTTGCCTTCCCTATGGATCTTTTAGTTTTGCCTAATTTAAATGCTTGCCAATGTAGCATTTAAACCATCCACTGAGGACTGTGGTTCCCCTCCTGGATGGATGCAGGCCATCTCCCCTGTATAGGCCTATATCCCTCCAGACGGGACCCCAGTCTTCAGTGTAGCTGAAACCCTCCTCTCTGCACCAATTCTTCAATCATTGGTTGAAGCTTTTGGTACGGAGTACCCATCCTTCCTCAGTCATAGACAGGCAACACCTCAGAAAAGGCTAGAGAGTGTGCTACTTGCCTAAGTCCTCTCCCAATTCCCTGAACATCTCCTGCACTCTCCTAACTTCATCCCTAGCCAGGTCATTGGTCCCTAGGTGTAGTAGATACCATCGGCATTAGGTGGAAGGAGGTTCTGACCGGTGGCTGGGGGAGTTTCCTTATTAGCCTCCTATGAGGTATGTTGCTGAAAGCCTTTCTAAAGTCTAAGTAGGCCATGTACACCGCGTGTGCACTTTCAGACAACAATGTCACTGGCTGCCTGTCTGTTTGATATCCAGCTTGTGGTGAATAAATTTACCTTTCAGACAACACACTTGTGATGAGACTTCTCATTTCAGTGGCTTTGCATCATCTTTGTTTTGGAATGCTGTTGGTTCCTGCCTGGAGATAGTATCATGGTGGGCCCACTTGGTTTGCCTCAAGGTAGATAATTGCCTGTATTTTCTTGGCAGTAAAGCCCCAACTACTGTATATCTGGTCATCATGGCAGAGGTCCTCCTGAAGCCATGCTATGGGAATCCTGATATGGCCGGGGGAGGGTTTGACAGCATTCTATCTACTCAACTGGTGCCTGTTTTTTCCAGTTTTTAACCCTTCCAGTGAGCATACATGATGGCATCAGCTACAGGCAAACCAGACACACAGCTGCGCATGCTTTCCCCTTCCATGCATGCGCAAGCATTTGAGAATGCACTGCCACCTGTGGTAACCCAGTTAGCAGTAGTGCAGTAGAAGCACATCCCTCCCTCCCTCCCTCATAGGAAAATAGTGTCCTCTGGGACACTCAATTCCACCACCCAGTCAACCGTCTGACAACTCTAGGCTTGTTCCCAAACCCAGGTTGCCAGTATTGTAAGTATAGCATTACCACTGCACCAATGGACTGACTAGAAATTGGGCATTTTTGATGCTGTCCCTTAGGAATGCAATTCTCTCCATATTTGTCACAATGAGAACTGATGTAAATGGTATTAAAGAAATGACCACATCGCCTGCTGAGTTAAAAACATGCCCTCAGAGAAGAAAGGGAACATTGTTTAACCAGGAGTAGCACACTAAGCCGAAATATATTTCCAGATGTGACCTGGGATCACAAGGAAGTTAAGTGACTTGCTCAGCATCACACAGTATCCACCTAGGTGGCTGTGGGATTCAAACCCAGGTCTCCAGATCTGCAGTTCAGAGCTTTAACCCCCCGAGCTATACTTCCTCCAAGAAGATATCAATTGGTGAACATGACAAATAAAATATTGCAAACTTGCACTCCAGATCACATTTCTTCTCTTTCCCTTCTGGAAAGAGTTTGCCTTCTGGTGATAAAGGCCAGGTATACCTGTGACATTAGCCATGTTGGAGAAGGGATACTGGCATCTGACCTTTCACTTGGTCAAGTCTCGGTCTAGGCTTTTGCTTACTATGTAGCAGGGCTAACTTACTGCTGATTTCCTTTGACAGAGGTATCACGATTACGCATGGAGCTGGCTCTGTCCCATCTGCCTTAGAGTGTTGCTGGTGTGTGTGTGTGTGTGGGGGGAGGGGGTCCCCTGTTGTTCTATCATTTTGTCAGCTATGATGCCTGTTAACTCAAGTGTTCTATGTCTGCTGCCCTCAGGGAGTATGTTACCTATGTTTGTCTTGAACGGCGAATCCAATATCTTGGCAAACACATAATGTTCCTGCTTAAACATGCAACTTACCCTGCAGTCACTGCCTGGCCTCATAGCCAAGTCCACTTGTTAAGGACTATGATAACAGAACAATCTGGATTCTCTTCCAGCTATTGTTTTATGCCCTGCAGGCATAACACCATGAAATGAGTCTGTGGGAAGAGTTTGACCATGACAAGTACTGTCGTCACTCACTTCCCGAGTTACCTTTCCAAAGGGCTCAGGCAGGATCACTAAACTATCAATGGGAGCTGAGTGACATGTACTGTGAGCTACTTTGGCCTGTCTAATCTTATGGGACATTACATGCTTTGTTTGCTTTTCTGTGCTCAAGTAGTCTCTGAAGCATGTTTTAGGTCAAGGTCCATCGACCAGTGCATGATAATGTCTTGCTTAAGCATATGCAAAGGCAGGCCATTGGGCCGCTTCAGTGCTTCAAATGTTTTCTGAGAGACATAAATGGCCATAGGTCTTTAGTACTAGGCTTAACACTATCTGCATTGATCATCTGCCCTGCAAAAAATCCCTCACAAGATTTAAGCAGTGTGCAAAACAGGGAATGTTTGCACTCATCATCTCTCATGGCTTTAACAATGTTTCCGACATTATCGATATTTTATGAATCAGGCTTCATGTTTACTTGAACTGAGCCACTGGCTCAACTCCTCCCATATTTATTTATTTTGCTTTTGGTAATTGGGTAAGTGCACTAGGCAAAAAATGCCTATTTTCAGGCATGACCTGGGAGAAAACAGTTTACAGACATACAATATACATGTGACACAGCACATGAAAGCAGTACAAATCAGAGTAAGAAAACAATGTTTGGAAAGTAGATACAATCGCATTGACAAAAATTAATAATGAAAGTAAAACAGTACTGTGAAATCAAATTACAGATTGGAATAGGTAACACAGGAAAATAAATCAAAAGGAGATAGGCAGTGCAATACAGTACAATAAGTGCCAAAACTGTAAGGTTTGTGGCCAGGGGAGAGGGAGGGAGGGAGAGAATGGTAGGGAGAGAGGAGGTAAGAGAGTGGGCAAGCTAGGACTAAGAGAGGAGGGGGAAGAAGTGTCAAGGAGGTGGATTATCTGGAGATGAAGAAGAGAGCAGGGAGGGGTGAAGGTTCAAGGTGGGTTAAGGCAAGTGCAGGGGTTTACAGTGTGCAAGTGTTCACGGTGGAGTTTCTTAAAGGTAGCATGGGTGGTCACCTGACAGACAGAGGCGGGTATGGAGAAGGCACATGCGCCCATGTTTGATCTGCATCTTGGAATGTGCAGAAGGGCTTTTTCACTTGATCGTAGCTCATAGGTGAGAGGTTGTAATTCCAGAGCAGAGGAAAGGGATAGGGGGAGGCCTGTTCTGGTGACACAGTCAATGAATGATCCAAAGGACTGGAGACGATAGGCGGAGGGGCTAAGCCATTTGCAGAAGTGTGGCACTTTCCAAAGCCAGGGATGCACAGTGTCGCCTGCTTCCAGTGCTGTGTTATACTAGCAGTGGTACTGGTAGCCCAAAAAGCAGCTTGTCCACATATCCACTGTTTTTCTATATGCGAATATTCACTCATAGACTTTCTTTTACATCCCTTTCATGGTGATCATCCTGAAAATGAACCCTTATGTCCTGAGCATCAAACGAAATGCAGTTCAGTAAAATATGATTGTAAACACTTAACCTTATTGTAATGCTTCCCTAAGTAATAAGTCATGACAGGGTGTGCATTATAGGATTTTAATGCACGCCACAGGGGTGTAGTAAGGCATGAGGCCAAAGACCAAGTGTCTTACACCCCTGGGAAGTGCATTAAAACCCTATAATGCACTCTGTGGAGGGACTTTTTGGGAGGGCTGAAGCCCTAGGTTCAATGTGGGGGATTATCTCCTCCCACATCCTAAATAAAATCCAACCTCTCCCAGCAGCCCATACTTAGGGTGTTTCAAAGCAACTGCGTTATGGGTCGCTGGGCTCCTACATGGCTCATGATTGCTGCCTCCTTGGATTTTCTGCCTGCTTCCTCACTCCTGTTTTTGTCTCTCCCTCTGTTCTCCTTCATGCTCCATTTTGTGGTTACTTACTTTGCTCCCCTTGTTTTCTCTCTCCATGGTCCATTTGTGCCCTCCTTATGCCCCTCGCACTGCTGTTTTTCTTCTCCTCCCTCCTGTTTCTTCTGTCTCTCTCTTCCCTCACTCTGCCATTCCATTTATCTGTGCTGTTGTGCTTCATTCCCCCATGTCCATTTCCCTCCCCACTCCTGCTTTTAATTTTGTTGTGTAGTCTCCCCCTACCTTATTTGTTGTGTTTCTCCTTCTGTTTTTGTACCATTTTGTTTCTTTTGGGCACTATTTGAGCTCCCTTGCAGATCTGCTGCTCCATATCTGAGCCAGTATTTCCAGGTTGTGATGTCATCCCTTAGAGCACAGCTTAAAGCTATATTGTGCTTTTATTCCATGTAAGTGTTTCTGCTTAATGTGCGTTCAATTCACTCAATTGTCGCATTTTGTCCAGTAGTTTTGTCAAGCATCCCTCTGGCTACCTTACATTTCCTCCTGTCTCTGATACTAATTCCCCTTCCTACTGCTAATTGCACCCTGTTTGTTTCTTTCTTTAAAGCAAAAGAGACAGCTGCTGTTTTCTTGATCAGCCATACCAGCAGTCTGATGGCCTCAGTTCCTAGCTCATATTTGAGTGAAGGTAGGCTTGCCTGTCTACAGGGGATGGGAGTCCATCTCAATCAGTCAGTCATACCAGTCAGTCATTCCAGCAGTCCGACAGTCTCTGCCCCTAACTCGTACCTTGTGGGGTATTTTAGTGACGGTGGGCTTCCCAATCTACAGGGGTGGGAGTCTGCTTCATCCAGTCAACATCCTCCTCTAATTTTGCCTTATTTTCAGTTCCGTAGGTCCTACAGAATGAAATTTGAGTTTGCCATCACCTATTGGAGGTGGGAACCCTCTTCTTGCCAACGAGATATCTCCTGTACCTGGGCCTTTCATTCATTCACTGCCTGGCACTAATTGCTTAGGGTTACCCCCTTTAGCTCATGTATATGCAGCATTTGACTTCATGGCATCTTTTACACCTCCCAATACTATGCCTTCAAACCTTGATGAAGGTCCTGCAAGATCTTCTCAGACTTCTTCCTAGGCTCCTCCTGCTTGTAAGTGGGCTTCCAAATCCAACTGCTCCGTTAAGGATTGGACTGTTTCCCGCCTTGTGGCCAAACTTCAAAGATGAGGTATCCAACACTCGGCTTCTGCCCCAAAACAGGAGTGATATGAATTGTTTCTAGCTTCACAGCCTCAACCTGTTTGAGATCCTGGTCACAGCCAGCATGTTCCTCAACCAGAATCTTCTATGTTATCTAATATTTAGGACTTCATGGCTCAGTTAGCCACATCAGTTTCTGACCTTCATACTCATGTGACAGTAATTGAAGCTCTTAACATTAACTTAACATTTGTTGCCACCCAGCAGTTATTCATCTGTTAGATGACTTTCTCCTGATCGATCCACCGGATTATCCTACAGTGGCTGGAATTACTGCTCTTGTACAGCTGTTCAAAAAACTATTAGTTCCTCTGCCTGAGGAGAAAACTTTAGGTCCAGTGACATCACTTGAATTCCTTGATATAATATTGGATTCTGACTGAATGGAAGCCCAATTACCTCCTGATAAACTGTATTGAATCCAAACTTTAGTGGCATCCTTTTCAAACCGATCATCTTGCATGAAACATAAACTTTTTTCTCTCCTGGGATATCTCAGCATCACAATGAGTGTAAGTCCTCAATGTCGATCCTTCATTTCCTACCTCCTGAGACTGGCCTCATCAGTTTCTCAGTTGCATCACCATATCCAAGTGAGGGCTGCTGCAAAATTGGATCTAGCCATATGATCACTCTTTTTAGCGTTCTGGTACCACTGTTTGATGTTCTACAAAGAAATTCCTCCTGATTTGCACCCTAGAAACTATACCGATGCATCTCCAACACAAGGCTATGCTGCTATCTTTGTACAATCTTGGATCGCTGTTCCTGGCCTCCGTATATTACCATCCTTCATAATTTTTCATCCACATATCCTTTCTTTTAGATTTATCCTTATTGTGGCAGCTGTCTTCCTCTGGGGGTCATCACTGGTCCTCCCAGACAATAACCATCTTTTCTGATAACCAACCCACAGTGAATATCATCAACAAAGGAAGGTCTTTGTCCTATTCCACCATGTTGTTCATGCAGAGGCTGACTTGGTTATCTCTTTATCACAAATTTACAATGCAATGTTTTCATATACTACACTATGCAAATGATGCAGCTGATGTGTTATCTCGTTTCCATTTTCAGACCATTCATTGCCTTCGTCCTTCATCTGACTCAGTCACGACTCCTCCTCCCTCATTGTGCAACCTCGTAATGATTTTGAATTTTACTGCCAGCAAGCCAACATCATCATGTGGACCACCATAACTCTGACTACCTAAGCTACTTATTCTACAGCGTGGAAAAAGTATTCCTCATTCCACATATTACCATCTTCCCAGAATATTTCTGTTCATGTAGAGCATGTGCTAGTATTTCTAACCTTCTGTCACCAGTCCTTGAAACTGTCATACAGAACTAATAAACAATACCCTTCAGTTATTTTCCTCACAGTACAGTCCATCCTCACCTTCACTGTTTTCCAATCTTCAGTTAAGCTTCTTCTACTGGGCATTCAAAAAGCTTCAATCCCTAAAACTCCCTCAACTCCCTATAGATGGCACCATTATGAGAAACATGTTATTTATTGAACTGGGATTCATTTGATTCTACCTCAAACATCATGATTTCTTCTGCTATTTGTTTAGCTTTCTGTGTATTCCTGCATCCTGGAGAATTCACTGTCTCATCATCCTTCTTTACCAACTTCCTTAAGATCATCAATCAACAGAAAAGGGCTGATCTTTTTATCCTGTTGCTACCATTTTCAAAGTCAGACAGATTGTACAAAGGAGGTCACATAACCTATTACCCATCCTGTTATAATTGGTGTTGGGTAGCTCATCTTGACAAACTTGTGCTCTTCCATGCATACTCAGACCCATCTCAGCCTCTGTTAACCTCTGGCAAGCAATCACCTATGACTGCTAAATGGTTCCTGGATCATGTTAGAACTCTTCTGAAATGGCTCGGACCTAACCATCATTCATTCTCAGGACATTCATTCAGGAATGGAGCAGCTTCTTCAGCATCAAGAAATTACATTCTGGTACACATCATTAAGAGACTTGGAAGAAGGAGTTCATCAGCCTTTGAAACTAACATTCCCAACCCAGAAACAGAACTCAGACAAGCATTTGGGATCATCTCCTCTTAGGTTGCCCAGAGGATGGCAGGCAGTAGCCATGGGTCCTCAGAGGTTTCCTCCACAGGGTTTTTTTCTCTCCTGCATGCTACTAGTCACACTCTCTATGAGTTGGAGGTGGTAATCATTTTGGGCCCTTTATTCCTGACACGCTACCTGGCTTATCTACCATGGGTGGTAATAGAGAAAGGCCAAAGTTTGTTTCAGTCTAAACAAGCACCACTCTATTTACCAAACATTGAATGGGAGGGCTGAAGCCTAAGGTTCAATGTGGGTGAATAGCTCCTTTCACATCCTAAATAAAACCCAGCCACTCCCTGCAGCCCATGCTTAGCGTGTTTCAAAGCACCCACCATCCTCCCCATCCTTCTCCTCCTCCAGCACTCTGCTTACCCTTTATGTTGGGCCTTCCATCCCCTACATGCTACCTGCGTTATCTACCAAAGGTGAGAAAGTCCAAAGTTGTTTTAGTCTACACAATCACTATTCTATTCACCAAACATTGAAACACTTACACAATGGCTCTAAGTAGGTTTTTGTGGGAAGGATAATGAGATTCAGCACCTGCCTGTGCATTTATAGATATTTAATGCACTGTCAGGTGATGACTCTCAGCCAATTACATTTTTAGATGTTTTCTTGCCATTTTATAATAAAATATAACATTCTATAGTTTATGTTCAGATTCTATTCTGCAATTGTGGGGGTTTTCCCTGTATATCCCCTAACTGTGTTCAAGTCACCAGGGTCAGGAATTCAGTGAACATATGTGGTCAAATAAGTAACTGACTCCCACAGAAACTGATAAATCTTCATTGAGAACATCTCCTCCACTGGGCCACACCTTTAGAACTGTAAGCAGTTGACATCAGGACCACTCAGAAACTTTTGCAAGCTGGAGGCAACCATGACAACCTGTAATATCGCATCTATATAAAACTGTGGCTGGCACCATTGGTCCTCAGTTCTTTCTCCCACCATCGACCACTCACCAGATCTGCTGAGAAACAGCACCATTGTTTCTTCAACTCTATTATTTTTTACTATTTTATCTTATTGACATTGTTCTTTTATGTTGTCATCGAAAGAACCTTTATTTTTGTTTTGTACCTGAGGATACAAGATCTACAAGGACAATGTTCATACAGTTTGTGTTTTCTGCTTGGGCCTGTCCCACAACATTATGGATGGCAAGATCTGCCAGGGATTCAACCAGCCCACAAGGATATGCTGAAAGAAAGAAACCTTCATCACTGATAAGGCCATGCGATCTGGCACCAAGGCTGTGGTCTGTAAGTCAGCTTTTCCCTCTCGCTTGACATCCTCTGGGAGGGGAACTCCCCTGTGTTTGGTGATGCTGACATCGTTGCGGTAGTTGAAGACTAAGGACTAAGAAAAGGAAAAGTCATTGCTGAAGTCCTTCTCTTCCAGCCATCACCACAAGCATAAGGGTAAAACTCCTGCTTCACCAGTGAGGTCAAGGTCTTCATTGAAGGAGGATAAGTCCTTATTGTCATTTGCTCCAGTGGCGATGAGTACAGCCCCCCTGACCATCAATGAGACATCACAGTTGGGGTCTGGCTCTGGTGCTACCATACCTGCAATGGATAGTACATGGCACCAGTTGTTAGGTTTCACCGCCTCAATATTGGTTGTTCCAGGCTGTGCTAGTGTCCTTTTCTGAACTATTTTGATGCCTGTTGCCATTGCTGTCACTGACAATAACAGCTGTCCTATTGACTGGGCTTCCCTCATCAGTACTGTCATTGTCAGTGGGATCCGGAAGCACACCTTTCATTCCTCCATCACAGCCACCGGCTTCATTGCTGGTTCCGTCGACTGCTCCCGTCGTCATTCCAGATGATGAGGTGGAGTGTAATACTGCTTACTATGGAGCAGAATTTGGAGGATGAAGAATGGGATAATGATCCCTTTAAGGGGGTTTGCCTTACAGCTAAACCCTAGCCTCATGCACAGAGGACTCTGTGGTATATACTCCCAGGTCTCCTCCTGAAGATCCCCTTTTTCAGTCTTTACACAGACAAATACCAAATGTCTTGGGATTTGGTGCTGAGGAGGAGGACTCCAGTAATAAAAATGCAATGGATTTTCTTTGAGGTTCCTACTGCACCCTCTATTGTAGTTCCTCCCGTATATCCTGCCTTAGAGGATGCTACCTTTGCTGCCTGGCATAGGTATAATACCTTGCTTGCAGTGTATAGAATTCTGACAAACAGTACCCTGGTCTGTCTATGTATTATTATTCTTCCTTACCTGAAATGGATTCTGTGGTTATCATGGTTGCTCATGACTGCTCTAGAGCTCCTAGACGCATGAGCACTTTGCCTCCTGACAAAGAATCCTGGCTGGATGTTATTGGCAGAAGAATGTATGCCTCTGCATCCTTAGGCTCTAGAATCACTAACTACCAGGCATACATGATTAAATATCAGAATAGCCTGTGGAAATCTGCTATGTCTACAATTCAGGCTCTGTCTGATGGTCCTGTCGAGATGGACTTGCTTAAAGCTACCTCAGCTGGTGTGGATACTGGAAGGCATGTGTTATGCTCTGTGTATAATGCTTCTGATGCTTCTGCCAGTGCTGCTGCTTCCGGCATATGCTTTAGAGATATTTCTGGCTTAGCATAACTGGATTTATTACTGCTGTACAACATGCTGTGCTGAATACACCTTTTAGAGGTCCCAGGCTATGTGGGAGTGATGTTGAAAATGCTCTATGGGAGCCTCAGTCCTCCAGGATGACTTTAAAGTGACTCACATGCATCTCTGACCCCTCATCCCACCAGGAAGCATGGTAGGGACTCATTTTGCAGGTCTGCGGCCTGTGGTGGCTGTGCCTCCCATCAGCAGCCCCATGCACAAAACCATGGCGGTAGCCTCTCCTGGGTCCCCTTCCTCCTGGTGCCGATGCAAAACCACCCAAAGGTATCAGTCAGTATGCCGCCCCTGCCACCCCTAGTACCTTCTGACTCCCTCTTTCTCCCCTCCAATTTTACCTCCAGGGAAGATGGTAGGCCATGCTCTCCCTTAATCTACCAAAATGGAGGGAGATCAGGGCATATGGAAGTCCTGAAAATAGTGGAAAAGGTCCATGTTCCGGAGTTGCTGTCTACCTCTCCAGTTCATCCTTCACCATCTTTTTTTCATGCTGGAAGGCAGCCATTATCAGTTCAGAGTCTTGCCCTTTGACTTACCCTCGTCATTTTGAGTATCTACCAAATGTTGTGACAGCAGCCCTTAAACCAAAATCCTTAATAGTGCCTTCTAAGTGCCTCCAATATATTAGTGCAGTGCTGGACACGGCAGTGGGCAGTGTCTTCCTGCCTGCACACATGGTGGAGTAGAGGCTATTGTTGCCCAGACTCAGCTGATACATAGGAGTCATTACGTGTCCATTCTGATGATGTTACGTTTCCTAGGACTGATGGCTGCTGCCATCATTACTAGGGATGTAAGTTTGTCATGGATGAGGTTTTAACGACTCATTGTTTGTTCATGAGATCATTAGTAAACAGTAGTAAATGTTGTGGCACTGTCATCATTGCTACATTCTGATGACACTAGTGAAAGTCATGGAAGTCCTGAATAAAGATCAAACGTCATGGATCAATGACGTGTATGACTGCCATGTCAAACTTCTGTTAGCACCCTTTGCAAACTGTGTGAGAGGCCTTTGGCACCATGCAATTCTGCTTAAAGTTGGACCAGCATAACATTCTGTGGTGATTTGCATATGCAGCCCATGATGCTTTGCATTGTGGGGGCATGTGTGATTTTGTATTTTATGTCAAACTTACATCCCTAATCATTATGATGACCTTTGCCCATCTCCACATGCAGATCAGCTGATAGATGAGCTGAAACAAATTATCTTTATCATGTCCCCTCTCAGCTGTGCTTGAGTATGGTGGATGAACTGTCTTAACCTGTTACAGGGCATTTATTCTTTTCCTCAATTCCTGTGCAGTTCCTCAGAATGGATGCCTTGGGATCAGGGTGGGGTGCCCATCTCAGATCCTTTTACACCCAGGGGTCTTGGCCTGATCTAGACCCATATCTCCATATCAATGTAATGGAGATGAGGACTTTGCTACTTGGGCCTCCAGGCTTTTGAGGAGTACCTTGGCCCTGGTCTTTTGTTGAGTCACACAAACAATGTCAGACAGCAATCAATTGCTTCATTTAGAAGTACTCTTGAAAGTCTATTGCTTACAGAAATTTTGTTTGTTTACAAAGTAGCTACCTAACCCCCGGTTCACACTATTCAAATCAGTGTAGCACTTGCCACTACTGAGACATAAGGCAAACTTTGCAAGTTCATAAGGCTGACCTGGGATTTACAGACAACCAGTTGGTGTTCTAACAAGTTGAACCTTTTGAGTGCTGGTAACTTTGGAGGTCACTGGTGGCTAGAACTTGAAGACTGGGAACTGTTTTTCCTCTCAGCATTCATGGCCATGCAGTTGTCCTGTGGCTACTACTTCTTGGCACCCACGATGTGCCTGCTGCATGCTTACATTTTGGTGGCTGACTCCGCAATTGATTGAGAGCTGACCTCT
Source organism: Neoceratodus forsteri (assembly GCA_016271365.2). Taxonomy (NCBI): domain Eukaryota; kingdom Metazoa; phylum Chordata; order Ceratodontiformes; family Ceratodontidae; genus Neoceratodus; species Neoceratodus forsteri. The sequence goes on from CM028137.1 coordinate 409,373,616, forward strand.
TTGGTAAATGGCCTCTTTACAAGTTGGGGTCTTCCAGAATTGGACCTTTATATGTCCATGCACAATGCAAAACTGCCGAGTTTTTGCTTGCTTATTCCAAAGGCTGGAGTTTTTTGTCAAGACACGTTTTCGCTCTCCTGGAAAGGGAGGTTCCTCTATGACTTTCCTCTAATCCCTCTCATTTTGAGGGTTTTGCTCAAACTATGGGTGGAGAATGCCACTCTAATATTATAGGCTCCCTTCTGGCCTCACTAGGTTTGGTTTCCATTTCTGAAGAATTTGGCAATGAAGCCTCCTGTTCAGCTCCTCCTTGTCAGGGCCTGCTGTTGTAGGCTCAGGGGTCCCTGGTCCATCTGGACCTGCGGTCCCTGCATCTGCATGCCTGACTCCAGAAGACATAGCCGTTATCTGTTTTGGTGCTCCCTCCAGCAGGCTGGTGTCTTGCTTGTGACTACAAAGCCTTCTACTAGACACATGTATTCTTTTAAATGGAAGTGTTTATATAGTGTGCTTCCTGTTTAGTGGACCATTTACTGGCCCTTACTTTTGGACAGTAAAAGCTTCAAAAATATTCATTTAAACACTCACCAAGAGGTTGCATTTCAAACAGACCCAAAAGCAGAGCAATGATCTGTCCTGTAACTTTCCCTAAATGGTATGCTGTTCTGCTCTAGAGCCCCCCCATATATACACAGTAGCTTAGCGGTGCATGATCATAGAATCATAGAATCTTAGAAGCTTGATTGCAGTAAAGGACCATACTGGCCCATCTAGTCCACCCCTTTTTCCCCCTACCTCCCTCCTGCCAGCCCCCACCCTCCCCCGAGTACTCAGCCCATGTACTTGTCCCATGCCCTCTTGAATTCTTCCACTGTTTGTCCCCCACCACTCTATCTGGTAGTCTGTTCCAGGGCTCCACTACCCTCTCCATGAAGAAACATCCTCTCACATTGCCCCTGTATCTTTTTCCTTGCAGTCTGAGGCTGTGCCCTCTAGTTTTGACCCCCTCTTTCCTCTTAAGTAAACCCTCTTCTCCCACTTTATTGAGCCCCTTTACATATTTAAAAGTTTCTGTCATGTCTCCCCTTTCCCTCCTTGTCTCCAGCATGTACAGATCCAGTTGCTTACACCTTTGCTTGTATGACTTTCCCCTGCACACCATGCACCATCTTGGTTGCCCTTCTCTGACCCTCTCCAATGCATCTATATCCTTGCAGAGATGTGACCTCCAGAAATGAACCCCTTACTCCAAGTGCGGCCTCACCATGGCTTTGTAAAGGGACATTATTACCTCCCTTCTTCTGCTAGTAATGCCCCTGCCTATGCATGCCAACATTCCATTGGCCTTTCTCACCACCCTGCTACATTGGATTTTTTCTTTAAGGTTTGAGGAGGCTATGATCCCCAGATCCTTCTCCTGTTTTGTTACTTTAATTTCCTCCCCATCTAGGGTGCTGCTGATTTTAGTCATTGGACGTGCATCTGCTGTCATCCCATCTAGAGGCAGGAAGTGCACTCAGCCTCTGACTTAACAGTGCAACAACTTGGCTTATGGCATTCCTTGCCCCAGTGGGTCTGTAAAGACCCCCCCACCCTTGATTCTACACTTGCACCGAGTGACTAAGAAATTAGGAAATAGGTCAGAAACACAACTGGCATGTTAATATTAGTTTCCACAGGAGGGGTCTGTTTGAAATACATTCTCTTGGTAAGTGTTTAAATGATTATTTTTGAAACCTTTACTGTTTGAAAATAAGGAGTAAATACCATTTGTGTACATATTGATCTTAAAATTGACATTTGCAGCAGCCTTAAGAGTTGTTGTTTGCACATAATAATTTTGCGTTTAATGAATTGAATCTAAATATTGTGTGTCTGTATCTTACCTTAGAACCACTTCCTTTAAAAAAGCTTCACAATGGTGGAACAACACATTAGGGTTTGTTTGAGAGTGGTGGAGATTACCTGATGTAGTGAAGAACTGATAAATTTATTGAAGATTTTAAGAAAGTACCAGTTGCAGTGGGAGTCAGTTCCTTAGTTAATCACGTTCTATTTTGATCTTTGCACATTGAGAGTATGACTTGTGTTCCATATGGCATGTACCAGCTGGGGCTGGAATTATTGTGCAATGGCTATGACGTGGTGGTGAGGTAGGTGAAAGTTTATACTGTTTTGCTTTCTCTCTCATTCCACTAAAGAGTGCAGCAGGAGGGAGCCATACTGCAAGAACCATCTCTATGCATGTAGTCAGGACGTAGACACAAAGGAATTTGATGCATAACTGTAACACTTAAGGGCTCCAACACTGCATATATGACTCCTTCAATATTCTGTCTCATTTTAAATTATGGAATAACTGCACAGTAATGTAGTAATTTACAGTCAGAAGGGACTCAAGGTCTACAATGTCTCACCCCCATCCCCACTTCATAAGCAGGGATGAATAAGTATGCTGTGCAGACATGTACTAATTAAAAAGGGGTCCCCAACCCACCCTACTACCCAGAGTACCCTGTGATTCCCTACTTGCTCTACTACCCAGGGTGCCCAGTTATCCCCTTGGCAAGCAGAAAATTGAAATGCCCACACCAAGGTCAGGGATGTTTCCGACTAGGTATTTACTTGTATGTACAGTAATTTGAATAGCATGAAATGTCACCTCAGTGTCTGCACCATTGTTGTTTGGTTGTACATGCTTTTAAAACTTGATCTAGGTATCGTATCCATGCTCTGATTGGTGGCTTTCAGACTAAGTTGACATATCATACAAACATACGAGGAAACCAGCAGAATTAGGCCTTTTGGTATATCTAGTCTGCCATCGTGCAGGGAGCTCAGCTCAGGTTGTTGTCCTTGCTCTCCCCTCCCCTACCTTTCCATCCCTTTCCTCCCCCCATGACCTTTATCTTCCCCCTATATCTATCCCAGCCTCTCTTGAAGCTGCCCACTGTCCTCAATTGGATCACCTCTTCTTGCAGCACATTCCATGTTCTCACCACCCTTTCTGTGAAGAAGTGTCTTCTAACCTCCCTCTTAAACACCCCTCCCTTTCAACTTTAGGCTGTTCCCCCCTCAGTTTTGCTACAGCTTAGCCTGAAGAGAGACCCTCTCTGTTCACCTTATTAATCCCTTTCAAGTACTTGAAGGTCTCAATCATGTCTTCCTTCTCCCTCCTGTCCTCCAGGGAGTACATGTTCAGGGCCCTCAGTCTCTCCACATACGATTTATCCTGCTACCCCACAGTCATCTTCATAGCCCTCCTCTGTACCGTCTCCATCAGGTTGATGTCCTTTTTAAGGTGAGGGCTCCACAACTGCACCACATACTCCAGATGCGGTCTCATCAGTGACCTGTACAAGGGCAATATCGCCTCCTATTGCCTACTTCTAATCCCCCTGGCTATGCACCCCAACATCCTGTTTGCCCTTGGCACTGTCTTCTTGCACTGCATAGAATGCTTCAGGTCACTAGTTATCATCACTCTCAGATCCTTCTCCTCCTCTGTGGGAGATACCCACGTGCCTCCCAGGTAGTACTCTGTCCTGGAGTTTTTGACTCCATTGTGCCTAATCTTGCACTTCTTGGCAATGAAGTTCAGTTGCCAGATCTTGGACCACTTTTCAAGTTTCATAGGTTTCATAGGTGTGTATACTGAGCAGAGAAGACAAATTGTCCATTATGCTTGCATATAATCAGTAACTATACCCAGTTATTCCATTGCTTATACAAAAATCATCTAGCTTAGCCTTAAAGTCCGTCATATCTTTGCTGCCTACTAACTGTAATGGGATGAGATAAATGAGAGGGATCTTTGTAGGTCCTCTTTAAGGTCCTGTATCCTCTCAGCTGAGTCCACCCTCCTGCAGAGTTTGGTGTCATCAATGAACAGACACATTTTGCCCTTGATGCCATCCCCGATATCATTAATGAAAAAGTTAAATAGCATTAGCCCTAGCACCGAGCCCTGTGGGATGCCACTTGTCACCACCCTGGTGCTAGACAACTCTCCCCCACCATCACCTTTTCAGTCCTGTTTCCTAGCCAGTTTTCCACCCATCTAACCATCTTCTCTCCTAGTCTGAGGTCCACCAACTTCCTAATCAGCCTACTATGGAGTTCAGAGTCAAAGGCCTTGCTGAAATCCAGTAGAGGATGTCACTGCTTGGTTCCCGTTTACAGTTTTGGTTACCCAGTCAGAGAAGTCAATCAGATTCGTATGACAGGACCTCCCTCCCATAAATGCATGCTGCCTTACATCCTGGAGACCATGTTCCTCTAGATACTCTGTTAATCATTCCTTCAGTATGGTCTCCATAAGTCTGCACACTATTGAAGTGAGACTAACTGGTCTGTAGTTCCCAGGGTTGTCCCTGGGGCCACTCTTGTGGAGGGGCACCACATGTGCTATTCTCCAGTCCTGCAGTACCATGCCTGACTCCAGTAAGCAACCCTTTGTTCACTCCTTCCCCTTTTATCGCCCCATCTGTCCTCCTTCCCCCTTCTAGTCCCCACCCCATTGGCACTGGTCCATCTTTCTCACAGAGCAGGCTGTATTCATTCATTAGCTCTGCCATCTCCCTGTTTTCCTCCCCCATCTGTCTCCTTGTCCCCCTAGATTACTTAAATGGTATGCTGGTCTGCTCTAGTTACTGTTTAGCTTTTGCAGGCTGATGTCCTCTTTTCACTCTAACAGTGATAGTGTTTAAATATTAGTTTTCCTCTGTTCCTCCTTAATCTCTAATAATTCTACCCTAGTTTGGGTGTTACAACTGTTTAATAACAATGCAAATGCGATGCAAACATGCACCAGCCTGCATCAGTCACCCAACACAGTATATTCCAATTAACATGTGAACCTTAATTTAGGAACTGTTTAACCTCCCTTAATTTAACTTCAATTTATGTGATTTCCACCCCTCATCCCCAGACTAATTGTCTTCTTACTTACACTTGTAACCCACTGGCCTACTTACTGTATTTGATGCAGGTTGCTGTTTTTTGCTATGATTTGTACACTTCAGAACAACATTTAAATGATTTATAAAACACTTAGAGCAAATTGCAATGTGGATTAAGGTTGGCACATCAGGGGAGCAGAGTCTCCTGCCGACTGCCGCCCCATGCTCTTGCCTCCAGTGTGTCACCTTTAAGCTCAGCCCTGTAGCTTGAGGACTGTGAGGGAACTCAGTATTTAAGTGGGGTATGGCAAATATGGCACTGGCAAGTTTGGAACAGGAAAGTTCGCCACAAGAAAATTTGGTACGGGAAAGTTCACCACAGAAAAATTAAACAGCTGGAAATTTGGTCATGCATTTCACTGGAGTGGTGGTCCATGGTGGTGTTGTGTTATATAGAAACATAGAAGCTGTTGGCAGAAAAGGACCGCCAAGCCCATCCAGTCTGATCCTTTTCCCTACCTGTAATGGTGGCCAGAGCCACTAGTTGGTCATCTGCTTACACTATTCCTTCTCATCTCTATGGCCCCCTTATTCCTATCCCATGCATGCTTGAATCCCACTGCAATGTTTACTCCCACCACCTCCTGGGGCAGACCATTCCATGCATCCACCACCCTTTCAGTGAAAAAGAACTTCCTCCCATTTCTGTTTATCTGGCCCCCCTCTAATCTCATGTCATGACCCCTTGTTCTTTTTGTACTGGAAGATGTTATCCCCTATCACCTTATTTATGCCCTTGAGGTACTTGAATGTTTCTATCATGTCCTCATGTTCCCTCCTCTGTTCCAGCATATACATATTGAGGTCCCTTAACCTCTCCTCATATGTTTTATGCTGTAATCCCTGCACCATCTTAGTTGCCCTCCTCTGTACCATCTCTATCCTCTCTATGTTCTTGCACAGGTGTGGCCTCCAGATCTACACTCAGTACTCCAGATGTGGCCTCACCAGCATTTTGTACAGTGGAATCAGTACCTCCCTCCTTCAGATTCTGATACCCTTTCCTATACAACCCAACATCCCGCTGGCCTTCCTCACCACCTTTCTTGCCTACTTGGTGGCCTTTAGGTCATCTGTGATGATGACCCCCAGATATCTTTCTTCCTTGTTGACTGCCAGCAGCTCCCCCCCCCCCATATCTTGTTGCTTTCTCTCGGGTTTCTACTCCCAACATGCATCATTTTGCACTTCTTTGCAGTAAATCTGAGCTGCCATACCTCAGACCATCTTTCCAACTTCTGTAGGTCATTTCTCATTCTTACAACACCCTCAGGTGTGTCAACTCTGTTGTAGATCTTAGTGTCTTCTGCAAACAGGCAAACCTTCTCCTCCAGCCCTTCTGCAATGTTACTGATGACGAGATTGAAGAGGACTGGCCCCAGAACTGAACTCAGGGGTACTTCACTGGTCACCTCCATTTCATCCAAATGGGTTCCATTTACTACTACCCTCTGCTTTGTGTCCCTCAGCCAGTTACTAACCCAGTTCACCACCTTGTGACCCAACCCTAGACTACCCAGCCTGTTGACCAACTTTCTATGTGGAATGGTATTGAAAGCCTTGCTGAAATCCAGGTAGGCTGACATCCACCACTCCCCCCAGGTCCACTACTTTTGTCACCAAGTCAAAAATATCAATTAGATTTGTTTGACAGGACCTTTCTGCTGTGAATGCATGTTGCTGTGGATCCTGCACCTCTACAGATTCCAGGTGTTCCACAATACATTCTTTAAGGAGTGTCTCCATGATCTTACCCACCATTGACGTGAGACTTACTGACCTGTAGTTCCCTGGCTCCTCTTTGCTGCTGCTCTTGTGAAAAGGGGCCGCATGTACCCATCTTCAGTCCTCGGGGACTACGCCAGTATTTAGGGACTCTGTGAACAGGTCTGCCAGTGGGACTGCCAGTTCCCTCTTTAGTTCTTTCAGGATCCTGGGATGTATGCCATCTGGACCCATGGCTTTGTCCACTTTTAGCCTTGTAAGCTCTTTTAGTACCCTCCCCTCTGTAAAAGGGCTGGTGTCCATCTCCCCCCCCCGTGCCTACAGTATGTTGTCTAACCATGGTCTCTGCCGCTCACTTTCCACTGCGAAGACGGAACAGAAATATTTGTTTAGAATTAACGCTTTGTCTTGATCTCCCTCTATGATCTCTCCCTTGTCCCCCTGTTGTAGGTGCAGTAATAAGATCACACAAACAAAGCAGAAATATGGTTGGACACACCAAAGGTATGTCTAAATTTATTAAAAATAAATAAAACAAACAAAAAAAAAACCTCAGACTTAACATTTTCTTTCAGTTCATTTCTTCAGTTCAGAATGTGCAGAGATATAGCAGTTCATAACAGTCCAACAATTCAGCTGTTTTTCAGGATACAGTTTCAGCAAGATCAATAATTCAGCATTTCAGCTCACTTACTTGCCCTAACTAGAAAATAAAAAATAAAAAAGGCTCAGCTCAGGGAGTTAAGGGAACTGACTCCCTGACATGGGTCTGTGCTTGATCTCAGACTCAGAGATTCAGTTTCAAGGGAGACCTCACCAGGTTCAATCCCTAACTTGATCTGACTACAGGGTCTCTAGGCAGCTCTTAAATATCTAGCTAACTCCTCCCTAAGAAGCTGGACACACCTCTAATAATTAAAATATGAGGAATATTCTTTATATTCTGATTAAAACATTTTCTGCAATAACAGACTAGATACATTTATACAAATAATCAGTTTGCTAGCAACTGTTTTGACACAAAGATATAATATTTTATCTAAAAATCCTTAATAAGGTAGAAGAGGGCATTAAATGAGGTATAGCTCCTCCCTCACAAGGGTGATAGATAGATAGGGATACTATAAAAACAGGCAGCACAGGAGCCACTGACTCTCTATAGGACACCCATAGCACCCAGCTAGAAAGCAACGAATGACTGGTGAGTGTACAGGAGAGGGAGAAAAGAAAAACAACTTGGCTAGCTTCAGGTTTTTCTACAGGTTTTTATATACAAAAACAGGCTTAAAACAGACTAGTGTACTAGAAATGCATTTGCTAATTATATGCCTTCATTTTCATGCCTATAAGCACATCTTCTTTCTTGCCTGCATAACTATTGGGGGGGGGTGTTCCACAGAACCACACAGAATCCTCGCTCTACCTAAACTATCCTCTGGACTTTTCTTTCATACAGAGGAACTTAAACAAGGCCTATTTTACAGATATGTGCTTTTTACTTAAATTACAGCAGGTTTTAACACATTTTACATTGCTCAGCTTGAGCGCACAGTGTACTTGACCCAAACTAAATTCAGGGTCATTTTAACAGATATGGGAGAGTGAATGCAGCTGAAAGACAACTTCTCTGTCTTTCACTAGCAGTATCATGGGCTCTCTTAAAACAGGGAAAAGCCAATCCACAATACTTTTATATGAAACCATCTGGAAGTAATTATTTATTTCTTTAGCATCACAGTACAATGTGCATAAACAAGTATGGGTAGGAAAACAGAAGACAGAATGAAAGGAAGAGATTTTACAGCATAAGCATAGTGAGTGGCCAACCTGCTATGTCATGCCAGGGTTAGAGAGATCCTGTTGCACAACAGTCTTTATAGAAACAGAATTTAGAAAAGAACCCACACTTATGTACTCTAACAGTACTATAGTGACAGAGAAAAAGGGGCTTTTACCATACTCCCCCCTGCTTACATGCAAACCAGTGTGGAGTTACTGCTTTGCAAACCACATTCCATAGTAGGAATGGGTTGGAGCTTCCACCCACCCTCACAGAAGCTCCACCCCTGGTCACCCTAATAAAATAAACAAAAACTATCTGAAGTTCATACTAACATGAACTTATCTTCACACAAGAAAATCGGCATTTGCCCTGGGGTTTCTGCGTCAATTTTCTTTTCAAGTACCTAGGGGGCACCATATCGAGAAAGAAAGTCAGCATTTTTATGTTTACTAACAGGATGATGCCTGATCTCAAATTTATAAGGTTGTAAAGCTAGGTACCATTTAAGGATATGAGCATTCTTGTCCTTCATTTGGCTAAGCCAACATAAGGGTTATGGTCCATTAACAAGATGAAAGGGTTTCCCCATAAATAAAATTTTAGGGACTCAATAGCCCATTTAATAGCAAGACATTCCTTCTCGATGGTGGCATAGCTACATTCTCTGGGGTATAATTTCCTACTTATATAGATAATGAGATGTTCTTCTCCGTTCATGTTTTGATTCAGTACTGCCCCCAACCCAGTCTCAGAAGCATCCATATGGACTTCAAAAGGCTTCATGAAGTTAGAGGAGTGTAACAAGGGGAGACACATAAGGCTGCCTTGATAGTTCTAAATGCAAGGTCACAATCACAAGACCATGGGATTCTGTTGGGTACTTTCTTTTTAGTGAGGTCTGATAGGGGAGTAGCAATAGTAGTAAAGTTCAAAATAAACCTCTGCTAGTACCCTGCCAGAGCTAAAAAGGATTGTACTTGCTTCTTTGTTTCTGGGACAGGGCATTTAGCAACAGCTTCCACCTTATCAATTTCAGGCTGTACTTTCCCATTTCCAAGAATAAATCCTAAGTATCATGCCTTCCTCATTGCCAAAGTATATTTCAAAGGATTTATTGTCAAACCTGCCTTATGGATAGTTTAAATGACATCATGAAGATGTTGCTGATGGGATTTCCAACTGGTACTGTACATGACCACATCATCAAGATATGCAGAACAGTATCCTGTATGTGGTGCTAAAAGTCTGTCCATGTACTGTTGGAAGGTGTCAGGAGCACCATGTAGACCAAATTACATATATACAAACTGATAGAGTCTGTAAGGGGTACTGAAGGCAGTCTTCTCCTTAGATGGTTCACTGAGAGGAATCTGCCAATACCCCTTTAGCTTGGCCAATTTGGTCGAGAATATCATCAATCCTGGGGATAGGATAATTATCAAATGGAGAAATCTGATTTATTCAATGGAAGTCTAAACATAACTGTACTCCTCCTCCTTCCTTCTTTTGGTACTAAAACTATTGGAGAGGACCATGGGCTTACAGAGGGTTCAATTATCCTGAGCTGTAGAAGTTTGCGTATTTCCTGCTGGGCATCAGCTAGGACCCTCTCTGGCAATCTATGCATTTTTTGTCTAATTGGGTCAGCTATCACTTTAATGTCATGACTGACATCCTTTGCCTGTCCTGGGATGCTAGTGAAAGTCTTAGCAAAATATTTCAAAAGCTGTTGTAATTCAGAACTCTCATTATCAGGCAAGTCAGGATTGATTTTTATGTCAAAAGATCAAAAAAGAATTGGGAGCTTAAATTAGCTTCCAATGCTTGTAAAGATAATAGTAAACTTTATTTTGCATATATAAATTCTCTAAAAAAACCTGCTTCTCATGTGGGCCCGCCCCCTTATGGTTAATGATTCTTTAGTTCAAGACCCACTTGAGATGGCCAATTTACTCAATGTACTTTACTGTAATATTTTTCAGAAGAATCAGATGGATACCACTGTAGATTACCCAATTGGTAGTTATATATCTATTTCAATAACAGATGTTCATTCAAAACTAATTGGGCTGAAAGGTAAAATCAGTGCATCTCCTGATGATGTTCCTGGTCACTTTTGATATTTGCTGGCCACAGTTTGTCATTTCCTTTAAAATTATTATTTGAATATTGTTTGAACCAAAATTACATGCCTGATCTATGAAAAGCAGCATATGTAATTCCTATTCATAAAACAGGACCAAGAAATCTGTGGGAGAATTATAGACCCATTAGTCTTACTTCATCATTGTGTAAAGTACTTGAAAGTTTAATTAAGGATTTGATTACCACTACCCTGCTTAATGCGGATTCAGAACAACATGGTTTTAGCCTTCAATTAGATAATAGATTTCCTTATGATGTGGTTTATTTAGATTTTAGTAAAGGCATTCGATCTTCCTCCTCATTGGGCATTATTGAAAACATTATACCAGTTTAATGTCAATCCAGTTCTGGTTAAGTGGATTGCAAATTGGTTAAATAAGTGAACACAGCAAGTTCTTATAAATGGTCAGCTTTCAAGCATGGGGTCTATTGTAAGTGGTGTACCCCAGGGTTTTGTTCTGGGCCCCTGGCCTTTTCAGCTTTTTAAAACTGATATCACCAAGAGTTGTTTTTCAAATACTATTAAATATACTGACAATATCAAGATTGGTGGACTATGCGCAAATTCTGATCAGATAAAATCAATACAAAATGATCTGGATAATATATCCTTATGGATTTCAAACTGGGGAATGAAATTAAATCATTCAAAATGTAAGAGTATGCATTTTGGGATACATAACCCCATGCATGTCTACACCTTAGATAATAAGGCACTGGTCAGCATAGATACAGAAAAGGACCTTGGGGTCATTGTATCTAACAATTTTCTTCCAAATTCACAGATAAATGCAGTTCTACATAGGGCAAATAGTGTTATCTGGCCTATAAAGAGAAATATTAAATCAAGGGACCAACAAGTATTAATGCCACTTTATAGAGCTTATGTCTGACCACATTTGGATTTTTCATCACAGTTTTGGTGTCCCTATAAGAAACAGAACATTGTGAAATTGGAGAGAGTACATAGGGGATTCACTAAATTGTTAAAAGGACTGAAGGAAGTACCATATGAACTTAGACTTAATTCACTTAAATTGATGTCATTATTCATCAGAGGATTAAGAGGGGATCTTCTTTTGATGTATGATATTATTAGGGATCCTCAGTTATTGGCTAATTTAGGTTCTTCCTTTAAAGAAGATACGTTCAGTCTTAGAGGTCACCCATTACAGATGCAGCAGTGATGTTTTACTCTTATGGCACGAAAATACTTTTTTTCCTTATGTATTGTTAAGCCTTGGAATGCATTGCCAATTGAAGTCATTGTTAGTAGCACTAAAACAACTTTCAAAAATAGGTTGGGCAATCTTATTTTCTCACATATTCCACCTAATTATTATTAATACACATGAGCAACTTATGAGCCTCATCACTCCCTAGCTTCTGATTTGTCTTAGTATGAATCTTTGTATGAATGTCAGGAAGTCCTGCATTTGTTTCCAACCTCTGATATGCAGATTTTAGTTCAGTATCAGCCGGTTCAGGTGAGATAAAAAAACACGTTTGGTCTTCAGGCCTCTCATACCATTTTTTTAACAAATTGGCATGGTAAATTTTGCTTCCAGAACTCTTCCCAGGGGTCTCTACACAATAAGCTACTGGGCCTGTTTGGCTTTTAACACAAAAAGGACCCTGCCACTTCATTAGCAGTTTGTTCTCAGAGGTTGGTAATGTAGCAGTACTTTATCACCATGCTGAAATTGTTTCTCTTTAGTTCTAACATCATACAGGAGTTTCTGTTTGGCCTGGGCTGTTACTGCATTCTGGTGTGGTAATATTTATTTAACCTCTGTCAGAGCTGGGTAAGGTACTCAAGAATATTAACATGCCTTACAGTAGTATCTCCCTCCCAGGCTCCTTTTATCACATCTAGGGGACCATGAGGATTATGACCATATAGAAGGGAGAATAGAGACAACCCAGTGGAGGCCTGGGGCACCTCATGATAAGCAAATAAGAACAGAAGAAGATAGTGATCCCAGTCCTTGCCTTCTTCATCTACAAATATCCTTATCATTCATTTTAATGTTTGATTAAAATGTTCTATGAGTCCATCAGTCTGGAGATGGTAAGGTGTGGTCCAGACTGATGTGACTCCCAGAAGTTTATAAAGTTCCCATAGTAATTCAGCAGAAAAGTTGGCACCCCGATCTGTTAGGACCTCTTTAGGGACCCCCATACGGCTAAAAAAGACTACCAGCTTTTCTGCAATCTTTGAGGCTGTGATTGTCCTTAAGGGATATGCCTCAGGATATTTAGTGGCATAGTCACAGAGGACTAGAATTAACCCATTTCCTTTTTTACTCTTTTCCAGGGGACCAACAATATCCATTGCTATCCAATCAAATGGATAGGATACAAGTGGGAGGGGCATAAGAGGCACTTTTTCTTTTGCAGAAACTGGTTCCACTTGTTGGCAATCTGGGCAACTACAACAATATTCGCTACTTCTTCGTGGATTTTAGGCCAATAGAAATGTTGTAGTAGCCTTGCTACTGTACGTTCTCATCCTACATGACCTGAACTAGGGATATCACGGGCCAGGTATAACAGTTGGTTTCTAAATTTGGATGGTACAATTAACTGTTCTACTTGTTCTTGGGTATGGGGGTAAGTGCATAACCTATATAAGATCCCATTCTTTTGAATAATGACTGGGACTCCTGGGTTTCCTGTTTTACCTAGCTATGAAAACAAAAAGGTTAGAGACACATCATTTTTCTGTTCATCAGCAATATCTGTTAAAGGAACAGTACATGGCATGACATTTATATCATGTTTTGTATCAGGTTTATGCTTTTTTCCCACTCTTTTTGGTCTCTACATTTTTCAGCTTTGGTTTTCTTATTCTCCCCCACAGTCCCAAAAACATCCCCTTCAAATGGAAAAAGTGTTTCCATAGTCTCTTCTTTTTGTAGCTTCTGTGCGTTTTCTTTTAATTTCTGGGCTGGGTAGTCACTGCTCCCAGATGAGGTACACATTTTTGGACCAGAGAATCAAAATGAGGATGATCCTGTCCTATAATAAAAGGCACTGGTAATGTCAGGACCACTCCCACATTCAGTACATTAGCATGTCCATTCACGCCCAGGTTTATATCAGCAGTGTGATACTGATGAGCGTCCCTGTGGATACAAATTATTCCAGTAGTTAGATCTAAAGTGGGTACAGATTTAATTAAGTCAGCTCTGATTAAACTTTGCCAATCACCAGAGTCAACGAAACCCTTCACTCTCATGTCCATTTAATTGTGCCTGAATGACAAAGTTCCTCAAGTTCATGGAGGCCAGATATGCTGGATCTCTCCATTTATTAGGACAATAACGGGCTATATGTCCTAACCCATGGCAGTAATGGCACTCAATATTAGGGTCAGTTTTTCTTGGTCCAATACTCTTCCCATCCCTTTTAGGTCTCACACTCCCAGTCCCAGGTAAAACAGAAGCAGTAGGTCTTACCAATGCATTCGATGGAATAGAAGATGCAGGAGGTGTTGTTCCTGAAGGTCCATCAGTCCTTCGATACCCCTTCCTCAAAGGTTGATGGGCAGAGAGGAAGTCCTCAGCCAGGGTGATGGCAATTTCTGAGTTTTCAGGATTGTGCTCACGGATCCATAACTGTACTTCGGGGGTTATTACTATAATGAATTGTTCCAGGACCACATGTTCCATTACCTCTTTGCTGGTCTTTCCATCCAGCTGCAGCCATTTACAGCATAAGTCATTTAACCTGGTATATGTCTCTCTAGAAGGTATGTGTGTCTGGTGTTTTAATGTCTGAAATTGTTGTCTGTAAGTCTCAGTGTTTATGTCATAACATTTTAGAATTTCTTTTTTAACAGCGGCATAATCAAGGGATGTTTGGCTGTCCATGCTGGTATATGCCACATGTGCCTTGCCAGTCAAATAGGAGGCTAAATGAATTACCCATTGTGGTTGGGGCCAATTACATGCTTGGGCTAACTGCTCAAAAGTTGTTAAGTATGACTCGATGTCATCTGATGGGGTAATTTTAGTTAATTTTATGTCTTTGGGAGTGTTAGTAGCAGCTGCTTGCCCAGTTCCAATTATTTGTAATGCCCTAATAGTATCGGCCCACCTTTGATCTTGGTGTCTTCTCTCTTCTTCTCTCTCCTTTAGGTCTATAACATGTTGCCAGTCAGTCTCTAGCTGTTTCATTGTTAGCCATTTTAGCAATGAAGGGATGTCCTCTGGTGGTAAATCCACAGGCTCGTCTTCCTCTGGTTCACATAGGTTAGAATCCTTAGTATTCATGGTAACTTCCGTAGAGGTGTCTCTTCTAACCTTTGGCCTAGTAGCAGGATCTAACCCAGGTAGTAAGATTTCTCCAGTAATGGCTACTCTGCCGTGTGGAAGTTCCTGGGTATGTCTCGGTGTCTTCCGCCTTATAAGCCATATATCAACCTACTACCAGTCTGTAGTGATCTGGATACTAGGGATAGTATCCTGTATTTGGAGTCCCCCAAGATTTCTGGACCTCCAATACTACCCCACTCCTGGTACCAATATGTCATGGGTGCAGTAATAAGATCACACAAACAAAGTAGAAATATGGTTGGACACACCAAAGGTATGTCTAGATTTATTAAAAAAAAAACCCTCAAACTTACAATTTTCTTTCAGTTCAGTTCTTTAGTTCAGAACATGCAGAGATACAACAGTTTATAACAGTCCAACAATTCAGCTGTTTTTCAGGATACAGTTTCAGCAAGTTCAGTAATTCAGCATTTCATCTCACATACTTGCCCTAACTAGAAAATAAAAATGTAAAAGGCACAGCTCAGGGAGTTAAGGGAACTGACTCCTTGACATGTGTCTGTGCTTGATCTCAGACTCAGAGATCCAATTTCAAGGGAGACCTCACCATGTTCAAGACCTACCTTGATCTGACTATAGGGTCTCTAGGCTGCTCTTAAATATCCAGCTAACTCCTCCCTAAGAAGCTAGACACACCTCTAATAATCAAAATATGAGAAAATATTCTTTATATTCTGATTAAAACATTTGCTGAAATAACAGACTAGATACATTTATACAAATAATCAGTTAGCTAGCAACTGTTTTGACACAAAGATATAATATTCTATCTAAAAATCCTTAATAAGGTAGAAGAGGGTGTTAAATGAGGTGTAGCTCCCCCCTCACAAGGGTGATAGATAGTGATACTATAAAACAGGCAGCACAGGAGCCGCTGATTCCCTATAGGACACCCATAGCACCCAGCTAAAAGGCAGTGAGTGATTGGTAAGTGTACAGGAGAGGGAGAAAAGAAAATCAGAACTTGGCTAGCTTCAGGTTTCTCTACAGGTTTTTATATACAAAAACAAGCTTAAAACAGACTAGTGTACTTGAAATGCGTTAGTTAATTTTATGCCTTCATTTTCATGCCTTTAAGCACATCCTCTTTCTTGTCTGCATAACTATTAGGGGGCTAGGGGTTACACAAAACCACACAGAGTCCTCGCTCTACCTAAACTATCCTCTGGGCTTTTCTTTCACACAAAGGAACTTAAACAAGGTCTCTTTCACAGATATGTGCTTTTACTTAAATTACAGCAGGTTTTAGCACATTTTACATTGCAAAGCGTGAGTGCTCAGTGTACTTGACCCAAACTAAATTCAGGGTAATTTTAACAGATACTGGAGAGAGAGTGCAGCTGAAAGACAACTTCTCTGTCTTTCACTAGCAGCATCATGGGCTCTCTTAAACAGGGAAAAGCCAATCCACGATACTTTTATTTGAAACTATCTGGAAGTAATTACTTATTTCTTTAGCCTCACAGTACAATGTGCACAAACAAGTATGGGTAGGAAAACAGAAGACAGAAAGAAAGGAAGAGATTTTACAGCATAAGCATAGCAAGTGGCCAATCTGCTATGTCATGCCAGGGTTAGAGAGATGCTGTTGCACAACAGTCTTTATAGAAACAGAATTTAGAAAAGAACCCACACTTATGTACACTAACAGTACTATAGTGGCAGAGAAAAAGGGCTTTTTACCATACCCCTTCTGAGTTTAGCGATTCCCCCTGCACTTTCTTCCCTCACTAATGTGTCTGCAGAATGTCTTATCTCCTATCCTGACTGAGCTAATCTTTCCTCAGTTTGCGCCTTTGCGCTCCTTACAGCTTTTCCTGCCTCTTGTAGACAATTCTGGTACTCCTCCCTTTCCTCCTGCCTTTGCATCTTCTTATATTTTCTGAAGGCCTCCCATTTGGCCCTTACCTTTTCTTGTACAGCCTTGCAATAGTAAATCTACACTCACACCTCAAATTTCACTGGTGTGGCGATTCATGGCGGTGTGGTGTTGTAATAGTAAATCCACACTTAAACCTGAAATTTCACTGGCGTGGTGATCCATGGTGGTGTGGTGTAGTAATAGTAAATCTACACTTAAACCTGAAATTTCACTGGCGTGGTGATCCATGGTGGCATGGGGTTGTCGTAGTAAATCTACACTTAAACCTGAAATTTTACTGGCGTGGTGATCCATGGTGGGATGGTGTTGTAATAGTAATTCTACACTTAAACCTGAAATTTCACTGGCGTGGTGATCCATGGTGACATGGTGTTGTAATAGTAAATCTACACTTAAACCTGAAATTTCACTGGCGTGGTGATCCATGGTGGCATGGTGCTGTAATAGTAAATCTACACTTAAACCTGAAATTTCACTGGCGTGGTGATCCATGGTGGCGTGGTGTTGTAATAGTAAATCTACACTTAAACCTGAAATTTCACTGGTGTGGTGATCCATGGTGGCATGGTGTCATAATAGTAAATTCACATTTAAACCTGAAATTTCACTAGCATGGTGATCCATGGAGGCATGGTGCTGTAATAGTAAATCTACACTTAAACCTGAAATTTCACTGGTGTGGTAATCCATAGTGGCATGGTGTTGTAATAGTAAATCTACACTTAAACCTGAAATTTCACTGGCGTGGTGATCCATGGTGGCATGGTGCTGTAATAGTAAAGCCACACTTAAACCTGAAATTTCACTGGTGTGGTGATCTATGGTGGCATGGTGTTGTAATAGTAAATCTACACTTAAACCTGAAATTTTACTGGCATGGTGATCCATGGTGGGATGGTGTTGTAATAGTAATTCTACACTTAAACCTGAAATTTCACTGGCGTGGTGATCCATGGTGACATGGTGTTGTAATAGTAAATCTACACTTAAACCTGAAATTTCACTGGCGTGGTGATCCATGGTGGCATGGTGCTGTAATAGTAAATCTACACTTAAACCTGAAATTTCACTGGCGTGGTGATCCATGGTGGCGTGGTGTTGTAATAGTAAATCTACACTTAAACCTGAAATTTCACTGGTGTGGTGATCCATGGTGTCGTGGTGTCATAATAGTAAATTCACATTTAAACCTGAAATTTCACTAGCATGGTGATCCATGGAGGCATGGTGCTGTAATAGTAAATCTACACTTAAACCTGAAATTTCACTGGTGTGGTAATCCATAGTGGCATGGTGTTGTAATAGTAAATCTACACTTAAACCTGAAATTTCACTGGCGTGGTGATCCATGGTGGCATGGTGCTGTAATAGTAAAGCCACACTTAAACCTGAAATTTCACTGGTGTGGTGATCTATGGTGGCATGGTGTTGTAATAGTAAATCTACACTTAAACCTGAAATTTCACTGGCGTGGTGATCCATGGTGGCATGGTGTTGTAATAGTAAATCTACACTTAAACCTGAAATTTCACTGGCGTGGTGATCCATGGTGGCATGGTGCTGTAATAGTAAATCTACACTTAAACCTGAAATTTCACTGGTGGTGATCCATGGTGGCGTGGTGTTGTAATAGTAAATCTACACTTAAACCTGAAATTTCACTGGTGTGGTGATCCATGGTGGCGTGGTGTCATAATAGTAAATTCACATATAAAACTGAAATTTCACTAGCATGGTGATCCTTGGTGGCATGGTGCTGTAATAGTAAAGCCACACTTAAATCTGAAATTTCACTGGCATGGTGATCCATGGTGGTGTGGTGTTGTAATAGTAAATCTACACTTAAATCTGAAATTTCACTGGCGTCGTGATCCATGGCGTTGTGGTGTTGTAATAGTAAAGCCACACTTAAACCTGAAATTTCACTGGTGTGGTGATCCATAGTGGTGTGGTGTTGTAATAGTAAATCCACACATAAACCTGAAATTTCACTGGTGTGGTGATCCATGGTGGCGTGGTGTTGTAATAGTAAATCTACACTTAAACCTGAAATTTCACTGGCGTGGTGATCCATGGCGTTGTGGTGTTGTAATAGTAAAGCCACACTTAAACCTGAAATTTCACTGGCGTGGTGATCCATGGTGGTGTGGTGTTGTAATAGTAAATCTACACATAAACCTGAAATTTCACTGGTGTGGTGATCCATGGTGGCGTGGTGTTGTAATAGTAAATCTACACTTAAACCTGAAATTTCACTGGCGTGGTGATCCATGGTGGCATGGTGCTGTAATAGTAAAGCCACACTTAAACCTGAAATTTCACTGGTGTGGTGATCCATGATGGCATGGTGTTGTAATAGTAAATCTACACTTAAACCTGAAATGTCACTGGTGTGGTGATCCATGGTGACGTGGTGTCATAATAGTAAATCCACACTTAAACCTGAAATTTCACTAGCATGATGATCCACGGAGGCATGGTGCTGTAATAGTAAAGCCACACTTAAACCTGAAATTTCACTGATGTGGTGATCCATGGTGGTGTGGTATTGTAATAGTAAATCTACACTTAAACCTGAAATTTCACTGGTGTGGTGATCCATGGTGGCATGGTGCTGTAATAGTAAAGCCACACTTAAACCTTAAATTTCACTGGCGTGGTGATCCATGGTGGCGTGGTGTCATAATAGTAAATTCACACTTAATCCTGAAATTTCACTGGTGTGGTGATCCATGGCGTTGTGGTGTTGTAATAGCAAATCTACACTTAAACCTGAAATTTCACTGGTGTGGTGATCCATGGTGGCATGGTGCTGTAATAGTAAAGCCACACTTAAACCTGAAATTTCACTGGTGTGGTGATCCATGGTGGCGTGGTGTTGTAATAGTAAATCTACACATAAACCTGAAATTTCACTGGTGTGGTGATCCATGGTGGCGTGGTGTTGTAATAGTAAATCTACACTTAAACCTGAAATTTCACTGGTGTGATGATCCATGGTGGCATGGTGCTGTAATAGTAAAGCCACACTTAAACCTGAAATTTCACTGGTGTGGTGATCTATGGTGGCATGGTGTTGTAATAGTAAATCTACACTTAAACCTGAAATTTCACTGATGTGGTGATCCATGGTGGTGTGGTGTTGTAATAGTAAATCCACACATAAACCTGAAATTTCACTGGTGTGGAGATCCATGGTGGTGTGGACCAAATTTCCAGCTGTTTAATTTTCCTGCACCAAACTGTCCTGTGGGGAATTTTCCTGTTCTGAACTTTCCAGTGCCATATTTACCTACACCCAGTTTAAGCATATAGAAAGAAACACCTCTCTCAGTTCAAGAGCAAACTGCTGAACCACACAGCAGCAGGTTGTAAATCTCTGACTGCTTTTTCTCAGGTGCCCCAGATGATGCAGGCTGTTTTGAGAGGGGTCACTTTATACCAGAAATGCAACTGCATACAAATCATATACAGCTGATTAATCTGTGTATTGTTGTGAACCTACAGTGAATTTCTAGAATATATTTTCATTGAAAAATAAAAGTATATTTCATTAAAAGAAACAAAATGTTCACTATATATGGGATATACAATAGCCTAACTCAGAATATGCCATTTATCTTCATGAGTGGTGGTGGTAGGGGGGGGAACCATACTTTATGAGTGTCAGAGCCACGAGTGAGTCACATAAGTCCAGCCCCCACACTAGTAATTAAAAATGTCATACTCTGAGGAAAGCCATTGTGAGTTCAAGTTACACAATGTTTTTATAAACTGCTGAGCTTTCAGAGTAGTTATTTTCATGAAGACTTAACTGATTCTGTTTGAATTCAGTGATCTGTTTTGATGGCACCAGAGGCCATTGTGATATCATCAGGCATTGTTCAAACTGCTCTCCTATTGGTTAAGAGCTCCTTTGATACTCACCTAAAGTAGAAATAAATACTGATGACCCACCTAAACCTGAGATAAAATATTTATAGTATATGGTTAGCCTTTCTTCTGTATAAAAATCAGCCTGCTCAAGATCTGTGTTGTGCACATTCTAAACTGTTGTGTGCATTCCAAAGTCATGTTGTGCACATTCTGAACAATTGTTCTGCATAGTTCAAAGGTCATACAATTTTGAATTTCTCATTAATTCCACACCTAGCAACATGAGGAAGTACTTTTTGACAGAAAGAGTAGCTGATGCTTGGAACAGCCTCCCTGTGGAGGTGGAGCGGGCAGAAACAGTAGGGGAATTCAAGAATGCATGGGATAGACATAAGAGTACTCTAGCAATAGGGAAGAGAGGGTAAGCTGCAGATCAACTAGGGTCTGTAGTAATGCATTACATAGGGAAAAGGGACAGACTGAGTGGGCCATATGGTCCTTATCTGCCATCATCTTCTGTGTATCTGTGTCTGTGTAGCTACTTACTAACCACCCAGTGCCCAAAGTTCTACTTTTTAACTTTGAAAAGTCTGTAAATTTGATTTTGATCATAGAACAGAACAAAGAAATGGCAAGATTTTTTGTTTTCATTTCAGTGGGGGTCTGTCACTCCAATGTACACAACCATATACTATAAACATAAATATGGGCAACCACACACAACTCAACATGTGTTTCCATCTTGGTGTTGAGATGACAGCATGGACCTCTCAAGCTTCGCTCTTGAGGTTCATATGCTGTCATCTCAACCCCTTGATGGAAACACAGCCATGTTGTGTATGGTTGCCCATATATTATCCTCTATATTTTCTTTTAGAATGCTTCAATGGCTAAAATAAACCATTTATCAGACCGGCCTGTCGGCTCAGAGGTAATGTTACCACTCGTGATGCTGATGACCCAGGTTCAGAAATGGACCATGGTCATCAAGGGCCAGCTGGGGGGGTGGAGGAGGAGTGAGCATCCCAGAGGATGCTCTCCTCTGTCAGGGAGGGAGTGCAGCAAACTCTGCTGCAGAGTCCCCATCTAGGTGACCTGGGGTGATGATGCGGTGGGACCAGCTAGTGGGCTAGGTATATCCCTGACAGTTGATGTCTGCACACTCAGTGTGTGTGACATCAAGCCATCAACTTCATGGGGCATCCTGGGGCTGAGGGATGAAAAAGAGAAAAACACCCACCAACTGCAGCAGGATGATGCCCCAGCCTCTGGCAGATCTCGCACCACTGACTGGGTTACGGGCCAGCCTGAGTGAGGCTTCTGAAGTGGTATGAGGTAGCCCCAATTGCCCTTTCACAGAGTGTAATCTGTGGAGAAACAGGTAGGGGCATGATGATCAGTCCTGGAGATGGTGGGGGATGGGGTTGGGGTGAGGCTATGGCAGAAGAGGGCCAGCCAGTGTGATGGGGAAAAAAATCATTTATCTGTAAGATCTGAATCTCACCTACATTGTATAAATACAGTACAGCGATGTTGTGAAAATGGCATCCCTTGTTGTGGAACTGAAATCTAGTATTCCAAAGGGAATGAAGAGCCATATGATGTACTAATCTTACTTTCCCACAGAGGTTTATGAAAAACATGTTTGAATTTTTTTTTCTTGGTTGTTAGGTTACTATGCTTTTGACAGTTACCAAATAGTGACTGAGGTTTGGCTCTGATTTGTGTTGATGTTGTTTTACACATATAAACACACCCTTCTTTTTGAGAATTGCTCTGTAAGAGCAGAGCTGTACTAGTGGCTGCCCTGGAAATGGTGGTTTGGATTAAGATGCTAGCTAGAGGTGACAACCACAAACCTTATAGCATCATCTTGTCATCTGAAGTCTCTCTAGAGTATTCCCCTCTTTATAAAGTATTGCTCCTCTGTGAACAATTAATCCTGTGTATGTGTGCTACGTAAAGAGTCTAATATAGCTTGACAACCAGTGGGCTTGTAAAGTCTTCTGATCATATTATTCATGTATAAATTGCATGCTGCTGTGTGATGCCAATGTTCCATTGCATGTGAGACTCAAAAATCAAACAATAGCTGGCCACTTGGCATAGCAGTAATGCTACCGCTCACAGTGCTGGCGACCTGGGTTTGGGAATGAGTCTGGGTTGTTGGGGACCTTCCAGGGGGAGGAGAATTCAGCATCCCAGAAAATGCTCTCCTCCTTCTGGAAGAGAAGGTTGCTGTCCTCGAGGAAGTACTGCCACCTGGGTGACCACAGGTGGCAATGCATTCAAGGGCGTTGTGAGGGTGTAAGACGCAGACCAGGGACTGACACAGCATCATGCTCAGCATCTGTGTGTGTGTGTCTCAGTCTCCCTTGCATATCTGCATCTGGAGGGTGCAGGAGAAAGAAAAAAGCAGCCATGCCTGCAACTATTAAATGACCCTGGTGCACCTAGACTGACCCTACCACTGTATGCTCGAGTGGAAGTCCCCTTCACCATGTCCCTGTTGGAGGGCAAATTAAGGCAACATGGAGAATGACAATTGGAGCAGGTAGGGATTGGCTGGGAAACACCATGGAGTCTGGAATGGAAGTCAGAGGCAGAAATTGGAAGGGGGCATAAAAAGAAAGAGAGAGAGAGAGAGAGAGAGAGAGAGAGAGAGAGAGAACAACAACTATTTTAAACAAGCATATGTCAAAACTGAATGTTTGCCACTTGAATGCTGTTGTACCGGCTCCTGCTTGTACACATTTTTACTATATATTTACCCAAGATAGAACAGATAATATGTAATATGTCATCTGAAATGGGGTCCTAATTTTACACAGTTTTATACTGCATTTAACCAGGAGAGTAGAAGTGAGATGCGCTATCTCATTTTACTGTGGTCCTGCTTTTATATTGTATTTTTCTAGAACAGATCATCTTAGGATACAACATGTTGTTTTCAATGGGTTTCTGCTGTAGGGTCCTGGTTTTACACAGTTTTGCAGTATATTTACCCAGGATAACCCAACTGAGCTGCAATATCTAATTTTCAATGGGGTCCTGGTTTGACATATTTTTTGTACTGTATTTACCCAAGATAGCATAGCTGAGATGCCATATTATTTTCAGTGGGTCCTACTTTTCCCAGTTCTTACACTGTATTTACCCAGGATAGCTCAGGCATGATATATGTTGTTTTTATGAGGCCCTGATTTTACCCGTTTTTATAATGTATTTACCCAGGAAAGCTCAGCTGAAAAGCAAGTTATATTTTCAGTGGGGTCTAGCTTTTACAATGTGTTTTTTCCCATGATAGAGCAGCACAGATGCACAGTTCAGTGGGGTCTCTGCTGTACTGGGTTCCTGGTTTTACACATTTTTGCTATAAATGTGGAGGGGAGGATGCCATTAGGTACTTGACCAAGATGTGCGTCAGCATGTCTACAGACAGGACTTCCATCCTTCATACTGACATAATTGAGACCAGGGTTTTGGGGTACAAAAAAAGGTAAAAAGCCCCCACTGCCATGCAGCATAATCCCCAACAGCTGGGGGGGGGGGCAGAACATGGATGGTCGGTATAACAACCACTGAGCCCACTGGCAGGGAGTGATAAACTATGTTTAAACTAACTAACTGACCAACTGACCAACTGACCAACTAACTAACTAACTAACTAACTAACTAACTAACTAACTAACTAACTAACATGCTGCTCCTAGGAGGGATCATTAGGAAGTACGGTCTAGGGTTTTCATTGCTATGCTGATGATACCCAGCTATACTTATCCTTTGCCCAGAGAACATCCAATGCAGCAGATGTGCTAAACAGCTGCCTTGCCGAGATCAATGGCTGGATGGCCTCTAGCTGGTTGCAGCTGAACCTTGATAAGATGGAGGTATTGGTGGTGGAGTTGAACAGAGTGCGGGATAGGATGGGCTCTGTATCAGAGACTGGACTTGTTCTGGGATCTGTTCCATTGAAGGCCTCCTCTAAGGTGAGAAATCTTGGTATCATTCTGGACAGGAGGTTGACGATGGAGGTGCAGGTGTCTTCCACTGTCTGCTCCTGTTTTTTCCATCTTAGAAATGTTGCCAGGATAAAGCCCCTTGTGACGCCTCTGGACCTCCCCACTTTGATGCATGCCTTAGTTATATCAAGGCTTGACTACAGTAATGCGCTCTACCTCGGGGTCATGGGAGAATCTGTCCACAGGCTGCAGCTGCTGCAGAACACAGCTGCCCAGTTACCTACTGGGCAGCCTAAATTTTGCCATATTACACTGGTACTGCGTGATCTGCACTGGCTGCCAGTCAGGTGGAGGATTCTCTTTAAGGTGGATCTTCTCACCTATAAGGCCCTACATGGCCAGGGCCCTGGTTACCTGTCAGACCTTCTTGCACTGGCTCTCTCAGTCCGTCCCCTCCGCTTCTCGTGTGGGGGCCCTCTGGTGATTCCCAGGACAAGGCTAAAAATGGCTGGTGACAGGGCCTTTAGTGTCGCTGCCCCTGTCCTATGAAATTCGCAACCTTTCGGGGTTGGGGGGCCCCAACCTTGGAGGTATTCAAGGCCTGCCTTAAGGCCCTCCTATTCGCCCAGGCCTTTCCTAATTCTGCTTTTAACCTATTGGTATAGACATAGTTCTCAGCACCCCTAGTTTTAGCCTACTTTCTGTGATAAATTTTATCTTGTGGATTTGATTGTTTAAATGTTCTTTTTCACCCAGCATAGACCAGTTAAGATGCAATATCTCATTTTCAGTGGTGTTCTGTTTTTACGGATTTTTAGATTATATTTACCTGGGATAGGCCAGCTGAGAGGCAATATCTAATTTTCAGTGGACTCCCACATTTTGACTCCATATTTCCAACACAGACTATTTGTGATCTGACATTGTGACCAAGACAGGTAGAATGTTTTAAAATTCTATCCAAAAAGTGATCTTGCAGTACAACTGCATAAACATGTTTCAGACGGGATTTGAAAAAATGATACCTGTCATGTTCATTAGGTAGGGTAACACAATACATATGTTGAGCATTAAGGGCCAAGACCTGCAAACATAAAGCTATAAGTAAACATTGGAATCATTCAATGTGCCATCATAGCTTAGCTGGTTTTTCACATTTTGACCCCAAAGTTTCAACATGATCAAGATAGGTGTTTTTTCATAATCCCATTTGAAAGATAGTTTCACATGGCATCTGAAAAATGGCACCTGTCATGTTCATCAAGTGGGGCAACAAAAGTACTATATACACATGTGGGGCCAACATCTGGAAATGGCAGGTCAAAGTTTTTTAAATCCTGTTTGAAAGTTGACCTCATGGAGCAAATGGGAAAACATGTTTTGGAAGAAATTTAACAAATGACATCTGTCATGTGCATGAGGTAGGGTAACAAGATGGCTATGCCAAAAACTGAGGGCCAAAAAATCTGCTCACATTGCAATGTTATGAGTGAGCATTGAAAATATAATAATACAAATAATAATAATAATAAATTTATAAAGTGCCTTTTCGTTTTCCAAGGCACTGTACATATTAAAACAATAACATCAAACATTAAAATCCAGTAATACACACAGATAAAACCATAACACAATAGCATCAGACATTAAAATTCAAGATACATAGTGATAAAACCACAACACAATCAACAATTACAATATAATCAGCCATCCAAAAAGGCTATTTGCCAAAAATAAGTTTTCAGGTTACTCTAGGTTTAAATATGTGATGTTTCTTCATAACATCATTGTTTTGTGACATTTTTTCATAGAGAGGTGGAGAAATGGAACACTCAACTTAAGGAGGCGGTATTCTGTAGCACTGTGGGCAGTTTTAAAAAGGCATGGGACAGGGTGAGGGGAGGGTAAGGGTGAGGGGGAAGAGGAGGGTGAAGCAGCTGCAATATAAGGGTGCTAGGTGCGCATTCGAGCAGACTTACTTGATAGACCGTAAGGCCTGTTTCTGCTGGCAGATTTGTATGTTCGTATTTTGAGCCCAGATTTTCAAGGTGGTCTGTTTATGACCCTTTCTTCCGAACATGACAGGTACCATTTATAAAATATGCATTATTGAGTAAGTATTACAAAATACTTGCTGAAATGTCATAGAAACATAGAATCTGATGGCAGATAAGTACCGCCTGACCCACCTAGTCTACCCATTTCCCTACCTACTGTATAAACTAATCATGATTATGTTGTTTTGCATAGCACAGTCACAGTAGCTGAGCAGCTTCTATTTGTTGTTTCCACTGTATAAACTCCAGATCCTACTTGATCTGCAGCCTACCTTCTTCTTCCCACCCTTAGTGTTGCCTTCTGCCTGTCCCACGCATTCTTGAATTCACCTACCATTGTTGCCCTCACAATCTCCTCAGGGAGGATGTTCCATGCATCCACCACCCTTTCTGTGAAAAAATACTTTCTCATGTTGCCCCTGAGTCTTCCCCCCTCCAGCCTCACATTGTGATCCTTTGTTCTTGCACATGTTTTTTTCTGAAAGCTGCTGCCCTCTTTAACTCTATTGAGCCCCTTGAGGTATGCAAATGTCTCTATCATATCCCCCTCTCCCTCCTTTCCTCCACTGTATACATAGAGTTCCCTCTATCTCTCCTCGTATGGTTTCCGGTATAGCCCCTGTGCTATTTTTGTTCCCCTTCTCTGTACTGCCTCCACGCTGTCAATGTCCTTTCGGATATGAGGTCTCTAGAACTGCATGCAGTGCTCCAGATGAGGCCTCACCAACTACATGTGCAGTGGCATCACCACTTCCTGTTTTCTATTGGTGACCTCTCTCTCTCTCTCTCTCTCCCCCTGTGCACCCCAGCATCCCCCTGGTTTTCCTCACTGCCTTCTCACATTGTTTGGCTACTTTTAAATAATCTGTTATGACTACCCCCAGATCCTTTTCCAGTTTGGCTGTTGTTCGTAGCTCCTCCCCATCATGTATTTCTCCCCTGAATTTTTGTTCCCTAAGTGCATGATTTTGAACTTCTTGGCATTGAATCCGAGCTGCCACACTACTGACCACTTCTCCAACTTGGCTAAGTCTCTCCTCATCTTCTCCACCACCCCCTGGAGTGTCAACCCTATTGCAGATCTTGGTGTCATCTGCAAAGAGGCATGCCTTTCCTTTGAGTCTCTCCACAATGTCACTAATAAAGACATTAAATTTGTGCCAGAAATGCAAAAACACATTTTGGCCAGGAACTGAAAAATTACAGCCATCACAGTCATGAGATGGTGTGAAAAAATGGTGGTATTAAAAAGCTGGGATCAAAATATTGAAAAGTACCCAAGTTATGAGTGAATGTATAAATGTTCAATGTACCTTCATAACTGCCCCCTTCAAATTTTCAACATAGTCTGCTTATGACCCCGACTCATAAACCCGGTAGGTGAAAGTTTTCAAATCCTGCCCAAAAGGTGACTTCGCAGAGTGACTGCGAAATCCCTTTTGGGCTGCATTTCAAAACTTTCACCTACCTTGTTCATGAGGTGGAGTTTCAAAAAGGCCAAATTGAAAATATGGTGGAGAAATATTTCAAAATGATAAAGTACACAAATCGGGACATCGAATCAGGCATCACAGTGGGCAGTCCCCTAAGAACCAGCGATCGGCTCATAGTGTGGTTTAATATTAAGGGTGACGTAAAGGCAACCCATATAAGAGGCTCATGAACTTTAGAAGGGCAGACTGTATAGAAACAGGAGACTACCTCGGAAACTGCCTCATGGGGGGATTGTAATGGAGAGGTAGATGTACAGTGGGGAAAATAATGCAACTGACCTCTGTGTGAAGGAAGTGAGTAAAAGTAGAAGCGAAAAGGGACCATATTTTCTCTAGGGAAGTGGCCAAGGTGGTGAGGGTTAAAAAGATGACATTCAGGAGGTATAAGGAAACACAGATGGAGGAGGACAGGGAGTTATACCAAGTAAACCAGATGGAAGCAGAAAATGCAATTAAGGCAGCAAAGTGCAGACAGAGGAAAGGATAGCCAAAAGAATAACTAAAGGGGAGAACCTTTCTTCAGGTACATAAGTGGGAAAAGGAAAGCAAGGGAAGGGATAGTGTGGATAAGGAGGGCAGCAGGTGCAGACTGCGAACAAGAAGATCAAGAAAAAGTGGACATCCTGAACAGGCACTTCTGCTCAGTCTTCACAGTGGAGGGAGAGGGGGATGAACCACAAGGCAGCAACAAGAACAAATGGGGGAGATGGACACGAATCCTTTTTCAGAGGAAAGAGTCCAGAAGGGACTTGAAGCTTTGAAAGTTGACAAGGCTATGGGACCAGATGGGATACACCCAAGAGTACTAAAGAAATTCAGGGAGGTGCTAGCTGTCCTACTGATGGCCTTATTCAACAGTTAACGGAAACCGGCATGATTCCAGAGGAATGGAGGAGAGCAGATGGGGTTTGTCTCCATAAGAGTAGCAGCAGGGAGGAAGCTAGCAACTATAGGCAAGTCAGTCTCACATCAATGGTAGGGGAAATTAATGGAAACCCTGTTAAAGAAAAGATTGGTAGAGTATCTTGAATCCAATGGACTGCAACATCAAAAGCAGCATGGATTCATGGGGAGAGGTCATGCTAGGCAAATCTGCTTGATGTCCTTGACTGAGTGACCAGGGCAACAGATCAGGGGAGTGCACTTAACATGGTCTATCTGGACTTTAGCAAGGTCTTCAACACTGTGCCATGCAAGGAGACTGATAAAAACATTGAGCAGTTTAGGGGTGCATTGCAAAGTGGTGAGTTTGGTAAGGAACTGGTTAATGAATGAGTGGCACAGGGTGGTGGTTAGTGATACTCATTCAAATGAGGGAAGAGTGACCACTGGGGCACCGCAGGGCTCAGTACTGGGACCAGTTCTCTTCAATTTTTTCGTGAGTCACATTGCATAAGCAGTGAAAGGGGAGGTATGCCTTTTTGCAGATGACACCAACATCTGTAATATGGTGGACACTCAGTAGGGGGTGGAGAGAATGTACAGGGATGTTGGGAAACTCGAGAAGTGGTCAAGAGTATGGCAGTTGGGGTTCAATGCCAAAAAGTGCAAGATGATGCACCTAAGGCATAGGAACCCAGGAGCTGAGTATAGGATGAGGGATGGGGGAGCTACTGACAGTCACTAAGCAGAAAAAGGACTGTGGGTTATCATATCTGATGACCGTAAAATGGCAGGGCAGTGTGATAAAGCAGTGGGTCGGGCCAGTGACATGCAAAGGGAGCGGTATCTACAGCAGCAGGAGGAGGTAGGTGGTGTTGCCACTGTATTGCTTGCTTGTGAGACCCCACCTGGAGTATAATGTCCAGTTCTGGAGGCTGCAGCTCAGAAAGATCATAGACAGGATGGATGCAGTTTATTTTGTATATTTCTATTTCTGTTGCTGTTGTCTTTATACAGTAATGACTCAATTAATACGTTTTCATGGTTTGGATAGTGTAAAAGTGTCTAATCAAAATAATCTCAGATGTATTTCGGAAGCAGGCAGCCCCCTTGGTGTATCCAAAAATACCAGTATGTCTCATAAATCAGCACCCCTGCTGTGGCCCCACTACACAAATTTCATTCTAGTAGTTCAACCAAGAATTGCATTTGAGTAACCCTGGCTGTTGACAACAGCAGTCTTAGATGACAGCTTTGGAATGCTTGTGGTAAATTGTTCTGTCAAATCATAAACACATACATAAGTAGCATGCTTTAAAACTGTAGCTGTTTACCTTCCTTTGCTTCTGCACGCACAGCATGTCTGAGCAAATAAAAGGAAGGGTGAAATGAGATGGAGGTGAAAGGTCCAGGACAAAAACAAGGGCATAAAAGAAGATGAAGGTACTGTTGAAGGTTATCTGTCTTAAATACATCTTTTAGATGAGCAGACTTACTGTACCAGACCTAATTATGTTGTTCACAAGCGGAAATAGTTTAAATAGCATAGCTGTACTTCCTCAGCTGGACATTTTTATGTTGGGATTTCTCTAAAAAGCCTTTTATTAATATAATATACTGGGAGAGAATGGTCTCTCAGTCCTATATGATGATGATGAGGGAGAGCTATGAAAGGAGGACTGCACATCTATGACCTTTCCATGACTCTGTCACAGATCCTGGGATTTTAACAGAGAACAAACAAGGTGATTTTTGAAACTGGTTCTGTACTTGCACAGAAACCTAGTGTATCTGACTTGCAAGAGGTGTAACGCTGCTTTGAAACTGGCTCCATACTTACATAAAAAAACAAATGTACAGTACCTGACCTGCGAGAGGTGTTTAACATTGCATTGATATTGGTTCTATACTTACATAAAAGCTGAACGTACCTGACATACAAGAGGTGTAACAGTTCAAACAGTGCCAAAGTAAAACCAATTTACTTTTTTTCCCCTGATTCTGTTGGGAAGATTCATTACAAATCCTGTCTTGTTTCGTCAGGTCGATTAGTGAACACCATCCTAGGTGAGTTACAGTGGCTGGTGTGTTACTGTGGGTGGGGATGTTCAGGACTATTTCCCAAGTGAAATTTGCCAGCAAGGAGGTTTTAAAGGTGACCTGGGAAAGTAGAAGGATGACATCATCAGACCTAGTCCCCATTCCTGTATGGTAACCATGGAAGGACAGTTGTGCTGCTGTGTGATCTACTGACAGTGCTGTCTGATGCCCTCTCTGAGCGAAGTTACCGGAGTGCAGTGCAGTGGTCAAGTGCTGCAAGCATCATTTCCACAACCTGTGGGGACAGTCACAAGGTTAGGGAGGGGGCAGCGAAACAAGTGGATGGCTTAAAAATATTGTCTCCCCTGTTTAAGAGAAGGGATCGAGAATGAAAATGATTTTTTTGTGCATACAGATTAAAGATGAGAAACAAGCAGAGCCATGCATCTTTTCATTACACCAGCATTGCGCCATTAAAAAAAAAATAGGCTGACTAAATAGAGAGTGCAGCTTAGGACAGCAGGTCTGTGCAGCATCTTGCACACTTCAGCTGTAGATGGGCATCGCCAGACCTGGTTCCTGTGAAGGTGAAGTTGTATGCATTACTTCACACAGGCAAGTTCAAGGGGTTAACTAGATTTATGGTGTATTAAGTGTGACGGATATCTGAACAAGTGGAAGGATCAGAGAAAATATATGAAAGGACCGTGCCTTGATCTGGCTCATTTCAGGTTAGGTTCTGGGGTGGGGGGAGGACCACAGCAGGCTGATTAGGACATTATCAGCTCTGCTTGCTGGGTGGCATCATGCAGATCAAAGTAAAGAGCTGTCCTGTGACTCAGTCAGCTCTCTCCTTTGAACTACACAAAGTTTCCACCCAGCAATACACAATGGTGTCATGATCAGCCTGGCTAATGATTAGTGTGACACTGCCCTGCACTGGTCTGACAGTGACGCACCTTTCAAAATCCACTCATAATAAAATGTTTGCTCACACAAGCGAACAGTGGACATGAAAAGTGAACTGTTTTTAGACAACTATTTCAAAAGAATAATAATTAGATGTCTGCCTGTATAACTCTTTGCACACATTTTAAGCTAGTCATATTATTATTTTATTTATTTGCAAGGCACTTTTCTTAAATATGAAAGTGCTGGATAAAACAATCTAAAATACATAACATAATATAAAATATACAGCATGAGCCCATACTATAAGGAATAAAGTTCTCCCAAGTGTACAGAATAAGGCAGTAATGGCACCGGGGGGTGGGGGTTATGGTGACAATTATAAACCAAGGGCTTGGTTTTCAAAGGGCCTGACATAACCCAGAGACTGAGTCCCATGATGCAACCTTCTGGTGTGGAGAAAACATCTCCACAAAGGCAGACATGCTATTTTCAGCGTCTGATGTTCACGGGTGTCAGGCACAGCTGCGTAGGAATGTTACACCTGGTAACACCAGGCATAGCATTTCAGCACAGCTGCACAAGAAAAATGGCTACAAGCTGACATAAATCGTGGAGGTGGTCGCAAAACAGCTTTGCATTTGAAAATACTGTGCATGTGACAAACCTTGCGGGCATGTAAAGGAACCCCCCCCCCGCACACTGTCTCTGCTGCCCGTGTGCGATTTTCATATTCTTTGAAGAACTGGCCCCAGGAGTACAAAGCAAGAATGATAAATGTTACCAGCACCACAAGATGCTATTACAGCCTTATTATGGGAGCAGAGATAACATAGTCATCTGCATGCACCGTGGGGGGATAATCTACTGGGCAATACTGTGGAGGGTGGGACACTGCCCCCTATAGAGGAAACCCATGGAGCTCCAGGCACAGCTGGTAGCAACCTGGAAAGATATATCTATTTTGCATCACCAGCCGGGCTAGTACCCACAGGCACACCCTACCTCCCAACTTCCCCAGAGGCCCACTGGCCGGATGGGCTGGCATGTGCTGAGGAGAGGAAGGGGTGACAGGGGCAGTTACAAGAAAGTCATCCAAACTCACCAGATTCCATCTGCAAATCATTTTGCACAACTGGAGGAGGCACAGATACCTGACTTCTATGGAGGGGAGGGATTGGAGCTGGTTGGGAAGGGTGAATAGGGTGAATCAATTACTGTTCTAGTCTGCTACAGACTTCCATCAGGAGGGCTCGAGATATTAAATCTCCGCAAAACACTAACATCCACTGACTCGGAAACCATCATAATGGGAGACCTTAACCTAGACTGGAACTCCTCCTGCTCCACGCCATTAAAAGACCAATGTGATACCTTATGGTACAACAACTCATTTCCGAAGCAACCCGGCCTAATCTTAAAAACCCTGCCAACAGTACCTTCCTAGATATAATCCTCACTAACAAACACCATAGAATCACGTAAGTGTATTACACAATGACATCAGCGACCACATGGCAATTAGTTTTAATTGCTATATGGCCACCGGGCTGGGTGTGCTGCAAGCTACTTTTATAGCTAGACTGTGATTTTTGCCTTATTTATAGTGTATGGTGGAACGTCGTTCTCCAACGAAATCCATCGTTGTCGAAACCTTGTAGTCACATACTAGTGACGTTCGCAGTGCAGCAGAATGATTTTTTCAACTGCACTGCGAACGTCTCACACTGTATCCTCGAGCAGCATTTGACAGTTAGGGCTCACTCCATAGACAGGACACATAGCAAAAGCAGCAATGTCGGCGGCAGTACTAATGTTTAGCGTTAAAATGTTCAAAATGTAAAGTTCTTAAACAGTTAAAATGTCACGCGTGAAAACGTTCAAAATGTAAAGTTCCTTTTTCCTTCTAGTAACCCAATAAAAATGTTTTGAAGCAGAAACATGCTGTAGTGATTTTTCCCCAAAAAACGACGTTCCACCATACACTATAAAGAAAAGTGCATGGGGAACAGTTGACAACAGGGCATCTTTCACCTCGTTGGCACTATGACGACGGATTACCTCTCGAGCTGCGCTCTCGGGGTAATCTGTCATCATAGTGCCAACTCGATGAAAGAATAGCCCTGTTGTCCACTGTTCCCCATGCACTATCCTATATTTATTATCCCTTCTGTTCTCTCACTTTTCTGTTCACTCTTTCACTTATTCTCGGTTTGCATCTGCATGCTTTTGCCAGATTAGTAAGGGCTGAAAGTGAAACAGTCAATTTTAGGGCTATGTTAGGGCACTCTCAACAACCTCACAGTGTGCACTAGGGCTGTTCCGATTCGGTCCTGATATCGCCCTGACCGAATAAGTTTTATGTTGTACTTTTCATCTTTTCTCTCTCGTGCACCTTATTGTGATTTACCTGGATTTTGCTGGATACAATTTGTTGCCACTTTCTTTGTCACTTGTCCTCTCCTGTTTTTGTTCTGGGCTGGCTGAAGTTGAAATTCGAAAGCTGCGAGGGAAGGGTCTGAGGAGTGGAGGAAGACTGCCTGGGGAAATCGACCGATTAGGACCGGTGCAGTACAAGGGAGGACTGTCTGGGCCTTGGTTTTGGCTGTGGATTGATTTTCTTTGCTTAGACAGTCCTGCGATGGTGCCTCTGGTGGGCACAGGAGGTTGGATTATCTTGTGCAGCAGGTTGTCCGGACTCTGTGGGGTGACTGAGGCTCGTGGCTGCATGGGGTACTGGGCTGTAATTTGATTGGGTAGCAGATGGACCAGGCCTACAGTTTCTTAGGTTTCTCTGGGGGGCCAGTTGGTGGGTTGGTGCTGGTAGGAAACCGTGGTGGCGGCTGCGAGCATTTTCAGTCATGGTCCCCTGTATAGGATTTTTCGGGTCCCCACTCTTTGCGCTAAATGGACATTGAGAGAGGACTCCTGCTACAAATATATCCTGCCTGCTTACGGTCAGACTTTTAATTCTTATCATTTGTTGATCTGCTGATTATATTATTTTGTTTGGCAGGCAGTGAGAGTGCCTGTGCTTTCGTCAGATTCCCCAGGCAGTGAGAGGGCCTGGGGGCTGAAAATCATCTGCAATACTGATACTACCTTCAATTCAGGCAGTGAGAATGCCTGTGCTCTTTTAGCCTCCCTAGGCAGTGAGAGGGCCTTGGGGGGGCTGAAGATACTCATTATTTTTGTTTGATCTGTTTTGCACCCTTGGACTTAAGTTACAGCTTTAAGGAGTTTTATCACTTACTTTGTGACTGGATTTTCTTCAGGTTGATCTAGTGCTATCCTGAACTCTGAGACTGAGTTACTTATATTTTAAATTTATTTTAGGATGTTTTATGTATGGGGGGGTGGGTGATTGAGGATTATTTATTATAATGTTTGATTTATTTGTTTGAAGTTGTAGCCTGTCAGTGCGAGAGAGAAGAAAAGACTTTGATAGGGGTCTAATTTAAATTAATCTTCATATGGTTGTTCATTAAATTGTTTTGTGTGTTTTTATTTGATTCTCCCCAAGTGAGAGTTGTGGGAGTATTTTATTTGTTTTGGGTTTTAGTTTTAAGTTCATTTGTTGTTTTTTTTGGTTTTTCCTTTAGTGTTGGCTTGGCATAGTTTTGTTTTGATTGGGGTTAGTATTATGTGTTGGAGGCCTGCCCCCATGGTCGTGCGCTATTCATCTTCTACCCTTCGTGCCCTTTCATCTCACCCCCTTTGCAGTTTTCAACTTACCAGCACTGCAGAGCGCTAGATATTGTCCGCCGGGGTGTGTGTGTGTGTGTGTGCGCGCGAATGGTGGAGGACGAATGAGCATGACCATTGCATCGGGGTCATTAGGTCCAGAAGATGCCCTGAGGTGAAATGGAACCTGGAACATGGTTCTCCATGTCTGGTTTCCATACCCAAGGGCACCACCATTATTGGTGGGCAGGTAGCCCGGGTGGCCCCAGAAGCCTGTCCCAACTTGAGCAGTGTTATGCAATGCCAGATCTATTAAAAAACAAGACTGCAGTTATTTCAGAGCTTGTTGGGATAGCTGATCTGGCTTGCATCACCGAGACCTGGCTGGATGACAATGCTGGCCCCACGTTGGAGACTGCAATTCCAGCTGGGTACTCGGTGATACACTGCTTGAGACTGGACCATGCGGGGGGGTGTGTGTTTCGGTCTGTTTCAAGACCGAACTGGGCCGAATGAGTGTACGAGTTAAGGAGGCTGGATCATTTGAGTGTACCATAGTAGCAGGTGCAGGTTGTAGGATCGCCTCATCTACCATCCACCCGGGGATAAGAAGCATTTCCTTCAGGAAGTAGCAGACTTCGTGATCAACATGGCGTTTGAGTCGCCCAGGCTGATGGTCCTGGGCAACTTCATTGCCTGGGTCGATGACGAACTCTCACAATTTGGACAACGCTTCCTCCAGTTGATGACATTACTGGGCCTCACACAGAGTGTTACCTCTGCTACTCACAAACACGGTCACTCTCTTGACCTAGTCTTCCTCCTGGGGATCGAAGCCTTCAACCTGGGGGTGGATCCTGTCAGATGGTCCGATCACTACACCATGGGGTTCAGTTTCCATGCCCCTCTTTGTAGGCCTACGCCTATGGAGATGGTCAGACACTGCCCTTTACAGGATGTAAGCCCTGATGGCCTGGCAGTGGTACTTGACCTATCGGTGCTTCCTGGGGTAAGTGGTAGTACAGAAGCCTTGGTATTGGCCTATAATAAGGCAATTTCTACAGTTGTAGATTCTATCACTCCTGTCCATGTTTGTCCCCTCTCCCTTTGCCCTCGGTCCCCTTGATTTGATGGCACCTTGTGAGAGATGCAGCGACTAGGATGAAGGTTAGAGCGTTGCTGGTGGAAATCCACCCTGGATGCCGATCATCTTAATTTGATGAAACACTATCAAGTCTATCAATCTACAATCTCCCGTAAGAAGGCAGAGTTCCTGTCTGGGGAGATTGTGGCTGCTCAGAACCAACCGGCTCAGCTCTTTCGAACTGTGGACAGACTGTGCAACCTGGCCTGCCTACGGATTTGAAGAGCCTTTTCACAAGTGGAGTGTGATGAGCTCACTCGATTCTTCGTGGATAAGGTGGCTGACATCAGGGTGGGGCTCCAACCAGCACACTCTATGGTAGATGCTACTGATTGGTGGTCGGTCACTTTCCCTCACTTTTCCTGGAGCACCTTTGACCGGCTGGAGTTCATTGATGTCATGTGGATTGTCCAGGGTATGCACCCTACGTGCTGTAGTTTAGATCCAGGCCCAACCACCCTGATTATGGGTTGTAGTGATATCATCGGCCCAGTCTTAGCACGGCTAGTCTGGTGCTCCCTTGAGTCAGGAGAGTTTCCTAGCTCCTTGATGGAGATGGTGGTGACACTCCTCCTGAAGAAAGCTTCTCTGGGGGGGTCACGTGATGGCAGTCTGAAGAGCAGCAGCAAGCTCCCACTGCTCCGTACCTCCCTTGCAAACAATCACTGCTAACCAAGAAAAAAAAGAGCATAAATCTAGTGCTACAAATAACAAGCTGGTGCAGGAAGCTTACCCGGTCCTAGCAAGTGAGAAAAAATGGAAGTCTACATGAAGAAAGTGCCTTCGTGGCACTCGCCTCCCCCCATGCTGGAGATAGACAAGAGCAGCGCGAACCGGTCCAAGCAACAGGACGCAGGCTCACCCAAGATCTCATCTGTACAAACTGCTCTCTTGGCGGAGTGATTTTTGGAAATTATGTAGCCCATGCAGGAGTCTATATCTAATACATCTGCAGACCTGCATCAGATTAGATCCTTGGTGGAAGCATTGACTACCAGAGTCGGGGACTCCGAAGCGAGATTGGTCCTGCTCGAAAAGAAGCAAAGCAAAGTCGAGCTAGAAGCCACGAGTGTCAGATGGAGAATTAAATGACTTGAAGATAAATTGGAGGATTTAGAAAGGAAGAATAGGTGGAATAATCTTCCAATTATTGGTATTCTGGAAAATGAAGAAGGCAATGCTCCTATACTTTTCTTGCAGAAGCTTTGTGAAAAAATTGCCGGTCCTTCCCTAAATGGCAGTAACTATGTGATCGAAAGGGCGCACCATGCTCTTCGCCCTCCACCACCACCTGGCTCACCACCCAGGCCCCTGATCTTCAAACTCCTTAATTTTTTAGACAAACAACACATTCTGGCTAAAGTGAAAGCATTACAGGAGGTACAATGGGAGGGTTGCAAAATTCACATTACACAGGACTTGCCGCAATCAGTTTGTGTGAAGCGACAGGAGCTGCATCCCACTGTTTTGAAGTTGATTGCTGCTGTTAAGCCATTTAGAATGAAATACCCAGTGGTGATTCAAGTTAAACATGGGGGCCAGTGGCTAACTTTTGAAACTCTGGAGCAAGCCGTGCAAGAGCTCAAGACCTTGTTTCTCAATTTGTTTAAGTGAAACCAAGCAGGCAGGTTGGAAGTAGCTGCCATAAGTGATCACGCTGTGATTAGGAGCGGGTGTGTTTAAACTGAATTGATAAGAACATTGTAGCACACTGTTATTTTAGAGCCTCGTGAAGTAGCCAGGGGAGAGACTCTGACTGGGTACTCGTTTATCTCCATACCGGCAAGACCCATCTGCCAAGCATCCCACAGGCCGGGCAGTATTCCCAGAAAGTAAGATTCATTGAGCTGTTTTGGTGTAAGACTCCATGTACTACCATGATTGTCCAGTGTTAACGAGATGGGTCTGTTGGGGCCTGACATTTTGGATGATTGATATCTCGTGGTGTGTTGCCAGCTCGAAAATGTGCTGCCTGTCTCTCACCTAATGGACTGTGGTGCTGCTCGTGGGCTGATTGAACTGAGTCCACAGTTGTGGGGGCAGTTTATTTACTTTTCCAGTTGTTACACAGCAAATTCATCATATGGATGTACTTTGTCTGCAGTTATAAGGGCACCACTGAGGGATCTGACGAGTGGAAACCAGCAAGGTAGAGTGTCGCCGGTTTCATTTTAAGGGTGGAATTACCATCACACTTTGATTCATTTGACTCTTGTTTTCCTTCACATCAGTGTCACAAATGAACAGTGACACTGACTATGGCTATTTTATTTTTGACTTCCCTGGGTACCTGCCCGATGTTAAGGGCACGCACCTCAGTGTTAATTGGGGTGCAATTATCATTTCCACTAAAATGGCATAAGTATGTACCTGCAGTGTGGGGCCTGAGTCAGAATGCCTCTGACATTCAAATAAAAGCTTGTTTTCTTTTTTTCCCCTTCTAAATTTACTTAGAGCCCCATGGAGAACAGATTGGTGTTTTTTACAAGTTCCTTGTTTCTCACATAATGGCGGGTGCCTAATTCCGAGCACATGTTTGGGACTCATGGCAAATATATGTTTGTGGATATGTTTCAATGTAGAGCTAGATAATGTGTTTGCAGGGAGGGTTTTGGCTGATCTTAGGCTTGCACAACAACATCACCTGACGGTTTGCTTGTGACAGTGCAGTTGATTAGAACTGGGGATAGTTTTCCTTTTTTTTTTGGAAGGTGGGATATTTATGTTGAGAGTGTTAATCATAGTGGGGCACAGGAGGGAGGAGGGGTTTGGGACATGGGAGGGATTGCTTGACTCCTTTTATGGTGCCTGTGTGTATGGGGGGGATGCCAAGTGCTATAACTTTAATCTTTTGAGAAGGGCCAGGGATATTTCACAAGTGCGAGTCCAGAAGCCGGTAAGTAAGATTCCAGAGCTCCCCTTTCAGTAGATAGTATGAGTGGACCTTACACTGTGGTGAGCTGGAATGTTAGGGGGACCAATGACAGATGCAAAAGGCAGGTAATACTGAGACATATTTGGTACCTTAAAGCAGGGATTGCCTGTTTGCAGGAGATGCATCTTTGGAGAGAAGATATCTCCCTCTTATGCAAAGGCTGGGTAGGGCAGGCCTTTTTTTTGGGTTTGGGTTTATCCACAAATCGAGGGGGAGTGGCGATTTTGATTGATAAGAAAGTCCCCTTTAAATTGGAGCAGGAAATCTGGGATGCCAGTGGCCGTTATATCCTGCTTCATGGGAAACTGGAGTCCCAGCATATTCTGCTGGGTGCAGTCTATGGCATTAATGCAAATTCACCTCAATTTCTTACACAACTTTTGGATCTTATCATCACTAACCCACATAAATTGACAATTTTGGGAGGGGACTAGAATATTACTCCCCAAATAAGTCTGGACAGATCGGATTCTAGAAGGTGTGGACTGTCCCCGGACCAAACAGCCTTGAAAGATCTCATGCAAGGGGTGGGTCTCATAGATATCTGGAGGATATTAAACCCTATGGAATGCCAATATACCTTTTTTCCTCCCCCCGACGAACTTATTCTCGATTAGTCTACATTTTAGTTAGTTCTTTTGCCTTACCTGGTATAGTATTATTTATTTATTTATTTATTTTATTTTTTTTTGTTGACCAGGTAAGTGTGCTAGACAAATCCTGCCTATTTTCAGGCACTACCCGGGGGAGGGGGATACAGATGAATGCCAACTGACCTTGAACCAGATTAAGCTGTTGGTGGTATTTTTAGTGAATGAGGGAAATTTGGCCTGGACACTGGGAAATTCCCCTACTCTCTTCGATAAGTGCCATGGGATCTTTAACATCCACCTGAACTACCACCAATCCAGGCAGATGGGACCTCGGTTTAACGTCTCATCCGAAAGACGGCACCTCAGAAATGCAGCACCCCTCTCATGCTGCACTACAGTGTCAGTACTGGGATATTAACCGAAGTGCCAGAGTAACCTTGGACATTCAAGCAAGGGTCGTATCCGATCACTCCTCCATATCCATCACCTACCTATTGGGCCCTGGAATTAAGCGAGACTTTCTGTGGCATTTAAATAACCACTTACTCCAAAAATCTGCTATCCTTTTGCATGTCAGAAACTTTGTTTCCCACTTTCTAGAGAACAATAAATGGTCTGTATCTAGAATGGACATAGTTTGGGCAGCTCTGAAATGTGCTTTGAAGGGAGGGAGGGATTGCATCCATTTGGCAGCCGCAAGGTCACGCCAGTCCAAAGCCCAAATGGAGAGTTTGCTTGGCTCAATCTGGACCCTGGAGCGAGATCTTAGTCGCTAGTCTCTGGAGGGGGTTGGGCTAAACTACACAACTGGCAGGCTCAATTTTCACATTTGATGTCCCAGAGAGCTGAACTTTCCCTAAAGCGCCCAAGACTCAAGTATCTTGAATCGGAGAATGAGCTGGTAAGTTATTGGCCATCCGAGTCAGACAGGCCGAAGCCTCAGGGTTCATCCCAGGTCTCCATTTCATAAGGGATGGTCCGGTGGTTACTGATCCCAGAGAAATGGCTGCTGGTTTCAGGAGGTATTTCCAAAATCTTTACTCTGAAGACCATGCCATGCAACCCTCTGAGGATGACATTACTGACTACCTTAACTCCATTCAACTTCCCATGTTGTCTCCACTAGAGGCCTTGCCCCTGACGACCCACATCAGGGCATGGAAGGTTCAACAGGCCATTGAGCAACTCCCCCCTGGATAAATCTCCTGGTCCTGATGGTTTCTCCAATAACCTGTATAAGGTCTGTCGTCTTGAACTTGCTCCTTTATTGGCAGAAGTAAATAACTCCTGGTATGAGGCAGGACCCTCAGATCTTACCTTTCTGGATGCTCTCATTACCCTAATCCCCAAAGCAGGGAAAGGTTCTCCAATATCTGGAGAATTATCGTCCCATCTCATTGCTTAACTCAGATCTGAAAATACTTGCCAAGGTATTAGCCAATTGGCTTGGCCTATCATGGCAAAGAGCAGGTGGTCTTTATAACCGGAAGGTCCTCTGGGGACCATATGCATAAATTGTTGCACCTTCTCTTGGTGTCCAGGGACTCAGACATACCGGCTGTTCTCGTCTCCCTGGATGCCAAGAAAGCCTTTGATCATGTCTTCTGGGACTTTCTTTTTGCTACTCTGGCCCATTTTGGTCTCCCTATGGAATATATTAAATGGGTTCAGGTCCTATACATTTCCCAATGGCCAGAGTTTGGTGCAATGGCATTCTCTTTGATCCCTTCCCGCTTTGCCATGGTATCAGACAGGGCTGTCCACTGTCCCCTCTCCTTTTCAATTTGTACTTAGAGCCCTTGACTAGACAGCTGATCTCCTCTCTGGATATCAAAGGTGTCGGTGGGAGAACATTTTTATGCTCTCTCAGCCTACGCCGATGATTTGTTATTACACCTGGAGGAGCCACTGACTAGTATCCCATCCCTCTTGACGGAAATAGAGGTCTTCTCTAAGATATCCTATTATAGGCTCAATATCTTGAAAACTAAGATCTTTCCAATGAATAATAAAATTACTTGGGCTGAACTAGGTGAACATAATATTTTATGGAAGGCAAAGTCTTTGACATATTTAGGTATCAAGGTGGCTAGAGACATGTCAACAATGGTTAAGGAAAAATTTTCAAGGCTGGTGGACACATTAAAAGTAGACTAGGAAAGATGGGGTGCTCTTCCCCTCTCACTTTGGAGGAGGATTGGAATTGTTAAGATGAATGTGCTCCCTGTCTCCTATATTCTATGGGCATGTTGGGCCTCTTCTTCCCCAAAGTCTGGTTCACCAGGCTTCAAAAAATACTCAATGCCTTTTTGTGGAAAGGGAAAGGGGTTAGAAGGGCCTGTTTCAAACTTTCAGCCCCAAAATCTCAGGGTGGCCTTGTGATCCCCTCCTTTTTCACATATTATGTAGTGCACCATATTAGTAAGTTGGCTTTCTGAGTTCATGAGACAGGGTCAGAAGACCCGGGGGTATGTGCACCTCTATGGCTAGACATTGAGAGATTTTTGGCTACTAAGTATCATTGTGCTCTTCCATCCCTGGTGTATACGACTCCTACATCCCAAGCCTCTGTGGAATACACTGATTGGATGGTTCATTAGAGCGCTACATCAGGTACAGAGGCATTTATCTCTTGATTGACATAGGTCTCTAGAACAACCAACAGTAGGTAATCCTCATTTTAAAATTGGGCACAGGCCTAGTCCACCTTCATATTGGGCCCCCTTGGCTGCGTCCAAGCTTTTGGATCTATGTCCAAATGGTGAAATGATTTCCTTCCCTAGTTTTCAACTCCAGTTCAATTTACAAGTCAGACACTTCTTCAAATATATACAACTCAGGGAGGCTATCATCTCTTTTCATAGGGAACACACCTGGGCCACCCCCAGCTAGGGTTGAACTATCCTCACTTTTACAGGTGGCAGACCAACCCCACTCGGTCTCCAAGGTTTATAAAGAACTGCAGTCTCTGGATACCCAGCTACCTCTGGGTGTCTGTTACTGTTGGACTCAGGAGTTACTCCTTGCAAATGATGCTGATACCTGGAGAAAGATCTGGCACAATACATACAAGTTTGTTAAACAGGACAGGCTTCACCTGGTTCAGTTTAACATCATGCACAATCTATATTTTACCCCAGTGAAGCTCAACAAAATGGGTAGTCTTCCCTCTCCTATGTGCCAATGGTGCTCCAGAGCTGAAGGGACTTTGTACCACATGCTGTGGACTTGCCGAAAGGCTCAAATCTTCTGGCAGTCCATCAGACAAACCTTGGATCTAATCCTAGGTCTGGACTCTTAAGCGCTTATGGCCCTAATAGCTGCTATGGCTAAATTACTCATCATGAGGCACTGGAAGGAAGAATCTCTGCCTCCTGTGATAGAGTGGCACAGGAAAATATTGCTTGCTCTTCAACTGGAAAAACATATTGCATTCATACTGTACGTAACAGAATTAATACCTTCCAGAAAAATTGGAGTTCCTCAGATGCCTTACTTACTATATGGAAGCCCCAATCCTTTAGGTTTGCCTTCTCAAAGGTTAGATAACCATAAGCTCTATGGCTGGATATTGTGCTTGGCATAGGGAGGGAGAAGGAGGTGTGGGAGGGTGGGGGTGTACCTGTTTGTATTGTAGTAGAGT
Organism: Neoceratodus forsteri; assembly: GCA_016271365.2. Classification (NCBI taxonomy): domain Eukaryota; kingdom Metazoa; phylum Chordata; order Ceratodontiformes; family Ceratodontidae; genus Neoceratodus; species Neoceratodus forsteri. The sequence continues at coordinate 409,417,670 of CM028137.1, forward strand.
AGTTTGTGTTGTGTTAGTATAGGCTTGAATTGTCTTTGATGTGTGCAGTCTCATTGACATGTGTTATGACTCTTCTGTATGCCTTATGACTGCTTAAAAGAAAATGTTTTCTAATAAAGTATACTGAATAAAAAAAAAACTTCTCTGGTCCCAGACTGCCCTGTTAACTACAGACCTATCTCTAACCTCCCCTTTGTGGGGAAGGTGATTGAGAAAGTAAAGGCTCTACAACTGGAGAACCATTTGACCATCCATGACATCAATGAACCTCTCCAATCCAGTTTCCAAAAGAGGCATAGTACTGAGACTGCACTGGTTCGGGTGCTCAATGATCTCCTGATGGTGAGAGATCAGAAAAAATGTTCCATCTTGGTTCTTCTCGATCTCTCATCAGCGTTTGACACTGAGGACCATGGGGTTCTTCTTGAACACCTGAGGTTCATCTGTGGCTTGTCTGGTACAGTTCTCAGGTGGTTTAAATCTTTCCTCACTGGCAGAACTCAGAGGGTGGCATCAGGGATTTATTCCACCAACCCAGTCTCTCTGTCATGTGGGGTCTCTCAGGGTTTGGTACTGTCCCGCATGTTGTTCGCAGTGTATATGCTGCCCCTTGGAGACACTGTAAGACAGTATGGACTGAGGTTTCACTGCTATGCTGATGATACCCAGCTCTACCTATCTTTTCACCCCACCAGGATAGAGCTCTCTCAGTATTTAATAACTGCCTTGCTGAAATCGAGGGTTGGATTAATTCCAGCTGGCTGAAGTTGAACTCAGAAAAGACTGAGGTGATGGTCGTGGACCCGGGTCACTGGATAGAGGGGTCGGGAGCAGGTTTGCCTATGGGACTCTTTCTGGGAGGCTCCCAGCTTCTTACCTCTGAACGGGTGTGGGACCTGGGGGTGATTCTTGACTATGGGCTGACACTGCGATCTCAGGTGTCAGCCCATCATCCGCCTATCATCTGAGGAACATCTCCAGGGTCAAGCACCTAGTTCCATCCAGTGACCTTCCTACGCTGGTCCACACCTTTGTGACCTCGCACCTCGATTATTGCAATTCCCTTTATCTAGGGCTATCTGGGGTTGATATCTGCCACTTGCAGCTGGTGAAGAACGCTGCAGCCCGGTTGTTGATGGGAACTCCCCAGACTTGTCATATCTCCCTGGTGCTGCGCGAACTGCACTGGCTGCAAATTCAGTGGTGGATCACCTTTAAAGTTGGGCTTCTGACTTATAAATCCCTACACAGACAGGGCCTGGGCTACCTGAAAGAGTTTCTGGTTCCTTACTGCCCTAGGCGATCACTCTGCTTGGCTGATGAGGGGTTGCTAGAGATTCCAAGGATATTCTTAAAATCATTGGGGGCCCATGCATTTATGTATGCAGCCCCAGCCCTTTGGAATTCTCTGCCCCATCAGCTTTGGGAGTGTGTGACCATGGGGGGATTTAAACAGGCCTTAAAAACCTACCTATGGCACCAAGCCTACTGTGTCTGATTTTACAGAAGCTGTGAATTCTATTGCTATCTGTACTCAATTGTGTTTTATTGTATTTTGTTTTATAATTTATTGTTAAAGTGCCTTGACATTTTGAAAGGCGCGATACAAATAAAGTTATTATTATTTATTACTATTAATAGCCTGCATAAGATGTATGCTAAAAATTACCTCCTCTACGGAATATACCTACAAAAAGAGGGCAACAGAGATGATATGTGGAATGGAGGGGAGCGACTATGGCAGTAGGCTGGGAGACCTCAATATGTACACCCTGGAGGATAGAAGGGACAAGGGGGACATGATAGAGACATTCAAGTATCTGAGGGGAATCAAGAAGGATAGGGCAGATGGGGTCTTTAAGTTAAGGAGGGGGAGGGTCACCAGGGGCCATGGGCTAAGAATGGAGGGGGGAAGATTTAGGAAGGAAATGGGGAGACACTATTTCACAGAGAGGGTGGTAGCAAAATGGAATGCCCTACCAGAATGGGTGGTATCATGTAAATCTGTGAACAGCTTCAAAAGGGCATGGGACAGGGAACAGGGGAGAGTGAGGGTGAGGGTGGGGGTGGCAGTGGGATGACAAAAGGGAGGGAGTTGGGGCAGCTGCAAGCTAGAAGTGTTGGCTGCACACTCGAGCAGACTTAGATAGATCAGGTGGTCTGTTTCTGCTGGCACATTCGTATGTTCATAAAAGGAATTATCGTAAATTCAGTACTTCAAACTTTCTTGTTGAACTTGGCTGGATAGAATGGCAGGAATTCTATCTTGCCCTCTCCATCTCAGAAGCCTACACCTTATTCCAGTCTGTAGTCCTAAAGGTGATTGACACCCATGCTCCCCTTAAAAAAAAAAGTAGAGCTAGAAAGAAATCTCGCCCCTGGTTTAATAGCACCCTAAAAGCCGCAATCTAACACAATGATGCCCTCTGGAAAAAGTCCAGAAAAAAACAAATCAGAACCCGACTGGGCTGCTTTTAGAATAATTAGGAATCACTGCACCAAGCTGATCAGAACAGAAAAGGAAAAATATTTCCAAAATGCACTCGAGTCCACCAGGAACAATACCGCCAAATTCTGGCAGATCCTGAATGAAGTTGAGGGTCGCAAGCCAACATCCACTTTGCCAAACAAAATTAAATCTGGAGATAGTACCTGTACAGACAAACATGATATCTTAGAGGCACTCAATAATCACTTGACCACCACTGGTCTAGCTTTTGACACCTTCCCTGCAAGCAAACTGCTAGATCAGCAAAATAACCACAATGCATCAAGACCCCAACTATTTCCCCTACCTGCCTGGCCAAATTTAGTTTTACACCAGTCACACTCAAGCAGGTAGAAGATCGGTTGACCTCACTTGATAATAAAAAAAGCACAGGGGGCTGATCTAATTGACCCCTACTTCCTAAAAATAGGCTACTATCATCTGACTCCACAAATCACCCACCTTTTCAATATGTTGATCTCAGAAGGGCCACTCCCACCCATATAGAAAGCAGCTCATGTTGTCCCATGGCTTAAATCTGGTGACCTGAGCAATCTAAACAACTATTGACCAATCTCCCTACTACCCACGCTATCAAAGCTACTCAATAAATTGGTAAATTTCCAACTAAGAGAATACATGGAAACACATAATCTCCTAAACCCCCTACAGTCTGGGTTCAGGCCTAATCACAGCATGATCTCTGCACTTGCCAAAGTCACCAATGACTGGCAAACCACCCTCGACACCAAAAATCATGTAGCCACTATATTCCTTGATCTGAACAAAGTGTTCGATACAGTGGATCGCGACCTACCGCTGACTCAACTGAAAAACCTTGGGTTAGACGTTGCCGCCATCAGATGGTTCTCCTACTCCCTCCTCGGTAGGCAGCAGCAGGTGAAATCACAGAGTGACCTTTCACCTCCCAAAATACTCCTGAGAGGGGTCTCTCAAGGCTCCATCTTGGGCCTCCTATTTTTCACGGCTTACATCAATAACATTGACCACAATATCAATATGGTCTGTGTTCATCTATTCGCAGATGATACTGTACTGTATGTTGCTCAGCCTACAATCAAATCCACATGTGTGGAGCTACAAGACTTCATTATATTGCAGAAAAATCTATTACACCTGAAGCTGTTACTCAATGCAAAAAAACAAACAAAAAAAAACCATGTTCATCTCCCCATCCACAAAATCAGCAACTCCTGGTACACATTCTGCCAATGCCCATATATCAACCATGATGGGTGAAACCCTGGAAAAAGTAGATACGTTCAAATATCTAGGCTTTTGGCTTAATTATAAGCTGTCTTGTGCCACCCACATCGAAGAGCTCTCCAAAGAGCTAAAACAGCGACTAGGATTGTTCTTTCATATTAAACGGTTGCTCACCTACGAAGCAAAGGTAAGACTTGTCCAAACAACGTTGCTTCCACTTATCGACTATGCAGACATTCTTTATAGTCACTGCCCAAAAACTATCCTTGCGAAGCTGGATGTCTTCTAGCATAGCGCCCTAAGGTTTGTAACTAACTCTCCATTCAAAATGCATCACTGCTCACTCTATGGACAGCTAGGCTGGATGTCACTGGCTACCAGGAGGTGACGTAATGCCTCTATTTGGACATTTAAAGCCCTTGTCAGTACACTTCTTTCTTACATTGCTGACCTTTTCCAGTTTACCCCCTGTGCATACTCTCTCAGGAACTACATGTACATTCTGCTTGATATCCCCAGGGACAGGTCCCGCTTTGGCACTTCATTTATTAGACATGCCTTAACAGTGATGTGGAATTCCCTGCAAGGTAGCCTAAAACTCACACAACTTGTGAGCTTATCTGCTTTTAAACTGCTTCTAAAGCCCATGGTGATGGAAAATGAAACTACAACTGTTAGTGAAACTGCCCTCCAGCAAGAGACTTTGCACAGCACTTATGCCTCAGAACTTGCCCTTCAGCCCCCTCCTGTCTACCCCCTCGTAACCTCCATTTGTCTCTGCTCCTGTCTTCATCCTTCTCACTCTCCCTTAACAATTGTTTTCCCTTGTCCTCTACTTTGCTCCCATTTCCTAGCCTATCCCTATTACACAACCCTCTGCCCTAATCCTACCCCATACCTTTCTACTCAACCACCAGTATACTCACCCTGTCGTCTTAGCAAACATGTAGACCTTCCTTATGTGTATATGGTTTATATATTCTACTATGTGTGTACCCATCCTGAGCTGTACAAACCTCCTTGTATTATTGTATATATACTGTGTGTCTCTTCAGGACCGTCTTGTAAATGAGTACCTCAATGGTGAGCTTCCTGGTAAAAAATAAAATTGAATTGAATTGAACAGGATGACTTGGTGGCTTCTAGTGAAGAGATCAGGAAGAAGACACAAAGAGTATCGCAGTAGTAGGAAACTCTATGATTGGGTGGGGTGGAGAAGGTGAGGGGGGAGGAGGAGGAAAGGGGAGAGGTTGGTCAGAGGCCTTCCAGGAGCATCATACAACTGGGATATGGATAGACTAGGGAGGATGACAGAGGAGGGAAAGGGAAAGTTTGGGGTGCTGATTTACTAAGATGCCAATGATCTGGCAAACCAGTTGACTGAGATAGTGAAGCATAACATTCGAAGGCTGGGGGACAGATTGAAGGCACACTCAGTTTCCATGGCCTTTTCCAAGGTCCACCATGTGTGGGGTAACAGGCATGGGAAGGATAGGGTAAGGAGAGAGGAGACTAAGAAATTTAATGGATGGCTGAAGGAATGGTGGCAGGAGGAGGAGGAGCACCATATTGTGGAAGACTGGGGGAGCTTCTGGGGCAACAGGAACTTCAAGGGTGATGGCCTTCACCTAACAAGAAAGAGGACCTTTGGGGAGGAAGGTTGATGTCTATGTAGGTGGACATTTAAACTGGGCGGTGGAGACTGAGGATGGGTAACCACAGAGGAATGGAGAACAAAAGGTGAACCTAGCTAGGACTCCACCAGAACTGGGGTATAGGAGCAGTGGGGATGAAGGCAGCAAAGCAGAGTTCCACAATAAGTTAAATAAGGGTGCCAGAGGAGGGAGACTCAGAAAGCCAGTAGTGAGCAGGAAAACCAGGACATTGAGGAGAGAGGGGCAGACAAAAGGAGAAGAGCTCACAGAGGGGTAATGGTGTAGGCACAAGCTGGAAGGCAGTATGCCTAAATGGCAAGGAGCCTAGGTAAGAACATTATTGAGCTCCAGGCAATAGTGGCAGATGCAAGATGAGACCTTGTGGCCATTATAGAAACATGAGCCACAGCAGGTTTCACAGCAACAGATTTTGAAGTCTGGATAAAGTTCATGTTCAAAACAATCCTGAATGAGAAAATGAGCCACACAATAGCTAAATCTTTAGATAGAGTAAATTTGATAGAATGTGGACTCTTTATTGTAAAAGGCTAGTCACAGATTAAAATTAGTGTAGGTGAACACATAGACAATGCCAGCAGAAAACAGATTGACAATCCATCTAGGCTACACATATTATCCCATCATATCACAAGACCTATTGTCTCTGTGGGATCTACACATATGGTATTCCCTCTTTTCTTCTCTGTATTTCTGCCTCCCTCATCCTGTTGAGTAACTTCTGTACCCATAGCTCTTTCCCAGCTGCGTTTGAAGCTTCTTATGGTTCAGGCACTCACCACCTCTGTCGACAGACCATTCCATGGCTTATCCACTCTTTCTGTAAAATAGTACTTCCTCTCATCCTTTTTAAATCTTCCACATTAACCTCCACTTGCGACCCTGTATCAAACTATTTTTTTTCCCATACCGTGAGTCAAACCCAGGCCACCTGGTTAAAAACCAGGAATCCTAACCACTAGAGCATATGGGAAGGACGTGAAAAACTTCTTATTGTATGGAAGGTTAACAAATGAAACAACAGAGCTACAGTTCGATGTTTTATTACATGTTTAAGTATACTCTTAGGAATACACCTTAAAATATACTTCAAATATCAGTTACATGTTAACTAAATATTGCATAATACATAAGTAATCCCCTAGAGTTTCATTCCTCTCAATGATTAACAGAGATTATTGTATATGCATCAACTATTTATTTGGATATTATTGTTCACTGTATTTGTTGAAAACTAGCAAAAATTATTTTGAAAAAAAAAAAAAGGAACTTGAGCCACTGGGAATAATGACTGGGACCTGGTGGTACTGGGGTATACCGTGTGTATGAGAGACAAGTGTAAGAGACAGGGAGGTGAGGTAGCCCTCTTTGTCAAGGAAGGCATAGAGACAATAGAGGATGGGTCCATCAGAGTAGGAAATGGGGAGACAGAGTTGCTGTGTATATAGCTCACAACAGCATCAGGAAAAAAGCTGCGCATGGCAGTGATTTATAGACCACTAGGACTGGAAGAAGAGTGTGATAGGGAACTAAGGGCAGAAACTGAGAAGGTGGCCACAAAGGTGGAGGTAGTGATTGTGGGGGATCTCAATCTACCTGACATGGATTGGGACATTCTAGCAGCTAAGAGCACCAGAAGTCAGGCACTGCTAGAAATGTTGCAGGACTACCTGCTGGTGCAGCTGGTCAGGGAACCTATAAAACAGACTGCCATTCTCGACGTGGTACTCGCCAGCTCAGAAATAATAGGTGGAGTGTGTGTGTGTGTGTGTGTGTGTGTGTGGAGGGGAGGATAATGACTGGGGTCCGGTGATCATACATCATATGATTTGAACTGGTCATTGAGCCCTCATCAAAAGCTGTGGTTCTGGATTTCAGATTAACAGACTTTGATCAGATGAGGGAATTAGTCAAGGGCTAGTTAGTTGGAGTGGACAAAATCAGGGGGGTGGAGGAAAGGTAGGGAGAAGTTAAAGGGATCATTCTCTAAGCAAAAAAGCAATGCTTGAGGATAGTTACTAAGTGTAATAGGCACAAAAGACCAATCTGGTTCTCCAAGAATGTCAGTGAGGGCCAAAAAAGGCCTTCATTGGCTACAAGAAGAAACAGAGGGATTAGGAATGGAATAAATACCAGGTAAAGATAAAGGAGGCCAAGGAGACAGTCAGGCAAGCAAAAGCAGACACAGAGCCACATACTGCAAAGGGATCAAGGTAGGGGGAAACAATTCTTCAGGTACATCAGGGAAAAAAGGAAGGCAAGAGGGGGACTTACTAGGCTAGCAGAGGGGGTAGGGTAGTAGAGGAGGATCAGCAAAAGGCAGCCATTCCAAATTACTTCTTCTGCTCAGTATTCACAGTGTAGGATAGTGGGCCTTTGCCAGAAAGTGGCATAAAGACTACTGTAACGAGATCCCAGAAATGGAACAGGTGGTAATTACAGGAAAAAGAGTAAGAAATGGGATTGTAGCCCTGAAAATAGACAAGGTTTCTGGGCCAGATGGGATGCACCCAAAGGTGCTCAGAGAACTGGCATTAGAATTGGTTTAATCCTTGGCAGTGCTATTCAATAGCTCATTCCAGTTGGGGGTGGTTCCAAGAGATAGGAGAATAGCAGACATGGTGCCACTCTACAAGAGATGGGACAGGGAGGAAACTGGAAATTACAAGCCCCTCTGTCTTATGTAGGTAAACTAGGATTACTAGGAAATCACAGACATAAGAGCACACTAGGCCCGTCAAGGATGTCTCCCACATGAGTGGGTAATTAAACCAGTAATCGTTTTGAGTAACACAGCCTATCCATTGTGTTCTTAAAAAATTCTAGACTAGTAATGTCCACAACTGATTGCGGAAGCCTAGTCCATGCCTTGACAGCTCTAATTGTGTAAATGTTGTCTTTATTTGTGGTTAACACTTTTGGTACCATTACTTTTTTATTATGAGATCTTAAGCTACACCTAGTGTGGCTGTTTTTAAGACTAAAATCATCCATAAGATCTTGATTCTGAAGTGGTTTAAATAAAAATAATAAATCTCCCCTTTGTCTCCTTCCTTCCAGTGAGTGTAATCCTGTTTCTAATAGTCTGTTCTTGGTACATACAGTCTTTAAGTCTGGATATGTACTTGATCATTGTTCTCCGTATGCTTTCAACTAATTTGATGTATTTTATTAAGAAGGGTGCCCAAACCTGTGATCCATAATCTAATAGGGGCGAACATAACTGTTATAAAGGGGAATAATAAGCTGTTCAGATTTGTTCATAAATGAGCATTTTATTCTGGTGACCATGTTTCTAGCTGATCTAACAACTGTCATACAATAGTCAACAGATGTCAAGGTGTTATTAATCATTATTCCCAGATCTTTTACTTTATTTGAACTTTGAAGTATAGTTTGATTTAAAATATAGGAATAATTCGGATTGTTTTTTCCCAGAAGTAATACTATACATTTATCTGTATTTAGAACCATACCATTGTTCCTTGCTCAATTTTCCAAATTACCTAGTAGCAAAAATTCGAAATTTCAGTAAAGCTAACTATGGCAAAATAAAAAGTTACCTTAGGACCTGGAACTGGCAAGACAAACTTAAAAATTTAGATGCAATCAGTGTGTGGCAAGTAATATTAAAAAAACATAAATTATTGTATTCATGGATGGGTTCTGTTACACACAAAATATAATGATAAACAAAGGGTACCTGTCTGGTGGAATAATAATACTGAAAGAAATATAAAAAAAAAGAAAAGAGCCTACAATAAATATAGGAAACCCCCCTCAGAAAGTAATTGGCAAAAATTTAAAACTATAGTGAGTAAAATAAAAAAAATTATAAGACTAGCTAAACAAAAACTGGAAGTTAATCTTGCTACCATAACTAAAGATAATAAAACAAGATTCTATAATTATATAAGTTATAATCTATATAAGTTCATTAAAATGTAAGCCCAGTGGTGTGAGTCCTTAGAAGACGCCCTGGGACGAAATGGCCTCTGGAGCGTGGTAGTCCCGTTCTGGTTCCCATACCCAAGGGCACCTCCTATTCTGGAGGGCAAGTGGTTGGGACAACTCGTCAACCTCGTCCAACCCGGGCGCTGTTGTGCAATGCCAGATCTGCCTGCAATAAGATCAGTCTTATTGCGGACTTTGTCGCAAGGGCAGATCTGGCTTGCATTACCGAGACCTGGTTAGATGGGAATGCGGCCCCGTCTTTAGAGGCTGCTGTTCCCGCCTGGTTCTCGGTTATACACCGCCCGAGATTGGATCGCAGGGGGGTGGGGGGTGGCGGTCTGTTTTAAGACCGAATTGGGCCTAACTGGTGTTCCAGTTGAGGAGGTCAGATCATTTGAGTGTACTGTGGTAGCTGGTGTGGGGTGCAGGATTGCCCTCATTTACCATCCACCAGGGGATGAGAAGCTTTTCCTGCAGGAAATAGCAGATTTTGCTGCCGACATGGCCTTAGAGTCGCCCAGATTGATGGTGCTGAGTGACTTCAATGCGTGGGTCGACGATGAATCTTCGCTTTTTGGTCAACATTTCCTCCAGGTGATGATATCTCTGGGCTTCACACAGGTTGTTTCCACAGCTACGCACAAAGGAGGTCACTCTCTTGATCTGGTTTTCCTCCTGGGGATCGAGGCATCCAACTTGGTGGTGGAACCAGTCGGTTGGTCTGATCATTACTCAGTTGGGTTCAATTTTGAGGCCCCCCGGGTAGGTCGGCCCCTGTGGAGTTGGTCAAGTACTGCCCATTGCGGGACGTCGTCCCTGAAGACCTGATGGTGGTTATTGACCTCTCGTTGTTTGATGAGTTGTGCACTGATCCTGAGCAGCTGGTGGTGGCCTATAATGGGGCCATCTCGGCTGCTCTTGATCAGAGTGCACCAGTCCGTGTTCGCCGCCCCCCGCGCTGTCCCATTGCCCCTTGGTTTGATGGGGCGCTGAGAGGGTTGCGGAGGTTGGGGCGTAGGTTGGAGCTTCGTTGGAGGAAGACTGCCTCTGAGGCCAACCATCTTATTTTGCTAGAACATTATAAGTTCTACCAAACAGCAATTTCCCATAAGAAGGCAGAATTCCTGTCCAGGGAAATTTCTGTCACTCGGAATTGACCGGCTCAGCTCTTCAGAACTGTCGACAGACTGTGCAACCCAGTCTGTTGGCAGATCCGTAAAGCTTTTACGCAAAATGATTGCGAGGAGATAGCTCGATTCTTTGCGAATAAGGTGGAAGACATTCGGAGGCAGTGTCCCCGACCTCACTCTAAGGTTGTTGCAGTTGATCAATGTTTTGTCGCAGAGCCTGGAGTTCCTTTAATCTACTGGATTTCGTAGACACTATGAGGATTGTCTGTGAGATGCACCCAACATGCTGTAGTTTGGATCCAGGCCCTACTTCCCTGATTATGGGTTGTAGTGAGACTATCGGCCCGGTCCTTGCTCGGATTATGCGGTGCTGTTTAGAGATGGGAGTTTTCCCTAGCTCTCTGATGGAAGGGGTGGTGACTCCCCTTCTGAAGAAAACTTCTTTAGACCCGGATGACCTAGCCAACTACCACCCGATCTCTAACCTCCCTTTTGTGGGGAAGGTTATTGAGAAAGTTGTGGCTGCACAACCGGATAACCATTTGACCATCCATAGTTTATACAAACCTCTCCAGTCTGGTTTTTGTAAGAGGCATAGCACCGAGACTGCTCTGGTTCGGGTGCTCAATGATCTCCTGATGGTGAGAGATCAGAGACACTGCTCTATTCTGGTTCTCCTTGATCTGTCATCAGCTTTTGATACTGTGGATCATGGGGTTTTGCTCGAACGCCTGAGGTCCATTTGTGGACTATCAGTGTGGTCCTCAGATGATTTTCATCTTACCTCGAGGGGAGAATGCAGAGAGTGGTCTCGGGTTTGCATTCATCCGGGGCCTTCTCTCTGCCTTGTGGGGTACCTCAGGGTTCGGTGCTTTCCCCCATGTTATTCGCAGTATATATGATACCCCTCGGAGACATTGTAAGACGGGTTGAGCTGAGGTTTCACTGCTATGCTGATGATACCCAGCTCTACCTTTCTTTTGCACCTGACCAGGCTAGTGCTATCTCAGTGCTGAATAACTGCCTCGCTGATATCCAAGACTGAATGAATACCAGTGGTTTGAAGTTGAATCCGGGAAAGACTGAGGTTATGGTGGTGGATCCTGGTCGCAGGGTTGAGGGTTTAGGGGCAGGGTCCCCCTCTGGATTAATTCTGGGGGTAGACCAGATCCCTACCTCTGAATGGGTGTGTAACTGGGTGTGGAGCTTGACACTGGTCTGACCCTTCGTTATCAGGTGTCTGCAGTTGTCAGGACTGCATTTTTTCATCTTAGAAACATCGCCAGGATTAGGCACCTGGTTCCACCTTGTGACTTGCCAGTTTTGGTCCACGCCTTTGTGACATCTCATTTTGATTACTGTAACTCCCTTTACCTAGGGCTTGCTGGGGTTGATATCCACCGCTTGCAGCTAGTGCAGAATGCAGCAGCACGTTTGTTGACTGGGGCTTCAAGAAGGTCTCATATTACCCCAGTGCTGCGCACTCTGCTCTGGCTGCCAATACAGTGGTGGATCACCTTTAAAGTGAGTCTTTTGACCTACAAAGTCTTACACGGTCTTGGTCCTGACTACTTGAAAGAGCTTCTGGTGCCCTACACCCCCCTGAGACAGCTCCGCTCGGCTGACAAGGGGTTGCTGGAAATTCCGAGGGTAAATTTGAAGTCCTCTGGAGCCCGTGCCTTTGGTTTCACAGCTCCTACCCTCTGGAATTCTCTGCCCTGTCAGCTCTGAGAGAATATGATGGTGGAAAGTTTTAAAAGGGCCCTGAAGTCATTCTTATGGGATAAGGCATTTCCTGTCATACTGTAATTGGTTATTTTAATCTTGTAATATTTGCTGTGTTGTTTTATTGTATGCATTGATTATGCTGGTGTTTTTATGTATTATGTAGAGTGCCTTGAAAACTTGAAAGGTGCTTAGCTAAATCAATTTTATTATTATTATTATTATTTACTAATAGAGCAGGAACGTGTATCTAATGAATATAAGATGGCTGAGGAACTGAACTCTTATTCTGTACATGTTTTCAAGCCAAATGAGAACTTCAGCCTGAATTTGTTAGACCACATTGATATACCAATAGCATTTAATACACAGGATATTTTAGATGCTATTAATATGATGAAATCTGAATTTTCAGCAGGTCCAGATGGAATTCCTCCAAGTTTTACAAAGAACCTGTCTATGTAATTATCCAGTATTCTACACTACTTATTCAACACCTCAATTGCTGAAGGAGTTGCCATACCAGAATGGAAAGTGGCTATAATTACACCTTTACATAAAGGGGGAAGTAAGCAAACTGTTGCAAATTATAGGCCTATAAGCCTGATGTCATGCATAAGCAAACTTATGGAACGATTACTCCAGTATAAAATCCTAGATCATCTGAAAGATAAAGGTTTTCTGGATATTACTCAGCATGGTTTTACTAAAGGTAGATCCTGTCAAAGTAATTTAATTAAAAATTTTGAGACAGTCAGCAAGGCTTTGGACTCAGGTTTACCAGTGGATATTATATATCTAGATTATGCTAAAGCATTTGATTCAGTTTCTCATAACATCTTAATTAATCAACTAGCCCAATTGAAACTACATAGCAATATTATTGAGTGAATTGCATCTTGGCTTAATAACAGGCAACAGCAAGTTGTCGTCAGAGGACATGAATCTGCATGGGCCACAGTTACCAGTGATGTACCTCAGGGCTCTGTACTGGACCCCTTATTGTTTAATATCTTGATCACCTCTATGCAAACTTTTGATGGGGTATGGATAAATAAATATGCAGATGACAGCAAAATTGTTTGCATAATATATAACAACGACTCGATTAAGGCTTTGAAAACTAATATAGACAGATTAACTAAATGGGCTAATGAAAATAAAATGACATTTAACATCAACAAATGTAAGGTGATGCATTTAGGCAAAAATAACACACTTGCAGATTATACACTAAATGGTACTCATTTACAAACTATCACCACTGAAAAAGACTTGGGTATAATTACATCTAACAACCTAAAATTTAGTGTACATACTGCTAACACTGTAAAACATGTTATGGGATAATTAGCTGCATCCTTAAACATATCAAGAGTTGCAAACCAGAAGTTATTGCTTGTTTATATACAAGCTTAGTCAGATCTCACTTAGAATATTGTTCTCCAGTTTGTGCCCCAACATCACTTGGCGACAAAGCTTTGGTAGAGAGGGTCCAGAGGAGAATCAGCAGAAGAATAAGTAAATTTCCTGATTTGGATTACTCCAATAGATTAAAATCTCTGGGGCTGTATTCTTTAGAATATAGATCCATAAGAGGGGAACTATGTCTCACGTATAGAGCATATCATGATCCCATTATGCTTGAAACATACTGTCTGGAAAAACAGGACACACATAACAACACACGATCACATAAATTTAAATTGGTCACTAATCTTAACAGAACAGTGAAAAGAAAAAATGTTATAACTCAGAGAATACCATCATTATGGAACTCTCTTCCTCCTTTTGTTGTCCTTAGCGATAATATTAATCAATTTAAACTCAGGCTTGATCAACATATGGGTGAAAGAAAATTCTCATTCCACCATTAGGATATTTGGTGGCAAGTTCTAATCTGGCTTGTCCCTAGAACTTGTGACTACCTATGAACCTATGACCCTAGATCACTAATAATTAGGGATGTAAGTTTGTCATGGCAGGCATTCACGTCATTAATTTCATGACGTTTGATCTTTATTCAGGACTTCCATGACTTTCACTAGTGTCATCAGAATGTAGCAATGATGACAGTGCCACAACATTTACTATTGTTTACTAATGATTTCATGAACAATGAGTCATTAAAACCTCATACATGACAAACTTACATCCCTACTAATAATGACCAGATGTTTATTAAAAGTATTAACCTCACCACCCAACGTAATGTCATCTGATGGAGATACTAGTTAAAGAGGACGAGGTGGACTAATTGGTGAGAAATGGGCTCCAGGATAGTAAGCAGCATGGGTTCGTGGCAGGGAGGTCTTGTCAGACAAACCTGATAGTATTCTTTAACTGGGTAACAGGGCAGTAGATAAGGGATGAGCAGTAGGTTTACTCTATTTCCACTTCAGTATGGCACCTGACTTGATGTCAAACAGAAGGTTATTGAAGAAATTAGAGAATCTGGGAGCAGCAAAGGTCCTAGTTAAGTGGGTGGGAAGGTGAAGGAGCAGTGAGAGAAGGGCTGTACAAAGGTGATAATTTTGATTAACACAGGTATGCCACCGTTACCTTGGCACTGATGGATTTTAAACAGAATTAATAAGATCTTGTTCTTTTTATCAGTGCTCAGTGCTGTAATCTGTTTGCACAGTCTTTCCAGACTATTCTGTGTCACTAGCATGTTTTGTCACCACACCACAAGCTTCGCTTCAGTACCTCTCTGAGAGGAGTCTGTAGAGGAAGGAGCCCTATTAGGGCCTGGAAGTGGTAAGCCCTGTGAAGGGCGAATGCTGTGGTGTTGCTGACAGTTAAGAAACTCAAAGGAGCTGGCTTTTGTGGATTTTTCTCTCTGACAGTGTCCTCTTAACCTCCTCTTCATTTCCATACATTACCATATACTTCATTTCAGCTTATTGAGGAAGTGGTAGTGAAGGGAATAGTTATATGGTCATACCAGAAACCTATTACTTGGTTTACTTGTTTACCTTGAACATATCGTTCTAACTCTTACAAACAGCTCTTTCTTGTTAATCATGTGTTATTTGTGTCTCCCAAGTATTTGGCAAGAAGGGGTATACTTTGTCTAAACCCCTGAGTTTTGTTTATTGCAGCATTCCTTTACTATTAAGGGGTTCTGCCCCGGTGTCAGTATTTTGAATTGCATGGTAGCTGGCTCACATAATAAGGTGGACATATTTACAAATGGTGGCAAATTTATCATATATATTCACAAATAAGACCCTTTTTACTCTGAAATGTTTTAATTCCTGTAAGTAATGATAGTAGGATTTTAAGAATAAAGTTGTCAGCATTGTGATCATGTGATTGATACCCAGCCTTAACTGTTCAGCCGTTGGTGTCCTGTCCCTAGCTTTCACCATCTTTCAGCAGCTCGGGGAACAGGGCGCACCTTGCTCTCCTGCTGGGAAGCATTTTTGTTCAAGGTAAGGCACTTTTAGAAATAAGTTCTTTCCCAAATTTTCTGAGTTGATTATTGTGGCAGTATTAAGGTGTCTGTTTCCTTTTGCAGTAGCATATAATCTGGAGTCTGCTCGATCTTGAACCTCCAGTTTATTATTGAACCCTAGACAAACAGACACATTGAGATAACCGGGCATACTTTAGGAACCTTTTGGAAAATGAACTTTGCCACCGTTTGTTTTCTAAGGTAAATCTTTATCACTGTTATTATTGTTTAAAATATTGACAACCCCAGTATGCACCTTGATTTATTAATCAGTTTCAGATAATTCCGAATTTAATTATGCTATTGTTTTAAACTCAGCATAACAATATGAGTAGGATCAGCTTTTTCCTGGCATTTCAGTCTAATGCAATAGCTCATTCAGACTACAGTTATATTGTTTAAGTGCATTAAACTTTATTTAACTGCGCGTTTAATTGCATCCTTTTATATTTATGTCATTTTTTTAAAGCGCTCTTTTTTTGTCTTTTACTAAATAATATTACTGGAGTGCAAAAAAGTACTTTAAAGTGCATTAAAGTACATCAAAAGTGCACCAAAGTGCTTTAAGTGCATTTGGGTGCATATTAATCTCAGTGAGAAAGTATATAAGTAGTTTAGTATATACTGAGGTATTTTTCCTTATTGCTTAAACTCCCCTGATAGACGAAGAGTGGAACGTTGCTGTACTATTACTTTTACTGTTTTTTAATTAGTTCATTAACCACCACCCAATAGTAAACTTTAATAAATGATAGAAATTCTCCATGCTGGTTTCTCCTCGACTGTTGAGTTTTCTCTTCTTTTTCCAATTGGACATTACTGGGGCCAGCGACAAGAAAATTCAAGAGAAGGCCATTAGGACTTAGGCTCCAATTTCATCAACCACTGCACTTACTTGGTGACTGAAAGTTCCTTGTTTGTGACTTGACTGTGTAGAACTAATTGACCTACAGTCCCTAATGTGGACCACCATCTTACAAGGTAAGGGATATTAGTATTTACTCATGCTTGCTATGATGTATTATGCAGTGTTATATTTGTGGTCTTAGCGCGCCACCTACAGCTATTAGCCATAATGCTATGATCAGCATAGTCTATGAATCACTTCATTGTAACCCAAAAGTAGTCTTAGTCAGCATAATTGTTTATCGCTGTGTATGTGCAAAACATAATGGCCTCGGGTGCCAGCTGCCCAGCTTACTCACCAATAGAAATACATTGTCTAGCTTTTCTACTATGCAGATGAGGCCATTACCAGGTAACAGATCTTGTTATCTCTGAGTATATAACTTTGAGTAATCCTGTTTTTCACTGAGTTTTTCCCATGATGACACTGGGAGTTCAGAGGTTCTGGACTCCCAGCTATGGTAAGCTGTCCTTTTTACATGTATTGGGTAATAAACATTTTATTCTGCAACACCTGTTTCTGTGTCATGTTTTGAAATCAGGTTAGATCCTGCCCAGATCCCAACAAATGGCAACTGTGGCATGGACCTCACTGGACAGAAGCGGACTAGTACAAAAAAAGGTGTGCAGACAAACTGGCACTGGAATCACAAAGACACTCGAACCTATGCCCACCCATTCAACCTATATGGACAACCTTACAGACCCTTCATGTCCTGAATGGGAATGGGAATCATGAAGGCACTTGAACCTATGACCCCTATTCAATAGCGGCACTGGCATGTGGGATTCTGTATCCCAGACATGTAACTGTCTGGCTGTAGAGTGCAAGGTGGATTGGTATGCCTTGGACTCACGGCTAGTTCAGAAAAAGGGGAACCTTCTAAAATGGACATTAGCACTGAGCTCAAGTTAGACATCTCAAACTTTCTAACCTCCCATGGAGGTTGGGGCACTTTTGCATTGGACACGAAGTTGCATAGTCATCCAGTACAATATGTGTGCACACTGTATTCAGAGACCAAACCTATGGTTAAGAAACATGACCAAAAGGGTGTAATGGTTGCTGCCCTGTAGGCTGCATTAGAGGCAGTGAAAATGGAGGTCCTAGCTCTGAAAAAGAAACTGGGCTCCAAGTCCCTAGAAATGGGTAAGCAACGGAGGGAGCCGGAACAAGAAATCCAAAAGCTCAGGTATGAGACTCAGAATGAACTGCATTGTACTGTACAGGAGAGAGACAGAGAAATTGTTAGGTTGAGAGAGGATTGTGAGAGGCTGCAACAGGATAAAAAGCATGAGTTACAGCTGAATGACTTGCTGACTGGTATGAGTGATATGTTGCAGAGTAAGAATGAGGAGTTGTATAATGAGCTGGGAAGGTGCCAGGAAGCACTGGACAAGGAGATCAAGGAAAATCACGACGTGAACACTGTGTACCGAGTTTTGCAAGCCCATATTAGTAAGGCACAGTTCAAAGGCACAGTAAATCATTCAATGTGTTGAGCCAAGATGATGAAATTATGTCAGCAGTTGGCAGTCCTGAAGGGTCATGTGAAAGCTATGTCGTATTCCCCACTCATTGACCTGGCATCATCGGAGGATGATGACAGCGATGATGGTGAGATCAAAGGTGGAAGTCCCTGGGACGCTGGAGGGTGGAGGCCTAGACCAGCTCTGGTAGCCTTCTTGAGTACACAAGATAAGGGTGAAGGGGAAACCCTGATTGAAGAAGCATTCACGAAGGTTGGAGTCTCTGAGGCACTGACCGCGGCAATCCAGCAAGTGATGGCTGACATGTTGAAGAAGGTGGTGCAACAGCAGACCCTCCTTCATGGCGTGGCAAATTATATGGCTGAGGGGATCATCAAGTCCATGACAGGGCATATGGGGCCCAACCCGAATGCTCTTCTGTCCGTACAAGCAATCCAGATTATAGCGGACAAAGAAGGCCACATGGCCTAGGGCAACAATCTTAGTTGCCATTTGGAAAAGGTGCAAAACCAATGTGAAATGCTCAGCCTCCAACATGAGTACAGAGCCCAGGTTTTGAAACAAATTGCAGACCCCGCATTGTGGGCCAAGCTTCCTGAAGCAATATTTACTGACATCAAGGCTGAATTTGACATAGTCGTGGCCAGCCTCCTGTCAGCGCCAGCGTCTGATCAAATCATTTAGTGAGCTGGCAGTCAGTTTGGACACTAGCTTTCAAAAGCAGGTAGCTAAACCAATATTTGTAATGGCCATCCTTTTTAAGGGCTCAAAAATCATTTTGTAGCTAGGTAGGTAGCCGAGTTGGCCAATAACTTTCAAAATATGGTAGCCAAACCAGTTTTTTAACTAGCCATTGGCCACCTGGCTACCTGATTTGTCCCACCCTGGTCCCAATCCCAATATAGTTTGCATGATGCTAGCCCATCTGGTTAAGCAATTTGCCAAAGAAATGCTGGCCCAGTGCAATAGCCGCTTCTGGCTTGCCTACTCAGCTGGAAAAGATTTGGCCAATGAAGCTACAGACTGAGACTTGATTGAGTACACAAGCCTGTTCTTAAAGAATATGCAACCAACCCTTCATGAGAAGATTGAAACAGAGTATTCCTGGGTGGGATCACTTCCAAACCATCATGGATAGAGTGGAATGCGCATACCAGATTTACATGTGGGTCCTGGTCTCAGGTTTGAAGGTCAAGGTGGCTGCAGTGCAGAACAGCACTGAATCATCAACCTAGTATGTGGTGGAAGGGAAATCAAAAGATTCCCAACAAGGTAAATTCTCCTACAAGAACCGAGGAAGATCGAACATGAACAAGCAGCGGTATCGGTAGAAGCCAATCCAGCAGAATGGAAAATGGAATAATGGACAAATACAGCAGTCCAGCACTTCATACTGGAAGCTGGCCAAGGAAAACAACCAGCTCCAGGAGTTTAAGGCCAGAGTCCAATCGATGGTAGCAGCCATCCCTGCAAAACCTATGGCTGCCATCCCTTCTGCCCCTCCATTGGAGGAATCTGATGAGGGCGGGCAGTCCAAATCTCCATACTCCGAAGTGGTATAAATGCTCGAGAGGTAGACGCCTTAGGTGACGAGAAGCAAAGTGAATTGGACTGACAGTGTCAGGCTCCAGTTCGTATTATCAGCACTTTGGTAACTGATGATTCCGGATGTCCTTGTGTAGAAGTGCTGGTTAGGGGCCACCAGCAAGAGTTACTTCTGAACGTAGGTGCCGCAGTGTCAGTGCTGCACCAAGATGACCCACAGCTACCTCATTGGTCTACAGTGAAGCCTATTTCCACCCAGACCTTCAAGGGGACTGTGGTCACAACATACTGGTCCAAACTAATACCAGACATCATTGATATCTTTGAGGTGACACACCGTTTTGACCTCATGATAATATGTCATCACCAGAGCATATTGGGAATAGGCTTCCTCTCATGCCATGGCTGTGTGGTAGATTTAGCCAACAGGCTAGTCCTCCAAATACCTAGCCAGTACCATATGCCTCTCATCTCTGACTTGCATGTGGTAGCCACAGTGAAGGCCAATGACATGGAGTATGACATCATCCTCATGCTCCAGCACCATGAGCTATTCCTCAATTGAAACCAATTTTGTAAAAGGCACCAAGAGTCTCTTGCCAAACACAAACATGATTGTGGGAGGATGGACACATTCATACAAGTTACTGGTGATGAACCACCCTGTCAGAGACAATATCAATTTCCTGCAGAGGCAATATCCTCTTTGAGGGTAACTATTGATTCCCTTTTGAAGCAAGACGTCATTAGGTCCTATGTATCCATGGTTAACTCCCCCATCTGGCCAGTGAAGAAGCCTAATAACAGTTGGAGGCTCACCATTGACTACAGGTGACTTGACCAAGTCACCCCCAGTTGTGCACCTACCATGGCATCTGCCCTGGATGTGCTCAAACTTCTGAAACCTGAACACAAGTGGCTCAGTACACTAGACATCTCCAATGGTTTCTGGGCACTCCCCTTGGCTTCTAAGATCCAATACAACTTTGCCTTCATCTTTGAAGGATGTCAGTACATGTGAAACTGCCTCCCACAAGGATTTCACAACAGCTCTTCCCTCTTCCACATCCATATAAAGAATGCCATATAGGGCTTCTCCACACCAGAATGCTTCTTGCAGTATGTGGATGATCTTCTCCTGGCCACTACAGGCCTGAAGAAACACCTGGAGCTTCTAGATGAACTCCTAACAGTCCTGCAGAGGGCAAGCCTCAAGTGCAATCCTACTAAAGTACAACTGTGCCTCCCAGAAGTTTCCATTCTGGCTCTGCACATCACAGCTGAGGGTAGGAGCCCTGCCCTGGACAAGGTCCAGGGCATTCAAGATTTGCCACTACCCACTAGTGTGGCTACTCTGAGACAGTTCTTGGGTATGGTCAACTACTCCAGGGATTTCATTTGCAGCTTTGTACAAAAGACCACACCTTTGTATGAGCTACTGAAGAAAGATGTCCCCTGGCAGTGGGGACCTGAACACACAGCTGCTGTCACTTCTTTGAAGATGGCTTTGGTCAACTCAGTCCACTCCCTCTGCCCCTCTACCAGGGGTCTCCTTGAAGTTCCCAGGACCATATTAAGAACTTCTGGTGACCGGGCCTTTAGTGTCGCTGGACCGGTCCTGTGGAACTCTTTTTCAGCTGCCCTCAGGGAGGCCCCATCAATTGAGAGGTTAAAGAGTGGTCTGAAAACCTACTTACTTTCCATGGCTTTCTCTGATGTAGTAACTGACCAGCCCTAAGCAATTGCTAGTGTTAATCCTGTATCTGATGTTTTATTGTTTTATCTGTTCTATTTTATTTATGATGTGTTTTTATCTAATACCCTGCCTGCTTTTATGTAAGGCACTCAGAGCCTCCAGGATTGGGCACCATATAAATAAACTTTGCCTTGCCTTGCCTTGCCTTTGCTCCAGCCTTGGTCAGCCCTAACCCAGAACTGCCATTCTATCTGGAAACTGCCACCTCCGAGGTGGACATGTTAGTAGTCCTTGCACAGAAGGCAAATGGTACCCTCAGGCCCATTGCCTATGCTTCCCAGATGCTATCCCTTGTGGAGCAAAAGTACTCTCTGTGTGACAGGAATCTCTTGGCAACCATCTGGGCTGTCAAACACTTCTGCCACATCATAGGGTTCTCCTCTATAGTGTTGCACACCAACCACACCCCTTCCAACTTCCTACTGATAGCCAGAGTCAATGATGGGAATGTGTCTAATGCTAGACTCACCCATTGGTCTCTCCTTCTACAGGATTGAGATATCACTGTGCTTCCTGCCAAAATGCCCTCCATTTTGTCACATGGCCTCCTATATCATGGACAGCCACATGAGTGTAGCCTAGATCCACCCACTCTACCAGAACTAGGCACATTCCTGCCAGTCACTGAGCGCCTTCTAAAAGACCCTGCACTCTGCTGCATCTTTACAGATGGATCCTCCTCACACCATGAAGGAGGACAAATTGCAGGTTTTAGGGTCCTGGTCCTGTATCCAGCAGGTTACACCTTTAAGGTATCAAAGAAGTGCACCATCAGATATTCCCAGTATGCAGAACATGCTGCAGTAGCATGCACACTGGAACTTATCCATGAAGGAAAAGAGAACACCATCATCTTTTCTGATTCTTCCTGAGTGGGCAACTCCCTGACCAAATTTCTTCCCTTTTGGAAGACCCATGATTTTGATCTTCAGAAGGCACCCCTGTGAAATACAGGGATGTGTTTGAGCACATTGTCAGTGTTGCTGAGCAAATCCTTTTCAGGCTGTACATACACAAGGTTAAGGCCCATTGCAAGGCCAAGCCTTTCCATGAGTACAATGATCGAGCAGACACCTTAGCCAAGGATTGTGCTGGGGGGGTGGAGACATGGGCTCTGCAACCCACTACTGTGCCACACATAGTGGCCACTCACAAAGTGGTCCCTCTGGGTCTCACTGCAGTACAACTGGCAGATCCGGAAATAAAGGATGCATATGAATACCTCTCCAAGGAGACAGAGAAAGAAATGCCTTTGAATAACCCCTTCAAAAGACATTCTGACAACCTTCTTCTCTCTGCAGACCAGAAGTTGATCCTGTACCACTCTGGCAATCAGAAACTTTGGGTTATTCCCAAAATACTTCAATCTGAATTTATCCATCAGGTCCATGATACCCTTACAGGTGGATACCAAGGGGTGGACAAAACTCTGCAGAGATTGAAAACTGCAGGCTGGTGGCCTGGCATGACAACAGATGTCCAATATTATGTGGACAATTGCATCACATGTGCTCAAAACAACCCAATTCCTGGCAAGAAAAATGCCAAACTGCTACCACAGAGACAATCCGGTCCCTGGAATGCAATCCAAACTGATTTAATCAGATCTTTGTCTATTAGGAGCAGGCACAATAAATATGTACTTGTCATCACTGACCTCTTCCTAAAATGGGTAGAAGCCTTCCCATATTGAGCAAACATGGCAAAAGCAACTGCCCAAATCCTGGTTGATCAGGTATTTACCAGGTGGGCCTACCTCCCAAAGTAGACCCTGACCAAGGATCCAGTTTCACAGGTGAGTTGATACATGAATGTTTGTAGTTACCAGAAGTTAGCCAGATGTTTTACATTGCTTATCATCCTCAGTCATCAGGACAAGTGGAGAGAGCTAACAAACAGATTAAGGTCATGTTGTGTAAGTTTGTAAACCAGAATGCTAAAGGTTGGGACACTTTGTTGCCCTTACTCCTAATAGCAATCAGAGCTACCCCAACTGTAGCAACCTGGTGTATACCCTTTGAGGTGATGACTGGCTGGCAGATGAGACTACCTGAACATCTGTGGATTGATCTAAATGCTCCTACCACAGACAAAGTATCAGCAGACATTTATGTTGTGCAGCTGAAAGCAATCTGATACAGACCCACCTGTTTGCTGCTCAAAATCTGAGCCAAGCCCAACAGCAATCCAAAAGGTACTTTGACAAGAAAGTCAAAAAAGTTGATTGGCAAGTAATTCTCCACTCCACCCTCCTGTTTGCAAGCAAATAGGAGGGCTCCTACAAGATCATCAACAAATAGAGCCCTGCTGTCTACTAAGTGCGGTTGATAGACTGCAAGAAGCCTATTGACAAATGATACCATGCCAATCAAGTCTTTACTTCAATCTGGAAGGGATATGAATTTAGGATTTAAACCTTTGGAAAGAAGATTAACCCTTAGGCTGCCAGTAGATTTAGAATGTATAGGAATTCAGGACATGTACAGACGTCCACGGCACAAGGGTTAAGACAGAGACTTTCTTTGATCAATATGTGATTAAAATTGTTTTAATACATATTACTTTACAGTATTATTGCTGGTTTTGCTTTCCAGCTAGAAAAAACATATTAATTTATCTTAGTTGATTCAACAAATATCTGTGAATAATTTATCTGTCCATGATAGTGGTGGTTTACTGATATATTGCTCTGAGTGTGGTTTTATCTTTGGGAGCCATCTGCAGAGTTGGGTATATAAAAAGCTTTACTTGTTCTTAAAAATACATTTTGAAAATGATGGTTAACACTAGAAGCAGAAAGAGCAGTTCTACTTCTATTGAGAATAAACATATTGATCAGGAATGTATTCAAAAGGGCTCCAAACCTAGGAAGCACAAAATCTCTAACAGGGAGGATGGGGAAAATGTCAAAAAATCCAAGATCACCAACTTTTTCTCTGGTCTTATCCCTACCTGGTTAGCCCTTCCAACCCCCTATCCCTATCTCCATCCCAATTGAACCAATTTAGCAGGACTGTCATGGGAACATATCAGCTCTTGAAATAGGACCCTTGGCAATCAATCAAACCAATTTGATAGAATCTGGAGTATCTCCTACCAACTTAACCAAACACATAGCAGAAGGGATTTCCTTATTTTCACATGATTGGGAATCACTTGACTCTACAATTTCAATCTTTATTTATTTTTGAAAATTGGATTTACAACCTTTGAGTCAGGGACTCATTTACAAAGGCACCTCGTCGCAGGGAGGGTAGACATGGTTACAGTGTGAGATACAACAGTGGTAACATACAGGTGCAATATAGATAACAAATAGAACACAATATATCAGTGGTTTATGGAATAAAGTTACATGCAGTAAATAGCAATCATATAAAGTATAACAATAGTAGAAGTCATAACCCTGGTCGTACTGGGGAAATACCTGAGTGGAAGGATGGGGGGGGGACAGGGGTGAGGAAAAAAAAAAAAAAGGGGGAGCAGTCCAATGGACATTGTCAAGGTTATGGACAAGAAATGGGGAGGGACCCCAACATTAGGTTCATTAAGAGCAACTACAGCTTTGGGCACCAAAGAGGTGGTTATGAGAGTGACTTTAAAGGGACCAATTTTAGTTGACTTAGTGACAGAAAGCGGGAGGGAGTTGAACCATGTGGGGGTGCCGTAGTGGAAGAACCTTTGGGCTAGGGAGGTCTTGGTATGGGGCACCAGAAAGGTGACCTTAACTGAGATACAGGTGGCAATGGATGATGATGCATGCCGCAGAGATGCGGTGACCCCTGGGGGGGAGAGTTCTAGCAGGGATTTTTTGGCAAGTAAGTTGGTTTGGTAGCACAGATGCGCCTCCAAGGTGAGCAGATTGGTGGTGGAATAGAGCAGGCAAGTATGGGTGTGGAGGGATGCACCAGTCAGGAGCCTGCAGGCCTTGTTTATTGAGGTCTGGTTTCTGGTGAGGGCAGTATTGTCGGCTGCAGCATAGATAGGTAGGTCATAGTCCACTAGGGACAGGACAGAGGAGCTGATGGCCAGTCAGGGAGTGGTTTTAGGGAGGCAATCTCTGATGTGATAGAGAAGGCCAATCCGAGAGTTTATGGTGGAGGACAGGGTATTGATGTGGGTGTGGAATGTAAGAGCCGAGTCAAAGGTGATGCCCAGGTACTTGTAGGATGACACCTGCTTGAGAGGGTGAGTATTACTGGGGAGAATGCAGAGGGGGACATTTTTGGCCTTATTCTGGTGATGTGAAAAAAGCATAGATTTGTTTTTTTTGAGGTTAATGACCAGCCGGTGGTCAAGGAACCACTTTTCCGCTTGGTTGAATATGTGCTGCAGGGATTCCTGTAGAGATGCGGGGCCAGGGTGGGAGGCAAGGAGAATCAGATCATCGGCATTGAGTATCATATTGCCCGAGCAGGAGCTGGGGATGGTATTGAGAAATAGGCTGAACAGAACGGGGCCCAGGATGGAACCCTTGGGTACCCCCGAGCGAATGGGCAGGGTATTGGAAAGGGTGCCATTTACCCTCACACACTGTGATCTGGCAGAGAGGTAACTGGTGAACCAAGCCAGTGGGCTGGGGAGAAGCCAAGTTGGTGGAGGGAGTCAAGTAGGAGGGGTTGACAGACAGTGTCAAAGGCCTTGGAGAGGTTGATGAACACTGTACCCGCAACATGACCAGAGTCGAGAGCAGAATGGAGGTGCTGGGAGAACTCCAGGAGGGCTGTAGTGGTGCTGTGTCTAGGGCAGAATCCATGTTGTTCTGGACACAGCAGGTCATATTTGGCCAGATACTCAGAGAGCTGAATGGCCACTATTTTTTGTAGTGCTTTGGAGAGAGGCAGGAGAATGGAGATGGGCCTGAAATTGTTAGGGGAGGTTCTATCTCCACTCTTATGGATAGGGGTTATTTCTACAATTTTACAGGCACTGGGAAATTGACCAAGACATAGTGACTGGTTTAATAGGTTGATGAGAGGGGCTAGTACAGTATCTAGGACTAATCAGAGAATCCTGGAGTCCAGGGGATCACAGCTGGGGTTGTTGCTAGCGAAGGCTTTTTGCAGATGAGGCCTGGCTTCAAGGGATGATATTGCATGCAGGTAGAAAGGGGGGGGTGATCCGAGGTGGGAGGTGGAAGCAGGGATAGGGCCGAAAAAGTAGTTGGGGAGGACAGAGCTTAGATCTGAGAAAGCCTTTCTGAGGCACTCAGCTATGCGGAGAGGATCAGTGGTGACGGTACCATCTATGGAGAGTAGTGATGGGGGGTGGATCTTTCCATTGAGCTCTTTCACATTGTCCCAGAAGGCACTGGATGAGCCCCAAGTGGATTCAAGGGAGGCTTGCTAATATTTGGTCTTAGCCTGCATTATAGCCCAGGTGCACTTGTTACATGCCGCATTATAAGTTTGTATGTCAGCCAGTTTGCCTGTCTCAACAGCAATATGCCAGAGATTATCTCTTTGTTTCAGTGTTTGGATGAGGGATGGGGAGATCCATGGAGTGTTGTGTTTCTTGGTATGGATTCTGGTCAGGGGGCGAAAAGGTCGCAGGCCTTGCTGAAGGCACTGGAGAAATAGGCTAGGGCAGAGTCAATATCCATTGTGAGTAGGATTGGGGACCAGTCAGGCTGGGCTAGGTGCGTTTTTAGCTTTCTGAGACCCCCAGGGCAAAAACTCTGGTGTGAGGTGACCTGGGACACTGATTTTGGTGTGGGGGATGACCAGTGGCAGAGGGCAGGAGAGTGGTCACTAAGAGAGTCTGGTAGTACATTAATATCCCTGATTTTATGGGAGTGGTTTGACAGAATTACATCTAGGAGGGTGCTGGAGCCGCCTGACCAGTTAAATCTAGTGAGTGAGGTAACTAGTTGGGTCATATCTAGGGCAGTGAAGGAGTCCCTGATATGGGGGGGCAGCGGTATTCAGCCAATTGACATTAAGGTCACCTAGGATGAGCTGCTCTGCCTTGTGTGAGAGTGTGGTGAAGTAATCAATGAGGGAGTGGACAGCTGGTCCCTGGTCTCTCTGGGGTATGTAAGAGACTGTGAGAAAAAGAGGGCCCCTGGCTGGGTCAGGGGTAACCTTGAGGGTGAGGGCTTGGGCACTAAAACCGAGCTTGAGGGCAGGAAGAGCATGGTCTAAAAAGTGTGTCACATATAAAGATTGCACACCCGCCATCACGTTTGCCTATATGGTCTTCCCTGAACAGAGTGTAGCCAGGGAGGGAGATAACCGAGTCAGGAGTTTTACTCGAGAGCCAGGTCTCGACTAGTGCTATAACATCAGGATGGTGTTTTACAGCCCAGTACTGGAGAGCAGCAGATTTTTTTAGGAGGCTGCAAATATTCATGGATGCAATGCTGAGGCCAGTACTAGAGTGGGGTGTGGGGTGGCTAGTTGACAATGGCCCAGGGTTGCGGTGTATGTTCCTGGAGAGCAGAAGGGGTAGAACAATTAATCTGATGAGCAGTCTGTGGTGACCAGGACCCTTAGACAGGTACTGATGCGAGGTCCTACTAGTGGAGGTACAAGGGATAGGTAGGGTGTGGAGGGTAGGTATGGCAAGGAAGAGGGCCCAGAATGTTCTGGGGAGGGGGTATTGGTTGGAGGTGGGGCCATGGAACAATAGGGGTGTCCAGGGTGGGGTTGGCTGCTGTGGGGTGGTAGGGGGTCTGGGGCTCAGGGTGGATGGTAGAGGGTCAGGATGGGACATGGGCAGAGCTAGAAAGGTAACCATGAGTAGGCTGAGTGTGATAGCCATGGTGCCCATTGCTATTTCTATTGGGGGGGTAAGGGGAATAACTGACCTTCAGTGAGTGTGACTGCTGCTGTGGGGAAGTTTTTTTTTCCTTCACAGTACAATGTGCTAAAAGTGAGAACAAGGCAGGGATAACTGTGATTAGAACAGGAAATGGCAGAGGCAAGGTTAGAGGATTAATAGGAAAAATAAGATGCCTCTAGTGGCAGATCAGTATGAACTGCAAATGGGAAAATGGGGGTTGTAGTTCCTACACTAACAATTCAAATTCAGCAGTGGGCACAAAGACACATCACAGATTTAGTTGCAGAGGTTAGGAAAAAAGAAATTTAGGCAGCAGACAGATGAGCTCCAGGGGACTATGCCAAGCAATTCAAATCTCCAGGAGCTGAAGCCAGTCAGGAAGAGACAGAGTGCTGAATCTGCCTATAATTTCAGGTGCCATCCACCAACTGGGTTCATGGCTAGCAAGCTGGACTGGAGCTGCTTTCCTGAAGTGTACCTGGAATCTTGCTCTTGAGGGCAGGCTGGGGAGCACCCTGTGGTTGGCTGCGCTCAGCACCAGACTGCTAGTGCAGAAGATGGAAGCCTCCTCAGGGAATCCTGGAATCTTGCTCTTGAGGGCAAGCTAGGGAACACCCTGCAGCTGGCTGATGGAATCCCCCTCAGGGAATCCTGAAGAGAAAAAAAAATCTTAGATAATTCAAGCTTCGATTCCAATCTTATTATCTTTTTGCCCCAGGACCCACCCCAAGATGAACAGGAAGAACTGGCCTCTTCCTATTCAGAGTATCTGCTAGTATCTCATCCTTCACTTAGATCTAGAGCAAAGGAAAAATCTGCTCACCCTACAGTAAGTCAAGAAATACTGATAATTTAACATTGGTTATAGAAAAACATCTCAGTAATACAATAGAGGGCCTCAAGAGATTAATTCCATCAAATCTGGATAATAATAACTTAGGAAATGTGTGTGACTATAGGATGCAATGCCCAATTTGTCCACCTCATCTAGGGGGTGTAAGGCCAGATACACCTCAAACTGTGTATAACAAGTAATACTTTACTGATGAGGGGAACCTAGTATCATGTTCCTCTCTTTTTCAACAGTTTCTGGAGATAATTAAGAATCGTACTATGCTAATGTAGTCCTTTTAGAAAATCTATGGGTTATAAAGGAAGAAACTGCAAATTTAAGAGCTGATGTTTTCTTCAACCAATTCATACTTAAACAGTTAAGGAAAGATGAACAGTCAAGCTCAGATTTCTTCAGAGCTCCATTTAGAAACAATAAAATCTACAAACAATGAGGCCATACAGGTCTGCCTCCCCCCTCCCTTTTTTAAAGAGCAACTGGTAATTCTACCGGTCTCTGAAGACAAGTCTAAAAGAAAAAAAGCTAATAAATCAAAAAATAGAAGACCGAGGGAGAAGGCAGAGTCTGTAGGTATTATTTCTACCAAAACACATACAGGGAAACAAGGCAATGGAGGGGAAAATGAACAGAAAATAATACATCTTGATGTCAAACAATCAGTTCAATCAGTTCATATTCCTGTGGTAGAGATTGTTGATGTTTTAGATAATCAAATATTGAATCAACCTGTACAAGAAGATGTTTTGATCAAGGGGGAAATCAAGGGGATATTTCACCAGGAAAAAGTTTTGGGTAAAGATTTGCGTGGCTCTGGTGGCACTCCAAAGTTCAAGCTGACCTCTTTTAATGCATACAACCCAGATAAGGAACTGCTGGGATCAGAAACTGAATTTCAGATTAAAATAAATGGCATTAAAAAATTACCCCATGAAACTCCTGAAAACCTGATAAAATGGATAAAACATGTGCTGCATATTTCAGATTCAGATGGTGAAATTAATGATCTCCCCCCACCCAACTTCCATTACCAAGATTGTGCTCTCCTATATTCTAAATCAGAGGAGCTAGTTTTCAATATTTGGAAATAAGACCCTATTTTATAATGAAATGGGATTAAATTACTCCCTCTGATGAGGGTCCTTAACCTTCGAAACCCATCTCCAGGGGGATGGCTCAACACATCATATAATGAACAAAATGAAGAAGATATAGGGAGAGTAAAGAGAGTTCAGGAAGCTATAGCTAATTATGAATGCAAATTATCTCAAGCTTGGGAAAATAAAATGTTTTCCATCTTTGGGTGGAAAACATCTAAGGATCAGGGAACTGGTACAATTAAATAAGCTCTGGCCACTTTTTTGTCTTATTTTCTTGAAATTGATATAACATGTAGCTCTATTGACTGGATTAAGATCCATAAAGGAGTTTCAGAAGTGCCTCAAATTGATGTGCCCTTTAAAAACTCTGAGCTGGCAGACACAGTTGTAAAGGCTTCCTCTATACTGGATGGACTTGGGGTCCTAATAATAGATATTGGAATGCCTGATCTACAGGGAAATTCAGGAAGCAAAAACATAATAAGGAATCGTCAGATAGGGTAATCACACTCAAACCCCAGTATGGCCAAGGACAGGCAGAGTCTTGACCCTATAAGTATGTAGATAAATGACCGCTTCTCTTTATTACATCCTACAAACCAAACTTGCAATTACAAAATGGAAATATAGGTATCCTTCAAAGTCTGGGAGAGCAGGCAGAGAAGGTTACTGTCTTATCTTGGAATATAGAGTGGCTAATACATAAACTGGTGGATGTTGAAACAATTTTTTTAATGTCATATGACAGTTTATGTTTACAGGAAACATGTTGTTTAACGTCTCCCCCTCTAATTCCTAGATATTCAAACTTCACAATCTGCACTCTTAAGAATAAGAAGTATGGTCGTAATAAAGCTGGCCTAGCCATATACTTAAAGACCTCCTTGAATTATAAAGTTGTGATATTAACCTCCCAAATAGATACCATTTTGCCCCTGTGAATTGAAACAGAATCCTTAAATATTATTCTTTTAAATGTATGTCTTTCTCCTAATACAAGACATTCAGTAAACATTTTGGCACAGTTTATGGCAAGTCTCACTAATATTCTTGGAAGATTTGAATCAGATTACATTTTTATAGCTGGAGATTTCAATGTAAGAAGTTCAATTGGTAAACAACTGGAAAACCTTTATACTGACCTGACTCAGAGTTTCCTGATAGTGAGACCCAAGGGTTAACTAAATAAGAAAAACTAAAGCTAAAAAATGTAACTCACGTGGCATAGGCATTTTTAAAGTAATGTCTGAAAATAATTTCTGTGTGGTTAACGGTCACCTCCTTGGTGATCAGGAGGGTGAGTTTACTTTCATGGGTAATCTTGGGTCCTCGATCACAGATCTCATGTGGGTCAATTTAAGGGCACTGAAAATAGTTTATGATTTTTCGGTCCTAGAGCATTCTGATTCTTCACATTTTCCTGTTTTTTTTTTAACTTTACATACTTATATATCAATTACAGACAGAACTAATTCATCAGTTAATACTGGGAGTTTGGAAATATTTAGAGAGAGAATAAGATGGCAAAGCAAGAACCTTAGCTTATTTTCTGAACTTCTTAATGATGCTACTCTCATCACTGTACACTATGATATCATAGAACTTGTTAATGGTGGAACAATTTTGGAAAAATGGTGCAAAATAAACAACTATATTAGACCGTTTTTTAGAGCCAGTTGGACACAGAAGAAATGACCTATTTCCTGGTTCGATGAGACATGTAGACAAGCAAAAATAAATTAAATATACCTGTCTGTCATTGTAAAAAAATCTAAATCTCAGAAAAACGTAACTAATTTAAACAGAGCAAAGAAAAAGTATAAGAAGCTCCTTGATAAAGAACGGGAAAATATTTCAAAGCTATGTGGGCAAGACTTAGCAAAGCAATAGTCACGAGAGACATTAAATCCTTTTGGTCCTTTGTCAGCCACAGGTACAGTAAATATGCAGTGGGCATTGAAGCTTATATTTCTCCCAATATCTGGGAAGAGCACTTTTGATCTTTATACTTCTCAATCATAGAGGCTAGGGAATATAACAAGTTCATCTCCCATAACCAACACTTGACTTAGACATTCTCCCCATCCTATTTGTATCCAGGAGGAAGAGGTAAGGTGAGGTATATCCATGATATCCACACATAAGGCCCCAGGACTGGACCAAATATTAGTAGACATTTATAGATCTTTTTCAGATTGGTGGGTTCCTATATTATGAATATTATTCAATTACTTTCTGCAAGCAGTCATTTTCCCAAAAGTTGGAAAGGTAGCATTATTTACCCAATATTTAAAAAAGGTAATCCACCTGATCCTAACGTATCAGTCTTATAAATGCATCCCAAAAATTGTTCTGCAAAATAATTTTACAGAAACTCAAATGCTGGATAAAAGAGAATCAAATCTTAAGCGAACTTCAGAATAGTTTCAGAGCATGTCAGTCAACAATTGAACAGTGCTTTGTTTTATCACACTTAATTTGGAAATATGTGAATGTAAAGAAGTCCAAGATTTATTGTTGTTTTGTTGATTGATTTAAGTGCTGCTTTTGATTGTATAAGTCATACTTTACTTTGGCAAAAATTGAAAAGTTATAATATTGATCTATTAGACATTCTGATTTCCCTTCATTCAGATACTTGGATAACAGTTCAATTCAATCAATAAGGGGGTGTTACTTCTTCTATTTCTACTAATCATGGGGTACACCAAGGCTGCCTCCTGGCCCCCATCCTATTCAATTTATATATGAATTCTAGTCTCAATAACTTGGAGCACCCTGATTTCCATTCTCCTAAAGTATTAAATAAGATTTCTTGGCTTGCATACATGGATGACCTGGTCTTATTGTTTACTTCCTTTCTTGGCCTGCAAAGGAAATTAAATTCCTTGGCAGATCTATGTAAGGTTAACAGATTAAATATTAATAGAGAAAAAACCCAAAATGGTGATTTTTGGGACTAAAAATAAACAAAAAGACTTTTTATTGACAAGGAGAAGATTAAAACTAACAAGTATTACGATTACCTAGGAGTTAGATGTGCTGAAAACATTCCATGGAAAAGTCATTTCCTGTATGTACAAGCAAAAATGAAAGTAGCTTCTAATGCATTTAAAAGCTTAATTTACGTTTAGGGAAAGATTTAGTATCCGGAGCACTCAAGGTAATTATTGCCAGAATTAAGACTAGTATTCTTCATGCAGCAGAAATATGGGGTATCATGGTTACTAAAACATTGAAAATAATTTTAAATAAACAAAATTGTCATTTGCTTATGGTACCCCAATCAGTTCCTGCTGAAATTTTGAGGTTAGAGCTAGGTCAATACTCATTAGAGACTTTGATCCTAGAAAGGCAATTAATATTCCTATTAGCTCTTTTTCAGCCACTGGAGTCTTGTCTGCCTAGATACTGTCTACAGGAGGAAATAGCTTACACAGCAAGAGAATTTATATTTCCCTTTATTAAATTAATTAAAAAGGGCTTATTTCCCCTTGGGTTGAATCATCCAATATTTGAAATTTATCTCACACCTAAAGAGGATATCACTTATCGAATCAAAAAAAGGGTCAGGAACACCGCAATAGCAATAGATTTACAATTACTCTCAAAGCTAAAACATTAATGTTGGTACAAGACAATCAAAACTACACACCAACTGGAGCCTTATCTAAATTCTATATTTGGTTCTCAGAAAAGCCGTTTACTTACAAGAGTTATGATGGAATTATACAATGCCAATTACATACATTTTAATCAGAAGATACCTGGTGTCTCCAGTCTACATTGCAGATGTGGTCTGCAGTGTGAAGATGACTTGAAACATGTTTTGTACTGTGTCCCCTATATTCAAAAAGGAGAAGTGAATGGCTTGGTTCCATGTTGAGCAATCTCGACCCCCCCCACAACCAATTTATTAAATGTTTATTGAATTCTTCTGATTATATGGTCATACATAAACTTTGTATTTTTTTGGCAACTTTACACTTGTGAATTATGTGATGTATGGTCCTATGGACAAGAATGTTTGTTTCTATACAAAGCAGGAAATGCCTATAAGAATACTGGAGGCTCTGGCACATACAAGTGTAATGTCTATAAAAAAGTGTTTATTTATTAAAGGTCAGTTAGAGATTTAATCTGTATTTATATATATTTTATTTGAGGGCTTTTACAGATGTCAAGAGGTCATATAATGATGCAGTTGAATTACACTATCAATTGTTTCACATGCAGTAATATAACATGCTTGCATTTTATCTATATGATTTTATGTAAATGCTGTATTGTCAATTGTATTTTGTAAAACCTTGTAGCTGAACAATAAAATTAATTTGAATGATTGATTTGATTGATTGAAATGGGTGTGAAGCTGGTTAAGGGGGGATACAGCAGAGGGTGGTGGTAAACAGGGTCAAATCAGGGCACAGGGAGTTCTTACGTGGGGTACTGCAGGGGCCAGTACTGGGACCAGTCATTTTCTTTTTTATAATTAAAAGTTTATTGACATTTTCCAAACTTTACAAACATCAACCAAGATTCAACACAACATTAATAATCTTAGCCAGGGCATAGTTCCTTGGAGTTACACCTCTAAGAAACCAATTATCACAACCACACCTGGAATAGTGTATGAGTAACCATACACAACAAAGCTGTGTTTCCATTGAGGGGATGTGATGATGTCATACAGATCTCAAGAGCGAAGCTTGAGAGGTCTCTATGATGGCATCACATCCCTGAGATGGAAACACAGCCTTAGTTGTGTAAGATCAACCATACACTGTTTTACATAAGAGATGGTTTGCCCTTATTGTATACCACTCACTCTTCCAAAGGCTCTTATTTATTTTATTTATTTATTTAAAGTTTCGGAATTACAACCTTTGAGTCAGAGACTCCTTTGCAAAGGCTCCACATCAGGGCAAACAGACAATGACAAAAATAAGTAGTATTAAGGTACAAAGGAGATAACAGGAAGACAGGAGACATTAATCCAAGCTTGGGTAGATTACAGTTTGGGATTGCTTTTGCTGCCCAAGTTAGAATGATGTTACACAATTTAAGAACTAGAATACTTTGCAGAAGCATTGTACATGTTGTAGTTGAAGATCTCGTCTTCAGGTTGACGAACAATGAATAAGATTACTTTGCAGAAGCATTGTACATTTTGCAGTCAAAGACCTTGTCACTGATAGGATAAACAAAGAAAAACTTGAGTACTTTCCAGACGCTATGTACATTTTGCAGTCAGTGACCTTGTCTCAGGTTGGAAAGCAAACCTGCAATTTTGTGGCGAAGTGTGTTTAGGTGCAACAGCATGTTTCTGAGTCTAGTAGGTAAATCTTGATGCTGGTTTTGAATTGACTAATGCTTGTGGCTTGTGCTATGGATGGGGGGGGTTCGTTGAGCCAGAAGGGAGCTCGATAAGAAAAAGACCTTTGGCCTTGGGAGGTCCTTCTTTGGGGGATTGCGTATCGTGTTTTAGTTGTATGTCTTGGAGTAATCCTGTGAGTGTTAAGTTTTATTAGTGGGTGGAGTCCAATGGGAGCAAAGCCCAGTTGGATTTTTTTGGCCTGGAGGCAGGTGTGGTAGGCAGGTTATCGAACATTATTGGTCCTGCTCGCTCAAGCATGTCACTCTCGAAAAACTGAAAACCCTCACTGCCTCACTAGATAACCACAACGTAGAGCCAGACTGCTTTAGACAAAAGACACAATGAATAAATAAACTTAAGGACTGCACAGCCATACACGGCTCTCCATACCGAAACTGCCTCAATCCCCTGCTCACTAAACAGTGCCACCATTGTTTATTAACTTTTTTATAAAAGATGCATCTTTAGACATTCACTAGTCACACGCTGACATAAAGGTTAAAAAGTTGTTGGGGTATCATTGTAATGCCAGAGAGGTACCTCAACAACTTTTCTTGACATTTGAACTGTACCATAACAAGAATAATGTCTGTATGGAAATCTATACACAATATAGGCAAACCATATACTATTGTAATGTTGCTATACAGGGTTAAATTTAACTGTTGAGTAAAGCAACTATCTTCAGTACAACTGAAAGACAGTGCATAAACATGTTACCATACAAAGTGAAAGAATTCAGGCCAGTTTGATTTATTTTATACAGTACATACAACAAACTTCTACGTGTTAGGGGAAGCACACACCCTAACGGCAGAGTCAGTTTGTACCACAGTTCTCTTATAATTATTACAGAAGAGAAGGAAGCAGGTTTCAGGAACTTTGATATAGTGCTGCAGTGCTGGAGTGTAAGGAGCCTCCTAGACAGTGTTTCAGAGGAAAATGACACTCCCTTTGACTGTAACAATATTACAGGGAGTTATCTGGGGGGTATCTCGCTCAGGGGGTAACACTGCTCTCATCTCTAACCTGTTACTGGTTATGTTTTGGGAAAAGAAACCCTGTGCAATCCTACAATACTTCAAGTGTAAGAAGCTGCCCCATCCCTCTGAGTACTGGTCCGATTTATCTCTTGCTGTTCAATGTACTTCATCATAGCTATTTTGCCCAACTCCTTGAAACATTCCTCTGTTTTGGGAGGCTGTGGCTGTTTCCAGTGTTGCAAGATAATGCACTTGACTGTTACCTAAGTCACAGTTAGCCATTTGCTAGTAGTGCTCAGGTTTCCATCCCAGTTTGCGTCAGAGCCCAGTAACACCCATACTGGGGACGGCTGTATCGGCTGTTGGAGTAATGTGCAGATCCTTTGGATTTTGCTCCAGTATGTGGAGAGCTTAGGACACATCCACAGGGGAAGAGTTGTGGAACATTCCATCTGATAACACCTCTAGCAGTGATGAGAGGATATTAATCTCCACTTGAGGAGTTTTTGTGGAGTTCTATGCCAGTGGTGTAATATTTTAAATTGTGTGAAGTGGTTCCTAGTTTCTTTGACATCCCTGGCTAAGGTAGTCCAGCAACTCTGCCATTACTGAAGGATAATGTCAATTCCTAGTTCCTCGCTCCATCTATTCTGTGTGGAAATGGTGGAGTCTGGGGCGCATTGCCCCAGGTATTTATAAAGTAGGCTACTAGACAGGAGGGTCCCTGATGTGCTGCTCTGCAGGGAGTCTAAGTAGTTATATTCCTTTACTTTGTATTGTTGACCCGGTCCTGCCTGGAAAGCATGCTGTAGCTGCAGGTATCTCTAGTGCTGCTGTTTGGGGATGGTAAAATCTTCTTGGAGCTGAGAAAAGGATTTCATCACTCTGGTACTGAATCCAGGAGGTTTACCAACCATGAAATACCCCTCTCGTTCCATGGCCTGCAGTGGATTGCTTTGATTCTATGAACGTTAGTGGGTTGTTCCAGATAAAAAGGTTCAGGGAACACCGTGGGTCCCATCTTGTGAAACTAGCTGTCTAGCTCAACTCCCTTGCAGCATATTGTAGTGTCAGGTGTGACTGAGGTGTTTGGAGAGTTTTCCAAACAGGATAGTGTTGTATGGGAGGTCACCTATCAGTTGTTGCCCACAGGTTACCCACTTGTAGCAGTGCTCTAAGGTGAACATCGATGCTGCTTGCCTCAGCTGGAGCAGTGCATGTGCTCTGTGTTTGCGTGTGAAGTCAGGAAGGTTTAGCCCCTCCCCTCTTGCATGCTTCTTTTTGAGCTTATGTGTGCTCAGCCTCTTTGTGTCTCTGCCGCAGAAGAAGGTGTAGCTTACTCCACCTGCCATGTCTAGTTTTAGAGTGGCTAAGATAGAATTGATGTTCAGGTGGCCCAGCTGAGATAGATCCTAAGAGACAATTATGCCCAGATAATGAATATGCTCTCTGGCCAAGGTGATGGCCCCAGGGGAAGCCAGAGTGGTCATGTGTCCCTGTGGCTGAATGTCAGAGCAGGTATTTGGAGATGTTCAAGTTATAGCTTGATATTCCACTGAAATTTGGTTGTTAGTTCTAACAAGGCCTGGATTGATTCCTGTGGCTTGGTTATAATTAATAAAATATATCCCACATAAGCCAGCACCTTGTGCTTCTCTCACAGCTGAATGACATGGATCCATGGGTGTTGATAAATTGCCTACAGCAAGGGTTCTAACACTAGAAGATACAGTAGTAGGGAGAGTGGGCATCCTTACTGGGTACCCCTATGAAGGGGAAAGAGCTCAGATGTGTTCCTGCTGGTGTTAAAAGCTCTAGCTGCTCTAGTATTTAGGGTGAAAACAATCTGGATAAAGGTGTCCCCAAATGGAAAGTGTTTCAGAGTGTAAAAGGGGTATGGCCAGTCCACCCTGTCAAATGCTTATTCAGCATCTAGAGAAACTAGGCAGCTTCTGTCTTGTTGGTGTTTGCCTGCCAGATTAAGCTGAGCAGCCTTCTAGTGTTATCTGTACCCTGTCTGCCTCGTACAAACTCCACCTGGTCTTTGTTCAGCAATAAGGGGATGAGCTCCTGGAGTCAGCAGGCCAATATTTTGGTGTATATCTTTCAGTCTGCTGTTACAAGTAAAATGGGGGTGATAACTGCCACAGCTAAGGGGATCTTTCCCAGTTTTAGGGATCAGTGATATAAAGGTAGTGCAGCAGGACTGATGGTACTGCTGTAGTCTCTAAGCCTCTGAGAGCATAGTGGCTAAGGTGCCTGATAGTTCCTGTAGGAAGGTGGCATACAACTTGCCTGGAAAGCCATCCATGCTAAATGCTTTGCCACTTGGCATGTTCCAGAGTGCCCTTTAACTTTCTGCCAGTTCAATGTGCCAAAGGCTGTTTAATGATCTTCTTGGATGGTTGCAAAGTGAAGGTCTGCCACAAAGACACATTTCAGCATCTGTGGCCCAGCATTCTGCCTTGCAGAGATTTTTGTAGAATGAAAGGAAAGCATCATTTATGTTCTTATTATCTTTCCTTAGGAAGCCATCAGGGTCATTAATGGCTGTCATTCTGGACCTCTCCTGCTGTTTCTTGAGCTGGTATACCAAGAGGTGCCCAGTGCCCCCCCTCTTCCCAGAATACTTGCCTTAGTCTGAAAAGAGCATACTCTAACTTTTGGTGCAGGTGTGGAAGGGATGGGCAGCTGCAGAATAAGGGGTGCTAGCTGCACATTTGAGCAGACTTGATAGACCTCTAGGCCTTTATCTGCTGGCAAATTTCGTATGTTCGTGTGTTTATAGGTGTGCATTCATCTTGTACCTGAGGTCTCTGTAAGTAAGAAGGATTGCCTGAGGTTTGACTTGATACTTACTATTCAGGTCTTTAAGCTGGGTCTGCAGGGATTGCAGCTGTTTGCCCCTGGACCTTTTAACATGAGAGGAGTAACTTATGCATCGCCCTCTTACATAGTCCTTTAGGACGTTCGCCTACTGGCTGCTAGGTATTTTCAGGCTTGTTAAGCATCAAGAAGTCCGTGATGCCAGAAGCCAGGCCCTTTTTGAAAAGTCTCATCTTTGATGATGGAGACAGTGAGCCTCCACTACCCCTTGGCCATTTGTGGGGCTCCCAAGGGCAGCCAGGTGAACATGGCAGGTGCATGATCTGAGATACGTATCTGACCAATTTCAATGTCAAGTGCCTCTTCCACCAAACCAGAAGAGAGCAGCCAGAGATCAAGTCTGCTGTAGATCTGGTGGGCATGGGTGAAGAAGGAGTAGTCTTTCCCCTTGGGACTGACCAATCTCCTGGTATCTGACAGCCCAACTTCCTGTGCCAAGTTCTGTAGTGCTTTTGGGGCCTGACAGCCTGAGTCCTGTGGGAGTTTACTCCTATTCAGGAATTTGTCCCACACTGTGTTCATATGACTCCCTACCACCAGGAGTCCTTGCCCCAATTTGGACAGTTTATTGGCCAAGGAGTTGAAGAAGTCTCGTGAGGAGTTGGGAGCATATATGTTGCAGAGTGTTACTGGTTCACACTCTAGCTCTCCTCTAACCATGCTTCCTCCAGGTCACATACTATCTCACTCTCCTTAAAAGTAATTCCTCTACAGATCAGGATTATTACTTCTCTAGCTTTGAAGTTGTAAAAGCAGGTAAATCATGGCCCACCCATCCTGTCTGAAGTTTACCGGCTTCTTGCTTGAGAAGATGTGACTCCAGGAGGAAAATCACACCTGCATCTAGCCTTTTTAGATGGTTTAGAATTTTCCTTCTTTTAATGGGAGAATTGATCCCCTTGACTTTCCAGGAGACAAATTTAACTGGGGCGTTAGGCATAATCAGTTGATTTGGTGGGAGGTAAGTGGTTAAGGGTGATGACCTCATGTACCCACAGACTGCTTGTACAAATAGGACTACCACCTCTTGAGGGTGAATTTGGGGCAGAGTATACTATTCTACTTACCACCTTGTGAAATCCCATGCATGTGATTATCAGTGGGCTACTTGAGGGGAAATTTCTGTGACAGTCTTTACCAAGAAATGTATGCAAGGTAACTATGGTAACTGTGAACTGGAAGATAGATATTACCAGTGGCATCATGGACATGAACAGCGAACTAAATGCAGTTTTTTCCATGGTCATGAAAAATGTAAATAAACCTTTAGTCCTAAGAGTGCTCTGATAGAGCAGTGCAGTAACACCCTGAATCTCCCTTTCTTGAGATTACGCTAGTGCGCAACATTGAGACCTACTGTTGTGTCTCCAAGTTTGCTTGTTCTTACCCTTGATGTATATGCTTATCTGTTCATCCTGTACCTGTTTATTTGTATCACCCTGCTCATTGCTTATATTTCACATTGTTGTAATTCCCTTGCGCTGTTTGTAAACCATGCTCTTGTAATCTCCCGGGTAGCACCTGAAAATGAACATTCTTTGTCTAATGTGCTTACCCAGTAAACAAAAGCTAATAAATAAATAATAGTGGATCAGCTTATTAGTTAAGTGTTGAGCATTGCCCTGCAGGAGAGAAGCGATGCATTCCAGATGGGCTTTGAGGGATCCAGCTTCTGATTTCCAAAATCAGGGTCTGCCCCTGGTCCCTTGCATGAGCCTGGCCAGTAGGTGAGGGTAAGTGAGAAGGGGGGAGGAGGGAGGAATGAGGAAAGGCATGCTTGCAGGACTATAATGGTTGTTGACCAAGCATGCCCAGACCAGTGAGACTGTTGTGTTCTCTGTATCCCCACAGGCCGATGGGGAGGTGATCTGGCTGACCTGCCCCTTCTGGATTGGCTCCAGGTACACTCTGCTTCACTGTCTAGCAAGATTTGTAATGGCCTTGCCCCACTGTTGCTTGCAGGGAGCTGGCAAGGAAGAATGCCAGAGGAGTCCAGGCTGTCACAAA
Source organism: Neoceratodus forsteri (assembly GCA_016271365.2). Classification (NCBI taxonomy): domain Eukaryota; kingdom Metazoa; phylum Chordata; order Ceratodontiformes; family Ceratodontidae; genus Neoceratodus; species Neoceratodus forsteri. Next base: position 409,459,011 of record CM028137.1, read on the forward strand.
AAAGGGGTGAGGGAGAAAGTATCAGCTAGTTATCACTAAGCTGGTAATAGCCAGACTGATTGAGTGGTCCTGGGTCTTACAGCTCAGGTGGGATGTTCATCAGCCCACCATTGCAGAGTTCCTCTACAACAATACTAACTTGGGCTGCTGCCCAATTTCCATCACAGGCACCAAGGAGGGAGCCAATAGGGTGCCTGTTGATTGTTATCTCGGAAGTTGAGAGCGTCGGTGGGAGACTGGAGGGGGACACATCACTGCTGTTCTGGCCACCTGGCCTGCCACGAGGGGACCAATCCTTTTCAATATGTTCATAAGTGACATAGGAGAAGGAGTACAGGGCAATATGTGTCTCTTCACAGATGACACTAAGCTATGCAGTAGGGTAGACAGCAAGGAGGGGGTTAAGGAGTTGCAGAGGTACCTGCAAAGGTTAGTGAGAAGTCCAAGGTCTGGCTGTTACAATTCAATGCCAAAAAGTGAAAGGTGATGCACATAGGGAACAAGAACTACAGGAAGGAATACTGGCTGGTTGGGATTAAGTTGGCTAACCACCTCAGAGGAAAAGGACCTATGGGTTGTCATAAGCGATTCCTTAAATCAAACTAGCCAGTTTAACAAGGCACATCCTACGTCAAGGCAGCCAGAAAGCTGGAGTGGTTTGGAAGGGGTTTTGATAGTAGGAGGAAAGAGGTAATACCTTCTCTATATAGATCACTGGTGAGATGCATCTGGAGTACTGTGCCCACTTGTGGAGTCCTCACCTGAGGAAAGACAGACAGGCTGGAGACAGTGCAGCACAGAGTAACTGCAATGATTCAGGGCCAATGGGGCAGATCTCATGAGGATTGGCTTAAGGTACTGAACATGTACTTACTTGAGGCCAGAAAGGAGAGGGGACATGATAGAGACCTTCAAGTTCCTGAAAGGAATAAACAAGATAAACTGCAAGGAAATATTTAGCAGGAATGACGGGTCAAAAACAAGGAAACATGAATGGAAGCTGGTTGAGGAGGAGATTCAGGAGGGATGCAAGAAAGTTTTACTTTACTGAGAGAGTTTTTGAGCCATGAAATGGACTACTAGCAGAGGTGGTTATGCAAAACCCATTAATGGGTTCAAGCGCAGCTGGGACATTGTAAAAGGCTTAATAGTTACAAGGGGTTGGGGTTGCAGTAAGGCACGGAGCAAGGGGTGAGGAAGGGGAGGGTAAAATCTTCATCTGGACAATAGACCGTGGGGTAGAGTAGGTAAAATTGGGCACACTGGAGGAACCAGTTGTTTTTCTGCCAACATTGTCTATGTTTCGATGTTTTTTGCTCACTTATGGTGTGTTTTATTTGTTATATATATTTTTTCAATTGTCATCTACTTGTGCTCACTCTGGTGCTGGTTTTACTTTTACTTTTGGAGGCTGAGACTGGAGTGGCATATAGGAACTTGCTGTTTTTACAATACAATGATTATATTATACTGTTTTTTTAGTCAAATATGCAATTTGTTTGAAATTTTAGAGTTTGTTGTATATAGTTCCAGATTATCTGAATTACTCCATTCAGTGCTAGATTATCTGAATTATTTATGTTTGGTTTAAAATTCTATTTTTATATTGTTTGAAACAATCCTTATTGTCTATACTGAAACTCAATAGAAAAGAATAATTGGCAAAAAGGAACTGGTTGGTTACTGCTTTACTTCAGGGAATTCACCAGTAATAAAGTTGCAAATGCCTGGCGTTTATGTGGAAATCTATGTTAAATTAATATTACAATAAATCTAATTATAGAATACATCATTTGTCCCTTTAAAGGTGATAGGAATTTATTTTATTATGTGCACATTAAATACCTTCTTGATTTTTCCTTTGACCATATTCATTCTTTGGTGTGCACTGGCACTGTTTCAATGATTTGTATTAACTGCCTCCGAGTCTGTCTAGTATTCTCCCTCTTCACTAATTATTGTTGCCTGTTCCTGTGCCTTGGAAATTTTATGATGTCTGTTCCACTGTTCCAAACTGTTCATTGAATGCACAGAGACCAAATAATAAAATGACTAAAGGACAGACTTACGCATCACAGCACTTGCTGGGTTAAAGTTATGGTCTGCCCTTGGATGTCTAAAGATTACAAATGTCACTGGTTCTGGGTCTGAGACCTGCTTTGCCTTTGTCTTGGACGACTTAAAATAAATTCTTACTGGTTCAGTTTTGATAGGTAATTTAAAAACTTCAGAATGTGGGCTTGCCAGATCTAGTCTGATAACCCATTCCACATTCTGTGGGCTGCAAACTTGAAGGCCAGACCCCCTGCATCTCTTAAGTTTGCAAAGGGTATAGCAGCCAGGAATGTCCCACCAGTAGACCCGACTTGGTAGACATATAGTGGATGGCAGCATATACAAACTGAATTTGGTGCCAAACCAAACCCTGCAGAACACCTTAGCCTGTTGCTGCCCTTGGAGAAGAAATATTCCCAAATGGTGCCAATACTTCCAGAAAAGCAGTGCGTGGGTAGCACATGTAGTCCTTGCAGCCTGCTGCTGCTTCTTCCTCTGCTAATGAAGCTGAAGGCAGTGCAGTACTATGGGAACCATGGCATCACTTTTTATAGAATATGTATCTTAGTGTGACTGTTTCTATAGTATAGTGGCACTAGTTAGGGTTGAGTAGCCACGGGTGTCTTAAATCCAGATTTTTGGCTGCATCTAACCCTACCATCTATTGAAATAGGGACTTGAAGATTGGTATTTATATCCTTTGTAGCAGGATCTACACACGTGGCAAATCTGTTAAACTTGTTCTAGTAGTTTTAAAGTCACAGGGTTCATAATTTAAAAAGAAATATCCATTTTAAGGCTTTTTTGGGGGGAGGGCAGAAAAACAGTAAAGATTTGCAACCTGAAACTTTCTTTTCATTACTTGCCATCACAGAAGTGGTACTTTTGTTGTTCAGGGTAAGAAATTTAACATAAAATAAAACTAGTTTGCAGGTTCTCTCCACTCTTTCTTTCAATGGTTTAAATGGGTTTCAAACAAGTATATTTATTTTGTTTGATCAGTTATTGATTTAAAGAGCCCTTGAAGGTATGGGAGAAGCTTTGTGAAAAGGTCAGTTTAGATACCTTTCCCAAGGCGTGCCATTATCCCACAATAATGCACACCTTACCATGTGTGCTTAATTATTGCTCTATGGATGTTGACTGGCCAATCCTGCAGATACTCATCAATTCTTTACCAGAAAATGCTGGAGTGATGAGTTTTATATGATGATGTCCCATAATGCAGTTACAAACACCTCCAAAATGGTATCAGAGACGTCATCATGAGCTTAGAGGCTGAATATCTAAATAAAGTAATTTGGCTCAAAGCTTTTGAGAGCATGGACATTCAAAATAAAAAAATGTCTATGAAATCCACAAGGCATCTAATTTTCTGACTCTATATTATATTGTACCAGAGTTACACAAACCTGAGAGGATACGTATTTAACTGAAGTGGCAAAGAAAACCAAAAGCAGCAGTGCATATTACAGTGAACATTTTGACCTGTACATTTTTTTTTAAATCCAGATTTTATTGACGTTATTACGTATTGACCTGTACATTTACATTCTATTATAGATTGCTCTTTGCCTTCTGTCTTGTACAATGCACTTCTGTTACAATTTTGAATCAGCTTCAGCACTTTTTGAGTTCATCGTGGCACACAGATGCAGAAAAACTCATTGCTATAAGGTACTCTACAGGGGTGTGCCCAATGGAGAGCTCCATTTCTACAGGAAGGTCAGCAGTAGGCGAATCAGTCAGTAGGCTGGTGATGACTCACTTTCAGCTGTTCGAGCTGAGCAGGACAACTTTTCAAAGGATGGAGCCACACCAATAGAGGGGCAGCTCAGTCCTTTGAAGTTGCATTCCTGCATTGCATTCCTGGCTGCGCGTTCACACTGCTGCAGCTTACGGCAGTGTGAATGCACTGAGCCCAGGATTTCCGCATGCCCCCTCGCAGTTAAAAAAAAAACAAAATAAAAAAATGACTGGGGTGCACAATCCCCCTGTCAGCATACCCCCTCCCAGTTCATTTGCTGGTGGGGGAGCCCACTCCCCATCGGCATAATGTCCCTACCCCAATTTGTGTACTGAGGGGTGCCTAACTCCCCATCGGCTACAGCTTCCCCCACAAATACTCAGATGGCATCTCTGTAAAAAAGAAAACCTTCCTGCGAGGTTTAAACATTTTTTTTTAAACCTGTAAACTAGAAAACGGTCCCTTGTTGAGTCTGGTGGTCCTTCCCCCCAACCCTTGCCCTCCCTCTGTGCACCCACTTCCCCACACCCTCACCCCATACTCACCTCCAGAGCCCAGCCCGACAATCTTCGGTGGACCAGGAACACGTCTGCACTCTTCAAAGCCGACTGTGAACTAAAGAAATGCTGGTAAGCTGTATAATGGCATAAATAAGTTTTTTTCAACTTTGGTGCATATCTCGGCCATTTTTGTGAGTTTTGGCACCAAATGTTCAACATGGGTTCTTGGGACCCCACCTCATAAATTCAGCCACTGTCATGTGGTTATTCGGTCCTGAAAGGTGATTTTGTGGTCACTGCGTGGAATCACCTTTTGGGGCTGATTAATGAAATGACAGTGTCACTGTTCATGAGGTGGGCTCTGAAAAAGCCTATTTTGAAAATTTGGTGACAAAATTCCAAAAAAATGACTGTTTTATGAATGTGCATTGCACAGTTTCAACTGCACACTTGTAATGTTGTGAATATGTAATATTTTCACTCCAGATTTTCAACATTGGTATTTTTTTACACCTCCTCATGAACAGTACAGCTGTCATTTTCAACATCCTGGCTGAAATGCATTTTCACACTTCCGGTGCAGAACAGTTCAGTCGCTGTGGGAAATCAGTGTTTGGGACAGATTACGAACATCACAGTGACACTGTTCATGAGCTGGAGGTCTCAAAATACCTATGTTAAAAATTTGGTGACAAAAGTCCGTATAATGACTGTGTTATGAGTGTGCATTATACAGTTTCCATGCACACATGTAACTTCATGAATTTGTAATATTTTCACTCCAGATTTTCAACATTGGCATTGTTTTACACCTCCTCATAAACAGCAAAGATGTCATTTTTCACATCCTGGCTGAAATGTGTTTTTGCACTTCCTGCACAGATTAGCATGGTCGCTGTGGGAAATCAGTGTTTGGGACAGATTAAGAAAGTTACAGTGACACTCTTCATGAGCGGAGGTCCCAAAATGCCTATGTTGAAAATTTGGTGACAAAAGTCCATAAAATGACTATTTTATGAGCGTGCATTGCGCAGTTTTGCTTAGTGGATTCTACTATAAGGATCTACTAACCAAAACCTGGGGTTCTGGAAGAGACTTTTGGTGCTCTCTTAAATCCTTAATGGGCAAAGCCCCAAGACCCACCCAGATCTACTGTTGACTGTGAAGGGGCCCCTATAAGAACACATCAAAATTGCCAATGAGCTCAACAACACATTCACTGACCTTTCAAGTGTACTCCCTGGTGACTACTTCAAAAATATACATGTTCAGCAACATCCAACTGTCCCTCAAGATCCCCCAAGGAATGATGTACCACCTTTTTACTTTAGACATGTCACCAAAGCTGAAAGCATCAAGCATATCAAAAGGGCACTTGGCAAGACCAGGATGGGGTGGATCTGCTTGACATGAAGCTGGTTGGTCTACTCCTTCACAAACTAGCTGGTCCTCTCACCATGGTGTTTAATGCATCTCTAAAATCAGGAATATTTCCAAATGCATGGAAGTCAGCTAACGTAGCGCCTGTCTTTAAAGCAGGGGATAAAACCCAAATATCTAGCTACAGACCTATATCCATCCTTCCTCCCCATTCAAAAGTACTCAAAAGAATGGTCTCGGAGTAGTTTACTGAATACCTTGATAACCATAACCTACTCTGCCCGCAACAGCACAGCTTCCGTAAAAAGCACTCCACACTCACCGCTCTAGTTGATTATTCCTCCAACTATATAATGCCTTGTATAGTGGTCAGGCAGTTGGATCAGTCTTCATCGACCTCACAAAGGCTTTCGACTCTGTTAATCACAACCTCCTACTAAGTTGTCTTCTGTCTACAGGTCTATCCCCAGATACGATACTATGGTTTGCAGCTACCTCTCTAACAGATCACAACAAGTCAAAATTGGTGATACCCTATCCACTGCTAAGGAGGTGCACCTTGGAGTTCCGCAGGGGTCAATCCTCAGTCCTCTGCTTTTTAGCCTCTTCATCAACTCTGCCTCAATGGCTTGCTCAGCAAGCACAGTTTTCTATGCTGATGATGCAGTGATCTCAGTCACTGGCAAAGACCAACAATCCATCACAACTGAACTCCAAAGCAGCTTCCATAAACTTGAATCTTGGTTTACGGAAAACAAGCTACTACTAAATGTTAAAAAACAAAGAGTATGCTCTTCACCACCTCCCAAAGCAAAAATAAATACCTGCCCCTGTGAATCCATAACCAAAAGGGTAAAATCCTAGACTAAGTATCTAACTTCAAATATATTGGCATTGCCTTTGATGACATGCTCACCTTTTTAAACCACATTGACTCTGTTATCCAGACTACAAATATAAAACTTGGTGTACTTTATCATCACAGACATTCAGTGACACCGGATGCACTCAAACTAGCCACTAGTAGCTCAATTCTGTCTACCATTGACTATGGGTTGCCTATATATGGAGCGGGCACAAAAACTGCTCTTAGCAGGATCAGCACACTCCTCAATAAGGCCTGTCTTCTTACTTTGGCAGCTACTCTTGACACCCACACCTGCTCACAGTACACTGAAACTGGGTGGCTCCCACTCCATCTTAGAGGGCAATACCAAACCTGCCTACTTCTAAAAAAAGCACTACTTGGACTGACATCCCCCACACTGGGTGGACACTTTAAGCTGGCCATCCCAACAAAATATACCTGTAGTGTAGTCACTGACAAGATGGTGATTCCCTTCAAAAGGACAAAACATTCCCAGAACTCCATCCTGTATCAAGGTCTGAAATGGCACAGTGAACTACCTGCTGTCCTCACTGATACTACCAAGATTAGTACCTTCAAAGCTGGGCTTAAATCTCTCCTTGGCTCTAAAATGAGTAGTACCTGCCTGCACTAATGTAATAGTACCTTGCCCCCAATTTTCCATTTACCTACACCTCTCTACATCTTTCAGACATATACCACTTTTTTCTTAACCCACTCTCCTACTGCCAATTACCTGATGATGGTCTCACTTGGTTGAAAGCTCCACCTGTCTCCCACCTCAGACGATGCCACCTGCCTGCACTAATATGATAGTACCTCACCCCCAGTTTTCCATTTACCTACCCCTCTACATCTTTCTGCTATATACCACTTTTTCCTTAACCCACTCTCCTACCCCAATTACCTGACGATGGCCTCACTTGGTTGAAAGTTCCGCCTTACTCCCACCTCAGATGATGCCACCTTCAGCTGACCCCCCAACCCCCTCTTATCTAATCAGTCTATCTGTTAATATTTACTAATTTGATGTGTATAAGTTAAAATTTTACTATTACTGCCTGTGTATATGCGTCAATATTTTTTCACTTTTTTTTCTCTCTGTAAACCTTGTATTTTTATAATATGGAACCTTTGAAAATGAGTCCTTGACTTAAAGGTATTAATCCCAAACTGAAATAAATAAATAAATAAATAAATAAATAAATAAATAAATGAATGAATGAATGAATGAATGAATAAATAAATAAGTAAAAGTTTCCATGCACACTAATAACATCAAGGATTTGTAATATTTTCACTCAAGAGTTTCAACATTGTCAGTTTTGCACACCTCCTTATGAACAGTACAGCTGCCATTGTTCAGATCCTGCCCGAAATGTGTTTTCGCACATATGGCGCACAATGGCCCGGTCGCTGTGGGAAATCAATGTTCAGGACAGCGTAAGAAAATCATAGTGACAGTGTTCATGAGTAGAGGTCACAAAATGCCTATGTTGAAATTTTGGTGAAATTATTCCACTAAATGATGTTATGAGCGTGCATTGTGCAGTTTCCACATATGCTCGTACGTTCAAGCATTTTTAATATTTTCACTCCAGATGTTCAACACTGCCTTCTCTTCACACCTACCTATGAATGGTACAGCTTTCACATCCTGCCTGAACTGTGTTTTTGCACATCTTTTGCAGAACGGTGCAGTCGCTGTGAGAAATCAACGTTCGGGATAGATTAATAAAATCACAGTGCCGCTGTTCATGAGCAGAGGTCCCAAATGCTTTCATGAGGTGGAGGTCACAAAAGGCCATGTTGAAAATTTGTAGTGCAAATACCAACAAATGCCTGGGGCGTTAAGATTTCTAACCATAACGTCCCCCCCAACCAATGGTGGGGCTCCAGTGCCCTTATCTTCTCTGAACCGTAGACACATCGTCAATCTTCAAAGCCAGATCATGAATTGAGGAAACAGGTATGCACTTCACTGTATTTCAACAGGAATGTAAACTTAGTAGCATAACTTGTTCTTTCTCCTGGGAACTGTAGTCCTGCCAATCGGTACGTACCAACAGAAATCCCAACGATGAACTCCAGCATTGTCAAATGCTTGTTTACATTTGAAATAGTAAGGAATGATTCTTTTAAAGGAGAACTGTCATTTACAGGATTTCTTAATGTATGAAAACCCATAAAAGCTAATTTAAATGAGTCATTGTGTTTATTTGTGAGTCTTTGCAGTCCAGAGTTATTCATATGTAAATCAGCCTGTAATTAAGGGCTGGTTTCAGCCATATGTTTTGGGCTCCTGACAGGAAATGATGTCACCGAGGATCTAGGTCCTTCATTGACTGTATTTAATCTAACAGATTACATAGGAGATCGTCTGTTTTACTAGGTGTGTTTTAAGGTGTTATTGCAACACTTTCTATATCTATAATAATTGTTTTGTATGTGTATTGAAACTAGTGAGTTATCACCTTTACATTTCAAATTCTTAGTAAAAATAATCCATCTTCAGGATTGCTTTAACCTCTAGGCTATACTGCCAGCTGATCATTAAAAACTACACATCTCAAGGCTGGCTCTGTGATGCCAACAGGTACTGGGGCCCCATAACAAGATTTCTACAGATGTCAGTACAGATTTTTGGGACTGCCACAACACCAACTTCTTTTTCTGTTCCCTCTCTTGCAGCCTTTTCTCTTATAATTTGAGGTGTGAACTCAGATATACAAGATGCAAATGTGGTTACATACCTACTAGCCTGGCATCATAGGGACAACCCTGAAATGTGTAGCTTTTGATTATCAGCTGGCAGTACAGCCTAGAGGTTAAAGCAGTGAGCTGTAAATAAGCTTCTTTCATCCTGCAGAATGAGTTTTGAGCATGTGTTAAGATTCTGAAAATATTATACTCTTTCTATTCAGATTGGATTTGAAAAGGAAAGAAACAGGACACAATTACTTGTTTATTAATTGCAAAAAAAAAAAAAATAGATGGACAACATTGTTAAAACATGCATAACCTAAAATGCATTATTAAAATATAGAATAAAATGTTGGTGGGTGTGTGTAACCAGAATAAAAGCATCCCACACTTAATGTGTGTGTGTAAAATTCTGTTTTACACACACACACACATCCACATACACACATATACACATTATTTTATTTAATTAATGGTGATATTTTTCCCTTTCAGCACAGTTCAGTTGGTACAGCACTCCTGGCAGAGTTCTCACACACATACACACACGCTCTGCCTGTCTCCCCCCTTTTTTTTCATTTCTTTTGTGTGTTTTTTTTCTTCTTTTTACATTGCAGTGGTAACGGTATTCTGGAAAGTGCAGTCCGTCGACATAGCTGCAACATGTAAGACATGCTGGAAGGGTATGAGTGGCAGGATCAACCAGATTGATTTTTTTTTTTCATTTTCAAGGCAGGATCAACTAGATAGATATATAAAAATAATTAAAATCTTACTTGTCTTAACAGTGTGTTGCAAAGCTTGAGTGCTCGGTAATGGCGTCGCCATGTTGGAGAGGATGTTCAGTTGGCCCACAGTGAAACTATGCACCAGTTAGCTTTCTGTGGTGACACTTGATTTTTTTTTTTAAATCTGTTTCTTCACCCCCCCCCCAAGGAACTCTCTCCGGCATCCTCTGACCGCCAGGCTCTACCTCCCACCTGAGACACTTCTCCTTCTCCCTTGCTCCATCCTGACAAATCCCCCAGATCTGAACTCCCCCAGGGAGGGGCCACCCTATCCACCCAGGGTGCTTTATCTATAGTGTAGAGTGCCAGGCCAAGCAAGCAGGGTATGGAGAGGACAGCACCCGGTATTGGGAGTGTGGTCCAGGGCAGCTGCGCCTTTGCTTATCCCCGAGGGAGGGGATTTTTTCCACTTGTTTCCTCCCAAGGAGTGCGGCGTGTAATGATGCCTACGCATGGCTGCTCTGCTGGCATCTGGTGCACTCTGCCCCTTGCATCGACTGGTGAACCTGCAGTACCCCCGATCTCCATTTGGGGCTGCCTGGACACTGGGCATCCCTGGATCCCACCCCAAGGAGAGGAGAGCAGTCCTCTGAGTGCTCCCTCCTCTCCCTCCCCTGACAGTTTGAAATGTAAAGGTGGTAACTCACCAGTTTCAATGCACATACAAAACAATTATTATAAATGTAGACATTTTTGTAATTACAAAATCCCATTCCATCCAAAGTATTTCAGTAAGAAACTGTTATACTTTTAACTTAATCAAAAGAAGTAAAATACTATTTTAATAATGCATTTCAGGTTATGCATTTTTTAACAATGTTGTCCATCTATGCATTTTGCAATTATATTGCCCCCATTCATGTGTCTGTCCAACCTATGTTTAAAGGTTGTTGGATTTGTACTTCCAACAACTTTGGCCAGTAGTGAGTTCTATATACTTGTTATTCTCTGAGTGTAGAACATTTTCTGCTTTTTGTTTTTTTGATCTGCCTGTAATGATTACATGTGTTATGATTATCAATTCAAAATATTCCTTGTTCAGCCACTGTTTCCTTATCAGCATGTGAATTATAGAACAGGAGGAGATCTCCTCTCACTCTTCTTCTATGTAGACTGTGTAGGGACATGGTGTTCGGTTTATCATTATAATCCTGACTTTCTGATCCCCCATCATCTTGGTTGCCTTTCTTTGTATATGTTCTAATTTATTGTTATCCTCCTGGATGAGTCAATCCCAGAAATGTAAGCAGTAACCTGTCATATTCCCTTGACAAGGCCCCCTGGCTGTACTGTCTCCCACCCTCGCCCACCTCCCCTCCCATATCACTACTCCTGCCCCTGCCCCAACCACCTCCCGTACTCACCCTTAACCCCTGCACCTCCTTCCCCCCGATCTCCTACACTCACTTCCCCCACCACCCATCCCCCCTTCCCTTGTCTTGCTCATCATAGCTCAAGTCTTTGTACTGGTTATTACATGTCTGTAAGTCCATGACTATATGTTTGTAACTAAAAATGACTTTTGCATACGCTGACGTGGAACCTTTGTAAAAGAGCCTCGGCTCAAAGGTATTGTAATCCTAGATTGAAAAAATAAATAAATAAATAAATAAAAAGCAATCAATCAACAGTCTTATATATGATTTATACATGGGCAATAAAACTTCCCTTGCTTTGTGGCTGAAGTGACTTTTTATATTATGGAGTAAATAATTTGCTTTATTAAATATGTAATTGATGTGTTGGTTTCATTTAAAATTCGATAAAATTTTGACCCCTAGATCACTCTCAGTGGTACCTGCATTTGATTTAATACCATTTAGGAAGTAATTTAGATAACGGTTATTTCTTCTTAGATGCATAACTGTACACTTGGCTTCATTGTACCTCCTACCCCAGTAGTCTGCCCAACTTGACATAGCATCTAAGTCCTCTTGTAGCTTGTTATTTTTGCCTAAGTTGGTAACTGTACCCTTTTGTTTGGTGTTATGAACAAACTTGTTATGTCAGTTTTTGATGCCATCACCAAGATCTGAGCTATAAGGTCCAAACAGGATTGTACCCAATAATGACCCCTTGGGAAGCCCACTTGTGACACTTACCTCACTTGAAGTATACTCATTTAATCTGACTCCTTGTGTCCTGCCTGACAGCCAGTTATTAAACCAGTTTGTTACTAATGAGTTGATATCTGGAAAGTTATCCCTTATTTTTGTTGTTAATTTGTGTTGTGGGACAACATCAAAGTCCTTACTTCATCATCACCATCATCAAATTTATTGGTAAGCAAATTAAGAGAAATTCTCTTTTACAACTGCGACCAAAAAAATTAAAAATATATATAAGACATACAGTACTATACATTAAATACACGTACACATATATTGCATACAAGTTCAGCGAGGATAATACATCAGTCTATAAAAAATATCTAAGTAAATTATATGCACTGTATCACCTTCACCTAAGGCCTTGCTGACATGCTCACAGAAGCAAAGATAGATCCAGAAGCAAATGATTTGATACCTTTTAATGGACCAACATAGATGTAACAACAAGAACAAAGTGCTCTAGCTTTCGGACCAACCAGTCCTTCTTCAGAAGCTCATGGCAGTTGTTTAGAAAATACAATACTTATAACAGCTAGATAATGCAGAGAAAACAGAAAAAAACCCCATTGGTTTAAAATACTCATTTAAAAAAAAAAAAAAACAGAAGATGATGTCAAGAAGTTTAACAGTACAATACTGCCCTCAGTCCGAATGAACCTTGGGTTAAGATGTGCTTGGTGCAACAAACATAAAGAATCCTACTGCACATAAATTTAATTGACATAAGATAACACTGCTGAAGCAGATAACTCCCAAATCAAGCCATGAGTGTCACAGTCAGTATAAGGATGTGATTACTGAAAGGCAACCCCCACCCAGCTTAAAGACAAACTAAGATAGTTATAGGGCTCATGAAATTACAATGTATGCATTAAAGACAAGAATACCAGTAAAGTTGTCTAAAAAACATCAGTGCACACTGTGTGATGTGTAAAACCTAGCTAGACATGCCACCCAGCTGTATTCTCAAGCTAAATAAAAGGCCCAAGAAATTACAAAAACCTCAGGACTATATAAATGATAATTTAAATATAAATTGATATTAGTGTTAAAAAAACTCTAGTAGAGGAACCTCAAGGAATTCAGACCATGCATCCTGATATGTACTGATGTCAATATATACTGAGAATGTAGCAACTACATGTACCACAAGTGTCTAGGGAATCTGAAAAAGAGATAAAAATGTAATTTATCTCCTCCTGTTCATACAAACAATACAACCTAACCCACCCCACATCACAATAATGTGGGTGGGGGAGATACATAGCTTAAACGAGATGTTGTCTCTCTCTCTCTCCCCCCTCCTTTTCTCTCTCTCTCTCTGTCCCACACAGACACACACACACACACACACACACACACACACACTCTCAATCTCTCTCCTAGTGAACCTATATTAACTTCAGTCACTGTAATTGTTCCCCAAAGGAATACAACTTGTAATGAAATTCTGAGTAAATTACTACAATATTAGCCTAATGTAAAAAGATATGTGCAGGACCCCAAGCAAATGAGATCACACATCCCAATATGTACAGAGTTACAAAAATTATATATAACAGTATAAGATAACACTCCTGTATGTACACTAGCAGGCTGGGTAAACTGAATATGGTGCAATGGAATCAATCCTCCCCACAGGCAAAGATAAAAAGTAAGGAGAAATTTTATGTGTGTGAAATGAAAATAGTAACACATTATAACTCCATATAGCTAAATAGAGACTTACCTCAATGTGACAGCAAGCCCCACATCTGTTATATCACATACCTCACAGCACATACCCACACATATACATACACACGCATCCACATCTCACACATGCTGAAGTCCTATAATATGTCAGCTTGAAGAAGAAAAGGTCTGTGGATGTTAGTTTCTGTAGTGTCCCATAAAGCCAATATCCAAGTTCATCCCATCTGCTACCATATTGAGATGTAAAATAAGTTTAATCTCAAAAGCTCGTCTCTGTTGTGTGTTTTGAGATTTCCTTTTAAGACCATTACTGACATATCTGAGACTGAGTGGTCAGGCTGGGAGAAGTGATGCCCCACTGGTTTTCAGTCTTCCTTGCTGTAATAGTATGCCTGTGTGAGTTCATCCTAGTGCGGAGCTGTTGGCGTGTCTCTCCTACATAACCTGTTTGTGGACATCTCTTGCACTGAATGAAATAAACAACATATCGTGACATGCATGTATAACTCCCATGCACCTGGAATTGTCTGTTTTGTGATGTAACCACACAGTCTGAGGTAGAAATGAGCCCACAAGTCTTGCAGGGCGTTGATTGCAGGGTCGTGTGCCATTGTGTGACATGGTATTCTGTTCCGTGAAAGTTTGCTCCTAATAATTAGGCTGGATAAATTTGGCGGTTGTTTAAAAGATAGTAGTGGGAGTTCTTAAAAATACAATTAAGGGTGTCATCCTCACTAAATATTGGGTGGAGATCTTTAATAATCTTCATGAGCGTTCAAGGTCTGGATGATATGTGACTACCAAGGGTATTCTTTCTGTAGCTGTCTTTTCTTTATATTGAAGTAGTTGTTGTCTTGGTACTTGCGTTGCCGTTCTGTTATCCTGTCAATTTCCCTGGAAGAGTGTCCCTGCTCCATAAAGGTGTTTTTCAACATAGCCAAATGTGTATCTCTGTCATCCTCATTTGAACAAATACGTTGACAACGAGTGCTTGACTGTATATGACAGATTTTTTGTATGATTAGGGTGGTTACTTTTCCTGTGCAGGTATCTCTGTCTGTCTGTTGGCTTCCTGTAAATACATGTATGTAAGGTTCCATCCTAATGATGACTGTGGTGTCCAGAAAGTTAACCTTGGTGGTAGAGTACTCCAAGGTAAGCTTTATAGTAGGGTGGAGATTATTAAGTTTGTGATGAAAATCTTTGAGTGCATCTGTGCCTTCCGTCCAGATGATAAACAAATCATCAATGTAACGGAAATAAGCCAGTGGTTTGTGGGGATACTGCCTTAAAAATCCTCCTCCAAGTCAGCCATAAAGAGGTTAGCATACTGTGGAGCCATTTTGGTGCCCATTGCTGTTCCCATAGTTTGAACATAATGTTTACCATTGAAGTTGAAGTTGTTATGTGTCAAAATGAATTCCATAAGTTCCCCACCACTCCAGGGTTGATGTTTTGGTCAGGTCCTTTCTCATGTATGTATTTAAGGCATGCTGCAATGCCATCTGTGTGTGGAATATTAGTGTAGAGGATGTTACATCCATTGTCACTAAAATGGTATCAGGTGGTAAATCCTTATAACCAGAAAGTACACGCAACAAGTGCGTAGTGTCCTGGATATAACTGTCTCTTTCCATAACCAGCGGTTTCAAAATGGTCTCTACAAACCCTGAGATCCCTCAGTCAAGGTACCATTACCAGAGACTATGGGTCTCCCTGGATTGCCAGGTTTATGTATTTTAGGCAGCATGTAGAATGTCCCTGGCTTTGGTTCAGCAGGAATGAGGTGAGCTAGTTTCTTTCGGACATGGTCAGGAAAAGTTTTAGTTAAGTCACATAGTTCATCTTTATATCTTGTAGTGGGGTCACTCTCCAGTTCTCTGTAGTATGTAAGATCTGTTAGCTGTCTATTAGCTTCAATTTATCCAGCCTAATTATTAGGAGCAAACTTTCACCGGAACAGAATACCATGTCACACAATGGCACACGACCCTGCAATCAACGCCCCTGCAAGACTTGTGGGCTAATTTCTACCTCAGACTGTGTGGTTACATCACAAAACAGACAATTCCAGGTGCATGGGAGTTATACATGCATGTCACGATATGTTGTTTATTTCATTCAGTGCAAGAGATGTCCACAAACAGGTTATGTAGGAGAGACACCAACAGCTCCGCACTAGGATGAACTCACACAGGCATACTATTACAGCAGGAAGACTGAAAAACCAGTGGGGCATCACTTCTCCCAGCCTGACCACTCAGTCTCAGATATGTCAGTAATGGTCTTAAAAGGAAATCTCAAAACACACAACAGAGACGAGCTTTTGAGATTAAACTTATTTTACATCTCAATATGGTAGCAGATGGGATGAACTTGGATATTGGCTTTATGGGACACTACAGAAACTAACATCCACAGACCTTTTCTTCTTCAAGCTGACATATTATAGGACTTCAGCATGTGTGAGATGTGGATGCTGTGTGTGTATGTGTGGGTATGTGCTGTGAGTATGTGATATAATAGATGTGGGGCTTGCTGTCACATTGAGGTAAGTCTCTATTTAGCTATATGGAGTTATAATGTGTTACTATTTTCATTTACACACATAAAAATTTCTCCTTACTTTTTATCTTTGCCTGTGGGGAGGATTGATTCCATTGCACCATATTCAGTTTACCCAGCCTGCTAGTGTACATACAGGAGTGTTATCTTATACTGTTATATATAATTTTTGTAACTCTGTACATATTGGGATGTGTGATCTCATTTGCTTGGGGTCCTGCACATATCTTTTTACATTAGGCTAATATTGTAGTAATTTACTCAGAATTTCATTACAAGTTGTATTCCTTTGGGGAACAATTACAGTGACTGAAGTTAATATAGGTTCACTAGGAGAGAGATTGAGAGTGTGTGTGTGTGTGTGTGTGTGTGTGTGTCTGTGGGGGACAGAGAGAGAGAGAGAGAAGGAGGGGGGAGAGAGAGAGAGAGAGAGAGAGAGAGAGAGAGAGAGACAACATCTCGTTTAAGCTTATACCTCACCCACATTATTGTGATGTGGGGTGGGTTAGGTTGTATTGTTTGTATGAGCAGGAGGAGATAAATTACTTTTTTATCTCTTTTTCAGATTCCCTAGACACTTGTGGTACATGTAGTTGCTACATTCTCAGTATATATTGACATCAGTACATATCAGGATGCATGGTCTGAATTCCTTGAGGTTCCTCTACTAGAGTTTTTTGTTTAACACTAATATTATCAATTTATATTTAAATTATCATTTATATAGTCCTGAGGTTTTTGTAATTTCTTGGGCCTTTTATTTAGCTTGAGAATACAGCTGGGTGGCATGTCTAGCTAGGTTTTACACATCACACAGTGTGCACTGATGTTTTTTAGACAACTTTACTGGTATTCTTGTCTTTAATGCATACATTGTAATTTCATGAGCCCTATAACTATCTTAGTTTGTCTTTAAGCTGGGTGGGGGTTGCCTTCAGTAATCACATCCTTATACTGACTGTGACACTCATGGCTTGATTTGGGAGTTATCTGCTTCAGCAGTGTTATCTTATGTCAATTAAATTTATGTGCAGTAGGATTCTTTATGTTTGTTGCACCAAGCACATCTTAACCCAAGGTTCATTCGGACTGAGGGCAGTATTGTACTGTTAACTTCTCTGACATCATCTTCTGTTTTTTTTTTTTTTTTAAATGAGTATTTTAAACCAATGGGATTTTTTCTGTTTTCTCTGCATTATCCAGCTGTTATAAGTATTGTATTTTCTAAACAACTGCCATGAGCTTCTGAAGAAGGACTGGTTGGTCCGAAAGCTAGAGCACTTTGTTCTTGTTGTTACATCTATGTTGGTCCATTAAAAGGTATCAAATCATTTGCTTCTGGATCTATTCTTGCAAGGACCAATACAGCAACTACTAAATCAAGATTTTCACAGAAGCAAAGTAAGTTAATTGTGCAAGATCTCCCTTGTCTCAAGCCATATTGCCTTTCATCTACATATTTTGAGGTGTCACATGTGGTGTTAATCATTTCTTTAATCATGCTCTCCTATTAGTTTTCCTGCTATGGAAGTAATACTAAAGGGTCCATAATTCAAGGAGTTGGCCTTCTTATTGGCATCTACATGATAACAGCTCTACTTCTGCTTTTCTCCTGTCCAGTTTGCTAGGGGTGTGCTCATAGGTGACACAAGATCTTTTAAAGTGTATTGTGAAATACCTTTGGGACCAACTGCTTTGGAGACATTCAATTTACTTAGTACAGTCAGCACATTTGTTTCTTCCATACATACCCTATCCTCATTACGTGGGTTTATATTCCCAGTATGGATTTTGTCTTGAAACACAGAATGAAAGTATTTAGTCATTCAGCAATTTCCTCCTCCTCAGCGATAACAGCATTATAGTGTATAGTAGAGTACTGTTCTATATAGATTTCCATCCCTTTCAAAATGCTGTTATACCACAATTCAAAGGTCATGGAATGTGATTGTACCCTTCTGTGGCACAACAGAATTCTTAAACCTCAAGAGATTGCAGAAGTCAGTTTTGATCAGAAAGTGAAAGAATCACTGTGTGCACATTTCACACAGTACTATACACTATGAAAAATACAGGATGAGCAACTTTATGCACAACCAGTGTGTTCTGCCACTTCGAGGTTCTGACTCCCATGACCCTCTTGAGCTTCGCTCTTGAGGTCAGAGGGAATCAGAACTCCTCTGTGGCAGAACGCACTAGTTGTGCATAGTTGCCCATCCAGTATTCTCTATGTTAATGTTTAGTGGCCCTACCTGCGATTTGATATTCTTCCAGGAGTTGAGGTATCCATAAAAACCCTTGATGTTATGTTTGTCTCTTGCCAACTTGATCTCATAATTCATGTTACTTTTCCTAGTTTCCTTTTTGAGTAGCTTAACCAATTTTCTAAGTATTTTTTTTGTATTTAGCCACATTACTTGCACATGGGTAATGTGACAGCATGTTGTGTACTTCCCTTTTCTTTTTTTTTGTGTTATTACTTTTCTCCCCTATGTGTTACTGCCTTCAGGCTGTGCCAAGGCTGCATCTGATCCATCCTGTTCCTGAGCTCCGGCCCTCATATTGCAGTCATCCCCCAGGGTAACCCGGACGTAACTCTTTGCTGGGTGGGTCCACCTCCTCCGAGGGGGGAGGCACCAGAGGGGCAGGCTAGCACAATACTTGGCCCTTGGGGAACTGCTGAGGGGACCGGGAGCTCCAAGACATTTTTGATGACATCAGATCACCAGGCAGCCATCATCCGGCTGAATGCGGAGTCATTTTCCACTTTTCTGGTGATGTTCCCTTGTGTTACCTCTGCCCTGCCCCTGGTCTCCACCGGAGGCTGCTGCAGAGTGAGGCATCCCTCCTAGTCACCCCAGGAGAGGACAGCAGTCTTACAGATACTCAATCCTCTCCTTCCCCTGTCAGCCCTCGGCATCCCAAGTCCATTCCTGAACTCAGGTCACCGGCGTGGCTCGAGGTAAGGCACCAGCACCTCAGCCCTCTGTGCCACTGGGCTGTCTGTGCTTCCCTTTTCTAATGTGAAATATATAATAGTTTTTTGCCATACCATGGTGGGATTTTCCTGTTTTGTTGTAACCTCATTTTTGGGAGACATATTTAACCTGTAACTCTTTATTTTTAAAAGTTTCCCAGCATCTGTTGTATCCCCCTCTCCAAATTCTTGCCTCCAATCCCATTTACCAAGTTTTGCTTTCATACTATTGAAGTCTGCTTTTGTAATCATAAAATACTGTCCCTCCATTACTATAGTGGCAGCTTCTATCTAGAGAACATAAAATTACAGAGTGGTCACTTGTCTCTAGGGGTCCAATAATTTATATAAGGAATTTACTGTCATGTTTGTGATTGCTAGGTATGAGATGTTATCGCCCCTTTTTTTGTGTTTTATCAGTTGTGTCAAGTTGCATTATCTAATAATATCTATCAGTGCATTCCCCTGTGAGCTATATGCTTGAAGGTTTTGCCAGTCTATATCCAGCTGGTTGAAATCTTCCAAGATGAGAGTATCCGCTTGGTTGCTGTAGTGCATTATTTCATCTAAGTAACTTCTATACACATCTTTATTAGTTCCTAGGAGAATATAAACTGTACCACTTACAAGTTTGCATAGCTTGATGTTAACTTACTGCAACCCAAAGTGATTTGACACATAGTGTCCCTTTAGCATGTCGTTCATTACATTTTAACTCCTCCCTAAGGTAGATAGCAACTCCTCCTCCTCTTTATTTCCTACACCTTTTTCAAACGATGTGTATCCTTCAATCTCTTTGTCCCATATATATCCATTTTGTCCTACCATGTCTCAGTAACCAGTACCATATTTATTTATTTATTTATTTATACATCGGAATTACAACCCTTTGAGTCAGAGACTAATTTCCAAAGGCTCCACATCAGGTTACAGAGAAACAGGATTAACATTAAGGTAGGGTATAGAGAGTTGGGGGAGCACAGTTTCAGTAGATAACACATAAAGGAGACTTATAGGGATATGGCCTATACAAAAAGTTAGCTAAGTGGCTGGGGGGATTTCTATTAGTTATTAGGACTTTTAGGCTATCAAATTTATTTAATACTCTTCTTGCATTTAATGACATGATGGATTGATCATTTTTGTTTCTGTCCTTGTTACATTTAGATCTTCTTTTCTCATCATCTTTTTTTATCCCATCACCCTTATAGTACAAGACACATTAAACTGTTTCCTCAACTCACTGGTGTAGCATTGTTCAATGAGTTTCCTAATCTATGCAGTGTTTAATTCAATGAATTAGTAAAAGTTTAGTATTGGTTTGCAACTAGCTGTTAGGACTATAAGCTTTATTTTCAGCTGAGTGCTTATGAGTTTCATTTCAGAAGGCAGACTAAACAACTCTTAAGGAATGCTGTGATATTTATAAACAATGCTCTTAAGGAATGCTGTGATATTTATAAACAATGCCATGAAAATGCATTGCATAAACACTGCAAAACAGCTACTGCCATATCACTAAACAGATACAAGTGAGTTGAATAGGCAGTGAAGAATGGTTGGAAAAGAATTAAAAGCTTCAACAATTCAAGTTGCTACTGCTGTAGAATCACACACAAAAATGCTACACCAGTGAGTTGATGGAACAGTTTAATGTGACTTGTACTATAATTTTCAGCTTAAATCCTTGGGTAGCATTGATTTAAATCTGTCAGTGAATACACTTGCCTCCTTTGTACTAAGGTGTAGTCCATCCTTTTAGAAGACATGGTTTTCCCCATAAAATAGATCCCAGAGTTTAATCAGGAAAAATATTATTTGTACATGTCCATTCATCAAGCCATTTATTGATGTTTGTAATCTAATGTCTCTTTTTTGTTCCTCTGGGTATGGGAAGTATTTTGGAGAAAATCGGAGTACATTTGTACTTTTTAGTTCCTCACCCAATCTACAGAAGTCCTGTTTTATGTCCATCTCTGTCCTTTTCCAAGTATCATTTGTTCTTACGTGTACAAGAACCTTGGGGTTTGACATAGTATTTTTTAATACCACTTTAATGCTTTTTCTTATATCTTATGTTTTAGCTTCAGGAAAGCAAGTGGCTATATTATTTTCCTTATTGTCTCCACATACCACCCTATCTCTAAATCTTATTACTGAGTCACCAATACCTACTTTTTGTGAGACATCCTTATGCATTGTTTCCCCCTGTCTGCACCGTTTCCATGTATTATTGATAATAATACAGAACATGAGATAAGGGACAGTATAAAACAGAATTAAACAGTATAGGTCAAAGTTTTTGCTGTAACATGTAATATGGCTTTAGTAAACCTTGTGGTAGTGAGAGATATGCCCCATCAATATTCTAGCTATATCCAGATATATCATAGGAAAAAATATTGACATAATTGTGGATTTCCTGTGTTATATCTGGATATCCACAGAAGCTGCAGGAACAAATATACCACCCACCCAGATTTTTGTGGTATTATAATAAATCAGCTTTAATAATTCTCATATGAACATTCACAATGCCCCATACACCACCAACATTTCAGGGGTGGAAACCCTTTCCTCGGGGTGGACTGGGTACTCCTAAGCCTGAATGTTCCTAATACTGTTCCATTCCTTGGTCTTTGAATTTTCTGCATTCTCAGTTCAAAGTGTATTGTGATTTCTGCTTTTGGTGCAGATTCAAAACACACTGTTGTGTGACTCCCCTCTCACTTCCAGAAAGCCCAGAGGAAAGGGTTTCCACGCCCCAAAACTTTGGTGGTATGTGGGGCATTCTGAATGTTCATATGAGAAATATTACAGTTATTTTATTGAAATGCCACAAAAATCTGGGTGAGTGTTCTGTCTGTTCCTGCATCATTTATACAGGAACAGATTTCTTCCTGATTTCAGTTCCATTTGTTTACAGTACCATGGGGATATCTGGACTACTGTTCTGATGTAATATCTGGATGTATTTAGATATACTGGGACTTTTCTTTGACTACCACTGTAAATTCCTAATGAGTAGGAGAAATAGATCTGAACCATTTGCCATACCACAAACTGGAGCCTACAGAGAGTTTGCTTGAAATGTTGCCACCAGATTTTTAGAACACACATTATAATGAGAAAATATGATACAATATATTCTGGAAAAATCTGGAAACGTTGTGCTGTGGAGAAGGCTAGCCACACGCACACACATATTTTAGTCAGTACCAGTAATTCTAAATATATCAGAGGAAACACCCATTGATTTCAATGGGATTTGCTGTGATACATCTGCATACAGAGGAGATATGTAGTGGGGACCTGTGTGATACATTATTTATCTACACAAGAGCAGTTTGATCTCAGGTAACCTCACGAGTGGTGTAAGCCATGAGTGATAGGCCTGTGTAAACTGATCAAGTGTAAATAAATAATGTATCACACAGGTCCCCACTACATGTCATGTTTATACAATGGCCTGTGTTTTTTTTTTGGGTGGAGTGTTGATAGACAGGTAGTGTCTATTATATGCATGATAAATTCTGGTTTCTAAAATTTATCACACATGTATTTATTTTTGGTACCTGGTAGAGGAACACTGAGCCAAAGCTTATTTCCAGGTGTGACCCACTGGAAAAGGGAACAGAAATACTAAAAATAATAAAAGCATACACAGCATTAATGATAGGTATCAATGAAGTATAAACGGAGTGCAGTGTAACATTGTACAAGAGCACATAAAAGTAAACAGATGTATAAATGGAAGGAAGATGCATGATCAGACTGAGGTACAACCCAGGAAGAGGCTTGACAGCAGGGATGGTGGGGACTCCAACAGGGAAGGATCAAGGAATGGGATGACAAGAGCAGGTGGGAGTGGGAAGGAGTTTTAGCTGGGGCCTAAAGGAGGCAGGGGAGAGATGGAGAGAGAAGGGGAGCAGGTTCTAATGGGAGGGAAGGTGATAAGAGAAGGCTGACTGCCCAACAGAGAAGTGAGGGTGGGGAAGGGAGAAGGTATGCGGATCCTTGGAGTGGGAGGGAGTATGAGGCAGAGGGAACTGGAGAAGGGAGAGAGGACAGGAAAGAGGGCAGAGTCCCAAATCAGAATTTGGAGATGAAGGAGATGCAGAGGGACTGGTGATGTGAGAATGGGGAGAGGATGAATAGTGAGTAATAGAAGGAGCAGAGGTGAGTATGAGGGGGAAAGTTAGGAGCAAAGCAGCAAAAGACATTGCAGAGTGTGTCCAGTCTGGCAAGAAAAGAGGAGAAGGTAGTGCTGTAGACCACACCTGCATAGTTGAAAACTGGGACCACCATTTTGGTAACAAGCTCATGGCAGACCTGAGAAGACAAGCAGTCTTTATTATGGTACAAGGCACCAAGTTTGGGGGGGCCTTGGAGTAGATGGCAACAATGTGTGCAGAGAAGTCAAGCTTACTATTTAACCACATACCAAGATACTTGAAGGAAGAAACCACTTCAAGAGGGGAGCTATCCAGGGTGGAGAAGACAGGGAAGGGGAGAGCCTAGTCAATCTGTGGTTGGTGCCAAAAGGTCATGGACACTCTTTTTTTTTAGCATTGGTTGGAGTGGAACCCATGCAAGATGCTGTGAAAGTCTTGCTTGAGCAAGTCTTCCACCTTTATGGCTGAAGGGCTGTAGATGTAGGCAACTGTGTCATCTGTATACATGTGAATATGCAAATTGGCACAGGCAAAGGGAAGGTCATTCAGAAAAATGGAGAAGAGAATGGGACCCAGGATGGAGCCCTGTGGGACCCCATCCTGTATAGGTAGGGGAGGTGCCAGGACACCTCCTACCTGTACTGACTGTAGATGGCCCATGAGGTAGGCAAAGAACCAGTCAACAGTGAGTGCTGAGAAGCCAGCAGAGCTCAAGTTGTCCAGGAGGAGTGGATAGGCCACTGAACCAAAGATTTTGGCCCAATTGATGAAAATGCTGCTGTGATGTGTCTCTGATCCATTCCAGAGAGGATGAAGTCAGTAACATGCAGCAGGGAGGAGACAGTGGAGTGATACTTCCAGAAACTTGACTGGGAAGGGGCGTGGAAGCTGGATGAATAGAGCAAGTCAGCAAGCCTAGAGAAGACATGCTTTTTCATGCAGCTTAGCAAAAGAGGGGAGATGGGAGATAGGACAGAAGTTGCAAGAAGAGATAGGGTTACCCTGTTTATGAAGAGGGAGAACCTAATCAATGTTTCACAACTGAGGAACAGCACAGAGGGAGAAAAAGAGGTTGTGGGGAGGAGATGGCAGGAACTGAAAGGTGGAGAAATTTAGGATCCAGCCCATCAGGACTAGATTTAGACAGGTTGAGAGAGGAAAGGGCTAACAAGGTTTCCTGAGTAGTAACAGTGGGGAAATGAAAACCCAAGGGGGAGTGAGAAAGAAGGATAGAACAGAGGGGAGAGAAAAGGAGCTAGGTTGTGGGGTAAAGGAGAGAATACAATTGGTGAAAAACTCATTGAAGTGAGAAGCTACAGAGGGAAGGTCAGAGACAGGCAAACCATTAACCATGAGGAGTGGGGCAGAAGATAGAGAAGGGCGGGTCACAAAGGGAGTGAATCACCTTTCAGAATTTAGCTGGGGAGTTAAAGTTATTCTGGATGTTGGCCTTAAAATAAAGGCAATTGTGTATCGGGCATACTAGTCTCCAACTAGAGTCCATGTCCGATGCCCTGAGAAACCACATACTGCCCTATATGCCAAATGGGAGAAGGTATTTTTACTCATATGACCTTGACTTGCCCTAAAATCAGCCCCTTCTGGTATGCCATGTGTGGAATTATGAAACAGGTTTATCAATTAAACTTCCAAAGTCCCCACTAGAGTTCTTGCTGGTGGAGGATGCAGAACACAACTCTCAGGGGTTGGGGCTCAATATTATGGTTAATAGCACTAATAAATACTAGGAACACCATTGCTCAGCAATGGGGCTCCTCATCCCCACCCTCAATAGCACAATGGGCTAATTTTCCTGTTTGCTGATGACACAAAGCTCTGCAACAGGGTGGACATGCCAGAGGGTATGGATAGAATGAGGAAAGATCTGCAGAAGCTTGAGGACTGGTCAAGGGATTGGCAGTTGAGATTTAATGCCAAAAAGTGTAAGATAATGCACATGGGACACAAAAACCCAAGAATAATATATCAGCTGTGAGGGGGTGTAGAATGTTCCAAGCAAGAAAGGGACCTAGGGGTTATCATCTCTGATGACCTCAAGGTAGGGAGTCAGTGCAACAAGGTGGCAGGAAAAGCAAACAGGATGCTAGAATGCTCAGGCAGGGGTATCACCAGCAGGAAAAGGAAGGTCATAATTCCACTATACAGGACACTTTGGGGCCACACCTCGAGTACAGTGTCCAGTTCTGGAGGCCTTACCTAGGTAAGGTCATAGACAGGGTAGAGGCAGTTCAGAGGAGGGCAACTAAGATGATGCAAGGATTATATCACAAACCGTACGAGGACAGACTGAAAGACTTAAATATGTACTCCCTGGAAGAGAGGAGGGAGGGGGGATATGATTGAGATATATAAGTAGCTCACGGGGAGAAACAAGGTGCAGGAAAACAAAATTTTTCAAAGAAAAAGATGCTCCAGAATTAGGGGACATGGGATGAAACTGGAGGGAGACAGATTCAGAGGGAATGTAAGGAAGTACTTCTTCACAGAGAGGGTGGTGGACAAATGGAACAGCCAGCCATAAGAGGTGGTGAGGGTAGAAACTATTACAGGATTTAAGAATGCATGGGATAGGCAGAAAGGGATCCTGTTAGTCGGGGGGGAAGGGGACAACCTAATTCAAGGGACG
Organism: Neoceratodus forsteri; assembly: GCA_016271365.2. NCBI lineage: Eukaryota > Metazoa > Chordata > Ceratodontiformes > Ceratodontidae > Neoceratodus > Neoceratodus forsteri. The sequence goes on from CM028137.1 coordinate 409,485,222, forward strand.
CTTGAAGAAGCACAGCCCTTCATGGGCAGACTAGGTGAGTTGAAGGCCTTTATCTGCTGACAACATCTATGTATCTATGTAACCTAGGGATGTGCCTAAAAATAGAAAGAATGCAACTAACGGCAAATAGTCAGGATAAATTTATAAGATATGGGATCCTGTGCTGCAGGCAATTGAAGCTTGTATTTGGCCACTATGACAGATTAGAATGAATGGCTAACTAACACTCCCTGATGTCTCCCAAGGCCCTTGATACAGTCCATTTTCTTCCTTAAATTGACTCACAGACTCCCAAGCTTAATGTGTTAGCTACCTTAATGAACACTCACTGTTATTGTTGACTCATACTCTAGCTTTGTGTGATTGTACCTTCATGATATGAAGACATATAGGTAGTGCTGAATTTGATTACCTTGCTTAATAAAATGTTAAAAAAAGGGATTTGACTGTACAGACAGCCTTTGTACATGACTTTCTAAGCACCCTGTAGAAGAAGAGGTTAGACATGGAGCGAGAATGCATATGTGGAGATAACATTTTTATGACACTGGTTTTGTGTCCATGCACATCATGTAAATCTAGATATCTTTTGGAAAATACCTTAGGCTACACTGTAAGTCAGGAAAATACTGGAAAGAACTGGTGGAAGATATAGGTGAGATTTGAGGAACTGGAATATGTAATTAACTAGAGAATATTTTAATGGTAGTATTTCCACTGGATGGGCTGTCTAAAGTATAGAACTGTATATTTTCTGTTGTGTTCACTGTGGCAGAAACTAGAAAATGGTTAACAAAATACCCAGCAAAGACAAGAAAAGGCTGCTCTAAAAGTCTGTGGTGCTCACAACAAAAGCAGCAGTCTGCGTGAAATAAGTGTGACGATCCTACTGTGCTCCCAGTCAAAAACATTGCTTGGTTTCCAGTTACAAAAAAATCCTCTTCAGGATTAAAACATTGCGTAGACACATATAGTGAGACCTTCCAAAAATACCCTCCACCCAGGGAGCAAATGGAGCACAGAAAATTAGATTTAGTGGCTGGAGAGGCTGGTGTACATTGTGTGACAATAGTATGATGCTTCTGACGATAAATGTAAAGTATAGGTGGTATTTTATTTATTTATTTATTCATTTGGATTTTCTTAATCAGGTAGGCTCAATAATACTAAAAGTCCTTTTTCAGGAGCAACCCAGAGTTAAATACAAAATGGCAAGTATATTTAAATGCATGTACAAGTCATAATAAATGTGGTACAAATGCAGAGGGAAGAGGATAGGAAGGTGAATCAGGAGAAGCAGAGAAAGGCAGGGAAAGCAATGAAAAGTGCAAAAGCTCAAACTGAGGAAAGAATAACCCAAGAGGTAACAGAAGGGGACAACATTTTTAGGTACCCTGTGTCACAAACGCACTCTGCAGGTCAGGCCCTCTGCTCCCACAGTGCCAACCTCAGACAGCAATAGTGTGAACAGGTAACTGACAGGGTAACCCACCTGTCTGCTTTGGGTCCAAATGACCTTTAGCCTTGAGTTCTGGAGAGATTCCAACTGTGAACATTAGGCTAGCATACCCAATGCACAGGCTCAGATATGTACCTTCTTCAGGACTGCAGTACAATCTTTTGCCAGGGGCACCTAACCAGGTATCCAAAATAAACCCTTTTTAACTCTATAAGAGACCTAGGTAGTTCTTACCTTTTTACTCAAGCTCAGTAACTCATCAAGCTTTTCAACAGCTGCCAGCCTTAAATACAAGCACTTCACATGCAGAAAAGAAACTGAGAAGACACCCAGGCTGTATTTTAAAGAAAATGTTGTTTACTAGAAATTGTAAAATAAAATACAGAACAAATAGCATGAGCTCACAGTCACAAAATAAAATAGGAAAATTACAGAACAAAACTCCTACCACAGTACTTTAGATCATTGCTGTCTAAGTATTATCTTTTTGTAAGTGCTGCTTTTAGTTAGAGAGAACTTTCTGTTTTCAGAGCCCAAGATTATAATGATACTTCATTTACAATGTTACATGTCTATCTTCCCCTACCCCCTTTTGGATGAGGTCAGCAGGATCCTCCCTTTTATTTTCATTCTCTGACATATGTGTCTCTGAGGATATGAGTCATTTCCTTGAAAAATCTGTAACCAGCCATTTCCCAGATATGACAGTCTTTAATTAAACATTTCTCTTTGAACTTAACAATCCCACACTGGCACCAAGGTGTTAAAAAGCCAACAGGAATCAGCCTAATGACGTCCTTTTTCTGATGTCATAAAATTACATTTGGTTTGAACTTCAAAAGCCTGGGCAAGTCATAAAAAGGTAATAAATGCCATTTTGCAAGGAAGCCAATTAAATGGTTCTCCTGGTCAGTTTAATTACATCTTGTAGTTCACAGCCACTGACACCTTGAAGTTACAAGCCAAATTCCTCACACACTGAAATGTCATACACTGACCATGTAATTATAATACCAATATCATACAATAATCATAAGCAAGGGGCAGAATGTGACACTCCTCCCCACCTAGACCGAATTTGGGGGCTCTATCCCCTTCATAGGATGAGCTCCCTAAGTCAGTTCATTCCTCATATAGACTTGACAAGCCATCTGCATTTTTATTCGTTGTTCCAGCCCTATTTGAGATCATCTTGTCATATCCTTGCAAGGCAAGACTCCATCTTAATAGTCTACCATTCATTTTTCCCACTTATGTCAGCCAGACCAGGGGGTTGAGGTCAGTTTGTACCTCAAAATGCTGCCAGTATAAGTATGGTTCTAACTTCTTTAGGGCCACACCATGACAAGACACTCTTTTTCCAAAGTAGAGTATGCTTGCTCCCTGGGAAGTAACTTTTTACTTAGGTACACGATGGGGTGATCTTTCCCTTGGTTGGACATCTGACTCAGCATTGCCTCAATACACACTTCTGAGGTGTCAGTCTGAACTACAAAGGGCCTGCTGTAGACTGGACTTGTCAATACAGGAGCACTTCACAGTGCCTCCTTCAGTCTGGTAAAGGCTTTTTCACAGGCTGGTTCCCAGATAATTTTCTTAGGCATCCTTTTCTTTACCGGGTCAGATAGGGGAGCAGCCAGGGCACTGTAATTGGGTACAAATTTCCTATAGTACCCTGCTATCCCTAGAAAACTCCTGATCTGCTTCTGCATTTCTGGACTGGGCCATGCCTTGATTACTGCTGTTTTCTACATGGTTAGGATGGAGCTCTCCCTGGCCTACAGCATGCCCAAGGTATGCCACTTCAGCCATGGCCACCTGGCACTTCTCAGCTTTGACAGTCAGCCCTGCCCTCTGTATCCTGCCCAGCACTTTCCTAAGGTGGGATAAGTGTTCCTCCCAGCTGGCACTAAAGATGGCAATGTCATCCAGGTACACCACGGCATACTCCTCAGCACCATTTAACACCTGGTTCACCAGCTTTTGGAAAGTGGCTGGGGCCTTCTACATTCCAAAAGGCATTACTTCAAATTCAAATAACCCCATTGGAGTTATGAAGGCCGACCTCTCCCTAGCTGTGACAGTTAACTCTACCTGCCAGTACCCCTTTGTCAGGTCAATAGTGATAAGGTAGGTCACTCCTCCCAACTTGTCCAGGAGTTCATCTGTCAGGGGCATCGGGTGGGCGTCTGACTTTGTGACTGCATTCAGTCCACGATAGTCCACACAGAAATGAGTAGAGCCATCTGGCTTGGGAACAAGGACTACAGGTGAGGCCCAGGGGCTGTAGGATTTCTGGATTACCCCTAAATCCAGCATTTCCTCCACCTCCATCCTAATGTCCTTTTGGACAGCCTCTGACACCCAATATACTGTCCGCTGTATGGGCATCTGTGTCCCTGTCTCTACATCGTGCATCGCTAAGGGGGTTAGTCCAGGCTTGGTGCTAAACAGTGTGGCAAAGTCTGTTAAAACCTCCCTTACTTCCTGGATCTTGTCTGGGGCCAACTGGGGTGACAATTTAACTGCCTCCACAGAGAACTCCCACCTGCTTTCTTCCAGCAAGTCCAGAAGGGGGTCTCCTTTGTCCGTCCCTCCCCAGGACTACACACTGCAAACACCATGTCAGCCCTATTAGCATATGGCTTCATCATGTTGATATGGTACATTCTTTCTGTATGTCTTCTGTCAGGTAACTATGATATAGTTCACATCTTTTACCTTTTTGACTACTTTGTATGGTCCTGCCCACTCAGCCAGCAGCTTGTCCTTACAGACTGGGATGAGGACCATGACTTCCTGACCCACCATGTATGAGTGAGCTATGGCTCTGTGGTCAGACCACACCTTTTATTTTTGTTGGGCAGCTGCCAGGTTGCTCTGGGCTGTCCCCATAAGCTCCTTCATCTTTTCCCTAAACCTAAGGACATAATCCACTATGGAAGTTCCCTGCATGGCGTGCTTGCCTTCCCAGTCCTCCCAGATCAAGTCTAGGGGCCCACATCCCCGATGCCCATATAAGACTTCGGAGGGGGAAACCCTGTCAACTCTTGGGGCACCTCCCTGTATGTAAACAACAGGTGGGCAAGGTATTTCTCCCAGCCCCTCCCATGCTGTTCAACAAACACATGGAGCATTGACTTAAGGGTATCATTAAATCTTTCCACAAGCCCATTGGCTTATGGGTGATAGGTGTCATGCATCTCGGCACCACCTCACACTTCTCCCACAAGCATTTCATCAGGTCCAACATGAAGGAACCCCCTCGATCAGTGATAACCTCTTGCAGAAACCCAACATGGGAGAAAATCCCAAGTAAGGCATCTGCCACTTTGTCTGTCCTCAGTGAGGATAGGGTGACTGCCTCTGAATACTGGGTGGCATAATCCACTACAGTCAGGATGAACATCTTCCAAGATGAGCTGAGGGTATTTAAAGGCCCCACAATATCCATTCACCCTCTGGAATGGCTCCTCCACTATGGGCAATGGAATTAGGGTGGCTTGGGTTTTCTTACCTGCTTTCCCTATTTCTTGGCACCGGTGACAAGACCTGCAATACTCTTTCACCTGCTGGTGAAATTGGGCCAATAGAAATTCTGGGCCAACCGCTGTGTGGTGTGCGTAATTTCCAGATGACCCTCCATGGTAATATCATATGCAATCTTGAGCAACTGCTCATGGTACCCCTGGGGAATGACAAGTTGCTTGGCTATCACCCCTCTCTCTGTCTTAGCATCCTGTGTATATATCAGTACATTTTCCCAATAAACCTTATGTTTCCCGTCACCTCCCTGTGCTCCATTAGAGTCTGCCCAAGCCCTTAACGTCTTTAGACTACGGTCACTTCTCTGAGCAGCTGCAAACTCCTTACACATTCTCAAGGCATGGGACAGGTCCCGTTCAGTATCTAAACTAGGGTCCCTATCTCTAGCGTCAGGACATTTAGGATCACTGTCATCCCTAACCCTCTGACAATGGATCACCCTTCCTTCCTCAGAGTAACCCTCTGTAGCTGTTTGGTTAACTGCTACCAAGGAAATTTCTACCCTCCTTTCATTAGTCTCCATAGCAGGGGACACATGCTGGGGAACAAGCCTCCCAGTGGTTTCCACAGTGGCTTCTACAGGGTCCAGGGAACTACAATTTTCCCTTGCCACTTGCCTAAGGGTAACTGCACACACCATCCCCTGTTTGAGATTGTTGCCGAGGAGGATGTCAACTACTAAAGTTTCTGCTACAGCAACCTGTTGCACAGTTCCCCCTGTTTCACCCCAGTCTAAGAGAACACTAGCGAGTGGCAATGTTTTCTCCTCCCTAGTGAACCCCAGTACAGTTACAAATTTATTGGGTATAAGCTGACCAGGTTCTACCAGATTTCCTTTTACCAACATCAGGGATGCCCCTTTGTCTCTTAACCCTTGTGTCTGTACACCATTCACAGTGACTGGGTGCATGTGTTCCCTCATGTTTACAGGCATGCTTTCAGGGACACACAAACAACCCACTTCTTTCCTAGCTCCACTTTGTGTATTGCTCATCCTTTTGGGACACTGTCTGGCAATATGCCCAGTTTCTTTACAAACCCAACGTTCATTTCTTTTCTCAGAAAAATCTTTTCTTTGAAACCTGGGGCTAACTGGTTTTGGCAGAGGCAGTGAGGGCTTTAGCTACCCTGAAGGCTCATTTTTCCCCTTTCTGCACTGTCACCCCTGCTCCATTTGCTCTCAGAGCAGGTCTGCTCTTGGCATAGTGGTCTGAGAGTTCAGCAGCTTCTTGCACTGTTTTTGAATCTCGGTCCTCCATCCAAGTTTTCAGCTCTGCTGGACATGCCCAAAAAACTGCTCTAGCAATACAGCATTTTCAATTTTTTCTACAGAGTTTGCTTCAATTCCTTCCCACCAATGTTTTAAAAACTGGCATTGTTTCATGGGTAGTTCCTCATAGCTCATGTCAGAGCTTCTCCTGAGCTTATGGAATTTAGCTCTGTATGGTTCTGCAGTTAATTCATACTTTTTTAAAAATGCAGCTTTAAGTTCGTTGTAGTCACTATTGTCTTCATTGTCCATGTGACCCAACGCATCCCGAGCTTTCCCAGTAAGTAATGAGGATAGCTGGAAGCTCCAGGACCCTATAGGAATATTGTCCTGAATGCAAACTTTTTCAAAGGAATTTAAAAAGGCATCCATATCCTCCCTCTCTTTAAATTCAGCTATCAATTTGGAATTTAATTTGAAACCTAGTCCTGTAGTTCCAGTTAAACCCAAGCCACTTACCTGCTCTGGTGCTGGTGGTTGGAGTCGTAGCTTCTCCAGTTCATATTGCCTTTGGCACTCACACTCTTCATGGTCAGCCTCTCACTGATCATGCTCCACTTCTCGCCGTCTCTCTCAGCTTCTCGCTGTTCTCTCTCCCTCTTCTCCTCTGCAGTTTGCTGCTCTCACTTCTCCTCTCACTTGAATTCCTGCTTCTGCTGTTCAAACTCCAGTTCCATCCTTCACAGTTTCTCCTGTAGCCTGATTGCTTCTGGCTCCAGAATGCTGGTGACCTTCCCCTGCTGCTGTGGCCCTTGGCTTGTACTGGCCCTGCTGTCCTCCTCCTCACTGGATCTGGACAGTGCACTGGCCAATGGCCCCTCCATGCCCAAGGTTAGGTCGTTTACAGTCACAGACTGTGACGCAATGCTCTGGGCATCTGCTGCCTTCAGGACATCTATGAGGGTCTGCTTGTTGGCTTCCCCTTCATACTGTACTCCTCTGTCCTGGCACAACTGCCTCAAGTAGTCTGCAGTGTACCCACTGTAGTTGGAAGCTATCTTCTTCCCTAACTACGGCTACTCTAACTTGCACTTTAGAAAAAAAAGAAAACAGGTAGGAACTTTGACTGTAAGCAAAATGATATAGTTCTTTTTTCTTTTTTTTAAATAAATTACTGCCTTATTTTGTAACTGAGCTGTACAGTATTAAGCTGACACACTGAACTGTTAAAGCTTATATTACCAATTACTTTAAATCGCACTGCTGCCACCAAATCTGTCATAAATGCATGCTGCAGGTCAGGTCCTCTGCTCCCACAGTGCCAACCTCAGAGCACAATAGTGTGAACAGGTAACAGACAGGGTAACCATCCTGTCAGCTTTGGGTCCAAATCACCTTTAGCCTTGAGTTCTGGGAGGATTCAAACTGTGAACCTTATGCTAGCATATCCAATGTACAGGCTCAGATATGTACCCTCTTCGGGACTGCAGTACAATTTTTTGTCAGGGGCACCTAACCAGGTATCCAAAATGAACCCTTTTTAACTTTTTAAGAGACCTAGGTAGTTCTTACCTTTTTACACAAGCTCAGTAACACATCAAGCTTTTCAATAGCTGTCAGACTTAAATACAAGCACTTCACATACAAAAAAGAAACTGAGAAGACACCCAGGCAGCATTTTAAAGAAAATGTTGTTTACTAGAAACTGTAAAATAAGTAAAATAAAATACAGAACAAATAGCATGAGCTCACAGTCACAATTGAAAATGGGAAAATTACAGAACAAAACTCCTACCACAATACTTTAGATCTTTGCTATCTAAGTGTAACCCCCCTGTTACCCGGGTTACTAGAATCCCAGTAAGACTTAGTGGTAGGCAGGGGAGGCAGCTTGTGAAACTCCAGTTAAATGGATTTCACACTGTCTCACTCTCTTCTCAGTCTCAGCTGAGACTGAGGGATGACATCATTTTAGAACTGCCACAGCTGCATAAGCCACACTGGAATGTTGCAGTTGGAGGTTAGAATAGAACATTGGGGATTTTGAAGGCAGTTTGTGTGCAGTCTTGGAGAGAAGACTGTAGTACAGCAGTGTGTGCAGGCTCTCAGAGCTTTAAGCTCTGGTTCAGAGACTACTTTTGTTTAAGGTGTGTGTTTCCACCTGAAGAGGAGCACAGGAACTGGTAATTGAAGTGGTGGAGACTGCTTTCAATGGTTCATGCGTAGCTTACTTGAACTAATAACACAGGTCCAATTTTGCACAAACACTTTTAAAATTCCCCACAATGAGTTGTAGTTCCTCTTAGCACTTGGAACTACAGCTCCCTATTCCTGTTACTCAGCTCAGCAACATAGCTCAGAAACTACTCACTCAAGATGCAAAATAAAAAGTTCTGCGCTAGACTGCTACATGCAATAGCATCCCAGAGAACAGCAGAGTAACTGCCTCTAGGAAAAAACACTATTTTAATTACATCCTGTAGTTCTCAGCCACTGACACTTTGAAGTTACAGGCCAAATTCCTCACACACTGAAATGTCATACACAGACCATGTAATTACAATACCAATATCATACAATAATCATAAGGAAGGGGCACAGCATCACACCCTGTACATAAGTGAAAAGTAGAAGACTAGGGGAGGGATTGTGAGGTTAAGAAGGGCAGGTGGGGATTGTGCAGAGGAGGATCAGGAAAAAGTAGATATCCTGAACAAATACTTATGTAATATTCAGTCTTCACAGAGGAAGGGGAAGGGGAAGGGGCTGGGATACATAAAAGCAACAGGAGCACTGGGGGGGAGGCAGACACAAGTCCCTTTACAGAGGAGACAGTCCTGAAGAAACTTGCAGATCTGAAAGTGGACAAAGCTATGGGGCCTGATGGGGTACACCCAAGGATATTGAAGTAGTTCAGGGAGGTACTGGTTGCACCTCTGATAGTCCTTTTTAACAGCTCACTGGAAACAAGACACATTCCAGAGGACTGGAGGAGGGCAAATGTAGTCCCACTTCATAAAAGCAGTAGTAGGGAGGAGGCTGGAAATTATAGGCCAGTCAGCCTGACATCTGTGGTGGGAAAGCTAATGGAGTCACTTTGAAAGGAAAGGATTGCAGAATATCTTGAATCCAGTGGGTTACAAGACCCAAGGCAACACAGATTCACAGGGGGAGGTCATGTCAGACAAATCTGATATATTTCTTTGACTGGGTGACCAGGGAAATAGATCATGGTGGGGTGGTTGATGTGGCCTACTTAGATTTCAGTAAGGCTTTCAACACTGTCCCCACATAGGAGACTCATAAGGAAACTAGACAGCTTAGACGTGTGTCAAAAGGTGGTAAACTGGGTAACAAATTGGTTAAGGGACAGGCATCAGAGAGTGGTGATAAATGGAGCTCACTCAGGAAGGTAGGATGACCAGCAGGGTGCCACAGAGCTCAGTACTGGGACCAGTTCCCTTTAGTGTCTTTATACTTGACATTGCAGATGAGCTGGAAGGGATGGTCTGCCTCTTTACAGATGACACCAAACTGTGCAATAGGATGGACACTCCACAGAGGGTGGAGAGAATGTGCAGAGACCTGAGAAAACTTGAGGAGTGATCAAGGGCATGGCAGCTGGGGTTCAATGCAAAATAATTGCAATATAATGCACTTAGGGCACAGAAATCCAGAGGCAGAGTACAGTGTGGGAGAAAAGGTATTTGTAGTCACCAAACAGGAAAGGGACCTGGGACTAATCATATCTGATGACCTCAAGGCGGCGAGGCAGTGCAACAAGGCAGTGGGTAGGGACGGTGAGATACTGGAGTGCATAGGGATTGATATCGCCAGCACAAGGAGGAAGGTGGTGTTACCACTGTATAGATCACTGGTGAGACCCCACCTGGAGTATTGTATCCAGCTCTGGATACTACATCTCAGGAAGGACAGAGACAGAGTGGAGGCAGTCAAGAGGAGGGCAACTGAAATGGTGCAAGGTCTGCATCAGAAGCCCTATGAGGAGAGAATGAAAGACCTCAATATTTACACCCTGAAAGAGAGAAGAGTGAGGGGAGACATGACATATGATAGTGCTCTATGAATATCTCATGGGGATAAATAAGGTATAGGAGGAGAGTATTTTTCAGTGGAAAAGATGCACGAGAACAAGGGGACATGCAGTGAAGCTGGAAGGGAGGAAATTTAGGAGGAATGTGAGGAAGTAATTCACTGAAAGAGTGGTGGAGGCCTGGAATAGTCTTTTAGTGGAGGTGGTGGGGGTGAAAACAGTGGTCGGTTTCAAGAATGCATGGGATAGGCACAAGAGAATCTTAGTGGGAAGCAAGGGTGGGAGGGTGAAGAGCAAGTGAGGTCTGTGGTGACAGTATAGGCAGGGAAAAAATAGGAACATACCAGAGTTGCTTTTAAGCATGATACTGTGGTGCACAGCTGTGCAAAATAACAGGTGGATAACCCCTATAAAGTACCAAAGCAAACAAGGTTAGAGCCACACTGAGAAACATACAATAAACAGCAACTGATAATTGTAAAAAGATGCTTTCTTTATTATTTATTTATTTTTATTTATTTATTCAATCTCAGATTACAAAGTACCTTTGAGTGCCAAGCAGCTCATTTGCAAAGGTCCCATGTCAGTGGGGAGGTATTACAGTCATAGGCTGAACTAACAGACCGAGTTATTAAATACATCCCATACAACAATATACACTATTAAAATACATCATGGATAGACACCAAAATTAAAGGAGAGAGGTAGTTAAAATTAATGTGAAGAAAGGGGGGTAGTAAAGTTTTAAGACTGAGGAAAAAATGTTAGCAGCCAGAGGCATTGTCAAAGTTGCATTTGAGGTAGGCAGGGAGTAGGTGGAAAAAAGAGGTGATGGGAGAGGGAGCAAGGCATGGGAAAGGGTGGTGGCCAGAAGACCTAGTCAATGCTAACAAGAGGTGATGTCAGGAGGCGAGGGAGCACAGCAGAGGAAGGGGGAATCGAGGATTAGGGTACATGTGGGTTAGGTGATGCAGTCACAGGAGATTTCAGTTATGAGATGTTGTTGGAGCATATGTTTGAACTATCTGAGTTTAGTCAGGTTAGCTAATTCACTACGCAGCCTATTATACCAGAATGGGACTCTGAAAAGAATGGAGTGTTGGCACTGAGTAGTCCGGCACCTTGGGACAAGAAGGAGTTCAGTTGTTGAGGTGCGAGTGTGTTGGGTCTTGAGAGATTTGTTAAGTAGGCATCCCACACTGGATGGCAAGAGCCCAAGGAGCACCTTTTTAATAAGAAGGCACATTTGGTAATTGAACCTCCCACTTAGCTGGAGCTACATAGACTGAACATAGAGTTCACAAGTGTGGGTGAAATGGGCAACACCCGTTATAAACCTGTAGACCTTGTTCAGGGCAACATTTAGCCTTTCGAGTGATGTAGTGGAAGCAGCTCCTTATATGGCTAGACCATAATCAATAATTGGTAGCACTGAACTGTGAATTGCGAGTTTGAGAGCTTCAGGAGTATGTACTACTCCTTCTGTGTCTATACAGGAGCCCAATCCTAATGTTGATGGCTCTGGCAACATTCTCAATGTGATGCACATAGATAAGATGACTATCCAAGGTTACACCTAGGTACTTAAAGTGCTGGATTTGTTTGAGGGGGGCTCCTTGGTTATTCCTGATAGTAAGAGCATGCACCTTGTGTATATTGTGGGAGGATGAAAGCAACAAAACTTTTGTCTTCTTGTTGTTTAGTACCAGTTTATGTGTACTAAACCATTGCTCAACTTCCATGAATCCGAGTTGCAGATTGCTTTTGAGTAGGTTTGGGTCTGAGTAACTTGCAAAGATGACAGCATCGTCTGCATAGAGCAGGGTCCGTTGGTGACATGCAGATGACAAGTTGTTCAGGAAGATGCTGAAAAGAAGTGGACCTAGAATTGACCCTTGTGGTACTCCAGATTGGACCACATTAGATATCTTCACCTGCTGAGATCTATCTCCAAGATAGCTTCTAAACCATTGCAGCGTATCAGGTGAAAGACCAGTTTTAGAAAGTTGTCTGAGGAGAAGTGGGTGATTAACAGTATTGAATGCCTTCGTTAAACTTATAAAGGCCGCTTCTACAAGATTGCCTTGGTCAAATGATTGCTAAATGAAGCTGGTAAATTCTAATAATGCTGTGGTGGTGCTGTGCCTTTTCCTAAATCCATGCTGTTGCAGACATTGGATGGAATATTTTTCGATGTAATCCACAAGCTGGTTGGCAACAATTCATTTCAGCACTTTGGAAAGTGGAGGGAGGACTGATATAGGCCTGTAGTTGTTATGTAGAGCCCGATCAGCAGACTGAGGTCACAAGGGCTGTTTTCCATACTTGCAGGAATTGCGACAGGGTAAGAGAGTTGAAGTATCTTAGTAATGGATGGGAGCACTTCCTCTAAGGTGAGCACAATAAGTTTGAGGTCTAGAGAGTCACCACTTTGTCGAGATTTACCCAACACCTTAGTCAGTAGTTTTCTAACCTGGGTCACTCAGACCTTCTTAAAATGGAAAGGATGATGCTCAGGGATTTTTGGGATAACATCGAAATCTTGTGGAAGGACACTGCTCAGGTTGGTGAAGGCATCATTAAAAGTATTCGCAATTCTAAGTGGGTCAAGGGTGGGGGTACCATCAAGGTTTAGCATAGCAAGTGACATCTTTGGGTCTTTTCCAGTGATATTGTTGATATTTGACCGAGATTTTCTGCTGTCTCCCCATGCATTCGTCAAAAGCTCCCTATGGTGTTTACTTGTTGCCTGGCGAATAGCCTGAGTGCAGGAATTTCTTGTGGCTTTATAGGCTTGCAAATCCAGCTGTTTACTAGATGCTTTGGCATGGTGCCAGAGACTGTTCCATTGTTTCATGTTATCTTTAGCTCAGGAGTGATTCAGGGATGGACTGTGCCATGAACCTTCATCTATTTAAGAAGTGCATGTATGTCACAGTGGCATTGAAGGTCTTAATGAAGTGCTCAAGTGTTACATTAATGTCATCAGTGGAGTCCAGCATAGCCCAGTCCTGACAATGCAGTTGTTGTTTTAGGTGACCTCGTTTTAGCACTCGGTTGAAAATAGTTATTAATAGTTATTAGGAGTTCACCTGTGAGATTCATAATATAGCAGACACCAAAAATGCCAGGTAAACCATCAGGAACTGGAAAAGTCCAACCTGAGATCAGGAAATAATGCCATCATACCAGTACCTTGGCTTCTTCTTGGATTCATCGACAACTGGCAATACTCATGTGGAAAAGCTCCTAGGTTCAATAGGGAAAAGAGTGGGGATGTTATACCAAAATAAAAATTGTCCGGGGGAATGCACGATGAAGAAGATAGTTTAGACCCAGGTTTTCCCATTTTTCAATTATTGTGATATATTGTATGATTACTCTAGTAAAGCTAAATTACAGAAGCTGAGTGTGTTATACAACAGATTGGCAAACTAATCCTTCATTGTTCTCGACAAACTCATCACTGTTTGATGTATTCTGATTTGGGTTGGGCTTCATTACCTGAAAGGAGACAACTCCATAAAATATTATTTGTCTATAAAAGTGTGACAGGTAGTATACCAGATTATTTAGCGGTAAGAATAAAAACTAGGGATATAAAGCTAACTCTCAGGAAGGCAGCATATAAAGAGCTTGTTGTGCCAAAATCTAGAACTTAACGTTCTGAGTATTTTTTTAGCTGTATGACTCCCTTGATTTGGAATAATCTTCCACCTCAGTTTTTTCAGGTTAATGTTAAACCTTCATCTCTAAAAGTAATCAAACAATGGTTTATGAATACTGCAATTGCACAAATTAAGCCTTGTTGTGTTCATTAATCTTTAGTACATATTGTATTGTCATATAATTTATGTAAGTTGTTGTTATTGTTACTTATGTTAATGGACGTTGTTTTGAAACCTTTTCTTATGTGATGCAATGGGTCACTATTTTAAATGAGTTTTATTCAATGGTCTAGCACTTCAATAAAATGAATGAAAAAATGCTCAGTGGCTTTTACTGTTTCAAGTAGGTAAATCCCAAATACAGTATATCCACTGTTCAGGATGGAAAACAGGCACAGATGCTGGTAGTCAGGGAGTAGATTTATCTCTGCCACTGAGCATATTTTCCCGATCTCGGGTTGGATTTTCCTGATTCCTGAAGGTTCACCAGGCATTTTTGGTGTCTGCTTTATTGTGAATCTCTTGGATGAACTCCTAATAAAGTGAACATCTTTTTGCAGTTATCGGTTGCTGGCTATATTATGTTTCCCAGTGTGGCTCTATCCTTGTTTGCTTTGAAAAAAATGTGCAAACTGGGTGGGCCAAGTGGTTCTTATTTGCTGTCAAATTCTGTTTCTGTTTCTTCTACCTTATCCAAGTATAGCTGGAGCTGAGGGCCACTACTACCAGGCTTGCTAAATCAGAGTACTAATCCTCCACTCTGCAAAACAATATTAACCACTCCTCTAAGTTCTGAAAAGTCATACATGCCCTTTTCACCCCCCCCCAACCATCTGCCCTAGTCCTTAAACTAAGGAGTTCAACTATCACTAGTCCAGGAGAAGTCACCTCTCCTTTTAATAAGTTTTTCACTACTTATGCCCTTTCACATCTCTCTTTCTCTTGCCTGATTTTCACCTCTGGCCCCTTTTCCTCCAATCTGGCTGTTTGGTTCTAACTTGATTTTAGTAACATGCAGCTCTGGTTCTGCTCCAATCAGCTTACACTCAGTGCCAAGAAAACTGTCTCAATGAGCTTTTGCAACGTGCAGTGTCTGGCCAGAACACAGTCCCACATTGTTTTCAAGACCCTGGAGGGCACCAGAATTGATGAGGTTGCTTCTATTAAGTGCACAGTGGTTTGGCCGGACCATCATCTCGATTTCTCCTGTCAAAAGCAAAAGCTTGTATCCTACCCTGCCATAGAGAGATCATCATAAAAGATTATCTTTCCAGTTTTTGACTACTGGGATGTTGTGTATAATGCAGTACATAAATCCACCCTTACCAGAGTAAACCCTTTTTTCACTCCTTCTTTCACCTCACCCTCGACTGTCCCCCTTGCAGTCACCACTGTTCCCTCAACACCTCCGTCTCACTTCCCTCTCATGAAGTTAGGCATCTCTCCCACTGTGCTTCACTTATCTCATAATTCTAGTTTGGAACAGTCCCCCATTATGTTAGCGCCTTTCTCACTTGGCCTCCTCCCCTAATTACTCCATATGTAACTCTGACATCTGCTCTTTCCCTGTCCCCCATACAAAAGCAGCTGCACATCAGCCTGCTTTTGCCTTCAGAATCTTTTAACTTTGGTCCAGCTGTGCCCCTGCTATATACACTCTGCCACTTCTCCTTCAGCTTTAAACACCCCCTTCCTCAATCTCTTGATCCATACCTGCAACTGTGACTGACTCCTCCTGGTATTCTTTCCTTCATTAGTCTCCTTATGTCAGCTCAACTTGCTTTCCTTTGTTATGCACAGGGTTACCCAATCTACCCAGTTAATCACATGTTGTAACATGGCTCTGGACACAGTAGTGAAATGGAGCTCATGATTGGCGCAAACGCGTCACCTGACTGACTGCCAGTGGTGATTAAGCCAGCAGTACCGCCCGCTATGTTAGTACCTCAAGTGTCCACTGGGAAGGCGACCATTAATGCCCGCTTGCATAGTACCGACAGTATCCATCAGCCAGAGGGTACAGCATTGGGACGGCAATGAGGACTGTGGAGGGTGAAGCAAGTGCAGTACTGAGAGCGCGTGTGCCTCATTATACTCTACTACCTTGCTATTGGTTAAAAGCCAGGACCGTGTTCTTCACTGAAGGGTTTTTGCTTTCCTTTTCTACATGTAGCCAAGATATTTTGTTTATATATATCCTACTGTATCGGTGGAATCTGTAGACTGAACAGTCACGTTGGAAGTAAGAGCTTAGTGGCTTACCATCCTGTCTTTGATTCCCCTCAACTTCCCTCTGGCTCTGTGCAGTCGGAGAAATAATGTTTTAATTCTGTGGAACACAGTTTTACATCTGCGCACACTAGTGGTAAGGATTAGCACTAATCCATTTGTCCTCTCACTGTAGTACCTAGTGCTATGACGCACCCTCGGATACATGTTTGGCGACTGGACACCACAACCCCATAACATCAGCTGTGCAGCGCGATTAATGATCGCTTCAGTTTCTGTGGTGTTCCGAGTTAGACTGCGATGTGCACAAAACAGTCCTTGCGCTTGCCATGTTACAACGTTAATCACCTCCGGCATCGGTCTCTGAGTGATTAATGCTCAGCGATGGTTGGAACCCTCGGCACTTCGGCCTCGCGGCACCAACCTCCGACCAGCGGGCATTAATCTACCGGTAGAGCCCTCCTCTGTCAGTGATTAATGCTTACTTACACACCACCACAGCAGGTGCCTTGCATAGTTAATTTTGCATTTTGCACACTGCTGCTTCTGCCCCTTTATTGTCCTTTCTCATTTTGCTGCTTACAGCTATTGCTCTGCTGTAGTTGTAAGTGTAATGTACTGTACCTTTGTTTTTATGTTTCTATTGCATTGTTTACCATTAATTGTCATTATAAAATGGGAATTAGAACCCTAGCAACTTCATTAGTTTAAACACTTCACCTGACTATTACTCTCCGGTATATGCCCAGTTCATTACTAACCTACCCTAACATACCTAGCGACAGCATAGCTAGCCACTTTCCAAACACAAAATCATACAGTAGGGCAAGGGTTTCTTTAAAAAAAATGTACTTCTCAAGTTCATTCAAAGTCATTTGTCCTTTACCAAACTCACATATTCTACCTAGCATCAACCTAACTAGAGAAAAAGAAAAACCTTTTCCATAACTAAGAAAACATTTTCTTATCACATCTTTATTTATCCTCCACAGTGGAGTGGTCCCCACGATCTCCAGCCACCGACACCCACACCCCCGGACCCGGTTGTATGCATGGCCCACCCAAACCCACACACTCAGAAGCAGGCTTTTATCACTCTGCACCCCTGGTTAGGTGCCTTTCTCGAGTCTGGGAGTGCAGGGCTCGGCCATCAGCCACAGAGATCACCTCCCACTATATTCCACTATTACTTTTTCCCCATGGGAGTCGGACGTGCAATGGCATCAGAGCACGTAGTGCTGACACCTGCCACTCTCCCCCCATCTATGCATGCCACTGCAGTGTGGCTGGCCTCTACCAGTCACTACTGCAGCATGGTGCGATGTTCTCTGCCCACCCCAGAGGAAAGAGAGCAGTCATTGGATGCTCAATCCTTCCTCTCCCCTGCCAGCCCCTGATGGCCTGAGTCCGTTCGTGAACCTGGGTCACCGGTGTGGTGCAAGGTGTGGCATTCAGCACCTCAGCCCTCAGTGCCACCGTGCCAGCAGCCAAAGAAAACATTTTCCATTTTATAAGTGCAATAATCCACTCCAGTGCATGGGTTTCTTGAGAATTAATGAACTTCCCACGTGCATTGAAAGTCACTCAGCTATTGGCCTTGCGCCTTCCTATTTACCGGGAGTGTGCATTCATTCTGTAGAAACGCATGCCCTGTTGTGGGTTATTGCTTACTTAATTGCTGTATTTTACATCATTGCAACTGTTGTCATGTTCAGTATGCTATGTACCTTTATTGAATTCTGCTTACATATTTTGTTGCTTATACGCACTTTTTCACTGCAGTCATTAGTGTGATGCACTGTAGCCTTGTTTTTAAATTTCAGTTTGAATTGTTTTCCATGGATTGTTGTTAATTGCTGTGTTTTACCTCAACACTGCTATTTTAAGTATGAAATATTATATACATTCATAAAATAGGTAGGGAAAATGCTGCATCTTGATTGGTCAGGACCCATCCCCAGGTGTGCATTTCTAGAGTTTTCTGGTAATCAGGATGCAGTTTAAAAAAAATATATATTTCTGGCAACTATGTTACTACTGTAAAATAAAGTCAATACCCATAACTTGCTCTAACCCAATAAGTAACATTTCCATTCACCTTTAGAAATAGCTCTCCCCAAACTGCAAATAAGGAACATGTGGCAAATTTAAAAAAAAAAATGTTTTTTAAAACAAGTTAACTTTTCTATAATTTCCTGGCATTTATTTTCAGGCATCTCATCTATGGCCCTGAGTTCCTGGCATAATGCTTACATTGGATGCTCAATCAAATACATAAAATACATATAGGAAGGCAGTATAGTACAGTTGTTTAAGGCTCTGAGCTGCAAATCTGGTGACATCCAGCAAACCAGACCTGGGTTTGAATCCCACAGCTTTCACTTGAATACTGTGTGACCCTGAGCAAGCCACTTAACTTCCCTGTGCTCCCAGGTTGCACCTGTAAAAAAGCTTTCAGTATAGTGTGCTACTCCTGGTTAAGCAACAAAAAAAAAATAAAATTCTGGTGGCAGACCACGCTGCCCCACATGCCACCCATGCTGCCACTGCTATCGCTTCTGTCTCCTCTCCCTCTTTGAACTGCTTCTCTGTATCCAGTCCAGGCACCCAGTGGCTTTCGCAATTTAAAATAAAAGATGAAACAATGCTGTCAGTCAAAAGCACTGAACACAAATCCTGAAAGCAAAAGTTGCACTTTTAGTAACGTCCTGTCAAAGCCATAAATGGTAGTGGCTTTCATTTAAATCACTTGGGATACAATTGAAAGCCACGGACAGAATCAGTCTGCAGCAAGACTTTGTGTCTGGGGGAGTAATGCAGAGGCCATGAAAAAATGTCAAAGCCACTGCTGTCAACAATACTTTGTGTACCAACCTGTAGCAAGATTTGTGTGTGTGTGTGCACATGCGTGTTGAGGGGGCAATGCAGAAGACATGATGAAAAAAGTCAACGCCATGGCTTTCAGCAAAACTTTGTGTGTGTGTTGGGGGGGCGGCGATGCAGAGGACATGGAATGAACAACTGCCTCTAGTGGTAAAGACAAGACCTACAACTGCAAGCAATAGGGACTACTTTGTCAAATGGGGGAAAAAACAGTGTTTACTAAAGTTCATCTTTATATACTTTTATTTTTATCTGGTTACATTTTTTCCTATTACATTTTTCCTCAAAACCCATTTTTATAAGTGCAATAAGGGACTTCAGGGTGTGGGTTGAGTGTCTGATAAATGCACTTCACAGGAGCACCTTGGGTTGTGCATTTATCAGACAATGACCCACACCCCAGCATGACTTATTGCTTACTTACTGTACTAATGTTATCATTGCATTGAAATGTTCCCCATTCCCCCTCCCCAGGACACATCTGGAAATGAGCTGTTACTAGCTCAGTATACCTTTCCTGGTTAAACTTTTGAAATAAGATATATAAATATGTGAAGCTTTAGTATAGGCCTCCACCTTCCTCACATCTCTAGCAGATGTCTTTGAAAAAGTGTTTTCATATTTGACAGTGATTGAATTACATGTAGAAATGTCTCAGTTGAAATTGAAACTGCAAGTGCTATACAGACATGTTATACTCTTAAAACATTGGACTATTGTGTTTCTGGAGTGGTCATTGGTGGACAGATTCTCTGGGAAGGACTTGTTTGCTGGATTGATCGACTGAAAGGGTTTCCTGGTGTGGAGGTGCCAGGTCGGTGCTCCTCCTTGATGACTCAATGGCACTGGCTGGTGGGTAGGTGCTTGGGCTACCTGAGGCCTCTGAGGTCTCCTGATGGAGGTTGGAGGTCCGGAGGTTCTAATTTGGGGGAGTACTGGTCTGGAGTGCCCTGCATTGGGGGAGACCTTTGATATCAACAGGAAATAGCAGCAGTGAGAGGGCTGCTATTGTAAGGATTCAGGTTCAATATTCTATGGAGTTTATTGCTCCAAATCCAGTTCCAAAACAGAGGATGTGTGAGAACTGGATAAGCTTGGGCACCACATTAGTTCAAATTGAAAATTCTGGCTACTGAATCCAAGCTGGTAACTGTTCTACTGTTCTACTGGAAGTGAACTGTTGTGACAAGATTGGCTTGGACATGATGTAAGATCTAATCTCTAGGAGCTCACTGGAGGAATTCCTTGCTCCATTGTTTTGTTATATTGTGGTCCAGTTTATCATCAGGTACTATAACAATTTTATTTCTAGAGGCAGTGAGAGATCCTTGATGGTTTTTAACATTTATTAAACACACTTTTTGTGGCAGTGAGAGGGCCACTCTTTGGACATTTCTGCAAGGGTTAGATGAGAGCTACCCTTGTTTAAACTCTACACGACTTGGCAAAGATATCATACCATATTTTATTGGACATTAATAATTAATGAATTTAGAGCTGTGCCTGTCTTAATTTTTGATTGTTTGATAGGAGTTTTAAACTTTGGGTGGGTTGGGATTGTTATTGACTTAATTATTTGGGGTGGGTTGGGTCTTTGTTTCTTGGTTTTCTTTATTTGTGTTTTATAATGTGTTGGAGAGGTTTAGCGACAGTCAGACACTATTCCCCCACCAGGCCCAGGGAACTACATCCATTTGAATGCCCCCTGTTATCATCTGACACCTATTTTAGGTGCTGTGCCTTGGGTATACTTAAGGGGCACAAAAGAAGGGGGAGATCTGGGCCTGGTGAGGGACAGGAAGGGGGAGGGCTGATTGGGGTCATAGAGTCCTGGGGCAAAATGGAGTCAGGAAAGAGGTTTTTCTTGTCTTGTCCTCATACCCAAGGGCTCCGACATTAGCGGGCAGGTGCCGGGGTCTTCCCTGATGGCTCATCCTGCCTTGGCGGTGTAATGCAATGCTAGATCTATTAAAAACAAGACAGCTATTATAGATGATCTTGTTGGATCAACTGATCTGGCTTGCATCACTGAGACCTGGCTGGATGAAAATGCAGGCCCTTTATTGGTTTTGGCCACTCCAGCCGGGTTCTCAGTGATATACCATCCAAGGTTGGATCATTGGGCGGGGGTGTGGCCATTATATTTAAGACTGAGCTGGGCCTTGTGGATGTGCCATTGGGAAGTACCAGATCCTTCGAATATATCCTGGGAGAGGGTGTAGGCTGCGGGATTCTCCTCATCTACCATCCACCAGGAGATGGAGGTGAATTCCTGCAGGAGTTAGCAGACTTCATTGTCGACATGTGTTGATGTCCCCCAGATGGATTGTTCTGGGGGACTTCAATGCCCGGTCGATGAAGAACTCTTGTCTTTTGGTCAAAATCTCCTCCAGCTGATGCCGATGCTGGGCCTCACACAGGTAGTTACCTCCTCAACCCATGTAGGCAGTCATTCATTGGATCTGATTTTCCTTTTGGGTGTGGAGATAGCTGATTTGGGGGTGGAACCAGTCAGCTGGTCTGACCGTCACACCATAAGGTTCAGCTTCAGGGTCCCCCCTAATAGGTCTGCCCCTATGGAGATGGTTCAGTACCACCCTTTAAGGGGGATTAAGCCCAGTAACCTATCGGTGGTGCTGTACCTATCGGGCTTGTCAGGTGAATGCATGAGTTCAGATGGTCTTGTACTAGCCTACAGTAAGGCAGTGGGAGACGCTCTGGACAAGATTGCTCCTGTTCATGTCCAACCCCTCACCCTTCACCCAAGGAGCCCTTGGTTTGATGGCTCCTTGAAGGAGTTGAGGTGAGTTGGCCGAAGGATGGAGAGAGCCTGTTGGAGGGCCAGCCATGATGCTGACAGGCTTAGGTTGATGGCACATTATGATAGCTATCAATCAGAAATCACCTGTTAGAAGGCAGAATTCCTGTCCAGGGAGATTTCTGCTGTGCAAAATCGACCGGCTCAGCTTTTCCGGACTGTTGACAGATTGTGCAATCCAATCTGTCTCCAGCCCAGAGAAGCTTTTTCTCAGTTAAGATGCGAGGAGTTCACTCAATTTTTCGCAGATAAGGTTGTCAGCATCAGGTCTGGCATTGGTCCGGTCTCTCCCAAGAGGGACTGCAGTGATCAACAGGAGGTGGCAGGCACTCAGTCTGTCTAGTCAGATTTTTGCCTGCCAGAATTCATGGACATTGTAAAGACCATCCAAACATTGTGCCCAACCAGTTGTAGTTTGGATCTGGACCCTACACCCCTCTTAGTGGGATGTGTAGATGTTATCTGCCCGATCCTAGCTGAAATTGTCTGGAAGTCTTTGGAGAGTGGGGTCTTTCCTGACTCCCTCATGGAGGCGGTCGCTTGACCAGTCCTTAAGAAATCCTCCTTGGACCCAGACTGTCTAGCTAACTACCGGCCTATCTCTAACCTGCCATTTGTTGATAAGGCTATTGAAAAGGTGGTTGCATTGCAATTGGATGATCATCTTACAACATACAATGTTTATGATTCTCTCCAATCTGGATCAGGAAGAAGCATAGCATGGAGACTGCTCTTGACCAGGTATTGAATGACCTCCTAATGGCAAGAGATTGAAAGGCACGTACCATTCTGGTCCTTCTTGATCTCTCTGCTGCATTTGACACTGTAGACCATGGTGTGCTACTGGAGCACCTGTGGCTTTTTTGTGGCTGTCTGGAACAGTCCTCAAATGGTTCCATTCGTTCCTCACGGGCAGGTTTCAGAGAGTTGCCACTGAAATTTATTCCTCTGGTGCTCACTCCCTGCCTTGTGGGGTGCCGCAGGGCTCCACTTTGGCCCCCATGTTGTTTGCAGCATACATGCTGCCATTGGGAGATATCCTCAGGTGCTACAGTCTGAGTTTTCACTGCTATGCAGATGACACTCAACTGTATATGCCCCTTCTGCCCATTCAGAATGATGCACTTTCCATGCTAAATAATTGCCTTACTGAAATCAGAACTTGGATGAGTTCTAGCTTGTTGAGACTGAATCCAGACAAGACTGAGGTGTTGGTAGTGGGCCCAGGTTGTCCGGGGGTGGGTCTGGAGGGCTGGACAACCATCAGGCTTGTTGCTTGGTGGCACACAGCTCACTACCTCAGACTGGGTGCGAAACCTGGGTGTTATTTTTGATGATGATTTGACTCTAAGGCCTCAGGTTTTAGCTGTTGTTAAATCATCTTTTTATCATCTCAGGAATGTCACCTGGGTGAAACACCTGGTTCTCCCAGATGATCTTCCAACATTGGTCCATGCCTTTGGCACTACCCATCTTGATTACTGCAATTCTCTCTACCTAGGGCTACCAGGGGTTGATATCCGCCACTTACAGCTGGTGCAGAATGCAGCTGCCAGGCTTTTGACTGGGACTTCTAGGACCAGTCATATTACACCTGTGCTCCGCGAACTGCACTGGCTGCCTGTTCAGTGGCAGATCACCTTTAAGGTTGGTTTGCTAACCTTTAAAGCCCTACATGATCAGGGATCCGGCTACCTGCAAGATCTCCTGGTACCCTACTGCCCCCTCCGCCACCTCCATTCCACCAATGAGGGATTGCTGGAGATTCCCAGTGTTCGACTGAAGACATCTGGTTCTCGAGCTTTTTCCTTCTCGACACCGACCCTGTGAAATTCTCTGCCTCGTTGGTTGAGAGAATGCCTGACCATTGATAGGTTCAAAATTGAACTAATAGCTTATTTATTTAACCTAGCCTTTCCAGAATATGGATAAACAGACTTACGGTTTAATTTGATTTATATTGGCTGTATTTGGTTTTGTGTAAAGCACTTTGGCTTGGAAAGGCACTATAAAAATAAAATTTGACTTGACTTGACTTGGGGGTCTGCATGGAGCTCATAGCTTGTGAGAGGAATCAAGAAATGCAAATTATTGGTATATGAACTAAAATGAGTTTGTACTTTTCTGCTGTTGTTTAGGTTTCAACTAAGAGGTAGCATCTCATTTACAGAGGTGTCCTGCTTTTACCCGCATTTTCAGTTGGAAGGATTAAAGTACAGGGAGATCATGTGAGAAGCAACATGGTCTAGTGAGCAAAGCACTGGTTTGGGAAGCAGGACAGGCAGGAGACTCTGATTCAAAGAGCCCCTGACACCATTAGAAAAACTTGAAAACATTTGGGATTTAGACACAATTCAATTTATAGTTCATATATTTTCTATAATTCTGTCTCTTTTGTCTTTATTACGGATGACAGTTGTATGAAAGAGGATTGCTATCCCATAGACTTTATCTGCTGTTTCTACTTCCCTACACATGACATCATAATACCCTGTTTATGGCATCATAATTATCTCCACAGTAACAGACTATGATGTCATACACAGAACTGTGATGTCAGGTGAAGTCAAGAAGCCAGAACAGATAGGGCAGTGATCCTGTTTACATGCAAATATTCTTAGTAATAAAGAAGGAAGCATAAGAATGAAAGAAAAATATAAAATATATGATGAATTGTGTCTAAATTTTTCATTTTTTCAAAGTTGTCTCAGCAGCATCAGGGGCTCTTTAAATCACACACTACAGCCATCCACACATAGTGTGACCTTGTGCAAATTATTTAACCTCTCTGTGCTTCAATCCCCCCAGCTGTAAAAATTTGCAAAAGCAGGACCTCCACTTTCTGAGAAGGGCTTAGTAGGCGTCCAAATGTTTCTTTTAGAACAGTCCTGGAAGCATGCCTTTGCAGTGGCATCTTCACTGCTCTGGACCTCCCTACCAAAATATCTGAGGAAGGCCCTCCTCAGTGGAGTAATTTAAAAGGGGTCTAAAATTTCATAGGTATAAACTGGCTTTCCCCTACTGAGAGTTATCTGTGTCGGGGGGGGGTTATATTATATTCTGGGAATTGTACAGTTTTTATTTATTTATTTGCTGTGCTACCCACTCACTCAGCCAGGTTACCTTTCTTGTGTTCCTCTGTGGCTTAGTCCCCCCAGGGTGAGGCTGGTGAGTGGGGTTAGGGCACGATGTCAAGAGAGTGCCTCATTTTGTGGTGTGGGGCCTGCAGTGAGGGGTAAACTTCCTCCATTCTGTAGTCAGGGGTTGTTTTCCATTTTTGTTTCTTCTTATTCCCCTGGATGCCCATGGAAGCTTCTGAAGCAGATGCATGCAGCTGGGAGCTCCCTATGCATGCACACATGCAGATGCATGCAGCTGGGAGCTTCCCATGCATGCACACATGCAGATGCATGCAGCTGGGTGCTCCCCATGCATGCACACATACAGATACATGCAGCTGGGAGCTCCCCATGCATGCATACATGGAGATGCATGCAGCACATGCCACAGCACATCAGTGTCCCACCTTCCTTAGCCATAGCTCCTGCCTCCACCACCACCTGTGGTCACCCAGATAGCAGTACTGTGGCAGAAGTCAGAATTTTCCCTTCCCCAAGGTAGAGAGCATCCCCTGGGTCATTGGTATCACAAGCTGTAAAGCTACTGCTGCACCAGCGGACCAGCCTGTGCAATATGTTCATTATATGCATTATGTTCATTATACTTATTGTAGTTTTAGTTACTAAACAGGGTATGTCATGATATTGTAGAGATGTGCAGGAGCTGTTCTGTTTGTTATATTTATTCTAACTTGTAAGATACCCTAAACCTGTGGGATGTGGGCAAAACAACTAAAATCCACTTATTTACTTGTTGCATCTCAGCTGGGCTAACCTTGGTAAATAAATAGTAAAAATAAATTGTCTTACTCAAGATAACATAGTGAGTCAATGATTCTGCTGGGATTTGTGGAACAATTACAATTTCATACAATTGTGGGGTTCTTTCCACTGCTGCGCACACTTGTAAATGAAATGTTTACCTTAACAGTTTCTCCCCTGGCAAAAATCAATAGAAATACAATAATACAGGAAACCATTGGATCATGCTGCCTACCTGAAAACACAGTTCAGCCAGTGTTTATGTGGTGGACTCCACCTAGCCAAGTACAGGCTGCTGTGTCTGGAAACATGGAGGGTTTTGCTTCCTTTGACAGGGAGCCACCACAGAGGAAAGGAAATGGGAAGGACATAAATTAAACAACTTCTACTTCTGTTGGATCAAATTCAAGGAAACAAAATACTGGACCACTTCTCCAAGACAGTTTGTGATACACTGAAGGAATTGACATGGAAACAAAATGGCACTGTTTAATTGAAAATCCTACACCTAGTGACTAAGCCCTTAGTTTTTTCATAGTGCTAGGCCTTAAATTGTCCATAGTTTAAAAAAATACAATTATGATTGCTCACATTCTTTAGAACTGTCTGATGCAGCTGGTAGTTTGCTTATGCTCCCTTTTTTAAGTGAAAAGCAGACTGCCACCATACTGGTGTTACCAACAAAAATGTGTTTTGTTCACATTCCTTGATCAATTCCATTGCATCTTTCCTGGATTTGGGAACACCACCATCACCATCGGGACACAGAAGATGCAGTGGGAGGAGAGGAGACTACTGTATCATGAGTGCCTGCACAGTTTTGGGGTGTTCCTAACATTCAGGAAGCATGCAGTAAGAGAAGATCAAGGATTTGAAATGAAACAATGTTGAGTATAATTACACCATTAGCATGCATTTCACTTCTACTAAGAAAGGAAGCAGATAAACAACCAGCAATATCAATGAATTTTAGCACTCATAAATTATGTGTTTTCAACTAGAAATAATATAGTGAAAAAAGGGGTTGGCAGTGTCTCTTTAAACAGAAATCCCCTTCAGTTCTGAAAAACACATTTGTACAAATATGGAGTGCATAGGGATTTATTTATTTCATTTTTGGTAACCAGGCAAGTATACAAGGCAACAAAGTGCCTATTTTCAGGAATGACCTGGGGTGAACAGAGCATACAACAGGGCAAAATAAATATGTACAAGTTTGTGACAAAGCCGTATCATTAGACAACAAACCACAGTTACAGTACAAGGCACACTTACAAACAAAGCAATCTAATTGGACAACAAACTACAGTTACAATACAAGGCTCACATACATACAAACAAAGGTCTATACTGGCATGATGGTCTGCATCTGTCCAGGAAGGGAAACACGCTCCTAGGTGACAGGTTTAAAGGCTTCCTTGGCAAGCTTTTAAACTAGCCAAGGGGGGAGGTGCTGATAGGAAACAGGAAAGTTCAAGCCTCCCCCCACAAAGCATGGCAGGTAGTAGGGTAAACACTGAGGTACAGAGCTTGACAGAGGGCAGGACAGGGGTAAATGGAAAAATGGACAAGGGCAATAAGAGCAGGGATGGGGTTAAAAAGGATAAAGCCAACATTAAATGGAGGGCAATGAGTACCAATGCCCGTAGTCTGGGAAACAAGCTTCCAGAGCTAGTAGACCTGATGGAAGTGGAACACCTGGATATTGTGGCAGTCACAGAAACATGGTACACGGAGAACCATGACTGGGATGTCAACATATCAGGGTACACAATCTACAGAAGGGACAGGGAGGGTAAAAGAGGAGGTGGAGTAGCTCTTTACATAAGGGAAGGGATCAAAGTAACAGAACTAAAAGGTAAAGGGGGAAGACAAGAGGAACTCTGGGTCACATTGGAGACAGGAATGGCATCACAATCCACAGGGGTTGTATACAGACCCCGTCTCAAGGGGAGGAAATGGACAAGAAAATGATAGAGGGCATTCTCAAAATGGCTGAAAAAGGGGAGATACTGTTGATGGGGGACCTGAATATGCCAGATGTTAACTGGGCAACATGGACTGCAGCCACATCCAAGAGCAGGGTCATTCTCGATGCCCTACAGGGAGCATGCCTTAGACAGCTAGTGGTGGAACCCACTGGATGGAGCAATATTAGACCTGGTACTCTCAAATGGAGAGAGGATCACAAACTTAGAAGTCATGCAGACACGTGGAACAAGAGACCACTGCACAGTGTGCTTCACAATAAACACAACCATGGAGACAAGCCATACAAATACAAGGATACTGGACTTTAGAAGGGCTGACTTTGGCATAATGGGTGAATACCTGAGGAATGCATTAGCAAATGGCCAGAAAGGAGGGTGGAAGAACAATGGAGAAAATCAAACTGCCATCATGGAGGCAACAAGCCTTTGTGTGAAACAAATAAAGAAAACAAAGCGGAATAAAAACCACTATGGCTCTCAAAAAGAAGTGTCAGGGAAGGTTAAGGAGAAAAAGGCTGCATTAAAAAGTATAAGGAATCACAGACAGAGTACGACAGGAACTGTATCAATTAAAGCAGAAAGAAGTGGGGAAGGCAGTCAGAAAAGCAAAGGCCCAAACCTAGGAAAGATAGCTACATCAGTTAAGAAGGGGATAAAACCTTTATAGGTACATTAGGGAACATAGAAAGTTTAAGGGAGGATAGAGAAGATTAATAAGGAGAGGGAGGTGGGCAGAGGAGACAGTGAAAAGGCAGAGATAATGAATGAATACTTTGCTCAGTATTCACAAAAGAAGAAGAGGAGGAGTTACCTAAACCAAACAGTAGAAGCACTCTGGATAGTGGGGTTGATACCAGTCCATTTAAAGAAGAAAGAGTACTGAAAGAACTTCTAAAACTCAGGGTGGAAAAAGCAATGGGGCCTGACGGGATTCACCCTAGAATCCTAAAAGAGCTAAGGGAGGACCTAGTGACACCACTAACCACACTTTTTAACAAATCATGGGAAGATGGGGTGGTACCTGAGGACTGGAGGAGGGCAGATGTGATTCCCTTCACAAAAGTGGGAGCAAGGCAGAAGCAGGAAACTACAGACCTGTTAGTTTGACCTCAGTGGTAGGGAAAATGATGGAATCACTCTGAAAGAAAGAATTGTTGAGTACCTAGAGGCCAGCGGGGCACTGGACCCAAAGCAGCATGGATTCACAGCAGGAAGGTCATGTCAGACAAATCTAATTGATTTCTTTGACTGGGTGACAAAGTAATAGACCAGGGAGGGGCTGTGGATATAGCCTACCTAGACTTTAGCAAGGCATTTGACACAGCCTCACACAAAAGATTAATAATCAAGTTAGCCAGCCTGGGAGTGGGTCCCAGGGTGGTAGCCTGGGTAGAAAACTGGCTGCACAACAGGACACAGAAGGTAATAGTGAATGGAACACATTCTGAAGAAAGGGGTTACTAGTGGAGTACCTCAGGGCTCAGTACTGGGTCCAGTCCTCTTTAACGTCTTATAGGTGACATTGCAGAGGGTCTGGAAGGAAAGGTATGCCTCTTTGTGGATGACACAAAGATCTGTAACAGAGTTGATACACAAGGGGGGGTAGAAAGGATGAGAAGGGACTTGGCAAGGTTGGAGGAATGGTCAGACATATGGCAACTTAGATTTAATGCAAAGAAGTGCAAAGTAATGCACCTGGGAAATAAAAATCCAGGAGAAGAGTACACAATAGCAGGGGAGGTACTAGCAACAACAATAATGGAAAGGGATCTGGGTGTAGTCATATCAGATGACCTAAAGGTGGGTATGCAATGTGAGAAGTCAGTAGGGAAAGCCAGGGGGATACTGGGATGCATAGGGAGGGGCATCACAAGTAGGAAAAGGGAAGTGGTTATCCCTCTATACAGACAGTTGGTGAGACCCCATCTGGAGTACTGCTGCAGTTCTGGAGACCTCATCTACACAAGGACATAGACAGGATGGAAGCAGTCCAGAGGAGGGCAACTAAAATGGTGCAGGGTCTACATCAGAAACCATATGAAGAGAGACTGAGAGAGCTTAATATGTATACCCTTGATGAAAGGGGGACATGATAGAAACTTTTAAGTACCCTCAAGGAATCAACAAAGTCCAGGAGGGTAGCATCTTTCAGAAAAAGAGATGTGTAAGAACAAGGAGCACAATTTAAAGTTAGAGGGGATGGCTCAGGGTAATGTGAGGAAATTCTTTTTCACGGAGAGAGTGGTGGGCGATGGAACCGCCTTCCTGGAGAGGTTGTGGGGTCTAAAACAGTGGAGGAATTCAAACATGCATGGGACAGACATAAGGCAATTATAGTGGGGGGTTGCAGGAAATAGGCTGTTGGTTAACTAGAATCTGCAGCTTATCCAGTAGGTAGGGAAATGGGCAGACTGGGTGGGCCAAGTGGCCCTTATCTGCCGTCAAAGTCTATGTTTCTATGTAAAGCAATATAATTGGACAACAAAACTACAGTTACAACACAAGGCTCACATACAATCAAAGCAATATAATTGGACAAAAAACTGCAGTTACAATACAAGGCTCACATACAAAACCACAGCAGATCAGTAACAAGTGCAAGTAAATGATAATCATGGTAGTGCCTAAGGAGGGCCAGGTTAAAGGAACTGTGGGAATCAGAAAGTGTCACCAGGAGAGGAAGGCAAGGATGTATATTGGAAAGCATAGTGGGTACATGTAGTAACAGTTCATATCTCCATATCTGGTATTAAAGAATGCGTCCTTTTGACTATTGTCCAAAATATACAAAGACTTAGACATTACACATTACTGGGTACTATCCAAGATTTACAGAGTAAAAAGTTATATGTTGTCTGTCTAATCACTGCTAAATATAATACTGCAAGATAAACTATCTGGCCTGTCCAGAACAAATCTGTATGGGTGATCACCTCTTCTCTCATGTGATTTGTCTGGAAGCACTATGTTTCGTTGACAGTAAGTCTACCAACATCCACGACAGTGACAGCACAATGCTGACACTCGGTATTATACCATCAGTAACTGATGCGTTTTTCACCCCCCCCCCCATGCATTTAAAAATAATCAACTCCAGGTCAAAGTTGTTTATGGGAGCGGGCGCAGCACTGGGAGAAGCTGCATCAAGGAACCGTTGACCATTACAGCAACTTTTGCTATAATGATCTTTTTTGGGGTTTTGGGATTGTGGTGTCGCTGTACTGTGGGCCATTAGATTTGTTCAGAAGGGAAATTGTGTTAGGCTTTAACATTATGAACCACAAGTGCTGGTATGTTTATTTTTCAAAATGGGGAAATCAGTATGGCAAATCCAACTGATGAGCATTGCCAGTGTTATTGACTTACTAGTTTGCATGCCCGCCTCTGGGGCCAGAAGATTTGAAGTTGGTGGGTTCTAATCCCACACCAGAAACTTTGGCTAATACCCAATACTGACAGTTCAGTGCAGCACTAGCTAATATCCAATACTGATACTTCACTAGGTGGTGCTGCACCGTTGAGGTGCTGTTCACTGCATGAGCCATTAAAGGAGGCAGGAAATTTAGGTGAATTTGCAGCTTGTTGCAATGTTCCTATTTTTAGAAATTATATTTATACATCCGCCTCGTATGATCCATAATTAACTGTACCACAGTGACAGTTACAACTGTAAACTGTTTTTCATTGTGTATGTTAACACACCGCCACCGAGACCACTCTACGGTTTTAAGAATGGTCTTTGCGCATTCTTAGGGTATGAGAACCACAAACTGGAGGTGAGCAGTTATGATGCCGTAAGGATGTAAGTGAGACCATGCTTAGAACAGTAAGAGTGGCCTTGGCAGAGGTATTAATTAGGCAATAAGGCATGACCAAGGGTTATGTTAATGGTCTGTTAATCACCTTCTAGGGGTGTACTGTGGCACGAGGTGTAACCGAGTGCCACATGCCCCTAGAGGGTGATTAACAGTCCATTAACATAATCCCTGGGAGTGTCTTATTGCTATTATAATAAAAAATATTTTTAAACAGCGTTAAACCTTGCTCAGCATATAGTTAAACTCTACATGTATGTTAATAAAAGATTAACATAAGGTTGTTAGAATGTTTGCAGCCAATCAGAAAGCTCTATTTCTCAGACCCTTTTTATAATACATTATTGACTGAGCTTAATCAATACTATATTAAAATAAAAAAAAAATAAAAAAACTTCCCTGAACTGACCCCGAATTTCCAGGGTGGTTGCACATGAGACAGTCTTCACAGAATAAAACTGTCGCACATGCAAAGGAAAGGAGAGCTCTGATTGGTCAGGACAGCTCCATTGATCTATAAAGCTTTGATTATGTCACTTCATAGAGTCAGAACTATGACTATCAGCTGTTGGCCTCTCAGAACAGGGCCTAGAGTTTGGACTTCATGCAGTGACATTAGCGGAACTCCAAATTCATAGTTCCCTGCAAAGAACTGAACAAAATGTTGCCCATAAAATGAAAACAATATAAAACGCAGTTTGTCACTTTAACTTTGTTATTCTGCAGTTAAATATTAGTAATTTTGTGGGTATGAACATGAGTTCTAAAATATGAACACTCCAAGAAGCTACACATTAATAATTTCATGTTTCCTTAAACCTACTCCCCTCTTCCCATCTCTGGTGGCTGTCCAGTTGGAAGTCTAAGGTCCCACGGCACATAGTGTGGAAGTATGGGATTTTTTTAATTTCATAAAACAAAACAGGTACTGTACATCTGAAATGATCCATCAAACAAAACAAATAAGTGAGAAGAAAAGAAAACCTGCTTTTAAAGAAAACATGTTTTTTGCTGCTAAAAGAAAAGAAAACAGTGTAATGTATGGTAAGTGCCTATTAACCACCATAATCAGCAGTCACACAGCATTGTTATGCACTGTTTAGAGTTTTAAAAGTTGTTAACCACACTTTGGAACTTCTAAACAGTGGCATAACAAAAAAGAATGCTCCAGAGTTCCATAATTCTCACACATAGCACACAAACAGTGTTTTTTTGACCATACACTATAAAAGATGATGGCTGGAGATCGGGTGACAACCACGCTGAAATCACCTCTCATGGTTACTAGTGCTCTTGAGGTTTGCCATGTTGCCCTAGCAATCACTTGAGGTGATTACAGTGTGGTTATCACCCGATCCCCAGCCATTATCCTCTATGTACACTGGGGAGAAAACGAAGGTTGAAGGGGCAGATTAACAGGATTAAAACAAGGGAGAGATGGGCACAAGACCCGAGGGAGCAGGCTGAGGTACTAAATGAGTACTTCACCTCAGTTTTCACCAAGGAAAATGGGGGTAATGCATCATACATGGGAAGAGACAGTGATACTGAGGGGGGGGGCCCTTACCGATCTGCAGGTCTGGGGAGAGGGGGAGGCATCACTGGCAGGAGGGGGGAATGCTAAGCAGGGAGAAGAGGTAGCAGAAGTGGAAATCACAGCAGAGAGAGTGAGGGAAGCCCTCAGGTCCCTTAAGACCATGAAAGCACCGGGGACGGATAAATTGCATCCCAGAGTGCTGAAGGAACTTGCTGATGTCCTGGCGAAACCCCTGGCGGAGCTTTTCACCATCTCTCTGAGGACAGGGTGGGTGCCCCAGGACTGGAAGGTGGCGCATATAGTGCCTATCCATGAGGGGGTATCAATGGAGGTGGCAGAGAACTACAGGCCTGTCAGCCTGACATCGGTGGTGGGCAAGGTGATGGAGGGCATTGTCAAGGAGGGGCTGGGGGGGACCTGGAAAAGCCAGGGTGCCTGGACGATAGACAGCATGGATTCATCCCGGGGAAATCATGTCAGACAAACCTTGTGGAGTTCTATGACTGGGTGACGAGTGCCTTGGACCCGGGTAGACCAGTGGACATCCTCTTTCTAGACTTTAGCAAGGCATTTGACTGTGTTCCTCACAAGGGCCTGTTGGATAAGCTGGGAGAAATGGGGGTGGGGAACCAGATGACCAGATGGATATGCAATTGGCTCCAGGACCGGATTGGCAGGATAGTCTCATCCCCAAGGAGGGTCATTAGTGGGGTCCCACAGGGATCAGTCCTTGGTCCCCTCCTGTTCAATGCCTATGTTTCTGACATATGCACAGGTATCAGGAGTGAGATGAGTCTCTTTGGATGACTCAAAACTGGGGCAGTGGTGGATGGGGAGGAGGGGAGGGTGGCCCTACAGGGGGACCTGGAGGCTCTGGAAAGATGGTCTAGAAAATGGAAGCTGAGGTTCAATGCAGGGAAATGCAAGGTACTGCATCTGGGGGCCAGAAACCCAGGCCAAGTGTACACCCTGGGGAAATGCTACAAGTCTCAATGGCTGAGGGGACCTGGGGTGGGGGTGGATGTCAAGATGAACAACTCAGAGACTTGTAGGAGGGCAGCAGCCAAGGCCAACAGGATGCTGGGATGCATCGCTGGGGATCACCTCAAGAAGGAGGAAGTGATACTCCCTCTGTGTAACTGCTTGGTGAGGCTGCACCTGAGTACTGTGTGCAGTTTGGAGGCCACACTTAAAGAGGACATTAAACTCCTGGAGAGGGTCCAGGGAGGCAACCAAAATGATTTGGGGCTTGGGGACAGGACCTATGAGGAGAGGCTCAAGAGCTAAATATGTACACACTGAAAGAGAGAAGGGACCGGGGGGACATGATAGAGGTCTTCAGGTACATGAAGGGGGTAAATAGGGGAGAAGCAGTCAGGGTGCTTCGAAGGAAGGAGGAGGGAGCCACTAGAGGGCATGGGTGGAAGCTGGAGGGGGAAGATTCAGGGGAGAAACGAGGAGGTGCTACTTCACTGACAGGGTGGTGGAGCCATGGAATGTGCTGCCTAGGGGGCTGGTGGAGGCAGAGATGGTGGAGGGGTTCAAGAGGGGGTGGGACAGGTATGGGGAAAGGGTTCTGGAAGCAAACTCCAATGCAGTGAGAATATCTGGAACTGGGAAGGGAGAAGCCAGAGAAGGCGAGGGGGGCAGCAAGGTCAGCTCCCAGGGTGGGGGCTGACCAAACGAGCAGACGTGAAAGACCGTTAGGCCTATTCTGCGGGCATTTTAGTATGTTAGTATGTAATCCCACTGTTGTGATGTCAGAACCTTATAAACCTATCTCATCTATGTCATAGCAGTGGCTTTACAAAATGGAATGCCAGTGTAATTCAGTATTCTACACACCCAGGATGTGATTGTTAGCCTCAGTACAGTATTCAAATAACATTCCAGTTGTCTCAGTTTGCTGTTACTGAGTCTAGGAATCTCTATGTCTGATAGAGATTTTAACTCTGGTGCTATTTTGACCCACTGTCATTCAGTCCGTGTGTCCTAATAAATTGTTTTCCTACACAGTCATGTCACTGTAGTGCAGATTCATTAATAAGGTAAGGCTAAATTACTTGTGTTGGGGGGGGGACTTCTCATGTCAAGTCCTACACATTATAAATGACAATGCCCGATGTACAGGTGATAACCATGGTGTAATCAGCTCTCGTGGTTGCTAGGGCAATTGTAAACCTCTCAAGCTGCACTCTCGAGGTTTGCTGATGCCCTAGCAACCACTCGAGGTGATTATACCATAGTTAGCACCTGTACATCAGGCATTATCCTCTATATCTATACTTCTGGTAGCACATCAAAACAAAGAAAAAGAAAACCTGGAAAAACTCCTTCAGCAAACCCTGCAGTCATTTATTAATCCAGGTCACTACTGGGGTATGTTAGTTTTGTAGCCTATCCAACTTTAAGCTTTTCAAAAAGTATAAGACACAACAGACAGAAGTGGGACCACAAATTCTGCGGTGCTGGTCAGGTGCACAAAGGAGTATGGTAGTCAGCCCTACAAACCAAAACACAAAGCAACAAAGTCCTCATGCACTTGCAGAGAAACTGACAAATTTCAGCTAGCACACTACCTCAAATGCAAAAGGTGTTATTTATTCTGAAATTTAAAGAGCAAACAAAGTGTTGGTGCAGGCTGAGTTGTCTTGGGGCAAGAGTGGTGTGCAGCTTAACCTGCACCATCACTTTGCTTGTTCCTTACAGTTTAGAATAAATAGCACCTTTTGCATTTTGGCCTCAGTGTTGGCTGAAATGTGTCAGTTTCTCTGTGAGTGCACAAGGACTTTGCTGCTTTGTCCAAAAGTGTAAGTGTGGAAGTATGGGATTTTCCTTTGTGTCTTGACCAACATTTCTCTCTGTCAGTAAAACAGCTTCAGGAAACTCACCCCACCAGGATGTCCCTTGAAAATTAACTCTCCCAGTACAGTGTGCCTTTCCAGATTAAAAATTCCAGATAAAAATGTACCAATTGATATAAGACATTCTTTGAATCTGAGTTGTAAAAAAGGCTGTTTCAACTTACAGCATGTTGTTCTTAATCAGATCAGAGTAAATCATTGTAAGAAGTTGTAATATCTTGTGTAATTATATATGTGGGTGTATTTTATGAGAGAATATTGTGTCCCCTGTGCAGAGCATCATGCAAAAGGAATTTTGCCATAAGTGTTTCTCCAGAATGAACAAAGAAATTAAAAAATATTAAATTCCCTGAAGGCTAACAGTAACATTGCCATTTACTTGAGGAAATGTAAATATTGCCAGTGCCATTGTTAATCACTTGCTCACTACTTATACATCCATTTATTCACTGGAATCAGATACTTTGTACAGGCTTTGGTTACCAAGGAGCTCACCCTCCTGTTACCATGGAAATGGTTACTGATTTATGCAGTTTTATCTTTCCCATATACAGTATGCTGTACTAAGATGATAGTAGTTGACTACAAAATTACATATACATGAAACAACATTGCAATCAATGGTAATTTTATGCGAACACCTTATAAATTAAGGCAAACATGACAATCTGTCTTGTGAACTTGGTATTCACAGTTAGAAGATATGTATAAACTAAGAGCAGTTAATTTTAGACACAGTGTCTGATTTATAATGAATGGTAATTCAGATCTGGGAGGAAGAAATTTATATACTTCTGTTATAGCCGTGTGGCTATAAATAAAATAGCTTATATAAAGCACTGACCTTGGTATTACCAGCGCTTGTCTACAATTTAACAAATGGAAAAGTTCTGGATATTGGAATACAAAGTTAAGTTTTAATATATTCTTTGTAGGAACACTATAGTTATTTTACTTTTAGTAAAAAGAAATGCAATGATACTGTTGATAATTGCACCAAAAAGTTATAAAAATGTACATCGGGAGAGAAAAACAATTAGATAATATCTAAGTTATGGCCTAAAGTAAATATACATTTTGACTTAATAAATATTCTTCTTCCATAGATACATTTTTGATTGATTATTGATTTAATCATGTGCACATTCCATTGTATGTTAGATCTTTATGGATGCATCAGTTTTGACAATATAAATGTTGATTATCAGTAAACAGTTGGCAATCCTAAGTGTATAAGCCAGAAATTGTTTGATGGAAAATATATCTATTTTAATTATTGGCACTTTGGGAACACAGTACATGTGAAGCATTAAATAGGGGTAGTTTATTTCTGTATTTGTTCTTTCATTAACCTGTATCTCAAAATCCTTTCCAAAGAACTGCAGGAAGGGAGTCCCTATGCAGAGCAAGGGAAAACAAAGGCAAGAGCAATGGGCTATTAACAAGTGCAAACTGCGTTACTGAGACTTGGGTGGGTGATGACAATAGCCCTGACCTGATGGCCTCTGTTCTCCCTGGTTATTCGGTCTTGCATTGCCTGTGGAGGGACCATAGAGGGGATGAGGTGGCCACTGTTTTAGATCCACCCTGGGCCTCACTGCATTCCCAGTGAGAACATCAGGGTCCTTTGAATGTGTGGTTTCCAAGTGCACCTTTGGAATCAATGGCAGGATAGTCCTCATCCACTGGCCTCTGGCGGGGTGGGGTCTCTTCCTGCAGGAGTTGGCAGACTTCATCACTGTGCAGGTGTTGGAGTCCCCCAGAATCTTGGTCCTGGGGGATTATAACACCTGGGTCGTGAGGAATCCTGCCATTTTGGGCAAGAGCTCCTCCAGCTGATGAATCTGCTGGGATTGTCTCAGGTGGTTACCTCTAAAACGCACATACATGGCCACATTCTGGACTTGGTCTTTTCACTCGGACTTGACATTATGGCAGTCAAGATTGATCCAGTCTGTTGGTCAGTCCATCATGCTGTTGAGTTCCTGTATGGGGCCCCCTGTCAAATAACCCCTTCTACGGAGGCTATCCGATGTCATCCAAAAAGTAAATTGGGTCCTTGCCAGCTCCAGGAATCACTGGATGTCTCAGACTTGCTGCTAGCCTGTGCTCAGGGTTCAGAGGCTGGTGTTGAGGCCTGTAATACCACCTTGACCAACACCCTGGACCTAATTGCACCTTTCCACATTCGCCGCTTGACCTCCCAATGTTGCTTACCATGGTACTGTGTTGAGCTGCGTCAGTTGAAGACTAAGAGGTGTAGGTTGGAGAGTACCAGGAGGAGGACACGCTGAGGGGGACATGGTGGTGCTGAGTCTCCACTAACAGGTGTATCAGTGAGCAATGGAACTAAAGAAGATAGAGTTTTTGTCTTGGTCAATTGCAGCAGCAGGGAATTACCCAGCTGTGCTTTTATGCGCTGTAGACAGCTGGCTGAACCTCTCCTGTCTGCAGTCCAGGACAACATGTTCCGTAAAAAGGTGCAAGCAGTTTGGGCATTTCTTTGCTGACAAGGTGTCCTCTATCAGGATGAGTATTGTCTCCTCTTGTCCAGTTTTTGCTGGAGGTGATCGGTTTGTTGGTGGAGATCGTTTTCCAAACTGGAGTGAGTTTCGGCCAATTTTGGCAGTTGAGGTCCTCTGTGTGCTCACCAGCATGTGTCCCACTAGTTGTGCCTTGGACTCAGATCCAACATGGCATGTCATCAGCTGCTTGGATTTTTTTGGGTCCAGTGTTTGTTAAGTTTATAAATGGGTCTTTAAGTGAGGATACTTTTCCTACGACCTTGAAAGAGGCTATAATGAGACCTGACCTTAAGAAACCAACTCTAGACCCTGATGTTCTCTTGAACTATAGGCTTATCTCTAATTTTCTATTTTTGAGGAAGATTATTGAGAAGGTGGTGGCTTTACCAGCTGGTTGAGTGTTTGGAGAGTCTGTCCATTTTTAAACTTCTCCTGTTGGGGTTTCAGCCCGGCACAGCACGGAGATGGCCTTGATCAGGTTGGCACATAATCTCTTCATGGCGAGGGACTGAGGGCAATGTACCATCTTGGCGTGCTTGGATTTATACTCAGCTTTTGACATGGTAGATCATGGGGTGCTATTGGATCATCTGCAGAACTATGTGGGTACTACTAGTGCAGTTTTATGCTGGTTTAGCTTATTTAACTGGGAGATCACAGTGTGTTGTCCTTGGGGAATTTTTCCTCTGGACATTTTGTGCTGCCTTGTGGTGTTCCGTAGGGTTCTATTTTGGCCCTGCTGTTGTTCTCGATGTACATGTCTCATTAGGAGAGATCATTAGGTGGTACAATCTGGGGTTTCACTGCTATGCGGATGACACCCAGTTGTGCCTGACCTGTGCCCTGGTGACCTTTCTGCCTCAGGTACACTGAGGCAGTGTTTGGCTGAGATAAACAACTAGATGTCTGCAGACTGGCAATATCTCAATCCTGGCAAATCAGAGGTTATGGTGATTGAGCCTGGTCATGGTGATGCTTTGATTGACGGGAAGTTACTCACCCCAGCTGTTGGTGGGCAGCCCCTGCTGAAGGTACGTGCGGTGAAAGGTCTTGGTGTTTTTCTAGATAACTGACTGACCCTTGAAAAACAGGTGTCATTGATGGTTCATTCCAGTGTCTTTCTTCTCTGGAATACCACCCAGATCCGGCTGTTCTTGACACCCATTGACCTGGCTATGGTCATCCATTCCTTTGTCACCAACAGACTTGATTACTGCAACACTCTATACCTAGGGTTGTATCGAGGTTTGATGCATCACTACAGCTAGTGGAGAATGCTGCAGCCAGGATGCTGATGGGTGCCTCTTTGAGGGATCATGTCACTTCTGTTCTGTGCATTCTGCACTGGCTGCCTCTGAGTTCATGCATCACCTTCAAGAATTGTTTGTTGACAAACAAGGCCCTACGTGTTTCGGGACCTGACAACCTTAAAGAGCTCCTGGTGCCGTATCAATCTCTCTGCCCCCTACACTCCGCTGATGCTGGTTTGCTTGTGGTATCTTCTTCTCACCTCAAGAGATCAGGTGACAGAACTTTTGGTACTGCTACACCAGCAAGGTGGAATTTTCTTCCACCTTATGTATGCGTAGCCAGCTCAGTGGAGGCCTTTAAAGCCTCTTTAAAACTCTTATTTTTGAAAAAGTCTTTTATTTTATT
The DNA here is from genome assembly GCA_016271365.2 of Neoceratodus forsteri. Taxonomy (NCBI): domain Eukaryota; kingdom Metazoa; phylum Chordata; order Ceratodontiformes; family Ceratodontidae; genus Neoceratodus; species Neoceratodus forsteri. Next base: position 409,525,358 of record CM028137.1, read on the forward strand.
TAGATTCTTGAGGGTATTGTTTTTATTGTAAAGCACTCTGAGCCCTCGGATAGGGCGCTACAAAAAATTTGCCTTGCCAACCCTGGAGAAAAGTTGTATTTTGAAGAGGGGCTTGAAATAGTTCTTGTAGGAAGTGCAGTGAGGAGGCAAGATTGGTTAATTAATTAATGACTGCCTGAGTGGAGGCAAGGTAAAAGAGTTGATTAAGAATAGGTCAGAGCCAGGCCAGCCCAGTGGTGCTGAGGGTTGAGGTGGTGGATGCCACGCCTCACATCACGCCGGCAACCCAGGTTTAAGAGCAAGCACAGGTCGTTGGTGTTCAGTGGGGATGGGGAAGGATGGAGCACCCTAGGGCTACTCTCCTCCCCCGGGGGGGCATCTCTCATCCCACAACTCTGGCAATCCCTGGCAGAGGCTGGGGATGATGCAGAGTTCGGGTGCAGCTTGCAGGGGATCAGAGCTCAGCGGATGTCTTCCAGGTGCACACAGGAGCGGGCACACGCTGGGCTGGACATCATTGAACGTCTGAGCTCTGGGGCGGAAATACAGGAAAAATTCCCCCTACTGTCTGATGAGGCAACGGTGAACACCTCGAGGTCCAACCACATGCCCAAGGTTGGCCAATTCTCAGGTACTCCTGGGGGTCTGGGACCTCTCTCTGTGGGGGTTGGGAGAGCCCAGACCCCGCTTATCCCATGTAGTTCCTGGAGGTCAGTTCAGGTGGGTGGTTGAGTCCAGCACCTTGAGAGTTGGGATCCTGAGAGGTGCCCCGAAGGTAGGGTGCTACAAGTAGAATGTACAAAAAAATGTTAAAACGAATAGGTCAGGGCCATAGAGACAGAGATGGCAGAAAGTTCAGTAAGGATTAAAAGGAAAAATATGATGTGGCTTGGCCATAGACTGTTCATTGGGTTTGATCGAGAAGTGGGTGGCTGAGTTTTGAACTTATTGGAGTTTACCTAGTTGATGGTTATGGATGGCAGAGTTTGAACTTACTGGAGTTTGTCTAGTTGATGGTTAGGGAGTCCTACAACTAGGAAGTTGCAACAGCCATTTTGTGAAGTGAGAGATGGATGGATGTGACTATTGACTCAAGAGGACTCATGGTAAAATCTGATCCAGAGAATATTGATCTAGTGTACATAAAAGGATTTTAGGTATTGTTAATGTGGGATTTATAGATTGTTGAAGAGGAGGGGCTAAAAAAACCCCCTCAAGGTTACAATGTCCCTGCTGTGAATTCTCCCATGAGTACAGAAATGGTAACAGAAGACCACTGAGTAATAGTAGTGAGCCGTAAAGGATATGCTGTTTGGGAAATAGGGTTTTGTTCATTTCACTGTGGTAACTGTGTTTCTGAGATGGTCTGTATTTAAATGTTTATGGGGTAGCAGAATAATGTATGCAGGAACTGTATGAGCAAAGGAGCAAGATAATTGAGTAAGTGCATCTTACAGGAAAGGCTTGGGCTCCTGCATACAGCAGTGGGTCTTCCAAGTGTGAAGGCAACACCAAGCAACAATATATGGTAATTAGAGGGCTCCTGCTTCACATTAGCATAAGCCCCAAAGGATGTGGTCATGGGCGAGAAGTCGAAAACTATTAAATTAAACATATTGTAGGAAAAAGATTCCTTATCTTCGCTTTCAGGTTCTCTTGCCCAAACAGCACAAGAGAACATTATTTTTCAATAACAGACACCCCAATACATAAACATATAGTGTGACTGCTTATAGTGTCTATGGGTAACACAATATATTTGTACCTTTTTTCCTGACCATTAAAGAACATCTAGTTTTGATGCATCTGTGCTTGCAAGTTTGAGTTTCTGAACCAGTGCACACCAGAGTTGTGGTGTCTGAGTTGTAAAGTGGCAAATGTCCACAGAGTCTTAGAGTCAGTCTCCCATGTGTGGTAAGTAGTGACAGCTAAACTGCCATTGTTATTTACTGTTAAACTTGAACTATTACCTGTAACACCCTTCCCTTTCCCACTATCCTCCCTTCCCACAGGTTGCATCTGGAAAAAAGAGACCCCATTCCCTTTGGGACAAAATACATGAGTAGCCATTTGGGGCAGAGACCAAATCATGATATTTGGATGATTTGCCATGGGGGGAGAGTATGCACTGGGTACTCTGCTTCAGCCAATTTCTGCTGCATCAAGTTGCACCCTTAATACAAAAAAGTGATTACATGTCTGTGAATGAGCAAGGGTTGAGCTGCTAATTCTGGGTTATATCTAGGAGATGTATGGCTGTCTGTTAGCTTGCTCCCCACCAATCACTAGCACATTGGCTGGGGACTGTGCCTTCTTTAATGTAAGCCAGTTAGGCAGTGCAAATGATTTAAAAGGCACCAACTCAGGCAGTTACATTTTAGAATAGCAACTCAGCCAATGGGTGGTCGAGTGTGTCGTTTAGTATCTGGGCTGTTGATTCATATCTGAGATCTGAAATAAATTATAAGAAACCCCTACTCCCCTTTTAGATAAAATAAGTGAGTAGCCATTTGAGGCAGAAAGCAAATTGTAATATTTGAATGATTTGCCATGGGAGGGGGTGTACACTGGATTCCCTGCTTTAACTTGATTTGTGCCATAACCACCATAACCCCTAATGAGAACAGTGATTTAAAGTTTGTGAATGGGCAAGGGCTGAGCTACTAATTCTGGGTTAGTTTAAAGTTTAGGAGATGTATGGCTTTCTCCATTAGCTGGCTCCTCACCAATCATCAGCACATTGGCTGGGGACTGCACCTAGTGTACCTTATTTAAAGCAGCAGTACTAGTTAATCAGGAAGTGTTTTTCACTTTCCTTATCTTTTGCTGTACAGGTGATGCTTGAATTCTGGTTTCTGAATTTGCAAATCGTATTTTAAACAGATGCTTTATTTTTATTTTACTAAATGTTATCATTGTGGATCCACAAAAAGTATGGCAGGCTTTGTACCGAGAGCTCCTCCCCTTCACATAGCTGATGTCTTTTGTGTACGTTCATTTAAGCACTGTGTTGTGCGTTCACAATCTCTTTTGTTAGTTGAAGGTGTATACAGGCTGTGGCAGTAATCAAACTTGTCCTCCTTTCTATGTTCTGATTTGCTTAGTTCTAGTATGTTACAAATAAAATTAACTTTCCATTTTTTTTCCTGTCATTCTTGCATCTTTGATACTGTTGTAATTCAGATTGATTCCAGTCACTGCTGTTGTCCCACTCCCCGGCCATTAGCATCACATCTTGCCCCCTTCCTGCTATTCTTTGCTGCTTTTATGGATAACATTTCAGAGTCCTTGGTGTCCTGTGGCCCTCCTTCCCCACAATCACTGAGCCACCTTCCTGTACTGGTAATTTGTATTCATTATTTACTCCTATTACTGCTGTTCATTTCCCCAGTGACAGCTCTTGGTGTGGTTTTCTGGCTGTTGGCGTGGCTGTCATTGCGGATTTTGGTTGATCATAATCAAGCTCCAATTTTAGCTTTCTAATTCAGTTGGCTTCCCATTACTGGTTCCATTCCTAGCCATTACCATCACATCTTGTCCCTTTCTTGCTGTTCCTGTTAGCTTGGGTCTGTAACATTTCTGATTCCCTGTTTTTTAGTACCCCTCCACCCCAGTGTCACTGCCACTACCATTATTGGAGCAGACTGATTTTTTTTAGATATTTGTTTGATGGCGACCAACAAATCCTCACCACTCACCACCTCTGCTGGCTGCCAAAGAATGACAATGAATACTGGTTCTATCATTATCACTGTTACGACAGCTGACCAGGACAGCGAGCGGCAGGGATTTCAATGACAATTTCACTGAAGTCCTCTGGTATGTGGATGCTATACTATTTTGTGATATTGATGTGGGTAGTTGGGGCACTGGACACCAGGAACTGGGAAATTTTAGAAATCCAAGCCATCGGAGGTCACGTGATGCAGGGCACCTAGAAGCAGCACTACTCTGAAGCTTCCGCTTATCGACCTCTTAAAAAATCTTATTTTGCCCTACTAATATCACAGTGTGAACTCCAGACCCTGGGTCTACATTGTTTTAGTATTCAGGGCATTAGCGATTGTTATTGTGTCCATTTTCTGCATCGTTTTCGGCTTTGCAACCGACATGGAGGCCGAGATGAAACAGGCCAGAATCAGACACACTCCACCAGCTGCCCCAGAAAAAACAGCTAAGAAATCTAAGCATCAAAGCTCTGGGAGTATTTCTAAGTCAGGCTCCTCCAGCTCCTCGGCGATTCCCCTAACAGAGGATCGCTTCCTTCAAGAACTGATGCCTTTTAAAGAAACCCTGGAAGACATCTCTGCTGAACTGAAATCACTTCGAGGAGACCTAAGCTCTCTGTCGCTAAGAATGGGAGACTCTGAAGTGAGAACCACCTCTCTGGAAAGGTGGAAAGAGAAAAGGGATCCTGAAATTGCCCATCTTCGGCAACAGCTCAATAAGCTTCAATTGAAAACCGAAGACTTGGAGGGGAGAAGTAGAAGGAATAATGTCCTGATATTAGGCCTACCTGAAGCAGAGAAAGGTGCTGATGCTATCGGTTTTCTCCAGAAGTTTCTCACTAAGATCGTCAGCCCATCCCCCCTAAACCCACAGTACCACATAGAGCAGGCTCATCATTCTCTCAGGCCGAAACCTCCACCTGGAGCACCACCACGGCCAATAATAGTGAGATTTCTAAGCTATCTTGAGAAACAACACGTCATATCCAAATCAAAGGAGCTTCAAGCCATTCTATGGGGCAATGCCAAATTGGGGATAACTCAGGATCTCCCTTTGAAACTCGAAGCGATCGTATATTCCACCCTCACGGTCAGCAAGTTAATAGCTGCAGGAATTCGCTTTAAGATGGTCTACCCAGCTAAATTACAGGTGGCAATCGATGGAGCATTGCTTTCCTATGAATCCCTGGAGCAGGCAGCCATGGATCTAGCAGTCAAGCTACCTAACCTATTTAAGACTGGCTGAACTGTTATCTCATTTACCAGAGGCTATAAGTCTTTAATCTTGTGGGAGTAAATTGTATACCTGTTAGGAGATCCTTTTTCCCCATCTCTTTCTTTCTTCTTTCTTTTGCATCTTTCAGGCTGGTTGCAGGGGGTCGGTAGGATGTCCTGAGGCCTAGTAGGCCTTATCCAGTGGTGGGAATGCAGCTGTGTTCCTGGGGGGGGTAGGAACCTTTGTTTAGTGAGCATTTCCCTACACCACTAATGGGGACAGTTGTTTTTGTCCCATCAACTTTTAGGTCCCCTGGTCACTTCCTCATCCTTCAAGGTGGGAGAAGTCCCACAGATAGCAATAACGCTGTGCGGTAAAGGGGATATTTGAGACTTCTATCCCGCTGAAGTTTGTTTTGTAAGATCACATGGGACTCAACTGGCATCTCCTGGAGCAGCACACTCGATTTAAAGTAGGTCAGATGAACTAAGCCTAAGATAGACCTACTTTCACTTTCCCTAGATCTGGATTTATGACCTTTCTAATAGTTTGGCTAAGCCTGGTTAAGTTGTTTAGGGTGTACATTTGTGGTCTCCTCAAAGGGGTTGGTGGGTGGGGGCTTGGGATGGGCAAGCTTAGGAGAACTGCATATCGTGCCAGAGAAGGGGGTGAAAGGCGTATTCCGAGAGCTTGGAGAACATAGAGTCTTGAATAATTCTGGTATACCTCTTGGTAGTTTCTGGCACCAATGCTCAGACCTGGCATTTAAATGGAATTTTAGCTTCTCATGGGAAGGACGCCTATTGGGTTTGGTCCTTTATACTGGATATCAACATATCCAAAACTACTTTCAAATGGGGACCTTTTGTATATAGTTTGAGGGGGTTGTGGGGGAGAGGGGGGTTTTTTGATCCAGATGTCTTTCCCGTTGACTGCAACGTCGGAGATTAAAAGGGAGTGGTTATCCCTATGCATATTTTCAGTATTCCAGACATACAAGGAAATTTACCGGGAGGGGCTTTCTTGCTTTAATATTACCTTTGTTCAAAGGGTGATGAGGGTAGAGGAGGAGACTGGAGTGTGCCTTTTGGGGTTCTCTTCTCAATTACTGACACATGATTATTTTTTTTTCAATAAGATTGTTAATGACTTTAGTACCAATTAAAATTGCCACATGGAATGTCAGAGGAGTCAGAAACATGACTAAAAGATATCAGGTTCTCAAAGATTGTGCTCTTTTAAATATTGATATTCTTTTGATGCAGGAAACCCACCTTCTTGCTACTGAAACAAATGGGTTAGCAGAAAGGGATTTTCCCAAATTTTTACTGCCTGTAGGTCATCATCGAGTAGGAGGCTGGCAATTCTGGTCAACAGGCATATTTCGTTTGTAGCAGAAGGAAGTTTATTGGATCCAGAAGGCAGATTTATCATAGTTAAGGGCATGCTTAGCAACACCACGGTGGTATTGGATGCAGTCTACGGCCCAGTTGGTGGTGATGCTGAGTTTCTTATGTGCTTGGCTGACAAGCTGAGCAGATTTCTGCCCTCCATGTTAATTCTAGGGGGAGATTGGAATATCCCCCCCAACACAGGATCTAGATAGAACTTACAGGCCATTAAAGCCCCTATCCCTTTCACAGCAAGCCCTGTGGGACTTCATGGGGTTATTGGGATTGTGCGATCCATGGCTCCTACTTAATCCCTCCAGTCAGTTTTTCTCCTTCTATTCCCAGGTTCACCAGTCATGGTCTAGGTTAGACTACATTCTAACAAGTACCTCGCTCTTAGCTAGCCTTCACCAGACAGGAATCGAACCAATTGTTATATCGGACCATTCAATGGCATGGCTAGTGATCTCCCCTGACCTGAGCACCCAAAGGGATACTACCTGGAAATTATACACACAACTCCTAAAAAAGGAACTTATAATCTCTCACATTAGGGACTCAATCTCTTCTTATATGGATATTAATAAGGGCTCCATTAAAAGGCAGGATCAAATATGGTGCTCCTTTAAATGCTACGTCGGGGGGGGGGGAAATTCATTAATTTAGCTTCCAAACGGAAACAGCAAAGGGAGGCAAGAGTTATCACCTTGTCAAATCAAATCAGGGTGGCTGAAAATACTCTATCCACATCCTCCCCTTCAGGTCTCTTGGAAACCCTACTGAAGCTTAGAAACTAATATGCAGATCTGTTAAAAGAAAAGGTGGAATACGCCATCCTAAAAAACGAAGGCCTGCTATTTTGACCAAGGCAAGAAGCCGGGTAGAATGCTAGCCCTCCGTCTACGGGAATTAGAGAGCTCAAGGTTAATCCCCTCCTTACAAGCTCCGGATGGCTCTATTAAAACGCCTCTCGTGATATTTCCCAGGTCTTCGAGAACTTCTATAAGGGCTTATACAGTAAAAGTCCCTCACAGGTCTCAATCTAATGTATTGAACAATATCTGGACAGCCTTAATCTCCCATCTGTCCAGGCACATCATTGTCCGACTCTGTCTTCTCCAGTTACCTTGGGGGAGATAGAGGAGGCAATCAAGGGGCTTGCATTGGATAAATCGCCAGGCCCTGACGGCTTTCCCTCCAACTTCTACAAAGCCTTTTGTAAAGAATTAGCCCCCCTTCTTTTAAATTTATTTGAATACATGTTCACTTTGGATATCCTAGACCCCACCCTGCTGGAAGCTACGATAGTTATCATCCCAAAACCTGACAAACCACATAATGATCCAGCCAGTTATTGTCCAATTTCACTATTAAATTATGATATCAAAATCCTAACAAAAATCGTATCTCTCAGAATCAAAAGGGTTTGGTCCCATTTGTTGAGTCCTGAGCAGGTGGGATTTGTGCAGGGCCAATCTCAGCTGATCATCTGTGAACACTTTCACATATTTTTCAGGTTGCCCAGAGCTCCCGGATTCCCATGCCTTTAATCTCATTAGATGCAGAAAAAGCCTTTGACCGAGCAAACTGGGAGTTCCTCTGGGCAACTCTTAAGAAAATGGGCTTCCCAGCAGTTTTCATTCGATGGATACAGATGGTATACCAAGCCCCCACCTCAAAAATTTACTGTAATGGAGTATTTTCTTCGCGGTTCTTTTTATGTACTGGCACCAGGCAAGGTTGTCCCTTATCTCCCTTTTTATTTAATTTATATCTGGAACCCCTTTTACTTAGTATTAAGTGCTCACCCCAAGTTATGGGCTGTTCAGTGTATCAACAATATCTAACCCTTTCAGTGTATGCTGATGATATTCTCCTTCATTTGGCCTATCAGGATGTATCCTTATCACATGCTTTACAAATCATCAGACAGTTCGGACCCGTAGCCAATTGTAAACTAAACTTATTGAAAACTGTGATTTTTCCTTTAAATGCCCTTACCCACCAAGTTAACTTCACTCATTTGGGCATGAAATGGTCCCTCATTCAATTAAATATCTAGGTATACATCTTACTAATGATACAGAGACCATCAGAAAACTTAATCTAGATGATTTAATAACGAACATTCAGCAGGACTTTCAAAGATGGGTAAACCTCCCTCTTTCGATATGGGGTCGTATCAACATTATTAAAATGAGTGTGTTGCCCTGTCTTTTCTACCCCTAAACTTAATGAATCTCTGGCTCACAATGTCCTATTTCCGACAATTTCATTCCGTCCTCTTCAAATTTATTTGGCAGGGCAAACATCCTAGATGCTCTTCCTTAAAACTTAGCCTTCCTAACGAGCTGGGTGGACTTCGTCTCCCCAACTTCATTTTCTACTATTGGGCGAGTCACCTTGTAAGGTGGGGAGATGGTTCTCAGATATAGCCGATGGATACCTCCCTATCTGGCTACAATTGGAGAGGAAGCTTCTTGGTCTACATGATCTCAATTCCCCCAGACTATTTTTCTCCACCAGTTCTGCACTGCCACATTCCATACAAAACTCAGTGGTGTGAGTCTCTATTAAAGTTTTAGCCCAATGTTGGAATTTTTTTAACATTTGATCCAAAAGGGATACAGCTCAACCCCTTATTCGGAACCTGAATATTAAAATAGGGGAATCGCTGCTTTCCCCTGATTGGCTTCCTCAGTTACAGGGTGTCCTAGTGGAAGATCTGTTTTCTCAGACCACTCTCCTTTCTTCCCCTGATATAATGGCTAAATTTAGTATTCCTCAGAAATATATGTTCAAAGTTTTCCAGTTAAGACACCTTATGGTGTCCAACTTTGGAACTACATTTAAACAGTCTCAGGTCAGGCCTTTCTTGGAACAGATACAGGTGTACGCCAATAAATCCCATGGAATATCAACGATTTACTCTTTCCTCTTGGGAATTAAATTCCCAAATGCCCTCCCGGGATCTAAAATTTGGACTTCCCTCCTGCCAGATACCATTCCTATGTGGAGTAAGATCTGGAAAAATTTGCACAGATACCTTACCCAAGACAGGCATAGACTCATTCAGTATCATATCCTAAACAATATGTACTATACACCTGTCAAACTAGCCAAATTGGGTAGGCTTTCTTCGGCAATCTGTACCAGATGTGGTACATCTGAAGGGAATCTGACTCATATTTTCTGCATTGTAACAAGGTGGCACCACTTTGGAATACAATTCAATCCAATCTGGATCCTCTATTAGGACTGGGGGAATTGTTTACCATAGAGATATGTATTCTTGGGATGTTTTCGACTATTAAGATTAAGGAACGTAGATTTCATATGGCCTTAATTTCTATTGTAGTTAAAAGATTGGTTCTTAAACATTGGGTGGACCAATTGGTTATAACATATGTGGAATGGTTGAAAGAAATGTCACTTTGTTTCAATACCGAGAGGCTGATAGCCAGCTCCCAGAATTGTATGGATGCATTCAATCGTAAATGGGGTAAATTATATGCCTTATACTTACTTACAGTCGTGGCCAAAAATATTGGTGTCCTTGCAGTTTTTTCTAATAATGCACCATTCCTTCCAGAAAATTGTTGAAATTAAAAAAACATTTTGGTATCCACATATGTATTTCTTTGGTTTGCAGTGGAATAAAACACAAAAAGCAGAAAATTTTACTAAGTCTTAGCTTATTCCACACAGAAATCCTTAAATGGCCAGGACAAAATTATTGGCACCTTTTAGAAGTAGTTAGGAATAATTAGATTTCAAGTAGGTGATTCTCCTTCACTTTGGAATTGAACTCACCTGTGGTGAGTTGCAGGTGCCTGCAATATAAAATCACTCATTCAACCAGCTTGAATAGAGAAAAGGACTCATTCTCCTATTTTGTGTCACTGTGTGTACCGCAATGAGCATGGAGAAAAGGAAGAAAGCCAGAGAATTGTCTGAGGAGCTCAGACAGAAGATTGTAGCCAAGCATGGACAATCTCAAGGCTACAAATCAATCTTCAGAGACCTTCATGTTCCTGTTTCCACTGTACATAATGTTATCAGGAAGTTTAAGGCCCATGGCACTGTAGCCAACCTCCCTTGACGTGGCCGCAAGAGAAAACTTGATCAAAGATTGCAGTGCAGGATCGTTCAAATGGTGGAGAAAGCACCTCAATCAACTGCCAAACAGATTCAAGCTGACCTTCAGACACAAGGTAAGACAGTTCAACTCGCACCATCAGTCGCCAACTCAATGAAAGGGGGTTATATGGTAGGAGGCCCAGGAGGACCCCACTGCTGAAAGAGACATAAGAAAGCCGACTGGAGTTTGCACAAACACACCTGAACAAGCCAAAATCCTTCTGGGAGAATGTCCTGGGACAGATGACACCAAATTAGAGCTTTTGGTATAGTACATCATCGCTATGTTTACAGAAAACAAAATGAAGCCTTCAAAGAAAAGAACACCTTCCCTACAGTCAAACATGGAGGAGGTTCAGTGATGTTTTGGGTTGCTTGCTGCTCTGGCACTGGATGCCTTGAACTTGTGCATGGCATCATGAAATCTGGAGATTACCAGGCCATTTTGGAGCGCAATGTTGAACCCAGTGTCAGAAAGCTGGGTCTCCGTCGAAGGTCATGGGTCTTCCAGCAGGACAATGTCCCCAAACATACTTCAAAAAGCACCCAGGAATGGTTCAAGACAAGACGCTGGACTGTTCTGAAGTGGCCAGCAATGAGTCCAGCTCTAAATCCCATTAAAAACCTGTGGAGAGATCTGAAAACAGCAGCTGGGAGAAGGCACCCTTCAAATCTGGGAGAACTGGAGCAGTTTGCACAAGAAGAGTGGGCCAAACTGCCAGTAGAGAGGTGCAGGAAGCTCATCCATGGCTATAGGAAGTGGTTGATTGCAGTCATTTTGACCAAAGGATGTGCTACCAAATATTAAGTCTAAGGTGTCAATAATTTTGTCAATGCCATTTCTTTTCATTTTCTGATTTAAAAGGATATACTGTATTCAATTCTGAATCAAAAACAAAGGTTCTGTAATATTAACAGAGAAATAAAGAACTGTGGAGACCAAATACTGTTGTTAATTTCAATTTATGTTTAGAGGAAATTGTGAGTTATTTGAAAAAAGTGCAAGGGTGCCAATATTTTTGGCCACTGCTTATTTTGGTTTGTTTATCTCTTTTTGGTATTTGTTAACTGCTGGTTTATAATTCTTGACATATCTTTGTTTTGTTGTGTATATCAGGCACACTCCAGGAAGAAGGGAGTTGGGTGGGGGTGGGATGGGGAAGGGAGGGGTTTTATAGGTGTATTGGTATTGTTATTTTGGTTTTATTTGATCCAGAGGCAGTCTGGTGTTATGTTATCCCTTGTTCATATTGGTTATTATTTATGTTTGGTTAACTTCAAAATTGTTTATTAGTTATGTGTTATGATGAAAACAATGAAGATGTTGAATTTCAAAAAAGAAATCAAGCCATCATTAATAGCAGGAGAGGGGCTATAGTATGCTGCAGTGGCCTCGGTATGTGTCACTGATGTAATATGCACCAATGTCTAAGTGTGCTGCAGCATGACACAGTGGCTGTAGTATGCACCAGGAGCCTCAAATATGCACCATTACCTCAGTATTGCCCAGTGCCCTCCAATAAGCAAAAGTGGCCAAAAGTATTTCACTTTAGCATGCCCCCATTAGAAACTAGTGGGATGATCCAGGTGGTGCCTGAAAAAGGTCCTCAGACCAGTGCACCAACCAGGTTAACAAATGAATAAGAAAATAAATAATATATGCCCCAGGGGTCACCAGAATGACAAAATTGCCTGTAATATGCACAACTGAGCTACCATATGCCCCAGAGAGAGAACATAATCAGTAGTGGGTTACATTATAGTAATGGGCACAAGTACCGATACACAAAAGATAGTGTGTATCACAAAGCACCTAAATCAATTTACAGGCATCATTTAAGTAGTTTTATCACAAATCTGTGTAAGATTAGGCAAACTGACTTTGAAAGCTCAAAATCCGAGCTTGATGACAATATACTGAACTCCTCAATGCCAGCCATGTTGACATCCAGAAAGATGCACAAAGAAGGGTCACTGGGAGTGTCCACACTAAACAGGAAGCTGGGGGATGTGCACTCAGTGAAAGAGGACGCTAACACATGTGAATTTAGCAGTAGTCGGTGTCATCGAGGCACAGGTCAGGAGGCATGGGAAAACCAGGATCAGTTGTAAAATTCACAAATACCATTTTATTATTAATAACAGCAAAATAAAAAATTAAAAGTATTCACTATAACTATTTACAATTGCAGTACAAACATAGAAAGCAGAGTCGTCCTGAGTTTTTCTTCTCAATTTTTCAGTCTCTTTCTCTCCCTCTTGCAAAACATTGCAGCTCTTTTTTAGAACAAGTCTTTGCAGGGAGTTCATTGAGAGAACATTCTGCTTCTCACACAGTGTTCTTGTCAGTTTCAGCAGATGCACCAAAAAGAACATTGTGACCCAGAACTGACTTCATTTTGACAACTCTAGAAATATTTTTCAAACCAGCATCTCAGGTTAACCCCTTGAGGTATACAAAAAAATATACAGTGCACAACTAAGAAAACAGGCAACAGACAGTAGTTAGATATATCAAACACCAATGTGTAAATTTTACTGTTTATGCCGTATAAAAGCAGTTTTCACAGGCAATACTCCTAGCGACTCGACTCCTGTATGACTCTTCAAGGGGATGAGAGTGCTGAGACCAGATAAAGTTTAAATGCATCCTATTGGATCTCTATTACACTTGCTGTCATTGGGTCACAGTAATGACATCACTGTTAAACATCTCCTGAAGCAACAAAGCAGTTTTAAAGATTATTTCAAAAGATAATTTCAAAAATATACCAAGTAATGTGCTATTTAACTGAAAGACCTATGCCTTTTATGTTTTAGAGGTCCTTAGGGGACCCCACATAATATTAAATAACAAGGTCACTAGAGGTAAATACAAAAAAGGAAAGCATTTACATAAAAATGGTTGTCATAATGCATGGCAGAAGTACCTAATTACATTTACTTAAAAGTGGTGACAAGGTTTCTTATTACATTTTAAACTTGTTTAACTGCAGTATGGTTTTAACTTGATATGTAACAGAAGTCTGCCAAATTTAGATCTTCACGGGCTATTGACAACTGGGTAGGTAGAAATCCAAACAAAAGGTGCTTCTCTGAAAGTAAAGAAAAGATAACAGATTAGTACATAGTAATGAAAAAAAGCACACTTAGAGCATATATCAAAAATACACTATATACAGAAGCATACACTTATATATCATACCTGAGTATAGCAACACTACAAATAAAGAACTGTTAAGGAGCTGTGTCACTCAAGTGATTATTTGAGAAAAGGTTGAACATCCCATCTATTAAGTCTATTAGGTTAAACACTGTTCAGTTTAAATATCCACATACTTTTCTTTTGTAGTAATCTGTTTGCTCTGTCCCCTCCTGTAGTTTGTGGAGGTATCCAGTCAATGCCCATGAATCTCAGGTTTTCTGGTGATGATCCATGATGCATAGCAAAATGAGTAATGACTGGTGTGTCATTTTTTGCATGTAAAATGGGTCTGACATGTTCTTTCAATGGTCGTTTAACTGGTCTGTTTTCCACACATAAATCAGGTTGTAATCACACCAGAGTACATATACCATAAAAGTGGTGTCACATGTAATAAGACTACATATTTGTATGGTACAATCCAGATTATCAGGGTGAATGAAGATATTATTTTCTCTCGCAGACTTGCAAATGTTGCATCTTTTGCATTTATAGAAACCTATTGGTCTCTGTGGTAACCAGGTAGGCCTGATGCTGATTTGCACAGCCGGTAATCTAGATTGTACCAGTTTGTCATGGATATTACTAGTTCTGCAAAAAGTAACTCTAGGTCTGGGGCCCACTGCTCCTCCCACCAACACTTTATTCAATAGTATAGGCCAGTTCTTGAAAATGATATTCCCTATCTGTCTAGCTAAATGGTTATATTCAGTATTAAAAGTGCAAGGGGGTCTGTTTGCTTCAATTAGTTTCTTGGGATGAAGTAAGGAATTTCTTAGAATTTTATTCACCCTCTTTTTTGTTTGTAACAAGAGGCCTGAGTCATATCCTCTCATTCTGAATCTGTCCATTAACTCACCTGCCTGTAGTTCATAGTCCCCTTCTTTTGTGCAATTTCTTTTCAGCCTGAGTAATTGACTATATGGAATAGATTTTTTTCAAGTTTACTGGATTGAGATCCAATAGGATGTATTTAAACTGTGTCTTGTCGCAGTACTCTCACCCCCTTGAAGACTCATACAGGAATTGAGGTACTAGGGGTATTGCCTGTGACAACTGCTTTTATACGGCATAAACTGTAAAATTTACACATTGGTGTTTGATATATCTAACTATTGTCTGTTGTATGTTTTCTTATTTGCACACCATATATTTGTTTGTATTTGTTAATTGCAATGGCCAGCCACCCTCAGTATGGTGCAGCAGTGGCCAAGAACTGCTGAAGCACAGTGAGGAGCTTCCTTGTCTTTGTTTAACCCCTTGAGTTCCAGTTGTTGCAATCATTTCAACAATATAACTATATACAGTTTTAAACAAAGGGATCCCAGTATCAGTGACATTTCCACATAAAGATTCACATGTATTTTATACCTGCAGATATGCAAGGAGGAAGAAAAGACAGAAATAGCAATGGAAGGCAGAGAGACAGCGAGAAATGGAGAATCACGAAACCATCAGAGTGATCAGTTCCTAGATCTCACCAGAAAATTTGATTGCTCAACCAGACAGACAAGAGACAGAAAAAGAAGACGAAATAACAGATCCTTGCATTTAACCTCTTTCTGTGTAACAAATGGGACAGGGCCTTAGTCAACCATGTCACATACCCCCCCCCCCCAAGAGGGAACCTGTTTTACAAAAACAGGTTTCCAAAATGTTCTATTATATTCCTGTCTAACATTAGCTTATAACCTTTACAGTTCATTGCATATGCAACATAGCAAACAGATAAGTTTCAACTCACATTTTTTCAGCCTTCAGAATTCTCCATTCCTGGTCCATATCTTGACAGAAAATCAACACTGACATTCTCTTTCCCAGATTTGTGCATCACTTTAAATTTAAATAGCTGTAGTGCCAAGTACCACCATGTGATTCTAGATTTTTTATCCTTCATTTGGTTAAGCCAACAGAGAGAGAACTGTGATCTGTTACAAGTACAAAGTCAGCTCCTAGTAAATAAAACTTAAGGGACTCCATGGCCCACTTTGCTGCAAGGCATTCCTTTTCAATGATGGAGTACCTCTTCTCTCTGTCGTGCAATTTCCTACTTATGTATAAAATAGGATGTTCTTTCCCATCTATATGTTGACTCAAGTCTGCATCTAGGCCTACCTCTGATGCATCTGTTTGTAACAAAAACTGTTTCTCAAAGTCTGGGCTTCTTAAAACAGGGGCTGAACATAATACAGCCTTAATGACTTGAAAAGCCTCATCACACTCTGAGGTCCTGTTCACATTATTCGGGAACCATTTCTTTGTGAGTTCAGTGAGGGGAATAGCTAACTTAGCAAGGCTGGGAACAAATCTCCGATAATAATCAGCCAGCCTTAAAAATGACCTGACATGCTTCTATGTTTTAGGGACAGGGCTATTAGCTACAGCTTCTATCTTGGAAACCTCTGGCTTGACTTCTCCATTTCCCAAAACATAGCCTGAATATCTGGTTTCCTGCATGCCCACTGCACACTTGTTAGGATTAATTGTCAGACCTGTCTTTTTGATTGATTGGATAACTGCTTGTAGGTGTTACAGGTGGCTTTTCCAGTCTGGACTGTACACCACGACATCATCCAGGTACACAGCACAATAACCAGTGTGAGGGGATAAAATGACATCCATGAACCTCTGGAATGTAGCAGGTGCACCATGTAAACCAAATGGCATGGTGGTGAACTGATAGGATCCTATAGGAGTGGCAAATGCTGTTTTTTTAATCACTTTTTATCCCCCCCCCACATTCTGCAGACTCAACCCTTCAGGACCACCAAGGAGTCATCCTCCTGCCTCAGTCTCCCTTCCCAGACTCACCTCCATGTCCCCATGTAGCTGTGGCTTCCCTCCAAGTGGGGCCAAGGTGGGGCAGGCAAGCACCCTGATACTCACATTTCATCAGACTGGAGGTAGTCGGGCAGGCGAGGGCATATTGGAGGCACACTCTGGGCACTCCTTCTTCCTGGGAATTGCAAGCATTTTTCCATTTTTCTGTGTGTGGGGGGGAGTGGCACTCACCCTACACCAAGGCATCACTGCCGGCATTGCCACATCCCCAACCCTCTACATCTGCACTGCGCTTGTCATGCCACTGACCTCTACCAGAGGCTAGTGAAGTGACACGCACTGACCCTCTCCCTCCTGGGAGAGAAGAGCTGTCCTCTGATGCTCAATCCTCTCCCTCCCCTGCTGACCCCCGTTGGCCCAGGCTCACTCCTGAACCCAGGTTGCTGGCATGGCAGAAGGTGTGGCGTCCAGCGCCTCAACCCTCAGTGCCACTCGGCTGGCAAATACGGTTATATCTCTAGATTCTTTAGTTAGGGAGGTTTGCCCATAACCCTTGGTGAGATTGAGGGTACTGATATACGTGACACTCCCCAGTGTGTCCACCAAATAATCTATTCTGGGCATAGGAAAACTTTCAAATTCTGGCACTTGATTAAATTTCCTAAAATCAAGGCAGATTCTGACACCACCTTCTTTTTTGTTTACAGTCAGCATTGGTGATGACCAAACACTTCTCAACTCTTCTATGATACCTAGTTCTTTTTTTTTTTGTATTCCCTTAACTACATCAGCTCTTAAGTGCTCTGGTAATCTGTATGTCTTTTGTCTAATAGGACGAGCATTCTTTGTCACTATTTCGTGCTCGACCCCATTTGCTCGGCCTGGTACTGTGGTAAAAGTACTGTTAAATGTCTTTAGCAAGTTATGAATTTTGGTAGTTTGTTCGGAGGTTAAGGAAACATTCACCTTCATAGCATCAGCAGTTACAGTTTGTTCCAGTATGTTATAAGCTACATCAATATCTTCTTTATCAGTTTCCAGTAAAACTAGCAAAGCAGCCTTTGGTGTTTGTTCAACCCATTTCTTAAGGAGGTTAACATGGTATATTTTGGTAGGATTTTTCCTACCAGGGGTTTCGGTTTCATAATTAACTGCGCCAGTAAATCTAAGAATCTTATAAGGCCCTTGCCACTTCATTAACAGTTTATTTTCAGTAGTGGATAACAGTAGCAAGACCTTTTCAGCTGCCGCAAAAACTTTTTCTTTTAGCCCATGGTCATAACACACCTTCTGCTGGTTTTGGGCCTCTCCCTGATTACTATGGGCAATTTCAACATATTTTGCTAGCTTCTGTCTCAGGGCATACATATACGATGTAATAGATTGTTTCTGATGGGGTTATCATTCCATGGTTCTTTTACTACATCTAGTGGCCTTCTAGGTTGTCTACCATACAGCATTTCAAATGGTGAAAAACCTGTTGATGCCTGTGGTACTTCTCTGTAACCAAAAATGCAGGTAATGTAAGTATTGGCCCAAGTCTTTCCCTTCCCCAGTTACAAACCTTTTTAACATGCATTTTAGGGTTGGATTAAAATGCTCAACAAGACCGTCTGTCTGAAGGTGATAAGAGGAGGTTCTTATGGCAGTGATACCTAGTAGTCAGTACAGCTCCTTCAGTAATGCAGCACCAAAATTACTACCCTAATCAGTAATAATCTCTTTAGCTACAGTATGCCCATGCTGCTGAAAATGTTGGCAAGCTTTGCTGCCACTTTTGGGGCTGTGACAGTACGCATTGGAACTGCCTCTGGGTATTGAGTAGCATAGTCACATACTACCAAAATGAATCGATTATCCTTGTACTTTTGTCTAAGGGGCCAACATCATCCATTGCAATTCTCTCAAAAGGCACATCTATGAAAGGTAGGTGCACCAGGGGTACCTTGTCCTTTTTAGTCACTGGGGCTACTTTCTGACACTCAGCACAAGAACTGCAATAAGTAGCAACGTCTTCATGGATTCCAGGCCTGCAAAATCTGTACAGCAATCTGGCAAGGGTGCAATCCCTCCCCCAAGTGACCAGCCATAGGACTATCACGTGCTATCTGTAACAACTCAGAGCTATACTTTTGTTGTATAACCAATTGTTCTATTTGTTCCTGTGTCTGAGGTCTAACCCAAACTCTGTACAGTAGCCCATTACATTTTTTAAATATAGGTTCACCCTATTTTGGTTTCACCTCCAGCTGCTTAAAATAACCATGGAGAGAAACACTGTTAGGCTTGTTCTGAAAGAAAATCACAGTCAGTGATCAGTTTAGTTTTAGCATTTTCATATGTTTACCACTTATGTCCATCAGTCTTTTGTTGCCACTGTTTCTTCAAGTATCATCTTTCTTTCCTGGATTTCTGGATCTTGGAGCTGTGCTCAAACAAGTCCAAATCAAAATCAGTGAAAGGAAAAGAGTCCCCACTATCTGAGATTTTCTTTGCCTGAGCTCTTTTCACCACAGCTGCTGAAACATCAGGATTTACTCCATCTTTGATTAACTCAATAAGTCCTGGAAAGTCATTTCCAATAATCACAGGTACAGGTAACTTAGGTACTACCCCAACTTTCATTTGGTGTGACACCCCATTAATAGTCAGAGTCACTTGGCTGGTGGGATAGTATCTAGTGTCCCTGTGGATGCAGATGACACCCATGCCTGGTCTTTTTTGACATTGTCATCCTAGCACTTCAGTATACACTAGGGTCTGTCTATTTCCTGAGTCTATAAGTCCCTTCACAGTCTTATCTCCCACCTTCATATCTGTTAAGTACTTGCCCCAATTTGCTAAGGACAAATCTGCTCCAGTGTCACTCTTCTTAGTACAGCAATTTCTTGCAAAATGACCTGGCTTATTACAGTTATAGCAAATAAAGTTTTTGGGTGCAGATTTGTTACCCCACCAGAGTTCTTATCAGACTTGGACTTTAAAATGAAAAAGAGTGTCTTATTGTTGCTTGGTTGTTACCTCACTGCTGTGACATCTGTCTGATCATTTGGTAGTCCTCTGCCAAAGAAACATCCTTTTCCCCACTTTCTGGTCTGTGTTCTTTCACCCAAAGTTCCACGTCTGTGGTTAGGATGTTGATGAACTGCTCCATTACAAATGTTTCGATGATCTGTGGGAGTGTTTTGCCCTCTGGTTGGAACCATTTCATAAGGAGTTCTCTGGGTTGGGTGAAGGCTTCTCAGGATTGCCAACCGATTTGTACTTCAGAGACTGAAATCTCTGCCTGTAGGTCTCTTCTGAGCTGTCATACCTTTTCAAGATTTCACTTTTCACCAGGTCATAGTTTTCTGACTGTGCAGTGTCCATATTGCTGTAGGCAAGTTGGGCTTTCCCTGTCAGGTAAGGTACCAGTCTGATTGCCCATTGCTGCTTTGGCCACTGGCAGGCTGTGACAACCCTTTCAAAAGGTGTCAAAATAATCCGAGGGACACAACTTTGTAAGTTTAAGGTGTTTTAAGTTGTTGGTATTTTGTTGCTCTGCTGGACCTGTGCCAGAATATCCAGCTTTGACAACTTGCAAAGCATCCATCATTCGCTGCATCTCTTCTCTTCTTTGCTGCTCCTGTCACTGCATCTCTTCTTTTCTCTGATTCTTGAGTTGTTGCATTTCTTCTTTTCTCTTTATCTCTAAATTTTGAATCTCTTTTTCTCTCTCCTGCATCTCCTCTCTTCTCTGTTTCTCCATCTCTGTTTTTTGTATAGCCCACCACTTCAAAAAGGCAGTCAGGCTTTCAATTTCTCTCACTGCCTGTTCTTTTTTTTCCATCACTGGTGCTGGCTGTACAGTTTTAGCTTGGACTTCTGTCTGTGCTAGTTTGGCTGCCATTCTTCTGGTAATGACTCCTGGGCTTGCTGATGGAGAATCCATGCCTTTCTCCAATGCTTCCCTAGTACTAGGTCTAGTACCCACTCATAAAACTCCTGGCTTAAGTATGCATGGCATAAATCCCACTTAGCCTGACACCATCTGCTGTTGACACACAGGTCAGGAAGCATAGGAAAACCAGGAACAGTTGTAAAATTCATAAATAGCATTTTTATTAATAACAGCAAAATAAAAAAAAAATTGTTCAGTGTTACTATTTACAATGGTAGTACAAACATAGAAATCAGAGTCCTTCTTCTGAGTTTTTTTCTCAATTTCCAATCTCAATCTTTCAATCTCTGTCTCTCCCTCTTGCAAAACATTGCAGCTCTTTTTATAACAAGCCTTTGCAGGGAGTTCGTTAAGAGAACATTCTGCTTCTCACACAGTACTCTTGTCAGTTTCAGCAGGTGAAGCAAAAAGAACATTTTGACCCAGAACTGACCTCTTCTTGACAGCTCTGGAAATATTTTTCAAATAAGCATCTCAGGTTAACCCCTCAAATTCCAACTTTTACAATCATTTCAACAGTATAACTATATACAGTTTTAAACAAATGGATCCCAGTGTCAGTGACATTTCCACATAAAGATTCACATATATTTTTATACCTGCAGATATGTAAGGAGGAAGAAAAGACAGAAATAGCATGGGAAGGCAGAGAGAGACAGAGAGAGAGGCTGAGAATTGTGAAACTGTCAGCATGATCAGTTCCTAGGTCTCACCAGAAAATTTGGTTGCACAACCAGACAGACAAGAGACAGAAAAGAAGCAGAAAGAACAGATCCTTGCATTTAACCTCTTTCTGTATAACAATGGGATAGGGCCTTATTCAGCCCTGTCACATTCGGCATACATCAACATGGAGCATGGTTCCACTGTAAACAAGCACAGCAAAAAATGGAACAAATACTGGTCTGAAAATGGAAATAAAAAAAGAAAAGAACAGCAGATTAGTGTACAAGGGGAAGGGCGGAACAACATAATGCAAAGTACTGATTTTTTTCTTATTTAGTAATGCTGCTTTAAAACAAGTGAACTCTGGCAGTTACATTTTAGAATGGTGACCCAGCTGATCAGCGGTCCACTATGTTGTTTGGTGGCTGGGCTGAAGATTCTTAGCAGAGCTCAGAATTTGAACACTAAGAGACCTTCACTCCAATTTGGGATAAAATCAGTGAGTAGCCATTTGAGGCAGGGAGCAAATTGTAATATTTGAATGATTTGCCATGTGGGAAGAGGGTGTGCACTGGGTTCTCTGCTTTAACTGATCTGTGTCATAACCAGTTGCAGTCCCTAATAAGAACAGTGAATGAAGAAGGTTGGGCTACTAATTCTGGGTTAGATTAATGTTTACAAGAGTTATGACTGTCTCCATTAGTTTGCTCCACACCAATCACCAGCACATTGGCTGGGGACTGCACCTTATTTAAAGTAAGCCAGTTAGGCAGTGCACCTTATTTAATAGGAGCTAACTCAGGCAGTTAACTTTTAGAACAGGGTGCAGCCTATGGGAAGTCCACCATGACATTTTGTGGCTGTGTTGATGATTTATGTCAGAGCTCTGAACTGGACACTAAGAAACCCCTCACTCCAGTTTGGGATAAAATAAGTGAATAGTCATTTCAGGCACAAAGTAAATTGTAATATTTGAATGGTGTGCTATGTGGGGGTTGGGGGAGGATGTGCATTGGATTCATTGCTTTAACTGATTTGTGCCATGGCCAGTTGGACCCTTAATGAGAAGAGTGAGTTAAAGTTTGGAAGTGAGCAAGGGTTCAGCTACTAATTCTGGATTAGTTTAATGCATAGCACATGTATGACTGTCTCTGTTAACTGGCTCACCACCAATCACCAGCACATGGACTGGGGACTGCAACTTATTTAAAGTAAATCAGTTAGGCAGCGCACCTTATTTAAAAGAAGCCAACTTAGGTCTGGTACTGAGGTCACCCAGGCAGTAAGGTACAACAGGTCAGACTACAAGAAACTCTAGATGACTAAGTGGGAAGAAGACAGGGAGGATTACCTGAAGATGACTAGTGTAGCAGGTAAGGTAGTCCAATGGGCTAAAGGTCAGAAGGAACTGCAGCTAGCTGAGGGACTTAAGAAGGGAGTGAAGGCCTTTTTTTTGCAATATTAGTGGGAAAAGGGACAAGAAAGCTTGGATTATTTGACTCAGAAAAGGGGATGGATGGGTGCAGAAGAATGGGGGCAAAGCAGAGGTACTGAATGAGTGCTTCTGTTCCATGTTCACCAGAGAGAGAGACAGAGCAGTGTGACTAGTAGGAAGGAGAAGAGTAGGGGGTAGGGGGACAGATATTTAAATAGAGATGGATAGGATGAGGACAAGACTGCTAGCATTGAGGGTAGATAAATACCCAGGCCCAGACAGCATACATGCATGGGTGCTGAGAGAACTGGCAGAGGACCTTGCAGATCCATTGGCTGACCTGTTCAATAGTTCACTGGAGTCAGGCATAGTACTGCAGGACTGGAGAATGGCACATGTAGTGCCCCTCCATAACAGCAGTCCCAAGGATGACTGAAGGAATTACAGACTGGTCAGTCTGACTTCAGTCGTGTGCAAGCTCATGGAGATCATACTTAAAGAAAGGTTGGTCAAGTATCTAAATGAGCATGGTCTCCAGGATTGAGAGGTAGCATGAATTTATGGGAGGGAGGCCACATCAAACAAATCTGATTGACTTTGATTTACTTCTTTGATTGGGTCGCTGAAACAGTGGACAGGGGTCATGCTGAGTGCATCCCTTACCTGGACTTCAACAAGGTCTTGGACTCTGTACCTCACAAGAGAGTGAACAGGATGTTAGTGGATCTTGGGGTTGAAGAGACATTGACCAGATAGGTGGAAAACTGGCTGATGGGCAGGATCCAAAGTGTGGTGGTAGGGGTGAGCCATCTAGCACTAGGGAGGTCACCAAGTGGGATCCCACAGGGCTCAGTGCTTCGAGTGGTGCTGTTCAATGTCTTCATTAGTGATATTGGGGATGGCATGAAGAGAAAAATTTGCCTATTTGTGGATGACACCACGCTCTATTGGGGGGTGGACACAGCAGAAGGGATACAAGAGCTAAAGGAGGATCTGAAAAAACTAGAGAGGTGGTCTGGGATTTGGCAGCTTGTCTTCATTACAAAGAAATGCAGAGTTACATACACTGGATCCAGGAACCAAGGACTCAGTAGCGCCTGTGAGGGGTTGGGATATCTGCATTAGAGCAGGAGAAGTGTCTAGGAGTGATGGCCAGTAGTGACCTGAAGCACTTCATGCAATGTAGGAAAGCAGCAGCAAAGTAAAATAAAATGTTGGGCTGCATGGCCAGAGGGATCAGCAACAGGTGAGATGAGGTAATGCTGCTCTTGTACAGGTCCTTAGCATGGCTGCATCTGAAGTACAGTGTACAGTACTGGTGCCCCTATCTTAAAACAGACATAAACCTGCTGGAGATGGTCCAAAAGAGGGCAACAGAGGTGATCATGGTCCAGTAGGTTAGGATATATGAGGAGAGATTGGAGGTCCTGAACATGTACGGTCAGGAGAGGAGAGAGAGAGAGAGACAGAGAAGGGACATGACTGAGATCTTCAAGTATTTGAAAGGCATAAACAGCATGGATAAGGAGGTCTCTTCAAACTTAGTGGAAACTGAAACATGAGGGGCACAGCCTCAAGTTGGGGTGGAGGTTTCGGGGAGAGGATAGGAGGCACTTCTTCACAGAGAAGGTGGTGGAGGGTTGGAATGTGCTTCTGGAAGAGGTGGTTTCATGGAAGACAGTGGGCAACTTCAAGAGAGGCTGGGATAGAGTTAAGGGGCAATAAGGGTCAAGGACAGGGAAGATGGAGGGAAAGGGAAGATTGGAGAGGGGAGCAGGATCAGTAGCTAAAGCCGAGGACCTGCAAAATTGCCTTATTCTGCTGGCTTCTTTGTGTGTTCATAACTCAGGCAATTATATTTTAGAATAGGGCCCCACCTGACGGGTGGCCCACCATGATGTTTGGTGGCTGGGCTGACAAATCATATCTAAGCTCTGAACTGAACAATAGGAGACCCCCACTTCCCTTTGGGATAAAATAAGTGAGTAGCTGTTTGAAGCAGATAGAAAATTGTAATATCTGAATGATGAGCCTTGGTGGGGGGGGGATACACTGGCTTTTCTGTTTCAACTAATTTGTGCCATAACCAGCTACACCCTTAAAATAAAAAGTGATTTAAAGTCTGTGAATAAGCAAGGGTTGAGCTGCTAATTATAGGTTAGTTGCATCTGAAAAGACGGTTCGCTGTTTATGTTGCTCACCTGGTAATGTTATTTCAAATGATGAACATATTTATCTACAGATCTATCTGTATCTGTATCTGTATCTGTATCTGTATCTGTATCTGTATCTGTATCACATGGTTGGGCCCTTGTCCCTATTGAAAAAGTCTTCATTTATTTCTCCATATATGATAATCAATTAGCATGACATCAAAACCATCCATGACTGATGGTAATTTACTAACATTAAGTAATTACAACATTCTATAACATTGTAATTAACACTATATTACAAGTGTTGACAAAACATATACATGTTACGACAGAACTATTAACATGTGTTACAACCACCTGAATAACACATATAAAAACAATCTACTAACCACCCACATTATAGCCATAACAGCCTCTCTAACTACAGCCCCAGCAACAAACTCAGTACTTCCCAAATCAGTACCAACCAATGTAGCTACTGCGTCCATATCACTTGCTAAACTAACAACCACACATGGAATCAAATTTAAACTGTGTAAAAAAGAAAGGTCTTCTGAATCACTTTCCAAACATTTTAAGTGCTCTGCTCTATTTTGCTGTTTAAAATAGGCCTCCTGAATCACTCACCAAACATTCTACCTGTTGCCTTTCATGATGCAGTCTTAAACAATGCTAAAGGAAAAATAGGTGCAGGCAGCCTTCCTTATATAGAAGGCCACTGCACTATGGAAACCTTAAAGGGACAAAACTATGCAGCACTTGAAATGCCTTACAATATGGAAAAATACTATGGAAAATCACTAGGGAGAACACTACAGAACTATGGAAACACTCTAACTTAAGTAAATACCTTAAACAAGCTATGCCCCCCCCAAAAAAAATAGCACACTTTATCTTAAAGTAAAATACACCAAATGTAATGTAATATATAAAATAAAAGATGGCAAAGTCCAGAATACTAGTGAAATAATACCATTCTGGGGTTGAACAAACTCATAAAGACCACTCGCCCTTCAGGCTCATGACTTTATGGCTTGTTCAACCCCTTGATGGTATTATTTCCTCAATACAACACTTCACAGCACTTCATTCTCTCTCTCTCTCTCTCTCTCTCTATATATATATATATATATGTATATATATATATATACTGATGAAGATAGAAATCAGAACAACACTATCTGTACTAAGTGTCCTTCACTGGAAAACACCCTACTGAGGAACATGCCACACAAAGAGAGAAGTAATCATGGTGTGTCTCTCTGTAATATCTCTTTGTTCCATAGGGTCAGAACTTCAGATTTTGCAGTGTTTAGCTGATGAAGATTAGTTTAGATGCAGTCTGCAGGGCTTCAGTTTACATCATTCTGGAACTATTTCTTAAGTCCACAAATTATTAAACAAAGTTAAGCTTGCACTTGAAAAGCAGGGACTTGTAGGAATTTATATTCCTAAAAATTGGCAATAGTTTTAAATTGAGACCCATGGAATTATTTTACCTCCAAAGAAAACACTTAACTGAAGCTCTCAATCTGGATAATTGTAAGCCCAAGTATGGCCTTTTGATAATATGGCCAGTGAATAGCTTCAACAAAACAAATACTGTATGTTATTTGTCTTTCAATTTTATTTAATTTCCGAAGTAAGATATGTGGTTGTGAAGTCTTTAAGAGCACCTGCTGTCTTACCATGAATTAATAAAACTTTATTGTTGTTCAGGATATGACAGGTGAAGTCTATTTACAATATTGTCTTGAAATCTAAAGGCTACTTTATAAAGAAAGTACTATAAAATACAACATACAACATGTAATTTAAACGATAAACATACAAACTACCCAAAGCAATTACAGGTATACATACAGTACATTTTAAAAACAGACTTGACATAATCTGTTTTACAGCTGTCAGCGATCTGATGTTTGGTTGAATTCTATTCCAAGTTCTAGCCACAACAAACTGAAGTGGCATGTAACTATAATGAGTTTATATGTTCGATATAATGGATCTCAAGTTAAAACACTGTATTATTTAAGAGTGAAGAAACTGTGTCTGCCGGTGAGGTGGGTGGGCAGTGACAACAAAAAAAGTATGTCTCACTTCTCTGGGTAGATAGAAGCTGAACTGCCAATGCAAGTTGAGGTGAGTAGTGTCAAAGCAATACTGTGAGAAAAGAACCTTCTGCAGAATTCTGCTGAAGAATAGAAAGTAGAAATGAATAATAGCTGAAAAGTGCAATTATCAAGATGACCTCTTTTTATTTTAAATAGAGATAAAGGACCAGACTTTTAAAGGTGTGTGTATGCAGACACAAATGTATGCTATTCCTGGTACATTTCTGATTGTGGTTCTTGTTTGCCCAGCCTGGCCTTACTCATTGAACTGGAAAAACTAACCTGCAGACCCATAATCACCACCACTACATTTTTTTCGTAAGCACTCACCTCTCCCAGTACCACACCCCATCAGGCTTCTCAAGCCCCTTTGACCTGCTGATCTGCCTCTCACTGCCACCTGTCATCCCTAGGCTTGTCAAGTGTTTTGATTACTGTTGCTGTGACTTATCCTTACTGGTGGGGAGGCATCCTATCTGTCACTAAAAGAGGGGAATGGATGCAATTTATTAACAGTTAACTGGAGGGACGTAGGTGGTGCATTGAGCAGTCAGGTGGCATGGAGTATGGAAGCATCATCTGGCATGGTCATGATGTGCATATACCCAGGTTCCTCTCATGCCCCAAGTGGCACCCACGGATCACGATGGCATCAGCGCCACCACCGATGACCACATTGATGCTTCCCAACTGCCTTCCTGGTCCTATCTCCCAGAGCCCTCCTCAGGTTCCTCTCATGCCCCGAGCGATGCCCAAGGATCCCGGTGGCATCAGCGCCGCCACCGCCGACCACACTGATGCTTTCCTACTGCCCTCCTGGTCCTATCTCCTGGAGCCCACCTCAGGTTCTTGTCGTGCACTGAGCGGCGCCCACGGATCCCAGTGGCATCAGCACCGGCACCACTGACCACATCGATGCTTCCTTATCACCCTCCTGGTCCTATCTCCTGGAGCCCACCTCAGGTTTCTCTCACACCCTGAGCAGTGCCCACAGATCCCAGTGGCATCAGCGCCACCACCGGCGACCACATCGACACTTCCCTACTGCACTCCTGGTCCTATCTCCTGGAGCCCACCTCAGGTAACTACCGCTGCTACTCCCACAAGCCGCCCAGCTTCTAGCGCCTTCCCGATTGGTGTGCCTACCATTTTGGCGGCCTCTCATTGGACCAGTGCTCAGCCCTCAGCAGCTGATTGGTGTGCCTTTCCTACCGATCCAGCCAAGCTGCTTCCCTGCCCGAGCAGCCCTCCAGCCAGTTTGCCGGAGCGGCCGCTAGCCTGGGACTGTTACTGTATCTCCTAACTTGTGGGCTATTTTTGGTCTGGGAATTAATTACCGTTGTGTCCTACACACAGCACAAAAGAACTGTAATGTAAATCTTGCTGTTTTATATACAGTATTTAAGATCTCTGATACTGAACCACTGAAGTGTAGTGATACAGTCTTTTTGTTGAAGTTACAGTCTATGCATTCCTTGTTACTGCAAGGCTACCTAGCTAGTAAGTTGTACTTAACCTCTGCATTGGCCTGTGTTGTTTAAAATCCTGCTGTGACTCCTATTTTTCCTAAACAAGCCTGCCATCTTCCTCCTGACTAATCTATAATCCCTGTTTCGTGCTCCCTGGAGCCATACTTTCTCTGTTTTTTCCCCTTCCTAGGGCCCTCATGACCAATCCTCCTCCCTCTCCTCACATTGCCTCACTGTAGTGTATGCCTCTCAACTCTCTGTATCTGTGCCTCCAATACACCTGGCAACAAAGGAACATTCAATAAGATATTTATTCTCATTTTCCTCCATCCTATTTTTTCTACCCCTTCTAACACCCCCTTTAAGTTGCTACACTGCATCCCCCCTCCGCTGTACTGACTCATCCTACAAATGTCCCCCATATGTCCACAGCACCTCTCCCAGATACTATCTGGTCCTGTTTCCCTATGAGCCCCACCACCTCACTCTATTCCTATGGCTGCCTCCTGGTCTCCCTCTACCAATGCAGATCTCACTTTTTCCATACCTCCCATCCTACTGCTTTCCCTAAGCAGTGTTTGCCCAAATCTTGGTGCCTTCACATACTTCGTCACCACTTAATCCTTGCCCTACTACTGCTGGCTACAGTGGATATACACCCAAGCCCCAGCTCAACATCAACCCCTAGTCATAGTAACACCTTGCCTCACCCCTCAGCCAAGGCCACCACCGACACTCATTCTGGATCCCTCCCCCGGGATTACGTCTTCTTCACCTAAACATTCATAGCCTAGCCTCCAAGCTCGATCAGCTCCAGGTTCTAGCTGACCACCATGCCCCTGACTTAATCATCATATCCGAGATCTGGCTAAATCCAAACCTCTCTGATCTAGCCATCGCTATTCCGGGGTTCACCATCACTCGTCAAAATTGTCCCACCAGAGGTGGAGGGGTTGCTACCTACACCAGCTCAGCTCTACATTTTTCTGTCACTCTCTCAAAAGCTGAACCCAAGGCCTAGGAGCTGCTCATGCTGAAACTATCCCCTCCTTCCTCACTCCCCATCTTTGTGGCTGGAATTTATTGCTGCCCTGGCACCCCAGCCGCAACAGTAACCAACATCCTGAACCAACTGACATCTCTTGCCCAGTCGGGTGAACTATATGTCTTGGGTGACTTTAATCACAACTGGTCAGATCCCACCTTTAACAAAACCCGAACAAAGATATCTGCGCTCAACCTTAGCCAAACCATTCTGGAACCTACGCGGTCAAACCATAATTCCGGAAACCACTCCTTTCTTGACTGGGCGCTTGCCTCCCATCCACACCGCATCGTCAGCTCTGGCCTCCTCCCAGACTCCATCAGCGATCACCACCTAACATACTTGGTCCACAAAATCTACCGTGTTAAATCCCCTCCCAAATTTATATTCCAACGGTCATATAAATCCCTAAACCTCTCCCCTCTCCTGGAAGAGTTAGCTCACTCCAACTGGGACCCGGTCCTAAGATGCTCTAACATGGATGCTGCCCTCACGCACTTCAGGAACACCTTCCTCAGTGCCTGGGACAAACATGCCCCCCTGCGCTGTGCTAGGGTCTGAGGGTCACACCTTCCCTGGATATCTTCTGAACTGATAGCTTGCCAACAAGCCCATGACAGGTTGGGGAGTACCTACAAATCCACGCTCCTCCCAGGTGACAATATCACCTACTGCATGTTCCGAAACAAATGCACAAAGGCCATCTGCATAGCCAAGGCCGAATACTTTAACAGCACCCTAAACTCAAATCTCGGGAGGCCTTCTAAATTCTGGAAAGTCATCAACTCCCTTTTCTCCACCCAACAACAAATCCCCCTCCTCTCCTTCTTTCCCAAGGGACCCTACTCTCCGACCCACTGACAGTAGTCTCTAAGTTCAATTTCTACTTCACTACTTGTGCTAAGACCCTCCTGGACTCCCTTCCTCCAGTAACCACACCCACTCCCCAGACAGCTACCCTCGTACTGCCTGGCCAGAACCCTTTCTCTTTCAGACACATCTCCCTCACTGAAACCTTAGATGCCCTTCACTCCCTGACTCTCACCAAAGGTAAATCTCCCGACGGCCTCGACAATAAACTCCTCTTCCTATCTGCCCTGTCCATCACTACTCCCCTCGCTGCCCTGCTAAATCTTTCATTCACCACTGAGTCACTCCTCTCAGCATGGAAACACACCACTGTCATACCTCTACTAAAAGGAGGTAATCCTACCTCTGCTGTTAACTACTGCCCCATCTCCCTCCTCCTCACCCTCGCCAAACTCCAGGAACACCTAATACTATCACAGCTTGCCCACTTTCTCTCTGAAACTAACTTCTTCACTCCATTCCAGTCTAGTTTTAGGAAGAACCACTCCACCACCACCTCCCTACTAAGACTCACGGACTTCATCCTCTCTGGAATGGACAAAGGACATATCACTGCCACTATTTCATCTGACCCTGGCAAAGCTTTTCGATCGGTATCCCACTCCCTTCTGTCCTGTCCCAGCAGGGCTGGTCTATCCATTCGCCATAAATTGGTTCAGTGCCTACCTACAAAATAGAACCCAATCTACAAAAATAACTGACTGCACCTCCCCACCACTCCCCATTACCACCAGTGTCCCCCAGGGCTCAGTCCTTGGCCCCATTCTCTTCTCCATCCTATTACATGATCTGCCAATGGCTTGCTCCACTACCTCAATACACATGAACGCTGATGACACAGTCCTCTTTACTTCTGGCCGCTCCCTTGAAGAAGTCACCTCTAATCTTCAGACCGATTTCAACAAAGTTCAGCACTGGTTCAACTCCAACCAACTCTCCCTAAACGCCAAGAAAATAGTCTCTATGTCTTTTGGCACTAGACAGAGACTAGCCAGACTTACGTCCCCCCTGATCTTCCGTACCCTAAATAACACCACCCTTGAAGACATGCCCTCCTTTAGGTACCTAGGGGTTTGGCTTGATCCCAACCTCTCCTTCTCCACCCATGTGGATGCCATCATATCAAAAATGCGCCCCAAGCTCGGTCCCTCTATAGAAACCGTGCTAGTCTCCTGCTTCCTGTGAGATGCGAAATAGTCCAGAAAATGATTCTACCTTCCTTCGGCTACTGCGATGTTGTCTACAGCTCTGCCTCCAAGTCCACCTTATCCAGACTGGACCCTCTCTTCAATGCTTTCTGCCGCTTTGCCCTTGATGCCCCCCCACACCCATCACTGCGAGTTCTTCCATTCACTGACCCTCCCATCCCTGAGCAACTGGCGCCTACTTCACGGTGCTAAATTTGTTTCTAACTTGTGGCTCGTGTTCCTCCCTCCCTAACTCATTTCCTCCCTATCTTCTCCACCAACTCCCGCTCACGCCCTCATGTCTACTGACTCCAGGATATTAGCTTTCCCTCATCGAAGAACTTCCGCATGCCAATCGGCTTTCTCCTACCTCCTCCCTAAGTTCTGGAATGACCTGCTGGCCCAAATCTGCCATTCTTCCTCCAAACACTCTCTATCCTCCACCCTCACTAACTTCTTTGCACCCAATTGTACCCGTCCCTGACCTACCCCGACTGACTCTTTCCTGCACCAGATCCCCTCCTCCTTATGCACCTGACTAGAGGCTGGGCTGCTCGCCCAAATGACTGGCTTATAAAATTGCCCTAACAATCCTTGCACTTAACCACTCTTGGCACTTCTGTCCATCCCTTCTTCCCATCAATGTCCTCCCTAAGTCAACCTCCTCACCTTTCCCAGTGTTTAACTACCTATACCTGTCACCACCCTCTGGCCCCAGGCTTGGGCTCCCAGTTCTCACTGCCAACCCGGTGCATTTTATTTCTCTTCATTCTCTAGATATAGGCACTTATATAACCTTGTATAGTTTCGATGTGTAATCAAATATGTTATGCCACCCTCCTTGTGGCACAAGTATGTAATGCCTCCACATGTTTAAGTCTGTCTAGCCACAGTCACCCATGTAACCATTGTTTTGAATTGCTTGACTCTAATTTCAACCCATTGTTTGTTTTATGTATACTCCTCCCATGTACCCCCCCAGGTCACACCGTGAGACGAGCATTGTTTTGCTCAGTGTGTCTCTCCTGGTGAAACATTTTCAATAAATAAATAAATAAATACAGTATATTTCTGTTTTCTCCCTCCCTGCCCCCTTCCTGTGTAGAAACATATATACTATAGCATCCAAAAGGAAGGGGTAGCATGTGGTCACCCATGTCACTTAGTGAACCACCACCATCATGCTACCACTGGCACTCCAGAATGTTGTCTTTCAGTCTGTCCCCTTGGATGAAAGCAGTCAAGAGGATGCTGTGTTGGCCTCTTTGCCAGCCTTTGCTGCTGATGTCCCGTACATGGGCACAAACCTGGATTAACTGCATGCCAGATCAACCACCCACCACTACTCAGCGCCATAGAGCTGGCTATCACCACCACTACTTTGTAGATGCATCATTGATACGGATAACTGTTGGGACTGCGTCAAGTCTTTCAATCTTTACTACAAGACAGACCTCATCCAAACATCATGACACTATGGCATATCACAGAAGGAACCATGGTAGGCATCCATTTTTAGTCAGTGGCAAATTATGTTTTACCATGAGACACAACAGGACCATGCACTAATAGTAAGAGAATGTGAGCTAACCACAACAAAGACATAAGGGAAGGCACAACGGTTGAACTGAAAAACAATAAAATAAAGAGGTGTAACTCACAAAATGTGACATATAGTCATGAGGACTCATTTATTGAAGCCAAGAAAAGCATAGCACCAAAGCCCTGGTGCATCGCAATGAAACTGTGATGTTTTGTCAGGGGTACTTTGTGCTGTGCTTTTCTCCACTACAATAAATGTGCCCTGATGGCTATACAGTATGTCACATTTTGTGAGTTTCACCTTTTTATTTTACTGTTGTGTCCTCTCTTATGTTTTACCATGGCTTGAGGTACCATTCCTAATACAGCCCCTTTTAAACGAGTCCCTTTAAATACAAATTTTGAAATCCTACCAAGAACTTAGAAGGGAAGGTCTTGTCCAGAACATTTCCAAAGTACGTTTATTTTTAGCTATGGCAATCCCTTCATTATAATAACACTTTCTTGATCTGACATGAAATGATGATACACATTTCAACATATTGCAAAATTCAAGTCTCGTGAGAGACTGTGATAATTAGTTGCTGGTAAATGGAAGCTGTAATGACAGGATGTGAACATAAGAGCTGTCATGTACAGACAGGGACTCTCAAGTGAAATAAATAATACCCACACCATCTAGATCAGAAAGAGGCATGTTTCAAAGGCAGTTCAGCACTTGTCAGGAGTTCAACATTTCTGTAGACTAATTTCCCATCAGATAACACTGCAAGCCCGTCTTTCTCCAGCCCAGCACATTATGCATATTAGAACACTGAAACACATGGGAGTTAATATGGCGCTGACTGTGACGCAGGACATTTACTCGAAAGCTCCTCCTTCCAACAGCTGTTTTGGTGCCATTTCTTGAACATTCGTGCTGCTGTAATACAGAACCTGAAAGACATTTTGAATGTTAGAGGGTAGCATTCTATAGCATTCCCTTACTTTGTGAGTCAAGAATATTGGACTTGGCTCATTTGAAATGGGTTTCTTTATTCACAGCCTGTTGCACAGTTCAAGTTGTAATATGTAAGCTGCAGTGTTCAAACCAATTTGTTCTTAAGCCTGCTATACAGTATATTTAGAGTGTTTGGTAATAAATGTTCTCTGGATCTACACTGTTAGGACAGTCAAACAGAGAAGCATGTACTCCTAGTACAGTGTGGGCTTGCTACCTTTTGGAAATTTGGAGGGGAGGTTATACCCATAGCAAGGGTGCTTGATGATGTTTTTAGTTTTTATGGTTTCTCCCTGTTCATGGTGACACAACCCATGTATCAGCTTATTTTAGAGTATGTTTAAAATATTTTAGATGACCCTCATATAAAGTTCCAAAGTCAAGGGTATGAAGTGTGCTGCCTGTAAAACTGATGTCTTTATGTATTTTGTAATATGTACTGTACCTGTCAGCAGAACAATGCTTGTGTTGTATTAAAACAAAATTCAATAAAATATAAGTTAAAAAAAATGGGAGACTTGAAAGACAGCCACTGATGACCCAGTGTTAGTGCGTTGCACTTCAGTGCTGATCACAGTGTTAGTGCGCTGCACTTCAGTGCTGGTGATGTGGATTCAAGAGGAAACCCAGGTCACTGGAAAATGGGCAGCCAGAGACTGAGGACTGCTGTCAGTAGCAGTGCCTCCTTAACTGGGAAGATTGGCAATCCACTTCTGTAGCAGCAGCGACTCCTGCAGTAGGGCCCAGGAAGGCTCACCTTCAAGCCATAGGGGATGCTGCTTGCCAACAAGGTACCTGGAGACTGGGCAGATGCCATGTGGTGTTGGTGGTGGGAGGGTGAATGATGGCAGGCCAGTACACCTGTGCCATACCCCATATAGTGCGTCACATGCTGCTGGATAATGTGAAGTTGCTGGAGGAGACCAGCTCCCTTCACCCCAAACTTCCTACCATCATCAGGAATGCCAACTGCTGTGTGGTAAACAGTCGATGGTGCTGTGTGGTTATCAGTGGTCCTAAAGTGGGAGATGTGAGGCTGGCTGATAGAAACAACTCTAGAAAAAAAAAACAGAGACAAACCTGTAGTTATTTTGTGAGTGTGTTAATTAAAATGTCCTTACCCCCTGTACCTTACCCCTAGAAATTAGTCTTGCCATAGCCACTCCTGTTTATAGGATGCATCAATTGGCTCAGGCTGTTACTTTGGTGACTGAAATACTTGAATGAACCATCTTATCCCACCACATCCTATACCTAACCCGATACAGCTGTACCTGTTACTGCTGCTACTGCTGCTGGTCTGTCTGAACTGTGTGGGTATCAGGAGTGGATATCCATGGGTGGAGGATACCATGCTCATATTTTAAATCATTGGCCAGAACACTGGTTCCTTAAGTCTCAGTTGACTTAACTGACCCTTAAGCCATCTTCTACCAAAACTCACTGCAGACATGGTGCTTCATAAACTAGTGGTGCTTGCTACAAAAATGGAAGCAGATGCAAAGAATAGAAACTGCAACACACATCCAGGGCTTGGATTCAAAAACACAAAAGCTGAAGCTGGCAGAATTGTAATTTTTAGCCGAGTTTTTCCATAAAAATAAACTGTACCCTGGCGCTTTGCCTCTAAGGACTGAGGCTTCATCAGGGTGCTTCCTGATGAAGCCTCAGTCCCTATACGCAAGATGCTGGGGTAATTTGTTTCATCCATGATCCCACTATGTCTGTACCTTTTACTATGCAATAACTTGGCCATTAAGGAACACTCTTTTGATAACTTCAGCTCTTGTATTTTGATTGTAAGGCTGGGATGTACACTGAAGTTTGTGTCCTCCAAAATCTTTCACCACACTGAGTTCAACATGCTTTCTGTGGATTTGTGGTGGCATTTGTAAAATACCCCCACACTGGAGAGGATCACATAACTGTTTGTGTAGACTATTGGTGGCAGTAGTGGTGATGGTGGAGGTGGTGGTTGTGGCTGGGGGTACTTTCAGAGGAATTGGGTGGCAATTGTAAGATTATTTTTTCCTGAACCAGTGGATTTCTGGGGACAAATAAAACACTTTTGCTTTGGCTATACTATCATGTGTCTAACTCTTGGCCTCACAGCTACATGATAATAACTCCCAGTCCTTGTCCCACCATAGCCAGCTCCTTCTCCACCACCACTGCTTATAGAAATTGTATTTGATGGAACACATTTGGTGGAACATTTATCTTCTCCTTTTCTCCCCCTGCACCCCTCCTTTCTCCTTCTGTTTTTCTCTTCAGGTTTTCTACACACTGCGACAGCACATAAATGACAGATGATGCAACAACAGTCACCATCGGATGCTAACAATAAATGACGCATAGTAGTCTTTGATAATTCTTAGATACTCGTGTGACAGATGCTCAGTGCATTCA
This sequence comes from Neoceratodus forsteri, assembly GCA_016271365.2. Taxonomy (NCBI): domain Eukaryota; kingdom Metazoa; phylum Chordata; order Ceratodontiformes; family Ceratodontidae; genus Neoceratodus; species Neoceratodus forsteri. The sequence goes on from CM028137.1 coordinate 409,561,652, forward strand.
CATGCTGCAGTGCCATGTGACTCATGAGGTGACAGGAAAGATCAACACCACCAGGCCACCCCCTCCACTGACTGACCACACCCCACTCTCTAGTGAGAGACCTCGGTCCCAATTCACAAAAGGCCCAAGAATGCCGCATGCCCCGGGTGCACCAAACATTTGGTGTACTGGGCTTGTGACATTCCTTGGCTGGTGAGCAGGATTCTTGAACCTGTGAGATAGTTGACACAAGTTAGACCATCTTTTTCTGGTCTAACTTGTGGCAATCTCAAGTACCCTTTTTACAGGGCTTGCACCAAATTAAGGAAGACAATATGTATAAAGAACTTATCAGTCTGGATATTAAAAAAGGAGCCAGTTCTGATAACATAGAACCTCTCTGTCTTAAAATTAGGGTCCAGATATTGGTTACATATTTAACCCATTTATATAACTTTTCATTAAGATCTTCCCAAGTACCACTTGACTGGAAAACCACCTACATAGTTCCAATATTCAAAGGGGGAGATGCTTCTGACCCAAGTTGTTGTTGTCCCATATCAATCCTTTCCTCAATTATTAAAATATTTGAAAAATTAGTTCATAAGCATCTCTTTTCATATTTTTTGAATTCTAGTGTATTAACAGATTGCCGGCCCGTCTGCGCGATGTGGTTGGATTTCCGCTTGCGATGCTGGTGACCTGGGTTCAGGAACAGACCCAGGTCATCAGAGGCCCAGCCGGGGAGAGAGGGATTGAATGTCCCTTGGACTACTCTCCTTCTCCTGGGGGGGAGTTTGGTCTGTGCTCAGTACAACAGTGACACCTGGTGGAGGCCAGACTCGTTGCATGGTACCAGTGCCAGTATCAGTTCTGGGGTGGGGTGGATGCTGGTCATTATTGCACATCCCCGCTCCAGCATATAGGGGGGGAAAGTGCTGCCAGTCTGTCTACATGAAGCCCTGCCCTGGGCTTCGATTAGCCTTCTGAGCTGGGCTCTCCCAACTAGTCCCAGTTTTGTGGCGCTGGTTGGGGTACAGTGCTGCGACCCCACCCTCTGGAGGCAAGCCAGGGGTGACTGGGAGAGCCACCAGCAATACAGGAGGTGGAAGCCTAGGGGCACCATGACCAGGGCTGGAAAACGCTGATGGACGGTGCAGTGAATAAAGAATAGAAACAAAACAAAAAAGTGTATTAACAGAATATCAATCAGGTTTTTGGAAGGACCATAATACTACTTACAGAGAATCTATGGTAGTTAATGAAATCTTTGCATCTTTTAAAATGGGTCAACTGCTGCAATTTTTCACAACTTGTCAAAAGCCTTTGATATGGTTGAGCACAACATATTACTGAATGGACTAAAAACTTTTGGTTTCAGTATTAATGCAATTTTTGGTTTTCTTCTTATTTGTTCTCTCAGCAGCAATGTGTAAGGGTAGGAGAATATTATTCTGAATTGGCTACTGTAAGCAGGGGAATTGCCCAGGGGTCCGTGATGGGCCCAATTTTATTTTTGATTTATATAAATGAAGTACCAAACCGTAGCTCCAGCTCAACTAATATATTTTTATATGCAGATGATACAATTTTGTATAAACAGCACAAAGACCCTAATATAACAATTGATACAATACAAAAAGACTTTAACATGATTTAAAAAACATTGATGGACCTACAATTACTGCTTAACATAAAAAAATGCAGTGGATGCCATTTAGTAATAAACAATGTGCAAATATGTCAACATTCTCTATAAAGCACTAGAGGGTACATACAGTGATCGATAAGATTGACTCATATAAATACCTAGGAATTTTCTTACATGACCAACTTTCATTTGGCCTTCATATTCAAAATGCATCAACCAAACTAAAACAATTACTAGCCTTTTTATAGGAACAAAGTATACTTTATTAGTTTGTAAACAACAGGTTAATTCATTATTTTTGTCACAACTGGACTATGGAGATTGTGTATATGGGAAAGATTCCTCTGCCTTATTAGGTGTACTTGATCCTTTATATCACAGTGCCCTTAGATTTATTACTGCTCTTCCCTGGAAAACACACCACTGCAGTTTATATGTTGTGGTTGGTTGGATCTCCTTATGAGCTCGGAGGCATTTACACTGGAATGTATATATGTACAAATTCATATCGGGTGTGGTCTCCTCATATCTTCTGAATCTGTTGCAATTTAAGCCACCCAACAAACACAACCTTAGATCAGGAGCTCTTTCTTATTACTCAGTGCCAAAACTTCGGACAAAATATGGAGGGCTCACTCTTACTGTATCTGTACTTCATACTTGGACTGAGTTACAGAAAAAGATAAAATCGATCTTTTACCTATTTCTCATTTTAAGTCAATTATTAGTAAGTTGCTGTATAGTCACTGTGATTGCTAGAGGTGAATTTTTATTAATTTTAGAATTTATAGCGCTGTATACAGAAACCAACTGTGGGGCCTGTGCACAATCAGGCAGGAAGTACATGCCGAAGGCACGTATTCTGCCTGCATAGCTCTGCACCTGCAGACAGGTGTGCATGGCCAGCATTCACCATCGGCTGCCACCTATCCATGGCTCCGCCCCCCGGTGCGCAGTACTCTGCTGGGTGGCCAGGGGCAGAGTTGTAGTCCTGGGCGCGCATCCAATGGGATGCCCATCCTGGGTCCCATAGTGGATCCCTCATGCAGCAAGGCATGGGTCCGGGGTAGTGAATGCCTACCACAGGCACTGTGCAACCATGCTCCGGTATCCAGCCATCAGATGGAAGGCCCCTCTCCCACCCACCACAAAGTGGAGCCCCGTCCCCGAAGCCAGAATCCTCCCCGGCCCCCCACATGACTGCCTGACTCTGTAATGGCATACCAGACCCGCCCCCCATACACCACACTGCCCTGTCCTGGAATGCCAGAGGCAGACTTCCACCCCAACCCATCACAGCCCCAACCCCGGTGTTGCTCAGGATGCCTCCCACACACCCACACACACACACAGGTGCCCCACAGCATGCAACCATGACCCCCCCACCTGGTACTCTGCCGAAACTGTATAGGCCAGTGGCTGGTGGTCCCCCACCCACCTGAGGCACTGACCCCACACCCATGGCAACATACCTGCCTGATGGTGCCACGGGATTGGACGGCCAGTGGCACAACCCTCACTACACCACCTCAGCCACTGGCTGTCTAACTGCTGCTGGAAGCGTGCTGCCTATTTATAGCAACACGCTCCCAGCAGCAGTTAGATGGCTGGCAGCTGAGGCAGTGTAGTGAGGTCTGTGCCATCAGCCATTGGCCATCCAGGCCCACAGCACCAATGGGCAGGTATGTCACCATGGGGGAGAGTCAGTGCCGCTGGTGGGTGAGGGGACCACAGGCCACTGGCCTGTACAGTTTCAGCAGGCACTGGGTGGAGGGTCATGGTTGTGTGCTGCAGGGCACCTGTGTGTGCTGGGGGGTGTCCTGAACAAATCCAGAATTGGGGTTGGGTCGAAGGGACGGGGTCAGCCTACAAAATAGGGGACGGGGCAGTGTGGTGCCGACCTGAATTGTGGGGGGCATAGCACTACAGGAGACATGGGCACCAGCCCGATTGGCAGCCCCAGCCCTCCTGTTCTGCCTGGTGGGCTGGGGCAGCATGGGGTGGTCAATTCCAGGTCCTGCCACACATGGCGGGTGATGTCCATGGGGGTGTGCAGTGGGTTATGGCAGGGTCTACCCTGGCATAACCTCCACCCTACTGTTCCCCCTGTGTGCAACATATTGTGGCTTTGTGCATGCTGCATAGTGCTGGCATGCCCCAGCATGCTCCCACCCACCCCTGGTGCAATGCTGTTTGCACGGCCGGGGCTCGGGTGCATGACAGGTGTGCACCCCCACAGACATCACTCTATATCATTCATGCTTAACGATACCTACACACCCGGTTTCCATGGCGTGTAGGCTTCGTGCATAGGGCTCCATATTTGTACTGTTTGTTATGTTCTGTTTTATGTCTGGACTCAACTGCAAAAAGAGAGTTTACTCTCAGTTGCCTTCCAATAAAATATTGATATATATATGAATATTTGGTGCAAGCTGCCCTAAATTGGGAAAAATGTTGCAAAGGCTCCTGATCTTCTTGGATTGGGCACAGGTTGTGACAAAGAGTTAGGCACAGCTGTGCCATCCACTGGGTTCGACACAGGGCTTGGCGCAAGCTCTGCATCATCCGTTGTAAATCGGGCCCCTTGTGTCTCACTCAACAACCTACTTTACTTTTCATTCACTGACTTGCAGGCAGGCTCACATGCAGGCAAAAAAATAAAAAAAGATGGATTTCTGTGCCATGTAGCACCAAAAGCAGTCAGTAAACAAATTGGGCAGGATTTGTAAAGCATAGCACAGGGCATGTGACAAGCCCTGCAGCCTGGCACTTAGGTTCTGGTGATGCGCCAAACCCATCTGCTGCAACTGCACCCACTTTTACAATCTCGGGCGCAGTTGTGATAGTTTCCACTATTTTCAGCCATTTGCATCAAATATCTGGTGCAAGCACTGTAAAACAGGCCCTCGGGATTGCCGCAAGCTAGACTGTAAAAACTTGGTCTAACTTGTGGCTATCGGTGCACAGGATAGAAAATCTCAGTCACCAGCCAGGAGAATGCTGTAAGCCCCATGGGCCATATGTTCAGCATGCCTGGGGCTTGTGGCATTATCGTAATTTCCAAAATCCTGCCCATTATTTTTTAAATAAATCCTTAAAAATCCCTCCCTGCACCATTACCAGGTGATCCCTTCACAAGGCTGCAGAAACAATCAGCCACCACTGTGGCTGATTGTTTCTGACAGCCTTGTGAAAGGGTCACCCACCCTACACCTCCACCCATTCACCTCAAGCGTCACACTACTGTTATAGGGGTGTTCCAGTAATGTCATTATTCCACGCCTCCTTAAAAAAAAAAAAAAAAGACCAAAATAAAAACAACTTTCTTTCCATGCTAGTTTTCTTTATTCCATCCTCCCTTAACAGGCCAGTGAGCCAAACTGTTGCATTTTTGTTCAACTCAACTCTCAACCAGAATGAATATCGTAAACTGCCACCACAGTGGCAGACTCTTCCACAGGGCGTATATCCAAAAAATCGATTACTGTCCAACCTGCTGGACATGCAGGGACCTACGTTCTCAGCTCCATGCCTCATGGGCTGAAATTAACTTCCTCTGGACCAAGCTTAGCACATGCCCATCCTCGCCACATTACAACCTTCACAACTTGCCTCCAATACCCCAAAGGAGGTATAGGAGGATGGCAAACAGTGGGCAAACATTTGTCTAACATCGCTAAATGAACCCCTCAAATGCAAAGAGCAACAACTAATGCAACAGATTTGCACCACTACAACATATACCATCAATCCAACTGATAAAACTGAACCTAACCATACTCAAAAGGCAAATTACACACACCTATTAATGTCACAGTAAAAAAGGCTACCAAAAAGTCTCTTCTAATCCTGGGGGACTCTGTGGTATGCAGTGTAGAGTCTCACCTACAAAGGAATCAAACCAGGGTTACAGCTCAATCCCTTCCTGGGGCATTATCATGGAGGGCCAAGGAACGCATAGAAAAGATTGTATGCAACATCGACACAAACACGCATGTCCTAGTCCACCTAGGATCTAACGACCTCGACAGTCACTCATTGGAGGAGACTAAACAAAATCTCATCGTACTAGGAGACAGGTTGACTTCCCTTATTTCCAGATCATCCTTCTCCAAAATTCTGCCTGTCTGGGAGAAGGGGAACAGCAGGCAAAAAGTAAGAGAAAAGGAAATTGCAGAGCTAAACATCTGGCTCAAAGACTGGTGCAGGACAAAAGGCCATCATTATGTAGGGGACTGGAAGGACTTCTGGAAATAAAAGTTCTTAAAATATGATGGCCTACACCTTACAAAAGAAGGAGTCTGTGCACTGGGCCAGAAGTTTGATGTCTTTCTTAGTCGTCTAAACTAGGAAAAGGGTAGGGGGTAGCATGTCATTTTGGAGAGGCAATTTTTAGTGAGGCAATTTTAGTGAATGCATTTTAGCGCATACAATTATAATGAATGCCACAGTACAGCGAACAAGTAATTTCAGCGCTTAGAAAATTAAGCGATAGTAGTATTTAGCGAGCACAACCTTGCAAAACACCCCCTATGTCCAACTGCATCTTGGAGTTGGTATCCTAAATATAGGGGGGGTCTTGGAGGTGTAGCCCCCCGAGGGGTGTAGGGGGCACTGTCCCCCCTGTGTCAGATCCTCTGCACAGTGCAATGCAGCAGATGCACATCAGGTAAGGATCCCATTACTGCAACAGTTGCAGCAGCTGCACTTTGCAGCACAACCTGAGCAGTACTTTCATATTGCTGAAATTAGCAGTTGCTAAAATATATGGTCGCCAAAATTTACTTCACTAAAATGCATTCGCTACAATTGGCATGCACTAAAATTGCCAAAATAACATGGAGCCGGGAGAGGGCATTATCACCTCAGATGTCTCATGTGAAAGCTAATGCACCTTCCCATCACCTATCAGCGAATTGGTCTTTCATCTGGGCAGAGAACCCATTAACATATCACCAGGACAGGATACATATCAGTCCGTACTAGCAAAGTGGCACAACATCAGAACCAGTCCACCCTCAGAAAGCGTATCACAAAATATCAGTAGAAAAAATAGGCATGGCATGCAATGTGCTTCAATGCTTATAGCCTATCCAATAAAATCCCAGACTTCACCGCCGTAATGACCGAGGCTCAACTAGACTGGGTAGCAGTGACAGAGACATGGTTCAAAGAGAGCCACACCTGTGATGTTACAATCCCAGGCTACACTCTGTTTAGGAGGGACAGAGAAGGCAAAAAGGGAGGAGGTGTGGCAATCTGCGTCAAGGATGAAATAAATGCTACTGTGATCCAGGGGACTAGCAACAATACTGAGTTCCTATGGGTAACCCTTGATGCAGGAGATAAAACCCCATTATGGGTGGAAATAGTTTACAGATCCCCATTATAAGAAATAGAGAGGGATAAGGAGCTTCTTGAAACAATCCTTAAGATGGCTGACAAAGGTGAGCTACTGCTTGTAGGAGACTTCAGTCTGCCTGATGTGAACTGTACAGTATCTCCTACACAGCCTCATCAGAAAAGAGCAAGGAATTCCTCAATGCTCTGCAAGGGGTGGGTCTAACACAGCTAGCAGATTCACCAACAAAGGAAGATGCAACCCTAGACCTTGTGCTAACAAACAGCACAAGGATATCTAACGGTAAAGAAGGAATCAATTTGGGCTCCAGCGATCACAGATCAATATGGTTCGAGTCAACAGACAAGAAGTCACCAGCCACACTAGACTAAAAGTCCTCAACTTCAAAAATGCAAACTTCAACAAGATGAAGTCCACCTTTTCAAGCATGTATGAAAACATAAAAGATGGAGACGTCGAGGAGAGATGGACAGCATTGAAGTCGTCATTAAAGGTTGTCACAGCAAAGTACTGAAAGGTAATCAGTAAAACCAAAAGAAGGAAAAAAAACTCTCTGTTTTATGAAAGAGGTGGCACTGAAAATAAAAGGAAAAAAGCCTTCAGACAGTAGAAAGAAACAAAGAAAGACTGATAGGGAAGAATACAGGACCAAGCTCAAAGAGGCCGGGAAAGCAATCAGGATAGCCAAAGCACAAACTGAAGAAAAAATTGTAGCAGAAATTAAAAGAGGCGACAAAACCTTCTATAGGTATATACAGGAAAAAGGAAAGACGGGGGATAGTCAGACTACGAAACAAAGAAGGACAGCAGGTGGAGGAGAATGATATACAGAAAGCAGAAGTATTAAACAAATACTTCTGCTCCGTTTATACAAGAGAACAGAATGTAATGGTCCAACGCTAGCTACGGGTCTCCACATCCAGGAAGCAGACACAAGCCCCTTTACAAAAGAGAGGGTCCTAGAAGAATTAAATAAATTGAAGGCAGGCAAAGCTATGGGACCAGAAGGAATTCATCCTTGTGTATTGAAAGAGCTTAGAGAGGAACTCACAGCTCCACTGGCCAAACTCTTTAATAAATCACTGGAGAGCGGACAGGTAACAGAGGACTGGAAAAAGGCCACTGTGGTACCCCTACACAAGAGTGGAAGCAAGGAGGAGGCAGGGAACTACCACCCTGTCAGTCTCACCTCAAATGTGGGGAAAGTTATGGAACTGTTACTAAAGGAAATGATAGTGGCATATCTGAAAACCAGTGGAAGGCTAGACTCTAAGCAGCATAGCTTCACAACTGGTAGGTCATGCCAGACAAACATGATAGAATTCTTTGACTGGGTGACAAAAGTAGTAGACCAAGGCAGGGCAGTACGTGTTGTATAGCTCAACTTTAGTAAGGCCTTTGATTCTGTCCCCCCCAACAGGACGCTTATCAACAAACTGGGAAATGCAGGTGTAGGAGAGAACATTGTTAACTGGGTGAGAAACTGGCTTCAAGGGAGGACCCAGAATGTTGTAGTGAATGGCACCCTGTCAAGAGAGGGGATGGTGACCAGCGGGATTCTGCAGGGTTCAGTGCTTGGACCAATCCTCTTCAACATATTCATCAGTGACATCACAGATGGATTGGAAGGGAAAGTATGCCTGTTTGCAGATCACACCAAGCTGTGCAACAGGGCAGACACACGGAAGGGCCATAGCTATAGAATCAGACCTAACAAAACTGGAAGAATGGTCCAGAACTCGGCAGTTGAAGTTCAGTGCTAAGAAATGTAAGGTCATACACCAAGGGAAAAGAAACCCATGGAAAAATTACTATCTAGGGTCGAACATTAGCCATCATGAACCTAGAACAGGACCTATGGATCATTGTATCCAATGATCTAAAGGAAGGTGGACAATGTGAGAAGGTGGCACAGAATGCCAGTAACATCCTTGGTTGTATCAGAAGAGGGATCACAAGCATAAAGCGCAATGTGATAGTCCCACTTTATGGATCCTTGGTAAGGCTGCACCTGGAATACTGTGTCCGGTTCTGGAGACCCCACCTTAAGAAGGATATAGACCATCTGGAAACTGTGCAAAGAAGAGCTACAAAGATGGTTCAGGACCTCCACCATGAACCCTATGAGACAAGACTTGGAGAATTAAACATGTATTCCCTGGAACAGAGGAGAAACAGAGGAGACATGATAGAAACCTTTAAATACCTAAAGGTTATCAACTCAGCGCAGAATCAGAACCGCTTCCAAGAAAATAATGAGGCATGTACTAGAGGCCACAACAAACATCTAATGGGAGGGAGATTTTGTGGAACAACATTAAGACGTTTTTCTTCTCTGAAAGGGTGGTGGAGCCATGGAAAATACTGCTGGAGGAAGTCATGAATGCCAAGACAGTTAAGGAGTTCAAAATATATTCGGACAGACATAGTGGAATATTGAAATAAGGGACTATACTTGGGGGGGTAGGTCAAATAACTGACAGACTAGATGGATCACACGGTCCCCATCTGCCGTCATGTTATTATGTTCTTAAGTTAAATTCACTGTACCCTGCTCCCACTGCAGGGGAAAAATACAAAAAATAAAGAAGGATTTCTGCACAGTTTATACCACCAGTCATCAATAAAAAAATATTTGTTAAATCCTTCTCAGTTCCTCCCTATAACTTTCACTATCTTCTGAATTCACACTACCCTGCTCCTGCTGTAGGGTCTACTCATCTACCAGTGCAGGAGTACATAGTGCACTCAGTCTCCTCTGCAGCATGATTTCACTAACCTGCCTGCCTGAAACGTCAGCTTAATGTCATAATTAGCTAACTGCAATGCTAATGCCTGGTTCTCTAGTGACTTCTAAAGTTTTCTAATCTTTCTAATCAAAAGTCACTTTTCTGCAATAATAAAAGCTCCTTTCAGTAGCTATTTCCTTCCTCCGGGAGAGAAAGAAAGTTGGGCATATGTGAAGTCTGTTTAATACCCCCAGTGTATTGTTTTACTTATTTTGAAATAGTCATATATTTTCTTATTTAGTGTCCCTTACTACTATTTTCCCATCCAATATTCATTTTATAATTAAGTATTGGGTGGGAAAAAGGAAACAGGCTTCCCACATGCTGAGCTTGTGTAATCAATAATGTTTAACATAGAAACATACAATTTGACGGCAGATAAGGACCGCTTGGCCCACCTAGTCTGCCCATTTTCCTACCTAACAGATAAGCTGCAAATCCTAGTTTATCAACAGCTTACTTCCTCTTACCACCCAGGACTGCCTTATGCCTGTCCCACGCATTCTTGAAGTCCCCCACTGTTCTTGACTCCACGATCTCCTCAGGGAGGCTGTTCCATGCATCCACAACCCTCTCAGTGAAAAAATTTCCTCGCATTACCCTGAGCCGTCTGCCTCTATCTTCAAATTGTGCCCCTTGTTCTTGCACATCTCTTTTCTGGAACATGCTACCCTCTTGGACTGTGTTAATTCCTTGAGGTACTTGAAAGTTTCTATCATGTCCCCTCTCCCTTCTTTCCTCAAGAGTATACATATTAAGCTTCTTTAGTCTTTCTCCTTGTGTCTTCTGGTGCAGACCCTGCACCATTTTGGTGCCCTCCTCTGGACAGCCTCCACTCTGTCTATGTCTTTGGCGGAGATGGGGTCTCCAGAACTGCACACAGTAACTCAGATGGGGTCTCACCAACTGTCTGTACAGAGGGATAACAACTTCCTGTTTTCTACTATTGATGCCTCTTCCTATGCATCCCAGTATCCCTCCAGCCTTCCTTACTGCCTTCTCACATTGCTTGCCCACCTTTAGGTCATCTGATATAATTACCCCCAGGTCCCTTTCTATTTTTACTGTTGTCAGTATCTCACCCCCCATTATGTACACTTCCCCTGGGTTTTTGTTTCCTATGTGCATTATCTTGCACTTCTTTGCATTAAATCTGAGCTGCCATACATTTGACCATTTCTCCGACCTTGCCAAGTCCCTTCTCATCCTTTTCACTCCAGCCTGCGTATCAACCCTGTTGCAGATCTTTGTGTCATCTGCAAAGAGACATACTTTTCCTTCCAGTTCCTCTGCAATGTCACTTATAAAGACATTAAAAAGGACCGGTCCCAGTACTGAACCCTCAGGTACCCACTAGTAACCCTCCTTTCTTCACTGTGTACTCCATTTACTACTACCCTTTGCATCCTGTTGTCTAGCCAATTTTTATCCAGGCTACCACCTTGGGACCCATTCCAGGCTGGCTATCTTGTGTATTAATCTTTTGTGGGGGACTGTATCAAATGCCTTACTAAAATCTAGGTAGGCCATGTCCACAGCCCCTCTCTGATCTACTACTTTGGTTAGCCAGTCAAAGAAATCTATTAGATTCGTCTGACACGACCTTCCGATTGTGAATCCATGTTGCCTCGGGTCCTGTGCCCCAATGGCCTCTAGGTACTCAACAATTCTTTCCTTCAGAAGTGATTCCATCATTTTTCCTACCACTGAGGTCAAACTAACTGGTCTGTAGTTTCCTGCATCTGTCCTGCTCCCACTTTTGTGAAGAGGAATTACATCTGCCCTCCTCCAGTCCTTGGGTACCACCCCATCCTCCCATGATTTGTTAAAGATAGTAGTCAGCGATGTCACTAGTTCTACCCTTAGTTCTTTTAGAATTCTTGGGTGAATCCCATCAGGCCCCATTGCTTTGTCCACCTTCAATTTTATTAGTTCTTTCAGAACCCTTTCTTCTGTAAATGGACTGGTATCGACCCCCGTCTTCAGAGTGTTTCTCTTGTTTGGTTTAGGTAACTCTCCCTCCTCTTCCTTTGTGAATACTGAGCAGAAATATTCGTTCAGTAACCCTGCTTTTTCACTGTCACCCTCTACCCACATTCCCTCCCCTTTATTAAGCTTCAGTATCCCTCCTTTGGTCTTTCTTCGCTCCCTAATGTACCTATAAAAGGTCTTATCCCCCTTCTTAACAGAATTGGCTATCCTTTCTTGGTTTGGGCCTTTGCTATTCTGACTACCTTCCCAGCCTCTTTCTGCTTTAACTGATAAAGTTCTCTGTCCTGCTCCTTCTGTGTTTCCTTATATTTCCTGAATGCTGCCCTTTTCTCTTAACCTTCCCTGCCACCTCTTTTGTGAACCATAGCGGTTTTCCTTCGTTTTGTTTTATTGATTTTTTACGCAAAGGCTTGTTGCCTCTGTGATGGCTGTTTTGATCACTCCCATTGTTCCTCCACCCTCCTTCTTGCCTGTTTGCTAGTATTTTTCTGAGGCACTCTCATTTTCCCAAAGTCAGCCCTCCTAAAGTCTAGTACTCTTGCTTTTGTATGGCTGATTGTATGGCTGTGTTTATAGTGAACCACACTGTTTGGTGGTCACTTGTTCCCAGATGGCTACCCACTTCTAAATCTGAGATTCTTTCTCCATCCCCATTTGAAAGTACCAGGTCTAAGATTGCTCCCTCCGAGTGGGTTCCAATACTAGCTGTCTGAGACATGCCCCCTGTAGGGCATCAAGAATGACCCTGCTCTTGGATGTGCCTGCAGCAAAGGTGCTCCAGTTAACATCTGGCATATTCAGGTCCCCCATCAACAATATCTCCCCTTTTTTCTGCCATTCTAAGAAAGCCTTCTATCATTTCCTTGTCCATTCCCTCCCCCTGAGATGGGGGTCTGTATACAACCCCCATGCGGATTGTGGTGCCATTTCCTGTCTCCAGGGTGACCCAAAGTGCCTTATCTGCTCCCTGTTTACTCTTTAGTTCTGTTGCTTTGATTCCTTCCTTTACATAGAGAGCTACCTCCTCCTCCTCCTCTTTTACCCTCCCTGTCCCTCCTGTAGATTGTGTATCCTGGTATGTTGACATCCCAGTCATGGTTCTCTGTGTACCATGTTTCTGTGACTGCCACAATATCCAGGCAACCCTCTTCCATCAAGGCCACTAGTTCAGGAAGCTTGTTACACAGACTGCGGGCATTGGTACTCATCACCCTCCACTTTTTGATATCCTTACCCCTTTTAGCCCCATTTCTGTCCTTACTGTCTTTGCCTTTTTTTACATTTAAATCTGTTCTGCTCCCTAATAACTTCTGTACCTTGGTGTTTACCTCACTAATCACCATGTTTTGTGGGGGAAGGCTCAGATTTCCCAGCTCCTTTTCAGTGCCTCCCCCCTTGGCTAGTTTAAATGCTTGCCAATGAAGCATTCAAACTTTCACCTAGGATCCTGGTTCCCCCCCTGGACAGATGCAGACCATCGCACCAGTATAGGTCTGCATTCCTCCAGGTGGCTCCCCAGTCCCCAACTGTTTATGTTCCCTATAATGCTAACAGGGGTGGTGCCTATTTCATTAATAAAAAATCCCACCAGAAAACACTATAGCTGACCCCTCAGTGCAGTGGTAGTGCTACCTCTTGTGGCCATGACGACCTGTGTTCAGCAGCAGACTTGAGACTTGGGAGGCTGGCCAAGGAAAGAAAGATCAGGCATCTGCTGGACTGCTCCCCTCCTCTGGGGAGGGAGGGAGGTATTCGGCACCTGGTGCATGCCTGACCCTGAGCAGTGGCTGGGGGCAGGGTAGCCCAGGGACTTCAACATTGGGGTGGGAGGAATGGCAGCTGCTGATGTCCTACATGCAGCAGCATGCATAGGCCCATCTAGGCAACATTGTACATCCGACTTAACAAGGAGCTGAACACACAGGAGGGAGAAATACAGGGTGGCCAACAGGATGGAACCAACACTCTGTAGGCCTTACAGTGGGTGACATGGCATGCCTCTTGTCCAAGGATCCATTATGCATTCCCGGTGGGTGGGGTGAGCCGTGAGGAAGAGAGATGGACAGTAAGTTCATGGGCAACCAGGGTGATGGGGCTGGGGGTGGAAGGGGGGACTGATGATGGGCCAGCAGCAAAATAAGAAAACACTATAAACATTTCACTGTATGTGAAGAGGGACTCCTGAGAAAAGCTACAGTAAGAGAAAAATTAAAATATTCAACTCAAGGACAGGTGTATAGTTGTATAAGACAAGAGACAACATGTGCAAAGCAGCATCATCTAGTTACAGTATGAAAGCTGTGAATAACAGCTAAAAACAGTGCTAAGCCATCTATTTGTAGTCCATGGGATAGCAAGGCTAGAGTTATTGCCTTCGGGGATTCCAGGTTCTAGATTTGATTCCCAGCAGTAGCTGGAGGTGTCCAAGGCAAAGGAGACAGACAAAGTAACATTCATAATTAAATACTAAATTGAAATCAACAAAAAATAAGGTAAAAATGTGGTTGAAGATGTCAAACATATTTTGCCAGACAATTCTGGTTCTGTTTCGTGCAGTCCTTTCCAAGTTGCCAATGCATATTTAGGATATTCATACAATCATGGATTACAGTTTCTATTTTCAGCATATTTATGTAACACCAAAACTAGGGCTAAGCAAAATGTATGCGTTTTACCTTTCCAAATTTAAGTTAATGGCAGAAACACTTGAAAAATTCCCAAAGTTGGTGAACAAAGTATGAATAGGATTTGTGAGTGTTTTTCCACAATATCGAATTTGCGAAGAAGTAATTTCTGCAGTTCCTTTATCAGTACTTTTTTATCACAGTACTTTATGTATGGACAAAAGTACATGACAGGGTGTGATTCTTGTGAGATATAAATATTCCTCCTGTGTCTGCTGAGGCATGAGGCCTGGTGTTAAACGGGCTGTCTTAGAAAATGCAGCACCATGCATACGTAAGTATATATAGACATGACATGAGACCTGTTTCATCTCGTCACAGAGCAGTATTTGTGGTGGCCATCTTGACTAATTTTATAAGGTACTCAGTCACATTGAAATGAAGAAATTTGATAGGAAACATCAGGAAGAAGTACCTTAAAAAACAGCATGCTGCAAAAATTTAAGTTAATTTTTTGTTTGAGATATATCTTGGCTGTGGTGTGCAATTTGTATTCTAAAATCAGACTCTCACACGGCGGTTCAGTTAATTCATTTTTAGTGAAAGTCTAAAACTTTAATGAGAAGAAATCTTGAAGTCATTCCAAATTTTTGGAAGTCAAAATACTTCCTGGATAAAACTTTTGGAAGGCAATATTCTAGGAAGGACCAATTTATGGATGTTAATACAATATATTAGTGGTAAAATACAATTTCCTTCTGAAAAAATCCATCATTTTTACTTCCATGCCTGCAATTCTAGAAGTCATCTTATTTTTAGTTTTACATCTTGAAATCAATGACTTTCTGCCCTTTCGTTTGGAAGTTTATGCCTTTTTTTGGAAGTCAGATACTTCAAAACTGAATCCATAAACACAGCCCAATTTGTTCTTATAGGCATGAAATTGCACAAACCAGTAGAAATAAAGGCTTACAGTTTGAGCCTGGCACATGAATCCCCACACATTTTCAAATATAAAAGAGAGAATGTTCATTCATGGAATGACAAATCTTCTGATACTTTTTGTGAATTATTCCGTTCTTTAGGACTTCACCAAATTATTACACATACTACAAGAGTAAATTACAAAACAGGCTACCAGCCTACTCTGGACTGGATTGTGGTCACCCATCCCTCTAGGGTTCAGGTGTCCTTCCCGATGGCTTGAGTGACCACAGTCCAGTCTACTGGAACTGCTCTACCAAATGAGTAACTCTAACCCGTGTATATTACTATGAGAAATCTCAGAAAATTAATGTTAGTAAACTGAAAGCTGCCCCATTTATTGCTAATTGATCTTTTCTTGATTCTGTTTCAGATCTAAATTTAGCTTGTGATTGTTTTTATAAGATTTTTAATGGTTTCTGTGATTTGCTGGTTCCTGCCAAAAAAATCTGGACCAGAGGTCACAGAAGTGAGTGGCTTTCCTCTGAATTATTGAGAATGCTATAGGACCTTAATAAGGCGTGGGTTCATTATAAAAAGATCTTTGAGCAATCTGCTTTGACGGATTACAAATGAGCTAGAAATCTCTGTAAATCTTTTATTTGTAAATCTAAAATGGAACATTATAAAGCTAAACAGCTGAATGTTGCTTGTAACCCTTGTAATTCCTGGAAGACAATAAATTACCTCAACAGCCATTGGAAGGAAAGTGAACTACCATATTTTCTCTTTGTTTCAGTGTTGAGGTTATTAGTGATCCCCCACTTTAGCTGACACGTTCTATGGTGACTTTTCCATCTATCAAACAAATTCAACAATGTATGCTCTTGTTAAAGATGATATGGCTACATTTACTTCCAATATGCATTCAAAGTTCTTTTTTGAAGTTCTTTCCCCTGATCAGGTGTTGAGTTACTTGGATAAACTGAACATTTATCCATCTATTGGTATTGATGGCCTTGATTTTAGGCCCCTAAAATGGATACAGAAAGCAGTGTAGCTCCCCTTACTGAATTGTTAAATATTTCCCCTTTTCACGGTATTTACCCGTTGGTTTGTAAACAGGCCACTATATGTTCTATCCATAAGCCACTAAATCTGGTACTTCAAATTACAGGCCTATCTCTCTTTTTACTCCTATGCCAAAAATGTGTGAGTACATTGTTATTGACTATACTACTGAATTCGTTCATCCAAGTATTGTCTTTTGACTCATGTCCAGCATAGTTTTTGTTCATTACACAACACACTGAGACTGCCTTGGTGTGGTTCACGAATCGTGTCCATCAGGCCACTGATTCTGGAAACCTAGTGACCTCAGTGTTCATGGAACTCACCAAAGCATTCTTCAACTTAGTTGATCAGTGTCATTTTTATGAAGATGTTATCACTTGGTTTGGGGACTATCTCTTGGGCCATGGACACAGACCTATTAATCAGAACTTTTATTCCAGTTTTCTTAAAGTTAGTTGTGGAGTTCTGTGAGGTTTCATTTTGGGACAGCTACTTTTTTCACTTTTTTAAAATGACCTGCCTTTGCTTATCCATCTTCTGAAATGTTCCTTTATGCAGATGATGTGGTCATTTGTACAAAGGGAAATAATTTAGGTGCCCTTAATGTAACCTGCAAAAAGAATTTAAAAATCTTCAGTTCTGGTTCTGCGCCTGAGGGATGGTCCTCAATACAAAACAAAAAAAAAAGAAAAAACAAGGCCATGATTTTTAGCAGAACTAAGAAATTTGGAAACAGGGAGTTTACATTGAAAGCCCTTGATGGCAAAACCATTGAGGCAGTTAATCACTTTAAATACCCAGGAGTTGTCTTTGATAGCACCTTTACTTATGATACAAACATTTATTTTATCTTAACAACAATTCACCAGCGGGTGGGTTCCTTGTACCAGGTTTGGCAAAGTCTTCTGCCTGAAGTTCATGTACTCCAGGCTAAGAATCTGCTTCTCTTGGTCTTGAACTGTGACATTTTATACTACTCTGGCACAGGAAGTGTGGTGCTGTACAGGGTAAAAGTGGTATAAAACTGGATTATCTCTACACTCACCACTGCTTGTTGTATCGTGCAGCACAATTATACTCTTATGATGACCGTGTTAAATTTAAAACTTCAGCTTTTTTCTCAAAATCATTTTGGGTAAGGTTCCTTCAATCTCAGAATTGTTCCTCATACAGCAAAATACAGTACCCAAATCATCAGATCCCAGGATTCATTAATGTTTATGCTTCTTTTTGGAGAACCTGTTTTGGTTAGTGATCCTATGATTATGCTGATAAATGTGCTTATAATAACTTGACAATGTTTGTTAAATGTAAGTCTATGTTTCTGTTTAACAGTTACTGAACATTCTTTGTAACCAATCTCAATGCAGCTGTGACAAACTTATTCTTTTTTTATCATGTCACTATTTTACACATGCTGCGGCGTCTAACCGGTGGGGGCATCCAACCGCTGACCCTGCCTGCTGGGAGAGCAGCAGGCTCACTCGCATGATGGGGGGTAACTGTGCAGCCGTTGCTGACCTGCTGGAGGGCTCCCCTTACCCTACCATGTCAGGCCAGCCCCGGACCCCCCCAGTACAATTCCATGAGAGTCCTCTCGGCACCACAGGGCATGGCCATTAGACTGCTCAGTCGTGCCCAGCCACTATTTCCTCCAGGTTTTCTCCCCACTGGAGCACGGATGTGCAATGACATCTGTACACATACAGTATGTGCAGACGTCCGCCGCACTCCCCTCCCAGTCACACCAGCATGTGCAGTGCTTCCAGGTGTCCCCAGGGGCCACCGCAGCATGGTGTAGTTTCCCCAGCCCACCCCAGGACTAGGAGAGCTGTCTCTGACGCTCAATCCTAGTCCTCCCCTGCCGATCCCCAATGACTCGAGTTCATTCCCAAACCTGGGTCATTGGCATTGCGTGAGGTGTGGCTTCCAGCGCCGCAACCCTCAGTGCCACCGGGCCAGCCTAACTTATTCTTTTTTATGTGTTTTTTTAAACTTTTGAATTGTTGTTGTTTCCATTGCTGGTTGCACTTCAAAATGGGCAGTTTGCTCATGTGCTTTTCCAGGGTAAATAATAATAAAATGAAAATGAAATAAAAAATGAAAGGCCCTGTGAAACTTGAATGACCTAAGCTCAGATGTAGCATTTGTAGTATATATTTCATCTTTCCCAGTGGTGGAGGAGTGTACCAAAAAGTGTGTGTGTGTGGGGGGGCAGAATTGCATAAACACCTCAGCCCAGGGCACTGTTCAATTCAATGTCTGACCCTTCAGCTACAAAAGTAAGGGGTCACCTGACCCCCTGGCTCTGCTGCCTATGATCATTCCCTTAACATTGTTGAAAGTGGGTCATGTAAGCTGCCAGGTTCCATGGGAGCTTAAGGACATAGTAGAAACCACAGTATAAGACATTATTGAGTCAATCATGATTCACTGGTGCAGCAAATGAGTAGGTACAGCTCAGGTGTATTCATGAATTCCTCAACCAGTGTCTGCTTCCCAACAAAAGCATCATTAGATTATGAAATGGTATCTGGAAATCCAGGCTTTTGATTGACTGAGAACCATGTCAACACTATATGATAGGTTAAGCAATGGATGGTTCGGACTTCAAACGGAACTACTGGGTACAATGAGATTAAGAGTAGAAGCAATTTACTATTTTATAATAGCTGTGAAACTACTCCAGGAGATGGGTTACTGATTGGTTATCCCACCCCAATGGCGAGCAGCATTGGTGCATTGACCAATGATAGTAACTGATTGTAACCCCCCCTCCCATTGTGCCTTACTGCTTCTTAATAACCACCCATTCAGAATAGTGTGGTGTTTCACAAGAAATATTGCAGGATAAGATCAGAAGTCTGTTACATAGACAATGGTACCCTCGTGTTGATTAGCTGAGACACACATTTTCCACTGGAGTCCCAAATCAGTTATCAGTCATCAGCCTGAGAGTGTTAAGGGAAATGGGCAGGTCTAGGCAGGTCCACTAACAGATCTCATTAACTGCTCTTGGGAGACAGGAGAAGTGCTGGAAGATTTGAGAACAGCAAATGTTGTCCACCTACATAAAAGTGGACGTCAAGCGGAGCCTGGCAACTGTAGACCAGTCATCCAGATGTCTGTAGTGGGGAAACTACTGGAGTGTATTATTAAGGAAAGGATAGTGAAGTTTCTGGAAGCCAATGGCCAGCAGAATTCCAGACAGCACAGACTTACCAGTGAGAGGTTGTGCCAAATGAACCTGATTGAATTCTTTCATTGGGTAACAAAGGCCAGGGATAGGAGTCAGGCAGTTGATGTCTTGTACCTACAGTATTCTTCGGCAAAGCCTTCAACTCAGTCCCACAATGGAGATTGCTAAAGAAGTTGGGATATATGAGGGTGGGAGACAAGATTACAGGGTGGGTGAAAAATTGACTCAGTGGGAAAACCCAGAGGTGATCATAAATGGAGAATCCTCAAGGGAAAGAGAAGTCATGAGTAGAGTGCCCCAGGAATCAGGTCCAGGACTGGTTCTATTTGACAGATTTATTGGTGATAGAGGAGAGGGGGTACTGGGAAAGATATGCCTTTTTGCAGACAACACCAAGGCCTCTGGAAGAGTGAACCCAAGAACAGAGCATAGGATGAATGGGGTGGTACCAGAGAGAGCATTAGAGGAGAGGGACCTGGTGTGTTAATAATGGGGAAAATAACTGACCAAGGATACCTGTAATTTGATTGTTCTATTTGTTTTAATTTAACCAATAAAAAGATTAACTACAAATAATGGAGAACACTGAACAATGTAGTAAGACTGTGGGCAAGGCAAAGTGGTTGCTGGGGTACATAGGGAGACAGATCACTAGCACAAGGAGAGAGGTAATACAGCCCCTGTATAAATCCCTGGTTCACCCTCACCTGAAATGTTGTGTGCAGTTTTGGAGCCCACACTTGAGTAAAGATAGGGACAGGTTGGAGATAGTGCAGAGACAAGCCACCAAAATGATATAGGGGGCAACAGAATAGATCCTATGAGAAGCACTTGGAGGATCTAGACATGTACACACTGGAGGACAGAAGAAAGAGGGGCAACATGATTGAGACACCTCTGTAGAGCAAACAAGGTGGACAGCAGTGAGCTGTTCACAAAGAGTGGCAACGGGGTGCCACGGGTAACTTCCTGAACAGGCAGGGGTGGGGGAGGTTTAAGAAGGATGTCAGAAAGTACTTTTTTTACAGAAAGAATGCTGATGCAATGGCCCAAACTTCTGAAGGAGGTCATCAGGGCTGAAACAGTTGTTGGGTTCAGTGGGATGGAATAGACATATAAGACTAGTGTGTCAGAGGACGGACGCAGGGGTAGTAAGGACTGACAAGGGCACAGTTCCCAAATTATTCAGGATTGAACAGATTGAATAGGCCGCTAGGCCTTTATCTGCCATTATTTTCTGTTTACTGTACTGTGTTTCTACCAATCAATCATATTTTATTTAGGAGCTGGCCCAGTGGTGCAGAGGGCTGAGATTCTGGCAGCATCTCACCTCTTGCCATACTGGTGGTCCATGTTCTGGCACAAGCTTAGGTTGCTGGGTGTTGGCGGAGGGGGAGTAAGGCTAGGAGAGGATTAAGTGACTGCCTGGCAGGTCTCCTGTCCCAGACTGGGGTGGTGAGTCAGTCCAGCTCTTGGCTGCCACCAGGCGGAGCTCTGGTTGTAGCGCCAATGCATGGGAGGCTGACAAAAGTCAGATGAGTGGAAGAGGCTGGGATTCCAGAATGCATGTGTGCGTCCATACGCATGCATCCTCCTTGTTTGCTGTAGCTCTTGGGGGAGAAGACTAAGGAGGAAAACGGAATGGGAACCAGGCTACATGAAGCACTGCCTAAGGAGTCACGACTCACCCACCTGCTCTGATGGACAAGGGAGGGGACTTCTGGATGAGAGTCACTGGGTGGGATGGCCTCCTCCCCCTAGCCCCACCATGGGGGGATCTCTGGAGGATTACCCCCTCCAGAAAGAGAGAGGCAGCAGACTGGCCATCAGCACCTGGGGATAGGGCTGAACAGTCACCTGGTCAGCACATGAGGACAAACACTGTTATAAAAAAAAATAAAATAAAATCATAAGTGCCTCATCTTGAAGGCTCAAAGCACTATACAAAAACAAATCAAATAGATACAGCTAAGATTAAAAAAAAGGTATACAAGTATAAACCATTCTCATGTAGATGGCTGATTCAAGAGTGCCATCAAAAGTCAGGAAATATTATGTACTTTCAGAGCTCTTTTAAATTATCCACTGAGGAGAGCAGATAGAGCTGGAATGGCAGAGAGTTTCACAAGCACAAGAAAGCCACAGAAAAGGCCCTGCTCCCAATGATTTGAGGCAAGCACGAGGACCCTCTAATAGAGTCTGCAGTGGAGAGGGTGATCCGGAGTATATGGGTATAGAAAGTCTTTTATGTAACCATAAGAGCTAATATGCAGTCCGCTTCAGGCATGCACTGCATTTCTGTAAGGGACATCATCCCACACCAGTGGTAGTGGGTCTGTTCAATTACACAGGCAGGTCCCAGAATGTCCTTTGGCCTTAGCATGGGGTTTGTAAAAATGTAGGTTGGAGGAGTCTTCACCGGAGCACAATTCCAAACATCCAAAAAACAAAAGAAGGCTCAACTCCTGAAGTATGAAGTTATTCAAATAATTTATTAAGTCCCACCATAGTGCTATGCCAACATTTCATGGCAAATGTCACTTCATCAGTGAAAGATGGTCGCTTAAGAGCTGCATATATTGGTGTTCCCAGACCACATTTCCACCTTTCAATGCTGGAGTCACTAGCTCTTAGTGTACTTGTTTCTGTGCACTGTGCAAACATTTAGTAGCAGTTAACAAATTAAACAAGAATTATGGTCTGGGAATGCCAGATTTAGCTGAAAACCATATTAAGATGTTCCTATGGGAAAGTCACCATGTGATGACCAATATATGCAGATCTTAAATGACCACCTTCTTCTGATGAAGTGGCGTTTGCCATGAAATGCTGACAGCACCACAGTGGGAGCTGATCAGTTGTTTGAATAACTTCATAACTTCCTACTTTAGGAGTCAAAACAATCTTTTGTGTTTTCTTTTTGGGGTGAGTGGGTCTGTTCGAGCCATTGGAATATAAAACTCCAGTGGCCCAATTCCAAAATGGGTTATGCATGTCGCAAGGCGATGTATGTCAAACCCAATGGCGCAAGCCACACTTTGCAACCTGTGTTACGCCATTAGCTATTCCAAGACATGGCCTGCGCCTTGGAGTGGATGGCCTGCATCCAAGGGGCCTTCCGCCAGTTGCAGCTTCTATGGCATGGGAGAAGGAGGGGGGGGGTTACTGCAGCACCTGCACCCTATTCTGAAAGGGCAGCTACTGTAACCCACTTATGCCATTCCAGGACACTCTGCACTACTGCGGGGTTAGATCAGCAATTAGCTGGTCTAAGGGGCATCCGTCCTGGCAAAACAATGGTTGCCCCCCCCGCAGCACCACAAAATGCACACAGCCATGCCCCATGGATCCCCCATTATAGTGCTGCTCCCCTCCATAAGTCTGGGTGCCACTCGGGTCCATTTTTTGATGTGCCATCCTTGCACCTGTGTCACACTGCTTTCCCCCCCATGGCCCCCAGGGGACTGCAAGCTTGTTTCGGCTCAGGGGAGCTGTTACTCATGGTCTGTGGCTTGCTGCACCCAGGTCCATTGCGCCATTCCTTTGGCACAACCCTGCGACTGCTGCAAGTTGCAGGATATTAGTGCCGGGGACTTTGCCTGTCCTGCAATAGGGTGCAGGGTCCCTGGCATAGGAGCGCATGTCGCAACTTGCATACACCCACAAGTTGCGACATGCGTCTTGGAATCAGGCCCCAGATTACTTGACTCATCAGTTTCTTTCTCTAAGATGATAAACAGGCAGGGCTCCAGGGCACGTATTGACCATGGAATCATTAGTCTCACTCTTTCTAAATTATACACACTTTCTTGTACCGTACAAGCCCTAACAACAAACAAAACAAAACCCAAAAATAGCAGATTCAGTTTCCACTATCTGATGGCAGGATGTTATATTGAGGAGTGATTGGAATGGTAATATGTCAAGTCTACCTCTCTGCATGCCTTAAACAATACTGTGGCATGGAAATGTTCCCATGACATCATGTGGCAGAGACGTTATGTGGTGAAACAAACTGCAGACTCATTTCTTAATCTCTGGCAACAGGATGCCATGTGGCTTGAGTGATTTGAATGATAGTTTGTAAATGTCATGTATATTTTAGGGAATACAGCAACATGTAAATTCCAACATGGTACATGGTCGAGGCTTAATTAAATTCTGTAGATCAGGAATAATCCTCAAGATGCAAAAGTTGCCTCCTTACTATCGGAATTGTTGCAGGCAGTATTAATATACAATCATCACAACTGTACATCCAAATCTAGTCACACAAATCATTCAAATGACAACTTTAAGGTTAACATGACCACAGTGTTCCTAAGAAGTCAGCTTTGATTAGTGCTAGCACTGTTTGCTGCAAAGGAATGTTGTTCAATGTCGGGAGGTGGGAGGTGGCGAAAACAAATTAATTTTTTTTTTTTTGTTACAGTGCATCAAAAAAGAGACTAGCACTCAACCCAGTAAGCAGGTAAGATAAAAAAAAGGTTTAGACTGTGTGCAAGTCTTTATTGTTTGTGTGAAAGAAGCAAGTGCAGCATATGGTGTAGTGAAGTTCTGGCAAGCTGCACTCACTCCTCCCCTTTCAGGAAATGAACTCCAGTGAACATGGAGCACCTCGGACTCTTCTTGCTTTCATCACCCAGGAATGGCTGAATAAATACATCATAAAGCAATGAGTGTTGGAGTTCATTTCCTGAAAGGGGAAGGGTGAGTGCAGCTTGCCAGAACATCATTACATGCTAGCACATTAAGCTGCACCTCCATCCGAGTGCTTACCTGACTTTTGTTGTTGAAAGTTGAAATAGTACAGCATTATGGTGGTCTAGTGGTCCTTGTTCACTCTCCTCTGGTCAGATGACCAGGAGAGGGTGTACAGAGAGCAGTAAGTTAGGTAGCTAAAAGCACACACAGTGTGTGTCCTTGGAAGGTAAAACTCCAGGGGGCTGAATCAGTTAATTGGACTGGCAGCAGGTTATGGAGTATGGCACCTCCATGAACACTGGTCTGAATCTGATCCAGGTCAACAGTTGCCAAAAGCCATTACCATATTAAATGTCAAGAACTTGCAGGTCCATTAGTTCAAAATCCTTTGCTGTGGCAACTTCAGGTACCTGGAATGCCCTACCCATGAGTGTCAAAGAAACTCCAACTATCAGAGCCTTTAAAGAGGACAGGAAATCATTTCTAACTGGCAGCTTTTTATAAAGTTCTTATTTTCAGAAATTATATTCATTTCCCTACAGTATCCATATTAAATTGTACCTGAATAAACAAGCATTTGTCAATGCTGAATGTTTGCTTGCTGATATTAGCATTGGATGTGCAGGAGTTAGACAGATGCAGAACAGGAGTGGCAGTGATGTATTGAACTCATGTCAATCCCACCTCCACCCTGCAGAGATGGACAGGCATTGGGGTGTGCCTGTGGGTTGTTGCCCATA
The DNA here is from genome assembly GCA_016271365.2 of Neoceratodus forsteri. Lineage (NCBI taxonomy): Eukaryota > Metazoa > Chordata > Ceratodontiformes > Ceratodontidae > Neoceratodus > Neoceratodus forsteri. The sequence continues at coordinate 409,586,693 of CM028137.1, forward strand.
ATGCTCATGGCATTTCTCCTCACCCTATCCTGTAGACACTGACAAGTGTTGAGGTGTGCCTTGGGGTGTTCGGCTTCACAGTCACCCCATTTCATAAGGACATACGCTGAAATGGGTGAAGTACAGGAGAATGGGGTGAAGTCTGGAGCTGAAGAGTGCAAGGCACACCTCGATGCCTGTCAGTGGCTTCAGGGTGGGGGTGGGATGGCATGAGCATTACAGCCGGTGTCTCAAAGTTACACCTCTGATGCCTGTCAGTCTGTACAGGGTGTGATGTTATGGTAAGAGAATTGTCAGTGAACACCAGGACAAAGAGCTGCTGTTGTGACTGGACTTCTCTACTGGGACTAAAGAAGCAGAACTCTACTACTGGGACCTTCAATTTACTGGGACGTAAGAAGTAGAACTCTATTACTGGGACCTTCAATTTAGGGTTAAAAAAAAAGTTAGTGTGTTTGTCTGAGTTGGTTGAAGTGAATTATCTGAGCAGTTATCTAGGTGTTAATCTCAGGTGGCTGAAGGGGATTGTTATCTGTGCAATGTAACTAAGTGTGGAAAGATCTGTTAAGTAGGAGGAGTGGCTTAGTTAGAAGGAAGCCAGGTTAAAGCTAGATTTAAACACTACCCTAGATAGCTTCTGCCAGAGAATTGTCAGAGAACACCAGGACAAGGAGCTGCTGTTGTGACTGGACTTCTCTACTGGGACTACATTGCCCTATTTCCCTTCCCTCCACCCCCCACCCAAAGCCAGTTCTACTTTTATAGGCACAGGATTTGACTGACAACAGGAACTTCCTGTTTGGGAGCAGGAAGTGAGTGATCACAAAGTCACCAAGACTCACCATCCTAGAAGGACAAGAGCAGCTCTCCACCCCACCCCCCAGCTGCTGGAGGTCTGCCTCTGAGCATGTAAGGGGACTACTGAGAAATATAGGATCTTCTTGTCTCAGAGCAGGAAGATCAGTTGCTTAAAGGGCACAGAGGCAGTAACTAAGTATGGAGAAAAAAAACCCCAAATAAATAAATAAACAGAGGAAAGAGTAAGTATTCCAAACAACAGTGAAGGGTCCAGAAATAAGACATGATGGGAGTGGTGCAGTGCAGTGGTTGTGGAGCAGCAGTCTTCCAGGAAACGTTCTGGAGGTTGCGGTGTTGTCCCATCTGCAGGCACCTCTCTGGGCTGAGGGAGGAGGCTGCTCATCTCCAGGCTGAGTTGGCCAGGATTTGTGGGACCTCCTCTCCCATCCATGGACCACCAGGGCTACTGCCATTGCCTCAGAGATTGCCAAGAAAGAGGAGTGGTTGGACCACAGTGGGCTCAGGGAGGGTGAGGGTGGTGGAACAGAGGCACATCCCTCCAGTTGTACCTCTCCACAATTCATATGCCATTCTGGAAAAGTGTGGTTCCTGTATGGAGGCACCCACAGCGGAGACCTAGGAGGATGCTGGGAACCTCCACAAAGGATACCCACAGGAGGGTGGCATGGGACCCCACAGGGGAAGGAAACAACTCCTGGTGGGGGGACTCCATTGTTAGGAAGGTAGAACTGGGGGAGGAAGGGGAGAGGGAGGTAAGGTGCCTGCCTGACACCATGGCTTAGAGGGACAGGGAGCGAATCCTCAGGATTTCCAGAGCAGCTGCACAGGAGAGGGAGCTGGATGTCATTGTCCACCTAGGGACAAATTACCTGGCTAAGAAAGGGATCAGAGCAGTGCAGGAAGAGTTTGTGGAGTTGGGGAGGGGCCTTAGACAAGTAGCATGCACGGTAACCTTCTCAGAGGTGCTGCCTGTCTATGGCGTAGGTGAGGCTAGGGTGCGCCACACCATGGGATTCAATCAGTGGTTGAAAAACTGGTGCAGAGCTCAGGGATTTAGCTTCATTGGGGACTGGGGGTCCACCTGGAGTGATGCAGGCCTATACTGGGGTGATGGTCTGCATCTTTCAAGGAGGGGAACCAGGATCCTAGGTGATAGGTTTAAATGCTTCATTGGCAAGCATTTAAACTAGCCAAGGGAGGAGGCACTGGAAAGGAGCAGGGAAATCCTAGTCCCCCCCCAAAAACGTCAGGGTAGTAAGTGAGGTAAACACCAAGTTAGAGATGTCAATAGGGAGAAGGGCAGGGGTAAATGGAGAAAGTGACAAAGGCAATAAGGACAGTGATGGGGCAAAAAAGAGATAAGGCCATCAGGAAATGGAAGGTAATGAGTACCAATGCCCGTAGTCTGGGCAACAAGCTCCCTGAACTGGTGGGCTTGATGGAAGAGGGATGCCTGGATATCGTAGCAGTCACAGAAACATTGTACACAGAGAACCATGACTGGGATGTTAACATACCAGGGTACACAACCTACAGGAGAGACAGAGAAGGGAGAAGAGGAGGAGGAGTAGCTCTCTATGTAAAGGAAGGGATAAAAGCAACTGAACAAAAGAGTAAACAGGGAAGAAAGGAGGCACTGTGGGTCACCTAAGAGACTGGAAATGGCACCACAATCCACACAGGGGTTGTATACAGACCCCCATGTCAGGGGGAGAGAATGGACAAGGATATGATAGAAGGCATTCTTAGGATGGCAGAGAAATGGGAGACACTGTTGATGGGAGACCTGAATATGTCAGATGTTAACTGGAGCACATTTGCTGCAGCCACATCCAAGGGCAGGGCCATTCTCGATGCCCTACAGGTGGCATGTCTCAGACAGCTAGTTTTGGAACCCACTCATGAGGGAGCAATCTTAGACCTCATACTCTCAAATGGGGACAGTGAGAGGATCTCAGATCTAGCAGTGAGTAGCCATCTGGGAACAAGTGACCACCCAACAGTGTGGTTCATGATAAACTCAGCTAGAGAGTCAAGCCATACAAAAGTGTGGGTACTGGACTTCAGGAGGGCTGACTTTGGCAAGTTATGAGAGTGCCTCAGAAAAGCACTAGCCAATAGCCTAGAAGGAGGGGTGGAGCAACAATGGGGAAACATCAAAACTGCCATCACAGAGGCAACAAGCCTTTGTGTGAAGCAAATAAACAAATCAAAATGAAAGAAAAAGCCACTATGGTTCTCAAAAGAGGTGGCAGAGAAGGTCAGGGAGAAATATATAGCATTCAGGAAGCATAAGGAAACACAGAAGGAGCAGGACAGAGAGCTGTACCAGTTAAGGCAGAAGGAAGCAGGGAGGGAAGTCAGAATAGCAAAAGCCCAAGCTGAGGAAAAGATAGCCAACTCAGTTAAGAAGAGGGATAAAACCTTTTATAGGTACATCAGGTAGCGTAGAAAGACAAAGGGAGGGATAGTGAGGTTGAATAGAATGGATGGTGGGTGGGCAGAGAGGGACAGTGTAGAAGCAGGGATACTGAATGAATATTTCTGCTCAGTAGTCACAAAAGAGGAGGAGGAGGAAGTGCCTAATCCAATTAACAGAACCACTCTGGATAGGGGGGTCAATCCCAGTCCTTTCACAAAAGAAAGGGTTCTGAAAGAACTCCTAAAACTGAAGGTGGACAAAGCAATGGGGCCTGATGGAATTCACCCCAGAATTCTAAAAGAATTAAGGGGAGAACTAGTGAAACCACTGACTACCCTTTTAACAAATCATGGGAGGATGGTGTGGTACCTGAGGACTGGAGGAAGGTGGATGTGATTCCCCTTCACAAAAGTGGGACCAAGACAGAGGCAGGAAACTACAGACCTGTCAGTTTGACCTCTGTGGTAGGGAAAGTGATGGAATCACTTCTGAAGGAAAGAATTGTTGAGTACCTAGAGGCCAGTGGGGCACAGGACCCAAGGCAGCATGGGTTCACAGCAGGAAGGTCATATCAGATGAATTTAATTGATTTCTTTTACTGGGTGACAAAAGTAGTAGACCAGGGAGGGGCTGTGAACATGGTCTACCTAGACTTTAGCAAGGCATTTGACACAGTCCCACACAAAAGATTAATAGTCAAATTCACCAGCCTGGGAGTGGGTCCCAGGGTGGTAGCCTGGGTAAAACATTGGCTGGACAACAGAACACAGAAGGTAATTGTAAATGGAGTCCACACTGAAGAAAGAGGGGTTACTAGTGGGATACCGGAGGGTTCAGTACTGGGTCCAGTCCTTTTTAATGTCTTTATCAGTGACATTGCAGAGAGAATGGAAGAAAAAGTATGCCTCTTTGCAGATGACACAAAAATCTGCAACAGGGTTGATACCCAAGGAGGTGTGGAAAGAAACATAGAAACATAGAATGTGATGGCAGATAAGGACCGCTTGGCCCACCTAGTCTGCCCATTTTCCTACCTAACAGATAAGCTGCAGATCCTAGTTAACCAACAGCTGACTTCCTCCTACCCCCCACTAGGACTGCCTTATGTCTGTCCCATGCATTCTTGAATTCTCCCACTGTTCTTGACTCCAAGACCTCCTCAGGGAGGCTGTTCCATGTATCCACAACCCTCTCCATGAAAAAATACTTCCTCAAATTACCTCTGAGCCATCCCCCCTCTATCTTCAAATTGTGCCCCCTTGTTCTTGCACATCTCTTTTTCTGAAAGATGCTACCCTCTTGGACTTTGTTGATTCCCTTGAGGTACTTGAAAGTTTCTATCATGTCCCCTCTCTCCCTTCTTTCCTCAAGAGTATACATATTAAGCTCCTTTTGTCTTTCTTCGTATGTCTCCTGATGTAGACCCTGCACCATTTTGGTTGCCCTCCTCTGGACAGCATCCAATCTGTCTATGTCTTGGCGGAGATGGGGTCTCCAGAACTGCACACAGTACTCCAGATGGGGTCTCACCAACTGTCTGTACAGAGGGATAACAGCTTCCTGTTTTCTACTATTGATGCCTCTCCCTATGCATCCCAGTATCCCCCCAGCCTTCCTTATTGCCTTCTCACATTGCTTGCCCACGTTTAGGTCATCTGATTTAATTCCCCCCAGGTCCCTTTCCATTTTTACTGTTGTCAGTATCACCCCCCTTGTGTACTCTTCTCGGTTTTTGTTTCCCAGGTGCTATTTGCATCTTCTTTGCATTGAATCTGAGCTACTATACATCTGACTATTTTCCACCTTGCCAAGTCCCTTCTCATCCTTTCCACTCCATCTTGTGTATCAACCCTGTTGCAGATCTTTGTGTCATCTGCAAAGAGACAAGAGAAAGGATGAGAAGGGACTTGGCAAGGTTGGAGGAATGGTCAGAAGTATGACAGCTTGGATTCAATGCAAAGAAGTGCAAAATAATGCACCTGGGAAACAAAAACCCAGGGGAAGAGTACACAATGGGGGGGAGGTAATAACAACAACAAAAATGGAACGGGACCTGGGTGTATTCATATCAGATGACCTTAAGTTTAGCAAGCAATGTGAGAAGGCAGTAGGGAGGGCTGGGGGGATACTGTGATGTATAGGGAGAGGCATCACCAGCAGAAAACAGGAAGTTGTTATCCCTCTGTACAGACAGTTGGTGAGACCCCATCTGGAGTACTGCGTCCAGTTCTGGAGACCCTATCTCGGCAAGGACATAGACAGGATAGAGGCAGTCCAGAGGAGGGCAACTAAAATGGTGCAGGATCTACAAGAGAAGTCACATGAGGAGAGACTAAAGGAGCTTAATATGTATACCCTTGAGGAAAGGAGGGAGAGGGGGGACATGATAGAAACTTTTAAGTACCTCAGTGGAATCAACAAAGTCCAAGATGGTACCACCTTTCAGAAAAAAAGATGTGCAAGAACAAGGGGACACAATTTGAAGATAAAGGGGGAGTGGTTCAGGGGCAATGTGAGGAAGTATTTTTTCACAGTGAGGGTGGTAGCCGCATGGAACAGCCTTCTTGAGGAGGCTGTGGGGTCTAAAACTGGGAGAATTCAAGAATGCATGGGACAGACATAAGGCAATTTTTGTGGGGGGTAGGAAGAAATAGGCTGTTGGTTAACTGGGATCTGCAGCTTATCCTGTAGGTAGGGAAATGGGCAGGCTAGGTGGGCCAAGCAGTCCTTATCTGCCATCAAAGTCTATGTTTCTAAGTTAGAAACCTTAACACCCTGGGCATGTGTTGGTATTTTTTTATTTTTTTTCCAGTTGTTTAACCAGGTGAGACACACTAAGCTGAAAGCTTGTTTACAGGTGCAACCTGGGAACACAGGGAAGTTAAGTGACTTGCTCAGGGTCACACAGTATAGGCAAGGGGGCTGTGGGATTTAAACACAGGTCTCCAGATTTGCAGCTCAGAGCCTTAAACCACTGCACTATACTGCCTCCCTATTGGTATTTGCACTACAAATTTTCAACATGGCCTTTTTGTGACCCCCACCTCATGAAAGCATTTGAGACCTCTTTTCATGAACAGTGGCAGTGTGATTTTGTTAATGTGTCCCGAACTTCGAGTTCCCACAGCGACCGTGCCATTCTGCACCAGATGTGCGAAAACACAGATCAGGTAGGATGTGAAGAATGACAGCTGTACCATCCATAGGGAGGTGTGAAGAGATGGCAATGTTGAAATTCTGTAGTGAAAAGATCTGAGCGTACGTGGAAACTGCGCAACACATGCTTGTACCGCAGTCACTTAGTGGAATTATTTCACCAAATTTTCAACATAGGCATTTTGTGACCTCTGCTCATGAACACTGTTACTATGATTTTCTTGATTTGTCCGAAACATTAATTTCCCACAGCAACCGTGCCATTGTGCACCAGATGTGAAAACGCATATTTCGGGCAGGATATAAAAAAAAATGACAGCTGTACTGTTCATAAGGAGGTGTGGCAAAATGCCAATGTTGAAAATCTGGAGTAAAAATATTAAAAAGTTGCGCACTTCCAAGCATATGTGGAAACTGCGCAACACACACTTGTAACAGTCATTTTATGGACTTTTGTCACCAAATTTTCAACATAGGCATTTTAGGACCTCTGTTCATGAACAGTGATACTGTGATTTTCTTAATGTGTCCCGAACACTGATTTCCCACAGCGACCGCGCTATTCTGTGCCAGAAGAGCGAAAACACATTTCTGTCAGGATGTGAAAAATGACAACTGTACTGTTCATAAGGAAGTGTGGAAAAATGCCAATGCTGAAAATCTGGAGTGAAAATATTACAAATTCATGAAGGTACGAGCAAGCGTGGAAACTGCGTAACGCACGCTCGTAAAAAATTTTTTGGAATTTTTCCACCAAATTTGCAACATAGGCTTTTTGAGAGCCCACCTCATGAACACTGGCACTGTCATTTTGTTACTCAGTCCCGAAATGTGATTCCGTGCAGTGACCACAAAATCACCTTTCGGGACCAAATGATGCCATGACAGTGGCTGAGTTCATGAGGAAGGGTCCCAATAACCCCAAGTTGAAAAACCCTATTTATGCCATTATACCGCTTACCATAATTTCTTCAGTTCACAGTCGACTTTGAAGAGTGCAGACGTGTTCCCGGTCCACCGAAGATTGTCGCACTGGGCTCTGGAGGTAAGTATGGGGTGAAGGGGGTGTGGGGGAGGCAGAGTGCGCAGAGGGTGAGTACAGGTTGGGAAAGAGACCACCGAACTCAATGAGGGGCCATTCTTGGTTTTACAGGTTAAAAAAAACAAAACATTGCGGGCCTTTTTTTTTTTACAGGGACATTTGGCATGCTGGGGTGGGCTCCCAGTGTGTCACCTGAGTGTTTTTCTTGGGTGGGCTGTAGCCGACAGGGGATTGGGCACCCCTGTTGGCACATACCAAGGGGGGGAGAGCTGAGGGGGTTTGGGCACCCCCTTGGCACACAACAAACTTGGGGGACATTATGCTGATGGAGAGTGGGCTCACCCATTGGAAAATTGAACTCAGAAGGGGGACTGATGCCGATGGAATTGGGCCCCCCGTCAGCAAGAAAGACTGTTGGGGGTGGCACATAATGACGAAGGGGATTGGGCACCCCCTCAGCACACAACAAATGGGGGAGGGGGTTACAGTATGCTGATGGGGAGTGGGATCCCCCAACGGCAAATGAACTGGGTCGGGGATGGCAAGGTACCACCCTGCAATGACGGGTCGCTCCCTTATTGCAGCAGCGGATTTGTTTCAAGGTGGTGGCACGCTGGCTGAACTAGTGTCAGCAGCAGCATGCCACCACACTAGAAAGTGGGCCAAGCCTCAAAAGGCACTGGGGCCATTGTTCACACACTGTGCTGCACTTCTAAAACCCCGCTTCTCTCCTAAGCTGTGACGAAATGTTTCTTGCGCATGTGCGCAAGTAAACATAAAAAGTAACATGAAAAACTTTATTTTGCATTGTTTTGTTTTGTGGGTAGCATTCTGTTATAGTTCTCTTCATGAAACCTGTAGTCTGGAGTTTTATCTATGTCCAGGTTAGTGCACAGAACTCTCAGCAAGGTACTGATAGACTAACAGCTCATAATTAGCATTCTTTACACAAACCATGCCATAGCAAAAACTCCAAACTACTGGTTCCATGAATAGAGCTGTGCAGCATGCTGTCTATAACAACAAAACAATTAATACAGTTTTTCATATCAGTATTTGTTCTGGTACAGTTAAATATCAATCATTTGGAGGTATGCATTTTCATTGCTGTAAACATGAACATTATTGACTGCTGCCAATTAGCACTGATTTCCTGTCCCCTTTAAAAATACCATGTTCTGTCATGTCAGTCCCCCCTGCCACAGTCCCCATCCTCTCTCTAGCTGTATCATCTGCCAAACCATCCACTCTGTCTCAGCCTGTGATAAACCTAAACTCTGTAAATATGTATATATTATTTGTATACTGCTATCATAGCCAGTATATATTTAATGTATTATGCATTGGCCACTGCTGCAGTTGCTCACAGGTCCATCTTGGAAACATGTCTGGCAGCCTTAATGGGGATATTCTGATGTGCAGAACGTGTGTGTGCGTGTGTAAATTTTAGTGCTTGTGAAGGTGCTGGATTGACAGCACTGGAACCTGAAGTCCTCTGCTTATCCACATAACAGGTACAGCACAGACAATCACAGTGTGAGCTTCCCCACACTGCCCCATCAACGTGCCTCAATCCTGCCATGAAGGGACCATCATGTTGGTGACAGGCTAGTTCAAACTCCATGCCATTCAGTCCTTGGCCTCTTATGAGAGGCTGCCCACAACGGTACCGACTAATGCCAATTGTGTTGGTGGTTTTGTGATGTGGAAACTGGTAAGTGCACTGAAACCACCTGAACTCATTTCACATAGGCCACTGAACACTGCTTAGGTGATAATGGCTTTTGGCCACTATCTGTGCTGGATTGGAACTAGTGACCTAGCGGTAAAAGGCTCCTTAACCCATTACCAATCCACTGAGCCATCCAGTTCCCCTCAATGACTTCCTTGATACTTCTTCTGAAACCCCTATCCATACAGTTATTTCTTTGTGGCTGGGTAATTGAAACTCATTTGTTGGTCTTCCCAAAACCCTACTGGCAAAGAGTCAACTTGTCCAAAATCCTGCTGCCGTCCTTCTCACATGATCCAGAAAAACACAAACATATTACTCCCATTCTCACAGATCCACATGGGTTTCCTGTCCACTTCAGAATATAGTTCAAGATTGCACTTTTAGAATTCAAAGTCCTTTATGAAAGTACACCAAACTACCTCACTGAACTAATTAATCCACATTCTCTGTCTCGTCTTCTGTGTTCCTGTGCCACTCATCTGCTCAAAGTTCCCATGCCAAAACTCTTTACTACTGCAAATCATTCTCCTCCACTGCACCAACAATCTGCAATAATCTTTCAATTTCTATCCATCTACTTGGTTCACTTTCTCTCTTGATATCTCATCTTAAACCTGTTTTCTGACTTGTGTATAAATCTGAGCCTGATCTTTCTTCCTACTTTTAGTTTTCCTTTAACATAAATAAGTACATTTATGTTGGATGTTACCAATTTTGTATTTTCTGAATTATGCATCGATGATGTGTTTTGTTATACTTTTGTATGAGACACACTATATAAAAGTAAATTGCATTGTATTATAATTACTGATCAGTATTTTTTATGTACACACTTATTTATTTCAAAAGTTTTACCAGGAAAGATATACTGAACTGATACCAGCTAATTTCCAGATATTTCTGTGGGGGGTATTAAGGAAAGTGGAGTTCAGTAAAACTTGACAACAGTGTGCAATGAATAAGATAACAAATATAATATAATCTAAAAATAGTAAGATACAGTTGATAGCCGAGTCAAACACAGACACTGAATAAACATACAGTAGCTATGATGAAATGGACAGATGCATTTCATAATAGATTTGGCACTTACCATGAGCAAAACCCCAGATGAGATGATGCTGAGAAGAGAGAATGTTGGAGATGAGGATGCCAGGTCACAGTACAGTCAAGGTCAGTTACAGGAATGAGTAGAGAAGTCATAAAGGAGGGACTTGAGGGAGAAGAGGGAGAAGGCAAAATGGATAGTGCTGCAACAATTACAGCCAGTCATGTGTAATCACCTCCTGTCAATTGAACACATGATACAGAAGCCGTGCACCTTACTTTCACAAGCTGTTTCAATTTAAAACAATTGCATTCCACACAGCCGCAAAACCTTTCCTCATTGAAATCACAGCAAACATTAACCAGACAAACAAATTCTGCCTTCACATTTCTTGTTCTCCTTGGTAGGCAGCCTCTCACAAGGAAAAAAGTGAGATGACCCTCTCTTTCTCTCTCTTCTCATAAGTGCGACCTTCAACTTCAAACCTAGCTGTCTCCATGGAAAACCAAAATCTGAGTCATGTTCCCAGTTGTTAAAACTTGAAAAGCAAATCAGAAGGTACTTTCTTGCTTCAGTGACCATGCTCAGACTTTTCATATTTTAAAATTCAAAGTTTGAAACTTGTTTTTGTAGAAGCACATTACAGTGGTGTTCTCAGCTCACACTCTTAAACAGTGGTGTACTCCTGTTAAAAATACTCACTAGTAATGATAAAAAACAAAACATGAGTATGCGCATCTAACTCAAACTTTTATACACCCCCTCGGTGTGTGATGTTTTTATGAACCTCTCAAGCTTTGCTCTCTGGGTTTATGTAGCATCACACCTTAGGTGTGTATAAAATTCTGGTTCCACACCAATCCCTGTAATTACTGGTTAGATATTTGTACAACCTAAAAATTGAGTTGCAATTCTCCATCATACACAAGAAAGTGTAATGGAGCAACAAAAAGCTGCAGCCTGTGGTTGCAAACCCTTAAACTGATTTTGCATTCCTGCCACTTTTAAAACCAGCAAGCAAGCTATAGTTTGGACCCTGGACCAACTCCCCTAATTTTGGGCTGTTTTGAGACCATCGGTCCAGTTATAGTGCAAATAGTCTGGTGCTCCTTAGAGTCTGGGGAGTTTCCTAACTTTCAAATAAGAAAATGCCAGCACTTACTCAAAGTATCACTAATTCAAGTGTATGCTCCCAGGTCCATGAATGAACTCAATAGGCTCAATATTCCTTTTATATATTTCTTTTATTCAAAAGGACATAAAAAACCTTTATCACTTCTGCCACCAATGTATGCAACAGCATGTAGAATGATATTGGCTCAGTGTATATTCATTCTTATAAAAGGTTCACCATTCATAATGAGTCCATAGTCCATAGTCCACAATATACAATAATACAAAAAGGAAAGAGCCAGGACCAAATCCAACCAGCAGTTACTTCTGCTTGTGTTGCTGCACAAGCTGAGGGTCCTCCACATCACATCCACGTCACATCAATGTCACCTGACGCGTTTTGCAATCTGCTTTCTCAAAGGTTGATGTCTGTGATAATCAGCTATCAATTTATAGTGTGCACCTTAAAAAAACACTAACATTTTAAAGTGTCTACATTATATTTATAAAGGGACCATTAAATCTAATAATTTATAAAATCACATATTCAAACTGCTATTACAATATTCCTATATCTGGACTGCCTTGTACGGTATGGGCTGCACACCCATTGGCTCTTGCTCTGCACCAATGGGCTGGCAGCCCTACTGGGCAGTCAGTTACAGGCAGGGGCGGGCAGGCGGTGGGATGCTGCCGCCCGCCGCTGACGGGGAGAGCGGGTGGTGGGGCTTTGTGGGTGGGTGGGTGGGGGCCACTAGATCACCAGGGTAGGTGGTCCTTGGGGGTGTTTGAACAGTTTGCAGTCTGGGATCGGGCTTCGAGGTCCACTGGACCACCAGGGATATGTTCTTGGGGGTTTGAACACTTTGCAGCCCACGATCAGGCTGGTGGGGGGTTTACTGTACACTTTTTCCCCAATCGGGCTGGTGGGAGGGTTATTTTACACTTTAGCCCACGATCGGTCTGGTGGGAGGTGGAGGTTTACATTACACTTTTGCCTGTGATCGGGCTAGTGGGGTTTACATTAGACTTTTGCCCGCAATCGGGCCAGTCAGGGGGTGGGGGGGTTAACTAATGCCCGCGATCAGGCCAGTCAGGGGTGGGGGGATTTTTACACTTTTGCCCGCGATCGGGCTGCAGGGGGCGTCGGTCCCCGATGGCTGCTGCCTAGCAGAGTGCCAGGCGCAAGTCCTCGGGGATCAGTGCACCTGCATGCTAATGGCATGCAAATGGGGCCATAAATAGATGCAAATGGACCCCCCTGCACCTTGCATGAATTATGGCCCCATTTGCATGTCACCTCTTGAATATGGGAAATTTGCACATGGTGCAATGGTACTAGCATACCACAGCAGATACTCCTCGGCCACTTGCATTGGCACAAGTTCCACTGCGCCATGCACAGTGGCTGTGGCCAAGGGGTGATATTCAAAGGAGTTGCTCAATAGCACAATTCCTTTGAATATTGCCCCGGACACACCCCTGCGCAACTATTTTGTGCAGCGCAAGGGCTTGCGCCACAAAATAGCGCAGTTTGAATATCCAGCCCAGACTGTTTTTCAAATTACAGACCTATCTCTAACCTTCCTTTATTGGGAAGGTTATTGAGAAGGTAGTGGCAGCCCAACCGAAAGACCATTTAACCATCCATAATGTCTACGAATCCTTCCAATCCAGTTTTCTTAAAAGACACAGCACCGAGACTGCGCTGGTTCTGGTGTTTAATGATCTTCTGAGAGCAAGAGATCAGAAGAGACATTCCATTCTAGGTCTTCTTGATCTCTCGTCAGCTTTTGACACTGTGGATCACTTGATGTTGTTAGCACAATTGAGTTCAATCTGTGGAATGTTGGGAACTGTTTTAAAATGGTTCACTTCATTCCTCACTGGGAGGTCACAAAGAGTTGTATCAGGGGTTCATTCCTCCAGCTCAACTCCTTTGTTGTGTGGGGTGCCTCAGGGTTCAGTGCTGTCATCCATGTTATTCGCAGTGTATATGCTGCCCCTTAGAGACATTATAAGATGGTATGGGCTGAGGTTTCACTGCTATGCAGATGATACCCAGCTATGCTTGTCTTTTGCACCTGACCAGGATGGAGCACTCTCGGTGTTTAACAACTGTCTGGAAGAAATCCAAGGGTTGATGGATTGTAGTTGGTTAAAGTTGAACTCAGAGAAGACAGAGGTGTTAGAGGTGGAACCGGGTGGTCAGATAGCGAGGTCACATGGTGGCACACCCCCTGGAATTTTTCTTGGTGTGTCACTTTTGACCTCTGAACAGGTGCACAACCTTGGGATTGTCCTGGACAATAGGCTGACCCTTCAAGCTCAAGTGCCGGCTGTTGTCAGGACTTCCTTTTACCATCTTAGGAATATTGCCAGGGTACGTCATCTTGTTCGTCTGACTCCCTACCAGCGTTGGTCCATGCTTTTTGTCCTTGCGCTTGGACTACTGTGACACCCTTTACTTTGGGCTTTCTGGGGTTGAAATCCGTCACCTTCAGCTGCAGCCCGGGTGTTGACTGGGACAAGGAGATCCAGTCATATTACCCTGGTGCTGCGTGAACTGCACTGGCTTCTTATACGGTGGCGGATCACCTTTAAAGTCATTTTATTGATTTCAAAGCCCTTCATGATCAGGGTCTGACCTATCTGAAAGAATTTCTGGTGCCTTATTTCCCCGGCCGATCGCTCCGCTTGGCCGATGAGGGGTTGTTAGAGATTCCAAGAGTGAATTTAAAATCTTCTGATAGTAGAGCATTTTCTTATGCCGCACCCACTCTTTGGAATTCTCTACCACGCCGGTTAAAGGAGTGCACCTCCGTGGAGGTATTTAAGAAAGATTTAAAAACCTACTTATGGGATTTGGCTTATCTGGATGATTAATGGAAACTATTTATAAATATCTGCTATCATATGGGTGATCGCATGGCTTGTTTTAACTAAGTGATGTTTTAATGTATTATTATATGTTTTAAATTGATATTGCATATTGTGTTTTGATGTAAAGCGCCTTGATATTTTTGAAAGGTGCTTTAAAAATAAAATTATTATTATTATTAATTTTATAACCAATGAAACATAGGGGGTGTGGTAACTCATTTTTTAAACCTGTGTACCACATGGCCTCCTTACTACTGGTGCCTGCTCTGTGGGGTGCTCTAACAACAATTTTGCAGCAGCGCTGCATGTTCAGTAGGCACTCAGGGGTAGATAACGAAGAAGTCTCATATGGACACATAAATCGCATATAAAAAGATTGCACTTAAAGAGTAAGTGCTTAGTAAAGATGTGCATCTTAAAGAATGAAGATTTGGGCCATTAGATGCTTCTGCAATCATTCAATTTACTTTTATTTGTTTCTTTACTTTCCTTTTCCTCATTTTATTTGTATTTTGCCAACTACTAGTAAAAAAAAAAACATGGAATCCTTGTATTATGTCAGAAACTCTTTACTAGCAAGGCTGGCAAAGCATTTTGGTGGGGAAACTGCAAATCTGTTTCCAGATTTTTGTGGAGAAATAACACTTTCTAGCATCAAAATATTATATACTATATATGATATAGTTAATACAAAAATGTGATTTTTTGATAACCAATAATCTTTTGTTATAATTTAGCAGGTGACATTGCATTCATAACCAGATTTTACTTGGGAAGAAGAAAACAAGGCAGTTATTGTTTAAAAAAATGTAAAATCCTACAGACAGACCACAATAGTGCAAACATATAAAAGGCAAGGTGTGTTGCTGAAAGAAGTATCTAATACTTTTGAAAAAGATAGAACAATATATTTAGTTTCTCATTGAAATACATTGGGTTACTAAGTAGTTGGCAGTTTATGACATCACAATACCAGAATTCTGTTTAGTTCCTTTTTACCAGCAGTGTGAAATACAAAGTTGAAAACCCACTGATTTCACTACACTAATAAATAGTTTATTATAAAAGTAGAAAGCAATTATTAGCACACCAAAATGCAATAAAAAATAGTTGTATAGTTTTTAGAAACAAACACCTCAAAGATATTGGAAGTCAAATATTTTATTCATTCCATTGTTCATAAAATGCATTTCATTACAAATTGCAGTGCTGGCTTCCTTCACAAATCTTTTTAGGCTCTGAAGTGCAATACACAGTGCAAAGTATCATGCAAAAAACTCATTCAGAATTCCAGTACAGTAAAAAAAAGTAGCCTACCCCAAGGCTGCTACCCCCTACCCCGGCACTTCACTCTCAGACCAGAGCTTCTTCAGGGATGTGGTCAAAAGCAATCAGTGGGGGTCCTTATATATCACAAAAAACAATCATGTGATAATACATCACCTCCCACTGTTTGCTATTTAAAGCATTCTCACACATGAACCCCCACAATATAAACAGTGAAGTCTTGATTTAAGGCAAAGAAAGTACTTGATAAATATAGCACATATATAAAAAAATGACCTCCATGATTAGAAAATATCCAAACAGATAACATAATTATGAATAATAGAACATGTTGTGTTAAACATCATTCTCATCTGCACTGAACTTGATTAGATTAAAAAGGAAAAGAACAGCAACAAATGTATGTGGTATACAGTGCCGCTAACTCAAGCAAAAGAAAGAAAAGAGTCCAGTGAAGTTTTCAGATACAATTATTCAAATACACTCTCAATGAAGTCCCAGAAAAGTTTCTATGGAACAGTTCTCCATCGCTGCTAGCTTCTGAGGCACACTGGTTCATTGGTACCCCTTCTTGCACTGAGTTCAATGTTCTGAACACCCTCAGCACTAGTGCGTTTCGCAAAACAGATCAAACGCTGTAGAAATTAAAATAAACATGAAGGTTATTACATATCAACTAATAACTGTATTGCAGTTTGACCTAAAAGACTTTAAATATGGCCAACATCCTAGTTACATTTTTTAATAGCTTGAAGAGTGACCCAACTGTGAAAGTGGCTACTAGATATTTATTAAACAATAAATCACAAGAATGGTTTAAAGTCTAACGCATCATTCAAGTCAAAAGGCTTCACTGTTTTCATGGTATATATCAAGAAAGATTTTTTTCTTAGCAAAAGATTCATTATGTCACCTACTCTCGAATTTAAAGGGGCATGTGCAAGACCAACAAATTGCATCAAATTCACATTTGCACCATGATGGATTTTAAAATTATGGCCAATAGGTGTACTTTCTCTACTGTTCATGATGTTCCTTGTATACTCTTGAAACTGCATTTTAATAGATGGATAGTTCTTCAGATGTACACTTATTGCGTGGACATCGTAAACAGTAGACAATGAAAGTGGTGTTGCAGTTGATGATTTGACAAATTTCAACTACAGTATTTGAATCTGGAACTTCAAACTTTTTGTTTGTACCCCCAATCTGCAGATGTTACAGTTTTGGATATCTGAAAAAGTCATTTGGAAGAGATGGTAACCACCTTCCTTGTGATTCTTTTTGTACCGGGATATAATGGCTTTTAACTAATTTGTCCTTTAGATTTTGGGCTGCCTAAATGTCACCCAGAGTTTAGAAACCACTGCTTTTACCAGATTTTCCTGTTGTCAAGATCAGCCAATATTTATGGATAATCCCACCTATGGTGCCTGACATAGAATTTAAGGTTGTAGAAAAGGCAACTGGAGCAAATGTTATATCTCTAATCATTGTTTTCAGTTTGATCAAAGAGTCTCTCAGTAACTGACTTGCTTCATGTTTTGCCTCAGCTAATTCATATTTTTGGTAACCTCATTGTAGAAACCTGTCTCTCAGTTTTCCACTCTGTTGCTCAAATGTAGTATTCTCACTACAGTTTCTTCTATGATGAATAAATTGAACAAATGGTATACAGTACAGTTCCTGAGTTTTTTAGGATGTGCACACTGTGTGTGCAACAAAGAAATTGTTGCCATTGCCTTCCAGCCTTCCAAAACACTTGACTGTGCACTCTCTGTCCCATATACCACTAAGTCAAATCCAAGAAATCTATACTGTGGCTATCAAATTTGTATGTGTCTCGCATATTGATATTATTTGCATTCAAATATTCTATAAAATTAGGCACCTTGTTTGAGTCTCCCCTCCATACGCAGACCATGCCATCAATAAAGTGCAGTCACAGGACTACATCTTCTGTGTATGGGAAGGACTTGGAAAATCAGGTCTCTAATTCCCATAAACCTAAAGAAAGGTTTGAGTATGATGGGGCCATGCAAGTCCCCATTTCTGTACCTCCTGTTTGAATGTAATACTTATTACAAAAGATGACAAAATTATGATGCAAAATAAAATCACTAGATTCAGTCAGAGACCTGATAGATACATTTTGACTGGATCTGCTCAGAAAGAATTTACCAGCTGCAGTGATATCATGATGGAGAACAGATGGATATAAGCAATTGATTCATCCCACACAAAGCCCTGCAGTTTTGACAAAAGGTCGCCTGTGTCTCTGAGGTGGGATCTAAGCATGACTACCTCCATCTCAAGAAAAAAGTCAACAAAGTGAGACAAGTAGTCTGTTAATGATACCATCCTGAGACATGCAGGCAGCCTGGTGTAGTAAACAAATGTTTATGCATTTTTGGTAGTGCATAGAAAGTAGGAACAGTGCAATTTGGATTCTAGATACATTTAAATTCCTGGCTAGTAATGTCACCTGCATTTACATCACCCTCAAAAAGATTTAAAAATCTTTCTGAAAAAAGGGAAGATGGGTTACTTGGCAGAATCTTATAACTTTTAGTGTCTCAGAGTAACTGCATTACCATTCTTTCATATTGTATAACATCCATCAAAACAACACTGCCAGGCCGGCCCGGTGGCGCTGAGGGTTGAGGCGCTAGGCGCCACACTCGCGCTCGCGGCGACCGGAGTCCGGGAACAGACTCGGGTTGCGGGGTCGGCTGGGGAGGAGGATCGGCGTCCCAATGGATGCTCTCCTCCCTCAGGGTGGGAGCCATGATGGCATCAGCGATCTCGTCCTCTCGTGGCGGTGGAAGCACCGACCAGGGGAGGGCAGGCCGGCTCCGTTCGTTCGGAGCGAGGGAGACGTCAGCTACGCGAGAAGGATGAGCGTGCGTCAGCACGCCACCTTGAGACGTATGTCTAAGCGTGGGTCATCTCAGAGGGATGGGAAACTAGGGAAGAAAAAGCAGAAAATCCTCCCGGTAGCACTAGATGATAGCCTCTGGTACCATCCCAGGACCACGGAAAGAGGGGACAGACCCCAAAATGTGCAGGAGGGGATGGAGGCACTCTAGGGGCAGATCTCACCGGAGGTGGAAATGGGGGAAGTTGAGAGGAAGGAAGGAGTGGGCTCCGGGAATAGAAGGGGGTATAAAGATAAAGAAAAAAAAAAAAAAAAAACCAACACTGCCATCTTTATCTGCAGGTTTTATCACTATCTCCATGGATTGCCTTAGCTCATTCAGAGTCTGACTTTTCTTAAAGAGCCCCTGATGCCATTATGACAACTTTGAAGAAATGTAATATTTAGACACAATTTAGCTTATATTTCTAATTTTTTTTTCTGTAATTCCCACCCTTACTTTTTTATTACTAAGGACATTTGTATGTAAACAGTATTGTTGTCCTGTCTGTTCTGGCTGCTTGCCTATATCGGACATCACAGTTCTGTTTATGACATCTCAATCTATTGCTGTGGAGATAACTATGATGCCATAAACGGGATTATAATGTCAGGTGTAGGCAAGCAGAAAGAACAGATAAAGCAAAGGGATAGTGATCCTCCTTCATACAGCTGTCTTCAGCAATAAAGAAAACAGGGAAAGAATTATAGAAAATCTATGAAATATGAACTGAATTGTGTCTAAATCTTACATTTTTTCAAGATTTGCTAAGGGTGTTATGGGATCTTTAAAGCTTACGTTATTTATGATGGCTGCTCATGGTACCTTTATCCAAAAGCTAGTTCCCATCTTTCTGTACAAGTAATTTAAATGTCAAAATATTTGAGTAAAAAGGTACCGGGGCAGAACTCTAATTCAGGATTGAAAGTAGTTCTTCTCATGTCCCATAATGATGAATAAAAAACAAGACCATCACTCATTTCAAGAGAGATATTATTAATAACTCTCTCATGAGACATTTCAAAATCTGTTACCAACTTTTAAATATTTTCTTCAAGCAATTGGTTCAAGGCACCCAGGTTCAAAAGATCTTGTTCATTCCACACATCAGGTGCTGTGTTCTGCATAAACCCCCCATTTCTATTACCTGGGCTTCTCCTTCCCCAAAGTTATGATGTAATCTAACTTTCCTAAAATATTTAAAGAGCTAGTGTACTGTCTAAAAGCTAATACATTTTAAAAGTAGTCAACCATTAATTTTGATATCTGAGGTACTTTTTCTTTTCACCTCGTTTAATTAGAAGATTGCTCACCTGATGTTAGTATGTGTGATATGTGGGACAGCACTCTGCCTGCCAGCTGATGTATATATCTCTGTTGCCCCCACTACATCATCAACACTGTGACCTCACTGATGGTGATGTCACTGCTGCTCAGGAACAGCCACCTGATGGATGCCAGGTCATACACCTGTGATGTTACTGTCAGTGACATCACAATGCTGACGATGTAGTGGGGGGGTACAGAGGGATATGTCAGCTGCCAAGCTAAGAGCTGTTCCACACATCCAGCACAAAAGGAAAGTATGTAAGAAATAAAAAGTCACAACTGACTACTTCTTAAAATTTGTATTATTTTTCTGACTGCCTGTTTTGGCTCCACTAGCTCTTTAAAGAAATCAATCTGAACATCAAATTTATTGATATGCAGTGTTGGAACGAAGTGTAAACCCTTTACCAGCAGTTGTTCTTGGTTTGCAATTAACGTTTTTTGACAAAATATTTATTATCTGTTTTGTCCCTTGATTATCCTTGATGGTCTTCTGTTTTGTTTTTGTTTGTTTGTTTTCTGATTTGGATCCAGTACAATGCCAGCCATTTTAGATCAAATTAATCTTCATAAAGCAGGCACATTTCATCCTCATTACCAGAAAAAAGTAAAGGGGGGAGACCCGGCTTATTATTATCCAATTAACCCTTAGACTATAGGAGACCTATACAAATATTGTCTTGGAAGGGGACCCAAATCTTTTCAAATTTGTCTGTCTGCCCTTCCTTAATATAGTAAATTTGTTCAAGGATCATCATAGCAATCATATAATTAACCCATGCTTGTATTACAGGTGGTGAATTATCCTTCCATTTTAATAGCATGCATGTTTTTGCTATTATAATTGAAATTGTAACAAAAATCATCTGCTCGAGACTTAAATGTGTAGAAGGTATCATCAAAAGTATTAACTGAGGAGTGTTTTGAATGTTAGTTTTGGCAATTTTTTGTATGAGTTGTATTATTTTAAACCAAAATGTTGACAAATATGGACATGCATGTAGCATATGTATTAAAGTGCCAGATGTTTTGGTACATCTAGGGCATTTTTCTGAGATTTCAGCGTTAAAATGGTGTAACTGAGAGGAAGTATAATATGTTCTATAGGTTGTATTGATTTGAATTTGTTGTAGTTTGCTCGCTTTTACATATTGTGTATATGCTTTTATTATATTCTGCCCTAAGGGTTCTGTTATATTTATACCAAGATCTCTCTCCCATTTTCTAATTAACTTTTGTTGTCCCTTCTGAGATGTGTCTGCCAAAGCTTTATATATAGTTGTTATTAGTCTTTTCTTATCTTTCTTTTCACTTAATATTGTTAATAAATTTGAAATCCATTTTTTATTTTGTTTCTTATAATTAACCTGACAAAAATTGCGAATCTGACAATATTGAAACAAATGTGTTTTTGGTAAGTTAAAGTCTTGTTGAAGCTTTAAAAAGGATTTCAACTTGTCATTAACAATAATATTATTTAGATCTTTAATGCCCCTTAAATTCCATATTTGAAAGGCTTGATAATTTACTGAAGGTACAAAGTTATAATTTAATAAAATAGGTGAATAAGATGATATTATATCAGTTTCTTTAAGGGTCTAATGTGCTTTTTCCCATGCAGTGATCGTGGAAATAGTTGTACAACTCAATTATATTTTTTCCCCTTTTTATGATATGCAGAATATAATAGATGTAGCATGTTTGAATATGGGTGAGTATTGAGCTCAAATTATAATGAGTTTGTTAAGTCTTTTCCCTCATGTTTCCATTCCCAGATAGGAATTATTTGTGCTGCTAGGTTATATTTATAAATATCTGGTAGAGCCAACCCTCCACTATCCTTTCCTCTTACCAAATTTGAATATGATATTCTATGGGATTTATTGTTCCAAAAAAATTTTGTAAATAGTTTTTTTTAATTATTAAAGTATATCTGAGGGGGAGTTAGTGGTAGGGATTGAAATAAAAATAGAAGTTTGGGTAGTATCTTCATTTTTATGATATTAATCCGGCCAATCAGTGTTAAAGGTAGACCTTTCCAGTGTTCTAATTCTTTGGTTATTTCCAAAATAAGAGGTTCATAATCTGATATTAGTATCTGCATAAGGTCAGAAGTGAGCCTAATACCCAAATATTGAATTTCAGTATTAATTAAACTGCTAAGTCTGTCCAAAATATTTAAATTGTAGTTGTTATTAAGTTTCATAATTGCTTTGTCCCAATTTATTTTATAGCCTGATAATGCTCCAAACTGTTTAGTAATCTCAATAAGATCTAATATAGATGAATCTGGTGATGATAAATATAAAATAATATCATCTGCATATAGGCTAAGTTTATGGATTGTATTATTTATAGATATTCCTTGTATTCTTGGGTTAAGTCTAATTTTATCCACTAGTGTTTCAATTATTAATGTAAACAGTAATGGGGAAATTGGACATCCTTGCCTGGTACCACAATGTAAATAGAAAGGTTGTGAGATATTATGGTCTCCTGTTTTGACCTTTTATATCACTTTCATCTTATTCTTCAGCTTATTTTACTCTTCCTTCTTTTACAAGCTTCTGTTTCTTTGTCCACCCTTCTGTTGGTTGTCCAACAATTTCTAAAAAAATGGCACTGTATTTGCAGTTTTTAACATCTAGGTTCCTCTGAATCACTTTCACTAGAACTGTCTATAATTATTTATGTGTTGGAGCATTCAAATGACACAGTACTATGTGATTTATTTCATTGGTATCTAGAATTAATCTTCGTTTGGTGACAACAACTCCTGTTCTTTAGCCTATTTTTTTGATGTCCCTCGGGAGCCCCTAGGCATATCATCCTCCCCCACCTCTCTCACCTGCACTCACTTGTCTCCATGCATCTCTAGATTGCCCCCCAGGTGGGGTTGGGATTGGGATGTTCTCTTGACAACATCATGTGCCAGGCAGTGGCTAGTGGAGGTGTGGGGGCCCAGGTTATACTGGGGTCCATCATCTGCAAGCAGCCTGAATTTGTTCCTGTTTTCTCACCCATCCCCGCTAGGTTATTGGTACTGTTGATGCCATGTGCATTCTTTTTTTTAAAATTTAAGTTTATTGAACATCCAGAGTCTACATTCATAAATCAAAATTTTATGACATACATAGATTTCTTTAAAAATTACATTTCATTAAGTTTGTCTTGTTCATATTCTTTCTTATAAGGTAATTTCCTTTACATTCACCTCTGCGTTTTAAAGTGTAATTAGCTCTCATCTAGAAGCTGAGCTGCTTCCATGCTCCACCTAGTCCATCTCCTAGTGAATGTTCTGACCCTATGATTGATCTTATGTGTTAATTCCTCCATTTCCTGAATTTTGTGTATAATGGAGAGCCATTGTTTTAAATCAGGTGGGTCAGCGGTTAGCCACCTCCTCGTAACTGCTTTGTGTGCTGCAACTAACAAGATGTTCCACAAATAGAGATCATCAGTTCCTCTAATCTCATCAGGGGATATGCACAGGACCATGTTTCTTAATGTGAGCTGTTGATCACATGAGAATAGGCCTCCCACCATCTGAGTGATCTGTCTCCAAAAGGGTTTGAGAATCTCACAATCCCAAAATATATGTGAGTGGTGTGCCATTTTACCCCACATCCCCTCCAGTAGTGTTGCAATTGTTAGGGGGGTAGAACTGGGGGAGGGAAGGGAAAGGGAGTTAAAGTGCCTGCCCAACACCATGGCTTGGAGGGACAGGAAACAAATTCTCAGGATCATGGGAGCAGCTGCAAGGGGAAGGGAACTGGATGTCATTATCCACTTAGGGATGAATGACCTGGCTGAGAATGGGATCAGAGCAGTGCAACAGGAGGTTGTGGAGTTGGGGAGGGGCCTTAGACAAGTAGCAGACATGGTAACTTTCTTGGAAGTGCTACCTGTCTATGGCATGGATGAGGCTAGGGTACTCCACACCATGGGATTCAATGACTGGTTGACAAACTGGTGCAGAGCTAAGGATTAGGCTTCACTGGGGACTGGGGCTCCACCTGGAGGGATGCAGGCCTATACAGGTGTGATGGTCTGCATCTATCCAGGAGGGAAACCAGGATCCTAGGTGATAGGTTTAAATGCTTCATTGGCAAGCATTTAAACTAGCCAAGGGGGAGGCACTGAAAAGGAGAAGGGAAATCCTAGCCCCCTCCCAAAATCAGGGTATTTAGTGAGGTAAACACCAAGATAGAGCAGTTGATAGGGAAAAGGGCAGGGGTAAATGGATAAAAAGACAAAGGCAGTGAGGACAGGGATGGGGCAAAAAGAGATAAAGCCATAAAAAATTGAGGGTAATGAGTACCAGTGCCCATAGTCTAGGTAAAAAGCTCCCCAAAATGGTGGCCTTGATGGAAGAAGTATGCCTGGATATTGTGGCAGTCACAGAAACATGGTACACAGAGAACCATGACTGGGATGTCAACATACCAGGGTACACAATCTACAGGAGGGACAGGGAGGGAAGAAGAGGAGGAGGAGGAGTAGCTCTCTATGTAAGGGAGGGGATCAAAGCAACAGAACTAAAGGGTAAACAGGGAGGAGAGGAGGCACTGTGGGTCACCATGGAGACTGGAAATGACTCCACAATCCTCACAGGGGTTGTATACAGACCCCCATCTCAGGGGGAGGAAATGGACAAGGAAATGATAGAAGGCATCCTTGGGATGGCAGAGAAAGGGGAGATATTGCTGATGGGGGACCTGAATATGCCAGATATTAACTGGAGCATCTTTGTTGCAGCCACATCCAAGAGCAGGGCCATTCTCGATGCCCTACAGGGGGCATGCCTCAGACAGCTAGTTTTGGAACTAACTTGGGAGGGAGCAATCTTAGACCTGGTACTCTCAAATGGGGACAGAGAGAGGATCTCTGATCTTGAAGTGGGTAGCCATCTGGGAACAAGTGACCACCAAACAATGTGGTTCACGATAAACTTAGCTGTACAGTCAAGCCACACAAAAGTGAAGGTACTGGACTACAGGAGGGCTGATTTTGTCAAAATGGGAGAGTACCTCAGAAAAGCACTAGCAAACAGGCAAGAAGGTGGGGTAGAGCAACAATGGGGAAACATCAAAACTGCCATCACAGAGGCAACAAGCCTTTGTGTGAACTAAATAAACAAATCAAAATGAAAGAAAAAAACACTATGGTTCTCAAAAGAAGTGGTGGGGAAGGTAAAGGAGAAAAAGATAGCATTCAGGAAGTATAAGGAAACAGAAGGAGCAGGACAGAGAACTGTACCAGTTAAAGCAGAAGGAAGCGGGGAAGGCAGTCAGAATAGCAAAGGCCCAAACCGAGGAAAAGATAGCCAACTCAGTTAAGAAGGGGGATAAAATCTTTTATAGGTACATTAGGGAGCAAAGAAAGACTAAGGCAGGGATACTAAGGCTGAATAAAGAGGAAGGTGGTTGGGCAGAGAGCGACAGTAAAAAAGCAGGGATACTGAATGAATACTTCTGCTCAGTATTCACAATGGAAAAGCAGGAGGCAATACCTAATCCAGTCAATAGAAGCACTCTGGATAGGGGGCTTGATATTAGTCCTTTCACAGAAGAAAGGGTTCTGAAAGAACTCTTAAAACTGAAGGTGGATAAAGCAATGGGGCCTGATGGAATTCACCCCAGAATTCTAAAAGAACTAAGGCAAGAACTTGTAGCACCACTGACTACCCTTTTTAATAAATCATGGGAAAATGGTGTGGTACCTGAGGACTGGAGTAGGGTGGATGTGATTCCCCTTCACAAAAGTGGGAGAAAGTCAGAGGCAGGAAACTACAGACCTGTCAGTTTGACTTCAGTGGTAGAGAAAATGATGGAATCACTTCTGAAAGAAAGAACTGTTGAGTACCTAGAGGCCAGTGGGGCACAGGACCCAAGACAGCATGGATTCACAGCAGGAAGGTCATCTCAGACAAATCTAATTGATTTCTTTGACTGGGTGACCAAAGTAGTAGACCAGGGAGGGGCTGTGGACATGGCCTAACTAGACTTTAGCAAGACATTTGACACAGTCCCGCACAAAAGATTAATAAACAAATTATCCAGCCTGGGAGTGGGTCCCAGGGTGGTAGCCTGGGTAAAACACTGGCTGGACAACAGGACACAGTGAGTAATAGTAAATGGAGTCCACAGTGAAGAAAGGGGGGTTACTAGTGGGGTACCGCAGGGTTCAGTACTGGGGCTGTTCCTTTTTAATATCTTTATAAGTGACATTGCAGAGGGACTGGAAGGGAAAGTATGTCTCTTTGCAGATGACACAAAGATCTGCAACAGGGTTGATATGGAAGGTGGGGTGGAAAGGATGAAAAGGGACTTGGCAAGGTTGGAGGAATGATCAAATGTATGGAAGCATAGATTCAACACAAAGAAGTGCAAAGTAATACACCTGGGAAACAAAAACCCAGGGGAAGAGTACACACTGGGGGGTGAGATGCTGACAACAACAGAAATGGAAAGGGACCTGGGGGTAGTCATATCAGATGACCTAAAGGTGGGCCAGCAATGTGAGAAGAAAGTAAGGAGGGCTGGGGGATACTGGGATGCATAGGGAGAGGCATCACCAGTAGAAAACAGGAAGTTATTGGCCCTCTGTACAGACAGCTGGTAAGACCACATCTAGAGTATTGTGTACAGTTCTGGAGACCCCATCTCTGCAAAGACATAGACAGGGTGGAGGCTGTCCAGAGGAGGGCAACCAAAACGGTGAAGGGTCTGCACCAGAAGACATATGAAGAAAGACTAAAGGAGCTTAAGGGGTGGGGATACGATAGAGACTTTCAAATACCTCAAGGGAATCAACAAAGTCCAAGAGGGTAACATCTTTCAGAAAAAGAGATGTGCGAGAACAAGGGGCCATAATTTGAAGATAGAGCGGGGATGGCTCAGAGGTAATGTGAGGAAGTATTTCTTCACAGAGAGGGTTGTGGATGCATGGAACAGCCTTCCTGAGGAGGTCGTAGAGTCAAAAACAGTGGTGGAATTCAAGAATGCATGGGAACATAAAGGCAATTCTAGTGGGGGGTAGGAGGAAGTAGGCTGTTGGTTAACTAGGATTTGAAGCTTATCTGTTAGGTAGGGAAATGGGCAGACTAGGTGGGCAAGCGGTCCTTATCTGCCGTCTAATTCTATGTTTCTATGTTTATATGTGAGGATATCTCACTGTTCCACTTACTCTGAATTCTGAATCTGAGGTGTATAAAAGTACCTCACCCTCTCCTTCCGTGTGAATTCCTTCCAGTTCGGGGAGAGAGTGGTCTTATTAGTTAATTTGAAAATTGACTCCCATTCCCTTTCAGTTATCTGCAAATCTGCCTCTTCCTCCCATCTGGCCTTGAGTCATGTTGTGGTTTTGGCATGAAACTGACTGATTGTTTTATAAAGGACTGAGATATGGCCTTTTAAGGTTTCTCCTGAAAGTATTGATTTGATTGCCCTAAGAAGAGGTTCAGAGTGGGTGTCTTAATTTGAGGCTTTTTTGTTATTTTGAATAAAGGTTCTCAACTGTAGATATCAATAGTGGTCACTGTTTCTTAACTGAAATGTCTGTTTGAGAGCCTGAAGTCTATTATAGTATTTCCAGAGATCATCTGCCCCAGTCTATACAGGCCCAATCTGCCCCAAATCCTGAAAATGTGATCTAGTCTAGCTGGGGTGAATCTGTCCACCCACGCAAACCACTGTAGAGGCCAAATTGCTGTCTCTAGACCATACTTGGCCCATAGTTACATAGAAACATAGAATTTGATGGCAGATAAGGACCGCTTGGCCCACCCAGTCTGCCCATTTCCCTACCTAATGGATAAGCTGCAGATCCAAGTTAACCAGCAGCCCACTTCTTTCTACCCCAACCCCTAGAATTGCCTTATGGCTGTCCCATGCATGCTTGAATTCAACCACTGTTTTTGACTCCACAACCTCCTCTGGAAGGCCGTTGCATGCATCCACAACCCTTTCTGTGAAAAAATACTTCCTACATTACCTCTGAGCCCCCCCATCTTCAAATTGTGCCCCCTTGTTCTTGCACACCTCTTTTTTTGAAAGATGCTACCCTCCTGGACTTTGTTGATTCCCTTGAGGTACTTGAAAGTTTCTATCATGCCCCCCCTTTCCTCGAGGCTATACATATTAAGCTCCTTTAGTCTCTCTCTTCATATGTCTTCTGGTGCAGACCCTGCACCATTTTAGTTGCCCACATCTGGACAGCTTCCATCTTGTATATGTCCTTGTGGAGACTGGGTCTCCAGAACTGCACACAGTACTCCAAATGGGGTCTCACCAGCTGTCTGTACAGAGGGATAACAACTTCCTGTTTTCTACTGGTGATGCCTCTCCCTATGCATTCCAGTATCCTCCCAGCCCTCCTTACTGCCCTCTCGCATTGCTTACCCACCTTTAAGTCATCTGATATGACTACCCCCAGGTCCTTTTCCATTTTTGTTGTTGTTAGTATCTCACCCCCCATTGTGTACTCTTCCCCTGGGTTTTTGTTTCCTAGGTGCATTACCTTGCACTTCTTAGCATTAATTCTAAGCTGCCATACATCTGATCATTCCTCTAACCTTGCCAAGTCCCTTCTCATCCTTTCCACCCCACCTTGTGCATCAACTCTGTTGCAGATCTTTGTGTCATCTGCAAAGAGACATACTGTACTTTTCCTTCCAGTCCCTCTGCAATGTCGCTCACAAAGACATTGAAGAGGACCGGTCCTAATACTGAACCCTGCGGCACCCCACTAGTAACCCCCCTTTCTTCAGAGTGGACTCCATTTACTATTACTCTCTGTGTCCTATTCTCCAGCCAATTCTTTACCCAGGCTATCATCTTGGGACCCACTCCCAGGCTGGCTAACTTGTATATTAATCTTTGTGTGGGACTGAGTCAAATGCCTTGCTAAAGTCTAGGTAGGCCATGTCCACAGCCCCTCCCTGATCTACTACTTTGGTCACCCAGTCAAAGAAATCTATTAAATTTGTCTGGCATGACCTTCCTGCTGTGAATCCATGCTGCCTTGGGTCCTGTGCCCCTCTGGCCTCTAGGTACTCGACAATTCTTTCCTTCAGAAGTGATTCCATCATTTTCCCTATCACTGAGGTTAAACTAACAGGTCTGTAGTTTCCTGCTTCTGCCCTGCTCCCACTTTTGTGATGGGGAATCACATTTGCCCTCCTCCAGTCCTCAGGTACCACCCCATCTTCCAATGATTTGTTAAAGAGGGTAGTCAGTGGTGTCACTAGTTCTACCCTTAGTTCTTTTAGAATTCTGGGATGAATCCTATCAGGCCCCATTGCTTTGTCCACTTTCAGTTTTAAGAGTTCTTACAGAACCCTTTCCTCTGTAAATGGGCTGGTATCAACTTCTGTATCCAGAGTGTTTCTATTGTTTGTTTTAGGTACCTCCCCCTCTTCATTTGTAAATACTGAGCAAAACTATTTGTTTAGTATGTCTGCCTTTTCACAGTCACCCTCTGCCCACCCCCTTCCCTTTATTAAGCCTCACTATCCCTCCCTTAGTCTTCCTTCGCTCCCTGATGTACCTAAAAAAGGTTTTATCCCCCTTCTTAACTGAGTTGGCTATCTTTCCTCAGTTCGGACCTTTTGCTGTTCTGACTGCCTTCCCAGCTTCCTTTGCTTTAACTGATACACTTCTCTGTCCTGTTCCTTCTGTGATTCCTTGTACTTTCTGAATGCTTTCTTTTCTCTTGAACCTTCACTGCCACCTCCTTTGAGAACCATAGTGGTTTCTTACATCGTTTTGTTTTGTTTATTTGCTTCACACAAAGGCTTGTTACCTCTGTGATGGCAGTTTTATTATTCACCATTGTTCTTCCACCCTCCTTCCTGCCCATTTGCTAGTGCATTCTGAGGCACTCACCCATTTTGGCAAAGTCAGCCCTCCTGAAGTCCAGTACTTTTGCCTTTGTATGGCTTGACTCTATTGCTGTGTTTATTGTGAACCATGCTGTTGGATGGTCGCTAGTTCCCAGATGGCTACCCACTTCTACATCTGTGATCCTCTCTCCATCTCCATTTGAGAGGACCAGGTCTAAGATTGTTCCCTCTCGAGTGGGTTCCAATACCAGTTGTCTAAGGCATGCCCCCTGTAGGGCATCTAGAATAACCCCGCTCTTAGAAGTGGCTGCTGCAACTGTACTCCAGTTAACATCTGGCATATTCAGATCACCCAACAGCAATATCTCCCCTTTATCTGCCATTCTAAGTATACTTTCTTGCATTTCCTTGTCCATTTCCTCCCCTTGAGGGGGGGGTCTGTATACAACCCCTGTGCAGATTGTGGTGCCATTGCCTGCCTCCAGATTGACCCACAGTGCTTCTTCTCCTCCCTGTTTACCCTTTTGTTCTGTTGCTTTGATTCCTTCTCTTATGTAGAGAGCTACTCCTCCTCCTCTTTTACCCTCCTTGTCCCGCCTGTAGATAGTGTATCCTGGTATGTTTATGTCCCAGTCATGGTTATGTGTGTACCATGTTTCTGTGACTGCCACAATATCCAGATGTTCCTCCTCCATCAAGGCCACTAATTCAGGAAGCTTGTTACCCAGACTATGGGCATTGGTACTCATTGCTCTCCATTTTTTGATGGCTTTACCTTCTGCAGCAGCATCCCCCACTGACCTTTCTACCTTGGTCTTTTTCTCATTTAGTACCCTGCTTGTAGGGGAAGGCTGGGATTTTCCTGCTGCTTATCAGTACCTCCCCCCTTGACTAGTTTATGCATCATTTTTAAAGTACCCCCAACTACTAGTGCCGAGGTTTCCCGTCTTTTGTTTAGGGAAACATCCGCCACTCTTGCCCCAATAGTGGGCCTTCCATGAGGTGGGTTTCAATGTCTATCCAGTGAGCCTCATATGTTCCTGAGCTCCAAAGCAGGGCATTTCTCAAGATTGTGGCCAGGCAGTAATCCTCCAGGCTAGGGACTGCTCTCCCGCCCCCCTGCTTGTCTGCTTGCAAGATTTTTATTTTTATTCTCGGTTTGCCAGGGGACCAAATGAATTTTGTGATTACCTTCTGCCAAAATAAAAACTATTTTCTGGGGATGTTTATTGGGAGGGATTGAAAAAGGTACAGGAATCTTGGGAGGATATTCATGGTTATAGTTGAATCTTTGAGTGCATTGGGAGTCTTAGGTGCCATTTGTTTAGATATTGTTGAAGCTGTGAGGTCAAGGGGCCATAGTTGATGATGAAAAGCCAACCCAGGTGTATCGGTATCTGAAGTCCTAGGTATTTAATTTGGGGTTTATTCCAGTTTACCAGGAGTGTTTTGGTTATTTCTTGCGGGGGGTTATAATAGAACCTCAAGACCTCGGTTTTGTCCTTATTTAAGGAGTAGCCTGCATGGCGACCAAACTCTTCGAGAATGTTACAGACTCTGGAAATGGTTTGGGTGGGATTGGTGACATAGAGCAGCACATTGTCAGCATATAATGAGATCTTGTTCTCCACATCCCCCACCCTCACTCCAGTGATGTTTGGGTCCATGCAAATGGCACAGGCTAGGGGCTCTATGTAAAGGGCAAATAACAGGGAGGAAATGGGGCACCCCTGCCTCATACCCCTGCCTAGTGGGAATCTGTCTGACACACTCCCATTAACTCTAATGTATGCCTGAGGGGCCATGTATAGGGATTTCAGGGCGTTTATCATAGCTTGAGGGAAACCGAATTTTCTCGAACGGAAAGACCACAAAACTTTGTCAAATGTCTTTCCAGCATCTGGGCTCATCAGACAGGTAGGGGTTTTGTCATATGTAATCATATTTATGATATTTATGGTGCACCTGATGCTGTCTGGCCCCTGTCTACCAGGGATGAAACCCATTTGATCCTTGTTGATTAATTGACGGAGAAAGCAATTTAATCTGGTGGCTAAAATGGATGTGAAAGGCTTGTAATCTACATTTAGTAAAAAGATGGGTTGGTATGAGCTACATTCTGTTGGATTTTTGCCAGGTTTGTGTAGGACTGTTATGGTGGCATAGTTCCAAGAAGGGGGAACTCTTCCACCCTCTCTCCAAATCCCATTCATTGCCTGTAATAGGTGGGGTGCTATGTCTTTATTTAGTATTTTATAAAATTCCCTGCTGAACCCATCTAGCCCAGGGCACTTCCCTGTTTTTAAGTGCTAGGTGGCAGATTGAAGTGCTGATAATTTTATGGAGGCCATTAGGGTTGTTTGTTGATCAGGAGTAAGGTTTGGGAGGTGTAAATTGGTCAGGAAGTTATTTGTATCCTGGGGGGTCTCCCTAACTCCTGTACAGGTGTTTATAATAGCTGACAAAGGTATCCATTACTTGTTCAACCTTGTATGTCAGGGTCCCAGTTTTGGGATGGTTGATTTTTATGATGGTAGCCCTAGCTTGCCTCTGCTTGAGTCTGAGTGCTAACATTTTTAGGCCTTTGGAGCCTCTCTCATAGTATGATTGTTTCAGGTAGTGGAGGGATTTCTCAATTTCTAGTACATGTAGTTTCTGAAGTCGTTTTTTTAAGTTCCTTAATTTCCTTATCCATTTGTTTATTCCATTTTTGTTTCTGCTGTTTCTTTAGGGTTCTCAGTTGGGTGTGGAGCTGCTCTAAGAGGAGTTTTCCTTCTTTTTGTTTGTGAGCTCCTATCAAAATGAGTTTCCCCCTTAGCATTGTTTTCAATGTATCCCACAGAATCTGGGGGGTTATCTGCGGTTGGGAGTTATGTGTCAAAGTCTGGTCAATCACTGCCTGAAGCTTCTCTAAGGTGTCTTTGTCTCTAAGGAGGGAGTGGTTTAGGCACCACTGTGTGTGCTTCTGGGGAAAATCAAGCTCTAATTTGGTGAATAGTGGTTGGTGGTCTGAGTGTATGGCTGTTCCTGTCCAGGAGTGGCCATATCTGGACAGATCCCTTGCTTGGGTTAGATAGTAATCTATCTGGGAATAGATTGTGTGCCTTGGGGAGTAGCATATATAATCTCTTGCTTGAGGAATTTGCTGTCTCCAAACGTTACTAAGCCCATTTCACTTAGCAGTTCTTGGAATGTTTTAGCTGTTTTTGTCGCTGGGGAAGGGATCTGGGATGTAGAATCCAACCGGTGATTTAATGTAAAGTTCCAGTCCCCCCCATGATCAAAATCCCCTCCACCTTCTCTGCTATCAATTTTATTAGATCGAGGTAGAATTCAAAGGAGGAGCCTGGGGGGCGTAAACATTCACCAGGGTTACCTTGGTCTCCTGTATTTTCCCATTAATAAGGATGTACCCCCCCTTCCGGGTCAGTCAGAATCAGCCGGCCTCAAAGGGAGTGCGTCTGATGTGAGCACTCCCACTCCTCTTTTCTTGTCCTTGTCCAGTGAGATGTGAAAAAGCTTTGGATACATTTTACTTTTGAGCCCATGCCGGTCGGCAGGTGCAGGGCTTCTTTTAGGACTGATTGTAGGAAGGTTATGATGCTTGAGGCTTTATTTTCAGCACCCTCAGGGATGCCATCAATTTGGATGTTTTTTCTCCAACTGCGCCCCTCCAGATTGTCTAATTTGTGGTTAAAGTCTCTCTCCCTTGCCAGAAGGTACAATAGCAAGAGGTTATGGTGGTCTGTTTGCTCGACTACGGTCGAGAGGTCCAGCTTTAGTTGATCTGCCCAATGCTCAATTCCACTTACAGTATATCAGAGCATAGGTCAAAGAGTGTTTTATCTATTTTGGAGACAGTGTGAGCAGTTTGTAGAATGATAGCAATGAGATCAGGGCTGTCGGGTCTTGCATCTCGAAGGTCACGCTTTACACTGTGGCCTTCGTGGCTGAAGGGTTGTTCATTTTTTCTTTATGAAGGAGCTCTCTGAGTTTGAATGACAGTGTTTCTGCTAGCTTGAAGGCATTAGCTTTGGAACGGGTAGCCTTTGCTGGTGACTGCATACTGTTATCGGTTGATGAAGTTTGATTTTATTCAGAGTCGACCCGGAGCACTGAAATTAGGCAGCCATTGGTTTCCTGACATCACTGGAAGCACCTTGCACATTCTTATGCACACAAAGTGCATGGCACTGGCCAGCAACCTCCCTCCTCAGAGGCAAACCCTGTCTGTGGTGACACACTGAGCCGGAGTTTGTTTCCAGGTGCACCCCCAAGGCAGGGGGGAAGTTGGGAGGTGGAGAAAATACAGTAAGAAAACATAGCAGATTGTAAAGCACAGGTAAAATAAAACACATGATGATTATAAAAACTTTATTCATTAGGGTACAAGAATAGTGCAGGTATATACCATATATTTAATTAATACAAGTGATAATGTACATAGGTGATTGCCTAGCACTAGTACATAAGTAGTTGCCTAGCACTAGTGACAATAAAATAAAGAGATTTACAACTATATACAGTAAGGTACCAGAATACAGCTGATGTAAACTATGTATACAACAGTTTCATATGAAAGTACAAGGTATACACTCTGGCAAAACTAAGTGAAGCAGAAGCAGGGAGCAACATATGAATGGTCAAAAGGTAAAGGGGTGAGAAGTCTGGGGGTTGAAAGGGAGGAAAGGAGGGGCTCAAGGAGGATGAGGGAACAAGCTCAGGGGAGGTGAGTGGGGGTTCAAGTAGGATCAGGAGAGAAACAAATGAAGGTGAAGGGAAGGGTTTTAGGTGTTTTTTGAGGGATGCAGCAGTAAGCAAGAGGTGGACCTATTGAGTGAGACAGTTCCATAGGTCAGGGAGCCTACAGAAGAAGGATAACTTGCCTGATTGCAAATGTGATGAGGGGTGGGAGAAGCAGTGAGGATCCCAAGAATGAAGAGAGTAGCCAGGATCGGATGAGGGGCACAGGAGATTGGAGAGGTAGGAGGGGAGAGCCCCAAACCAGAACTTTGCAATGAAAGTGGTACAGTGGGTATGGCAATGGTCAGCTAGAGAGGTGAGGGAGGAAGCTAAGTACAAGGTACAGTAGTGTGTTTGGTAGGGAAGGCTCATTGCAAAGAGACAGAAGGCATTGTAAAGTGAGTCTAGTCTGGAGAGAGAGATGACTGGGGAGTGGCATAATACACATCAGCGTAATCTATGGAGGGTAAGATTAGTTTGGTAACCAACTCTTTCTGGGTTGGGAGTGAGAGATAGTCCCTGTGTCTGTACAAGACACCATGTTTGGACTGGAGCTTTGAATGGATAGAGTCAATGTGGCAAGAGAAGTCCAGCCTAGGAAACAAGCCAGAGACCCAGATATTTAAAGGACTCTATGATTTCTAATTGTGAACCAGCTAAGGTATGGAAAAGGGGGGGAGGGAGCTTAGCACATTTTTGTGCAGTACCAAAGACTTCTTTGTTTTGCATTTGAGTTTGCTTCGAACCATTTTAGCACATTCTCAAAGTCAGCCTGGAGAGAAGCTTGTACATGTGAAAGAGAGAGAGGTGTCAGATGCATAGATAACCATATTTTGTCGGCGTACATGTGGATGTGTGAGGTGGAGCATGAGGAGCTGAGATCATTTACGAAAACAGAGAATAGAACTGGTCCCAGGATTGAGCCCTGGGGGGTGCCAACATTGATGGGGAGGGGGGGGGATGAAATGCTGCCTATCTGTACATATTGGAATCTATCAGATCGGTAAGCTCTGAACCATTCTGTGGATGAGGAAGATAGACCAATAGAAGCAAGATTGTCTAAGAGAAGCCAATGTGAGATCTAGTCAAATGCCTTGGCTAGGTCTATGAAGATGGCCAGAGTTAGTTGACCATTGTCCATGGCAGAGTGAATATGATTTGTGAGGTGAAGTAGAGAGGATGAGTTGGAGTGATGGCTGTGATGCTTGGCCAGCTGGTTATGATTGTTCTATGATATTTGTAATATAGAATGTGGTATGTGAGTGTCCCACATGAGACATCCTGTGCTATGGGTACACCCCCACACCAGGTTTTAGTGTGAATAACAAGATATATTAAACCAGGAGGTCTCTGTGATGAAATTAACTTCCTTGAGAAGTTGCATTTTATAGCTTTTTTATGATCTCCTGCCTCTGAAGCTGGGAAACTAAAATATACATTTTATGACTTCAGATAAGCTGATTCATGTAAAGCTATATTGCACCTAAGTGAAGCATGGCAGAGTTGTATAAAACATTTGATGTCCTTGGAAAAATAGGATGCCAGCCTCCAGTTAAAAAGGAAAGGGCTTGATTAAAGACTGTCATAATTTGGGAAATTAGCTTTTGCTTAAGTCACATTATATCATTTACCTCCTGATAGGACGATCTGTTTTGTATATTTTTTATATTCAACAAGGAGGAGCTAGATGACACACAAAAGGGGTGAGAGAGAGACACAGTTTAAACTAACACTTGTGCCCGATCTTTGTGACATATCTTTTTTGGGCTCTTAAGAAACAAGATCTAACTATAAGCACCATAAAGAGGTAATACATTAGATAGAAAAAGTCTAACTGTATGTTGGTAGGAGTTTGTCTGTAGTTTCTTTACTTTTCTTTTAAGTGATTGTATGCTTTGTGATATAGTGTTCTGTGTTTACATTTTACATATTTTTATCCATTTTAATAAATACATTATTTTGAAAGACTGCCTGGGTGTGTCTTCGAAGTTCTTTTTGCATGTGATGTATAGAGGATTAAGACTGACAAAAACTGTTCAGAGCTTGACGGTGCTATTAAATTGGGAAAAGATAAGAATATACCTAAGGTTTTTTTATAGAGTTTTAAAAGTTCATTTTGGATACCTGGTTAGGTGCCCTTAGGTGAAAGATATCTGGCATCCCCCCAAAGAGCAGATCATCTGAGCCTGTACATTTGGGTATGCTAGCATAAGGTTCACAGTTTGAATCCCCCCAGAACTTGAGACCAAAGATGATTCGGACCCAAAAGCAGACAGGAGATTTACCCTGTTCTGTTACCTGTTCACAATACTGCACTTGGAGGTTGGCAATGTGGGAACCGAGGGCCTGACCTTTTGAGTGCGTTTGAGACAATGGCACTGAAAGCCAGATTGATAAGGGCTAAGGACGGCATTGGTTTCCAGGAAAGAGTTTAGCCTGTTGTATTATAGGAGGAGAGGGGAGGAGAGAGATGGGCCTGTAGTTGCCTGGCATAGAGGGGTCACCACCTTTATGAAAGGGGATGACCTTGGCTAGCTTCCAAGTCTTGGGGATTGAGCTTTGGGAGAGCAACAGGTTGAAAATGTGCATGAGTGCTGGTGCAATTGCTGGGGAAGACATTTTGAGTAGGTTGAGATTGAGTCCATCTGGACTTTGCTTGGATTGGTTCAAGGATTTGAGAGCATGCAGAACATCAATGCTAGTGATAGGAGGAAAGGTCTGATGACTGTGGGTGGAGGAGCAGGTGGGCAGATCGGGCTCCAGCTGGGAGGGCACATGTGGTGAAAAAGAGGTTTATAGAAGAGGCTGCTGAGCTGGGGTCAGGGCCAGTTTAGCCCCATACTATAGGTAGGGATAAGAGGTGGGGGTGGGAGGAGGAGGAGCCTAACAGGGAGTGGAGCATCTTCCAAAACTCAGCAGGGGTGGAGTGACTTCCGTCAATATGGTTTCTGAAGAAATTGGTTTTGGCTGCATGCACTGCCTTGGTGCATGCATTCCTCAGGGCTCTGTATCTTTGCAGGTCAGCTGCATTGGAAGAAGACTTGTATGTGGCCCTAGAAAGATCTTTGGTTTTAAATAGGTTGATCAAGTTGGGGGTAATCCAGGGGAGGTGCTTACGACAAAGTCGCAGCCTTTTGAGGGTGGCATGAGTGTCCCATGAGTTGAGGAAGATGCTAGTGAAAGCTGCTTGGGCAGAGTCGATGTTGGGAGCAGTGAAAACCCCTGACCAGTCAGCCAGAAGTTTGTCTCACAGAAGTGCTTGGGTATCGAGGGACCTGGGGGGAGAACATATACTTGGGGGAAGTGTGAGGGGTGGGAGTTTCTGCAGCAATAGGTGATGCAGTGGTCACTTAAAGCATAAGAGAGGATTCCTGCAGAGAGATAGTTGAGGGGGAGGTTTGTTAAGACCCAGTCTATGAGAGAGTTATGTTGGAATGGGGGTTTAGCCTGGTCGGATCAGCAATCAGCTGGCTTAAATTAAGAGCTTCTATCTCATGGATAATGGTTTTGGATTGGGGCAAGCCAATTTATGTTAAAATCACCCAGGAGGAGAAGCTCACTAGACTGCGCAGTTGTGGTAAGGACTGCAAGGCTGGCAATAAATAAAATGAAATAATGGAGAGGGGTTTGGCTTTTGGGGAGAAATAACAGACCCTAATAAAGATGGGCGAGGTGGATGGGAGGGTCAGTCTGATAAGTAACAATTCATGGGAGGCCTCCTGGAGGATGACTGTGTAAGGGAGGGAGTCACATATGTAAATGGCAACCCACCTCCACTCTTACCCCTATCCTGATGAGTGAGTGAATAGCCAGGGATCTCTAATAGGGGTTTTTGGATCCTGGTGGAGAGCTATGTTTCTGATATGCATAGGATATCAGGGGATTTGAGTGATATCCATGCCTTTATGCAGTCCAGTTTTGGCAGAAGACTTCTGGCATTTATATGGCAGAAACTGAGTTCTCCTGCTTGATGAGGGGCTGAAGGAGGGATTTGTAGGTCCATGGTTTGATTCTATGTCCCCAGCTAGGAGAAGCAGGAGAATACAGGGTATATAAGTGGAGGTTAAGGGTTCCATGGGCTCGGTTTGCAAAGCTGAGTCAAGACGTAGGGCAATAAGGTTTGCAGTTCAGTCAGTATGATGACTAAAATACTGGAGATGCTTGCAGTGAGTTAGGAGTACTGTGTCTTTAAGAGACAAGAGCACTTTCAGGGAGTGTAGGGAGAGGATAACCAGCCAGCGGACTGAACCAAGTGTGGTGGTGGGGGAGAGGAATGTGGTAAAGTAGAATACACTAGGTGGAGATGTTTGTCAATGAAATTGTTATTAGTTTAAATAATAATATACTGTAGTACATAGAATAAAACATACATGTATTACTTAATAAAGCATATATACAAGTGTTATTAGTACAACTGGCATATGTCTGTATTAAAAAAGGGAAAAACAACATATTAAACAACATATCTTGTTATTAGTTATCTCATGTAACATCAATAACTATCAAAATGAATAAATTACATATAAATATTAATGTACCTTGAAAAAGATGGTAAAGCCGTCAAGAGAAAATTATCACTGTTATCGACTCATTTTCAGACTTATCCAACCTTGTAATATGACTAGCAATAAATATGTAATAACTTTTATAAAGTATAATAATACTTGCAGGATAGCAACACTGCAGTGGTTATTGTGAATAGCCATAAATTACCATAAACCTACATAAAATGTTATAACCAAAGGAGATATTAGCCTACCAAAGAAGTAAATTTGGAAAACAAAATTAGATGCTAGGCATAAGGATAACCTAGGAGATAAGAGAAGTAGGAAGGGGAGAAAAAGATGCTAGAAAGAGAAGTTGAGGGATCTCTGAGGATCTGCTGGGTATTCCCAAGCCAGGTACACTAACCACTGGTGAATGAGTAATCACATAAGAGGTCAGAACCCCAATACAGTAAACAGACACAGTATTATCTAGGTCTGAGTGGTTGCACAGAGATGTCTATGAATGGTGTCCCACTTTTTGGAAAATTTAGAGGTGTTATCTCTCAAAGAAAGTGCTAACTTTTCTAACCTGAGAATTTCTAATATACTGTTTCTCCATTCTTGTAAGGTCGGAACCATGTCTTCTAACCAATATTTTAATATACTATGCCTAATGGACATACCTATTAGAAGAAGGGTGTACTTCTGTTCATTGGCCCAGTGGGTGTTTCCTTCAAAGTGACCTAAGATGCAAGTATTTAACTGAATATAGTTTGAGATCATGGGATCTTATTGGAATAGATGAGCCACTCCTACCCTTAGTGGCTGGACAAGGGAGCAATACCAGAACATGTGTAGTAAAGTGCCAGGGCCAAGGTTGCATTTGTGACAAAGTGGGGTAGGAGACAAACCCATTTTAAATCTTTGAACCAGGGTATAATAAAGGTTGTGCAATGTCTTAAAATGGATTAGTTTAAGGTCTACTGTGCTGAAGGTCTTATGTGCCAATGACCACATGCTTTCCCAGTCCCGGTCATCAGTGAAAGTCCCTAAAGCTTGCGGCCACCACCTAATAGACTCTGTTGCTGCCCCCTGACCAAATCCACAAGTAGTGCATATAGTGTAGAGATACATGGTGAAATTTTCATGCACCCCAGAAAAGAGAGAGAGTTTTCATTGAGGGAAATTGATAGGTCCATTT
This sequence comes from Neoceratodus forsteri, assembly GCA_016271365.2. Taxonomy (NCBI): domain Eukaryota; kingdom Metazoa; phylum Chordata; order Ceratodontiformes; family Ceratodontidae; genus Neoceratodus; species Neoceratodus forsteri. The sequence continues at coordinate 409,626,720 of CM028137.1, forward strand.
TGTTTCTAATTACAGTACTTGCTGTATAAATTCATAGAATGTGCCCTCCATAGGAGAAATTCTGATTTATCCACTAGTGTTAATAAGGGTAAGAAGGAATCATTCCTGGTAATACCCCGTACTGAGTGAATGCCCTTATGTTTCCACATTCTGTTATTGAAAGTTTTCCCATCTTTTAAAAAGTTGGGGTTTTCCCAAATTAGCTGTGCTCTGGCTTGACCCAAATTGAGATCTAAAATCAGGATTGTTTGCTTAATTTGTCTGAGAGAGTTAGCGAGTATTTTATTTTTATATGGTTCTATGGGTTTATGTCAGTCCCTTGCAAGCTCATAATTTCCTGTTCAATATGTACCAAATCAGGGATGTATATTTGTGTTGTTCCTATTTTAAACCAAAAGGCTAACTGCGTTATTCTGGCAGCTAGAAAATATAAGCAAAAATCAGGCATCTTCATACCCCTTTATTTTTGGTTCTGCACATTTTGGTATAAGTCAACGTGTCTTTTGTAGCCCCAAATAAAGCGAGCAGCTTGAGTTGAAATTTCCTGGATCCACCTCTTTGTTAGGCTACAAGGTATCATCATGAATAGGTAAAGTAGCCTTGGCAGAATATTCATTTTGATGATCTCTATTCTCCCCCACAGCCTCAGAGGTAATTTGTTCCATCTAATGAAATCTTCTGATGTTTTTTGTCTGATTCTTGCTGCATTTTTTGATATTGTCTTAGAGATGTTTTTATAAATGTGAATCCCTAAATATTCTATGTATTCCATCGACCATCTGATCCCTGCATTATCTATAGCCTCTTTAATACAATGCCTGTTAAGTAGTGGTGGGCGAAGTGGCCGAAATTCGCTCCGCGAAGTGATTGGAGGAAGACTTGCATGTGGCCCAAGCAAGATCTCTGGTTTTAAAGAGGTTGATCAAGTTGAGGGTAATCCAGGGGAGGTGCTTATGACAAAGTCACAGCCTTTTGAGGGTGGCATGAGTGTCCCATGTGTTGAGGAAGATGCTAGTGAAAGCTGCTTGGGCAGAGTCGATGTTGGGAGCAGTGAAAACCCCTGACCAGTCAGCCAGAAGTAGGTCTGACAGGAGTGCTTGGGTATCGAGGGACCTTGGGCGGGAACATATACTTGGGGGAAGTGTGAGGGGTGGGAGTTTCTGCAGCAATAGGTGATGCAGTGGTCACTAAAAGCATAAGAGAGGATTCCTGCAGAGAGATAGTTGAGGGGGAGGTTTGTTAAGATCCAGTCTATGAGAGATTGATTGTTGGAACGGGGGTTTAGCCTGGTCAGATCAGCAATCAACTGGCTTAAATTAAGGGCTTCTGTCTCTTGGGTAATGGCTTTGGATTGGGGGAAGCCAATTTATGTTAAAATTACCCAGGAGGAGAAGCTCACTAGACTGCTCAGTTGTGGTAAGGACTGCAAGGTTGGCAATAAATAAAATGAAATAATGGAGGGGGGTTTGGCTTTGGGGGAGAAATAACAGACCTCGATAAAGATCGGCGAGGTGGATGGGAGGGTCAGTTTGATAAGTAACAATTCATGGGAGGCCTCCTGGAGGATGACTGTGTAAGGGAGGGGAGTCACATATGTAAATGGCGACCCACCTCCACTCTTACCCCTATCCTGATGAGTGAGTGAATCACCAGGGATCTCTAATAGGGGTTTTTGGATCCTGGTGGAGAGCTATGTTTCTGATATGCATAGGATATCAGGGGATTTGAGTGATATCCATGCCTTTATGTGGTCCAGTTTTGGCAGAGGACTTCTGAAATGTATATGGCAGAAACTGAGTCCTCCGCTTGATGAGGGGCTGGAGGAGGGATTTGTAGGTCCAGGGTTTGATTCTATGTCCCCAGCTAGGAGAAGCAGGAGAATACAGGGTATATAAGTGGAGGTTAAGGGTTCTATGGGCTCAATTTGCAAAGCCGAGTCAAGACGCAGGGCAATAAAGTTTGAACAGTAATGCGGAATCTGTAAAGCATTCTGTAATGCGAAGCAGAGTACTTCGTGTTATCATGGGGAATGTGAAGTCCATTGAGAACAATGGCTTCGTGTTATTCTGCCTTCCCCAAACCACTTCTCTACCAATTTTATGGAAAAGTACATTGGAATCAATGTACTTCGCCTTGTTTTTGAGCTCCAAAAGTGAATTTTGCAGTGCTTCATGGCATTGCAGGTCACATGGGCTCTAGATTGTTCTGCACAGCCTCAGTTCTGTGTAGTGGAAGATGGAGACAGTTTCCTCTCAAAGCTCTACGATTCAAATCCTCTAAAACCTGTTAAAGGAGCCTTTTTGAGCTATTTATTTGTTCACAGTTTAGTACATCGATTGTAGAAAACCCTCATGTGCTCATATCATCGAGTGTTTATTGTTTGTGTGTGGATTTTGAATGTTAATTTAGAACAGTCAGTCTGTGTACTGTGAAGTGTGCTTTGGGGGAAGGGTGTATCTGTGGTGTAGTAGATTAACTGGGAGAAAAAGGCAGTCTTTCTGTTTTGTTTACATTTTTCTTGTATAACTGTGTTAATGTACACACAGTAATATTTTCAGTATATCTTCACATTTATTTGCTGATTGTTGTGGTGCAGCAGTGTATAATTTCAGTTTATTTAAAACATTTGGTTATATTACTAAAGGTTTTCAATTTGCTATGCATTACTTGTAGTGTGTGCAATGTGTGCCATTAAATCAGACACCTTTTATTGTGCCACAGAGTAATTGCAGCAGTGTGAACCTGCTATTCACTGCACCTGCATGAATTTTTTGTACTGCTTTGTGGTATCTTTACTGGTAGTGGACTGTTACTGCCGTGCACTGCCCCCCAAACTAGCAAAAGGTATTCTTTTCCATATTTGGATTTGTGACTTGTGAGCACTGGTTAGGTGTTGTTGTGCCTTCGCGTCTGCATCTCTTGAGTGCGTAGCGCAATCTCAGTCTGTCTGTGTGATTGCAGTACACCATTAATTCTGGGAGACTTTGCATTTCTTGTTAGATTCTCATTTCACTTCGTCAGCACTGGGGAATTTTCTGGACGCAAGACAGTAGCATTTTGGGAATGCAAATTAATTCTGGTGACTGTGTGTGACCCCTGCGCATGACTGAGTGCACCATTAATTCTGGAAGACTTCGCATTTCTTGTTATGCACTCATTGCACTTCGTCAGCACTGGGGAGTTTTCTGGATACAAGACAGTAGCATTTTGGAGATGCACATTAATTCTTGTTACTGTGTGTGACCACTGCACGCATGACGGAGTGCACCATTAATTCTTGGAGACTTTGCATTTTTTGTTACCCTCTCGTTTCACTTCATCAGCACTGGGGAATTTTCTGGACACAAGACAGCAGCATTTTGGGGATGAAAATTTATTCTGGTGATTGTGTGTGACCAATGCATTCATGATGGAGTGCATCATTAATTCTGGGAGAGTTTGCATTTCTTGTTATGCTCTCATTTCACTTCGTCAGCATGGGAATTTTCTGGACACAAGGCAGTAGCATTTTGGGGATGCACATTAATTCTGGTGACTGTGTGTGACTACTGCACACATGATGTCTGAGTGCACCATTAATTCTGGGAGACTTTGCATTTCTTGTGCTTTCATTTCACTTCATCACCGTCAGCACTGGGGAGTTTTCTGGACACAAGACATGAGCATTTTGGGGATGCACATTAATTCTGGTGGCTGTGTGTGTGAAGGGCTGCCAATATTATTGTCACTTCACCTTTCTTTGCATTAAGGTGGAATGACAATGCAAAGTAATAATTACAAGGCGAAGTGAGCCTTTTGCATTGCCCACTCCGAGCACTTGAGTGACACCAGATAAGTGCCCACTTTATGGCACTTCCTGGTAAAATTTAAATTTGCTGCATCTCTACTGTTAAGTGATAAAACGTTGGTCTTTCCCTTATTTAGTTTATAACCAGATAGCTTTCCAAAGCTATGTATGATGTTAAATATATAAAGTAGTGAAGTGGCTGGATCAGATATCATGCAAAGTATATTGTCTTCATAATCAGCTACCAGTTGTTCTTTCTGGACCACTTTAATGCCTTTAATTTCTTTTTCATTAATTAGTCTTCTTATCAATGGGTCTATGGTGATGTTAAACAGTAGGGGTGATAGAGGGCAGCCCTGTCTGGTGCCTCTTCCTATTTCAAAAAATTTGGAGAGTGCCCAATTAGTTATCACAGCAGATGAGGGTTTTGTATAGAATGCAAATCCATTTTAGAAAGGGATCTGGGAAGCTGTATAGTTTAAGGGAGTTGAATATATGATCCCAAGCTACTCTATCAAATGCCTTTTTGGCATAGAGTGAAATAAGGCCACAGGGGTCTGCTGGCTGTTTGCCACCTGCAAGACATGAAACAGTTTCCTTGTGTTGTCAGCTGCATATCTTCATTTCATAAACCCCGTTTAATGTTTAGATATCAATAAATGGGTGACAGTCTTTAATCTGTTAGACTTTAATGAGAAGCTTAACATCAGAATTGATTAAGGATATTGGTCTATAACTTCCACAGTCCAAGGGGTCTTTACCCTGCTTTTGTATTAGTGTTATTATGCCCATGGTCATTTTCTGGGAAAGCTTACCACCCTCGAATGCTTGATTGAAAACTTCCAATAAAATAGGGCTAATTTAGTGTCGAATTTGCTATAAAAATTTGCTGAGAAGCTGTCAGGTCCTGGTGCTTTGATTTTTTTATCTGTTTGATGGCTATTAAAATCTCTTCTTTTGTTATTAGTACACCTAATCCTTTTTAAGTGGGTCTGGAATGGTAGGGATGTTGATATTATTGCAAAAGTCCTGTAAGAAGATAGTTTCATCTCCCTTTTCCTTAGAATATAGTTCTTTATAGAAATCATAGAATTCCTTCTTTGTTTGGGGGTGACTTGCCATTATGTTACCAGTAGTTTGTTTTTTTATGGCTGTGATATTAGTAGCACTACTGTTTTGCGATATTCGCATGGCTAGAATTTTTTCTGCTTTGGGCCCTGAGTCAACATAATTTAATTTAACTTTTCTGATAGCAAAAATTGCTTCACTTCTAATAGCCTTGTTATAGTCTAGCTTAGTTTTAGACCATTCCCTTCAGATCTCAGGGGTATCTGAGCTCATTAATGTTTTCTCTAATTCTTTGATTTGACTTAGAGTTTCTTGTTATGTTTGAATATTTTTTCTCTTGATACCAGAGGCCTCCCCAATGAACAAACCCCTCAGACAACACTTGAGACAGTCCCAAGTGGTAGTCCATGAAGTATCGTTCAGCTTATTAAAAGAGAGGAACTCCCCAATATTGGTATTGACCTTAATGCAAACCTCAGAATTCTCCAATAAGAAATTGTTGAGCTTCCATCTCCGTGATCTGTGAGGATTGGTTGAGGTGAGGAATAACAAGGACACTGGGGAATGGTCAGAAATTACCTGTGTTTCAATAGTGATGTTGATAATCCTTGGAATAAAGAGTCTAGGTGCATATATTTGATGTAGTCTGGAACCCGAGTTGTTACACTGGGACAAGAAGGTATATTCCCTCCCCTCTGGATGAAGTATCTGCCAGGTGTCCACTAAGATTCAAGTTATCCACCAGATGTTTTTAATCTCTATCAACCTGCCAGTGCCCAAAAGAAAGAAAATACAAAATGAAAAAACACAAACACAGGAGAACAGGAAACAAGCACACAAAGAAGCATACAGCAGCTGGAGGCAAAGCAAATACCAACCAACAGCAGAAGAAACACAACAAATAGAAGTCCAGCACAATCCAAGCAGAGCCCAAAGCACAAGGATAGGAGGGAGGCAAATGCTGGGGGGTTGGGAAGCCCCAGTAGGCCTCAGGGGAGAAGGCAGACATGGACAGAGCCTCCTGCCACAAAGAAAAAGTGCTTCAGAAGGAGGCTGGGAGGAACTGCATATATAGCTTAGGAAGGTGCGTGGCTGGTTGCTCTCTCCATTGAACTACAGGCATAGCCTTTCAAAAATATGGAAATTAACAAATTTTTTTTGCATAGCACAAAAATGGCCGGGAGATGAAGCCTAAGATTTTAGGTTTGTTAGCTTGGCCCTAGGATGATTCTTTGATAGGTAGCTTTGCTGAAAAATGTGTAGCTTTTAAATTATTAAGAAAATAAAGTGCAGTTTTTGTGCATGCCCAGAGCATTTTTCAACACTCTAAAGATAAACAGATTTTTGTGAAACTGACGTCCATCAGTTTTGTGACAGAGTTACAGTTTTGCTACTTAAAATTGCCATTTTCATGCTGTTTAGAGTCATAAAAATAGACCTACTCTCATTAAATTGCAACGATGAGGAGCCCACCCACACTGCTGACACCAAATTATCAGCAAAACTTTGTCCAGAGGTCAGGAGTCCATTCATGTCACTGGTATCCCCTCCTGCTTGCAAGAAGTATAGCACAGCTGGTGGCAAGTGCTCATTTCACTTCAGGTATCCTCTCCAACTGCCTGACATGTTGCAGAACCAGAGGTGGATGCTAACCCCTGCTGCTGCTACCACCCTACCACTGGGCCACCCAAACTGTGACAGAACTGGAGGCAAGTGCCTGATCCACTGCGAGTACCTCTCTTCTGCCTGAACTGTGACAGAACTGGCAGTGGGTGTCCAGCCCTGTTGCCGGTACTGCTTCCTGCCTCCACACAAAAAAAGTTGGTTGTAGATGTCCAACCCCACTGCCAGTATCTCCCTGGATACCACCTTCTGTAAAACTCTTCTCTCTACCCACTGGCCAAGTTACCTTCCCCACCCATTCCATTTAATAAAAAGCACCCTTACCCACACTGTAGCATCCCCCAGCCATCCTTCCCTACCCAGTGCCCACAATCAGAGATCCCACATTACACTTTCTCAATATCCCTCATCACAGTTCCTCAAGATTCCACACTGCGATTCCTCGATGTCCCACACTGCGATTCCTCGATGTCCCACACTGCGATTCCGCAATGTCCCACACTGTGATTCCTCTTTGCACCCACATTGCAATTCCTCAGTGCCCCACATTGCAAATCTTAAATAGCCCACATTATGATCTCCCAAAGCCCCACGTTGATATTCCTCAATGTCCCTCATCACAATTCCTCAACATCTCACATTGTGATTCCTCAATGTCCCATACTATGATTTCTCAACATCCCATATTATGACTCCTCAATGTCCCACATTGTGATTCCTCAGTGTCCCACATTGCGATCCCACAATGTCCTACACTGTGATTACTCAATGTCTCATATTGCGATTACTCAATGTCCCACACTGCAATTCCTCTGTGTCCTTCGACACACTCCTCTTCCTGCAGGTAAGGAAAAAATTCAACCACAACCCTGGTGCCAGAACTGAGATCCCCCCAGAAAAGGCATGGTTGTTAGGAAAAAAGACCCACAAAATGCCTGACTCCTAAGAAATTCATCCTGCATTCATGCAAGGACATAGTATTTTCTCTGACTTAGTTTTTATCAGGGATCTTTTTCTAAGACTTAAAACATTTTCAGTTTTTAATATTGTTTACCAAATTTGAGGGATGGAGTACTTAATACCTCTCTCTATGAACACCCAATTGGCAAGTTTTAAGGCTGCTGGATACATGTGGTGCTTCATGTAGAGCTCACAGGGCTCTTTGCAATGCAAGCTACAAGTCTGGGGCCATGCCTGATGAGTGTGCTGCTTCATGTAGGGCTCATGACACTCTTCACAAAGCAGGCTACTAGTCTAGGGCTGTGCCTGATGGGTGTGCTGCTTCATGTAGGGCTCCCAGGGCTTTGCACAAAGAAATCTACAAGTCTAGGACTGTGCCCGATGGGTGTGCTGCTTCATGTAGGGCTCAGAGAGCGTTGCCCAAAGCAAGCTACAAATCTAGGACTGTGCCCAGTGGGTGTGCAGCTCAATGTAGAGCTCACAAGGTTTTGCACAAAGCAAGCTACAAGTTTAGGGCTATGCCTTATGGGTGTGCAGCTTCATGTAGAGCTCACAGGGCTCTGCACAAAGCAAGCCACAAGTCTAGGACTGTGCCCAGTGGGTGTGCTGCTTCATGTAGGTCTCTCAGGGCTCTGCACAAAACAAGTTACAAGTCTAGGACTGTACCCAGCCGGTGTGCTGCTTCATGTAGGTCTCTCACAGGGCTCTGCACAAAGCAAGCTACAAGTCTAGGTCTGCACCCAATGAGTGTGCTGCTTCATGTAGGACTCACAGAGCTCTGCACAAAGAAAGCTACAAGTCTAGGACTGAGCCCAATGGGTGGGCTGCTGCTTCATGTAGGACTCACAAGGCTCTGCACAAAGCAAGCTACAAGTCTAGGACTGTACCCAATGGGTGTGCTGCTTTATGTAGAGCTCACAGGGCTCTGCACAAAGCAAGCTACAAGTCTAGAACTGTTCTCAGTGGGTGTGCTGCTTTTTGTAGGGCTCACATGGCTCTGCACAAAGCAAGCTACAAGTCTAGGACTGTGCCCAATGAGTGTGCTGCTTCATGTAGGACTCACAGGGCTGTGCAGAAAGCAAGCTACAAATCTAGGACTGTGCCCAGTGGGTGTGCAGCTCAATGTAGAGCTCACAAGGCTTTGCACAAAGCAAGCTAAAAGTTTAGGGCTATGCCTGATGGGTGTACAGCTTCATGTAGAGCTTACAGGGCTCCACACAAAGCAAGCTACAAGTCTAGAACTGTGCCCAATGGGTGTGCTGCTTCATGTATGTCTCACAGGGCTCTGCACAAACAAGTTACAAGTCTAGGACTGTGACCAGTCAGTGTGCTGCTTCATGTAGGTCTCTCACAGGACTCTGCACAAAGCAAGACACAAGTCTAGGACTGTGCCCAATGGGTGTTCTGCTTTTTGTAGAACTCATAGGGCTCTGCACAAAGCAAGCTACAAGTCTAGGACTGAGCCCAATTGGTGTGCTGCTGCTTCATGCAGGACTCACAGGGCTCTGCACAAAGCAAGCTACAAGTCTAGGACTGTGCCCAATAGGTGTGCTGCTTTATGTGGGGCTCACAGGGCTCTGCACAAAGCAAGCTACAAGTCTAGGACTATGCTCAGTGGATGTGCTGCTTCATGTAGGGCTCACAGGGCTCTGCACAAAGCAAGCTGCAAGTCTAGGACTGTGTCCAATGAGTGTGCTGCATCATGTTGGGATCACACGGCTCTGCACAAAGTAAGCTACAAGTCTATGACTGTGCCCAATGGGTGTGCTGCTTTATGTAGGGCTCTGCACAAAGCAAGCTACAAGTCTAGGGCTATGCCAGATGGGTGTGTGACTTCAGGTAGGGCCTGCAGTGCCCTGTTGATGTTAGATAAAGGTCCAGCTCCTCACCAATAACACAGCTGCACTGCATGTAATATGCAGGGCTCTACATAAAGCAAGCTACAGGTCTGGTGCAATGAGGGTAAATATGCAGCCTGTTCATGAGTAACCTACAGAGCCACTTATGAAGCAAGCTATGGGCCTGGTGCAGTGCATGTCACTATGCAGCTGCTTCATGAGTAACCCACAGGGTCACTTGTGAAGCAAGCTCAAGTCTGGTGTAGTGAAAGTCACTATGCAGCTGCTTCATGAGTAACCTACAGGGCCATTCATGAAGCAAGCTACAGGTCTGGCCCAGTGCATGTCGCTATACAGCTGCTTGATGAGTATCCCACAGGGCGACTTGTCAAATCAAATCGTCTTTATTTATAAAGTGCCTTTCAAAACCAAGGCACTGTACAATAAATTCACATAAATACATAAGTTAAAATGATCATAAATTAACAGCCATAACTAGGATATGCTAAACTAAATAAATATGTCTTCAACTCATTTTTGAAGTTCTTGATGGTTGGACATTCTCTCAACCAACGAGGTAGAGAATTCCACAGGGTTGGTGCTGAAAAAGCAAAAGCATGAGATCCTGATGTTTTTAATTGAACCCATGGAATCTCCAGCAATCCCTCGTTGGTGGAGCGGAGAGGATGGAAGGGGCAATAGGGTACCAGGAGATCTTTCAGGTAGCCGGGTCCCTGATCATGTAGGGATTTAAAGGTTAGTAAACCAACCTTATAGGTGATCTGCCACCTAACAGGCAGCCAGTGCAGTTCGAGGAGCACAGGCGCATATGGCTGGATCTAGAGATCCCAGTCAAAAGCCTTGCGCGCGATTCTGCACCAGCTGCAGGTGACGGATATCAACCCCAGATAGCCCTAGGTAAAGGGAGTTACAGTAGTCAAGACAGGTAGTGATAAAGGCATGGACCAACGTTGGCAGATCATCCGGTGGGACCAGGTATTTGACCTGGGCGATATTCCTCAGATGAAAAAAAGAGGATTTGACCACAGCTGACACCTGAGATTTTAAGGTCAAGCCGTCGTCAAAAATAACGCCCAGGTTTCATACCCGATCAGAGGTAGTGAGCAACATACCACCGAGCAATAGGTCCGGTGGTTGGCTAGCCCCCAAACCCATCACCGGGCGACCTGGGTCCACTACCAACACCTCAGTCTTATCAGGATTCAGTCTCAGCCAGCTAGAACTCATCCATAATCTGATCTCAGTAAGGCAGTTGTTTAGCACAGAGAGAGCACCATCTTGCCCGGTCGGAAAGGACAGATACAGCTGAGTATCATCTGCATAGCAGTGAAAACCCAAACTGTATCGCTTGATGATATCTCCTAAAGGCAGCATATACACTGCAAACAACATGGGCGCTAAAATGGAACCCTGCGGTACCCCACAGGGCAGGGAGCGAGCACCAGAGGAATAAATTCCAGTGGTAACCCTCTGAAACCTGTCTGTGAGGTAGGATTGAAACCATTTGAGGACTGTTCCAGACAGTCCACAATAAATCCGCAGGCGCTCCAACAGCACACCATGGTCTACAGTGTCAAATGCCACAGAGAGATTGAGAAGGACCAGAATGGTACATGCCTTTCGATCTCTAGCCATTAGGAGGTCATTTAACACCTGGACAAGGGCAGTCTCCATGCTATGCTTCTTCCTAAAACCAGACTGAGAGAATCATAGACATTGTGAGTTGTAAGATGATCATCCAGTTGTAGCGCAACCGCCTTCTCAATAACCTTCCCAACAAAAGGAAGGTTAGAGATAGGCCGGTAGTTAGCTAGACAGTCTGGATCCAAGGAGGGTTTTTTTAGGAGTGGTCGAACTACCGCCTCCTTAAGGGGATCAGGAAAGACCCCCCTCTCCAAGGATTTCCAGACAATGTCAGCAAGGATCGGGCAGATAACCTCTAAACATCCTACTAAGAGGGGTGTAGGACCCGGATCCAAACTACAACTGGTTGGTTGCAATGTTTGGATGATCTTCACAATGTCAGTGAACTCCAGCCGGCGAAAATCTGACCAGACAGACCGGGTGGATAACATTTCCTGTCGACAGCTGCAATCCCTTAATAGAGGAGTCGGACCGATACCAGACCTGATGCTAGCAACCTTATCTGCAAAGAACCGAGTGAACTCCTCGCATCTCAGCTGAGAAAAGGCTTCTCTGGGCGGAGACAGACTGGATTGCACAATCTGTCAACAGTCCGGAAAAACTGAGCCGGTCGATTCTGTGCAGCAGAAATCTCCCTGGACAGGAACTCTGCCTTCTTACGGTTGATTTCTGATTGATAGCCATCATAATGTGCCATCAACCTAAGCCTGTCAGCATCATTTCTGGACTTCTGCCAGACTCTCTCCAACCTTCAGCCAACTCTCCTTAACTCCTTCAAGGAGCCATCAAACCAAGGACTCCTTGAATGGAAGGTGAGAGGCTGAACATGAACAGGAGCAATCTTGTTCAGAGAATCTCCCACAGCCTTATTATAGGCCAGTGCGAGATCATCTGGACTCATGCATTCACCAGACATGCACGATAGATCCAGTACCACCATCAGGTCACTGGGACTAATACCCCTTAAAGGGCGGTACTGAACCATCTCCATAAGGGCAGACCTATTAGGGGGAGCCCTGAAACTGAACCTTATGGTGTGATGGTCAGACCAGCTGACTGGTTCCACCCCCAAGTCAGCAATCTCCATATCCAGAAGGAAGATCAGATCAATGAATGACCTTTTATATGGGTTGAGGAGGTAACAACCTGTGTTGTGAAGCAAGATACAAGTTTGGTGCAGTGCATGTTGCTATGTAGCTGTTTCATGAGTAACCTACAGGGCCACATGTGACGCAAGCTACAGATCTGGTGCAGTGCACGTCACTATGCAACTGTTTCATCAGTAACCCACAGGATCACTTATGAAACAAGCTACAGGTCTTATGCAATGAGGGTTGCTATGCAGCTGCTTCACGAGTAACCCACCAGGCCACTCATAAAGCAAACTATACATCTGGCTCACTGCACAGTGCTATGCAGCTGCTTCATGAGTGGCTACAGGTCTGGTGCAGTGAGTGTCACTGTGCAGCACTACAGGTCTGGTGCTGTGAGCATCACTATGCAGCACTACAAGTCCGGTCTAGTGAGACTCACTACGCAGCACCTATTTATTTATTTTTTGTTGATCAGGTAAGTGCACTAGACAAATCCTGCCTATTTTTAGGCATGCCTCATTGGAGGGGATACAGATGAATGCCAACTGACCTTGAACCAGATTAAGCTGTTGGTGGTATTTTTCATGAATGGGGAATATTTGGTCAGGGCACTGGGGAAATTCCCCTGCTCTTTTCGAGAAGTACCATGGGATCTTTAACATCCACCTGAACCTCGGTTTAACGTCTCATCCGAAAGACGTCTGGTCTGGTGAAGTAAGCAACACTATGCAGGACTACTGGTCTGGTGCAGTGAGCATCACCATACAGCACTACAGGCCTGGTGGAGTGAGCATCACTATGCAGCACTGCAGATCTGGTGAAGTGAGTATCACTATGCAGCACTACATATTTGGAGCAGTGAGCATCACTGTGCAGAACTACAGATCTGGGGCAGTGAGGATTACTGTGCAGTACTACAGCTCTGGTGCAATGAGCATCACTATGCAGCACTACAGATCTGGGGCAGTGAGGATCACTATGCAGTACAACAGATCTGGTACAGTGAGCATCACTATGACACACTACAGGTCTGGTGCAGTGAGTGCCATTATATGCAATGAGTGTCACTATGCAGCACTACAGGTTTGGTGCAGTGAGTGTCACTGTACAGCACTACAGGTTTGGTACAGTGAGTATCACCATGCAGCACTACAGCTCTGGTGCAGTGAGCATCACTTTGCAGCACTACAGGTCTGGTGCAGTGAGTGTCACTATGCTGCACTCCAGGTCTGATGCAGTAAGTGTCACTATGCAGCACTACAAGTCTCATCTAGTGAGTGTCACTATACAGCACTTCAGGTCTGGTACAATAAGCATCACTAAGCAGCACTACAGGTCTGGTGAAGTGAGTACCACTATATAATAATACAGGTCAGGTGCAGTGAGCATCACAGTGCAACAATTACAGGTCTGGTCAATGAACATTACTTTGAAGCATTACAGGTTTGGTGCAATGGGTACCACTATACAACACTACAGGTGTGGTGCAGTGAGCATAACTATGCAGCACTACAAGTCTGGTGAGGTTAGCACCACTATGCTACACTACAGGACTTGTACAGTATGAGTCACTGTACAGCACTTACAGGTCTGGTGCAGTGAATGTCACTATGCAGCACTACAGGTGTGGTGCAGTAAGTATCACAATGCAGCACTACAGATCTGGTGTAATGAGTGTCACTATGCAGCATCAGAGGTGTGGTGCAGTGGGCATCACTGTGCAGCACTACAGGCCTGGTGCAGTGAGTGTCACTATGCAGCACTAGAGGTCTGGTGAAGTGAGCACCACTATGCTACACTACAGGACTTGTACAGTAAGAGTTACTGTGCAGCACTTACAGGTCTGGTGCAGTGAATGTCACTATGCAGCACTACAGGTGTGGTACAATGTCACAATGCAGCACTACAGGTCTGGTGTAATGAGTGTCACTATGCAGCATTACAGGTGTGGTGCAGTGAGTGTCACTATGCAGCACTACAGGTCTGACACAATGTTTGTCACTATACAGCACTATTGGTCTGGTGCAGTGAGCATCACTATGCAGCACTACAGGTCTGGCGCAGTGAGCATCATTATAGAGCACTACAGGACTGGTGTAGTGAGTGTCACTATGCGGCACTACAGGTCTGATACAATGAGCGTCACTGTGCAGCACTACAGGTCTGACATAGTAAGCATCACTCTGCTGCACCACAGATCTGGTGCAGTGAGCATCACTATGCAGCACTACAGGTCTGGTGTAGTAAGTGTCACTATGCAGCTTTACAGGTCTGGTTCAGTGAGCATCATTATGCAGCACTACAAGTCTGGTACAGTGAACATCACTATGCAGCACTACAGATCTGGTGTAGGAACACCACTATACAACACTACAGGTCTGATACAGTGAGCGATACCATGCAGTACTTACAGATCTGATGCATTGATCATCACTATGCATCACTACAGGTCTATTGCTTTGAGCATCACTATGCAGCACTAGAAATCTGGTGAAGTAAGTGCCACTATACAATACAGGTCTGGTGCAGTGAGCATCACTATACAACAGTTACAGGTCTGGTGCAGTGAACATCACTTTGAAGCACTGCAGGTTTGGTGCAGTGAGTGCCACTATACAACATTACAGGTCTGGTGCAGTGAGCACCACTATATATAGCACTAAAGGTCTGGTGAGGTTGACACCACTATGCTACACTACAAGACTTGTACAGTAAGCTTCACTGAGCAGCACTTACAGATATGGTGCAGTGAATGTCACTATGCAGCACTACAGGTGTGGTGCAGTGAGTATCACAATGCAGAACTACAGGTCTGGTGTAATGAGTGTCACTATGCAGAATTACAGGCATGGTGCAGTGGGTGTCACTGTGCAGCACTACAGACCGGATGCAGTGAGTGTCACTATGCAGCACTACAGGTCTGGTGAAGTGAGTGTCACTATGCAGCACTACAGGTCTGGTGAAGTGAGCACCACCATGCTACACTACAGGACTTGTACAGTAAGAGTCACTGTGCAGCACTTACAGCTCTGGTGCAGTGAATGTTGATATGCAGCACTACAGGTTTGGTGCAGTGTCACAATGCAGCACTACAGGTCTGGTGTAATGAGTGTCACTATACAGCATAACAGGTGTGGTACAGTGAGTGTCACTATGTAGCACTACAGGTCTGATACAATGCTTGTCACTATGCAGCACTACCAGTCTGGTGCAGTGAGCATTGCTAAGTAGCACTACAGGTCTGGTGTAGTGAGTGTCACTATGCAGCACTACAGGTCTGATGCAATGAGTGTCACTGTGCAGCACTACAGGTCTGACATAGTGAGCATCACTATGCAGCACTACAGGTCTGGTGTAGTGAGTGTCACTATGCAGCACTACTGGTCTGGTGCAGAGAGCATCACTCTGCAGCACTACAGGTCTGGTATAGTGAGCATCACTATGCAGCACTACAGATCTGGTGTAGGAGCACCACTATGCAACACTGCAGGTCTGGTACAGTGAGTGTTACTATGCAATACTTACAGATCTGATGCATTGAACGTCACTATGCATCACCACAGGTCTGTTGCTTTAAGCATCACTATGCAGCACTAGAAGTCTGGTGAAGTGAGTGCCACTATACAATACAGGTCTGGTGCAGTGAACATCACTATGCAACAGTTACAGATCTGGTGCAGTGAACATCACTTTGAAGCAATACAGGTTTGGTGCAATGAGTGCCACTATACAACACTACAGGTCTGGTGCAGTGAGCACCACTATGCAGCACTACAGGTCTGGTGCAGTGAACATCACTATACAACACTAAAGGTCTGGTGAGGTTAGCACCACTATGCTACACTACAGGACTTGTACAGTAAGCTTCTCTGTGCAGCACTTGCAGGTATGGTGCATAGAATGTCACTATGCAGCACTACAGGTGTAGTACAGTGAGCATCGCAAAGCAGCACTACAGGTTTGACACAGTGAGTGTCACTGTAGCACGACAGGTCTGGTGCAGTGATCATCACTGTGCAGCACTATAGATCTGATGCAGAGAGCATCACAATGCAGCACTACAGGTCTGGTGCAGTGAGCATCACTAAACAACACTACAGGTCTGGTGTAGTGAGTGTTACTATGCAGCACTACAGGTCTGATGCAGTGAGCATCACTATGCAGCACTACAGGTATGGTGCAGTGAGCATCACTATGCAGCACTAAAGAACTGGTGCAGTGAGCATCATTGTGCAGCACTGCAGATCTGGTACAGTGAGCATTGCTATGCAGCACTACAGATCTGGTGTAGGAACATCACTATACAACACTACAGGTCTGGTGCAGTGAGCATTAGATGCAGCTCTTACATATCTGGTGCAGTGAACATCACTATGCATCACTACAGGTCTGTCGCTTTGAGCATCACTATGCAGCACTACAGGTCTGTTGTAGTGGCATCACTATGTTGCAGTACAGGTCTGGTGCTGTGAGTGTCACTCTGCAACACTAGAGGCCTGGTGCAGTGAGCATATTTATGCAGCACAACAGGTTTGGTGCAGTGAGCATCTCTATGTAGCACTACAGCTCTGGTGCAGTGAGCATCTCTGTGCAGCACTTGAAATCTGGTGCTTTAAGCATCACTATACAGCACTACAGGTATGGTGCAGTGAGCATCACTGTGCAGCACCACAGGCCTAGTGCAGTGAGAGTCACTATATTGCTCTACAGGTCTGGTGTAGAGAGTGCCACTGTGCAGCACTACAGGTCTGGTGCAGTGAGTGTCACTATACAGCACTACAGGTCTAGTGCAGTGAGAATCACTAAGCAGCACTACAGGCCTGGTGCAGAGAGCATCACTATGCAGCACTACAGGTCTGGTGTAGTGAGCATCATTGTGCAGTACTACAGGTCTGGTGCTTTGAGCATCACTCTGTAGCACCATAGGTCTGTTGCACTGAGTGTCACTATGTAGCACTACAGGTCTGGTGCAGTGAGCATCACTATACAGCAGTACTGATCTGGTAAAGTGAGTGTCACTATGCAGCAATATAGGTCTGGTGCAGTGAGTAAACAATGGAGCACTACAGGTCTGGTGCTGTGATCACTACTATGCAGCTGCTTCTTAAATGGCCTACTGGGTCACCCAAGAAGCAAGATATAGATCTGACGCATTGAGAGTCACTGTGCTGCTTCTTCAGGGCCACGTAGGATGCATGCTGCAGGTGTGGCACACTGAGCATCACTGTGAAACTGCTTTTAGACATCTTTTCCAAAAGGTAAGGAAATGAATTGCAAGAAACTACATTAATATATCTATGTGGGTTTAAATGCAAAGCATACAAAAAAAAGAAATGAAAAATCAGGGTACAAAGTCTCTGGATCCTTGACTAATCAGTGGTGTGGTATTCCTCATGGTTTGAATGATGGTATGACGCAGGGTTGGCATCACCCTGATATTGACAGTATCTTGTTACACCAATATAAATGGGACAATAACAAACAAATGCACACACCACAGACTGCCTAAAGATACTGCTGCCAAATGAATTCTAAGGCACATAAAAGAGAGAGCAGCACACACACCAAAATGGATGACGTAATAGTAATTAATTAGCGAGTGACTATCAACTGCTCCAACCAAACTCCCCTATGTAGTGCCTCCAGACTGAGGCTTCGTCAGGGATGGAGTCTGAGTCAAAGTGCACAGGTTAAGAAGTGTAAAATTTACATATTCATGAATACATTTAAGTAGGAAGACATGCAGATTGGTGCAGGAAATAATAAAGTGCATGGTGCCACAATGTTAGAGCAGCAATTCAATCATGGTGCTAGTGTAAATGTTTTACTATTGTTTATCTAATGGCTAAAATTCATTCATTCTGAAATTTATCTAATTTTGGAGCCTGGAGTTGCAAATACAAATACAACCAATATGTTTTAATCACAAGACATACAGTTTATAGTATTGCAGGACAAAGTCCCAGTGTCCACAGAAATGGAGATAGTTAAAGAAAACCAGCATAGAAGATGTAAAAAGGGGTAAGGTGGAGTGGGAGAAGGGGACAGAAAAAAGAGAAAAAAGGGAACAAGAAGAAAAGTGACCCTTATAGAGATGGGCAGGGGGGAAGGGGAGAAAGTGCAGTCTGGGATAATATGTACCAAGCTGAGGGGGTAGGAGCTCACTGAAAAGGAACACTCTTAAAAAAATAGGGTTTCACCCTTGCATGACACCAGCGTTAGGTAGTGGTGAGCGAAGTGGGCTCAATCCGCTCCGAGAAGTGATTCACAGAGTAAAGGCGGATTCGCAGAGTGCTCTGCAACGCGAAGCAGAGTACTTTGCATTATAATGAGTAACTCGAAGTCCATTGAAAACAATGACTTCACATTACTCCACCTTCCCAGACCACTACTTCACCAAATTTTAAAGTGAAGTGCATTGAAAGCAATGCACTTCACCTCGCTTCACCTTGTTTTTAAGCTCTGAAGGTGAATTTTGCAGTGATTCATGGGATTTCAGGTCACATGGGCTCTATATTGATCTGCACAGCCTCAGTTCTGGGTAGTGTGTGTGTAGGAAGCTGTAGGAGACAGTGTGCACTGAGAGCTATGATTGAAACCTTCTAAAAGCTGTTAAAAAAGTGTTTTTGCATTTTTTTGGGGGGCTCAAACTTTAGTTCATCGATTGTAGGAAACCCTCCTGTGCTCATATCATTGAGCATTTTTGTTTGTGTGTGGATTTTGAATATTAATGTACAACATTAAGTGTGTGTAGTAAAAGACAGTGAAAGTGTACTTTGGGGGAGGGGTGTATCTGTGGTGTAGGTAGATTTAAGTTGGAGAAATAGGGATTTCTTTGTTTTTTGGTTATATTTTTGTTATATAACTGACTGTGTTAATGTACACACAGTAATATTGTCAGTAATTGTTGAAATGTTCTTGCTGATCGTGTGTTCTGTGGATCTGGTGCAGCAGTTCATAATTTCAGGTTGTTTACAATACGTGGCATATTACTGAACTTTTCAATTTGCTACGCATTACTCATTCACCATTGTAGACAGACTGTTCTGTGAGTGTGTGTGTGTGTGTGTGTGCGGTGTTGTGTGACATCAAATAATACACCTTATATTGTGCCACAGTGTAATTGCAGGCGCAGCAGTGTGAACCTGCTATCCACTGCAGCTGCCTGATTTTGTACTGCGATCATGGTATCTGTTCATTGTTTTGCTGCTTGTACTGCCGTAAAAGTCTGCAGTCAGTGCTCCCCCTCCCACCCCCACTGGCAAAAGGAATTTTTTACCAGATTGGAGTGTTTGTGACCTCAGCACCACTGGTTACTGAAGGTGTTTTCACTTGTGAATTTGCGTGACTGTCTCTATCTGTTGCTGAAGCCACAGTTGTTTTCTTGGCTTCACATCCAGCATCCCCCCAGTCAGAGAGTGTATGTACCAAAATCTAAATTTGTTTATAATATTGTTGTTGATCCTCCAAAATGCCCACAAAGAGACGTGCAAGCAAAGCTGGTTCTCGCCATGGCACTGCTGCCAGTAAGATGGTCTGTGGGTGTGGTAGTACGCAGACGCAGAAGTGCACTGTTGATATGAGGAAAGATATTTCCCCTGCAATGTTTTTTACAGCCCAATCAGTAGCTTCACTCATACTTGGAGGAGATGATGTTTTCCCAGCCAGTGGTGTAAGTGCAGTAGCTGGAGGTGGTAGTATGAGTATTGCTGCCTCAAGTTCAAATTCTGACCAGTGTACCTTATCCAAAAATATAGTGGAGTGTGAAGCAGTGCAAGTGAGTGGCAGTGTAGATGATGTCATACTTCCCAGTAATATCCCAGTAACTGAACCTGAGGATTCTGATAATCATGTCAATGATAGCATACAATGTGATATTTCGTCCACCGTGGTGGTTCATGTCACGCATTTTCCATGCAGTGATTCACAGTGTGGTGAAAAAAATATCAGGTGATGGTGGTGTAGATGATGATGTTGCTGTGGTTGCAACATATAGTCCACATGCCAGCACCCAAGCAGAAGATGTGGATGTGTGTGATGTTGATGAATATGATGATGATGTAATTGACCCCAGTTGGGGACCGGAGAAAAAGAAATTCAAGGTGGCTGAGTCTGTTTGTAGCAATCCCCCCCATAAAAACTTGTGATTTACCAATTTCAGTTGATGATGATGATCCAGTAATAATAATAGGTAGTCATGGTGGTCAGTTGCAGTCCAGGTGTGCAGTGCCCAAAACATCACGTAGCCCCCCCTCCACTTCAGTGCTTAAAAGAAAGGAGTTAAATAAGCAGCATCATGGACATGTTAAAAGTAGAGCATCACAATCCCTTGTTTGGGATTTTTTTTTGTTCAAGATGCAAATGATGAGTCAGTTGCAATCTGCCAGGTATGCCATGTGTGTGTGAGTCGATGTAAAAAGGGGAGCCATCTGGGCACAGGAGGACAGCATACACATCTTAAGAATAAGCATATGGCACTGTGGACCCAGCACAAGATGGCAGCTAATACCACAATGCGGCGTTCACCCTCATCAGCAACCATAACGAAGCATGTTATCCCCTTTCACGACTGTTAAGTCCAGTAGGAAATTAAACATGTGCAGTACTGAGGTAATAAGAGCAGAAGATTTCTACAGGCATGATGAGGTGGAGGAGCATAATGACTTTGAAATGTTGTCCAGTACTGGGGAGAGTAGCAGTTTTGGTGGTGGTGGCGGTGGTGGTGAATGCAGTATGTCTAGTGCAAGTGGTACATCAACCCCGGTTGGCAAATCTGGCAAAATAACTGCATTTCTGGGTTTGGCATCATCACCTGTGCAACTGCCTTCATCAAATGTCCACACTCCACCCCCTGCCAATGCCAGTCAGAATCATCACAGAGCAAAACCATTTGCCATCACACCCCATGTAAAACGTTTAAGTCAGCACACATTACAGAGTGTTTTTGCACATAAGCTGAAGCACCCCCCCAATCATACAGTGTCAGGTGAATTTAATGCTGCTGTAGCTGAAATGCTGGCAATTGATCTTTTGCCCTTCTCCTTTGTGGAGAATTCTGGGTTCTGGCGGTTTGCTGCACATGCCTGTCCAAAATGGAAAGTCCCATCCAGGACATACTTTTCTATCCGTGCTGTCCCCGAGTTGTTCCGTACTGTGTCCGACTCAGTAAGACATACCCTTCAACATTCCTCCTCTACATTCATCCATTTAAGTATAGATATGTGGACAAGTGGCAAAACAGCAGGGAGTTCATATTTGTGTACAGTATAACTGCACACTTGGCGCAGGTGCCAGGGGTTGTTTGTGATGTTGGTAGTGTGAATAATCAGTGCAGTAAGGTGGATTGTCATGGTAGCAATCTTCCAGGAATTTGACAGCATGCAACAATTGCTATGCACAATGTGACCTGTTCACACACTGGTGAAAACATGTTGGATGTGGTACTGACTGAAATTGACAAGTGGCTGAACCCCCTGTCCCTGAGAGCTGGGTTCATAGCAAATGACAATGGGTCAAATGTGGTGAAATGCATCATGAATGGTGGTTTTTCATGTTCCATGCATGGCCCACTGTTTAAATCTTGTGGTGCATGAGTTTCTGCAGCACCCTGATGTAAAGAAAATGCTGACCATTGCACGTTGTATCTGCTCTCACTTTTCACGATCTGGAAAGGCCTGTGACCAACTGCAGCAGTTGCAGATGCAAAACAGCCTGCCTCAGCACCACTTGAAGCTGGAAGTTGTCACCCGATGGAACTCCACTTTATACATGGCAGAGAAGTTGTATGAACAATACAAAGCCATCTCAGAATATCTTGTGATGCACACTAGCCATGACAGTTCCGGGGCCTCCATGTCTATGACGACTGAACAGTGGTGCCTCATGGACTCTGTAATAACAATTTTGCGGCCTTTTGAACATGCCACACAGGCAGTGAGTGGTGAGTCTGCCTCCATTAGCCAATCAATTCAACTTCTACGGGTGCTGAGGCAGACATTGGTGAATGTACAGCATAGCCTTGATGTTGCCGGAGACTGCTAGCAGTATGTTACTGCAGCACATGCTGACAGTATTCAACCAGAATCATCACATTGTGAGCATTCAGCGTAGTGACAACTTTGCCATAGCAACAATGCTGGACCCATGATACAAATGTGGAATTGCATCAGTACTGGAGGGAGGGCCTGAACAGGTAAAAAATATCAGTGGTCAACTGGTGCACTTGGTTCATGGGGCACAGAAGTCATGTGCCAAGGTCAACAAACCTCAGCAGCATAATCTGGCTGCTCTGGCTGAAGGTGTACCTGGAGGACCATCAAGCATATTCTGCAAGGGGAAGGGGACTGCAATTCCAGGTGGTCTGTCATCCAAAGTGGCTGGCATCAACCCGCTTTGGGAGGCTTTGTCCCAAGTAGGGAATTGTGAAATAAATGATTCCAGAGAACAGGATGATGCATCAACCACTGGACTTAGTGCGGCACAAAGAATGGTTTAGTCATATTTGTCTGAAAACAGGCATCTGACAATAACTGATGATCCTCTTTTGTACTGGAGTAGAAAGGTCAGTGAATGGCCAGAACTGACTGCAGTGGCACTGAAGTACCTCACATGCCCACCCTCCAGTGTAAGTATCGAGAGCGTATTCAGCTCAGCAGGTGCAATAGTCAGGGATCATCGGACAAACCTGTCTCCTGCAAATGTTAGTTTGCTAACATTTATTAAAATGAATGACAGGCACATACCAGCACAGACTGCAACCGGGGTATTCATACCTCTGCCTAGTCATGGTGGTTTTGGGGATGTGGAAATGGACCATCCTAGTGGCACTGGCAGTGGCAGCATGAAACTACCCACCACTGACGTAGATGCCGACAAAGAATTTCCCATTGGTCAGACTTCAGATATAGATGACTGTGAGGGCAGCTTTCTTTATGAGGATGATGATGTGGTTAATGTTGGCAGGTTTTAACTGAAGTTGTTAAAAGGTGGTGTGCCCCCCTAGACCACCACCACCACCACCACCACCGGGACTGATGTTAGCCACTGCAACCACTGAGCATGAGTCTGTCCCTCCCCGGACTACCACCACCACCACCGCCGGGACTGATGATAGCCACTGCCACCACTGAGCATGAGTCTGTCAACCCCCCGGACCACCACCACACCGGGACTGATATTAGCCACTGCCACCACTGAGCATGAGTCTGTCTGCCTCCCCGGACCACCACCACCAGGACTGATGTTAGCCACTGCCACCACTGAGCATGAGTCTGTCCGCCCCCCCGGACCACCACCACCACTACCGGGACTGATGTTAGCCACTGTCACCACAGAGCATGAGTCTGTTCTCCCCCTGGACCACCACTACTGGGACTGATGTTAGACACTGCCACCACTGAGCATGAGTCTGTCTGCCCCCTGGACCACTACCACCACCACCGGGACTGATGTTAGCCACTTCCACCACTGAGCATGAGTCTGTCAACCCCCTGGACCACCACCACCACCGGGACTGATGTTAGCCACTGCCACCACTGAACATGAGTCTGTCCACCCCCGGCACCACCACCACCACCACTGGGACTGATGTTAGCCACTGTCACCATGGAGCATGAGTCTGTATGCCCCCTGGACCACCACTACTGGGACTGATGTTAGCCACTGCCACCACTGAGCATGAGTCTGTCCACTCCCCCAGACCACTACCACCACCACCAGGATTGATGTTAGCCACTTCCACCACTGAGCATGAGTCTGTCTGCCCCCCGGACCACCACCACCACCACCGGGACTGATGTTAGCCACTGCCACCACTGAACATGAGTCTGTCCGCCTCCCCGGACCACCACCACCAGGACTGATGTTAGCCACTGCCAGCACTGAGCATGAGTCTGTCCGCCCCTGGACCACCACCACCACTGGGACTGATGTTTGCCACTGGCACCACTGAGCATGAGTCTGTCCACCCTCTGGACCACCACCAGCACTGGGACTGATGTTAGCCACTGCCACCACTGAGCATAAGTCTGTCTGCCCCCCGGACCCGGTTTTGAAATGTAACTTGACTTGAGATTGAGAACCAGGGACAAATTACAATCAAGTTGTAAGAAGTCATTCATTTCTTTTTTTTGGAAATTTCCACATGCTTTGTTGTTGTGTCAAAGTGGCCTTATCCAAGAAGTTGTTCAACATCAGGCCCCCCCCCCCCCGGGCTGGGGCACACATGCAACATGCAGAAGTCATTTCATTCAATGACCATGACCATCATTAACAACCAGACTTGAGAAGGATGCAGATGAAATCTGTGAAGAAGTAACCAAATAAGAAACTATTATAGACAAACCTGCAAATATGCTTCCCCCCACCCCAAAAACAAAATACTTACCTTCGTTTGCTTGAGAGTTATTCATTTCAAATTTCTATGCAAAAAGTTCTCATCGAGCACTGGAATGTGCACACCAATAGTATCTGTGACCTGTGATACAGAACAATACAATGAGTACATGTCCATGTCAACCCCCCTCACCTACAAAATACACAAATATATATCTATATACAGTATATCAACTCACCAAGGCTACTATTAGTGTACAGACAAAGGGCACCCTTCCATCCAGTTGAGATGATCACATTGCATTTGCTGAAATCACAGCACACATTGGACCAGCAACAGTTCACTAACGGTCATCATTTTATTCTGGGGGACTTTGTATGTGCTGTAACACTTCCATTTCACTTTGTTACCACTTGTCAATTTTCTGGACACAAGGCAGATGCATTTTGGGCATGCAGAAACAATCTGGGGACTCTGTGCCACCACTGTGCACATGACTGAGTGCGCCATTAATTGTTGGGGACTTTGTATGTGCTGAAATGCTCCCATTTCAATTGGTTACCACTTGTCAATTTTCTGGACTCAAGGCAGATGCATTTTGGGCATCCAGAAAAAATCTGGGGGCTCTGTGCCACCACTGTGCGCATGACTGAGTGCGCCATTAATTCTGGGGGAATTTGTATGTGCCGAGACGTTTCCATTTCATTTTGTTACCACTTGTCAATTTTCTGGAAACAAAGCAGATGCATTTTGTGTGTTGTGTGATTGTGAGCTCATGATATCATACTGACATTATCAATTAAAGCAGCATTGCAAGAATGTGGTGACAATTTTAAAGTGTACTTTTTTATGCTATTTTACATTGCCAGCCACTAGTTACCTCCGAGTCATGACTTGAATGATACACTTCTTTTCACAATTTCTGTCTGCTTTACTTAGTTTACTACTTTTTGTCATGTATGAAAAAAAATGAGCACACCTTTCAATATTGTTATGACCAGGTTTGTGTTTATTTGCAGCTGCTTTTCAATAAATATTGTTTTGTGGGGTCATAAAACACAGCCTGCTGCATAACTGTTAATTTACAACAGAAGTGATATACAGTATAACTACTAACTGATGTGATGGAGAAAAGCAGTGGAAAATATTGATAAAGACCTGGTCAGCACCATATTAAAAGGAGTGCTCCTTTCATTATTTCACACATGAGAAAAAGGTAGTTCAGCAGACTCAAATACTGGAAATTTCTGTATCATACAAGTCAGGATGTAAGTAAAGGAAGTTGTAACATAGCATTAAAAATTATAGGTTAGCGTTCTCAACAGATTGTTGCACTGCTGCTTTACAGAGATTCATCACATTACATAGTTATGGTGTTTCACCTAATATGTGGGCGCCTTACTTCCAGGGGAATCTTTCTTGCTCCACATGTCCTTACATAGTGTAATATATTTCTGTGAAAACCGCCCATAAGTTCATTAAAGTGTGTGTGTTACATAATAAAGGAATTCCCATTCAGAAAACCTGCCCAAATTCTGCCCCCCTTTCTCAGCAACGTTAGGACATGATGCCAGGGAAAGCGCGGGTGCGTGCTCCATTATAGTGAATGTCTGATTGTCCGTCAGCTTTCCGAATGTTTCTTTATGTTATAATGGTCAGTTTGTTGTGAAACGTGCGGGCACATTTCCAGTAACAAGAGCCTTGTTAGTGGAAACATGCCCACATTTCACCACAAACTGAACATTATAACATAAAGAAACATTCGGATAGCTGCCGGACATTCACTATAGTGGAGCACGCACCCGTGCTGCCCCTGGCATCACATGAAAGTGAAAGTAACTGCTTTTCTGACTCACTTCCTTCCTGCCTGGCTAAAGCATATGACTTACAGTACTGTAAGCCATGTGATGTGTGTGGAGCTGCCTATATTGTTGTCGCTTCACCTTACTTCGTGTTTAGGTGGAATGACAACGCAAAGTCATAATGAGAAGGCAAAGTGAGCACTTTACAGTGGCCACCTCGCATTGCATTCCACCAACGTGAAGTGGCCACTTCGCGTCCACTTCGCTGGCGGATTTAAAATTAGCTGCATCTCTAGCATTAGGGTGCTGTGTCACTACAGTGCCAAACAACCATTTCACCAACTTCACACCCTCCCAAACTATATATTCTAACTTGGGGGGGGCAGCCTCGGGGAAGGGGCGGCAAACCCAGCATTTGGTGCTGTAGTGATTCAGCACTCTAATGTCGCCATTCTTATGCACTGCAGTGAAAAAATAGTAGATGACATGGTAGGAAGCCAATTATGTGTTTACTGATCTAGATCCTAAACAACTCCAGGCACATAGTGCATTGGTAATGTTTCATTGATGACATACTGTGTGTCTGGGGTGGAGTTCCTGATACAGTAGAGGAATTTATCAATTGGTTGAACAGCAGCAATATAGAGAATAATGCCTGTGAATGTATGTGTTATGAGGATTTTTCACATGTCCAAGGTGTGTGATAATCCATAAACTCCAAGAGTGAAGCTCAAGGGGTTCATGAGATTATCACACACCGAGGGTATGTGAAAAAGCCACATAACACAAATCTTGCACACACATTATTTTTCACAATTGCTGGTGCAAGGGAGTCAATGCCAAAGTATGTTATTGAAGCAGCTATGCTGTTATTCTTGCTGCTGCTCAGTCCCCTACCCCCTACACTACACTACACTAGCACACAAACACACACACAAACTGTATCTCTTTCTGTCTGTCTCTCCTTCTCCAAGATTTTTTAGCTTCTTTCTCTTTTTTTTTTCTTTGTGGAACCACTTCAAACAGCCACTGCCCACTCCTGATAACACTGGCTGTCTTCCAATATCCCACCCGAAATGCAGCAGCACAACTATCAACCACATAGAGATTTATTTCAAATGTAAGAGCAGGATCAACCAGATAAATACTTTTAAGAACTTCTACATTACCAGGACTTACAGGCAAATGATAAATGTGGGTCTGAATCTTCAGCAACAGAGAAACTGCTGCAGTGTTTGTTGACCTGTTCGCCTCGTCACACACATGGCGTAAGAGCCAGTGAGCTGGCACGCCAAAGATGAGTGACAGCAAATGCCATAATAACCCATTCTATGGGTTATTATGGCATTTGAAACATGGCTCTAGTCCATGTGATAAAGGGGGTCACCAGTAATTATATTAATATTAGATGATAAAGGGGGTCAACAGTAATTATATTAATATTAGATGCACTATGAAGATACACTATGCTGTTCTAACATTGCGGCACCATGCACTTTATTGTTTTCTGCACCAGTCTACACATAGAAACAGAAACAGAATTCGTCAGCCGATAAGGACAGCTTGGCCCACCTAGTCTGCCCATTTTCCCTACCTACAGTCACACCTGATCCTGCTAGATCTCTGGCCCATTCCCCTTCATTTCTCTTAAGATCCCCTTATGCCTATCCCATGCATTCTTGAACCCCACTACTGTTTCCGCCTCAACCAGCTCCACTAGAAGGCTGTTCCAGGAATCCACCACTCTTTCTGTGAAGAACTATTTCCTCACATCTCTCATGAATCTACCTCCTACAGCCATTACTGGATTAACAATGGCTCCAGTGGCTCCATGCAGCCA
The DNA here is from genome assembly GCA_016271365.2 of Neoceratodus forsteri. Classification (NCBI taxonomy): domain Eukaryota; kingdom Metazoa; phylum Chordata; order Ceratodontiformes; family Ceratodontidae; genus Neoceratodus; species Neoceratodus forsteri. The sequence goes on from CM028137.1 coordinate 409,654,731, forward strand.
GGCCCACACTAAGAGGGGGGGCCCACTGGCCCAGGGGCAGCAACTGCCTGCATGCCTTGTGGAAGTTGTGGATTGTTCTTTGGTGTGGCATTATTTATTTATTTACTTATTTTTTTGCACAAGTGCCCTACCTGCTCTTGTGTGCACTCACACTGCAGCCCAGTTGTCAGTGACATCACGTGATGAGGAGGAGGAGAGCATACGAGTTGTATGACTCACACTTTCCCACCCCCACAGACAGGCTACAGCTCAGTCGGTGATGCGGTGAGCTCTTGCTTGCTGGCATCAAAATTTATTTTGATCTCCTCAGTCTCGCTCGGATGCTCAGTGGGTCTGGCTGCAAGCAGGCGCAGGACCATTTGGGTCATGGTCAGGAGTCAGGATGTTTTGATTCCAGGTGGACTCAAGGAAGAGGTCTTAACTGGTCAGCTCACTGGGCTGGTGGCAAGTGGCAGGCTGCAGGTTCCAGCCGGACAGTCAGGTAAGTAAGTTATCACAGTTGTTTCCCATCCATACTTGTAAGTTGTGTTTATTTACTTGAATCTTAACATATCATTCTGCACTGTGCACGTGTTCAAGCAGCCACCTACCACCTCAAACATGAGAACTGACTCAGTACAGCTGAAGTTCTGCGGCACTGAATCACCTCGTACATTCGAGCAGACAGGTGGTTGCTCAAATGTGAGCACAGCTGTCAGTGCACAGTGCCTGTGTGCAAATGTGCAAGGGGCCTAACTGGCACCTGACCCCCACTGGTCATTGCCTCATGAACCCTTCCCTGTTGAAATCTGAAATGGCACCCACCCATGGTTATCACAGCTCTGAGCACTTTGGTTTCACACTTGTAATGCTGATCCTAGCTAGGTAGCTCTTCTGAACACTGCCCCCACCCCCCCATGAAAATAGGGGCCCACAAAATCTTTTGGCACTGGGCCCACAAAAGGTTAATCCAGTCCTGCCTAAAGCTTCATAGCATGTCCCCTTGTTCTTGACTTTGTGCAGACATTTCCAGCTCCAAACCACTCTGCATGCCCACAGTAAAAGTAAACATCCAGCATCAAACCAGGCACCACAGGATACAGTGAGAAATCCTTTATTAAAGTGCAAAATTGCAAAAATGCAATACAGACCACCTAACAGCTCAGGCACACCTCGACCGGTTTTGTAGCTCAGTGCATCTTCAGGAGGATTTCTCACTGTATCCTGTGGCCCCTTGTTCTTGAGCAGCTTTTTTCTCAAAACTAATTCCTTCATGTACCTTGCTTACCCCTATGAGATATTTAAAAGTCTCTATCATATCCTCCCTTTCCCTCCTCTCTTCCAGGGTGTGAATATTTAAGTTCTTTCAATTTTTCCTCGTAGGGCTTCTGATGCAAACCCTGCACCATTTTAGTTGCCCTTTCCTGGACTGTCTCCACTCTGTCTATCTCCTTCCAGAGATGTGGTCTTCAGAACTGAACATGGTACTGTAGGTGGAGTCTTACCAGCAATCTATATAGAGGCAACACTGTCTCCCTCTTGCTACTGGTGATACCCCTCCATATGCACCCCAACATGCCACTAGCCCTCCCAACTGCCTTGTCTCACTGACTGGCCACTTTTAGGTAATCTGATATGATCACCCCCGAGATCTTTCTCTTGCTTGGTGATCATCAGTACCCTTGGATGCACCCCATTAGGCCCCATTACTTTATCCATTGTCAGATTTGTGAGTCCCTTTGGGACTTTCTCATCTGAAAATGGACTAGTGTCCATCTCTCTCCCACCAAGGCTCCTGGTACATTTTTGTGGCCCCTCCCTATCTTTTCCTTTGTGAACACTTATAAAAATTATTTGTTCACAATGTCTGCCTTTTCCTGTTCCCCCTCTGCACAGTTTCTCTTTCCCTTTTTAACCTTACAATCCCACCCTTGGTCTTCCTCTTTTTGCTTGCATACCTAAAAAATTGTATTGTTCCCTTTTGTTACTCCTTGGTTATTCTCTCTTAAGTTTGTGCCTTTGCACTCCTTACTTCTCTTCCTGCTTCCCTCTGTTTCCTTGGTACGTCTCCCTATGCTTCTACCTCTGCATCTCTTTGTACCTTCTGAATGCTACCATCTTAGTTTTTATCTTTTCCTCCACTTCTTTTGAGAACCATAGCGGTCTTTTTCCCCTTGGTTTTGCTCACTTGCTGGATGCAGCAGTTTGTTGCCTTCACTATGGTCCTTTTTAGTTTCTCCCACAGTTCCTTCACTCTTCCAGGTCACCTCCCCACCAGGTCATCCCTGAGGCATTCACCCATCTTTTCAAAATCTGGCCTCCTGAAGTCTGGGACCTTCACCTTTGTGTGGGTCAATTCTGCAGCCGTCCTTATACTGAACCACACTGCAGGGTGATTGCTGGTCCCCAGGTGGCACTCCTCAACCTTGACATCTGCAACACTGTCCCTGTTGGTGAGTACCAGGTCCAGTATTGCCCCATCATGAGTGGGTTCACTGACTAGCTGCCTGAGGAATGCCCCCTGCTTGGAGTCCAGATTTCCCTGCTTCTAGCTAAAGCCGCAGCTGGGAGGGTCCAATCTACATTTGGCAGATTATAGTCCCCCACCAGCAGCACCTCACCCATTTCTGCCATCTTGCCAATGGCTTCCATCAGTACCTTATCTAACCTCCCCCTGTGCTGGAGGTCTGTAGAGCACACCAGTGTGAATAGAGGCTCCATTCCTCACATGTCTTTCTAGTTGAATGTATTCATGATTATGTAAATTTGGCACTACTTAACCTGTGCACTTTGAATCAGACTCTGCCCCCTGATGAAGCTTCAGTTTGGAGGTGCTACATAGGGAAGTTTGGTTGGAGCCATTGATGGTCACTCTCTAATTAATTACTATTATTTAATTTGTTTCAGCGTGTGTGATGCTCTCTCTTTTATACACCAAATAAATGACACAGCAATGGTTGCATAGAGAGTGACGATATTTGAGTAATGCCAACCCTGTGTCCCATTACTGTTCTAACTCAGAGGAACACCCCACCACCAATTTGCCAAGATTCCAGAGACTTTGAGCCCTACGTTTCATGTCCCTACTTTGTATACTTTGCTTTTTAACTGTAATAGCTGTGCATTTATATATATATATATATATATATATATATATATATACACACATATGGGGTGACAGCTATTTCAGTGGAATAAATGGAGATATTCTCACTGCAGTGAAATAAATGCTGATGACATAAGTGGAGTGAGATATATTCCAGTTATCCATACTCTGCTGATGTCACCACTCACTCACTAAAACCTGCATTCTAAATTGAACTGTTTCACAAATCTGTTTCTCACTGCTACCTGCAAGTAACTCAATTAACATTGCAAAGGACACTCAGCTGTTTCCTATTCCAGCTGCAAATGCCCCAGCACCCAGCACTTGCAATCAGTCTTTGCACCCCTAGCACCTTACCTGTCATATTCCCTCGACAAGGCCCCTTGGCTGCACTGTCTCCCACCCTCACCCACCTGCCCCCGTATCTCCACTCCTGCCCCTGCCCCAACCACCTCCCATACTTCCCTACCCCTGAACTTCCCCTCGATCTCCTATCCTCACTTCCCCACCACCCACCCCCTTCCTTGTCTTGCTCAAAGCTCAAGTCTTTGTACTGGTTATTACATGTCTGTAAGTCAATGACTATATGTTTGTAACTAAAAATGATGACTGTTGCACACACTGACATGGAACCTTTGTAAAAGAGCCTTGGCTCAAAGGTATTGTAATCCTAGATTGAAATAAATAAATAAATACAAAAATAGTGTTCGTGAAATGCCCAGCCCATTACCATGCTACTCTCAGGTTCACTACAGCCTGCATTCTAAATGACACTGCTTCAAAAAACATTTTCTTTCTCATTGCTACCTGCAAGTAACTCAATTAACATTGCAAAGCACACTCAACTGTTTCCTATAGTGTTTCTGAAAGTCCCAGCCCATTTAAAAAACCCACACACACTCAGATCACACAGACAAAGAACAGATAGCACACAGGAACAGGAAACAATGCAGGAAAACATAAAAATACTTGTGAAGCTCCTACCCCCATTGTATAAATAGCACACATGAGACTGGCCTGGTGGCACTGAGAGTTGAGGTGCTGGATGCCACACCTCGCTCCATGCCAGCGACCTGGGTTTGAGAATGAGCCCGCATCATTGGGGGTCAGCAGGGGCAGACTAGGATTGAGCATCCAATGACAGCTCTCCTAGTTTCTGGGGAAAGGGGTGGATGCACACTGCACTCTGGTGGTTTCTGGGGATGCCTGGAGGTACTGCAGAGGCGCGGGTGCCAAAGTTGGTGGGGAACACGGCAGACGTCTGCACACTAGAGCATGGACGTCATTGCATGTCTGTGCCCCCATTGGATAAGAACAAAGAAAATAGCAGCACACGTCTGCGGCAGCTTGATGGCCACAGTTCACTGGTCTGACGATGCCTGGGGGGCGTGCACTGGTAGTGGATCCTCGTCGGGTGTGGGGGCTTAGGGGGAGCCCCTCTCAACAGTGTAGCTGCCTATGCCAGCTGGGCACGACAGCTTTCAGGTCGGCGGTGGATGAGTGGTGGCTGGAGATTGGTAGGACTGTGGCTGCAGGTGAGAAAGCATTCAATGATAAAAAAAAAACTAGCACACATGATGTGCAGATTATGGAATATGGAAAACATTATCACGCCTGCTGAGTGAGCTGTGCATTCTTACTTGTGCCTTCGGCACTCGTGAGAAGACAGAACTCACTCTGCAGGAGTAAGAATATTTTCCATATTTCACTCCTGCCCATCACGTATCCCATATTTATATATATATATATATATATATATAGGGATATGAGCGATGGTATCATCTGACTGAATATCATATTTATCTTCACGAGAGGCCAGTGATATCTTGATGTCACTGGCCTTGAGTGAAGATAACATAGATATCTTCAGTCAGGCCATGTCATATCTCTTGTTTATACAATGTATGTTTTGCCCCCAAAACGCAACCTAATCGTGATATCTTCTCAATGCAATGGCCACATAAAGGTGATGGCTCTAGCAATACAACTCCCTTACAGGAATGCTGGCAAAACAACAGATGTCATTTGTTGTTTAAAAACATTTCTGATGGAGCTTGCTATTTATAGTTATTTTTAAAAACTTACATGGTTTATCCTGCCATGCCCCCCAACACAGCCCCCCCACCCCCAAGACAACAAATGAGAAAGGTATTGAAATATCTGGTTGATCCTGTCGGTTTAAAGTTATTTAAAAAATTATCTGGCTGATCCTGCCATTATTTTCTTCACTAAATTCATATTTTAAATGCTTATCTGGTTGATCCTGCCATTATTTTCCATGAAATTCATGTTTTAAATCCTTATCTGGTTGATCCTGCCAGTCTGAGCACTTTCACTTTGTGTAATGTACGGTCGAGCACTATTCTCACTGATGAGCGCTGTATTCTCTGAGGTGTTCTAGTAGTTGGAAAGTCAGAAAACGCTGTGCTTTATGCAGGTTAGTGTTCTTTCTTCAGTGAGTAAAGCTGCTGGACAGGCTGGAAGCGATTGCAGCGTCTTGAATAGAGGGAAAGCGTCTAGCTGCTGCCCAGCAACAGACACTCACGGCTTCTCTAGTGTTCCAAAGTCGCAAATTCACTCGACTTCAGCCTGTGTGCAATTGACAGCTTTACTCACTGAAGAAAGAACACTGTTGTGCATAAAGCACAGCGCTTTCTGGACTTTTTCAATTACTAGAACACTCAGAGAATACAGCGCCATCAGTGAGAATGGCGCCGACCTCGGTACATTATACAGAAAGTGAAAGTGCTCAGAGTGGCAGGATCAACCAGATAAGTATTTAAAAATGAATCCGTGGAAAATAATGGCAGGATCAACCAGATAATTTCACAGAAGATTGACAGCTGCGTGGGGGAGGGGTTGCTGCATGGGGGGTGTTGGGGTAGCGAGACAGCCGCGGGCAGTAGACAGCAGCAGAAAATAATTTCAGTTTCGTTCTGATGACGATAGGAACGTGGAGATAAATGTATGACGTATAGGAACATGAAGATAACAATGTTATCTTCACTGGCCAGCTCAGATATCATTTTTTACACTGTGATTTATCCCTAAACATACATTGTATAAATATATATATATATATATATATATATATATATATATGCATATATATTTAGCACCTGTATGTAAGGGCTAAACTGCATCGCCATTGTAGTCATAGTCTATTTATGTGCTAACCAGGACATTAGGTGCCATGCCATGCATAGATTTAAGATTTATAAGCCATTTGCTATATGCCATTTTTCACGTTGGGCCATGTCTGCCATGAGGATTTGTCATTGTGGTTACTCTTTTTCAGTGGGTGCATATGACACTTACAAGCTGGTTATGCTTAAGACAAGGAAAGCTTTATTTTCATTACTTTAACAGCTTCTCATAAAACACTTTAACAGCAAAATAGCAATCCTTCATAAAGCCTATAACAGCTTGAATGAAACAGTAGGAAACTTTAGATCAAACACTGATGCACAGTTTCCAAGATTTCTATGGGAATCCTTGACAATGTCAGCTTTTCCCTGCCCTTCACCATAAAACATGTTAATTAGGGGAAAATCTACTTCTCTTTTAATGTAAACCTCAGAATTAAACATATATCTGGTCTCCTCTATCACATCAGAAATTGCAGAACTGCTTCTCCAAAACAAATGTATTACCAAGACCTTTTCCAATGGAAACTGTATGCCAATTCCTATCTAAGACAATGCCTGGAAATGGAGCAATCCGATTGGGTTACAACATTCTAAAATAGTTATATTAATGGACAGAAACCTTCATGTGCGATACAAGAATTAGAATTATAAAAATGGTCTCAGAAATGCTGCATTATGATTGGCTGTCAGCATTCTGACACCCTTACATTAATGTCTGGTTACACAGTCACATAGAGCCTGATCACCACGGTGCATGAATACTTCCTGTCAGTATTCCATTCTCTAGCACTGATGAATCTCCAAAACAGTTGGCTGTCTTTGAGGGAAAGAAGGAGCTCACAAAATGCTCTTCTATTTGTGTAAATTAAGGAAACCACTTTGGTTCTCAAATACAGTAGCAGAAAAGGTCAGAGCCAAAAGGCAGGCCTTCAGGAAATATAAGGGAACACAGCGGGATGAAGATAGGGAGGCATACCAAACTACCCTAAGGGAAGCAGGGAAGGCAGTACGGTAGGCAAAGTCCCAAACTGAGGAAACACTAGCACGAACAGTAAAAAAAGGTGACAAGACTTTCTATAGATACATTAGTGAAAGGAGAAAGTCCAGAGGGGGTATTGCTAAGCTCAAAGGAGAAAAGGGGGCATGTGAGGAGGAGGACCCTGTAAAAGCATCTATCCTAAATAGATACTTTTGCTCAGTATTTACTGAAGAGAAGATAGGGCAGGGCCCACAGCTCAGCACCATAGACACAGGGGGGAGGGAGGTGAGCACTACTCCCTTCACAAAAGAAAGGGTCCTACAAGAGCTCGCTAAGCTCAGGGTGGACAAGGCAATGGGACCTGATGGCATACATCCCAGGGTTCTTAAGGAGCTAAGGGTGGAACTCAGCAGACCCATTAGCAGAACTGTTTAATGAGTCTCTGAGCACAGGAGAGGTCTCAGAAGACTGGAGAAGGGCTCATGTGATCCAGCTCCACAAGAGTGGTAGCAGGGAAGAGGCCGGAACTACAGATTAGTCAGTCTTACCTCAGTAGTGGGCAAGATTATGGATGCACTCCTTAAGGAAAGGATAGTGCAACTCCTGGAATCCATAGGGGCACAGGATCCAAGACAGCATGGGTTTACAAAAGGAAGGTCCTGTCAAACTAATCTCATAGATTTCTTTGACTGGGTAACCAAAGTGGTGGACCAAGGGGGAGCAGTTGATGTCACCTACCTTGACTTCAGCAAAGCTTTCGACACTGTTCCACATAAAAGATTGATAAATAAGCTGGGTAGGCTCGGGGTGGGTCAGAAGTTTGTCAACTGGGTTGTGAACTGGTTGACAGACAGAAAACAGAGAGTGGTGGTAAATGGTATACAGTCAGAAGAGATGCAAGTCACAAGTGGGGTACCTCAGGGATCAGTCCTGGGACCAGTCCTCTTCAATATCTTCATTAGTGACATTGCAGATGGACTAGAGGGTAAGGCTTGTCTGTATGCAGATGACACAAAGATCTGCAACAGAGTAGATGATCCAGATGGGGTGGGCAGAATGAGAAGAGATCTGGATAAACTAGCAAAATGGTCAGAAGAGTGGCAACTGGGATTTCATGCAAAGAAGTGCAAGATCATGCACATAGGGAAGAGAAACCCTGAAGCCACCTATAGGCTGGGAGGGGAGTTGCTGGCAGTCACAAAGGAAGAAAGAGACTTGGGCATCATCATCACTGATGACCTGAAATCATCCAAGCAGACCTCTAAAGCAGTAAGTAAGGCTAGAGGGATGTTAGGGTGTATTAGTAGGGGTATCACAAGTCAGAAGAGGGAGGTAATAATCCCTCTTAATAAGACACTGGTTAGGCCCCATCTGGAGTACTGTGTGCAGTACTGGAGGCCACACCTTCACAAGGACATTAACCAAATTGAGGCAGTCCAGAGAAGGGCAACCAAAATGGTGCAGGGACTGCATTAGAAGACATATGAGGACAGATTAACAGAGCTCAATATGTATACCCTTGAGCAAAGGAGGAAGAGAGATGATATGATCGAAACATTCAAACACCTTAAGGGCATTAATGAGGTGAAAGAGTCTAACATGTTTAAATATAAGAAAAATAGCAGGACAAGAGGACATAGCATGAGATTAGAGGGAGGCCGATTAAGGGGGAATGTGAGGAAATTCTTTTTCACAGAAAGAGTGGTGGATGCATGAAATGGCCTACCTCAGGATGTGTTGGCTATGAATACAGTGCAGGGCTTCAAACAGGTATGGGATAGGCATAAGGGAGCAATACAGATGAGTATGAATTGATAGGCCACTGACAGAGCAAAGGCCGATGGCACATTTATAAGGTAGAAAAAGAAATGGGCAGACTGGATGGGCCATGAGGTCCTTATCTGCCGTCAACTTCTATGTTTCTATGTTTCTATTCTGTCAGATTTTTTTTAGTCACCACAGTGGTTTGAAAACTTGCAGCCTGGAAGCACAGACCAACACTTGTAAATGACTGGAATGATACATTCTTATTCTGAACCAGTGTTCTTAAACAGGTAGTGGAGGAACTATTTTATTTTAAAAGGTGCAAATCTAACACTTTTTTTCAGATATTCTTTATATAATAGGAATAAGGCACTCACAGGAGTTAGATTAAAAGTCAGTTATTCACCCCCAGAGGCAATATGGCACTCAGCTGCACCTTGTGCCACGTTATGCCCCGGAGGGGTGATTAACTGACTGTTACTCTAACCCCTGGTCATGCCTTATTGCTTAAGTGTAACTATTAAAACATTCAGTTTGAAAAAATGTAAACATTTTAATTTAATAACAGCATTAAGGCACCCCAGGTGTTGGGCTACCTTTGTTAATCAAACCATACGGGCATGATACACTTGGCTCTGTCTCATGCCTCATGACCCTCCTAGAGTTAGATTAATGGCCGATAAACCAACCCTTGGTCATGCCTTAATGCTTAATTCTAATATGTTCTTTCATGAGAAACTTTAAAGCTGCATTGTTTGTTAGCTGGCAAACACCGTGTCACACAGTTTTTCAGTTATAATGTGTTTTTGGCAAAAACATCCTATACCCATTTTTTGTTAGTTTTTAGATGGTCTTCCTCTTGGTATGCCTTGTTCTATGAAAACATTAAGTATAGTAGTGTGGCGCTGCATTGTTTATCACTACAAGCATGTACTGCACCATCCTAATGCAGGAGTAGAAGGAATCTACTGTAGCATGTTCAGTCAAACTGTAGTCCCAAGGGAACTTATTTTTATACAGTACTAGTGGCAGTATTTATTAAGTCATTAATTGCAATGCTGGTAATAAAAGCTGGAGGAACCCAAGCGAGTCACAGTACAGCAGGCACACTGGAAATAATTCACAAACAGGTAAGGGTACCTCAAGGATATTTCTTTTTAAATTCCACTACTGAAAGACCAGATGAGGGGAACGGAAAGCTATAGCCTATCAACTGTGAATTGCAAAGGGATTTTTCTTCTGACACGTGGGATGCTGACCAGTTATCATACAAGTGGTGCTCTGTTAATGCGAGACAGCTACTAGAGATAGTGGAAAGAAGCATCTGTGTGTTGTCACAATGGAGTGGTTCACGTGTGAGATCCTATGGCATCAGCAGGGACTCAGAAAATCTAGTGTGTATCTCCATGGGGCCCCTAAGCAGGACACAGCTAGATAATATCAGTTATGTACCTAAAGTACAACTGCTTTCTTGAAAACTCCCATAAAATATAAATAACAAAAAAAGTTCAATAAATGTTTCAGGATGGTGCAATACCAAGAATGTAAAGACTGTGTAGTATGGAGGAGAAGGTGGAATTTAATAATAAATATTCTTGAGATAACGTTGCCCTTTTGTGAATTATCATATATTATTTCTGGTGTGCCCACTCTGCTGTGGCCATATTGGGCTTCTCTTGTTTTTTGTGCTAGGTCCAATATTCTGATACTAGGGTATGGAACACAGAGCCTGAGAATTATGGCGGATGAATTAGACCTAAACAAAAATGTGCTACCAGGATTTCAGAGCATCCCACACTTTGAGCATGTTGGGGGGGGGATTGCCACCATTACTGAATATTTCTCACCCCCCCAACAAGTGCCAGCCGTAGATGTTTATATTATATACTGAGGGTGTATGGGGCAAAGCCCCCTGCATAGAAACACAGACACAGGAGCCGCTTCTGCTCCTACAGTTCCTCTGGTCATGTCTAAGGCTGACATAATTTGTGGTCACTCTCTTTCCTTCTGACATATTTCATCTGCCCTAATTTACCACGCCCTAGAAAATCCACCTTAATGTGGGTAACCCACTAGATCCTGTAGGTACTGGCTGGCACCCTGAATGCCAGTAGCTGCTTCTTTTTCTCTCTAGTAACATAAGCCTTTTTAAAAATATCTGAGGGAATTAAAAATACTCTGATGATTCATCTCAGGATGTCGAAAAATTCATTATTGCTAAAAATATATGATGACATTTGTCATACCGAGCTGGTATCAGCTTGTGTCCTGGGGGGAGGGGGAAGAGTACAGAGAAGAACAAATCTAAAGTACAGTGTACAAAAACAGTGCAATAATATGGAATTAAGTATAAACAACTATACAAATTACAAGAAAACACTTCAAGAATAACATTTCATACAGCTAATTATCATACAGTAACATCTGGAAATGGACAAAAGAACATTAAACAGTGAGCAACAAAACAATAAAAAGAGGAGCATGGAGTAGTGACTGATGAACTTGGGGAGAGGGCTAAGCTAGGGTCAGTGTAATTTGAAGGCAGATAACGAAATCCCCAATATCAGTAACAACTTTAGGCATGAAGAGAGAAACCACAGGGAGAGATTTCAGAGCAGGAAGAGAGGAAGCAATGAGATGATACCAGCTCAGTATAACTTTCCTAGTAAAACCTTTGAAATAAATAAATAAATACATAAATGAATACTGTAGCACTTAGAGTCTGTTACAGTGATGTACATTTTGAATAAGGATCATGTTGCACATTGAAGTGGATTGCTTGTAGGCGACACCATGTTATGCATCATCATGCTACACTGCAAAGTTAATGTGCAGCTGATAGCTGGCACGACAAGCATCAATAGAGTTTATAGAAAACCTTGACAAAGAAATGTGGTAGCCATGTCAGTCCAGTGGATGAGACAGGCAAAAAGTAATAATTGTAAACTGGGTAAGAGAAAACAAAGACAAAATTGTGCATTGTTCCAGCACAACAGCACTGGTCAGAAATACTTAACTTCTTAAATCTCATTACTCAGTTTTTAAAATAAAAATCAGAGGAACCATTTTATAGTTGCAATAAGTCACTCCAAGGTGTGGGATGACAGCACTTCCTGGGCACGTAAGGTACTCACTGTTGCCTCAGGTCTCATTTCCTGAGGTTTGCCACTATCCACAGTAAAGTACACCCTGTCGTGCCTTATTGTTTAAATATGTTTTGGGTGATACCTTTTATTTTGAGTAACAAAATTGTTTTTGAGACTGGCTTTCAGAAGTTAGTTACTCTTAAAATCTAGTCTCAAAACAGTCATTTTGGTTCAAGAAAAAGGTACTACCTGAACCATTTGTGTTGCTTTTTCATTAGAAGAACTTAAAAACTTTTCTTCATTTCTCACATTTTTATGTTCACCTTTATAGATGGAAGCTTATTTATTATTTTGTGTACCTTTTCTTCACTTTATTTGACAAAAAGCATATATTGCAGTTATCAGTAGATGTTAAAAATACACAGACCAGTATCTGTCAATGCAGTTAACGTGTTGTTGCCACTCACTGATAATGGGGATTGATATTCTTTCTACAGAACAATAAAATATATTGTGAAAAACAGTAAATGTGACTCTGCTTGTAACCCTGTACCAATATGAACAGACACAAGTCAGCTGGCAGCCGCTGTTAATGTTACTACAAAATGACGTCGGTCCAGATGACATCACACCCCAGAAGCACTAACGCGGGAATGCAGTGGCAAATCTAAAGTAGAAGACAGCAGAAAGGAGCAGATGACTTGAAGAAGCTGTCTTTCTGGACTGGGCACAGAGCAAAAAATACGGGGTTTCAAAAGAAATGGAAACGGGATTGACAGTGAAGGATAGGAAAGAAAAATGCACGAAACGGGGAAAGAGGAGAAATATGGGGGCAGGAGAAGACTGGCTACTCGTGGCTGTCAATCAGTCTAGTGCTAAGTGCAAAATAAATGTGCTTTGATGTACCAAACTGATACCCTAGGATTTGTTTTTAATTTCTAATTAAGAAAAATCATATTGTCATCTAATACTGCAATATGAATTTATTTATTTATTGAAACAGAGCACCGCACTGGTTTTGCCGAGCTGTGCACTGGCCCCATAGCACTTCACAACCTGCGTGTTAGACCCTGACCACTTCCACTCATGTAGTGCCATGAAAATACCATGAGTTTTACCAATATTTGCTGTGAATAAATTACAGCCCTAACTATGAGCATCTATGTTCCTACTCCTTAATTTATTTCTTGTGACTGGACTACCACCTATTACAGTTACTGATAATGTCAGTGCTGCAGTGTAAAGCTTTTATTAAAGAGCCCTGACAGGGACGACGTGTTGGTGTAGTTACAGGGCTGCCACTTGTGATGCTGGTGACCCAGCTTTGGAAACAAGCCTGAAACATGGGAGAGTTGACCGGGGGGATTGAACATCCCAGAAAATGCTCTCCTTAAGAGAGGGTTGCTACCTAGCTCAGCAATAAGGGTACACGAAAACACACACTATTGTGATGTCATTGGGTAAGGATGTAGGCAAATGGCAGGGGTTCAGGAAGTTCAAGGGACAGGGGTTCTGCCTTCAGATTAGTATCTACAGTTATAAAGAATTTGAGCTGCTCCTGGTCAGAAGCAATTGATGGTGGCAGGATCCACACTAGAAAGAACCTCTCCAGCATGTGGTAGGAGATGGGAGAGAGTAGTGAGCTGCAAGAAAAAGCTGTGCAATCAACGGTGGGATATTATGGGGCATTTGGAGCACCATAGTTCTTTGAAAAGTTTGAAATCTCAGTTCCATGAGCCACAGAAACAAACGGTCCATTAGTGCAATAAGAGCAGAAACAAGCATTTGTCAATGCCGAATGTTTGCTTAGCTGGCATTGGCATTGATAGTATAGGAGTTACAGAGCTGCATAATAGGAATGGCAGTGAAGTACTGAACTGAAGCCAACCCCTTCACCACCCTGCAGATAGTGACAGGCATTGGAGTGTGCTTTTGGGTTGTCAGGCATAGCAGCCCACGCCATTTCACCGCAGCCACCTGCAGGCCACAGGCAGAAGTGTGCGACAGTGCTTTGGGGTCTTGGCCCTTGAGCACTCCCCATTCCATCAGATAATATGGTGAGATGGGTGTGGTATAGGAGAATGGGGTGAACTTTGGGGCCGAAGAGTCCAAGGCACACCTCGATGCCTGTCACTGGCTGCAGGGTGTGGGCGGGGGTGGAATGGTATGAGCACTACAGGCAACAATCCCAAGTCACAGCCCTGATGCCTGTCATTCTCTACAGGGTGGAGTGTTATGGTCGGAAACCCAAACGCCTCAGGCATTTGTTAGTATTTTCACTCCAAATTTTCAACATGGTTTTTTTGTGACCCCCACCTCATGAACAGTGGCAATATCAGTTTGTTAGCCAAAAGCTGCTTTTGCACAGCGACTACGGCATTTGGCACCACAGGTGCAAAACACATTCTGAACAGGATGTGAAAATGACAGCTGTACTGTTCATGTGGAGGTGTAAAAATGGCAATGTTGAAAATCTGCAGTGAAAATATTTAAAAAAATGGTGAAGTCATGGACGTGCGTAGAAACTGTGCAACACACAACTGTAATGTAATTAGTTTGGGGATTTTTTACAGCAGATTGTCAACACAGGCATTTTGGGACCTCCGATCATGAACAGTGTCACTGTGATTTTCTTTATCTGTCCCGAACAATGATTTCCCACTGCAACCACGCATTTTTGTGCTGAAAGTGTGAAAGCACATTTCGGCCATGTTGTGAAAAATGACAGGTTTACTGTTCATAAGGAAGTGTGGAAAAATGTCACTGGTGAAAATATGGACTGAAAATATTACAAATTTATGAACCTACAGGGAAACTGCACAATGCTCACTTGTAACACAGTCATTTTATGGACTTTTGTCACCAAATTTTCAACGTAGCCATTTGAAGACCTCTGCTTATGAACAGTGTCACTGTGATTTTCTTAATCTGTCCCAAACATTGCTTTCACACACCGACTGCACCATTGTGCGCTACATGTGTGGAAACACATTTTGGGCAAAATGTGAAAAATGGCAGTTGTACTGCTCATAAGGAAGTGTGGTAAAATGGCAATGTTGAAAATCTGGTGTGCAAGTATAAAAAATTCGCGGAGCGTGCACAGGAACTGTGCAATGTGCGCTCCTAAAACAGTCATTTTTGGGAATATTTTCACCAAATTTTCAACAAAGCCATTTTAAGACCTCTGCTCATGAACAGTGTCACTTTGATTTTCTTAATGTGTCCCAAACATTGATTGCACACACCGACTGCGCCATTGTGCGCTACATGCATGGAAACACATTTTGGGCAACATGTGAAAAATGACAGCTGTACTGCTCATAAGGAGGCGTGGTAAAATGGCAATGTTGAAAATCTGGAGTGGAAATATTAAAATTTTGCAAACTTACGAGCGTGCGTAGGAACTGCGCAACCAGTCATTTTTAGGAATTTGTTCATCAAATTTGCAACATAGGCTTTTTGAGAGCCCACCTTATGAACACTGGCACTGTCATTTCGTTACTTGGTCCCGAAAGGTGATTTCACGCAGTGACCACGAAATCACCCTTCTGGCCCAATTAACGCCATGACAGTTCAGAATTCATGAAGAGGGGTCCCAAAAACCCCATGTTGAAAATTTGGTGCCAAAATTCCAAAAAATGCCTGAGGTATGCATCAAAATTGAAAAAACCCTATTTATGGCATTATACAGCTTACCGGCATTTCCTCAGTTTGCGGTCGGCTTTGAAGAGTGCAGACGTGTTCCTGATCCCCCGAAGATCGTCGCACCAGACTCCAGAGGTAAGTATGGTGTGAGGTTGGGGTGTGGGGTGGCAGAATGTGCAGAGGGTGGGTGCGTGTGGGCAGGGAGACCACCGAGGGAACTTTTTTTTGTTTACAGGTTGTTTTTTTTTTAGGAAGATGACGCAGGATCTGTTTGCCATGCTGGGGTGGGTTCCCAGCATGGCACCTGAAAAGCTTTGGGGGGAGTGCAGCAGAGCCGGCGGAGATGGGCACCCCATCGGCCATACAGTGTGTGTGGGGTGAGCGCATGAGCACACTAATATGCATGCGCGTCGCAGGTGGGGGGAGCGCTGCTCACTGAAGTGGAACTCTCCTTCCAACTGTACGGCACTGCATTTTCAACTGCTGTCATAGACAGCTGCAGCATTCATTGGAGAACTGCGGCCGTGCCTGCAAACACACTGACTGAATTGGAAGACGGGTGCCACAGCTCCGAAAACTCAGATGATGGTACTATGTTTCTTGCACATGCGTACAAGCAAACATAAAAAAAGCATAAGAAATATTCCTAGTAGGAACTTTAATGAAACACATGAATAGAAACTTCTTCTTTGCATTTTCCATCACTGTGATTGGCTAAGTGCTTTAGGTAGTGAAACAAAATGGTGGTGAGTGGGTTAAATTTGGACTGATTGATAATTCTAGGGCTGTGATAGGCTGAGGACGGCCAAATCTCTAAAAGCCACTCTTTCTTGATACCAATACGTTTGCTGTGCCTTTGGTAAGCAAACATCAAAAGGGGACATTTAAACACTCAAACTACATGAAACATAAGCTGAAGTATCTAAATATTACATTTTGTTCAGTGATTCCCCTGAGTTGTCATACATTCTTTAAAGAGCACCTTTCTTGGTGCTTTCAACAAAAAACAGGGAGCTCCCTTACCTGAATGGGATCTCCTCTATGATGTTAAATAACTTTTTAGTTCAGTCCCTCAAAGGAAGGGAAGGGATAATAATTTTCCCCCAAGGGGCTTGCCGCATGATCCTTTTCTACTACCTATTACCCTGGTCCACCCTGCACTCCAATGGATGCCAGGGTTCAACTACCAGGAGCCTATTTAGGTGAACCCTGGCATTGATCTTTACCAAACCCCAATTTAAAATCAGTAAATCTGCTTTCGAAATGATGCTCCATAGAAGTAAATGGAGCATGCCTGCATTCTTTCCCTATGCAGATGTCATAACACATCGGAGTGCAGTGGTAGAGTGGGCTAGTAGGAAATGGAAAGGGATTGTGTGGTGAGCCCCTGGGGGGTGAATTATGATTCCTTCCCTTCCTGTGGGGGCTGAACTTAAAAAATTATTTAACTCCACAGAGGAACTCCCACTCAGATAAGAGAGCTCTCTTTTTTGCTGAAACCACTGAGAAATATGAGGAAAGTTGCTGTTAAAATCTTGTAAAAATATCTTTAGAGAAGATTGCCACCAGGAACAGCACACCCCTGTAAATGAGATGTAGATTATTTTCTCAGTGGGCCATGCTGTAAAAAGAACTTTCATTATTTTTTTCTTACACAATGTTTTACCTCCTGCTCAGCTGTCTATCATTCTTTGGAGAGTTACCCTGTTCTGGCCTAGTCGGTACCACCCAACCTCATCTACCACTAACCTGCCACGGGTGTCCCTCACAGTTCTTTCTTCCATGGCAGTGGCCTGGGGGAGGGTAGTCTGCTCACCCTGAGCAGTGTGATTCTGGTAGCAGAAGATGGTTTAATGTAGCGTGAGGCCCAAATGTGCACAGCATGTCCTGCAGCGGGAGCAAGCTACCTGGCCAAATTGCAGGGGTTGCTGTGGTGGTGGAACTGTCCATTTATCCTACCAAGCTGCTACACCCCCCCCGGCCAGCCTTCCAATATGGAGAAGCAAATTTGCTCCCAAATTTTGTTGCCTGTTTAGCATCACAATGTGCTGCCATCAGCGCAGTGCACTGCCATGGAGCCATTTGTTCAGCCCCCAAATAACTACATTTAACAGCTTGGCTTTGCCATTGTTATAGCTTCCACAAAAGTCAGCATGTTCTGCACCAGCAAAATAACGAGGCCAGCTCACTGTTTCTGATTTTTAAAACTGCCAAATTAATGTGAAGTGCACTTGAGCTGGATTTTCAAACATCTGCATCATTATTTTGCTGCAGTTATACTATCTGTGACATGACTGTTAGACCACAAGAAAGGTGGTCTAACTTTATGTCAGTTACTGGAAGTCGTGCACCGAAAATGATACATACATCAAAATAATTATACATTCTTCACTTTGCTACTGTAAATTGTGAAAAGTGTCCCAAATGCATCAAAATGTTTGAAAATGGCTTGCAGATATTTGTAATGATGCAGTTGCAGCAGAAAATGGCACAAGACCTGTACCCATATGTTAGTAAATCCAGCCCTGTATGTTTAAAGAGCACTGTTGATCAATTATCCCCCTGTTTAAAGAAAAACATGTCTTATGATTGCTCACCTTCCGTAGAATGTGTTGGTGTGTCTGATTTCTTTTTTCTTAATAAATCTAAAAACAAAAGTGGCTGTCTTCCATATTAGTGTAACTACACAACAATGCGTTTAACTGTCCTTGATCTACTCTCCCCTGTATCCTTACTGAAACTAAGGTTCACCAGGCACAGTCTAGACACTCCTGAAGCAGAAAGGAAACTACTGCATCACGAGGTTGGGTTGTGTGGCAACATTCCGAAAGTTCAGGAAGTAAACAGTAGACTGAATTCCAGGGGCTCAATTTTAAAAGGTTGGGACTGGCGTAAGGAGGCTTGCAACAAGGAGAAATGGCACAAGGGGCTCCTTGTGCCACACCTTGTACCTGTCACATTTTTAAATGCAGTCTGCATCACGTGGGGGACTGCCTGCTCCAACTGGGTTTGCGCCATCCCTGTGAGGGCTGGTAAGTGCACCATGGCGGAAGGGGGCTTGCACTGGGGCAGGGCTGCAATATCCCCTAAACTGGGATTTTGCAAGCCCCTCCAAGGGGTGCAAGGGAATCCTTAAAGTGAGGACCGTGAATCCATAAGGGGGGTTGGTGCTTTGCAAAGGGTGGAGCACCCTGTGAAGTTTCTCAGACAGCCAAAATAGTGAGCACTCAAGGAGAGAGCTGTAGTCACAGTTGTGTGGTAGGAAAAAAAATATTTATTTTCAATATAAAATAAATCGCCAGCTTTCAAACACACAAATAGATCAGTCAGCAATGCCACACTGTTACCCCGGTGCTTTGGATCACACGACCCTTCCTCATGGGGTGCGGCTTCAAGGAGTCAAAGGTCATCTTTTATACATATCAGTAATTAGTTAATTCAACATTAATCCCCTTGTGATGTGAGAGTGGGAATTCTAAGTATTTAAATCTTTGACATTTACAACGAAACAGCCAGGTGTATTCTAATAATATCAGTGAGTTGCCAAAAGAATAAGGTGCCATCGCTTCTTTAACATTAGAAAGTCAATTTTCTTTAGAAAATTATTATAGTAAATCTAAGAAGTCAATAACAAGTAAGCACAGGTTCACAACATCATTCCTGTGGTAAAGAAAACAGATGTTTTATCTTTTTCTTTTGTTTAAAACTTTCAAGTTGAAACTTTAAAATGGAAGGTCACTCTGGTGTGCAAAAGGTCAAACAATACAAAACATAATTTTTCAAAATTTTCTTTAAAGTATAAACGTTCATCATACTTTTCAAGCCACTGAATCTCATTTTCAAGATCATATTAAATGACATAGATACATAGAAATATGATGGCAGAAAAGGACTGCCAGGCCCACCTGATCTGCCCACTTGTCTAGCTGTCTGCTAGTACATGCCCTTCCCCTCACCCCGCCCCCCACCCTCAACAATCCCTGTGTCTGTCCCATGCTCATTTGAAGCCTTCCACTGTTGTTTCTCCAATCAACTCCTCAGGGGGCCTATTCCACTTGTCCACCACCTTCTCTGTGAAATAATGTTTCCTAATGTTACCCTTGAACTGTTCCCCCTCAATCTGTAACCCATGCTCCCATGTCCTCTGATTCTATTTCTGCTGGAAGATGCTTCCCACTGGCACCTCGTTTATACCTTTTAGGTCCTTGAAGGTCTCAATCATGTCCCCCCGATTCCTCCTCTGTTCCAGAGAGTACCTGTTCAGTTCCCCTAACCTTTCCTCGTAGGACATGTGGCTGAACACCTTAACCATCTCCAGTGCCCTCCTCTGAAGTCTCTCCAGCCTCCCCATATATTTTATAAGATATGGCCTCCAGAACTGGACCCCATACTCCAAATGTGGCCTAACCAGATGGGTATACAAAGGTACTATGACCTCCCTTCTCCTACTGGTAATCTCCCTTCCAATGCAGCCCAGCATTCTGCTGCCTCTAGCCACTGCTCCCTCGCAGTGCTTTTCCATCTTCAGGTCCCTCGATACAGTGATGCCTAGGTCCCTTTCCTGTTCTGTTACTTCCAGGTCTTGGCCTTCCACACAGTACGCCACCCTCTGGTTTCTGTATCCAAGATGCATGATCTTACACTTGTTCGTGTTAAATGAAAGCTGTCATTTCCTTGACCATGCCTCAAGCCTCCCCAGATCCCTCTGCATTCTTTTTACTCTTTCCTGAGTGTCCACCCTATTGCAGACTTTAATATCGTCCACAAGCAGACTCACATCCCCTTCAAGGCCCTCCATGATGTCCTCTATGAATAGATTGAACAGTAGTGGCCCTAATACCAACCCCTGAGGGACCCCACTGGTGACCATGCCCTCTCCTGATGCCTCTCCAATTACAATGACTCTCTGTCTCCTGCCCCCTAGCTAGTTTCCCATCCATTGAACCACCTTTTGCCCCATATCCAGGCATGTCAGCTTGTACAGGAGTCCCCTGTGTGACACGGAGTCAGATGCCTTCTTGAAATCCAGATAAGCGACATCTATTGCCCTCCCGATCCAGTTCCTTGGTGACCCCATCAAAGAACTCTATCACGTTCGTTTGACAGTATCTATCCCTGGTAAGGCCATGTTGTCTTGGATTCATCAGGCCGCTTACCTCCAGATAATTGGTGATCCTCATTTTCAGTAGCTTCTCCATGAACTTGCCCACCACTGATGTCAAGCTCATGGGCCTGTAACTACCCACCTCCTCCCCCTGCTTGTGCAGAGAGACCACATTCACCTGTTTCCTGTCCTCCGGTACCACTCCAGACTTCAGGGACCTTTTGAAGAGTGCAGTCAAGGGTGCTGCCAGTATATCCTTAAGTTCCTTCAACACCCTGGGGTGCACTCCGCCGTGTCCCATCGCCTTGTCCACCTTCAGGCAGCATAGTTCTCCCAGAGTCTCCTCCACCTGGAACGGACTCATATACACTCCCCCCTCCAGTACCTTGGCTTCCCCCACTCTGCTGCCCACCCCTTCTTTCTCCCTCGTGAACACCGAGCAAAAATAGTTATTTAGAAGTTCTGCCTTCTCTCTGTCCCCTTGTATCAGTTCACCATCACTTGTTTTTAGCTGTAGTATTCCCTGCCTAGTCTTTTTCCTCTCACTGACATACCTAAAAGAAGTTTTGTCCCCTTTTTTGACCACGCTTGCTGTGTTCTCCTCTGTTTGTGTCTTCACCCTCCTTACTTCTACCCCTGCTTCCTTCTGACTTACCTGGTACCTTTCCCAGTCGTCTTCAGCTTGTGTTACCTAAAACTTCCTAAAAGCCTTACTCTTCGTCCTGACCTTTTTGACTACAACTCTTTTAAACCTCAGGGTTTCCTCCTCCTCTAATTTTTATTTAATTTCTTGGTGCTTAGGTCTGTGGCCCCCACAATAGCTTCTTTTACCCTCTCCCACATGTCCTTCACATCTGTTAAATCCTCTACCCCCTCTAGAGCCCTTCCCACTAATTCCCCCATTTTCCTGAAAGCTGTTCTCTTAAAATCAAGCACCCTTAACTTAGTTCGGTGAACATCAGCAGTGTTCCATATTGTAAACCAAACTGTGCTGTGGTCACTCGTACCAAGGTGTTCCCCCACCAACACCCCTCCTACCCTATCCTCCTTTTTAGGCCCAAATCGAGAATAGCTCCTGCCCTGGTTGGTTCCCTGATCAGTTGCCTTAGGAGGACCATTTGCAAGGAGTCTAATATTTCCCTGTTGCTGGCGAATGATGCCAATAGGGTGTCCCAGTCTACATCTGGTAGGTTCAGGTCTCCCATCAGCACCACCTCACCTTTAGCAGCCATTCTCACAAATTCATCAGCCATGCATTTATCCACAGATTCCTATTGTGCTGGGGGCCTGTAAATCACCCCAGTATGCACTGCCTCTCCCTTCCCCGCAGCCATGGAGACACATGGTCCTTCAGCCTCCCCCCACTTACCCGTAATTCATTACCCTGATACCCTCCTTTATGTAGAGTACAACTTCCCCTCTCCTTTCCTCCTGTCCCTCCTGAAAAGTGTATATCCTCGTATCTCCATGTCCCATCCTTGCTCTTGATGGCACCAAGTTTCGGTTACCCCCACAATGTCAAGGCTCACCTCAGCCATTGCTGTTGCTAGGTCTGGGATCTTTCTACCCAGACTTCGGCATTTGTACACGTGACCCTCAAACCCCTGCTCCTGGTTCCCCACTTGTTACACACCCTACATTTTCTACTCTCAATCTTTTTGCCTGTTGAGGGGGCTCGCTGCCCTCCTTGCCACATGCCATACAGTTAGTTTCCCTTGCCCCCCCAATTTAATTTAAATGATAGTGCATCTCAACACACTCTTCTAGCTTACATTTGAGCATTGCTTTCCCCTCTCCATTTGAATGCAGCCTATCTGGGGCATAGGGGCTATTGTCCCTCCACGTTGTTTCCCAATCTCCTACTACTCCATACCCCCTCTGAGCACACCATCCTGCTAACCAACTGTTAAATTGTTTCACCTCTATGCTGGCTCTTGGTATTGGCAGCACTTCGGAGAATGTCAGCGATTTAAAATCCAAGTTGCTGCAGAACCTGACCAGTTCCGTAAACTGTGCCTGCACCTCCATCACACTATTCCTTGTGAGGTCATTTGTCCCTAAGTGGAACAGCAGATGTGTCCTCTCATCCAGTGTCTTCCCTCTTGAGGGGATCCAGTGTATGACTTTGTCCATCGTCATTCCTGGCAGGCATTCCACCCATATTTTGCCCCCTCTGTCTCCCCTTCTCCCCCATGTAACACCATTTATAATAGAGTCCCCAACATTTAATACCCTGTCCCCTTCCCCCTCCTGTGCTCCTCTCGATACTGCATTTCTCCCAACATTTCTCTTTTACACGTTATCCCTATCCTTACTCTTACTTTCTTGAGACCTTTTCTCCCCAACTTCCTCCTCCTGTTCATCTTCCTGAGCCAGTGTTTGGTTCCTTGTTTCCTCTTTACCATTTTCAACCCCTGTACTGTGCCCCATTTGAACCCACCTCGGGATTTTCCCTCTGTCCCCTTTACCACCAGCTTCATTTCTGCTCCATGCCCCCTGTCCCTGGCCTTTTCCACGGAAGTCCCTGTCTCCTGTGTCTTTGCTCCCTGCCTGGGTTGCTCCTGCGTAGTTCTCAAAGGTCCCACACTCGCTAATCCCTACCTGTATTTTACAAAGTCCATGATGGAACCTCCCTCCTCTCTGGTTCCGGGTCCTTTCTCCTGCCTAACTTGTTTCAGTGCAATTCTCAACGGTCCTGTACTCGCTGACCCTACCTGTGCATTTTTACAGAGTCCTGATGTTGGGGTCCATCCCTCTCTCTCTCTGGCAAGGGTCCCACTGTCTCAGATGCCACTGTCCCCTCCTCTTGTGATCCTCCCCTCTGGTGGACCCATGCCCTCCTTTCATCCTGTTCACTGAAACTTTCTCCCATCATTGTGATCCCTCTTTCGCCCTCTTGCGTTCATTTCCCCAAGCTTTGTATAATTGCATAATTGTCCTATATTGATTACATAGAAACATAGAAATTGTTGATGGATAAGGACTGCTAGGCCCATCCAGTCTGCCTGTAGGCCCTATACATTGTATGCGGCCACTGACATTATGTGATCAATGGCTTTCTGTCACTCCCTCCCCTCTCAGGCATCCCTTGTGCCTGTCCCAAGCATGTTTAAACCCCTCCACTGTGCTTGCCCCCACCACCTCTTGTGGCAGACCATTCTAAGTGTCAACTACCCTTTCTATATAGAAAACCTTCCTCACATTACCTCTTAATTTACCCCCTTCCAATTTCATATCATGCCCCCTTGTTCTATTACTTTTTCTACATTGTCAAAGGTCCCCTGCCTGCACGTTGTTTATGTCCTTGAGGTACTTGAACGTTTCAATCATGTCCCCCCACTGTCTCCTCTCCTCTCCTCCAGTGAGTACATATTGAGGTCCCTTAGTCTCTCCTCATATGTTTTGTGGTGTAAGTTCTGTACCATCTTTGTTGCCCTTCTCTGGATAGTCTCCACCTTATCTATGTCCTTGCACAGGTGTGGTCTCCAGAACTGCGTGCAGTACTCCAAGTGAGGCCTCACCAATGTTTTATACAATGGCACCACCACCTCCTCCTAATGATACTCCTGCCAATGCACCCCAGCATGCCAGTGGCACTCCCTGCCATCTTTGTACACTGATTTGACACCTTAAGGTCATCAGAGATGATAACCCATAGGTCCCCTTCCTCTTTGGTGACAGTCAGCTCCTCCCCCCAACCTGTAGCTCTCCCAGGGTTCACTCTACCCAGGTGCATTATTTTGCACTTCTTTGCATTGAACCTCAGTTGCCACATTTCTGACCATCTTTTAAGCTTCTCCAGGTCCTTCTTCTTTTTCTGCACCCCTTTTGGAGTATCCACCCTGTTGCAGATCTTGGTGTCATCTGCAAATACATGCCCATAAAAGAAAACAGTAATAATGACAATTTGTAAAAGACCAAAAGGGGAACCAAAAAGCAATGTATTCACCAAATGCCATATAAGGGGTTACCTTTTATATTATTACTCCAAAAGAAAATGGAAAAGATACAAAAGAGGACACTTATTCCAAAAGAAGATTCATCAAACATTACATTGCTTCCCAAACGGTGTAGAAAATTCCTCCCAAGGCAAACAGGATCTGTGAAAAGAGTATATACATACAACAATATGTTATTATTAATTCAAATTAACTCTCATGTAAGATCACAAATATTTAATACAATGATTACAGGAAGGGGAAAGAGAGGGGTGAGGGAAAAGTTGGAACAGGGAAGCAGGTGTTTAGCGTTTATGAAGATAGGGTGTATAATCTCAGCTTTCATTCAGGCCCTTAGCTTTTACTGCATTTAAAGTAAAGATCCAGTAGTTCTCCTTTTGAAGAAGAAGATTTTGTTCTACCCCCCGTTGTTGAACAGAGATATGTTCAAGTCCACTGAAATGCAAGCATACTGGATCAGAGCCATTTTTTTTCCTGAAAAATGAGTACCCACAGAAGTGTCAGATCTGTTATTTATTATAGACCTGACATGCTCCTGTATTTTTTGTTTCAAGGGCCTTATGGTATAGCCTACATAGGCTAAACCACATTCAAACCATAACACATAAACACAAAAAGGGGTATCATATGTAATACATTCCCTTATCGCCACAATTAAGTCGTGTTCCTTTGGATGCATAGAGTTTTTACCAGGTGTTCCATATTTGCAAATATTGCATTGGGTGCACCTGACGAAACCTTTGGTTTTGTAAGGGAACCAGCTTGTTTCTTTTCCGGTATCAAACCTAAGACTACTATGCATTAGGAGATCTTAAATGTTCCCGGCTTTTTTTTTAATGATCCTTGGTTTCTCTCCTACATTGGTATCTGAATGTAAAATATGCCAATTTCTGTACACAGTATTTCCAATTTGGTCTGCTACCCTATTGTTTTCAGTTATCATTGTGATTTTTCTATTTTCTGATTTTAAGTTTTTCCTTGATTCTTTGTAAATAAGATATTTTATATTCTGTTATTCTATTTTAATTTTTGCTTCATCTAAGAGGCTTTCTGAATAGCCATGTTCTAGAAATCTGCTTTTAAGTTCTTCAGATTGTTCTAAAAAGTCTTCTTTAATGCTACAATTATGGTACAGCCTAAGGAATTGTCCATAGGGTGTGGGATCTTTCAGGCTTACAGGATGTGCACTGTGTCTCCTAAGAAGTGAATTAGTGGCTGTATGTTTTCTGTGATAGTTACTCTCAGCTGAAAACTCTGGTGTGATATAAAATGTGGGATCTAAAAAACGTACACCATCTCCACTTGAAAAATATGTAAAGTATAAGTTCAGGTCATTATTATGTATCCATTCAAAAAAATCTATTACTTCCAAAGTATTACCTTCCCATATGCAAATGATATCATCCACAAAACAAAACCACTTCCTTATTTTACTAAAGATGGGATTGTTCTGTGGATTAAGTATATGCACAGTTTCCCACCAATCTAAAAGCAAGTTGGTATAGCTAGGTGCCATGCTGGCACCCATAACTGTGCTGCATATTTGCAGATAGCAGTCTCTATAAAACTAAACAAAGTTGTGTGTGAGAATGAATTCAAGACATTCTAATAGGAAGTCAGTTGGAATTTCAGCAGCAGTCTCACTGTTCTCCAAAAAGGATCTGCAAGCTTATATCCCTTTATCATGTTTGATGGATGTGTAAAGGGAGTTAACATCAACTATTAACCATTTATACCCGTGTTTCCAGACAAATCCATCTAGTTTTCTTAATATATCAGTGCTGTCTTTTAAATAAGATTCTAATGTCTGTACACTTTTCTGAAGAAAAAAATCAACAAATTGCTCCAGGTTCTCTGTAAATGAATCAACACCAAACAATAGATCTACCGGGGAATCCTTAAGATGTTTATGAACCTTTGGCAACGTGTAGAATCCTGATATTTTCAGATTCTCATTCCAAATGAATTTATATTCATTTTCTGTGATAAACATTTCTTGCAGACCCTTTTGTAAGATGTTGTGGAGTTCTTTTTCTCATCTAAATAGAAGGTTACATGAACGCTTACTATAGCTATCATGGTTATGACATCACAATTCGTTTGTAGTGCGCTAAATCTAATAAAACAATATTTCCCCCTTTCTCTGCTTACTTTTTTACAATTTGTTTTAGGTTCTTGAGTTCAAATAATGCCCAGTTTTCATCTTTCATAAGAATGAATTTTTCCTCTTTCCCAATTTTGTTAAATAACTCCTCTGCCTGACCAAACAATATCCACTCATAGGTGCATATAGCTGTGTTAAAAGTGTGGGGACAAAACATAGATTTACCTCTAAATAAAAGTTTTCTTTGATTTCTGATACAGACAGATGCTTGCACCAATCTCGGAACACATTCCCTGATTCCCATGTAATGTCCACACAAACATTTACCTCAGAAGTCCCTGATGTCAAGAAGGTGCTGTATTGTGATCCAGTTTCCTCTTCCCTTTCAAAATTTAGATTCATTTCCATCCTATCACCACCACTTTGTTGCCATCAAGAGTTTTGAAATCCATGTCTAGTGATGGGTTAGTCATCTCCAGGTGTTGTTCATCACCAAGGCTGCATTCTCTCAAGTCTCCCTTTGATCTTCCTCAATTAATCCAACCAATAAATCTAGATTTTCTGATTCCTTCAGTACATTTTTGGTAATGATACCCATCGTTGCATTTTGATGATAAATGTTCTTGTTAAAGAAATACTGCTTCAACCTGATTTTTCTAAAAAACTTTTTTATATCAGATATTTAATTCAATGAGGGAACCAGGTGAAAAAAAACATCAAGGTGAGGTGGAGCCTGGTAAGTTATTTGTGAAGGTGTGGGAGAGGGGTTGAAGACTTCATCTGCACTGTTGGATCATGCAAATTTATTTTATTTTACTTTCCAATCCCTCACTGAGCCCTCACATAAGACATGGAACTTGTAGGGGACCCTTGCAGGATGACTACTGGGGGCCATCGTGGTGTGAGGGCATAATTGCCCACCTGCCTGCCAGATCTGGATGCACAATGCTACCATAGAGTGCATTATGGAGTGAGGATGCACCAATGTTAAGCACACCCTGCCACAAGTTACTTCCAACATAGCTTCTCTCCATCAGTACCTCCAGGAAACAGCCCTGCATTGGAGCTACCCTCTCCTTCCCAAGATAGAAAATGCCTGAGGTGGATGTCCTTCCTCTCTCTCTCTCTCCTCTCTCAGCTGGCTGGTTCCAGATTTGTAATTTTTTGATGAGTAAAGGCACATTAAACTAATATAACTTGTTTCCAGGTGCATCGGGGATTGTATGGACCTGTTTATTGACAGGGGTAATGTTGGCCATGGCACCATGGAAACTCATCTGCTCTTCATCGCTAAGTGCAATGGGATCTTTTACTTCTACCTGGACAGCGACCAGAGATGGGCAGAAGGGATCTCAATTTATCATCTCATCTGAAGGATGGCACCTCAGCAGTGCAGAACCCCCCTCATACTGCACTATAATGTCAGTTATGGATATTCCCCTATATACATGGTGTGGGGCTAGAGCCCATGTTTATCTGATCTTCTGGCCCCAGAGGCAAGTGTGCTACCTATTGAGCCACTGACACTAATGATGTACTTGGCCAGAGGTGTGAATCTGGGTCATAAGTATGGCTGTGATGCCAAGCGGGCCTGTTAGATAGTAGAAACATATAATTTATCAGCAGAAAAGGAATGCTTGGCCCTTCCAGTCTGCTCATATGGTCTCTGTCTAGTCTGTATCTACAGACCCTAACTAGTTTCCAATGACCCTCCCTCCTCCCTGCCTATTTACTAATATACCCTTATGTCTATGCCACACATGCTTAAAGTCCCTCACTGCTTTTACCTCCACCACTTCCACTAGCAGTCTAAACTAAAATTTATTAACAGTAAAACTTATATAATGGCTGGGGTCAAACAAGCCATCTGGTTGGTCAAAACTGATCATCCGACTGCACTAATTTCACATTACTGCACAACTCAAAAGTTGCTTTCTTTTTTCTTTTAAATTTCAAAACTGATGCTCTGTATTATCTTCTTTTTCTACTCAACTTCTCCCACCACACCTATGATCACCCCTCTCAGGACTCCCCCAGTTGCATCATGTTGGACAACAAAAGAAATGGAAAGCATTTTTTAGCTACCTTGCTCCAAGTGACTAGAACAATGTGCCCTCCAGTCTCAAATTGACTCCTAAGTTCTTTAACTTCAACAGAGGCTTGTTGGACTATCCAAACAACCAATGTCAGTATTACTAGATTGTGCATGTTATTTGTTATTAACGCCTTTGCTACTGTTTACCAACACTATGTATGAATATGTGACAATGAACTGTACAAATGCCCTCCTCCAGGATCCTTACAAAAATAATATGCTTGTTTATTTCAAGGTTCAGTCACTGTGCTGAGCTGCCATTCATGATGCTGACAACCTGGGTTTGGAAGCAAGCTAGGGCTATTGGAGGTCCAGCCAGCGGAGGAGGACTGACCATCTCATCAAATGTTCTCCTTTCCAAGGAGGGAGGACTGCATGTCCTACTGTTCTACTGCCACCTGGGCGACTCAGACTGGTGGATCAGAAGAACTGCATGTGTAATGCATGGGGCTGAGTGCATGTGCTTTGGTGCATTGAGTTGCCAGCACCTGACGATGCTGACACACTCTCAGAGGGAAGGCACTCTAAATGGCGAAAATGACACTGGCTAGGCAGAAGAAGCCCTGCTTGCTCTCCACGTCCATCTTGAGCACTCACTCTGGCTCCATGGGGCACTTTTGGGTTCCATCTGTGCCATAGGTGGCTGGATGTTGTGGGAAGGAATGATGAAGAGCCGATAGGCAAACACTGCCTCTGAGGGGAAAGCTGAGGGGGACACTGCAGTGTTGTACTGTGGATAACCTGTGGAGCCCTAGGAAACTTGGTAAATAGTGCCCTGAGGGATGGGAAAGTAATGCTGGCAGTGGTGGATGGAGGTCCTGGTGGAAAAATAGAGTGAAAAAAAGGTTTCCTCATTGGATGCCATATTTTCCTTTCTGTATTGACATGGGAGTAAATCAAAATTCCTCTTTTCTTTCTGTAAAAACAAACAGATAACACACACAAAAAAGAAAAGAAGATGCTGACTCTTCTGGGTCTTTTATAGTCAGAATTAACATACATACATACTGTACATAGAAAAATTAATCAGTATGTAAGTATATCAACTGTGGAGCTTGAAGAGACATGGGTATAGAAACAGTTAAAGTAAGACCTAATGAAAGTTACAAATGCAGGTAATGTTTTCTTCTTCTGAAACTGACATGAAAGAACTGTACACAGATTTTTCAAAGCTGCATCCATAAATACTGTGACCAATGAATGACACATACTGATAAAGAACATTAGTGATAAGAATGATCATACACTGCTGCTATAAACACTCTTTCAGTTGCAACATCCATCAGGTGTGTAGAGCAACAGGCTCACTTTGTGAGTAATTCTCACTGCTGGGGGGAGAGGTGCTCCAGGAAACTTTAAAAGCCAAAACTGTATTTCAGATACTCCTTTATTTCAGAGTCACACAGTGTGCTTCTCAAAGTTTTGTCCAAATTTACTGGGCTTCTCACTTCTTCAGGAGTACATCTTTCCACATCTATTATAAAGAATAAAATACCTTAAGTATGGCAATATATATATAACACTATTTGTATACAAATGAAACCTAGGGGCATCCAAGTTCAGAGGTTCATAGATTGAGGTATGAGTCATGTAGCATTGGGCCATTATTATGACTTGCCATGTATCAGTGGTAAAAATTAGTTTTGTCCTGACCCATGTGTTTGTCTAAAGCCCTCTTGAAGGACTCCATACTAGGACATGTTACAACACTTTCAGGCAGGACATTCCAAGCATCAACCACTCTTTGGCTAAACAATTTACTCCTTCTAGAGGTACAATAGACTTCACCCTTCAGTTGTAAATTATGGAACCTTAATGATTTGTTTCCATTTTTCTTGTCCAAACCTGTTGATACCCAAATAGTCTCTTTCTGGAAAGCCCTGTACACGTAACACTGGCTCTCTCTGAGTCTTTTGTATGCTAGAGAATGCAAGCCCAGTTCTTTCAATCTATCCTCATATCTTTTCTTTTAATGTGTGAACCTTTTGGTAACCTTTCTCTGGATCCTTTCCATGAGCTTGCTACTACCTATATTTTGAGGGGAACAAAAGGATGCCCCGCAGTCCAGTATGGGCCTCACCAGTGATGAAAACAGGGGAATAATCTCTTTCAGATTTCTGCTTTTGATGTTTCTCAGGATAATTCCCACTATCCTATTACCTCTCTTTACTACTTCCCTTGCTTGGTTCTCAAAATTCAAGGTACTGGTAATTATTACCCCTAGGTCCCTTTCATTATCCATCGTTGCAATGATTCTGTTATTTATTTTTATGTTCAGCTTTGATATATTTGTAACCAAAATGCATCACTTTGTACTTGGTTTCATTAAAGTCTAGTTTATGGTGCTTTACCCATGTTTCTAAGTGCTGTATTGTAACTGAAAGTTTTTACCACTTCGGTGTTATTTACTATAGCTCCCAACTTTGTATCGTCTGCATATTTGCAGAGCCACGTGTCTTCCAATATTTTCATACTGGACACAAGGATGTTAAACAGAGCTGGTCCAAGAACTGATGCTTTGGGAATTCCACTTGTCACTGCTCCACACTCTGATAAGAAGGCCCTTATAGAGACTCTCTGTTGTCTATTATTGAGCCATGATTTGACCCACAAAATAGGTTTTGGGTCCAGTGAATTAATCAAAACTAAATGTAACAATGAATCAAATGCTTTTGCATAATCTAGATAACGAACATTCACAGGTAATCCCTGGTCTAGAGCATGACTAACAGGCTCAAAAAAGTCCAATGAGTTAGTAATAGAGTATCTGCCTGTCAGAAACCCATTCCATGTAATGTCGGTCAGTCCCTGCTCTTTTATGTGTAAATCAGTCTGTACTTTTACAAACCCCCCCATCATTTTTCCCAAGATTGATGTAATGCTGATTGAGCAGTGGTTTGCCACATCTTTTCTGTCACCTTTTTTTAGTATAGGGGTGATATGGACCTACTGTATCTCCATTCTGGAATCACCATACCCTGTTCCAGGGACATGTTAGATAAAATAGCAAGGGAACCAGCCAGCTCCTCTGCAATTTAATTCAGAAACTTTGGATGATATCCATCCGGTCCTCCTGACTTGTCAATATTCAGTTTTTTCAGTTTTGTCAGTACCTCTTTTTCGGTTATACATTTTTTGCTGTTATTATTTACCACACCTTTTCCTAGTTCTGTATGGTTATGTGAGTCATCTTTGCCCTGAAAGACACTGATGAAATAGTTATTAAATTTGTTAGCTATTTGTGTTTCATCATCTATAATTTTCTCTCCTTCATATAGTGGTCCAGTCTACTTTTGACCCCCCTTACGGCTGTCCACATAATTATAAAATTGTTTTTTGTTATCTTTGGTAAGTGAGGTCAGTTTCATTTCTGCATCTGCTTTTTGTGTATATTTTTTACAATTTTTGGCCATATTCTTATATACTTCCCTTCTTTCTGATGTCTTACTCACTGTGTATTTCCTGTACACCTTTTGTTTTTCTTTATCAATTTTTGTATTTTGTTGTTGAATCATTTAGGGATTATTCATTTCCAATCTGTAGTTAGAGGTACATAATTTTCTATACAATATTGCAATTTATTTAATATCTTCCATATGTTAGGCAGTGATAAACCCACCATTTCCTCTTTCCAGTTCCATTCTTTGAAATTAATTTTTATTTTATTGTAATAAGCTTTGCTATAACTTCTTATCTTTGTACTACCTTGTACCCATTCCCAAGTTTCATTAATTATGATTGTTAGCATATTGTGATTGCTGTCAGCTAAAGGGTGAATTACTTTTAAGTTACCAATGTTTTGATCAAGATTGTTAAACACCAAATCCAAACTACTTTCTTTCCTAGTTCCTCTGGTTACAAGTTGTTCCAGATCTTTACTTAGTGCTGTCTCAATCATTCCGTTTTCACAAGGATTAGTGCCTGTTTGATGTTTCCAATTTATTTTGGGAAAATTAGAATCTCCCAGCATAATACAATTCCCCTCTATGTCCATATTTTCTATTACATCCAGAAAGCATATGTATTCACTGGCATTTAGATTTGGTGCTCTGTAATAAAGACCTATTGTCAACTTCATAATTTTTAGCTGCAGCTTTACCCAGACTTTTTCCACATCAGATGCTATCTGGTCATTCAAGTCAATTTCCTGTGCCTTTAATGAAGTGACTAAGTCAACACATGATACTTAAAAGACTGGCTCTACTACAACATGTTAAATCATAGATATTCTCCATCAGTTAATTTCTATTAAAGTAAAGATATACAGACAGTTTTGGGGGTCTCTCTGTAAAATTATGCAAATTGACAGCACCCAATGTGGTTCACCATTACCCCAATCTCTGCACCACTGTGTCTACCACTATTGTCTAGGATCATACTCCTAACCCCACATAACAAGTCACTAACAATTGCAAGAGGCTCATATCTGGCTGTCAGCATTATAACACATTGCATTTTCTATGTTTCAGGTGAATGAGCTTCGTGAAAAAACATGTAAACCAGTTTAGGCTATTCAAAAACATGTCCTGAAATGGAGTACAGATCTCCATACTTCCTATTTCAAATTGTCCAGGTTTACTCACTTCTGACCCTTGTGTGGCCTATTATGTTTCCTCTTCTATATAAAGCAACCAGCCAGAGCCTCTGAAAGTTAACCCTCTTATTCTCACTGCTGCAAGCTGATGATGAGGAAACACAGTAGCCCACACAAGAGTCAGAAGTGAGTAAACGTGAAGCATAGAAAATGCAATATGCTATAATGCTAGCAGCAAGATATGAGCCCTTGGAATTGTATGCTACTAAACTATGGTTGCAGACATGGTGGTGCAGGGTTTGGGGTAATGGTGAATCACACTGGGTGCTATCAAATTATATAATTTTAATGAGAGAACCTAAAAAAACTGTCTGTATATTACTTTTATAGGAATTAATTGATGAGACAAATCTACGATTTAACAAATTGTAGTACAACCAGTCAGTAAATATCACATGTTAACCTAGGTTCCCCTAGGTTTAATTCATATACAATAGTGATATATATATATATATATATATATATATATATATATATATATATATATATATATATATATATATGGCATACTTAAGATATTTTATTGTTTATAATAGATGTGGAAAGGTATACTTCTGAAGAAGTTCAGTAAATTTGGGCAAAACTTTGAGTAGCACACCATGTGTCTTTGGAGTAAAGGAGTATCCAAAATGAAATATTTGTGTAACCATCTAGTCCACTGAGGTTACTAGAATCCCTTTAGTTACAGTGCTAGGTAGGGAGAGGCAGCTGGTGACTAACTAGTTAAATGGGCTTTTCATCTGCTCATTCTTCTATTTACTTGGCTTCAGCTGAGATGGAAGTGATGAGCTCATTTGGAACTCTCGCAGCAGCATAAGCATTTGCCAGCTGTAAGAAGGGAGTTTTTAGAATCTTGAGATGAGAGTCAGTTTGAGGCAGCAGCTTGAAGTTGGAGGTGAGAACTGCTCAGCTGAGGCTCTGAGCTGAGGGCCCTGCATTCTCACTGTAGTCCTGGTAATTCTCCAGTTTGCCAAGAGAAGTGGTGGAAACTGTTGTCTACAGTAGGATCTCCTGATTTTCATCCCTGGAGGGGTGAAAAGGACTGCTAGTGAATGGATTCAAGGTCAAATCCCCTTTTTGATCCAGGATGTTTTGAAGCTGCCTGAAATGTCTAACAGTGAGTAGGATCTGACTGTTGCTGCAGAAAGCAAGTACCTGTGCTGTTGTGTTCTCTGGCTAAAAGGGAAATGCATAACTTTTCTGTGAAATTCAGAAGTGTGAGCCTGTTCTCATTTAAAGTTGGCTGAAGTGTGTGATGTCCAGAAGTATTACTGTATCACATTGTTTGAGAATTTAGTTTTTCCACTGCCAGTGCAGTGATTCAAATACTGGATTCCAAAGTTTCATTTGATAAGCATTTTTCAAATTTTTCAAAGTGTATTTCAAATGTTTAAGGTGTAACTCTGAAAGAATGGCTGAGTATGGATTTGGGAGCCATGGATGGTCAGACCCCCATCTGGAGTAACCAGTTCAGGACTAACAGGTTCTGTAAGGGTGCCTGGTTACTTTAGTCATAGGGCCAATTTCTGAAAAGGATTTTACCCCCTTAAGTGGGTTGTGCTAGTTCTTAGCAAAATGTGTTTTCAGTTGTGACCAGTGCCATAGAAACATAGAAACATAGAAGTTGACGGCAGATAAGGACCGCAAGGCCCATCCAGTCTGCCCATTTCTTTTTCTACCTTATAAATGTGCCATTGGCCTTTGCTCTGTCAGTGACCTATCTATTCATAGTCATTTGTATTGCTCCCTTATGCCTATCCCATGCCTGTTTGAAGCCCTGCACTGTATTCATAGCCACCACTTCTTGTGGTAAGCCATTCCATGCATCTACCACCCTTTCTGTGAAAAGAAGTTCCTCACATTTCCCCTTAATCGGCCCTCTAATCTCATGCTGTGTCCTCTTGTCCTGCTATTTTTCTTATATTTAAACATGTTAGACTCTTTCATCTTGTTTATGCCCTTAAGGTGTTTGAATGCCTTGATCATATCACCTCTCTCCTCCTTTGCTCAAGGGTATACATATTGAGCTCCGTTAATCTGTCCTCATATGTCTTCTGATGCAGTCCCTGCACCATTTTAGTTGCCCTTCTCTGGACTGCCTCAATTTGGTTAATGTCCTTGTGAAGGTGTGGCCTCAATACTGCCGCAGTACTCCAGATGGGGCCCTAACCAATGTCTTGTGCAGAGTTATTGCCTCCCTCTTACAACTTGTGATACCCCTACTAATACACCCTAACACCCCCTAGCCTTACCTACTGCTTTAGAGGTCTGCTGGGATGATTTTAGGTAATCAGTGATGATGATGCCCAAGTCTCTTTCTTCCTTTGTGACTGCTAGCAGCTCCTCCCAGCCTATAAGTGGCTTCAGGGTTTCTCTTCCCTATGTGCATGATTTTGCACTTCTTGCATTAAATCCCAGTTGCCACTCTTCTGACCATTCTGCTAGTTTATCCAGATCTCTTCTCATTCTGCCCACCCCATCTGGATCATCTACTCTGTTGCAGACCTTGGTGTCATCTGCAAACAGACAAGCCTTCCCTCTAGTCCATCTGCGGGTCACTAATGAAGATGTTGAATAGGACTGGCCCCAGGACTGATCCCTGAGGTACCCCACTTGTGACTTGCATCTCTTCTGACTGTATACCATTTACCACCACTCTCTGTTTTCTGCCAGTCAACCAGTTTGCCACCCAGTTGACCAACTTCTGACCCACCCCAGCCTACCTAGCTTATTTATCAATCTTCTATGTGGAACAGTGTCAAAGCTTTGCTGAAGTCAAGGTAGGCGACATCAACTGCTCCCCTTGGTCCACCACTCTGGTTACCCAGTCAAAGAAATCTATGAGATTAGTTTGACAGGACCTTCCTTTTGTAAACCCATGCTGTCTTGGATCCTGTGCCCTATGGATTCCAGGTGTTGCACTATCCTTTCCTTAAGGGTGCCTCCATAATCTTGCCCACTACTGAGTGTAAGACTGACTGGTCTGTAGTTCCCTGCCTCCTCCCTGCTACCACTCTTGTGGAGCGGATCACATGAGCCCTTCTCCAGTCTTCTGGGGACCTCTCCTGTGCTCAGAGACTCACTAAACAATTCTGCTAATGGCTCTGCTAGTTCCTCCTTTAGCTCCTTAAGTACCCTGGGATGTATGCCATCAGGTCCCATTGCCTTATCCACCCTGGATTAGCAGCTCTTGTAGGACCCTTTCTTTTGTGAAGGGGTAGTGCTCACCTCCCTCCCCTGTGTCCATGATGCTGAGCTGTGGGCCCTGCCCTACCTTCTCTTCAGTAAATACTGAGCAAAGTATCTATTTAGGATAGATGCCTTTACAGGGTCCTCCTCCTCACATGCTCCCTTTTCTCCATTAAACAGCAATACCCCCTCTGGACTTTCTCCTTTCACTAATGTATCTATAGAAAGTCTTGTCACCTTCTTTTACTGTTTCGTGCTAGTGTTTCCTCAGTTTGGGACTTTGTGCCTTACTGCCTTACCTGCTTCCTTTAGGGCAGTTTGGTATGCCTCTATCTTCATCCGCTGTGTTCCCTTATATTTCCTGAAGGCCAGCCTTTTGGCTCTGACCTTTTCTGCTACTGTATGTTGGAGAACCAAAGTGGTTTCCTTCTTCTTTTGCACTTCCTTTTCTGTCTAACACAATGGGATGTTGCTTCAAGTATTGCATCCTTAATGCTTGCCCACTTTGCCTGTACCCCTCACCTGTGTTTCTTTTTGCCAGGGCTAGCTTAACTCTGTTGGCCATCTTATCAAAGTCAGCTCCTCTGAAGTCCCATATTTTGCCTTGGAATGGGATGATTTAGATGTAGTAGCCAAATTGAACCATACCATGTGATGGTCACTGGCCCCAGGTGACCTTCAACCTGGAGATCTGTGATCCCATCTTTGTTAGTCAGTACTAGATCTAGGATGCCCTGTCTCTTGTGGGTTTGCTGTACCAGTTGTTTGAGGCCCCTCCTGCAGGGAATCCACTATGAGTCTAGTTCTGGCAGATGTTCTTGCTGGTATTGACCAATCTGTATCTGGCATGTTGAAGTCTCCCATTATCAGAACCTCCCTTTAGCTGTTATGTTTTGTATATCTTCTAACAGTAATGTGTCTATGTCCTCCTCTGGTCTGGGGCCTGTAGACAACCCCAGTTCTTATGGCTGTCCCATTTCCTGTTTCCAGGGTGACCCACAGTTCTTCTGGCTCCTTATGTGTATTCTGATTTCTGTAGCTTTGATATTTTCATTAACATACAGGCCCTCCTCCCCCCTTTTGCACCTCGGTCTCTTCTGAACAATACATAGCCAGGTACTGAAGTCTCCCAAGTGTGGTTACTGGTAAACCATGTCTCACTAATTGCTACTATGTCCAGTTTAGCCTCTGACATTATTGCCTGCAGGTCTGGGATCTTATTTCCCAGGCTGTGAGCATTTGTGTACATGATTTTCCATTGGCCAGATTTTGGTGTGTTAGTTGTTGGGTGAAGTTTGGCATTACCCCTGTGCATTGTATGGGGAGACAAACCTTTTTTCTTACCTGGTGATGCAAATGAACGGCAAACACGCTGAATTCCTGTTTGACCACTAGCTGAGGGGGGAGGGGTGTTCTTACATTCGACGTATGGGGTGCTGCACCCCTCTCCCCATTTGCTAGTTTAAATATTCTGCAAAGACGTCAAACTTCTGCCCCAATGCACTGACTCCCTCTTTAGTCAGATGCAGTCCATCAAATTTAAAGAACTTTCGCTCCCAGAACTGTTGCCAGTTCCTACAAATCTGTGTCCTTTTCCTGGCACCAGTCCTTGAGCCACGTGTTTAGCTCCCCTATCTCTCCTTCTCTGACCTTCTGTCCATCTGCTCCCTTCTCCCAGACTGGCAGGATCTCAGAGAAGGAGATGCCGGATGAAATAGATGATAGTTTGTCACCCAGCCTAGTCAGGTGTTCCTTGGTCTCCACAACTGACTGGCTGGTGAGACTATTAGTCCCTATGTGTACTAGGACATCAATGTTTTCTCCTGCTTTGTGAACAATTTTAGCAATGTGGTCAGTGTCTCTCCATGCTGATGTACCTGGGAGACATCTGACCATCACCCTGGCTGGAGATGGTATCAACTCCTGAATCATGGAGTCTCCTATGATCAGAAGTTTTTTGGATTTCCTTTGTGCTTGTTTAGTTTTGGTTCCTGATTTGGGTGAGTATTGTTGTGTTAGCTCCTGTGCTGCAGTGTCCTGCTCTGCAGTGTCTTCTGCCTCTTTATTTGATTTCAGAGATAGAGGCAGATACCTGTTTGTAGTGTTTATATGGTTTTGGAGGTAATGTGTTGAGAGCAGAGAGTGATGGGGCACCTGATTTGCTCCTCCTAACCACCTAGCCAACCTCCTGGACCAACTACCCTCTGCGGTCAAGGTATTTCTGTTGGATGCTGGGGAAATGGTGGGTGGTTCTTATAATGTATTTCCTCTTCAATATGAAATTTGAGGCGTGCAATCTCTGCCCATGCTGCCCGGAGCTGAGACCTAAGATCTCCAAAGGCCCAGCATGTAGGACAGTGTCCTAAATCCTGTAAGACTGTCCTTCTGAAAATTGTTCCACAGTACCTGCAGTTAATGATATCCATTCCAAATAAGTTGCTGGGCTTGTAACCTAGTCAGAGTAATTAGAAGGAAAAAAAGGAAAAATGCAAGTAATGGTTTAATTGTGCTTTGTTTAACTTGTTATAACAAGTTAAATTACTAGTGCCCTGTAAATGAGATCACTTTGTGGAGGCCCCACTGATCCCCCCTTCCTGCTCTGCCACAGGAAATGTCACAACTGTGGTACCCTATAAAAGGAGTGTAGCGGGGTGGTTGGGGATGGGGTGGGTGGCTGGGCCCTTCCCTGCCTAAAAAGAAGAACCACGGACGAAAGAACAAGGAAGTAAGATCAGAAACAATCAGTCAACAACAAATGCAGTAACCCTGAAAGCTTATCCTAATGTTAGATAAAACTGTAAAACCTGTAAAGCACCACCTGTAATAATTTCAGAGAAGATATACCTGTAAGAAACACTTTGCTCCAGAGAAAATAAAGCAGTAACAGAAGATATACCTTGCAAAAGACAATTTGAATCAGAAGATTACAGCAATAATCTGTTAGCACACCTGTAGGCACACCTTGTAATAATGCAGAAGAAGGTATACCAGCAACAAATAATTTGAAGCAGAGAAAAATAAAGCAATGAAATGTTAGCAACAAACAGTAGCAATCCCTGTGAGTAAAAAATAAAAACACCACCACACAGTAAATCTGCTTAGCCAAACTAAGTCTTAATCCTTCTCCCTTGCTCTGGTAAGTTTCTCTACTCTGCCTTTCAAGCAGTCTTAGAAGGAAAGAGCTCAGGTGAAGCTAGGTGCCTTGGCCAGCAAACCACTGGACAAAATGTTGACTGTCCTATGACATGTGGGAAACAAGGTGCAAGTGTTCTGTCAGTAAATGTGTTTTCAGTTGCGGCCAGTGCCACTGGAAGAAATATCCTATGTCCTATGCTTATGGGAATTCAGCAATAAAGCATGACCAAGGGTTAGATTAACAGTCTGTTAATCACCCCCTAAGGGTGTAATGTGACACGAGGTGCAGCCGAGTGCCATATTACCTCAGTGGGTGATTAACTGACTGTTAATCTAACTCCTTGGAGTGCCTTATTGCTATTATAAAAATAATTATAAAAGAAAAGTGTTAAAAGTATGCTTTATAAATGTTTTCCTCATTTAGAGGGAGATTTTTAATAAAGTAGTTCTTCCACCAACAGTTTAAGAATGCTGGTTCAAAATAAGAATGCAGCATTCCAGTCATTCAGCAGTGCTAGAGGAAAGAATGCTGACAGGAAGAATCCATGTTCCATGGTGATCAGGCTGTACATGACAGTATAACATGGATTAATGTAAGGCTGTTTGAATCCTAACAACCAATCAGATTGCAGAATTTCTGTGACCCTTTTTATAATACAAGTGCAAGGTGTTCTATGTCCTACAGTGTGGGAATACAAAGAGAGTTTTCTGTTGGATACAGTTGATTTGTTGATCTGCAAGTTCCTAGTGCCACAATGTATAAACCTTGGGGGTCCATCCTTGCTTTAGAGAACATCTTTTTGGAATAAAGTCACACTCTAGAACCCCAACTATTGTCTAGACAGTTATGTTATTGCTTCCTGTGTAGAGTTACTGGGTACCCATCCAGACGTTAGGTCTAGCATAGCCCTAGCAAAAAGTTTTCTCCCCAGGACCTGGTTTTGTAAATACCTAATAGGTCATATTACTTTTGTACACCCCCACCTCTTGATCTCAAGAAGAATGAGCCTGGTTTACATTCCCAAAGCTAGGGATGGTACCAACTGTTCAAATGTTCCTGAAGTTTGTGCCCAGTTATGGGTGCCAGGGGTAGCTAACTGTGTAAAGTAGTGGGGGGGGGGTTACAAAAAATGGGGGCCCATCTGGTGATGTTTAATTTGGGAAGAGAACCAGAATTTTTGTTGAGGGCATGTCTAATATCTTTCCATCTGGTAGAGGGTGTAGCCCAAAATGGAAAGGAAGCTTTGGGCAAGGATTTGTGCCCAAGAAAAATGCCATCCAAATGTGCTGCTTGTGTGCCTTCCAGTGCAGTAAAGGAACAGAGTATTGCCTGTGTGTTTCAACTTGTTAATGGACAGTAAAGCATTGAAATGTATGTCATGGTCTCTGCATCAAAAAGTGCTTAAAGAACTTTTAAAATGCAATTTTTAAATGCCAAAAGTATTGTGGACTTTGAGGAACAGACTTAGATATGTGCCCTGAAAGTTTCATGTGCTCAGTGTACAAATTGGGGGAGTCGCTAAAGAAATTGTCCAGAAACTGTGGTAAAAATGGTCAAAATGGCACTCCCACCACTGAAATTGCAGGCAGCTGAGAAAAAAGGTTACAGTTTGCAGTTTAAATTTGCTCCTGCTTGATGATCGTCATGAAGGTAGAGCAAGAAAGGAGAGAGAGAGAGAGGCTCATTTGCATGGCATCATGTGATTGGTGCAGCTGCATCCAGTCCCACCCCCAACCAGCATCTGCGTGATGCAGAGTGTTCAAGAAGGAGAGAAGGAGAGTGGCATGCGAGCTGGTTAGACCAGAATCAACCATCGAGGAGCTAGTGAGCATTCTAAACTTTAGTAAACTGACAAGTACAGTGTAATTTCAGGCTCAACCCATTGTCCAACCGACTGGAGAGTGATCCAGGTATTCATGGCTCTGATGGGGAGGACCACTAGCCCATTTCACCCCAGAGGCCTTTGTAGAATTGGCTGCAGGCCAAAATTTTCCATTGGAGGGAACCAGCTACTGAATTCAGTGAGTAAACAAGTAAAATGTGCAAACAAACTGTGTGAATGTCATGCTAGCTAAACCTGTGTGCAAGCAGTGTGATTTATGTGCAAAGAAGGACTGCGAGTTGTAAAGATGGGTGCAACAAACAGAAAATTCTGAGTATAGACTGTGAGCTATTGAGGAACAGTAAATTTATAAGCAGTAGTAAATTTACAGTATAAGCAGCAGGACGGTGAATTGTATATGATGAATGCAGCAAACAGGCATTCCTGTGCAAAGAAAGACTGTGGAGCTTACAAGTGACTTTGAACATGTGTAAATTGAATTGTTTTTTTTCTGAACTATGCTGTTCGTAAAGTCAAGTTACAAGTTTAAAAATTCATAAGAATGTGCTGAAATTTACCAGCAGAAACAATTGTTTGCAGTTTAAAGTAGTTTCAGTAGTCAGAAAAGTCAGAAACAGTTTTGAGCAAGTTGAACAGATTTTGATGCATGAAGAAAAGTTACAGACACCATTACAGGGTGGGGTCAGCAATGTAAACACAGCAGTAGGGAACCATTTTGTAAGACAATATGTGACTAGTGAGCAATTCAGTGACGAAAAGTTTGTCTGCTTGCTTTCAGACATGGCTTCGGGAACTCCCTGCTATCCGGATCATGCCCGAGCTATGATCGCCAAGGAGGTAGCAGCACTAAGAGAGACTGAGAGAGCCTACTATGGTGAAAGGTTACCTCTGGACCTAGCATTCCTAGCTATCCAGTGAGACTATGCATTGTGTGCCTAAAGACTGGAAGGGATGCATTTCTGATACCCCATTGCTTGGACTGCCTTGTGAAGTTTGGAATGAGCAGGGATACAGCATCACAGAGGGCAGCAAGAATTTAATTGGCTCCCATGTGGACCCAGGCAGGAGATCCTGCCTGCAGCAGCATGCAGCACTAAGTTGAACCTATTGGGGAAAGTTTTTCAGAGTGTGTTACAAAAAGAGCAAGTAAAATTGATGTTGATCCACTGCAAGGGCAGGAACAGAAAGAGGCTTCCATACTTGTGTCCTGGATGGACAGTGCAACAGAGGGATCAGTGGACCCATGGAATCAGGGTCTAACTCCTAGCCTAGTGGGAGTTACAAGAGACATTGAATTGGGATGTGTCCACCTCCACACCCAGTGAGGAGTGGAATGTCTCAGGAATGAGGACATTTGCTCACTCTTGGGCACAGATCATGAGTGAGGAAGAGGAGGATGAAGAAAAGTATCTTCATGTTGAGGGCTACTGTGGGTCATCTCAAGCTCTTGCCTCAGAGGAGCGAGAGATAGTTGAAGAAGGCTCTAGCAACTTGTCCACAGAGATAGTAGGGGACAAGTTCTTTCATTCATTAAGTTTGAGACACTGGTTCGACCAGGACTGGCCACCCCCAAGCCAGGCCATGGGCCACAGACTAGTAAAGAGTACTAAGGAGGACAGACTGATTCATAGGAGGGCAGACACCACATATGGGAAGTCCTTTCCCACCTTTTCTCATCAAATCTGGGAGGAAATCGAACAGAACAGGCAGTCCTGGCTAATGGAAGAGGCAAGTAAGAATTTGCACCCAGGTGCAGCAGAATGTGTAAGGGAGAATATAATCAATGATCACCTTAGATTCTGGAGACTGGGCAGGACTCTGTTTATGGACACTGTATGAACTGTGGATGGGGCTGGGCAAGAGGCATTTACAACATCAACTTGGAACCTCAAGATGGGGTCATGGTCCTTGCCCCACACCCTGAGTGGTACTACCCTTAATGGTGCCACTCCCTCTGAATATGCCCAGCATGCCTTAAGAAAACGAGCAGAGGTAGGTCAAATGCTTGTCATCCAAAGCAGCAGTATCCATGGAGGAAGATGCAGTTCTTCTGGTATTCCAGAATTTCTTCAGGTGTATCCAAATTTTTCAGTCCAGCAGTTTTCCTGTTCCATCATCTCCAGCAGTTTTCCTGTTTCATCGTTGGGTTTTCCAGAGGTCATCAACCAAGCAGTTTTCCTATGTCATCATTTGTATTTCCAGAGGACATCATGCAGTATCCAAAGTTGCCATCCGGTCTGAAGGAAGTTGGTCCTCTGCTCGCAGAGCAAGAAACCATTTTTTCATTCTTCAAGGAGCTGGTAAGAAAACTTTTTTATTTACATTAACTGACTTTGCAACACATCCTACATTTGAAGACTATCCAAGGAACTTTAATTTTCATCAAAGACTCTCCACTGAATTGCAGTGCTATACAGGCCATGTCCTGTCCAAGAACTGTTCTTCAGCGGGTTTCAGTCTAGGAGAGACTCTTTCATGGGCAATGCCTACAAGCACCAGTGACATTTGACCTTTAGTTGGAACATTTTATGGGAAGTCCATCCCCAAATGTGTTGTATAAATGTTTTCTTTCCATTTTTGTTACTTTTGTACTTTTACAGAAAAAATATTTTGGGGGGTCTTTAGTGTTAGGTTTAGGTTAGGCACTGTGTGGAATGCAGAATGTATTTTGTGTTTTTCTTCTCTTTCAGGTGTTCCTGAAGAAGAAGAAGAAAAGAACAGAAGATGATGTTGGAACTCATCAGAGTTCCCCTTTTCTTAGTGTTTTTAGACTTGTTTATGGTTAACAAAGTGTTAACATGTTTTTTTCTTCACAGATGTGACTTTTTGGGAAATGTAATGCAATGTTTTCATTTGTTGTTCACAGGTACCCTGGGAAGTGTTGGGGAATAGATATTCCCAGTAGGTAGTCTAAAGCAGATAGATTTTCCCTAGAGGGCTAGGGGTATAGGCAGGCTGGTGGTCCTGAGCCAGATAAGGGTCACCAGTGCTGTCTATTAGGGCATGCTTCAAGCAGTTTTCTTGGAGCCACTGAGAATCCATAGATAGATCATAGGATAGCTGCTGAAGTTTCATCAGCTGG
Organism: Neoceratodus forsteri; assembly: GCA_016271365.2. Classification (NCBI taxonomy): domain Eukaryota; kingdom Metazoa; phylum Chordata; order Ceratodontiformes; family Ceratodontidae; genus Neoceratodus; species Neoceratodus forsteri. The sequence goes on from CM028137.1 coordinate 409,699,545, forward strand.
CCTCTGTTCCTTTAGTGTTACCTGCCTGTGCCTGGCAAATGGTAGGGGAGAAGTAGCGCTACCTCCATGTAGGTAACACCGAGGGTAGGATAGCCTAGTGCCAGATGGAGATATGACTCTGGACAGTCATTCATCTGGTTGTGGTGAGTGTAACAACCCAGTCCCATGGAGTTACTAGAATCTCCTCAGTTACAGTACTAGGCAGGGAGAGGCAGCTGGTGACTAACTAGTTAAATGGGGTTTTCACATGCTCACTCTTCCGTTTACTCGGCTTCAGCTGAGATGGAAGTGATGAGCTCATTTGGAACTCTCACAGCAGCACAAGCTTCTGCCAGCTGTGAGTAGGGAATTTTTAGAATCTTGAGACAAGAGTCATTTTGAGTCAGCAGCTTGACTTTGGAGGAGTGAAAACTGCTCAGCAGAGGGCCCTGAGTTGAGGGCCCTGCATTCTTACCCTAGTCCTGGAATTCTCCAATTTGCCAATGAAGTGATGGAAACTGTTGTCTACAGGAGGATCTCCTGATTTTCATCCCTAGAGGGGTGAAAAGGACTGCTCGTGGATGGATCCAAGGGGCAATCCCGTTTTTGATCCAGGATGTTTTGAAGCTGCCTGAAATGTCTAACAGTGAGTAGGATCTGACTTTTGTTGCAGAAAGCAAGTACCTTTGCTGTTGTGTTCTCTGGCTAAAAGGGAAATGCACAACTTTTCTGTGAAATTCAGAAGTGTGAGACTGTTCTCATTTAAAGTTGGCTGAAGTGTGTGATGTCCAGAGGTATTACTATATCACATTGTCCAGGACTAGTTTTTCCACTACCAGTATAGTGATTCAAATACTGGATGTCAAAGTTTCATTCAATAAGCATTTTCCAAAGTGTATTTCAAATGTTTAAGGTGTAACTCTGAAAGAATGTCTGAGTAGGGATTTGGGAGCAAAGGGTGGGCAGACCCCCATATGGAGTAACCAGTTCAGGACTAACAGATTCAGTAAGGGTGCCTGGTTACTTTAGACATAGGGCCAATGTCTGAAGGGGATTTTACCCCCTGAAGTGGGTTGTGCTAGTTCTTAGCAAAATGAGTTTTCAGTTGTAGCCAGTGCCACTAGAAGAAATGTTCAATGCCCTATGACATGTGGGAAACAAGGTGCAAGTGTTCTGTCAGTAAATGTGTTTTCTGTTGTGGCCAGTGCCACTGGAAGAAATGTTCTATGTTGTATACTACATGGGAATACAAGTGCAAGATGTTCTATGTCCTACAGTGTGGGAATACAAAGAGTTTTCTGTCAAATACAGTTGATTTGTCGATCTGCAAGTTCCTAGTGCCACAATGTATAAACCTTGGAGGTCCACCCTTGCTTTAGAGAACATCTTTTAGAATAAAGTCACACTCTAGAACCCCAACTATTGTCTAGACAGTTATGTTATTGCTTCCTGTATGGAGTTACTGGGTACCCCTCCAGAAGTTAGGTCTAGTATAGCCCTAGCGAAAAGTTCTCTCCCTGGGACTTGGTTTTGTAGACACTAATAGGTCATATTGCTTTTGTACACCCCCAACCCCTTGATCTCTAGAAGAATGAGCCTGGTTTACATTCCCAAAGCTAGGGATGGTGCCAATTGTCCAAATGTTTCTGAAGTTTGTGCCCAGTTATGGACACCAGTGGTAGCTAACTGTGTAAAGTAGTGAGGGGGGTACATTTGCATTGAATGTTTCTTGGGTGCCTCTCCCCCCCCCACCCCAGCAGTGAGAGATACTTCTACGAGCATCTGAGAAGGCAGTTGCCTGAACATTTGTTTTTATTGATTGTGGCAAACCTTAACTTTTTAGAAACTCTGTTTGCTCACTACATGAACCAGGTGAGTGGAGCTCAGGATATTCAACATTCAATAAAATAATTTATACAAAGTAGGTGAGAATGAAACCTTACAGGTAAATAGTTTATTTATATGGCCTGAATACCTAAAATGACAATATCATCATTCTAGATGAGTCATCACCATTTATCATCACTTGAGATTGGTCACAAAGGAGTTCTTAAACAATAGGAGAGCAACAAAGTTTGATAGTTGGACAGTTTTAAGTTAACAGGGTATCGTAGTCCATGACTGGGTGACATCTGGAATAACACAGGCATCTTTAGTGTTTACTTATTTATTTATTAAAGAATAAGGATTACAAACCTTTGAGCTAAGAGCTCATTTATAGAGGGTCTTCATCAGTCAAAGGAGGGGAACAATTATATGAGCTGGGAATAGCAAATGCAGCTAACAGGCATTGTCATAAACATATTAGTAACACATTAACAAACTGATATAATACAAGAAATCAAGTATTAAAGACAGATACAAATTGTAAAGTACAGTCTTAATACAGAGTACATAAGGAACAAAATACCAGCAGTATAAATAAGGTGCTAGCAGTTCAGTTGTGTACTCATAAATCACAGCTAATAAGCCTTGTCATAGGCAAGAGGATACCAAGGTAGAAACATCTCAGTGAATGTGTTGTGGGCAATAGGTAAGAGAGACTGGAGGCCAATTCAGCAGAGTATGTATGTATGGATATAGTCTAGTAGGATACACAGGTAATGCCCTGGGGGTTAGGTAGAGCAGTAGCAGTGTGTGCCTGTAGGTGGGGCGATGGAATTCTGAAGTTCGGATTTGAGGTGACTAATGCTGGTGAGGCTTGTGATGGCTTGAGGAGCTTATTTAGCCAGGTGGGTGTCCTGGCTGCAAAGACACAACTCCCTAGGGCAGTTCTTCTGAATGGCACTGCAAGCATGTATTTTGTAACACTTCCCGTAACATGTTTATTAGGGGCAGGACAGAATAAAGCCTGTAAAGAAGGTGGTGCAAGTCCAAGCAGGGCTTTCATCCACAGGAGGCAGGAGTGGAGTCAGATCTGGTCCTTGAGAGGAAACAATTTTATTCTAATGTACAGATCACAAGTGAGTGTAAGGTGATCAGCATCTAAGACAAGTCTGCAGGCTTTGTTTAGGGTGGTGTGAACTCTGTGTAGGCTGGTGTCAGAAGCTGCACAATAGACCACAATTCCATAGTCTAGGATTGGTAGGATTGTACCTCTGATGGCCTGATACCTGGCCTCTGGAGTGAGGCAGGATTGAAGCCTGTAGAGGGCCCCCTAACTTCCTGTTAGCAGCGGTAGTAATAGTACGAATATGCTCATTGAAGGCAATGGACTCATCGATAGTGATCCCCAGGTACCTGAAGGAGGACACTTGCTCGAGGGCAGAGTGAGAGCTGTCATTTAAGAAGAGGGATGCAACAGTTCTTCTCTTTTGACACCCAGCAAAGAGCATTGTCTTTGTTTTTTTGCTGTTGAGCACCAATAGGCTGTCCTTAAACTAGTCCTGCAGCATGTCAAAGTTGTGTTGCAGGTGCCTGGTGAGAGTCTCTTGGCACGAATCCCACAGAAAGACAACTGTGTCATCTGCATACAGCAGGATCCTAGCCAAAGGGCATGCCTCTGTGAGATTGTTCACAAAGAGGCTGAACAAGAACGGGCCCAGTATAGAGCCCTGGGGGACTCCTACAGTGACTTCACAAGCCTGGGAGACCACGCCATTAATTTTACCCTTTGGGAGCATCCAGTTAGGTAGCTAGCAAACTACTCGACTGTACCTGAGGAGAGCCCCAGGCAACCTAACCTATGTAACAGCAGCTGATGAACCACAAGGTTGAAAGCCTTGGTAAGGTCTCTATAGATAGCTCCAACCAGCTGGCCTTGGTCAAGTGCTTCATGCACGTAGCCTGTGAAATCAACTAAGGCAGTATTTGTGCTATGCATCTTGTGGAAGCCATGTTGCTGTGGGCAGAGGAGGTTGCATTTGTGCAGATGGTCTGTGAGTTGGTCAGCTACAGTATACTTCTCTCTAGTGCTTTGGAGACTGGGGAAAGTATGGAGATAGGTCTGTAATTAGACGCAGTTGCCTTATCACCTGCTTTTAGCACTTGGGTTACAAGAGCGGATTTCCACGTAGAAGGAAAAGTGGACAAGTGGAGAGACAGATTAAACAGCTTTGTTATGGGAATGACGACTTCAGGTAGAGCAATGGCTACCAGTTTCATATCAACACCATCGCTGCCCATCCTGGTTTTGCCCAGCACTCTAGTTAGGTATTTTTTTGTTTCCTGAGCATTTACATGTTTGAAGTAGAAGTTAGGGCTTGTACTGGTGTCAGGTCTGGAATTAGGAAAGGTGGTAGCTGGTACTCCAGTGGGGTACATAGCCAGTCTGGGGGAGAGGACTGAGCTGTAATCTGAAAATGCTGTGTTAAAGATATTGGCCATGGTATTGTCATGTAGTATTACCTCACCATTATGCTGAAACAAGGTGCGGGGGAACCTGTCACCTGACCCTAGGAGGTTCTTTATTGAAGTCCAGAACTTCTTCTCATCACCCCAGCATTGAGTCTGCTGGTTTTTGTGGCATTTGGCCTTGGCCTGCCAGATTTCCCACATACACCTGTTAGGGGCCACTTTGTATCTTTGTATATCTGCAGTTGCCCCTGTATCCCTGGCATGATGCCAGAGTGTGTCTCGCTGCCACATCGTACTGAGCACCTGAGAGGTGACCCAATCCATATTACCTCCCTTTATCATTTTCTTGCAATAAGGAAGGAACTTGACTGCAGCTGTGTTGAAGTGGGAGATGAATAGCTGGAGTGTTGTTATCAACAGAGGGGCATTTATCAATGAAGCTCCAGTCTATACCTGTGAAGTGGTTTTGAAGTGAGTCATGGCACTTTTTTTATAACCCTATTCCTCACCAATTTTGGGGTGGGGGGGTGCTGGCCTGTTTGGCCAACCACTCACATTGGACCGGCGAATGATCACTCATGTTGTCAAGGAGAACCTTGACACTAGACAGTCTTTCTGGGTGTACTTTTAGGACTCAGTTGGTCAGGGTGCTTGTACTTGTGCGGTAGTTAGTGCTAGTGCTGCTTGAGACCATCTGCATTAGGTAAAGTCCAGAGACCAGACGCCTATGCATGGCACTGGAGCTGGCAAGCCAGTTGGAGTTAAAATACCCCAGGATGATAATCTCCTTTTTCTTGTTAATTTAGGAGTATAATTAGCAAATGCTTCAAGTCCTGTTTTCTGGTGTCTGGGAGGAATGTAGGTTACTATATCATTTAGACACTTACGCCCTTTTCCAAGTATGATTTTTACTGTTAAGCATTCGCAGTCCTTGCTGGCCAGAGCCAGTGGGACTTTGTGGTATTGCAGATGGCTGTGAGTGTAGATTATGTAGCCGCCCCCACCTTTACCAGTGCAGTCCAGCCTGTGCATGTTGTAGCCAGGAAGGGAGACTACAGAGTCTGCATTATGTGGGGAGAGCCAGGTCTCTGTTAGAGCAATGACATCTGGCTGGGTGTGTTCCACCCAAGTTTCAAGCTGAATTAGCTTAGCTAAGAGACTACAGATGTTCAAGGCCACAATCTTTAATTGCCCCTTAGTAGCTGTGGACTGTGGGTTAGTAGGCAGTGGTCCAGGGTTAGGGTGGATGTTACCCGAGATTAGCAATAGGATTAGGATAAGTTTTCTGCATAACTTTGGTTAGATGAGCTTTGCTTGTGGCCTTAGTGGATTCCGTGAGGTGTATTTGGCAGATGGGCCTACCGCTAGGTGAAAACCGAGAAATAGACTTAAGGCCGAAATAGGGCTCATTCTTAGAGTGGAGGCCCATATGTGCGGTAGCACTGGGTGTGTAGGAGAAGGTGGAGTACTGAGGGTCTCCCATTGAGCTGGTTTGCTGCACCAGAAGAGGTATTCTTGGTGGCTGTTGGTGTTGGTCATTGCTGTGGCAGATTATCTGGGATATAAGGCAAGCACCAGGGTTAGGATCAACTGTAATGGGATACCTCCTAGTGTAATGTGCCTGCTAATTTTGGCATCCATTTTGAATAGAATAGTATGCTAGGTGGGAGAAATACTATGTTACATGCAGGGGCCAGCTCAACCACCACTTATACTCTGGATTTGACAACCTGGTGTTAGGTCTGACCTCAAAAGGTGCAAGGTAGCCTGCTGACAGTAAGACATGAAGATTTAGGACTGTCACTTTAAGGCGTGTCTGCTAATGAAAGTGTACTCCTCTAGGCTGTCCCCGAGGGGGGGAGGAAGTATATTTAATAAAGGCCGGGGGTGTGTGGGCCAAAAATTCACCTCAGAATATCACTTAATCAGAAATGCACTGTAAGCACTTAGTGTTGTGTGTCTTTTACTGACAGCAAGTGGAAAGTCTAATGTGGCTGCCACCCATTCTGCTCTTCTGGAGGTTTACCAAAGTTATTCTGCTTTACAAAGAGGGAGACCCCCTCCTCTCCTGGCAACTGCCGTCCTTGCTCCCTCTTCCATTCCCTTTCAAAGCGACAAGAGAAATTTGTCAAATGTAGACTTTCTGACTATCTCTTATCCTTCAGTTTCCTCACCCTTCTAGTCTGGTTTCCAGATGCACCATTCCACCATTATCTCCCTGCTGCATGTCACTGATGCCATCTTCTCCAGGATGGATCGGGGTACATCATGGATGCCATATTCATTGATCTGGCCAAAGCCTTTGATTCAATGTCCCATCCATTCCTCCTGGACAAATTGTGCTCGGCTGGCTTCTCAGCTCCTGCTATTGATTGGCCCCATTCCAACTACATGGGCTACCAACAGTCGGTACAGGTAGGAGGCGTCCTGTCACCTCTACTACCGATCCAGGCTGGGGCCCCTTAGGGCTGCATCCTAGGCCCCATATCCCTCTCCATTTTCCTGAATGACCTCCCTGCACCTGTGTCAACTCATATATTCACATGTATGCAGATGACACAGTCATCTTCGCCTCCAGTTCCTCTGCTTCAGCTGTGGAAGACCTGCTCCAGCAGGACTTCCACAATGTCCTGCACTAGTTCAAATCCAACCAACTCTGGGTCAACATCACACACACACACACACACACACACACACACACACACACACACACACACACAGTGTCTATGACCTTTGGTATCAATCAGAAACTGGACACACTCCCAACTCTCCTGGTTTTCTCCACATTGGATGGCTCCCCCTTGAAGTGGTGCAGTCCTTCAAGTACCTTGGTGTGTGACTTGACAGTAAGCTTGACTTCTCAGCCAACATTGATGCCATCCATCCAAAGCTCCTCCCCAAGCTTGGTGCTGTGTACTGCAACAAAACTTCCTCTCTACGCAAGTACGCAGGAAGCTTGTTACCAAAACGGTGCTCCCTGTTTTTGACTACATTGATGTGGTTTATGGCACTGCCCCCTTCACTTCCCTTGCCAGACTGGACACCCTCTGTTAAGCCTTCTGCCAGTTTGCTACCAAGACCCCCCAATACTCACCACTGCTCCCTCTACTTCTCCCTATCCTTCCTCCCCATCCCTCATGTCACCCCCTGTGTCATAGTGCATCCTTCATATCCAAATACTAGTTTGGGTCCCTTCCCACTTACCTCTCCTCTCCCTCCTCCTCCTCCAGTCCCCCCTGCCTCATGCTCCCTCTGCTCCAGGGATCATCCAGCTTTCACCATTCTTCACTCCTGCATCTCTGCTGGGCAATCTGCCTTCCATTATCCACTTCCCACACAGTGGAACCTGCTCCCCTCCTCCGTCTGCCTTTCCACCTCCCCTGGCTCCCTCAGGTACCAATTGAAACTCTTCTCACCACCAGTTCTTGTTGCCCATCTGCTAACACCTCCCCTACCTGAAGCCCCTACCATCACTGTGTATTGGGCCTCTGTCTGGGTCTCCCCTAACCTGCTTATGGGTTTAATTTATTCAGTACTGTACCTCAGCACTTCCTCCCCGGGTAGGCATGCACCTGCCTATCTGGTCTCTCGTCTGATACAGTATTGTTTTTTTTGAATGTTGTGCCTTGCTGCTGTTTTATTTGAACTTGTATAGATGTTCCATATTGTACTGTGACCAGACATTATTTTTGTACAAAAAAATTGTTGTTTTGTATTGTACTGCTGTTTCTCCTGTTCCCTTCCCCCTGGATCGCACCTGGAAATGAGCCTTGACTCAGTGTGCCTCTCCCAGTTACCAATTTTCAAATACATAAATAAATAAATACATAAACAACAAAAGAAATGACAAATGGGAGGAGTCTGCGCCAGCATAGCCTTGTAAAGCACTACCAGTTATTGGACAAAGACCCACTCACCACACATTTCAGTATTTATTGAAATATTTGGGTGGATAGGGGTGGTGAGATCAAGGAGGCACCCTGGGGTGAAATGGGTCCAGGAAAGAGGTCATCCATGCCTGGTTCCCATACCCAAGGGCTCCACTGATAGTGGGCAAGTTGCCTGTTCTTCCATGGCCTCTCGTCCAACTCGGGTGATGTTGTGCAATGCCAGGTCTATAAAAAACAAGACAGCAATTATTGCTGATCTTGTTGAGTCATCTGACCTGACCTGCATCACCGAGACCTGGTTGGACGACAATGCCGGTCCGGTATTGGAGTCAGCAGTTCCAGCCGGGTACTCGGTGATCCACTGCCTGAGATTGGATCGAAGGGGCTGGCGTGTAGCCATCTGTTTTAAGATGAAACTGGATCTTGTGGAGGTTCCAGTGGGGATCACCAGATTCTTTGAGTGTATCCTGGGGGCAGGTGTGGGCAGCAGGATTCTTCTCATCTACCATCCACCTGGAGACAAGAAAGTTTTCCTGCAGGAAGTTGCAGACTTCATGGTCGACATGGTATTGGAATCCTCCAGGTGGTTGGTCCTGGGGGATTTCAGTGCTTGGGTCAACGATGAACTCTCGCTTTTTAGTCAAAACTTCCTCCAACTGATGACCTTGTTGGACTTTGCACAGGTAGTTACCGCTGCAACCCATTTTCAGGGCCAATCCTTGGACCTGGTGTTCCTCCTAGGGATGGAGGCTGCTGACTTGGTGGTGGAACCAGTTGGATGGTCCGACCATCACTCTATCAGATTCTGTTTTGCGGCTCCCCCTATGAGATCAGCCCCTTTGGAGATGGTCCGGTACCGCCCTTTGAGGGGTGTTACCCCAGAGGGTCTGTCGGCGGTGCTGGACCTATCGAGTTGACCATTGGAATGGTTGGATCCAGGGGATCTAGTAGTGTGCTATAACAGTGTGGTGATGGAGACCCTGGATTCCATAGCTCATGTCTGAGTTCACCCCCTCCATCTCCATCCTCAGTCCCCTTGGTTTGATGGGACTTTGAGGGAGTTGAGGAGAGTGGGGCGAAGGTTGGAACGGTGTTGGCGGAAATCCAGCCTTGAGGAGGACAGACTTAGGTTGATCGCCCATTATTCGGACTATCAATCAGAAATCTATTGTAAGAAGGCAGAGTTCCTGTTCAGGGAGATTACTGCAGCAAGAAATTGACCTGCTCAGCTCATTTGGACCGTGGACAGACTGTGCAATCCAGCCTGTCTATGGGGCCAGAGAGCCTTTTCACAAGTTAAGTGTGAGAAGTTTGCTCGATTATTTGCAGATAAGGTGTTGTCCATCAGGTCGGAGATCTGTTCAACTCATTCAAATGAGTACAGCGGAGGTCAAGGGCACAGACACTCGGTCTGTCTGGACAGATTTTGACCGGCCAGCAATCATGGATATCATGAAGATTGTTCTGGGCTTGGGACTGACTTACTGTAGTTTGGATCCTGGTCCAACACACCTTCTTGTGGGGTGTATAGATGTCATCGGACTGATCCTTGTGGAGATAGTCTGGTGTTCACTGGATCGAAGGGTGTTCCCTGATCCATTGAAGGAGGCGATGGTGACTCCAATGTTAAAGAAACCATCCAGCGACCCAGACTGTCTTGCGAACTACAGACCAGTCTCTAACCTACCCTCTTTGGGCAAGGTTATTGAGAAGGTAGTCGCGTTGCAGCTTGAGAGCTTTCTTACCACCAATGAAGTCTATGATCCTCTCCAGTCTGGTTTCAGGAAGAGGCATAGTACCGAGACAGCACTAGTTCAGGTGGTGAATGATCTCCTAATAGCAAGGGATCGGAGGAGTCATTCGATCTTGGTCCTCCTTGATCTCTCTGCAGCATTTGACACTATGGATCATTGGGTGTTGTTGGAATGCCTGCGGCTAATCTGTGGACTGTTGGGGACAGTCCTCAGATGTTTCCATTCTTTTCTCATGGGCAGGTCTCAGAGGGTGGTGTCCAGAATTTCTTCCTCGGCCCCCTTTGCCCTGCCTTGTGGGGTTCCACAGGGTTCTGTACTGTTCCCCATGTTACTCACGGTGTATATGCTGCAGTTGGGAGACATTATAAGGTGGCATGGGCTGAGTTTTCACTGCTATGTAGATGATATTCAGCTCTACATGTCCTTTGAACCCGAACAGAGTAGTGATTTCTCTGTATTTAACAACTGCCTCACTGAGATTCAAGATTGGATGAGTGCTAACTGGTTGAAACTAAATCTGGATAAGACTGAGGTGCTGGTGGTGGACTCAGGTCACTGGGTAGAGAAATTGACTCCTGGTCAACCATCCAGCTTGGTGCTGGGAGGTGACCAGTTGAGACCTTCTGAATGGGTGCGGAATCTGGGGGCTGTGCCTGACAACAAACTGATGCTTAAAGCACAGGTGTCAGCAGTTGTCAAGTCCTAATTTTTCCATCTGAGGAACATCACCCGGATAAAGCACCTTGTTCCGACCGATGACCTTCCTGTATTAGTTCACGCCTTTGTGTCCTCTCGTCTTGACTACTGCAGTGCTCTATACCTAGGGTTACCTGGAGTGGATCTCTGTTGCCTACAGCTAGTGCAAAATGCAGCGGCAAGGCTGTTGACTGGGCAGTCAAGATCATGCCATATCACGCCTGTGCTGTGCGAATTGTACTGGCTGCCGGTGTGGTGGAGGATCACCTTCAAGGTCATGTTGCTGACCTATAAGACCTACATGGACAGGGACCGGGTTACCTGCAAGACCTCCTTCAGCCTTACCGCCCCCCTGTCCTCTCCGCTCCACCAGTGAGGGATTTCTAGAGGTTCCCAGGGTTCGTCTGTAGACATCAGGTGCTAGAGCATTTGCTTTTGTAGCCCCGACCCTGTGGAATTCTCTACCTCATTGGATTAGAGAGTGCCCATCCACCGAGACTTTTAAATCCTCTTGAAAACATATTTATTTTGCTTAGCATTTGGGGAGGATATCTAGTCTTATATCTGCTGCCTTTTATTTTGTGTATTTTAACTGCTTATTTGTTGTTTTAATATTGTATAAGTGCTTTGATTTTAGAAAAGCGCTTTATAAATAAAATATGATTTGATTTGATTTAATACTCCATGGATATCAGTACTGTATAAAAATGCCAACATTTTGAGGACAAGCCTCTTCCTTGGGCTCCCCAGAGTCTTGCCTGGAGCATGCCAAGAGATTAGAGTACTTCTTGTTGGAGACAAAGTGAAGGTCATAGTAAAGAGAAATAAGGCAGTGAATGTTTGACTTAGAATTATGTAACATAAACACATTGGATGTTCTATTGATAGCTGCCTAGGGACTGCAAGAATCCCTTTTGTCTTCAATTTATTAACCCATGATAGCCCAACTGAGCTGCAATGTCATATTTGCCATGAGGTTCTATTTCTACCCTGTTTCACCACTGGGGCAAGTAATGCACAGGAAGGTCACCTGACATGTTCAAGGAAACAGAGGCAACCAGTGACTAAAATGAAAATGGGATTCCAGGGTAGCTCTGGAATTGTTTTAATGGAGTGACAGTTTTGCCAGGGTGAGGGAAGGAGAATTTTCCTGAGAAAGATATGTTTCCTTTTGAAACTCAGATTACTTTAAAAACAGCTACTATGCTCTTTGGAATGGAAGATATGGGTGTATAGGGATGAGAACCACACCCCAGGTGGGTCAGGGTATTTCTTGTCCTGGCTAGGAAATGTATACAAAATACATGGGCCTCCTGTGTAGTCCCTATAGTCACATGGTGAAAGACTCTAGCCCTGCAGGCCCTCGTATTTGAAAGGCTGACATACAGGTATGTGCTTAAGGGGAGGGAAGAACTGTTTCTGAGGAGCTGGGATAAGTAAAGGATATGCAGGGGGCAACTGTGTGATAAAGCATTTATCTTGGTTAGTTGCCATTGACCTTAAGTAACCTCATGAGTGGCAAAGCCACGTGTGGTGGTTACGAGAGGGCAATGGCAACTAACCAAGATAAATGCTTTATCACACAGTCACCCCCCTCCACACACATACATATTTCATTTATGCAATAGATGAAGACCATGTTTGGTAGTTTAGTTTTCTTATTTTACGTGCCATTTTTTCTTTTTTGTGCATTTTGGGGATTAGTTTTTAACAAGAAGCTGCTCCACTTCTTGTAAGCAGTGTCATTGCCATGACGATTATCATGGAGGCAGCATGTTGATGTTGTGGTAATGCTGTAATGTGTGCAGTCATTGGTGGTTTCAGTGGCTGACTGGAAACATTTTGGCCAACATGGTGGCCGAGTTTAGCGAGGAAATCAGGGACCAGCCTCTATCAGAGGGACCAAGTGCTTCTGCCACAATTCTGTTTTTTTTTTTTTTTGAATTTGGCAGTATTTCTACTGATGGATAAGGCAGTGCAGTGGTGGATACCGCTAGTGGAGTGAGTGGTGCTATTGGAACTGTGGGCTGAGCTTCTCAATCAGAGAGAGAGAGAGCGAGAGAAAACAGCTGAAGAAGGAAGGAGCAAGCAGGTGAGTGAGGGAAGGGTGCGGGCGGGGGACTGGAGGAGAAGTGGAGGCAAGTGCTACTGGAATTGTTTTTATTTTTTTTTTCCAAGTATTGATCTTAAACAAATGCCTTATTTGTTTGGTTCATATGTAGCATTGTTTGTTTTCCAGGGATCTGAGATGCCGGGGGGAGTTGTGTCTGTCTGGATGTCAAAACTGAAAGTGTGAGAATATAATGCTGGCCAAGCATGGGGGAGCAGACATAGGAACTGTGTGGGTAAACGAGTAACTGTGCGGACAAATAAATTTATTCACACAGTTACTCAGATAAAAGGATTTATCATACTCCATTTATGTCCACCCCTATTTCATAAATGTGTAATATCCCTGCCCCCAGTGGAGGTTCCCACATTGCAAGAAGGTCTGATATAGTACTTCAGTCATTGGAGGTTGCATTCAGGTTTCTATAATATACATCTGACAGACCACACTGTAATACCTGTAATACAGTTAAGAATTAAATTGATAACTGTGTAATTTCTGTACTATTTTTATTTTTTACTTCATGTATATCAATTATGCACTGTTTCCTTGATATCCAGTGTATTAATGTCTTTTTTCTTTTTATCTTGTACTGTACTCATAAGTAGTGTCATATTGTGTGTGTGACCCAAGTTATCCTGTACCTATATACTGTACAATTTTTGTCACTGAAAATCCATAAAAACATTATACAAAAACATTTACTGTTTTCAGGTCTATGGGGTTAACGGGTGCCACTTTTCTGTGTAGCTGTATCTGGTACAATAGCATACATGTGATATCTCCCTCTTTGCGCAGGAGACTCCTGTTTTTTTGACTGAACTCCCTCTCTCCCTCCCAGAAACAAAATCTCCTGCTTAAGCAAAATTATGTCCAAAATATCCATTCATTTTGTTTTTGGTAGATAAAGACACATAAAAAGTAAATTAGTGATGAACAGTGTAAGTAATAACATTGTACAACTAGTTGTTGATTCATTTTAGTGCTTATTCTTGACAAAATGAAATATATTAAATGCTTTTATTCTTATTTTTTGATGCCATATAAGGACAAACTCATGACGTTACGGTATCTCCCTACTAGTAGGCCAGTCTCCCTACTAATTTGACCCAAATCTCCCTCTTAAGCAAGTTGGACATATCACATGTATGCAATAGTGGCACGAAAGCTGCCTTCCCAGCTCAGTGTTCAAACCACTAGAACCCACTGACTTCAATAGATGAATATCAGGAGAGGCTGTGAAATATGTCTGCAGTTACATTTGTGAAACAGACCAAGAACTCGATGAATTAAAATAAAAGATGGATGTTTGTGGGAAGGTATCTGAAAATCTGATTTTCTAGTTGATCTTCAACCTTCTTCTGCAGTTATCCACATCTTTTAGGATAGACAAGTATACTGGATACCATGGTAGTCAAAACATAAACTAAGGATTTATACAGAGATTTAAAAACATGATTGATATTTTTTCCCCAAGGGAAATATAGTCATTTTTCAAATATAGCAGTTTGTTATGTTAATACCATATTAGGTAACTTACATTGCAAACTGGCAATGAAACATCAAATAGCTTCCCATCATGAATGCTTGGACAGTACACTTTAAAGCTACTGCCAGAATTCTGCATGAAAATAAAACCTAGGAAAATATTAACGTTAGCCAAAACAAGTTAGCCAAAACATCACATGATAAAGCAGGGCTGGATTAGCATCTAATTTCCCCAAGATAAAATTAACATATGTTGTCGATTAAAACTAACTTTTTGTTCCATTGAAAATAATGAAAAACTGAAGGCTAGGTATTAAAAGTCATTCCTATGGTCACATTTAATAACTGATCTTGCTGTGGATGGTATCCTAGGCAGATATCTGTCTCAATCAGTATTGTGTGAGGCTTGGCCTGTTGGCACAATGGTAGCACTCCTCCTTGTGATGCCAGTGACCTAGGTTAGGGAATGATCCCGAGTCGCTGAGGGTTGGCCAGAGGAGGAGGAGGAAGGAGGAGGAGGAGGAGGAGGATCTTCCTAGAAGATGCAGTCCCGCTCAGAGGGGGTTGGGCTAAAGACTCCACTGAAGCACTGCCTCCTGGGTGACCACAGGTGACTATATTTCTGGGAAGGGAGGGAGGGACACCTACTGGCTCCAATATGTGAAAGTCATGTCTCTGTGTGTGTGCACATGCTGAGCCCTTGGATCCTGCGGGCTGGGGAAAAAGGAATCCCCAACTAGTGTATGGGATGCAGCCACCTGTACTCTTGGGCCCCTAATACACCAACTGCCAACTGCTTCCTGGAACTGTGCAGTTCAGGAGAGGGGAATCAAGCCACCCCCCCCCACCCTCACTCCAAAGTGGAAAGTCTGAGGTAAGAGGGAGGCAGGTAAGTACCAGAGAAGGTGCAGGTGGGGACTGAGAGGTTACCTAGTGAGTGGATTGGACCATAGTAGTGAAATGAGCATAGGCTCAGAATAGCTGATGCTTCCTTATCTTTCTTCTTGTATACTGTTTCTTTCTCTTACTTTCTTTTCATTTTATTTTTAACATTAAGTACCATATACATTAATCACATCCTATAGATATATGGGAAAGATCTGGCTGACAGAACAGGATGTTTAGTAGAAAAAGGACAAATAAGTATGTTCCATATTTAGTTTCTGCTATATTAAAGTGGACAGAGAATGATTTCTAATTAGCATCTGTTTACAATGTTCCTTTTTCAGAGGTGATAGTCATACCCCTAAATGATCCAGATATAAATATACCTGAATAAAATGCGATGTATAAACTGTATTTTGCATTATCATTTTCTTTTGGGCAGCATTCTGTTGCAGTTCTCTTCATGGAACCAATGATTTGAAGTTATAAGTCTATCATGATTTGTGTACAGAACTCTGAGTAGCTTATGCTTAGAGTTCCATACACACAAACTGTGACACAGTAAAAACTCTAAAATACTGGTCCCTTGACAAGAACTGTAACAGAAACCTGCCCATAAAAAGAAAACAACTGAAAACATGATTGTTCACATCAGTGTTTATTTAGGTACAGTTAAATAGGGATCATTTGGAGGCATGAATTTCATTTCTGTAAATACATGTAGGAACAATATTAATAATAGTAATAATAATACTCTTTATTTATAATGTGCTTTTCAAAAAATCAAAGTGCAGTACAAGTTATGGAATCACAGTGTAATAAAACATTAATATAAAATACAATAAATAATTAATACATTACAACAAACTTCATAAAACAATAGTAAAATCAAACCCAAATCAGTCAGTCGCTTCCCCATAGGCCTTAATCCATAAAAAGTTTTAGAGCTTGTTTGAACCCCTACTGTCGTGCACTCTAATCCGACCGGTAGAGAATTCCAGAGGGTCTGAGCCACAAAACGTAAAGGCCCAGGCACCAGAAGATTTCAATGACCCTTGAATTCCAGCAACCCCTCACGGCCAAGCCGAGCGGTCACTTGGGAGATAGGAGCCAGGAGCTCTTTCAGGTAGTCAGGACCCAATCTGTGCAGGGCTTTGTAGGTCAACAGACCCACTTCAAGGTGATCCACCACTGAACCGGCAGCTAGTGCAGTCTCCGCAGCACCGGGGTAACATGGGAAAAACGAGAAGTCCTAGTTAACAACCGGGCTGCAGAATTCTGCACCAGCTGCAAGCGGTGGATATCAACCCCAGAAAGCCCAAAGTAAAGGGAAACATAGAAACAGAGAATTTGACGGCAGATAAGGACCGCTTGGCCCACCTAGTCTGCCCATTTTCCTACCTAACAGATAAGCTGCAGATCCTAGTTAACCAACAGCTTAATTCCTCCTACCCCCCACTAGGACTGCTGTATGCCTGTCCCATGCATTCTTGAAGTCCCCCACTGTTCTTGACCCCACAACCTCTTCAGGGAGGCTGTTCCATGCATCCACAACCCTCTCAGTGAAAAAATACTTCCTCACATTAGTTGCAGTAGTCGGACAGTGAGGTCACAAAGGCGTGGATCAACATCAGTAGGTCCCTGGACGGAACAAGGTGTTTAATCCTAGCGATGTTCCTAAGATGGTAAAAGGAAACTTTAACTGACGATAACAGTTGATCCACGTAGTGTCAGCCGGTCGTCAAGAATCACCCCTAGGTTCCGCACCCGTTCAGAGGTAGGAGCTCCACACCCCCCAGGAATAAATGGACCAAAATGGACCATTTTTTCTGGTCTCTTGCCATCAGGAGATCACTGAGCACCCGAACCAGTGCAGTCTTGGTGCTGTGCCTCTTCTGAAAACCCAATTGAAGGGGATCATAGATGTTATGGATGGTCAAATGGTTGTCTAACTGGGTAGCCACTACTTTCTCAATTACCTTCCCAACAAAGGGAAGGTTTGAGATAGGCCAGTAGTTACCGAGGCAGTCAGGGTCCAAAGAAGCCTTCTTCAACACTGGTGTCACCACTGCTTCCTTCAGGGAGCAAGGATACTCACCAGAGTCTAAGGAGCACCAGGCTATCCTTGTCAGAACCAGGAAGATAGTCTCCCCACAGCCCATAACCAAGGCTGTGGGGCCCGGATCTAAACTACAGGACATAGTGCGCATACCTCAGACAATCCTCATAACATCCTCAATTTCCGGCCTCTTGAAGAAACCCCAGGGAGTAGGAGGGCAAGTGACCATGGCTGGGTCCACGGCAACTCCCATAGAGAGTGTTGTGCAGGTCTCCGCCCTGATGTCTTCCACCTTATCTGCAAAGAACCGAGTGAGCTCCTCACACTGATATTGCAAAAAAGCTCTACAAACCTGCAGACAGGATGGGTTGCACAGTCTGTCTACTGTTCGAAAGAGCTGAGCCGGTCGGTTCTGAAAAGCAGCAATTTCCCCGGACAGGAATACTGCCTTCTTACGGGCAATTGCTGACTGGTAGAGTTGATAATGTTCTAGCAGCCTAAGGTGGTAGGCATCTGGGCTGGATTTCCACCAACACCTCTCTAACCTGCGTCCGAGTCGATGCATCTCCCTCAAGTCCCCATCAAACCATGGGGACCGAGGGTGAAGGGAGAGAGGACGCACACGGATGGGAGCAATAGAATCCAGGTCCTCGGTGATGGCCCTATTATAGGCCAGAACCAAGGCCTCAGGATCCATGCTTATCATCGGAAATTCTGATAGGTCAAGCACCGCCGATAGACCATCGGGAGTCACATCCCATAAAGGGCGGTACTTGACCATCTCCACTGGGGTAGATCTACACAAGAGGGGTGCAGAAATTGAATCTCACAGTGTGATGATCAGACCATCCGACAGGTTCCACCCCCACGCCGGAGGCTTCCATCCCCAGGAGGAAGACCAGGTCAAGAGAATGGCCACATTTATGAGTGGCAAAGGTAACAACCTGTGAGAGGCCCAATGAATTCATCAATTGGAGGAAGTTCTGTCCAAAATGCAGAGTTCGATCATCCATCCAGGCACTGAAGTCACCCAGCACCATCAACCTGAAGACTCCAATACCAGAATCACTTGCGAAAATCCGCCACTTCCTTAAGGAATGGCTTCTCATCCCCGGGTGGATGGTAGATGAGAGCCACTCTATAGCCCCCACCTGCCACTACAACACATTCAAAAGATCTAGTCTCCTTTACTGGAACACTAGTGAGACCTAAGTCTGTCTTAAAACAGACCGTAACTCCCCCGATCCAATCTCAGGCGGTGTATCACCGAATACCCAGCCGGAACGGCCGCCCCAAGAACGGGGCCAGCATTACCATCCAGCCAGGTTTCGGTGATGCAAGCCAGATCCACCGTTCCCACCAAGTCTGCCATAACGGCCGTCTTGTTGACAATGGATCTGGCATTGCACAAAACCGTCTGAGTTGGACAGAGTTCCGAGGATCCGCCAACCACCAGCCCGCCAATGTTAACGGCAGTGCCCTTGGGTATGGGGATCAGACAGGGAAACCCACGTTCTGACCTCCATTTCACCCCAGGGTGTCTTCTGGACCTGCTGTCATTTAACACAAATTTCCTGTTCCCTTTAAATGTTATTGAAAAAATAAATAAAATGTCATCACTAAAAATGGAAATTGTTTTGAATTAGAGAAATATAGTGATTAAGTACAAAAATTATTAGCTGTGAGAAATTATGTTAGACAGCAACTCTGCTATAATAAAATGCTTAAAAGCACTAGAGTTACGCCAATTATGTTGTAACTTCAGTGTTTTCTAGTTGTTTTTTTTTATATATATATTTCTGTTGTTGGTATATTAAAGAGCTTCTGATGCCTCAAAGAAAACTTTGAAAAACATGATATTTGGTACAATTTAGCTTGTATTCCTATATAGTCTATAGATTTCTCCTCCCCATTATTTATTACTGAGGAAATTTGCATGAACACATTATCTTTATCCCGTAGAGTTCATCTGCCTCTTTAGCTTACTCACTACTTCAAGTCATAATTCTGTGTTGTGACATCACAATCTGTTGCCATGGAAGTAACTGTGATGTAACAAGGAATGCATTATGACCTCAGGTAGGGAGAAAGCAACAGGAATAGGTGAACTCTTCAGGACCAAAGGTCCTGTTTTCATGCAAATTACACCAGTAATAAGCAATGGTGAGGAGAAATACAGAACTAATGTGAAATACAAGCCAAACTGTGTCTAAATATTGTTTTGTTACAGATCTCCTGAAGGCGTCAACTGCTGTATAATAGTGCAGATAATGTACTTCTTTCATTGATTCTTTCAAAATGATATCTGACTTTCCTCTGCATACCTCATAATTGATGTTTGTGACATCACAGTCTGTTGTCATGGTGAGCACTATGATATAAACAAAAGCACTGTAAAGTTTACTAGCATGAGGCAAATGCTTTTTACACAGGCTTTTTGGCTTGACTAATAATATGTGCTGTAAAGCTTGGCAATGAACACTGAAAATAAAGGAAATGTATTCTTTAGTAAACTGTAATACTAAGCATCATATTTATAAAAGTATATACTGAAGTGTAGAATTGCTCTTTAAGGCTGAAAATTAGTATTGTTTGTTTACTTTTTTCTTGGAACAGTGTTACAACAATACAATATCATCTGCATATTACTAGTACAATTCAAGTGTATGTTCTTTTTTTATGAAATTAATAACATTATATTGAAAAACTAGAAAGATAAAAAATAAACAAAAAAAAAAAAACTGTACTGTGTGCTGATGCAGAATGGCTGCTGTGTTCCACCCTGGAGGTGGCAGTACTACAGTCATTGTACAGCATGGAGTTTGAACACTGTAAAGTGCTGTGACAAGCTTGCATGAAATGCGCTATAAAAATGCATACAAAATGGGTCTAAAGATCAAAAAAAGGTATTTGGATAAAACTAATAAGGTGACCGTGCATTATGACAGTATAATGCATGGTCATCCTAGTCCTAAACCTGACTGGATTTGTTACTAACCACATCACAAAGTAAAACCAAAATCAATCCCCCTAAACCCAGAACTGATCTTCCATTACAAACATGGGTGCCACCTTTACTCACTAAAAGCCTTTAACCAGGCACTAAAAATGAAACGCCCTAAAATAAAAATAAAAAAATCAATTAAACATTGCTTCACTGATTATCATGCTCTTCTTACTTATATTAAAAAATTAGAAAAATGAAGTACTGTGCCTGGTATTTATTACTAGTGCTCCCTTGTTGACAGTGAAAAATTATTCTCCTGCCTTTACCTGCTTACCAGGGAGATCTCTGATGCTTACCCTGTTACAGATAAAATTGAAGCTCTGGCTCCACATGATGCCTTTGTTGTGTGTGCTTGTGTATAGTATGTTGGCAGAGGAACATTCTACTAGTGGCATTGTGCAGAATTTTGAATCCCTGTATACTGTGGTAAACATTCCAAATGTTGAACTTGGGGAAAAGAGGTAATAATACAAACAAATAGGGAGGACTCATACTTAGGCAGAGGCATATCCAAACTGCTTAAATACGCTCTGAAATTCTTAGAAACACATACGTTTGAATGCTGTATGGGTGTTTTCTGGAGCAATTTAGCCCCCCCCCCAAAAAAAAACAACAACAATTTGGAAAGTTTAACAGATTGAACATATTTCCATTCAAATACCTGTATTAGTT
Organism: Neoceratodus forsteri; assembly: GCA_016271365.2. NCBI lineage: Eukaryota > Metazoa > Chordata > Ceratodontiformes > Ceratodontidae > Neoceratodus > Neoceratodus forsteri. The sequence continues at coordinate 409,720,381 of CM028137.1, forward strand.
TAAAATCCAAAAGGTAACTTGTTATATAAATGTGTGCCATACATTTTTTCATTTCATTTCATTTTTATTTTTTACACTGGAAAGGCATGTGAGCAAAACTGCCAATTTTCACAAGTGTCCAGTGGCAATACCTCCCAGAATACTAGGCAGAGTCAGGAGGCATACAGACAAATTGGGATTCATCATATGACATTTAGAATAAAACCCAGGCAGGCAAAAGATATGAGGTGATCACACAATAAATAAAACACCTTATATTCCATAAGTTTATCCAGCGGCCCTCTAAAGCCCTAATGTTGTAGAGTCAGGGATGTATACTCTGGGAAACTATTGTACATCCTGTGGGAAAGAGTATAGTGTAACTTAAAAGCTTGCCCAGTCTTTTTTGAAAAAGTTATATCTGTTATTTATACTGGAAATCATCTATTCTGTTTTAAGGTTTAACCCTTTCTGTGCCGCGGACTGCAATACTGTATCAGTCCAGAATTCCTGTAAGTTCTAATTTTTATCGGCAGCATAAGGGTTAAAAATAGATCCTGCTACCATTCTACATAATTAATGTTATCTTGATCAAGCCAGTGATATAAACTGAGTTTCTTGACTGAGGCAGCTGTGATACCTATACGAAGCCTTCTTTCCTGTACAGAAATCCCACTAAAATCCCAGATGACAAATTTCTGGAGTAAAAAGATCTTGGAGACCTAATAATGAATCTGCCCTAACTTTAATGGACTGCCAGAGAGGTTGGACTGGGTCACAGTCCCAGAAGATTTGCTGCTGCCAGAAGACAAGGAAGTCACTTGACACAGTTTGTCTCACTGTCAATAAAAATAAGACTTAAACTAATTCCACACAGCTCTGAGGAGGTCGGCAGAACAGCAATTATGTTTAGTTTGCTTTCAGTTGACATTGATTTGAGGGTTGCTTAAAACAGAAACACATGGTTTAGGAGCAGTGCAGGAATGATGTCAACATGTCTGATTCATTAGAGCCCTACAGTCTGTGAAACTAGGGAGTCGCAGTTTGGTCAAATCAGTGTAATTATAGTAGACCTGAAATTATCAGTGCCGACCTGCCCTACAAAAGTGAAAAATGAAAGGCAGATAACAGAACCCATCCTTGAACATGTACTTGTCTGGGGGGAGGAGTACCAAATGGTGCTGACAAAAATTATTCTTGCATTTTGTAAGTATTTTCTGAATGAAACTGTGTCAGTATTTCTGCAGGAATCCAAGAAATGCTTCGGCTTTACATAAGAATTAAACAAAGATGAAATGATTTTGGGTTTCATCCAAAAAACACTTAGCCCTTAGCTAAGTGCTGGTTTTATCTGCCAAAAGTACTACTTCGTGTCCTTTTGCCATGATTGTAATTGCTAGATTCATGACACCATTGGAATGATCGTATTTCATGTACAAGTTGTACAGTATTTCTATGGAAATATGCTTTTCTATTTTTTGTCTATCCATCAACATGTATATGAGTACAGTGGAGCCCACTTATAAGAACAGCGGTTAGTGGAACATCCTGGTTATCAGAACATTACTCTGATGTCCCGATTTTCCCCCATGTATTCCTATGCAGCGAGAGCCCGCTTATAGTAACATTCAGTCTGGTTAAAAGAACATATATATTCAGCCTGTTAGCCTGATCTGATAGCTGTCAGTGACTAAAACAAACTGTGTCACTGACTTCGCTCACTCCTCTCAGCTCAGGCAATTAACGCGGTTAACACATTCCCTGGTATGTGGCTAGGTGTTAATGGGAAATGATAAACTTCAGCATTCTGAGCATTCCTGCATTGATTCTCCTGATAAATGTGCTGCCTATCTACTGTTTCCTGATCCCTTTCATCCTGTGGCAGTAATGGTGAAGAGGCATGGCTAAGCAGGCTAACACCCCTCTGAAAGGAAAGCAGAGAACTGCGCTTACCTTATCGCAGAAGCTATCTATAATTGAATTCCTTAGCAGCCCTTCATCCAGATGGAGTGACATAGTGAAGGAGTTCGGGGTGAATGTTTGCACAATTTCAAAAATCATCAGCAACAAGGACCGGCTGATTGCTGACTTTGAGCGAGGGTTGAACAAGGACAGTAAACGGAAAAGAACTGGCAAGGATGAGCTTGTTGAAAATGCTTTGCTTCGGTGGTTCAGCACCTGTCGCACAGTAGATGCACCTATCAGTGGTCCTATTCTGCTAAGTAAGGCACAACAACTAGCCGACGGAATGGGTCTGAGCTTCCACAGCCACAAACGGATGGCTCTGCCGACAGAAAGAACGCCATGGGATACAATTCAAAAGATGCCATGGTGAAAAACAAGACGCTGATACAGAAGAAGCGTTGTCATGGAAAGACACTGTGCTGCCAATGATTCTGAACGATTTTCAGGAAAATGACATTTTTAATGCAGATGAATTTCCATGCTGTTCCTGATGGAACTCTAGCTTTCTGTATGGATACTGCAGCTGGGGGCAAGAAAAGTAAAGAAGGAATCTCTGCTTTAGTCTGTGCCAACATGACTGGGGATGAAAAATTACCACTGCTCTTAATTGGCAAATCCAAAAAGCCACGATGTTTTAGAGGGATAGATGTCAGTTCCTTACCAGTTGAATATGAAGTGAATTCAAATGCCTGAATGACCGGGCAGATTTTCACAGAGTGGGCAACTCGCCTTAATGCCAGAATGAGGAGAAAGAAACAAAAAAATCTGTCTAATCCTTGATAACTGTAGTACCCACCCCAGTCTAACCTTGAGTCACATTTGTTCAGTTTTTTTGCCTCCAAACACAACAGCACTTCTCCAACCAATGGACCAAGGTGTCATTAAAAATCTAAAGCAGCACTATCATAAGAAAGTGGTTGAAAAACTGTTGGTGGCAATTGATGGAGGGAGGGCAACCAGGGCGAGTGATCTGGATCATGAAATTAACATCCTCAACTGCATACAGATGATCGATGCTGCCTGGAAGAAGGTGAAACCAGAAACAGTCAGGAATTGTTTTTTAAAAGCAGGGTTTACTGTGTGTACTGCTGTGGCACCTAGAGCAAGAAGCTAGTGGTAAAGAGATAGTGGATGCACCAGGGCTCACTCAGGAGGATTTTGAGAATTATGTTCAGTGTGACGACTGGGTCGAAACTACAGGATCAATCACCAAGGATCAAATAACCCGTGACATCCTCACACCGAAAGAAGAACCATCAGATGACGAGGACTCAACAGATGTGGACGTCCTTGATACAACTGCGAATATTGACATTAAATCTTGCATGTCACAGATACGGCAGTACATTTTGAGTAAACCGTCTGCCGATCTGGCATCTTTTTGCGCTCTAGACTCTTATCTAGATGAGTTGACTCTAAAAAATGCCAGACAGCTTATGATAACTGATTATTTTAGCAAATAACTATTGTCTTTATGCCCTGCATGCACTTTGAGGCAATTTATTGTTTTATTATTTAAATCCTGTCAGTAAAGTTTAATATCAGTATTCCAGTACTGTATTGCGTGTTTATAACAGCAACACTCCATCTTGTGGCAGGAATAGAAAATTGCATGGGATTTTATCGCTATAACGGTAGCCCGTCTATAAGAGCAGCCTGCTTATAAGAACAATTTTCTTTGGCAAATGGAGTATTCTTATAAGCTGGCTCCACTGTACTAGTTTATACTATTGTGGTAAACATACTTTTCTATTTTCTCTTTATCCATCAACATGTATGTAGGTACTAATTTACATTTCTGTGTGAAACACATTTCTATCTTCTGTGTATCCATCAAATATACACATGTGTACTAGCTTATATTTCTGTTGGAAACATGTTTTCCCATCTTCTGCATATCCATCAATACTGATATGGGTAATAGTTTATACCTCTGTGGGAAACATACTTTCCTATCTTTTGTCTGTCCATTAATCTGTTTATGGGTATTAGTTTATACATCTGTGGGAAATATGTTTTCTTATCGCTTGTCTATCAACATGTATGTGGGTGTATATTTAGCAAATACAGTGCTTGAACGCATAGGGTATACACTGTATGGGGTGTGCACGATGCATGTATCCATTTTCTATTTTGGTAATACATGTTAGATGTTTCATTTACATTCCAGTCATTGCTGTTTAAAAAAGATCAATACATTAGATTTTTGGCAAATTGGTGTTTAGAATTTCATACAGAACATGCTTTGCTCTTTCTCCTCTATACCACATTTATATGGACAGCATTTGAAAACACTTCTTTTAAAACAGAAAAGTTGACCCTAGTACACAAAAGAGCAGAGCGTTGTTAGAAGTACGACAACCTTCTTTGATTTGGTTTCACAGACATTGATTTTTATTCGTGCTCAGAATTTCAACATTTTAGGTTGTGTTTAACTATATTCAAAGGTTAACGCCGGTGCCTACATGATTAGTATTCTTTGAGCTAGCGCTCCAGGCATGGCCATATACAGAGGCCCCTGGAGCACTTCCCAAACCTGGCAGTGCCAAGACGCTAATTATACTGATGTGCCTATGCAAATGATGGGGTCCATCATGAATACTGACACAATGGCATATTCAAAGGTTTGTGGCATTGCTAAAAAAACATGTCTTATCTGGGCTCGAAGCCCCCCCAGGCAGGGTGACTGTACTTGGTTACCAGTCAATATGCTGTATGAAGTATAGCTAAGGAATAATAGCATGTCAAAAATAGCATTTTCATTTATAGTGCACCAATTTTATTGTCATGTGTCAACTATAGCATGGACTGGAGTTGTTATATGTATTATAGCATTGCAAAGAAAACATTGAAAAGAAATTGCTTTGGCCCTGGTTACAGTTGTTTTCTTTGGCATGGTTCCTTGGCCTGCTTTGTGAATTTTCTGACTGCTTGGCATTTTATCAAGTAGCTGTTTTTGCCATAGCTTTAGTTTCTTAGTGGTTGTTGTCAGAGATGTTTTTCTTTTAGGCATTATGACACAGTGCCACTGTACTGAAGCCACTCACACCTGTGCTAAGCTGCCTACACTGATCACTCTATCTTCATCATAGCATTATTCCCAGGTGGAAGACTAGTTCCCCCCACCCCCAAATGTATGTGATCCTGCTTCCTCGCTGTCAACCAGCAGCTGGCTGAGGAGGTGAGAGGAGGGCTGTGCCAGCTGGAAATTGAGGTGAGGGTGTGTGGGATGGGGGTCCTCATCAGGTGGGTGGGTAGGTGGAAGTCAGGAATGGCCAGGAGGTGGGGGAGTCACTATTCCACCAGGGAATAATAGTATGATGGAGGATGGGTGAACAGGGGATAGGGAGAACCATTATACCACCAGAGAATAATGCTATGTTGAAAATTGGGCAATTGGGGGTGGGTGAACCACTTTACCACAAGGGTGTACTGCTGTACTATGGAATGGGTGCTAAGGAGCTGCTGTGATGCTGGAAAATGAGCCCATAATGGGCATGCAGAGGGCCCCCTTAGTGCCTTGCATGCTCAATGAGCTCATTTGCATGCTCAGGCTGAATATAGCCCAGAGGAGACCTGGCACTATCCTGTCTCAAGCAGTGCTATCTTAGGGCCATTGAAGAAGGTGCTCCAGAACAAGAAGGTATGCAATGAGGCTGGAAGGGGGAAGTTTGGGAGATATGTGAGGAAGTACTTCTTCACTGAAAGAGTAATGGATGCCTAGAACAGTCTACAAGTGGAGGTGGTGGGAATGAAACTAGTGGTGGGCTTCAAGTAAGCATTGGATATGCACAAAGGAATCTTAGTAGAAATGTTGTGGTGGGGGGGAATAGCCAGACATCAAATACATTCTACAGTGACAGTATAGCAGGGACAAAATGGGTAGACAAGTTGATCAAAGTGGGCCTTATCTGCTGACATATTCTATGTGTCTGTGCTTCTACATGCAGACCTGGTCCATGTTAGTGCAGTGTGGATCCACTTATCTTTGCCCTGACATGGCCCGATATTCAGTTGGATAGCGCCACTCCATCAGAGAGTGCTACCCATTTGAATATCACTCAGAGCCTGTCATACACAATTGCAGTGCAGAACTCTGAATATGAGATCCAACTGGACAAGATCAGTTACCTAGAGGCAAAAAAATGTGAAAAAATCTCTTACAGAGGTGCCAGCCATGCTGCAATGCAACAACTTGCAGTAAGTGACATGTCACAAAATATTGCATGACAAAAGGACTTAATTACCATTGAGTTACACTGTTCCCTGCAGCATACTGCAGCATTTTGTGATATACTGCAGCATTACTGCATTACATCCTGGCTGGTGCCACTTTATGAAACAAACAAACATTTGAGGTGCTCAAACTCTCTAGAACTGAGAGTAATTTAACCAGGTGCTACTACAGACCCACAGAAAACAATGTGAACCAAACGCTTTTAAGAAAGCAACCCAGTGCACGGATCAAAAGATTATGTGACAACGAAAATTTTTTTAGCATAGCTTACCATGTCCTTAGATTTTATTCCAGTCACAAATAACTTTTTCCAACATACGAGGTGCAGCGACAGTATCAAATGAAATAAATAAATAAAACTTTTTATATAGCAGCTTAATGCATCATACTTATTGATCAGAACAGCCAAGCAGACCAGCCCACATGCATGATACGCACAGGAAAACAACTGACGTTTGGCGTAGCCTTCCTCAGAGCTGATTGGTCAGCTTAATCCATCTCATTTATAATGTCAAACATACATATTCAAAACCCACCACCCAATTAAAACACAAAGAGACATCAAACTCATAAATATTCATAAATACCTAATTCAAACCCCATAAATATTAAATCATAGATAACATTGCAGAAGCAGCTCTTCATTCAAACCTTTTGGTTGTAAAGTATCAAGTTTATGTATCCAAAAACATTCTCTCTGATTAAGTTTTCTAATCAGATCACCCCCACGGACTCCAAACTTAATTTTTCAATGCCAATAAACTTTAAATTTGCTGGAGATCCATGACCAGCAGACCGAAATGTCGTGCCATTGCATTTGTGGCCACATTATTTCTAATAAGCTGATTTATGCTCCTTATCGTTCACTAAGTTGTCGTTTAATCTGTCCAACATAATTTAGACCACATGGACACATAAGCATGTATATCACCCCACTACTTCTACAATTAATAAAATCATTTATTTCAAACTTCTGGTTAGTATGTGGGTGTATAAAATACTTACTGTTAAAAGTATTGTTGCACTGTGCGCAGTTGCCACATTTATAATTTCCTTTTGGAAATGAGGGGATCCAAGTTGAATTAGTTTTTTCACTGTGTGCAGCGTTTTGAAAAAACTAATTCAACTTGGATCCTCATTCAAAGAAAATTATAAATAACAACTTTAATAATACAACCAGGAGTGGCAATAACACAGGTAGAAACAGGGACCAGGACGGCTGTGAAGGCTGCCTGGCCCAGCCTGTCTGCCCAGGTCCCTATATGTTGGATGGTTGCGCTGCACAGCCCAGTGACCCCTACAGCGGACAGCCCACCCCATCCCCAGCAGGTTTGCCTTATGCCTGCCCCATGCATACATGTGTTCCAACCACACCTGCTGTGGGCTGCCTCTGTTGGTGTGGAGTTGGGGCATCATCCAGGGCATGTGTGGCCACTGGTAGTGTGTGTGTGTGTGTGTATATAGCTATATATATATATATATATATATATATATATATATATATATATGTGTCTCTGTATTATCTACAGTTATAGATCACTCTGGATCTATATATCTCGTATGTACTGCTTGCAGTGCTACATAACTATGTTGTATGCTGACTGCTGGTACCTGCTCAGCCCCGCACAGTTCCTGCTGCTGTCAGCTTGTACATCCATTCCGACCAACAGGGGATGCTGTGGGCATGCCTTGGCCTGCAACATCCAGCCTGTACTTCCATTCTGACCAAAAGGGGGAGCTTTGTGCTCCATGCAGTAGCACCGGGCAAACTGTATGGTAATGTATGCTAAGCAGCACCTAATGATGTGCAAAAATACCTGTTTGCCCACGGATTACCTAAGTAGGCTCATTTGCATGGGAGCTTTGAATATAGCTCCAGTTTGCCCCGGGCTAACCAGTTTGCAGCAGGCTAATGTGTTAGCACTGTGCAATCAGGTTAGCCCCAGGCAAGCCTCACTTCAGCATAGCACAGTTTTGCAGTGTGCGGCTTATATTATTGTTTGCAGTCATACCTCTCAACTGTCCCTGATTTTACCTCAAAATCTTACTCTGTCCCTACTAAACATTGTGTTTCTGTGGCCAAACAGTGGGAGCATACCTCTCAAGTGTCCCTCATTACGAGGGACATCCCTTATTTTGCCCCTTAAAATTGCTCTGTCCCTCATCCGTCCCTCATGGAATAGGTGCTGCCCACAGAGAGAATGTGCTGTATATTCAGATTTTACAGCAGAAACTCTTAATATTCTGAAATACTAAATCCAAAATAAACCTTGTACAAGTAAACACTATGGTTTTCACAGTGTTCTGAACTTGTATCTCCGTGTTTGAGGTTGTGTCCCTCATTGTCCCTCATTTTGAGTGTCCAAAAATGTCCATATCCCTCATTTCAGTGACAAAAGGTTGAAAGGTATGAGTGGGGGTTGTAAGCATAATATACTGTCAAACATTAATGTTACTGACGTGTTTTTCCTTAGTAAATGCATTCTACACTACACCACTTATTCTACCAGCTTCCTGAGTGGATATCACCAATATTTAGGATGTGTCCCTGATTTTAAACCTTTGTCCCTGATGTTTTAAGCCTTGTCCCTGATTGATGAGGCAGGGGTTGAGAGGTGTAATGGCAGCAGCTGTGAAATGTCTCTCGTGCAATCACACACAATGTTCTCCATCTGCAACACTGGCTTGCTACAGAGACTGATGAGCTGCAGTTGCAGTTTGCACTTCCTGTTGCTAAACTCAGTGCTGTCTTATTTCCGGGCTATTTTTGCCACCACTCCCAGACCAGTTGCCCGGCTTCCTTAGACTGCCATATTCAGCAGGATTAGCACTGGGCTATTTCCTTTCGAATATAGCTTGCTTTGTGCTCCGGGCTAAGTTTGCCCGCCGGGCAGTGCTAATTTAGCCTCGGGGCAAAGTTTTGAATATCTGGCCCTTTTCTCTATTTTATCCAAACCTGAAGCTTTATTTAATTTAAGTTTCCTTATTTCACTCTTTACCTGTCTACAGGTTATAGCTTTAAACCTAAACCTCATTTTATTTAATGGCCATTTACCCCCTTGGCCTGCATCTATATGGAGCTGCTTTGGGATTTCTATGTCAGGTAACAAAAGAAAATATTGATTTAGCCTCTCTGCAGATTCAAATGTTGGCAATAATGTGTCCCCCTCCCTGATCTGGATAGGCCGTCTGTTTTCCACAACATTTTCAAATGATTTTGTCAATTTCCAATATTGTTTTGGATCAGTACTATGCTCTACCTTATTTTTGTAGTATTGTTTTTTTGCAACTTTAATTTTATCTTTGAGCTTATTTTGTTCATTCTTATATTTAATCCAATCATCGGGTTCCAATGTTTTGTTAGCCTTTTTCCATAATTTATTTTTGTATCTTATGTTATGTTTTATCTTATCTGTAATCCAAGGAACATTTACTTTTTTATAAACACCAGTTTCAAAAGGGGCAACCTTATCACAAGCCTGGACAAACATTTTGGAAAAATCCTTGATGGCCCAGTCTAGATCAGGGATTAAAAACAACCTATCCCACCTGTATTTTCTTAATTCATGTAGAAAGGCATCTTTATTATATTTTTTAAAGTTTCAATGCCTAATTTTTCTTGGGCCTAAATTTATAGGTGTTTCCTTCTTGTTAATCACTTCCCCCACACACACAATAGAGGCATGATATCCAAATATAGGTTACTTCACTTCCATGGAAATAACTTTAATTCCGTTTGATGAAAAAACAAAATCCAGTATATTCCCCTCATTTGTGATATACGTTTTCCTAGTAGAAATTGCAATATTTTGATGCAAGTTTAATGAATTAAAACTTGTCCTTATAGCATTACCCCTGGGTTTATTCCAAGCTGCATTTAAATCACCTATCATTAATAAATCCAACCCCATTGTATGTTGTTGTATTAAATAGGCCAATTTATCAAAATCCACTGTTTTAACTTTTGGGGGAGAATATACTAAGCTCAGAACCATGTTTAAGTTCTTTATTAACACTAACAAACATTCAATCATCCCCACTTCTCCTGAGTATATCATCACAGTTTCACCCAATTCCCATCTTAAATACATCAACAACCCCCCTCCTTCTTTTCCCTATCTCTCCTATAGGTAGTATAGCCCTGTAACTCAATTTCTCTTTCACTTATACTAGGGGTCAACCAAGTCTCTGTCGGGGCTATAATGTTGGGGTTTTCCAGGATCTCCCAAGCTCTCAACATATCTAGTTTGTTTTTCAAACTCCTGGCATTATCATAAGCTACTTTAAATAAACAGGGAGGGGGTCCAGGATTTATTTCAATATCCCCTCCCATCAATAAAATAAGACAAACATTTGTTTGTAGATCTTGTTTCTTAAAGTTCATAAATATTCTACATTTATTTATCCCCGCTATAGAATCTCTAATAGAGGAAAAAGAATTCCTTCTCCTAGAGCCCATATACTGTGTTTTGTTATCCTGAAACCCCTTCCACTGATGTCTTAAATAGACTGTGGGAATCAAATCCTCCTCATTCTGCACTATTATGTTATTTCCAAGCACTGAGCGTATTACTAAACATGCTAGAAGGAAACAAAACCAGACTTTTAAACCCCCCATTTTCCAGATGCTCTCTGAAAAAAATCCCAGAAAAAAGAAAGCAGTGATCCTCTCAGCAACCCAGCTGGAAATTTCTTGGTGAGACAAAACCAATTACTATACCCAAATAGTTTAAAACTTACTCACCAGAGAAACCCAGTTGGGAGATGATCAGATCAGAAGCCTTCAATGTAATCCAACAGATTTTTCTCTCCTGAGTGGCGCTCGCGCTGGAGCGCGCGGCTCAGATTTAAATAGGGTACAAACTCCGCCCTCTTACCACCAGATTGGTCATCGGCTCCCCCGAGCCCCCTCGCACCAACCTAGTCAGCTGTTAGTCAAGAATGGGAAACAAAGTCCAAAAGTTCTCGCTTCTCTGTAGAAGGTCCCCTTTTCTTGTAGCCCTCTGTTACATAGGCAAACCAGACGTCTGTTGCAGATGGAAAAAATAAAACAAGCTGGCTAGCTGGCGTTCTCTGCCTGGAGTGCGCGGCTCAGATTTAAATAGGGCACAGACTCTGCCCTCCTACCACCAGATTGGTCGTCGGCTCCCCTGAGCCCCCTCGCACCAACCTAGTCAACTGTTAGTCCAGAAGGGGAAACAAAGTCCAAACGTCCTCGCTTCTCTGCAGAAGATCCCCATTTCTTGCAGCCCTCTGTTACATAGGCAAACCAGACATCTGTTGCAGATGGAAAAAATAAAACAAGCCGGGTAGCTGGAAGAGTATCTGTTACAATGCCCTCAACAGCATGGGTTCAGGAAAGAGCATAGCACCACTATGGCTTTACTAGAGTTCATAGGCTTCATCCATAACTCACTCGACCAAGGACACCTGGTTAGAGTGGCATTTATAGATCTTACCAAAGCCTTTGACATGGTGAATCATACCTTACTGATCAACCAGCTAACTGGCATAAGGCTTTCCAATGAAATCGCAGCGTGGTTTAAAAACTACCTTGATAACTGTTCACAACAAGTGTTGATCGGAGATGTCCTCTCTGATAGAAGACCTGTCCGTTCGGGAGTCCCACAAGGATCCATCCTGGGTCCTGTCTTGTTTAGTATCTTCCTAAACAAGCTCCCAAACTCCTGCCATGATCATATCCTGCTTTATGCAGATGTTGCTGTTATCTGCACCAGTAATCCTGACCCCAAGCTACTTGAGAACAAATTGCAACTTAGCTTTGCTGATGAAGAGAAATGGTTCAGTGGCCACGAGCTCATATTAAGCTATAAAAAGACAAAAACTGTGCTTTTCTATAGCTCCCCAAAACAGGCATAAATCCTACCACTGTCTATCACTAATGATGTGTGCTCTCCTTTGGAGCTAGTACAGCATTTTAAATACATGGCGGTTGCCATTAACAGTACTTTGTCCTATGCTTATCATATTGACAATACTGCCAAAGCAGTCAACATGCATATTGGGCTGCTCTATAGGCACAGGCATAGTCTGACTACTGAAGCTCTAAACTGAGCTATTCACAGCTCTATTGTCTCCATTGTAGATTATGGGTTGGTTGTCTATGTTTCTGCCACTGACACGTTCCTCCATTGCATCAAAATGATACTAAACAAAGTCTGTCGGCTCCTCACTAGAGTTGCGCATCTTACGTACACTTGTGACCTATATGCTCAGACAAGTTGGTTCCAGCATAAAGGCAGAATTATGTACCCAACCTGCCAGCTTGCAAAAAAAAATAAGCCTAGGACTTGTGCCCTCTGGGGTTTAGAAGCTTCTTATCCCCAGCTGCAACCCTCATCTTACCAGAAGCTCGGACAACCAGATCTTCCAGATCCCCCATTGCCGCACTTTCCTTGGACAAAGATCATTTGTTCATACAGCCCTGCTCTGGCTCAACTCCCTACATAATGGCATCTCCTCAATGGCCACACTGGGCTCGTTCAAATGCAAGCTCCAACAACACATTGTAGCTAATGCCAGCTGTGACTACTTCTACTAATGAACCAACTGGCAGCTTGTCTGTCTCCTATTAGCACTTAGAACTGGCCAACCTAGTTAGCCTCTCATTTTATGAATAGGCCATCTAACACCTGTCTTTCCCTGCCTCCCCACAACCCCACCACACTACACTCCTCCCCCCCCACTGCTCTCTCTCTCTCATCTCTTTCCTTCCTTTCCTTTCCCGTCATCCCCTTCTTACCCTGACCCCCCCACTAGGCCTTTTGGGCTGATCTCACTGTTATTGTTATTTTGTACTGTTTCGATTGTCTGCCTAATTGTATAAATTGTATTGTGAGTTCTGGCATACGTTGTACAATGCCACACTAGATTCTTCTCTGTTTAATATTATCTGTGTTATGACCATGTGTTAATTCCCTGACACTGGAATATTTTTTTGGAAAGAACTTATAGCTTCATGGTTATTTGTTAACCTTACTATAACTGTGTGTGTAATCCTCCGACGTGGAGCCTATGTGAAAGAGCTACTAGCTCAAGGTGTTGAATCTGAGATCTTAATAAAAATAAATTTAAAATGCTGACCTCAGTTAATAATAATATTGTGCAAAACTATGCTAAATAAATATCCAATACAGTAATAAATATATAAATAAATATGTGCATCTAAAATGCTAGTGGTGATGATGGTATGTATAATAGACCAAACCCTAAAACATCAGAAGCTAGAACAAACAATGGAAAAGGGAGGGAGAGGCGAGGAGAGGAGAGGAGGAAAGAAAAGGATGTTGGGGATGGAATAGGATAAAGTATGACTAGCAGAGGGGGAAGAGGGGAAATGCAGTGGTTAAAAACATCAATACAGCTACAGTACAATATTCCAGCACTTATAAATATCCACATAATATACTGTAAATAAAGTGAAGGGAACATAGAACCAAGAAGGGCACAGGAATCAACAGCACCAAGAACAAGAGACCAGAGGGGAGCAGGGGAGAGGGAAATGGGTATTGAAGACAATACATCTAATGTTCCCACTGAGGGAGAAGTGACCAAAATGAAAAGTTTGCAGTGTAGTAGATAATATTTCAGATTATACTGTACATTGTCAAAAGAAGAAAATGACACTCTGAAAAGGGGGTTTATCTTTCATTCTGGCTGATTTTTTTTGAATGAATTAGACCCCATTGTCGATTTGAATAAATAATACCAGAAAACTAATGCTCTGTATTCTATTTAAAAATAAGGAGAACAGAGACATTGAGATGAACAGTGCCATTGCTGGGACACCATCGTCAGTTGAACCTGATGGCGTGACCACTTCCCAGACTCAGCAGGATATTTGGAATCATGGTCATGATGAACATCAAGCTAAATCCTAGCAGTGAATCCTACAGTCAGTGTGTTCCAGAGAGCCTATAAGAGGGATGTGGAAAGGCCGGTAGCTATACTCCCAAAGCCACAATACTTTACCTGCACCTGAGAGGAGAAAGCTGCTATTAGAAAACTGTATGATCATCCTATCATCATATGTAATTGTGGTGATGGGAAAAGATAAGTATCAGTGTACTATATTAGAACTATTATCTGATGGTCAATTTTATACAAAACTGAATCAGGACCCCACTACCATGTATAAACAATCTGTTGATATGATGTTAAATGAGGCAGCAGTTGATCAAATCATTAGCCAAGAGACTTGTGCTTTCCTGACAGCAAAGAGCCCAGTGTGGGCTACTATTTGTGGGTTATCCAAGATCCAGAAGGATGTTTTTAACCCCACTGCCCACCCAATAGTGGCCAGCATTTGCTCTCTTACTGAGCCTGTAGCCCAATATGTTGAATAGCCACATTAAATCTGTTGCCCAGAATTCAGTCTTGTATTACGGATACCTCACACATTTTGGAGGTGTTGGGAAATGTTGATGTATAGCCGGGCTGGATATTGGCAGCACTTCATGTCCAGTCCTTGTATGCCACCATCCCTGATGAGGGAGACCTAGAATTGCTGTGGAATGTCTTAGCTGAATGTACCAGTTACACAGCACCATTTACTGAATTCTTAGCGAACCTCACCAAAAAGGTTGTTGTTAATAGTGTCATGTTTATGAATCAGATGTAGTATCAAATCAAGGGGACAGCCTTGGGGCAGCCATGGCATCCAACTATGGCAATATTTATTTAGCACACTGGGAAAAGACTTATATGTACAGTACTGAACATAATCAGTATCACAATAAACTAGATCTATATAGACAGTTTATCAATGACATATTGATTATGTAGAGAGGGTATACAGTATGAATGAGTTGTTGAACTTTGTAAAATATTTAGAAAAGTCAAATGAACATCTGAGGTTTACCCTTACAGCTAATAGGGACAAAGTGAATTTTCTGGGTTTGGTTAATTGTAAACATTCTGATGGTGGCCTGTTGATCGATCTATTTAGGAAACCAACAGATACAAATGCAGTACTGCATATTGACATTTGCTATCCAAAACATGTGGTGTTACCTGTTGGGTAATTCATGTGTTTAAAATACAACTGGGACAGTATAAAAGCCTATAAAAAGGGACCTGAATTACTAGTGCAGATGTTTACCAATAGGGTTATGAATACAAGTGTGTGATGAATGCTAAGCAAAGGGTGGACAAAATGGATAGGCAACAGTTTTTAAGGCCTAAAGTTAAACAACAAAGCTATAATAGAAGAGGTCCTAATTTTGTCACCACTTTTACCACACAGGCTACCAGACTAAGAGAGATATTTGTCAGGAATTGGCACATTTTGGAACGTGAACCTGTACTGAGAGACATTACTGAGATAGGTCCGAACATCACCTTTTGACTGGGAAAACATTTGGCAGACGAACTTGTTCAGAGTCTGCATATCCCAGTGGAAAAGACAACAAAGAGAACTTTACCTAATGGGACCTATCGCTGTGGATGCTGCTCAATCTATGACTACATACAGGTGGGAGATTCCTTTACCCAAATGATTTCAGGAGTAGTACATAAGGTAAACAGTTGCATTACATGTAACACAGAAGCAATTGTTCACATAAATACAGTATGTACAATTGCAAAGGTTTTTATGTAGGTAAAACAATTAGAAAATTCAAAACAAGAATAACTGATCATTTACACATGATTAGCTCACAGCTATTAACTTACAGTGAAAATGCATTGGCTATGCATATTGCCAGGAGTGGTCCGGAACACAAGTTCACATTTCTTGGACTGGAGAAAGTGACCATGAACATTCATGGTGGAGACCTGGGCAATAAATTACTGTGTTGAGAAACTTTCTGGCAACATACATTGAGGCTGTTACTCCACCAGGCTTAAATCACTTTTTCCATTTAGGCTCATTTTTAAAACGAAGTGTCTGAGTTTATTAAGCTGAGAACGTTTTCTTCTGTGTTATATGGATATTTATAAGTGTTGGAATATTGTACTGTAGCTGTATTAATGTTTTTATCCCTTGCATTCTTCCCCCTTCCTCTGCTATTCACACTTTTTCCTATTCTGTCCCCTACATCCTTTTCTTTCCTCCTCTCCTCCCTACCCCTTTCCATTGTTTGTTTAAGCTTCTGCAGTTTTAGGGTTTGATCCATTACACATTTCATCTTCAGCACTAGCACTTTAGATGCACATATTTATTTATAGTTATGACTGTATTAGATATTTATTTAGCATAGTTTTGCACAGTATTATCAACTGAGGTTTAGCACTTGAGCTCATTTGTATAATTTGCACTCTAAATGGTGATGTGTATGCAAATGTCCTCATCTTGAAAAAGCAACAGATTGACATGAAACATTGGCGTCCTGTTGTGTTGGTGATACATCTTCAGCCTATGTTGTTTTTGGCAAATAAAATGCTTATCAACCATTGAGCAGTTGAATGCATGTGTGCCTTTTGTCTTGCCAGAACAGATAATTTTTGTCTTAGTACAAAAAGATGGTACATTCTGTTTTTTTCATTACTTATAAAAGATTTGTTTTAAATAATTATGTAAAGTTGGAATACTAAATAAAAGCATTCTCCACCCTTAGAAATCATCTTTTGCAGAAGGTTGGATGTCAGGTTTCGATTCTGTGATATGACAGCAAGGAGCAGAATGTGAAAAAAAAAAACTGTATTCACAAATTAGGGCCTGTGGCTTGAATCTTCTAATTACATATTTCTGTGAAGTTGGTAGCCAGAGCATTTTGCAGTTGTGGGTTCTTAATACAGTTTGTTGCAACCACAAAGCCTAGTCACTAGTACATGGGATGACATAATTTACTGTCTTTTTCTTGTGAATTTGCAACTCGCGGTACTTCCATTTCCTTTGGGTTGCTAGCCTATGTATTACAAAGAACTAGGATGTCGGGGGACCAGAATAAGGCAGGTTTCTCATTAAAGTGTCAGTAGCAAGATCTGTGCCACTGTATATGAAGTGGTTTACTGACAGATGCTATTGTGCAGTCCTCCCCTCTGCTTCCCAGCCAAGCAATACTACTGTAACTCACCACCTTACTGAATGAGGGTCCTGCTGTGAGGCTTGCTAACCACAGAGGAGCTCCAAGACACAGCAAGATGGTCCACAGATGTCACTGAGGGGTAATGAAAATGGCAACATGGTAGGAGGGGTCTTCAAGAGGGAGTGAGGCAGGGTGAAAATAGGGAAATTCCTAGCAAGAAAATACAAACAAAAAAAGTTCATTACTTTAAGGGCTCTTGTGTCTAGGGGTATATGGTGGCATCTCTCCTCAGAGGAGCACCCGCCTTACATCATGGAACCTGTAACTGCACCATTCACCTTTTACCACCACATGTTTGGTGCACTGGAGTAGGGCCACCATTATCAAACACTGGGGCATAAAATAACATCAGACCACACACACGAACTTAGTCCAGTTCTGGAGCTGGGATCAATCTGGCTGCATTTATTAAGCTGCCTAGGTGGTAGTCAGCGACTAGGGCATTCCCATGCCAGTTAGTCACTCTCACTTTCAGTTCTTAAAGCATGGTATCATCACACTCTTCATCATGCATTATACATGGAGGTTCTGATCTCCATCACCAATGTTGCCAAGGGTCTCTCTACACTGCACTACTCCCATGATAGTCTTTTCCAGGTTCCGCCCTTGATCTGTGGGGCATTAATCCTAACTTTCACTGGATCTAGTCCAAGAGCATTTTACAAACATACAAACATATGAAAATTGCCAGCAGAAAAAGGCCTTTATGGTCTACCAAGTCTGCTCGATGGTGCAGCTAGCAGCCCTTATTCTGCAGCTGCCCTTCCCTCCCTTGCCCCCTCTCCCTTGCCCCTCTCTCTTGTCTGTCCCATCCCATTTTGAAGCCACTCACTGTTCTACTGGATACCACCTCTGCGGGTAGCATGTTCCACCCGGTCACCGCCCTTTCCGTAAAAAAGTGTCTCCTCATTTAAAGGTTTCAATACAGTCTCTAACCCCCTATAGGGTCCCTGAATCCCCGCGACTCCCAAAACCATTTGTGCTGTGACACTCCCCCAGTTAGGGAGAGCACTTTCCTCAGTCAATTCAGTGCCTCCACACATCTTACTGTGCCCATGTAGGACAACAATAAATAAAGCAAGTCAGCATTGTGACATTACTACTAATAAATTGATTAGTTGGTCCAACCATGCCTGCCTCCTTACAATGGCCCAAAGAAACAGGCTCCTATACCTGGACCCTCACACGGGGACTTACTGACTCCAGCTCCTGCCAGGCCCCCTCCTCCTGATGACCCATTCATTCGGATTCCAGTACATGGTGTAACATACAGCTGTATCCACTTTTTACTGTTTTCCCAGAGAATCTTTAATGCAAGGCTTACATACAAATGTACCCATTTGAATGTTGCTGTCTTTCAAGGTGACCTTCATGGTGGGAGCAGATCCTCACAGATCCCAGTGACCACTCTTGAGGGGTTGCCCTCCACTACTCCTAAAGGTGCCATTCTGGTTCTCAGTCTTCTAAATTCCTTGAGACTCTTCTGGGATGCCCATCCTCCTGGCTGTGCCTGATGGTGTTTTTCTGGAGACCTCAATGGGGCCAGTGCCACCCAGACCCTGGAACCCTGCCCCCTGATGAAGTCTTAATTGGTGAAGTGCTGGGGTACTTAGCTACACGGACACTCTAGCAGTGGTCCTGGATGTATTTTGAGCATTTAGCTAATAAATCTGAACTTTGCTTTCTATGTACATCTGGTGAGTTTCCTTCATTGGAGGACACACC
The DNA here is from genome assembly GCA_016271365.2 of Neoceratodus forsteri. Lineage (NCBI taxonomy): Eukaryota > Metazoa > Chordata > Ceratodontiformes > Ceratodontidae > Neoceratodus > Neoceratodus forsteri. Next base: position 409,739,335 of record CM028137.1, read on the forward strand.
CCCCGGCTCTGGAGTGTGAGTGCTTTTTTGTCTGTTTTAAACTGTTTAGTTGGGTTCATCAGACCACACTCACACCCTGCCCTGGTCCTGAGCACAGCACATTTTTTTCAGTCTGTTGAACCCTGCCGTCATCCCTGGGCTCACAAGTCTACTGCCTCAGTTGCAGCTGAAGAGCTGGGCTCCCTTCACTCTCTAGCCCTAGGGTGTCTCCAATTACTGAATCTCACTTTTTCTGAGCTTGTCTGCCCTTCTTATAGGCAAGTGGGGGAGGGTAGGACCATACAAATTCATGATAGAGTTTCCCCACTTCTAGCTGAGTCAGAACACTCTGTACACAAACATTCACACATCCTGTCTCCAAGCACTACCCCCTAGAGGACAACTCTCAGGATCAGGCATAACCCTTCGAGAGCCCTCTGGTAACTGACCTTGAGCTGAGTGAAGAGGGAGGCTGGTTACATTTTCAGAGTCATACAATTACATCACAAACAATATCGAGAGCAAGACTGAGAAGCAGGTTTGACACAGTGGTGACAGTTCATTCCTAGGGCATGCTGAATTTGCATAAAATACATTTTTTTTGCATCTTGTTGTCAAGTAAATACTGCCTTAAAATAAGAGGCCACCGATGGAATGGTTGTTTTTGCTTTAAAATATGAGCTGGTGTGACTTGCAAAATCTTGTGTATCCACATTTGAGTGAGGGGTTGATTGTGGACTTCTCCAAATGTACATTTGATGAGGACCACCTCTCTGTCTGCTTCACAAGTTGTTTGAGAACCTGTAAAATCTGGCTTAGTGCACTTAACCTCCCCATACCTAGTTCCCCAGCTCACCTTGTCAACTCCTACCCTCCTTTCCCACTGATACATAGATACATGGAACTTGTTGGCAAATATAGTCCCAGGAATACATCATTCCTGACTCTGTGTTCAACCTAATGTCAGACAAGATTTACTGGACTGATTGCCCTAATGGCTTCTCTCCACCACACTTCCCACGCTGTCTATGCTTTCTTTCCTTTCCGTAGACCTCAGTATCCCCTTGTAGCTGTCCTATCCATGATTAAACCTGTCATCAACTTGGCTTCAACCACCTGCTTGGATAAACTATTCCATCCATCCACCACCCATTCTGGGAGAAACAACTTCTTTGCATCCCTTTTAAATTCCCCCCTCCCCAGCAGTATGTCCATCCACACCCCCGGTTATGGTGCTTTTGTATTGCAAGAAAAGATTACTGGAGTCTACTCTATTTATTCCCCTCAAGAACTTGTCTGTACCACATTCTACGTCTCTCTACTGACCTGCAGAGAGTACATTCTGAGACACTCTAGCCTCTCCCTGTATGTCTTCCCTTGTTGCCCCTGGGTCTTTTTTGTAGCCCTCCTTAGAATCTCTCCAAGTAATCCCAAGTGGTCCCTGCCTTATATTAGGGAGGACTTCAGAGCTGTGTACAATACTCCAGGTGTGGCCTCACTAGACACATGTATTGGGGCAGTATCACCTCTTTTCTTCTGCTAGTGAACACTCTATCTATACACCCCAGCCTGCTACTTGCCTTCTCAGATGGCTTACTGCATTGGACTGTAGACTTGAGGTCATCACTGATAATAACTCCCAGATCACTTTCCTTAGAGGTTTGAACTCCCCCTACTCCCCCAATCAAGTAGTCTGTTCTAGGTTGTTTTGCTACATACACTTACACTTCTTGGCATTGCATTTAAAGAGGTAGTGTGCTGCCTGGAATTACTAGTAACTTTAAGAAGTAGTCAGATGCAAGTTCTTATATCTGTAGTATATTTTTTTCTGATTTGCTAATTAGAAGAATTTCTTTCTGATAGTACTAGGTGAAATGTATGGAACATCACTGTACCTGGAGGCTGACATAGTCTCTATGCATCATCATTATGACCTCACTGACTGTAATCAATAAGAGCCAGTATCCTGCTGCTTGATTGATAACTTGTGATACATGTTACCAGTTAGGCAGCATGCTGTGTGATGTAACAATAAAGTAAGGTCGCATGCTGATGATGTAATGAGAGGAATAGAACTAGATATTTCAGCTTCCAGGTAAAGCATATCTTTTCACATCGCCCCTAGTACTACTAAGCAGAAAACCACTTAATGAGCACATGTGAAAGAAAATCACTACAGAAAAAAATAATCAGGGACTGCTTTTAAAAATTACTAAAATTCTGATCTCCGAGGGGCTCTCTTGCAGCAGGCCACACCTATGAAACTACCACCATCAGACACAAGGATCACCTGCAAACTTTTCTAGCTAGCGGTCTATTTGGGGGCCACCCACTCTGATGTCACCTTCTGACGTCAGCCAACCCTATACGAGTGGGCGCCCCTGCTCCATCCTCAGTTCTCCCGCTGGAGACCAGAACGAAATGTCCCCTGCTGGGGAATTGAGGAGGTACCAAAGATTTCCACCAACATGGAAGCATAAAGGAATCCACAGGCTCCAGAAAGGACTACCAGGTCCAGAGGGTAGAAGGGAGGGACAGTATGGTCTGCTGCAAGAGATCTCCTCACAGATCTACTGGTATGGTAGGTTCTTATGTAACTGTACTATCTGACTTCAGGGGGTATCTCTTTCAGCAGGTGACACCTATGGAATGAGTCCCAAGCAGTTCTGACATCAGAATAGCCAGTTTGGGTGGCTGGAACCAACAGCCTACAAAAGTAGGCCCTGTAGAGAATTGGTCCAGTGCCTACAGGCAATGTCCAGACTGTAGTGCCCGGTAAAGTTGTAGACAGAACTCCAAGTAGTTGCTGCAAAACCTCTGTTACTGAGGCATTCCTGAAGTAGGCAGCTAAAGCAGCCATACCTCTGGTAGAATGGCCTTTATCATCTCCAGGAACTTCCTTGCCATACTTTCTGTAACAGAACGTAATGCAGTTGGCCAACCGTTTGGACAAACACTGCTTAGAAACAGGGGCACCATCTTTCCCGGGGCGAAAGAAACAAACAACTGTTTGGACTTCCTGCAGTTCTTGGTATGGTGTGCATAGTGTATAGTATAGTAATGCAGAATTCTATGCACATCTAATGTGTGGAGCAATGCTTCCCCTGGATTGGCATGTTCTGGAAAATAAACAGGGAGGTGGATGGATTGGTTTAAAGTGAACTCAGACACCACCTTAGGAAGAAACTTAGGATTAGTACGCAAAGAGACCCTGTCTTTGTAAAAAAACAAATAAGGCTACTTGCACGTGAGCACCTGTAGCTCTGAAATTGTTCGAGCAGAGGTCATAGCAATTAAAAATAACGCTTTCCATGATGGAAAGCATAGCTCTCAAGTCATGGCAGGCTCAAATGGAGCCAAAGTAAGTTTTTACAACACAAAATTCAAGTCCCATGGAGGGACAGGATTGTGGATAGGAGGCGTCAGGTGAAAGATGCCTCTCAAAAAAGTATGTGACACTTCCAATTGTGCCACCGTATGGCTATCAATGGGCACATGGCAAGCAGCGATAGCAGACATGTGCACCTTAAGAGATGAGTACCCCAGACCTGAGTCCAAAAGGGACAGCAGGTACTCCAAGATCTGATTCACTAGACATGTGAAAGAGTCCAGTTGGCGTGAAGCAGCCCATACCATAAATTGTTTACACTTCATAGAAGAAGTGGCTCTGGTGGAAGGCTTTCTAACTGCCACCAGGACATCAGACACTTTGAGTGACACCCCAAACCAAGCCACGGCTACAGTATGTCCTCAGGAGCCAGGCGTAAAAGTGCAGGGACTTGAGGTCCAGATGGACCAAGGTGCCCTGGTTTTGGGAGAGCAAGCTGGTGCACAGAGGAAGAGGTACTGGAGGGTCCACTGCTAGCTGCTGGAGTAAGGGGAACCAGATCTGACAAGGCCAAAAGGGGGCGATGAGGATCATTGTGGCCCTTTCCATCTGTAGCTTGATTAGCACACTCTGAAGCAGTGGGAAGGCATACAGAAACCTCCCTTTCCAGGACAGGGACAACACATCTCACCAGAAAACTCCAGGCCCTGGATCTACTGAGCAAAAACGTGGCAGTTTTGTATTGATTGGGGACACAAAAACGTCCAACTCTGGATGACCAAATCTGTGTAGGAGGTCTTCATTGACCAAGGTCAGGAGCTCCCACTCATGTGTCTTTGACTTTGACTGGCTTAGATCGTCCACTAGGATGTTTTGGATGCCTGGAACATGGACGGCTGACAGTTCTAGGCTGTGGTCCAGAGCCCAATGTCAGACTCTCATCGCTTCCCTGCAAAGAGGATATGAGTGAGTACCCCCTTGCTTGTTGATGCAGTGGACGGCAGTCATATTGTCTGTCTGCACAAACAGAAGGCCCAGGGACAGTTGAGTCAGAAAGGCCTGGAGGGCAAAAAGCACCACCCTCATCTCCAGAACATTGATAGGAAGAGAGGACTCCAGCAGAGACCATGTCTCTTGTGTTTGGTGTGGGCCCATACGCACTTCCCAGCCCATCTTGAGGTATCTGTGGATTCAGAATCTACTGAAGGGAGGGAATAGTAAAGGGGAGCCCCTGGAGAAGATTGGTGAGTTCCATCCACCAGAGGAGAACTCTTTTCACTGGGGAAGAGACCAGAACCTCCTGTTCCAGGTTGTCCATACATTGGTCCCACTGGACTCTTGATGTCCATTGGGGGATCCTCATATGGAACCCGGCCAGAGGCACCATGACTATGGCTACTGCTATCATGCCCAGGAGCCAGAGAATGGCTCTGGTGGAGACATAGCAGCTATGGAACAGCAGCCTGGCTTGGGCTATGAGATGATCTGCTCTACCCTGGGGAAGAAAAGCCATGCCCTGAGCTGCATCCAGGACTGCCCCAATGTACTGGAGTTGCTGACCAGGTATTAGGATGGATTTGGGTAAGCTCCAGTGAGGTACTGTACAGATCCACCAGCGGCTCCGCCAACACCTCTGCCATTTCCCTCAGCACCCTGGGGTGGATACCATCCGGCCCTGGTGCCTTGTCTACCTTCAGTGCCCTCAGTCCCTCTAGGACTCTACTTGCCTCAATTCTTCCATCTGTCGCCTCCTCTCCTCCTGTCCCCACCCTCCCAGCCCATGCTGGTAGCGGTCCCCTTTTCTTCCATGACACAGAATGAAAGTATTCATTCAGTGATTCTGCCTGCTCCTCCCCCTTTTCCGTCCACTCCCCACCCCTTTTCATCCTCACTATTGTCTCCTTGCACTTTCTTTTCTCCCTGATGTATCTGAAGATGTTTTTCTCCCCACCATTAATTCCCTGTGCTAATCTCAGCTCCCTCTGGGCCTTGGCTTCTCTCACTTTTCTGGTTACCAGGGCCTCCCTGGACCATCTTGTATATTCCTCCCTGTCAACTTTCTTCCCTGTCCTCCTAAACCTCTGGTGAGCCACTCATTTTGCCCTCACCACCTCCACAACCTCGCTGTTCAATCAGCAGGGTTTTCTTGCTCTGCTTCTCTTACTCTGTGCCTTGGTGCAGGTTTCTGTTGCCTCTGTAACCCCCTGTTTAATAATATCCCATTTCAGCTCCATGTCCATCTCATGCCTTGTGCCTTCCAGTTTCTCTTTCAGTACTTCCTGCATCCTCCCAAAGTTCACCCCGCTGAAGTTTACCACCCAAGTAACTGATTTCTCTGGCTCCCCACACATCGTGATATTAAACCACACCGTTTGGTGATCACTGTCGGATAGTGGGTCCTCTACCTTTATTTCTCTCACTGCCTCCCCATTCAACAATACCAGATCTAAAGTGTTCTTTAGCTTAGTAGGTACAGTAACCAACTGTGTCAGGAGACCCTCCTGGATCACATCCAGGAGCACTTTCTCCCTAGCAGTAGAGGTGACAGGAATACTCCAGTCAACCCCCGGCAAGTTGAAATCCCCCATGATGATCACTTTCCCTTTTCTACATACCATTTTGATTTGTCCCGCTAGCTCCTTGTCAAGCTCCTTAGACTGGGATGGCGGCCTGTATACCATCCCAAACCTTAGTTTCCTACCCCTTGAGTCTAGGAGCTGCAGCCAGATTGCCTCTGTTCTCCTTTATTCCACACGTCCCTTGAGCATTTGATCCTGTCCCTCACATGACTGCCACCCCTAAGCAGAAACTGAATCTCCTCACAAAGAATGGGGATGAGGGGTAGAGTAAGAGGAAGGGACTGGAGGCATCTCTGGCAGCCACTCTATGAGTTCCAGAGTGTGGCCATGGCTTATAAGTTGTAGTACCCAGCTTTCTCCTGTGATTTCCACCACCTATCTTGGTGCAGGGAGAGCCAACCCCCTACTGCCTCCACCAGATCCACTGGAGGGTGGAGGTCAGGCAAGGAGTCAGGCTGAGGAAGGGGCAGGGGCTGGTGCCACCCCTACTCCTCTAGAACCCTTGCTGGAGGAGGAGGGGGTGGACAGTGCTGAGGCAGCCTTATGTTTGGTTGGCTTGGAGGCGGGCCAGGGTCTGTGGGTAGCCCGATGAAAGGGCACTCTTTGGACACTCTTAGGTTGAGTATGGTACATTGAATGTACTGACCCTAGGGTGTGTCCGGAGGCTTGTAAGTTGGATAGAATATCCTGGACATCAGCCCCGAACAATTTATACCCCCTGAAGGGAGCATTCAGGATGGACATCTGAACATCCTGAGCAAACCCTGACACCCTCAGCCAGGAGTGCCAGTGAAGGCATAATCTTACTGCCTGCCTCCTGGGCCAAAACATCTACCACATCATAGGCTGAACGCAGGTGGTACCAGCTGATGTCCGCCCTGATTTCAGGGCTTGGAGGAGTGGTTGGCTAGCTGATCTTTCAGGCAGAGACTTGGCCATCTCCATGGTTTGTTCCCACAGAACATCCTGGTACTGGATCATGTGGGCCATATAATTAATGGTTCTAATGGCCAAGGTGGCCGAGGCAAAGGCCCATTTACCAAAGAGGTCCAGTCTTTGAGATTCCCTGTCGTCGGCGGGGGAGTGTTTTGGCTGCTTAGAGCGGTCATGGGCCATGTTGATGACTACTGAGTCTGCCTGCAGCTGTTCCCCAAAGAAAGGCTTACCCACAGGGGCCTTGTATAATTTATCTGCCTTCCTAGGCATAGCCAGTATTAAATTTGGGTGATACCAGGTGGCCATTGGTGGCATCCTCACAGGTATTAATCAATGGGTGAACCACCAGAGGGGAAGACATCAGCAGCTTTAGGTAGGTGGACAGCCGGTGATGAGAGGGGTCCATTTCCTCAGTTTCAAGCCCCATGTCTGACTGAATCTGATGCATGACCCCACAGACAGGCAGACAGGTCATCTGGGGAGACCAGGGTATGTATTTAGGGCACTCTTCCCTACCAGAAGACACTGTGGAGGGGAAGAGGGAAGGCCCATCATCCCCATCCTCATTGGACTCCTTGGACTCATCAAGAGGTTGGATGTCCAGGTGATGTTCTCCCTGTTCTCCCAGGCAAATGAGAGGTGTATAGGGAACTGGCCAATGTAAGTCAAGGAGTGGGTCCCTGGGGACGTCGGGTGCTGGGTCAGGACGTCTGGGCTCACATAGGGCCAGGTCCTGTTGAGGGAGAAGCCATGCCTGCATGAAATCCCAAAGGGATGTCAGCACAGACTGAAAGTCCACTGTCACCAATGTCAGGTAGCCCGGTGGCATTGGATGGGGAAGAACCGGCGCCAGCATCGGTGGTGAAAGAATCAGTGACAGCCGTATCACTACTAAAGACTGAAATGCACAATACCAAGTGTCAGGATCCCAAGACTGATATCCCGAAACTCAAAATCCTGACACTTGGTATTTGCACACGGCGGAGTTTGTTACATTAAATAAAGGGTATGTGGGGGTGAAGCCCCTGAAAACCTCTGCCGTGGGCAAGTACTGAGTGTCTGAATTCCAGATTTCAGTATATCAGTCTTGGTATTTCGAGTTTCAGGCTTTCATAGTAAATCTGTGCCAGCATAGATTGAGGAACCAGTGCCAGCATTGGTTGGGGCCGACAAAGGTGCTGGCTGAGGCCAAACAGGCATTGAATGAGGGAGAGGCCTGACTGGCACTGGTGCAGGGTGAGGAGAAACCAACATCACCTGTAGGGAGACGTCAGTGGTAGGCACCTTGGAAGTGGGCAAAGGCAATGGAGGGACAGCTGGGGAAGGGACGCTGAAGAAGGCACAGGTTCCACGGCTGAGGAAGAGGTCATCTGCATGGAAAAGGGTGGTGGACAGGTGGTGGCAGAAGACCCAGAGCTCAGGAAACCCATGCTGGACTAAGCAGAACTGGCAAAGCCTCCTGACTGTGGCCCTGCCACCAGAAGAGCAGGGATCGACAAATTTCAAATTTACGTGGTAGTTCAGGACAACTGGCCTATCCAAAAATGGTAGCCCCACTATTTTGAGTGGTAGTCCAATGGTCGGAAAGCTGCATTTTAAGGAAACAGTTATATAGAAACAAAGTAAATAATTGTGGTGCTGTATCATTAATACTGCATAGATGCAGGCTATAGAAAACAGTAAAGATGAAGATGTATGTTTAAATGTTACTGTTAAGTACAGGTGGAGTGATTTTAAGTTTGAGTCAAGTGGTGCCAGCACTGCCAGTCCCACACACACCAGAATTAAAGAATGAAATGTCCCTCCTTGGGTTCCTCCTTTGCCAACTTTATGGTGTACTAGAGCAGAGCAGCAGTGCTAACAGTTTTTGCTCTTTACTATTTTTTCTTACAACACCACAAAAGCAAGCCCCGCCATCCCCTCACACTTTTATTTCTTCTTGCTTGGCTGGTGTTTGTTCAGTCTCTTAGGAGTCTAATAAAAGAAAGTGAAGTTTGAACTATTTGCCAACTTTCTTCAGATATGGTTATGGTTATGCTGTACTTATGCAGTGCAACACTTTTTTTTTTCCCCTTTATTAATTTTATTTAGGGCAACATAGCCCCTGTCTGTTTATTTCTCCTACTAGTCTGTTTTTATTCGACTAAGATTCTCACTGTATTGGGATCCTTTTAGCCAAATTGTTCGGTTATCCTGTACACTGCAGTGCAAGTTTGTTGTTGTTGGTTTTTTTTTTTGCCCTCTTATTACTTTTTTTAGGGCATCAATCAGTCTCAGATTTCTTATTCATTGATTTCTGATTTCACTGACCCTTCTGTTTTGAGTCTCTCTTAGCTGACTTCTACTAGGCTGTTTTTTTGTCCACTCAGTCTCTTAATCCTTCCTCTCCTCCCTTCTTAAATATTTGTACCCCAGCCTCCCTTTTGTCTGCTTTCTTTTAATATGGTCTTTCCTTCTCTCTTAGTTCTGTTCTGGTGCTAGCTAATTCACCACTCAGCTCTTCAAGTTCTCCCCCCTTTACTTTTACTTCAATGCTGCTGTTCGGTCAGTCCACTGTTTTATTTACTACTGATCATCCAACCCTTTCTGATTTTTTTTTTTTCCATTCTGTCCTATGAGGTAGATTTTAGCTGAGCTCAGACACACTGGAAGTTGGCAGCAATCCAGCCTGACTCATGCAGGTGGCTCCCGCTTCTGCCCTTTTCCTCCCCTGGCTCACCAAGTCTCACCCTTCCCTAGTCCCCAACTGTTGTCCCCTGATCTCTTGCTCCCCTATTTTGCAGCTCCAAAATTTTTTTTTTTTAATGGCAATGGCAAGTGTAGCAGTCAGACAGCGATTTCTGCACCAGTGCCCTGACTAAAGTAAAACGCAGCCCACACCAACCTGGAGAAGCATGCACGTCCTTTCTCCTTGGACTGAGCTGAGGAAGTGAGAGCGTATGCCACTGATTACCCGGCCAAGTCACCACTGCCAATGGATGGCCCTTACCATTCTCTGCCTGATCTGTTCTTGGATTCCACGCCTACCAGTTGGACCAATCTGATGATTGGCTCCTCCGCAGCTGTGATATGCTCCCGTTTCTCAGCGATCGTGCTCCCCCACCACGCATTTTATGAGCGAGCACCTTGTGGGTCACGACACGACCCCAGAGACGGCCAGGCTCCTACATCGCCAGAGAACTCCCTAGTGTAGTAACCTGGCACTGCAGCAAAAACGTCTTTTTTTTTTTTAAACCAGTACTTGCCCATGGACAAACGCCTCTGCACCAACTGCTTGTCCCTAACTGCAATCTGGTAGCCCGGGACGTTGGGCTATGGGATTTGTTGAACCCTGCAGAAGAGGCCTGAACAGCAGAGGCTGGGGACACTGGAAATATACCCCCCTGAAGATCCTCCACCCAATAAGGAGAGGGTGGTAGGAGGTGCTGCCAAGGGTACCCCTTTTGAGGATACAGTGTGCAAGGCAGAAGAGGCCACCCCCAAGGAGGTGGCTGACGCCATCACAGCCTTAGGCTAATGAGGGGACCATGAATGGGAAAATGACTGAGGTTTTTCGTAGTCCTTGTCCCAGTGCTTGTGCTTGCCACCAGATTTCCCTCCAGCGGAGGAGAGTTGTGACCCCAAAACAGGGCCAGAGAAGAGGAAGAGCTTTTGGCCTGCAGCTCCCGTTCCATGTTGGTGACCTTCTGCTGGAGAAGAAATGCTTCTAGGGCTTGCTGGTGACAATGTTGAGTGGGCTGGTTGAACCCTCTGCAGATGTTGCAGGCCTGAGTTTCGTGAGTAGACCCAAGGCAGTGGATGCAGGCAGAGTGGCTATCCTTTTCTGGGAGCTGCTTCCCACAAGCACACTTCAACTTGGGGGCCTGTTCAGAAGAATAAGATGGGTCTGACATACAAGAAAAAACAAAGAAAACTCAGAAAACTAGGGAGAGAAAATAAAGGAAAATTCAAAAGAAAATGGTGGTTGACTGAAGCTTGCGTCAGTCTCTGGAGGTCCGACATGCACTGGTCGATGGCAGGAAAAGAACTGAAGAGGGAGCTGGGGCCACCCAGTCTTATAGGGTTGGCCGACGTTAGAGTGGGCAGCCCCCAGATAGACTGCTAGCTAGAAAAGTTTCTGGATGGTCTTAGTGCCTGATGGTGGTAGTTCCACAGGTGTGGCCTTCTGCAAGAGATATCCCTGAAGTCAGATCTTCCAAATTCTGTATCTTGTAACCCAGGCGCCAACCTGCATCTCTCAGTCTGCACCACCTGCGCGTGGTTGTGCACATAGTTGTAGGGGTGGCTACATTTATTAAGGAATGAAAGAAAACAAAAAGAAAAATGAATATAATGATGTTTTTGCCAGAAAATCATTATTACTGAAAGAACAACATGCTGACTAACAAATACTGCTGCTTTAAAGGGGAACAGTCAGCACCAAGGGCCCCACTGTAGGGCTGGTCCCCATGTGCACTTTGTGTGCAAAAACATTTTGGTTTGCTTAGTGTTTACTGTAGTATACTAGATTGTGACAGACTAATCTTGCTTAACTCTAGGCTGACTTCTGTAACTACAAATTCCAGAATCCCCTGTAGCTTACATTGGAACAGCTCTGCAACAGTGGGAGATTCAATAGCCTGCAGTGCACGGACCAGTCCCACACTTGAGTGTGGTGCCCTTTGTGTTGACTTTTCCCCTTTAAAAACAGATTCCAGTGCTAACCAATAAAACAATTACACATTACCAGTTAAACGCCTCTGTTCAGTTGTGCCCCCTGCTATGAATATGCTAGCAAAAACAAAGATTTTATTATGGATGTGGTTTTACTGACTGATACCAAACACAAGGAATAACTTAGCAGACACTATGATTCATTACAAAAATCTAGGATTGTGATTTAATACTCACACTGGCACATTTTTCCTAACCTGATAGTAAACCTTAGACTTGTAACCACCTTTTAAAAAAGAACAATGATTGCAAACAAAAAAACTGAATAAACACCTTTACTTCATAGTTTTCTAAATAAATATTTTAAAATCACTGGAAACCACTGTTAGAAACACAGAAACATTGACGATGATGTCAGAAAAAGTCAGACAGTCCATCTAGTCTGCCAGTGTTGTCCTGTCATGCTCCCAGGACCTGTTGTCCCTGAGTGGTCTTCGTGTACACTATTCTCCCTGTTGCTCTCTGTGTTTCCACCTCCCCCATCCTTCTCAGTAGTTAGTACACCCTTGGGTTTATCCCAGTTGTGTTTGAAGTCATTTTGCACCTACTACCTCGGCAGGCAGTCCATTCCATGGCTCAGCCACTCTTTCTGTAAAATAATGCTTTCTTACACCCTTTTATAAACCTCTCCCCCACTGACCTCCACTCATGACCCCTTCTCCTAGCTTCTCTATTCCTACTAATAACTCTTCACAGTTCACGTTATTTATTCCTTTCAGAAACTTGAAGGTCTCCATCATGTCCCCACTCTCTTGTCTATTTTTGGATGAATACATGTACAGTGCCTTTAGCTGATCTTTTGCAGATCTGCCCTCCTGGCCCTGAGTCACCTTGGTCACCTTGGTTTGTACTGTTTCTTGGCTGTCTCTGTCCTTTTTCAGGTAGGGACTTCAGAAATGGGCACAGTACACCAGGTGTGGCCGAATCAGTGAGCTATACAGAGGTAACAGTACATCCTGTTTCCTACTGTTGAACCTCCTTCCAATGCATCTTGGAATCCTGTTAGCCTTGCTGAAGGCTTTGTTACATTGTCAGGTTTGTTTAAGAGAGTCAAAAATCCTCTGCTGATACTCTATTCTGGGGTTCTTGTTCTCTTAACTGCATTACTTTGTACTTCTTGGCGTTGAATTTCATGTTGCCAGACTTTGGACCAGTTTCTTAGTCTTTGCAGGTCTCTCTGAAATTCACTTATTCCCTTGTTGACTCTACCACAGGGTTTAGTGTTATCTGGGAAGAAACACAGCCTGCCTTGGATTCTTTTTCCCATGTTGCTGATGAACACATTAAAGAGGACTGGGCCCAGGACAGGTCCCTGTGGTACTCTGCTGTTGGTGACCTGTCTTTCCACTGATCTGACCCCATTCACCACAACTCTGTGCTGCCTCCTTGCCAACTGATTCTCTACCCACCTTATTATTACCTTAGCTATTCCCAGATCCACTTCTCTGGCAGTTTTCTGTGTGGCATCAAATTGAATGCCTTGCTGAAGTCAAAGTAGATTAAATTAACTTTGTGCCATTTGTCAGCTTCCCTGGGGTTACTCAGTCCAAAAATACTATCAGGCTGGTCTGGCAAGATCCCCCTGACATGAACCCATTCAACTTACTATCCTGAAGCTGATTTTGTTCCCCAGGTATTCAACTAGGTCTTCTTTGACTGTTAAGGAAATTCAAATCATGGAAAAAATACAGTCGTTAAAATAAATACCAATGTAAGGGTTCCTCCCAGCATGTCTAGGGGCATTACAGGTGTTATGCTTGCCTGGGAGGGGTCTCATATATAGCAAGAATAGCAAGTCCAGAGCATACCTGATCTTCTGAGCTGGGGCTCACTTCTGGGCATCCACTGGCACATGCAGGGCTGGCTACGCTGTGGGATCAAGATGGTTAAGCTCTTGGAAATATAACAAACTTGTTATCAAACCAGAAATAACTTCAAACATAGGATCCTTTACTTTATGAGCTCCGACATTCCAAGGAGTCTAGTGCCACCTGGCACAGTTCATAATTTGGGCCACTGCATAGTTAATCCTCACATCTATATCTCTTTGGGGTTTCTATAGCTCGCTATTCAGCTTTGAGATAAAGCACTTTCACATGGGTTCTGTCCCACTGAACTGCCACATGGTTCCCTGTTCAGCTTTGTGAGGTTCCTTTTTTACTGGACTTCCACATGCGTCCCTGCTTGGCTTCATGCTGAAGCACTTTTACACTGGGTCATTTCCTACTGGACCTTCACTAGAGTTAATCGGGGCATTTGGCAGCCCCCCAAAAGTACGTACTCAAAGTCTCTGACTGGCAGCCCCGACCATACGTTCTGATGGCTGCTTCCCTCGACTGGAGTGTTGAATTCAGCCCACATATCAGTTGATCACAGATGAGGTGCAGGTGAGTGCCCCTCTCTTCATATTTTCTGTTGGCAACTTTGCCCATAACTGGCTCCCCGGGTGAACCCCACCCCATCTTGCTAGTGTGTTTTCCTCTTTTGAGCAGGGGCTCCATCCCTGCTGGGGTGTCCCTTAGCCCATGACCATCATCACAAGGTAGGCATGTGTTTCGGTTCTCTCTCCTATGGTAGAAAAACTCCCGTCCATTAACTGGGTGGCTCCCTATCTCCCGCCAAAACCCTATCTCTCTTATAATCTAAGGTTGGCTCCTCCCAGCTCCGGAACATCAGTCAGATCAGTTGACTCAGTCCTCCAAGGCATAGAGGTTATAGCCCTCTTAAAGAAATGTAAACCCCACAGGGTGGTTATGCTCACCTGCCCTTAAATGCTCAATGTCCCAGTGAGCACTAAACTCAACCTTCCCACCAAGATACCCCTCCAGTGATGGTCTGGCCACCCCTCAACTAACCAGCCCTAAGGGGGAATATGGCTGTTCACTACAAGAGGTAGTATTTTACACTAAAACTAACATTACCTACAACTCTACTAGGTCTAAAGGTCTAAATCCATCCTCTTGCCTCCTCTAATTTCTAAACCTCAAGGTCTAAATCCATCCTCTTGGCTCCACTGATAGCCCAACCCCCAGGCCAACCAAGGGGTCCACCCCAGGTAACCCAGAGTGGCACATCAGGCCTAAACCATACACTCAAAACCCAATTTTTAGGTCACTCATACAGATCAGCTACTATACGTGGGCACCTAGTAGGCCCCGCTATGTACTCATACCCACCCGGTGTATAACTGTATTTCACTAGTCTTTCCTTTGTTTACTACAGGAACCTTACACCTCTAATACTAATTAAGTGGCTGTACATAATTATTATGCAGGAAAACACTGCCATATAGATACATGCAACATAGAAACAAAGAAACATAGAATTTGATGGCAGATAAGGACCGCTTGGCCCATCCACTCTGCCCATTTCCCTACCTAATGGACAAGTTGCAGATCCCAGTCAACCAACAGCCTACTTCCTCCTACCCCAACCCCCTAGAATGGCCTTATGACTGTCCCATGCATTCTTGAATTCCACCACTGTTTTTGACTCCACAACCTCCTCTGGAAGGCCATTCCATGCATCCACAACCCTCTCCGTGAAAAAACACTTCCTCATATTACCTCTAAGTCATCCCCCCCTCTATCTTCAAATTGTGCCCCCTTGTTCTTACACACCTCTTTTTCTGAAAGATGCTACCCTCTTGGACTTTGTTGATTCCCTTGAGGCACTGGAAAGTTTCTATCATGTCCCCCCTCTCCCTCCTTTCCTCGAGGCTAAACATATTAAGCGCCTCAAGTCTCTCTTCATATATCTTCTGGTGCAGACCCTGCACCATTTTAGTTGCCCTCCTCTGGACTGCCTCCATCCTGTCTATATCTTTGCGGAGATTGGGTCTCCAGAACTGCACGCAGTACTCCAGATGGGGTCTCACCAGCTGTCTGTACAGAGGGATAACAACTTCCTGTTTTCTACAGGTGATGCCTCTCCTTATGCATCCCAGTATCCCTCTAGTCCTCCTTACTGCCCTCTCACATTGCTTGCCCATCTTTGGGTCATCTGATATGACTACCCCAGGTCCCTTTCTATTTTTCTTGTTGTTAGTATCTCACCCCCCCATTGTGTACTCTTCCCCTGGGTTTTTGTTTCCCAGGTGCATTACTTTGCACTTCTTAGAAGGCTTAGAAGGAAATGATAGAAGGCTTCCTTAGACTGGCAGAAAAAAGTGGAGATATTGTTGATGGGGGACCTGAATATGCCAGATGTTAACTGGAGCACCTTTGCTGCAGGCGCATCCAAGAGCAAGGTCATTCTTGATGCCCTACAGGGGGCATGCCTCAGACAGCTAGTATTGGAACCCACTCGGGAGGGAGCAATCTTAGACCTGGTACTCTCAAATGGGGACAGAGAAAGAATCTCAGATTTAGAAGAGGGTAGTCATCTGGGAACAAGCGACCACCAAACAGTGTGGTTCACGATAAACACAGCCATACAATCAAGCCATACAAAAGCAAGAGTATTGGACTTTAGGAGGGCTGACTTTAGAAAAATGAGAGAGAGTGCCACAGAAAAGCACTAGCAAACAGGCAAGAAGGAGGGGTGGAGGAACAATGGGGAGTAATCAAAACAGCCATCACAGAGGCAACAAGCCTTTGTGTAAAGCAAATCAGTAAAACACAACAAAGGAAAAAAATGCTATGGTTCTCAAAAGAGGTGGCAGGGAAGGTTAAGGAGAAAAGGCTAGCATTCAGGAAATATAAGGAAACACAGAAGGAGCAGGACAGAGAACTTTATCAGTTAAAGCAGAAGGAAGCTGGGAAGGCAGTCAGAATAGCAAAGGCCCAAACTGAGGAAAAGATGGCCAATTCTGTTAAGAAGGGGGATAAGACCTTTTATAGGTACATTAGGGAGTGAAGAAAGACCAAGGGAGGGATACTGAGGCTTAATAAAGGGGAGGGAATGTGGGTAGAGGGTGACAGTGAAAAAGCAGGGATACTGAATGAATATTTCTGCTCAGTATTCACAAAGGAAGAGGAGGGAAGGTACCTAAACCAAACAAGAGAAACACTCTGAAGATGGGGGTCGATACTAGTCCATTTACAGAAGAAAGGGTTCTGAAAGAACTAATAAAATTGAAGGTGGACAAAGCAATGGGGCCTGATGGGATTCACCCAAGAATTCTAAAAGAACTAAGGGTAGAACTAGTGACACTGCTGACTACTCTCTTTAACAAATCATGGGAGGATGGGGTGGTACCCGAGGACTGGAGGAGGGCAGATGTGATTCCTCTTCACAAAAGTGGGAGCAGGACAAAGGCAGGAAACTACAGACCAGTTAGTTTGACCTCGGTGGTAGGGAAAATGATGGAATCACTTCTGAAGGAAAGAATTGTTGAGTTCCTAGAGGCCAGTGGAGCACAGGACCCAAGGCAGCATGGATTCACGATGGGAAGGTCGTGTCAGACGAATCTAATAGATTTCTTTGACCGGTGACCAAAGTAGTAGACCAGGGAGGGGCTGTGGACATGGCCTACCTAGATTTTAGCAAGGCATTTGATACAGTCCCACACAAAAGATTAATACACAAGTTAGCCAGCCTTGGAGTGGGTCCCAAGGTGGTAGCCTGGATGAAAAATTGGCTAGACAACAGGACGCAAAGGGTAGTAGTAAATGGAGTACACAGTGAAGAAAGGAGGGTTACTAGTGGGGTACTGCAGGGTTCAGTACTGGGACTGGTCCTTTTTAATGTCTTTATAAGTGACATTGCAGAGGAACTGGAAGGAAAAGTATGTCTCTTTGCAGACGACACAAAGATCTGCAACAGGGTTGATACACAAGATGGAGTGGAAAGGATGAGAAGGGACTTGGCAAGGTTGGAGGAATGGTCAAATGTATGGCAGCTCAGATTAATGCAAAGAAGTGCAAGGTAATGCACATGGGAAACAAAACCCAGGGAACAGTACACAATGGGGTGAGATACTGACAACAGTAAAAATGGAAAGGGACCTGGGGGCAATATATCTGGGAGCATAGCTCCCCATAGATACACCCGAGAGGAGACTAAGGAGGCTGAGGACAACTGTCACAAGGGAGGCCCACAGGAAGGAGGCAGAGGACACCACAAGGAAAGGAAGCAGCTCCTGGTGGGGGACTCAATTATTAGGGGGATAGAACTGGGAGGAGCTGGGAAATCTGAAGTAAGGTGCCTGCCTGGTGCCATGGCTTGGAGGGACAGGAAGCGCATCCTCAGGATCACAACAACAGCTGCAAGGGATTCTGAGCTGGACGTAATTGTCCACCTAGGGACAAATGACTTGGCTCATCATGAGGTTAGAGCAGTGCAGGAGGACATTGCAGAGTTGGGGAGGGGCCTAAGACAAGTAGCAAACACAGTATCCTTCTCAGAGGTACTGCCTGTCAAAGGCATGGGGGAGGTGAGGGTAATTGGCACCATGCAGTTTAATGAATGGTTGAAAAAATGGTGCGGAGCACAGGGGTTTGGCTTCATTGGGGACTGGGGTTCCACCTGGAGGGACACCAGCCTATACTGGCAGGATGGTCTGCATCTGTCCAGGAAGGGAACAAGTCTTTTGAGCAATCGGTTTAAATGCTTCATTGGCAAGCTTTTAAACTAGTCAAAGGGGAGGCACTGACAAGCAGCAGAAAAATCCCAGCCTCTCCCTACAAAACAGGGTACTAAATGAGAAAAAGACCAAGGTAGAACGGTCAGTGGGGGATGCTGCAACAGAAGGTAAAGCCATCAAAAAATGGAGAGCAATGAGTACCAATGCCCTGTAGTCTAGGTAACAAGCTTCCTGAATTAGTGGCCTTGATGGAGGAGGAACATCTGGATATCGTGGCAGTCACAGAAACATGGTACACACAAAACCATGACTGGGACGTAAACATACCAGGATACACTCATCTACAGGAGGGACAGGGAGGGTAAAGAGGGAGGAGTAGTTCTTTACATAAGGGAAGGAATAAAAGCAACAGAACAAAAGGGTAAACAGGGAGTAGAAGAAGCACTGTGGGTAAATTTGGAGACAGGCAATGGCACCACAATCCGCAGGGGTTATGAACCCCTTCTCAGGGGAGGAAGTGGACAAGGAAATGATAGAAAGTATACTTAGAATGGCAGAAAAGGGAGATATTGCTGATGGGTGATCTGAATATGCCAGATGTTAACTGGAGCGCAGTTGCAGCTGCCACTCAAGAGTGCAGTTATTCTAGATGCCCTACAGGGGCATGCCTTGACAACTAGTACTGGAGCCCACTCGAGAGGGAGCAATATTAGACTTGATACTCTCAAATGGAGATGGAGAGGATCACAGATGTAGAAGTGGTAGCCATCTGGGAACTAGCGACCATCGAACAGTATGGTTCATAATAAACACAGCAATAGAGTCAAGCCATACAAAGACAAAAGTACTGGACTTAGGAGGGCTGACTTTGCAAAATGGGTGAGTGCCTAAGGAATGCACTAGCAAATGGGCGGAAGGAGGGTGGAAGAACAATGGGAATAATAAAACTGCCATCACAGAGGTAACGAGCCTTTGTGTGAAGCAAATAAACAAACAAGACGATGTAAGAAACCACTATGGTTCTCAAAGGAAGTGGCAGTGAAGGTTCAAGAGAAAAGAAAGCATTCAGGAAGTACAAGGAATTGCAGCAGGAGCAGGACAGAGAACTGTATCAGTTAAAGCAAAAGGAGGCTGGGAAGGCAGTCAGAACAGCAAAGGCCCAAACTGAGGAAAAGATAGCCAACTCAGTTAAGAAGGGAATAAAGCCTTTTATAGGTACATCAGGAGCAAAGGAAGACCAAGGGAGGGATAGTGAGGCTTAATAAAGGGAGGGAGGGTGGGCAGAGGGAGAATGTGAAAAGGCAGAGATACTAAACAAATATTTTTGCTCAGTATTTACAAAGGAAGAGGGGGAGGTACATAAAACAAACAGTAGTAACACTCTGGATACAGAAGTTGATACCAGCCCATTTACAGAAGAAAGGGTTCTGAAAGAACTCTTAAAACTGAAGGTGGACAAAGCAATGGGGCCTGATGGGATTCATCCCAGAATTCTAAAAGAACTAAGGGTAGAACTAGTGACACCACTGACTACCCTCTTTAACAAATCATGGGAGGATGGGGTGGTACCCGAGGACTGGAGGAGGGCAGATGTGATTCCCTTCACAAAAGTGGGAGCAAGGCAGAAGCAGGAAACTATAGACCTGTTAGTTTAACTTCAGTGATAGGGAAAATGATGGAATCACTTCTAAAGGAAAGAATTGTCGCAGATCTAGAGGTTGCAGAAGGGCACAGGACCCTAGGCAGCATGGATTCACAGCGGGAAGGTCATGCCAGACGAATCTGATAGATTCCTCTAACCTTGCCAAGTCCCTTCTCATCCTTTCCACCCCACCCTGTGCATCAACTCTGTTGCAGATCTTAGTGTCATCTGCAAAGAGACATACTTTTCCTTCCAATCCCTCTGCAATGTCACTTATAAAGATATTGAAGAGGACCGGTCCTAGTACTGAACCTTGCGGTACCCCACTAGTAACCCACCTTTCTTCAGAGTGGACTCCATTTACTATTACTCTCCGTGTCCTGTTATCCAGCCAATTCTTTATCCAGGCTACCATCTTAGGACCCACTCCAAGGCTGGCTAACTTGTATATTAATCTTTTGTGTGGGACTGTGTCAAATGCCTTGCTAAAGTCTAGGTAGGCCATGTCCACAGCCCCTCCCTGATCTACTACTTTGGTCACCCAGTCAAATAAATCTATTAGATTTGTCTGACATGACCTTCCCGCTGTGAGTCCATGCTGCCTTGGATCCTGTGCCCCTCTGTCCTCTAGGTACTCAACAGTTCTTTCCATCAGAAGTGATTCCATCATTTTCCCCTAGCACTGAGATTAAACTAACAGGTCTGTAGTTTCTTGCTTCTGCCCTGCTCCCACTTTTGTGAAGTGGAATAACATCTGCCCTCCTCCAGTCCTCAGGTACCACCCCATCCTCCCATGATTTATTAGAGGGTAGTCAGTGGTGTCACTTATTCTACCCTTAGTTCTTTTAGAATTCTGCGATGAATCCCATCAGGCCCCATTGCTTTGTCCACCTTCAGTTTTAAGAGTTCTCTCATTGCTTTCATGAACACCATAACACAATAATGTCCAATTACCCAAATATCTCTCTCCTTCCCAGGCTTGGTTACTCTGGATTGAATAACTGTGCCAAGTCCCAGACAGGAAGCAGTTATCATAGTATTAAAACATTTAACAACAGGTATAGAAATAACCCCAAGCCATATGTCCCTCTGAAAAAATAGAAAAAGTGAATCACCAGTTTGTTGGCAGGTCCACCGGGAACCTCACTGTGTTTTCCTGCTGGGTGAAAACTGGTGGGTCTTCTTCCTGGGAGGGCTTGGTCTTACAAAGAGGCTTTGAAAAGTTTTCAGAGCACAGGATCTCCCTTTACTTGTGCAGCTTTAGAATGATGCAACATACAAAACAGGAGCAGCAACAGGCTGAACTTCTGTCAACAAAGCAGCAACACACAACAACATTCTGGGAACTGGATCAGGTCATTTCCCTCTTCCTCTCTCTGCAGCTGATGGGTACACTCCACAGAAGTAGAAATGGGGGTCAGGCTTAGTGCAGGAATTACCAACACAATCCACACCAGGCACTCTGTAGTAGGCCACATTCCCTTCCGGATACTGCACCTGGGCATAGTGTTTAAATAAAGTTAAGCCCTAGTAAACCCCACTGGAAACAGTCTGAGCCACTTGGCAAGCCTCATCTTTTTTGGACTTGCTCACTTTTTTAAGTAATTCCCTGTTTCTTCCATATCTTGCCTAATATGGCACACTGGGTCCAATCCTCTTGATTTCACTCAGGCATGTCACTGATGTTATCTTTTTAATTTATCTGTAATTCCCTGTACATATTCCCTGTACCTACACCCCACGTATTAATTTCTCCTGTATTATACAAGCCTCCTATGTTATGTTATTGTAGTGTATAGACTGGACATGTGTGAAAACAGGCAATTGTTGCTCACATGCCCTCCAGTATAATCAATAAAAATGAAATGAAATGAAATGTCCCACATGTACTCCGAAAGGTATGGGTAGTCCCACTCGGGGTAATCTCTTTGGATAATCCACCAGATAATCTGTTCTCCCTTACTCCACTCTGAGACGGATCTCATGAGCGTTCTCGGGGCCTTTCCAGGGACCAGCCACACCTTGTGCCGATAGGTCATTACAGTAGGGGATAACATCTCCAAGGAACCCATAACCGACCGACCCCTACCAGAATGAAAAAGGGATGGGCCATGCACTGTCCTCATAGGCTGGAGTGTGAACTGAGCTGATCTGGGTTGGGTGGCACTCTCCTCTCAGCTGAGCTGATGTCTGTGGATGGGGTCTCTTCACTAGCCACAATACCGGCATTATGGTGAATAGTCTCTTCAGGGGTTTGCTTTCTAGGGGGAGTGCCAGAAGGGGTTCCTTTGCTGGAGGCTTCTGGAGGCTGATGCATTTTGGTTGCTGATACTAACAATTCGCGGACACTGTCCCAGATTGACTGCATCAGTCTTTCTATCTCATCTTCCCTTTGGGTGTCCCAATCACCACTGGATACTTCCTCTCACTCTTCCTTGACCACCACACTAAAATCCTCTGAAGAGAAGCTTGTGTCTACCCCCTTCAAGACAACAGGGGTTTCTCACTGTCTTCACTACCCCAGGCTGAGTGGGGGGTCTCTGAATCTACAGGCAGGCAGGGGGCTTCACTGAGTGCCATAGCTTTCTCACCCTAGTATGCACTGCATGAGGGGACAAAGGCAACATCTTTTCTGTCATGGAAACATTAAGCACAATGCAAGGGGCCACATTCTTTTGGTTTTCTTTCTTTTCATGAGCCACTCAAATACATCAAAGGGGACTTTAATCTCTGCATTTCAGAGGCTCTGTGCCATATTGCCCTTCTGGAGTTGCAACACTAAGTCTGCAAGGGGAAAATAAAATGTCTTGCAGTCTCTGTAAACCACTCTCACAATGTACACAATTCAGCTCTGTGATAGTTCTGCACACCCACGGATTTATATTTTTGACACTTTTATTGCTTCGGAATTAAGCTCTTTTATCCACGTTTGCATAGTCTCCATACTTTCTCCTAGAACCAGTCCCTTCATATTTTTCTTTGTCTTTGTACTCATTGTGCCACTTGAGTGATCCTGTCCACAGACTGTGGGCGCTTCTTCCACATTACAGGAAAGTCTGTAGCTGTATTCCAACTGGAGCTATACACTTAGTGTGATTTTCACTATATCTTCTCTTCAACTGTTCCCACATAGCTCTCCTAATAGTTGCAGCACTGTGCACTTTTCCAGGCCTCTAGTCCCCAGTCACTCCCCCCACCCATTGAGGCATCTGTCCAACTGGGTCAGCACCATTCACCAGCCTGTTGAATATGTATAAAGTCCTCACATACAGGCACACGGGATGTCTCCTGGTCCTCTCCTCTGGCTTCCAAACCCCCTGGTTGCCACCTTCCGGTCCCAACACTGCCAATATTCCCATGCACCATCGTCTCTTCAATAATGGGTGCATCAAACCATGCCAACAAGTCCAAACCCACATCTACCACCCTCTGGGACACCAGGAATCACGAAGGGACACCCTCCAAACATACCAGATGAGCCCCCACTTGTAAGGGTCCCCTCCCTGCATGTCTAAGGGCACCACAGTTGTTACACTCACCTGACTGGGGTCTCATGTATAGCAAGAATAGCAAGTCCAGAGCATACCTGACCTCTCGAGCTGGGGCTGACCTCCAGGTGTCCTCTGGCACACAAAGGGCTGGCTAGGCTGTGAGATCAAACTGGTTAAGCACTTGCATATATAACAAACTTGATATTCAAACCAGAAATAACTTCAAACATAGGATTCTTTATTTTATGAGCTCTGACATTCCTAGGAATCTGGTACCAGCTGGCACAGTTCATGATTTGGGGCACTGCATAGTTAATCCCCATATCTATATCCCTGTGGGGTTTCCATAGCTCCCTATTCAGTTTCAAGATGAACCACTTTCACATGGGTTCTCTCCCACTGAACTTTTACATGCTTCCCTGCTTGGCTTCATGCTTTTCCACTGGACTCTTTCCTACTAGATGTCCACTGGAGTTAATTGGGGCATTTGGAGACCTCCAAAAGTATATACTCAGAGTCTCTGAATGGCAGCCCTGACCACATACTCTGGTGGCTACCTCTGGAGTGTGGAATCCAGCCCATGTTTCAACTGGTCACAAACAAGGTGCAAGTGTGTGCCCCTCTTTTCATAGTCTTCGTTGGTGGCTTTGCCTGTAACTGACTCCCTAGGCAATCCCAATCCCATCTTGCTAGTGCATTGTCCCCTTCTAAGCAGGGGCTCCATCCCCACTAGGGGGATTACTTTAGTCCACAGCTGCCACAAGCCAGGCATGTGTTTTGGTTCTCTCTCCTACAGTGGAAAATCTCCTGGCTATTCCCCGGGTGGCTCTCCATCTCCCACTAAAACCCTTTCTCCCTCTTATAACCCAAGGTTGGCTCTTCCTAGACCTGGAGCACCAATCAGACCAGCTGAATCAGTCCTCCAAGGCATAAATGTCCTAGCCCTCTTAAAGAAATATAAACCCCCCCGGGGGGTTACACCAAAATGGAGAAAAATGAACACAGAAAACTGTATGTAGAATGCATGAATCTTCCTAAACAAAAAGTGATAACTTTTATAGATGGGTATGCCATATGTCAAAAGTGATGTCACTGAACTGTGAATTTTTTCTCTGTGAGTAAGGTTGTAATGACAGAGGATAGTAATTTATTACACTAGAAATTATTAATACAAAAATACCCCACTTGTACTAACACTCTACAAAACCTGGGATATTTTAGCATGATTTTATGTATATAATCAAATAAATCCCATGCCACTTACATAAAACTTTCATTTTAGATACTGAATCATCACTGGTACAGGCTTTCATGTCTTCCAGGTGCACTACTCCAATGCGCTCTACAAGGAATTACCAGGTGGTAACATCCAGTGCCTTCAGCTAGTCCTGACTGCAACAGCAAGGCTGCAGACCTCTGTATGGAAATCTGACTACATTACTCTGTCACTATCCAGTGTCTTCTGGCTGTCTACCGGTCAGGCTACAAGAGAACTACAGGGCACTTTTGCTGGCATTTAAAGCCCTAAATGGTCTGGGTCCTTGCTATCTCCATGAGCTCCTGAACTCTACACTCCTGTGAGAATAACTAGGTCTACAGGAAAGGGGCTTCTCCAGGTCCGCTGTTCCATCTCAGATAAATGGGAGACCAAGCTTGTATGGAAGCTGCCCTGTCTGGTGGAACACACTGTCACAACCCCACTCCGCAGGTCAGGCTCTCTGCTCCCACAGTGCCAACCTCCGAGAACAGTATTGAGAACAGGGTAACAGAACAGGGTAACCCTCCTGTCTGTTTGTGGGGCCGAATTGCCTTTGGTCTCAAGTTCTGGAGGGATTCAAACTGTGAACCTTCTGCTAGTGTACCCAAATGCACAAGCTCAGATAATTCTGCTCTTTGGGGAAATGCCAGATATCTTTCATCTATGGGCACCTAACCGGGTATACAAAATGAACCCTTAAAAACTCTATGAAAGACCTTAGATAAATTCTTACCTTTTCCCAGTTTTGTATACCATTAAGCTTATGAACAGTGTCAACTTGAACCATCTGTACCTCACAGGCAAAAGAATTTTGAAGACACAGGCAGTATCTTTAAAATAAGAGGTTTACTTAGAAAATGGATAAAAATAGGTAAAATGTAAACACAGAACCATATATCACAATGCATACAATAACTTAAAAGAAAACAAGTAAAAGTACAAATTTCTACCAACATACAATTAGACTTTCTCTATCTAATGTATACCTTTTTACAGTGCTTATAGTTAGATATTGTTTCAAGAGAGTCCAAACATGAATGTGTAAGTAAGTGGAAATACAGCATACAGTTTAAACCCCACCTAGCTCCTCCTAGCATATTAAAAATTATACATCCAGGATGTCTTATAACTCAGGAGGTATATTAAATAAGGTGACATCAGCAGAAACTAATTTCCAATATGACTCTTTGATCTGGAGTGGTTTCCTGCTCCTCTTTGATCTAGTGTGTTTTCCTGCTTTTCAAAGACATCAAAGAACTTTTACAACTTGGAAGTTTCTCACTTAGCTGTCATAAAGCTTCTTTTAGCACCAGTTGAAATTAACTGTTCTTTCCTCTGAAGACATCATAAAATGGACATTTTAATTCCTGGTTTCAAAGAAGTATAGCTCAACAACAAGATCATAAAATGCAAGTCTTTGGAAGTTAATCACATTACAGAGATCTGCTGTTTAAATATATCCTGTCCTTTGAACTGAAACCTTGGGGGCATCACAAGAGCACAGGATGTCTCAAGAGAGACACTCAATAACACATTTTTTTTTTACCAAAAATATCATAGAGCAATCAGAAGCAGCTGACAAAGTCTCACAATCCTCCCCATCTAGACTGAATTTGGGGGCTCGATCCCCTGCATGAGATGAGCTTCACAAATCAATTCACTCCTCATAGACATGAGACAAGCCATCTGAGTTCTGATTGGTCGCTCCAGCCCTATGTAAAATTGTCATGTCATACCCTTGCAAAGCAAGACTCCATCTTAACAATCTACCATTAGTTTTCCCCATTTGCGTCAGCCAAACCAGGTGGGCGTGGTCAGTTTGTACTACAAAATGCTGCCCATATACTGTTAGTATGGCTCTAGCTTCTTTAGGGCCCACACTATGGCAAGACATTCTTTTTCCACAGCAGAGTATGCCTGCTCCCTGGGAAGTAACTTTTTACTCAGGTACGCTACTGAGTGATCTTTTCCTTGCTTGGATGTCTGACTCAGTACTGCCCCAATACCCACATCTGAGGTGTCAGTCTGAACTATAAAGGGTTTACTATAGTCAGGACTTGTCAGAACAGGAGCACTGCACAGTACCTTCTTCAGTCTGGTAAAAGCTTCTTCACAGGCTGGTCCCCAGGTAATTTTCTTTGGCATCCTTTTCTTTACCAGGTCAGATAGGGGAGCAGCCAGGGTACTGTAATTGGGTATACATTTCCTATAGTACCCTGCTGCCCCATGAAAACTCCTGACCTGCTTCTGAATTTCTGGTCTGGGCCACACTTGGATCACCTCTATTTTTATTTAGTTAGGACGGAACTGTCCCCGGCCTACCACATGCCCAAGGTATGCCACTTTTCCCATGGCCACCTGGCACTTCTCAGCTTTTACAGTGAGCCCAGCCCTCTGAATCCTGCCCAGCACTTTCCTAAGGTGGGACTGGTATTCCTCCCAGCTGGCACTAAAGATGGCAGTGTCATCCAGGTACGTCACGGCGTACTCTTCAGCACTATTTAATACCTGGTTCACCAACCTTTGGAAAATGGCCAGGGCGTTCTTCATTCCGAAAGGCATTACTTTAAATTCAAATAAGCCTATCCAAGTGATGAAGGCCAACCTCTCCCTAGCTATGTCTGTTAACCTGTTTACGCTACCTTCCAATACCCCTTGGTCAGGTCAGTGGTCATAAGGTAGGCCGCCCCTCCCAACTTGTCCAGAAGTTCATCCGTCGGTAACATCAGGTGGGTGTCTGACTTCTTGACTGCATTCAGTCCACAATAGTACACACAGAAATGAGTAGAGCCATCTGGCTTGGGCACAAGGACTACAGGTGAGGCCCAGGGGCTGTGGGATCTCTGGATTACCCCTAAATCCAGCATCTCCTCCACTTCCCTCCTAATGTCCTTTTGGACAGCCTCTGACACCTGATATGCTGTCCGCCATATGGGCGTCTGTGTCCCTGTATCCACATCGTGCATCACTAAGAGGGTTAGTCCAGGCTTGGTGCTAAACAATGGGGCATAGTCTGCTAAACCTCCCTTATTTCCTGGCTCTTGTATGTGGCCAGCTGGGGAGACAATTTTACTGCCTCCACAGAGGACTCCCGCTTACTTTCTTCCAGCAAGTCCAGAAGGGGGTCTCCTTCATCCATCCCCTCCCCAGGACTACACATTGCAAACACCATGTCAGCCTGTATGTTTTATAAGATGCAGCTTTTGATAAAGGACCTTTGTCCGAAACGCGTCAAGCGCATCTGGGTGCTTAATAAACTGGATTTTAATGGAAAAGCTCCGTGTCCGAGTTCTAATGGGTGAGCGTGTGCTTTAGCTTTTGAGATATTATACCATGTCAGCCTTATTAGCATATGGCTTCATCATGTTGACATGGTACATCCTTTCTGTCTGTCTTCTGTCAGGTAACTCTATAATATAGTTCATGTCATTTACCTTCCTAACTACTTTGTACAGTCCTGCCCACTCAGCCAGCAGCTTGTCTTTCTGGGCCAGAATATGGACCATGACTTCCTGATCCATGTATGAGTGAGCACTGGCTCTGCGGTCATACCACACTTTTTGTTTCTGTTGGACAGCTTCCAGGTTGCTCTGGGCTGTCCCCATAAGCTCTTTCAGCCTTTCCCTAAACCTAAGGGTGTAATCCACTATGGGAGTTCCCTGGGTGGTGTGCTTACCTTCCCAGTCCTCCCAGATCAAGTCTAGGGGCCCACGTACCTGGCATCCATATAAGAGTTTGAAGGGTGGAAATTCTGTTGACTCTTTGGGCACTTCCCTGTATGCAAACAACAGGTGGGGAATGTATTTCTCCCAGTCCCTCCCATGCTGTTCAGCAAACACCCGGAGCACTGACTTCAGGGTACCATTAAATCTTTCCACAAGCCCATTGGCTTGTGGTTGATACGGTGTCGTGCATCTCTGCACCACTCCACATTTCTCCCACAAACATTTCATCAGGTCCGACATGAAGGAACTCCCTGAATCAGTGATAATCTCCTGCGGAAACCCAACATGGGAGAAAATCCCAAGTAAGGCATCTGCCACTTTGTCCTCAGTGAGGATAGAGCGACTGCCTCTGGGTACCGGGTGGCATAATCCACCACAGTCAGGATGAATCTTTTCCCTGAGGAGCTGGGGGTATTTAAAGGCCCCACAATACCCATTCCCACCCTCTGGAATGGTTCCTCCACTATGGGCAATGGAATCAGGGTGGCTTGGGTTTTCTTGCCCACCTTCCCTATTTCTTGGCAGCGGTGGCAAGACCTTTAATACTCCTTCACCTGCTGGGTGAAGTTGAGCCATTAGAAATTCTGGGCCAACCGCTGCATAGTGCGTGTGATTCCCAGATGACCAGACAAGGGAATATCATGAGCAATCTTGAGCAACTACTCACGATACCCCTGGGGAACAACAAGCTGCTTGCCTATCACCCCTTCCTCCCTCTGTCTGCACAGCCTGAGTATACATCAGTCCATTTTCCCAATAAACCTTATGTTTACCATCACCTCCTTGTGCTCCATCAGAGTCTGCCCAAGCCCTCAGCTTCTGTAGACTAGTGTCACTTCTCTGATCAGCTGCAAACTCTTTACACATTCCCAAGGCATGGGACAGGTCCCCTTCAGTCTCTAAACTAGGGTCCCTAGCACTAGCGGCAGGGCACTCAGGATCACTGTCATTCTTAACCCTCTGACAATGGGTCACCCTTCCCTCTTCAGAGTAACCCTCTGTAGCTGTGTGGTTAACTGCTACTGGGGAAATTTAGACCTCCTTTTCATTAGTCTCCCCATCCGGAGACACAGGCCATGGAACCACCCTCCCAGTGGTTTCCACAATGGTTTCTGTGGGGTTCAGGGAACTACAATTTTCCCTTGCCACTTGGCTACAGGTAACTGCACAAACCATCCCCTGTTTGAGATTGTTGCCAAGGATGACATCCACTGCTAAGGTTTTGGCTACAGCCAACTGTTGCACAGTTCCCCTATTTCACCCCAGTCTAGACGAACACTAGTGAAGGGCAATGTTTTCTCTTCATCAGTGAACCCTTGTACAGTGACATATTTATTGGGTATAAGCTGACCAGGTTGGACCAGATCCCCTTTTACTAATGTCAGGGATGCCCTGTGTCCCTTAACCCTTGCGTCTGTACACCATTCACCATAACTGGGTGCATGTGTTCCCTCATGTTCATAGGCATGCTTCCAGGGACACACAAACAACCCACTCCTTTCCTAGCCCCCAGTTGTGTATTGATCACTCTTTTAGGACACTGCCTGGCAATATGCCCAGTTTTATTACACAACCAACATTCATTTCTTTTCTCAGAGAAATCTTTTCTCTGAAACCTGGGGCTAACTGGTTTTGGTGGAGGCAGTGAGGGTTTTAGCTGCCCTGAAGGCCCGCTTTTCCCTCTCTGTGCTGCCACGCCTGCCCCATTCGTTTTCAGAGCAGGTCTGCTCTTGGCATAGCGGTCCAAGAATTCAGCAGCCTCTTGCACTGTTTTGATATCTCGGTCCTCCAGCCAGGTTTTCAGCTCTACTGGGCATGCCCAGAAAAACTGTTCTAATAGAATCAAATTTTCAATTTTATCTACAGAGTTTGAGTCAATTCCTTCCCAGCAACGTTTTAAAAACTGATGTTGTTTTGTGGCTAGCTCCTCATAGCTTATGTCAGGGTTTCTCCTGAGCTTACAGAATTTAGCTCTGTATGATTCAGCAGTTAATTCAGTTTTTTTTAACAGTGCAGCTTTAAGTTTGCTGTAATCATTACTGTCCTCATTGTCCATTTGACTCAATGCATCCCTAGCTTTCCCTGTAAGTAGCGGGGATAGCTGGAAGCTAAAGGGCTCCCTAGGAATTTTAGTCTGAATACAAACTTTTTCAAAAGAATTTAAAAAGGCATCCATATCCTCCCCCTCTTTAAATTCGGCTAACAATTTGGAATTCAATTTGTAACCCAGTCCTGTAGTCCCAGTTAAACCCAAGCCACTTACCTGCTCTGGTGCTGGTGGTTGGAGTCGTAGCTTCTCCAGTTCATGTTGCCTCTGGCGCTCTCACTCCTCTCGGTCCACCTCTCGCTATTCACAATCCACCTCTCGCCATTCTTGCTCCCTCTTCTCCTCTGCAGCTCACTTCTCTTGCTCTGCTGTTCAGCATTCTCGCTCCGCTTCTTGGCGTTCTCGCTCCACTTCCCTCTGGAACTCCAGCTCCATTCTGCGCAACTCAATCTGCAGCCTAAGTACTTCTGGCTCTGGAATGCTGGTGATCTTCCCCTGCTGCTGTGGCCCTTCACTGACACTGGATCTGCTGCCCTCCTTATCGGATCTGGACACTGCACTGGCCGCTAGCCCTTCCACACTCAAGGTTCAGTCCTTTACAGTGACTGTCTGTGACTCAATGCTTTGTGCATCTGCTACCATCAGGGCATCCATGAGATTCTGCTTGGTGGCTTTCAGCTCATACAGGACTCCTCTGTCCCTGCACAACTTCTTTAAATAGTTTACAATGTGCCCGCTGTAGTTGGAAGCCATCTTCTTCCCTAACTATGGCTACTCTAACTTGCACTTTAAAAAAAAAAATAAAATGGGTAGGAACTTGACCATAAGCCAAGTGATATAGTTCTGTGTCATTTAAAAAAAAAAAATCACTGCCTTGTTTTGCAAGCAAGCTGACAGTATTAACCTGATGCACCGAACAATAAAAGCTTGTATACCAAAATTATCAGCACCACTGCCAACCAATCTGTCACAACCCCACTCAGCAGGTCAGACCCTCTGCTCCCACAATGTCAACCTCCGAACGCAGTATTGTGAACAGGGTAACAGAACAGGGTAACCCTCCCATCTGTTTGTGGGTCCGAATCACCTTTGGTCTGAAGTTCTGGAGGGATTCAAACTGTGAATCTTCTGCTAGCATACCCAAATACACAGGCTTAGATAATTCTGCTCTTTGGGGAAATGCCAGAAATCTTTTGCCTACGGGTACCTAACCAGGTATACAAAATGAACCATTAAAAACTCTGTGAAAGACCTTAGATAAATTCTTACCTTTTCCCAGTTTGGTATACCATTAAGCTTATGAACAGTGTCAACTTGAACCATCTGTACCTCACAGGCAAAATAATTTCAAAGACACAGGCAAGCTCTTCAAAGTAAGAGGTTTACTTAGAAAAATAGATAAAAATAGGTAAAATGTAAACACAGAACCATATATCACAACGCATACAATCACTTAAAAGAAAACAAGTAAAAGTAAAAATCCCTACCAACATACAATTAGACTTTGTCTATCTAAGGTATACCTTCTTACAATGCTCATTGTTAGATGTTGTTGTTTCAAAAGAGTCTAAACAGGAATGTGTCAGTAAGTGGAAATACAGCACACAGTTTAAACCATGTGTCTCTACCCCTTCTATGATGCCACCTAGCTCCTCTTAGCATATTAAAAATTATACAACCAGGATGTCTTATCACTCAGGAGGTATATTAAATAAGGTGACATCAGCAAAATCTCACTTCCAATATGACTCTTTGATCTGGAGTAGTTTCCTGCTTCTCTTTGATCTAGTGCATTTTCCTGCTTTTCAAAGACATCAAAGAACTTTTACAACTCGGCAGTTTCTCACTTAGCTGTCATATAGCTTCTTTTAGCACCAGTTGAGATTAACTGTTCTTTCCTATGAAGACGTCATAAAATGGATATTTTATTTCCTGGCTTCAAAGAAGCACAGTTCAACAACAAGACCATAAAATGTGAGTCTTTGGAAGTTAATCACATTACAGAGATCTGCTGTTTAACATATATCCTGTACTGAACTGAACTGAAACCTGGGGGGGGGGGTTCATCCCAGGAGCACAGGATGTCTCAAGAAAGACACTCAATAACACATTTTTTTTACCAAACAAATCATAGAGTGATCAGAACCAGCTGTCCAAGTGTCACACACACAACCTGTTGGCATCTGTCTGCTTACCATCCTTGTAGTTGTTATAGGAAAACTAAAAGGACATGTGTTGAGCCTGGCCTTCCCAGCCTTTTAAAGCTATTGTTTTTGATACTATTTATTATTTTAATTTTAGATTCTTGCAGAGAGTTGTCTATTGTTACATTCTGCATGCTGCAATAGCACTTCATTATTGTTTTATTTATATATTTAAAAGTTTGACCAGGAAGGCATACTGAGCAGAGTACTGCTTGATTCCAGATGCAAATACACAGTTACAGAGAGTACATAATACAGCAAAGTTTACGATAAAGGTTACAGAGGATACAGAGCATGTACATAACCCATATGTTATAAGGCAAAATGAGTAAAAAAAGAGCAACCCTGCAACTGCTAGGGTAAGGTAAGCACTACTGTGGTAGGTATAGTAGTTGTTTTGTGAGGGACTAGAGCATCCACAAGTACAGTGCAGTGTGTGGTTTGTGTACTGACTGTTTGTTGATGTATCAATGTGTAGTGCCTCTTCCCCTGTATGTGTTGAAGGAATGCCACTTTATAAAGCTATGGCTACTATGACTACTACAGTACTATGATTATGAGTTTACTACTACTGCTACTACTACTACTAGCTTTAAATTCAAGGTTTGTTAGTGCAAAGAGAGGCTATGTTAAAATGAAATTACTTTCAGTTGATGTAGTCTCATTGTGTCAAAGCAAGCAAATATTGTCTCAATACAAATTTGCTTTGTGTTACAGAAAACTCACCGTGTGTCAACACAAACTCACTTTAGGAACACAAACAAATCTGATGTCGACAGAAAAGCATCTTCTGTCAACGCAGACTTTTTTAATACTTTTGTTTATTGAAACGTTTCACCAGGAAAGGCATGCTGAGCAACAGTTTGCTCGTCTCCCGGTGCATCCGGGGGGGGGGGTACAAATTGAGGGATAAGCATACAATACAGTTCAAAATTCAATGAAGAGCAGTGTAGTTAGTACACAGTATTCATTACAATAACAATTAATTTTGCACCAAATGAAGCACATGGGACACATGTATTACACGGCAGAAAATAAGAGCATTATACGAACAGTAAAAATACTCCACCTAATGAACCTGTGGATAACGATAACAGCTATTGAGTCATAAGGGGTGACTCATAGTTAACTGAGAACAGGTGGATAAGAGTAGAGAAAGAAGGAGAAGATGAGGGGTTGACAAGTGCTGGTCGCAGCATTAGGGAGATTAGGGCAGTGAGGGGAAGGGGATCAGGCAATAGACATGGGAGGAAGTGATAGGAGGGGGAAGCTAGGAGCAGGAGCTGATTGGGAGAGGAAAAATGTGGAGGGGTGTAGAGGATAAGGAATAGTTAAGGGTGGAGGTGCGAGGAGAGGGAAGCTAGAAGCAGGAACACTTTGGGGAGAGGTCATTGTGGAGGGATGTAGAGAGAAAGAGCAGGGAGGAAGAATGTCTGATTTGAGGAGGCAGTTGTTTCCATAGTTTGGTGAAATGGTATGAGAAAGCAGACTGATCTACTGAGGTAGCATGGCGAGGGACAGCCATTGTGCATGAGTCTTGGGACCTGAGGCAGTGTATGTGTGTTGGGGGGGGAATGCTGATAGAAGAGGAGAAATGGGGAGGAAGAGAGCTGAACCAAAATTTGGAGATAAATTTGGTGCAGTGGGCTAAGCGCCTGTTTTCCAGCAAGGGAAAGGCCAGGGAATGATAGAGGGTACAATGATGGGTGGCGAGGGGAGAATCCAGGGTGAAACGACAGAATGAGTTGAAGAGGGTGTCCAGTCTGGATAAGGAAGACTTGACAGTGGCACTGTAGACTACATCACAGTAGACAAAGATAGGGAGGATAATTTTCTTCACAAGTTCACTCCT
This sequence comes from Neoceratodus forsteri, assembly GCA_016271365.2. Lineage (NCBI taxonomy): Eukaryota > Metazoa > Chordata > Ceratodontiformes > Ceratodontidae > Neoceratodus > Neoceratodus forsteri. The sequence continues at coordinate 409,773,615 of CM028137.1, forward strand.
TACTGGGAGAGCTAAACACCCATGGTTCCTGTACAGGGCGCCTAGCTTGGGGCACAGCTTTTTCAGGGTGGCGTCCATGTGGGCAAAAAAGTTGGCGTTCGTCAAGCCAAACACCAAGGTGTCTGAAGGAGGAGGTGTTCTCTAATGTTGTCCCATCAAGGGTGTGGAAGATGGGCATGTTAGGGAGCCTAGAGAGTCTCTGCCTGGTGCCAAAGGTCATGGAGACAGTCTTCTTGGCTTTCAGTAGTAGTTGATGTGAGGCAAGCCAGAGTTGGACTTTGTGAAAGTCCAGCTGAAGTCTGGTTGCGACATTGGGGGAGACTTCATTTGAGTGGACAGAAGCTAAGTTTGTGTCAACACAAACTCACTATATGTTGACCATACTCACTTTTGTGTTGATAGAAACTCAGATTGCATCGACAGAAGTTCACTTTGTGTCAATAAGAAACCCAATTTAGTTTGTCCCAAATTGCATGACAGGTTTGAAACACCTTTTAAAACTGTTTTTCAAAGGAATCCATAAATGTTTGCCAGGTTTGTTTAGACAAAAGCACAAAGAAGCTGCATGCTTACATGGTTGGTGCTGCCGTATGGTCCAAACAAAATAAAAAAACAGAAAACGGCACACACTACAGCAAGAATATTTGTCAAATGCTATGAATTTATTAACATAGAAACATAGAATTTGTCGGCAGATAAGGGCCACTAGGCCCACCTAGTCTGTCCATTTTTCCTTCCCTATACTGTCATCATAGACCCTGCCTAATCTCTGGCTACCACTCCTCCCCGCTTTCTTACCAAGATTCCTTTGAGTCCATCCCATGCATGCTTGAAGCCCACCACTGTTTTTGCCCCCCACCTCTGCTGAAAGACTGTTCCAGGCATCCACTACTCTTTTGGTGAAAATGTGCTGCCTCACATCCCTCCTAATTCCCCCCAGCTTTGTTGCATGCCCCCTTTTTCTTCTGCACCTTCTCCTCTCAAAAAAAAAAAAATACTCTGCTCCAGTACTTTATTCACCCTTGTGAGGTAGTTATAGGACTCTATCATGTTCCCCCTCTCCCTCCTCTCTTCCCGGGTGTACATATTGAGATCCTTCAGTCTCTCCTAATAGGGCTTCTGATGCAGCCCCTGCACCATTTTAGTGGCCCTTCTCTGGACAGACTCTACCTTGTCTGTGTCCTTCCTGAGATGCAGTCTCCAGAATTGGACACAGTACTCCAGGTAGGGTCTCACCAAAGATCTATATTGTGGTAACACCACCTCTCACTTTCTTCTGGTGATACCCTTCCCTGGGCACCCCAGCATCCCACTGACCCCGCGTACTGCCTTGTCACACTGCCTTGTCACCTTGAGGTCATCTGATATGATTGGTCCAAGGTCCCTTTCCTGTCTTCACCCATTGTATACTCTTCCTCTGTGTTTCTGTGCCCTAAGTGCATGATTTTGTACTTTTTCACATTGAAACCCAGCTGCCATATGGTTAACCATTCCTCAAGTTTTCTCATGTCTCCACACATGCTCTCCAGCACCTCTGGAGTGTCCAAATTACTGCACATTTTGCTGTCATCTGCAGAAAGGTATACCTTCCCTTCCAGTTCCTCTGCAATGTCACTTATAAAGCATTAAACAGGACTGCTCCCAGTATTGAGCACTGAGGAACCCTGCTGGTCACTTCCCCATCCCAAGTGAGTGCCATTTACCACCACTATATGCCACATATCCATCAACCAATTTTGTACCCAGTTAACCACATTGGGACCTACCCTAGACTGCATAGGCTGTCTACTTATTATCAGATAAGAAAAGTGAACAGTGTGCATGTATAGAAGGCAGACAAAGCTTACAACGCCCAGGTTTTTCAGACAGACATATCATTCTTTTTATAATAAGCATCCTCCACATTTCAATAATTAATCTTCCTTACTTAATCGTTGAAAGATAATAATAGACAGGCATCTGTGATGTACAAGGAAATAAATCCTTCAAGGGATTCTGGTGACATCATAAGTCATAAGGGCAATGCTTCAGTGGTTTGCAGAATGTGAAATGAGTCCCACAGATGAGTTTTATTTTTCATTTTCACTGATGCCCCACTTTTTTATTTTGTACAATACAGTGATCCAATTAAACAAAAAGGGATGTGTGTGATTAACAGGTAAATCATAATTCATTGATGTGATGTCAAATCAGTAAAATATGACTTTTTTCTCTATGAGTCAGGTTACAATGATAGAGAATATTTATTGATTATATTGGAAATTATTAATATTCTGACAACCAGACTTTTACTAACACTCCAGAAAGCCTGGGATAGTTTTATATATTTTGGCACAGATATTCAAACTGCGCCATTCTGAGGCGCAAGCCCCTGCGCTGCTCAAAATAGTTAGCGGGGGTGTGGCTAGGCCGATATTCAAGGGAGTTTAGCTATTGAGCAACTCCTTTGAATATCACCCCAACCACAGCCACTGTGCATGGCGCCAGTGGAACTGTATCACATAAGTTGCCAAGTTGAACGATTAAACTTGCGGTGCGGCGCCAAGTACCATTCGCATCATCGCCAAATTTCCGATATTCAAAAGGTGACATGCAAATGGGGCCATAATTCATACAAAGGCGGGGGCCATTTGCATCTGTTATGGCCCCATTTGCCTTCCAGCTCTTATGTGGAGTGTGCGATCCTGAGGACTTGTGCCTGCGCCCTGCCAGGCAGCAGCCGTCGGGACGGCGCATCCTACAGCCCATCGCGGAGCAGTATGTCTGAATACCTCTTCCCCCCACACACAGCTCCCAATGCCCGTCGCGGGCAGAAAGTAACATGAAACACCCCCGCATCTCGATGCCGATGTCAGCGGAGCAGGCAACAAACCCCCAGTGACCCGATCGCGGGCAGAATGTATAAAGTCCCCCCAGCGAATATCTCCCTGGTGGTCAGTGGACGTAATGCCTGATCACGGGCAGAATGTCAAGTTACAACCCCCAAACATCTCCTGTGTCTGCGTCCCCCCCACCCACCCACAAGCCCCTCCACCCGCTCCCCCCTAGCAGCGGTAGGCGGCAGCATCCTCGCCTGCATACCGACTGACTGTCCGGTGGGCTGCCGCCCATTGGTGCAGAGCTACAGCCAATAAGCGTACAGCCCATACCCATACAGGACAGTCAGAGTTGAATGACATCATTACATCTGGACGATAATACACAATATGGGCTGCAGCCCGGTAGCTGTAGCTCGCAAGCGTCTGGCCAGACAATCGGTAGCCAGACAACCAGGGACAGGCAGTGAGATGCTACACCCGGCTGCCGGGGGACGAGAATGGAGGGCAACGTGGGTGGGTGGGAGAGACACAGACACCAAAAATTTTGAAGGGTGCGCAACATTCTGCGCGATCGGCATCGGTCCACTGGACCACCAGGGAGATATTCGGGTTGGGGGGGGCTTTATACATCCTGCCTGCGTATCGGGCACTGGGGGTTTGTTTTACATTCTGCCCACGATCGGCATCGGAGATGTGTGTGTGTGTGTGTGTGTGTGTGTGGGTGTTTCATGTTACTTTCTGCCCGCGATTGGGCATCGAGATGTGTGTGGGGGTGTTTCATGTTACTTTCTGCCCGCGATCGGGCATCGGGAGATGTGTGTGTGGGGGTGTTTCATGTTACTTTCTGCCCGCGATCGGACGCCGGGAGATGTGTGGGGGTGTTTCATGTTACTTTCTGCCCGTGATCGACATCGGAGATGTGTGGGGGTGTTTCATGTTACTTTCTGCCCGCGATCGGGCATCGGAGATGTGTGGGGGTGTTTCATATTTACTTTCTGCCTGCGATCCGGGCTGGTGGGGGGCACAGGGACTGAGTTGGGGGCCAGCCACGCGGGTGGCAGCTGCTGTGTTGCGCCCTGCAATCAGCAGCTCACCTTGTTGGCCCTCAACTTGATCCTTTTTTTTGGCTCAAAGTTGTGCAGGCGCAGGTTGGGGTTGCGATGCAGACCTCTGCACAACCCGACTGAATATCGGGTTGCGCAGTTTATGCATGGTTCCTCCCCCTCCTGTTGAGCATGCATTCATTTGCATTGCGCTGTTGCTCAACCTGTTGTCAGTGGCGTAACTGCCTCCTGCTGAATATCGCAGAATGGCGCAATGTAGGACTTGCGCATGCGCAACCCTGTTGCGCATGGCACAACCCTTTTGAATATCTGGGCCCTTATGTATAAACCCATAGAAATCCCATATCATCTATATAAAACGTTTATTTTTGATAGATAATGGTAGTAAACTTAGTAACAGAAAGATATTTAGAGGTAACCATATTTGGTTTTGGATACATCTTGTTAAACAGCAGCTGGTTCAGAACAGATCTGCTCAGGAGAAAGATAACTTTTCCTAGTTTAAAAAGAACTTGGTATCAAATAAAACCTGTAAACAAAAGTTTTATAAATATATACAGAATGACAACACCTATAGCATTAAAGGAAAAGCTACATAGAAACAGACAGTTGTGTTATTGAAGAGTCTTAAAACATAAAGAGCAGCTGACACCTTCAACAGACCTTTCACAAAACATAATACTTCGACACAGTTCAGCTTGTATTTCACATTAGTTCTGTATGTCTCCTCCCCATTATTTATTATTGAGGACATTTGCATGAACACAGGAGCTTTGCTCCTAAAAATGTCTTCTGTTCCAGTTGCTTTCTCCCTACCTGAGGTCATAATGCACTGCTTGTGACATCACTGTTACTCCCATGGCAACAGATTGTGATGTAACAACAGAGGATTGTGGCTTGAAGTAGGGAGTAATCTATAAAGGCAGATGAACTCTAAGGGATAAAGATCATGTATTCATGTGCATTTCCTCAGTAATAAATAAATGGGAGGAGAAATCTGTGGAATATATACGGAATGCAAGCTGAATTGTACCTAATTATTATGTTTTTGAAAGATAACCTTGGAGGTGTCAGCCGCTCTTTAATGGTTAGAACTTATTACAGTACCTCTGTCAAATTATATGTCCAATCTTGCAGGCATATAATAAAATGAGGTAAATGATTTTCATAATAGGCTTATATTTATTTATTTTTTTGTGTTCCAGTAAGCAGACTTAAAACCCTTCCAATTACATCAGAGTAAATATGAAACACCAGGCAATGGCCCATATTCATGAAGCCGTTTCAAGGGTATTAAGCATTTTACTTTTCCCTGCTACCAGTCAAGCATTTTGTACATTTATTTATTTTGTTATGGATTTATTTATTTATTTGTAATCTTTGTTTGGTTTTACTATACTTCTGATTCAACACTGACATTTTCAAGTGGATCACAACACCAAAAAGAGTAAAATGAAGTAAAATAAAGCAAACATAAACACTTTTAAGTGCCTTCTGAGCATCAGGTACATTAAAGCTAGAATGTAAAGTGTTTTATAAATACTGATATTTCATGAATATAGGCCAGTGTCTCTTGAAGTAATGAAAACCTAACTGGATGCAACTATAAAAATAACATACAAATAAGGCTTATACCTATTTATTAAGCGTAGAGCATTGTCACACCTCTTTATGTTACTATACTCACTGAAAGCTATTTCAGGGGCTTAAATATTCATATGGTACCTATTCATCTCCATACATTTATTATGTGATTAATCTTTTTTGGTCAAAAATGTTTCTAGTTATGTAGGTTTTGGCCTCATTCTTTTCAGATGTGACCAAAAATGATTATCTTTGAACACAACAGATTATGTAACACAACTCAAAATGCTACTGAAAAACTAATGACTGAGGTTGTATCAGAGGGCTTGCTACTTCAAACATTAAATTAATCATTATAGAGCACTTATTTTAAGACCACGCTCATTTTGTGGTACTCTGGGAACTGACCTCTGTTAGAAAATCGCTTTGTCTAACACAACTTAAACAAGCATTTGTCAATGCCAAATGTTTGCTTGCTGGCAATAGCAGTGGAAGTGCAGGAGTTAGACAGATGCAGTATAGGAATGGCAGTGAAGTATTGAACTGACGCCAACTCCACCCCCACCATGCAGAGATGGACAGGCATTGGGGTGTGTCTTTGGGTCGTCACCCATAACAGGCATGACATTTCACCTCACCCTACCCTGCAGACACTGACAAGTGTCGAGGTGTGCCTTGGGGTGTTCGGCCTTTACACTCACCTCATTCCATAAGGAAATATGCTAAAATGGGTGCAGTATAGGAGAATGGGGTGAACTCTGGGGCCAAAGGGCCCAAGGCGCACCTCGATGCCTGTCACTGGCTGCAGGGAGGGGGTGGGGGTGGAATGACATGAGCATTACTGTCGACAATCCCAAGTCACACCCCTGACACCTGTCAGTCCCTACAGGGTAGAACGTTATGGTTGGAAACCCTAACACCCTGGGCATTTCTTGGTATTTTTGTGATCCCACCATATGAATAGTGACACTATCAGTTCGTTAGCCGACAGGTGATTTTGCATAGCGACTACGCCTTTTGGAACAACAGGTGCGAAAACACATTTTGAACATGATGTGAAAAATGACAGCTGTACTAGAAACATAGAAACATAGACTTTGATGACAGATAAGGACCACTTGGCCCACCCAGTCTGCCCATTTCCCTACCTACTGGATAAGCTGCAGATTCTAGTTAACCAACAGCCTACTTCCTGCAACCCCCCACTATAATTGCCTTGTGTCTGTCCCATGCATGTTTGAATTCCCCCACTGTTTTAGACCCAATGACCTCCTCAGGAAGGCTGTTCCATGTATCCACCACTCTCTCCGTGAAAAAAAATTTCCTCACATTACCCCTGAGCCGTCCTCCCTCTATCTTTAAATTGTGCCCCCTTGTTCTTGCACATCTCTTTTTCTGAAATATGCTACACTCCTGGACTTTGTTGATTCCCTTGAGGTACTTGAATGTTTCTATCATGTCCCCCCTATTCCTCCTTTCATCAAGAGTATACATACTGTTCATGAGGAGGTGTAAAAAATGGCAATGTTGAAAATCTGGTGTAAAAATATAAAAAAACTGGTGAAGTCATGAGCGTGTGTAGAAACTACACAACGCACACCCGTAATGTAATTAGTTTGGGTTTTTTTTACACCAGATTTTCAACCTAGGCATTTTGGGACCTCCGCTCATGAACAGTGTCACTGTGATTTTCTTAATTTATCCCAAACACTGATTTCCCACAGCGACCGCGCTATTCTGTACCGGAAGATGCGAAAACAGATTTTGGTTAGGGTGTGAAAAATGACAGCTGTACTGTTCATAAGGAGGTGTGGAAAATGCCAGTGTTGAAAATCTGGACTGAAAATATTACAAATTCGTGAACTTATGAGGGTGCGTGGAAACTGCGCAATGCACATTCATAACACAGTCATTTTATGGACTTTTGCCACCAAATTTTCAACATAAGCATTTTATGACCTCTACTCATGAACAGTGTCACTGTGATTTTCTTTATTTGTCCTGAATATTGATTTTGCACACCAACTGAGCCATTGTGCGCTACATGTGCGAAAACACATTTCGGGCGAGATGTGAAAAATGACAGCTGTACTGTTCATAAGGAGGTGTGGTAAAATGGCAATGTTGAAAATCTGGAGTGAAAATATTAAAAATTCTTGAAGTTACGAGCATGTGTAGGAACTGCACAATGAAGACTCATAAAACAGTCATTTTTGGGAATTTTTTCACCAGATTTTCAACATAGGGCTTTTGAGGTCCTACCTCATGAACTATGATACCGTCATTTTGTTATTTGGTCCCAAAAGGTAGTTCTGTGCAGTAACCTCAAAATCACCTTTCGGGAACAAATAGCAAAATGACAGTGACTGAGTTCATGAGGTGGGGCCCCAAGAACCCCTTGTTGATAATTTGGTGAAAAAAATTCCTAAAAATGGCCAAGATAAGCACCAAACTTGAAAAAAAAAATTTATGCCATTATACAGCTTACCGGCATTTCTTCAGTTCGAAGTCGGCTTTGAAGAGTGCAGACGTGTTCCCAGTCCACCGAAGATCATCACACCGGCCTTTGGAGGTAAGTATGGGGTGAGGGTGTGTGGAGAGGTGGGGTACACAGAGGGTTGGTGCGGGTTGGGGGAGGGGGCAAGAGAGTCAACGAGGGATCGTTTTCTTTTGTTACAGGTGTTTTTTTTTTTTTACCTACTAGTTCAAGCAAAGTCAGAATTCCTACGGTTACAGTGAGGGGTGGGGAGAGATGAGCAACTCAGAAAATTAATGAACTCTGCTTTGCCAGCTGATTTGTTGAACGCTGGAAAACGATGCAGGAAGGGGGAAGACAGAGGTACGTCTCTGCCCCATAGTATTAACCCATTACTTGGCGGGGGGGGGGCTGCTGCAGGAACCTTTTTTCAGTCTTGCATGCATTACCCTCCTGCAGACAGCACTCTACGCTGGGTGGGCTGGAGAGCCTGGTGGCAGAACTTTCTTCAAAGGTCAGTGGGTTTAGCGCCGGGGGGGGCTGCACCACAATTACTGCCTCCTGTCCATTACCACACAGATAAGGCGCCTTGTCCTGGGTCTAAGCACCCCCCCACCAGTCTGCTGTGGTACAGACAGATAACATGGGGAACCCCTGTCAACTCAACTGTCTCCTGCCACACAGTAGACTGAAAAACAAGGGCAGAAACATCCTGTGCCTTTATCTCACAAAAGACGGTGCCTACATGGTTAAAAAAAAATATGGGGGGAGGGAGGTGGAGGGCACATCCTGTCCAGTTACCTCATGAAAAGTGATGCCTACAGGGTTAAACTCAGTTTTCCGAGCTGTCCCCAGCAGGGGCGGGGCTTGTGCTGTCGTGCAAGGGCATGATGGACATAGTGATCTGCATATTCATGAGCCACTACCTGGAGCCACTATATATAAGGTGACACTGTGCAATGAGTTGTCTATGACAGCAGTTCAGAGGCAGTGGTGACGTGTAGGCAGTTTGCATACTGCCCGAAGGCAGTGTGCAGATTGCCTGCAGACGGCATTATGCAAATTACCTACATGTTACCACCGCTGATTGTAGCGGTCATTTGCTTTCAACTGTATGCCACTGCATCTGAACTGCTGTCATAGACAGCTCAGACAGTCATTGGTGCGGTGCGGCCGTGCCTGCAAAAAGGAGCAGGGTGTTGGAAGCGGGGGTGGCACACCTACGAAAACTCATATGGTGGCAATATGTTTCTTGCACATGCGTGCAAACAAGCATAAAAAATGCTAACTCATACATGCATGAGACAAGTGTACACCAGAAATGCAGAAGGGTGAGGTAAATATTGAACATATTGAAAAAAGGCAGTGTTTCTATTATGGATAATTGTATCAGGTAAGAACAGACCAGCTCCTGCACTGTGAGCAGATTGATTCACCCTGTCTGCCTACAGTCTGGAGATGTTTTATACACAGAAAGGTGTAAGCAGTTTGACCTGTTCTTGCTGGACAGAGAGTACTCTGTTAGATCTTGAATCCCTCCATGGGACCTGGCAATGGTCAGTGGTGTTGAGAAAATGAGGAACGGGGCCCTTCAATATTCTGGAAGAAATTTTGGTCAGTTTTGGCCAAAGAGGTGCTTAAGATGATCTCTAGACTGTATTCCACTTTTTGTCATTTTTACTCGGGACCTTTTCAGTTATTAGTGGACTGCTGGGAGCTCCTGGTTCCAATGTTTGCTAGGACCATTGTGTTTCTCTAATGGAAGGATGCTTCCCAGTGACTCTTAAGAGAGCCAGTCAGAAGCCCCTCCTAAAAAAATATCACTGGACCCTGATGTACAGGCAAATTACAAACTGCCTCAAATCTACCCTTTCTGGGGAATATTTTTGAGAAGCTTGTGGTGATACAGTTTGAGGCTCACCTTGAGAATTTTGATGTCTATGAGCTATTTCAGTCTGGATTCAGGCCTTGACACAACATTGAGACTGGGCTTGTTATAGTGCGTAATAGCCTGTTCCCGGCCCGAGATAGATGGGAGTGCACTATTGTTGTTCTCTTCAATCTGCCATTAACAGGTGATAATTTTGGGTCATGTGTTTTTTTGTAATAACTGGTGCAGGGACATGAGCACAAAAATCAAGTTTTCCAACAAAGAAAGTGAAGTGCGAATCCTCCAAACACTGTAATATTTTTATTTAGCTTTTGTTGACCGGGTAAGTGCACTAGACAAATCCTGCCTATTTTCAGGCACGACCCAGAGGAGGGGGATACAGATGAATGCCAACTGACCTTGAACCAGATTAAGCTGTTGGTGGTATTTTAGTGAATGAGGGAAATTTGGCCAGGACACCAGGGAAATTCCCCTACTCTTTTCGATAAGTGCCATGGGATCTTTAACATCCACCTGAACTACCACCAATCCAGGCAGATGGGACCTCGGTTTAACGTCTCATCCGAAAGACGGCACCTCAGAAATGCAGCACCCCTCTCATGCTGCATTACAGTGTCAGTATTGGGATATTAACCCAAGTGCCAGATGTGGGAACTGAACCCACAGCCCTCTGATCTCCCAGCCTCAGAGGCGAGTGTGCTACCTACTGAGCCACTGACACTAATGACACTAACACTGACAATAAATGGGTATGACATCATATCATTATTACAGCCTTTGATCACACTAATAATTAGTGTGATAAAGGGGATCACTAGTTATTATATTCCATTTTTCAACACTGAAGTTACAGTATTTGCCATTTTGCCACACATTTACCAAACCTGTCAAGATCCTTCTGTATGTTATGTATCTTCTGCTGCAGTGTAACTACTCTTCTCATCCTGTTGTGTTAAGCAAACGTGACAATCCTGCTGATGGTAACCACCTCCAGGTCACTATATGTCAAATAAATGATACCCGATGGTAAATTACAAGGATATATTCCATTGAGGGGTTTTGGGGACATGATAAAGTACGAGAGCAAAGATTAAGGAAATGTGTTAGGAGGCAGTATAGTGTAGTGGTTAAGGGCACTGAATTGCAAACCTGGGGACCTGGGTTTGAGTCTCATCAGCTCCCACCTGCATACTGTGTGACCCTGAGCAAGCCACTTAACTTCCTTGTGCTCCCAGGTCGCACCTGGAAACAAGTTCTGGCTTAGTTTACCCTTCCTGGATAAACGATTTCTCCTTTCCCTTTATTTAATGATTTAAAAGTTGGTAACTGGGAAAGGCACACTGAGCTGATGACAGGGTGTGCGTTATAGTGGGATAATGGCAAACCTCGGGAAGTGAAGCCTGAGGTGGAGCCGAGTGCTTTACACCCCATGAGAAGTTTCATTATCCCTGAATTACGCAGACCCTGCAATGCCTTATTTTGATTATAAAATGGCTTCCTTTATTTTTTTATTTTAGAACCAAGTAATGAGGTTCAGAAAGTTAAAGGAAAACTACACCCAAAACTTGATAAAATATATGTTGTGCAGAGTGTTTTAATTTATATGTGAAGTTCTAGTGTTTCCTTCCCTCTGACTGGTATTAGGAGTTTTTTCCAAATTAGCCTGCTAGCTTTATGCTAGTTTTACGACCCCTGGGGATCTTCATCCCTGATAGTTTAATTGTATTTCTTGTTCCCACAGTGCATCTTGTCTCATGTGACTATGATGTAAGAGAGACCCAACATTCAGCACACACATGCCAAACAAACTAAATATCTTGGAAGCTTTACAAGCTGCACAAAAATTACCAGCAGCAAAGTTTTTCAGGACAGTAAAACCTTTAGGATGAGGGTGGTCACCAAGCTGAATTCTACAGATTTTAAAATATAGCCATCTCTATTGTTGTGAACTGATTGTAATGCAATGCTTTCTGCTGGATTTATGGGCTCTGCTATATCACCATCACATGAAACAAGGTGCATTGTAGGACAAAGAAATACAATTAAGCTATTTGATGTGGAGATCTCCAGGGGTCGTAAAACTACCCTAAAGCTAGCAGGCTAATTTAGGAAAAACTCCTAATACCAGTCAGAGGGAAGGAAACATTAGAACTTCACATACAAATTAAAACACTCTGCACAACATATATTTTTTCAAGTTTTGGGTGTAGTTTTCCTTTAAGCATTTCTGACCTGTGCTGTTGTGCTGGGATAACAGTATGGTCATGTGACCGGATTCCACCAATCACAGTACAGTATCCCTCTTACCCAGTTTATAATGCAGGATAACAGATACATACAGAGGCATAGTAAATGAGCTAGTTTAATATAAAACATTTATTATACAGCAATGAATGCAGGGCAAACAAGGGTGAGGCAAAGTGCGTAGTATGTGTTGTGGAAGGAGCAAAAAAGGAGAAAGGAATCAAGCTAGGGAGCTGTACAGGAGAAGGTAAAGGGAGAGGATATGGGGATTAGGGAGAGGGAAGACAGGAACATGAAGGTGCAGGAAGTTGCCTTAGGTGGTGTCTAAAGGCATGAAGAGAAGGAGAGAGGTGGAGGGGGGAGCAGATTCCAGAAGGAAGGGAACTAGTAGGAGAAGGCAGCTTGGCCAGCACAGGAGGGAGAGTGAGGAAGGGAGAAGGTGCAGGAATCCCTGTGTGAAGCAAGTAGGAAGAATGTGGAGCGGGGGAGATCAGGGAAGAAAGGTAGGAGGGGAGGGACCCAAACCAGTATTTGGTGATGAAGGCAGCACAGTGGGCCTGGTGACATGACAGCAGTGGGATGATTCAGAGGGAAGATTAGAGGGAACAGTGATAGGTATGGAGGGGAGAGTTGGTGGCAAAGTGGCAGAAGGCATTGCACATGGTATACAGTCTGGCAAGAGAGGAGAAGGAGGGGGTGATGCCATAGGCTATACCCGCATGGTCAAAGATTGGGAGAATCATTTTGATTACTAGATTCCTGCAAACCTGAGGGGAGTGGCAGTCTTTACCATGGTACAGAACATCTGGTTTGGAATGGAGTTTGGCATGGATAGTGTCTGTGGATTGAGAAGTCAAGCTTACTGTCAAGCCACACACCAAGGTACTTAAAAACAGGGACCACTTCCACACGCCAGGGTACTTAAAAACAGAGACCACTTCCAATGAAGTGCCATCTAAAGTGGTGAAAGCAGGGGGAGAGGTCAAAAGCCTAGCCAGTTTCTGACAGGTACCAAAGGTCAAGGACACCACCGTCTTGGTGTTGACCTTAAGCTGGTTGGTTTGGAACCAACGCAGTACATTGTAGAAGTCCTGCTGGTGCAACCCAACCATGGCAGAGGCTGGGGATCTGGAGATGTAGATGACTGTGTCATCCACATACATATGGATGTGCAAAGAGACACACATAGGGTGGAGGTCATTGAGAAAAATGGAGAATAGGATGAAGCCCAGGATGGAGCCCTGTGGGACTCCTGCTAGGATAGGGAGGAGGGGACAGAGTGCCTCCCACCTGTAGCAACTGTTGATGGCCTGAGAGGTATGAGTGAAACCAGTAAACAGTGTTGCAAGTCCAGCAGAGTGCAACTTGATTAAGAGGAGAGGGTGGGGCACCGAGTTGAAGGCTTTGGCCCGATCAGTAAAAATTGCTGAGGTGATATAGCCCTGATCCATCCCAGTGAGGACAGAGTCAGTAACTCATAGTAGGGAGGATATGGTGGAATGGTGTTTCCTTAAGCCAGACTGGGAAGGGGAGAGGAAATCAGAGAAGTGAAGGAAGGTAGCGAGTCTGGAGTAAATGAGAGACTCCTGGAACTTACCAAGGGAGGGGAGGAGAGAGATGGGTCAGAAATTATCAGAGGAGGACGGGCCACCCCCTTTGTGCAGGGGTAGTACCTTGGCAACTTTCCAGGGCTGGAGGGCAGTGCAGAGAGAGAGAGAGAAAAGGAAATGTTTAGAATGTGCGCTAATGGGGAGGCAATGGCTTGGGCTGGGATATGTAGGAATTTAAGGTTCAGCCCATCGGGGCTGGACTTAGAGGGGTTATGTGAGGTTAGGGTGAGGAAAACTTCATGATGGAGACTGGAGCAAAGTGGAAGCCTTCAGGTGATGGTGGAAGAGGGGAGGCTGGAGGTGGGGGAGAGTGAGACTACAGGTCATGAAGAAATATTAAGAAGAGTGGCAACAGAGGAAGCGGGCTGAGATTGCGAGCCATTCATCATGAGGACAGGAGGGGGCAGACTGGTCCGGAAGGGGGAGGTAAAAGATGGAGAGGATAACTTTCCAGAATTTTGCTGGGGAATTGAGGTTGGACTGGAGGTTAGATTTAAAGTAGAGGGCCTTAGCAGCATGGATAGTCTTGGTGTATGAGTTTCTGAGTATCATGTAGAATAGAAGGTCTGGTTGGGAAAGGGAAGATTTAAAACGGGCCCATACTTGGTCTCAGGATTTACATAAGGTTAAAAGGTCAGGAGTGATTCACAGGTGATGGGCATGCTTGAATCTTGGTTTTCTTATGGGGCATAAAGGTTTGAGGTGTGATGAAGTATTGCTTGGAAGTGGGATAAGGCAGTATCTACATCAGGGGCATGATAGATAGGTGACCAGTCAGAGGCAGCACGGTCATATAGTAGTGCATGAGTGTTGAGAGACCTGAGTGATCTTCTAGACCATATATATTTGGGGGTGGAGTGGGTAAGTCTCCCTTTCCTAACACAGTAGGTCATGCTGTGGTCAGTGAGGGCATCTGGAAGTGTGCCTGCTGCTATGATGTGGTGGGGGTGGGAGGCAAGCACCCAGTCCCAGAGGGAGTGATTGAGGAGTGAGGGCTGAGTCAGGTGGGTTCAGAAATTAATTGGCTGAGGTTAAGGGATTCCATCCTTTGGAGTGTGGGTCTGAAGGGGGGGCAGTTTAGACTGAAGTCTCCCATGAGGATAAGTTTGCTGGAGGCATCAAGGGAAACAAGGGAGGACAGGGAGTTGAGAAGGGAGGAGGGAGAGATCTTAGGGGAGGCAGTAAAGGACACCTGCAAAATAGGGAGGATGGAGGGGAGGGATTGCTTGGCATCCTCACACCAGGCACTTGGGTTAATATCCCAATACTGACACTGCAGTGCATCATGAGGGGGGGTGCTGCACTCTAAGGTGCCATCTTTCAGATGCGATGTTAAACTGAGGTCCCATCTGCCTGTTCTGGTGGTAGTTCAGGTGGGATGTTAAAGATCCCATGGCACTTCTCGAAAAGAGTAGGGGAATTTTTTTTTTCAAAACTCAAAGCAAAACATACACAATTATATTGCGTCATACAAAATCATAATAACAGAAAATCAAAAACATAAAGAAGTATTACACCATACAGTAACAATAAAACTAAGTATTTCCTTATTGTACAAAAACCTCTGCTCCCTCCGCCATAAAGAAGTAGGGGAATGTGTTTAACAAAATACAAAAAGTAAACAAAAATATATTGCTTCATACAAAATCATAAAGAAACAACAACAACAAAAAACACATTCCAAATAGTTCTTCCTACATAATCTTCAAAACATAGGTAATTTCTATTTATAAAAAAGAGAACCCTCTTTCCTTTCCCATTAGCAGATTATGGGAAGTATTATCCAGAAACTCATGAACGAAATATACCACAGTGTATTACTTTATATAAAATCACACTAAAGAAAAATCAAAAACATACAGAACTGGCACATCATACTGTAACTTTAAACTTAAGTGGTCCCTATTGGTACAAAACCTTCTTCTCTTCTCCACAGAGAGTAAGGGAATAATCTAGTTCAAATCACTGAACCAAATTTATACATAAATGTAGTACGGCATACAAAAATCAACGAGAGAAAAAAAACTTAAATGAGTGGTACATTCTGCATAGGCAATAAACCTAAGTAAGTCAAATTAATAAAAGGGGACATCAGTTTCACCACCTACTTGAGTGTCAAACCATTAAATATGGAATGCCATCACCCTGTATCTAACCAGTGTAATAATTTCCATCTTTTATCATAAATGTGGGAAGGAAGTTTTTCCTGCTCTTCCTTCCTGATGGATAAGATGGCATCCCTGATTGTCTAAAACAATTGGTCTGGAGTCACAAAGCATTGTTGTAAAGACCATTTACATCTGGCTTGCCAAATATGGTACTTAATGTACCCTAAAATACCATGTAAGATACCAGTGTCATACTGTTTCCCATTGTGGGGCACAATGCTCGGACAAACTCTCTCTTCTATACTTTTGTGCTTTAGGTTACCCTTCACATTAAGCTTACCATGGACACCCAACCATGTTACATCCCACACAAAATGAGGCATTGTAGAGTGTAGCAACATGGCTTTAACATTCAAGAGTTCAGAATGTAGTCTATTAACAAAGTCTGGAAACTGCAAAAAATAGGTATTTTGAATGGACTGATGAAAATCTTTTCTTTTCGTGTGTACAATTGTTGATTTGGTAATTTTCCACAATTTCAATTTCCCAAAACAATAATAAAAAATAGTTTGGGAGACCCTGAATATGTTTTTGTCTGGAAATGGGTGCATCCCACCCCAACTCCTCTAGCCATGAGGAAATAGCATCTGATATCCATGGGGACCAGAGGTGGGGAATATTACTCAATAATGGCCATAAATTTACATATTAAAAAATGGAAAAAAAAGAAAGCTATTGGATTCACCATCTGGAGACCTCTGTTTTCTTTATGGAGATATAGTATGCCTCGTTTTATGTCATTTAAGTGGCTCCCCCAAACTGCTTGGAAAAAAAACACTTAGCAGAGAGGTTTCCACATGTCTGGGTAATGAATAAATGGTAGCCAAATGTAAAGAAAACCCTATCAAGAAGGTTTTAATCATAAAGATATGCTTTAGCTTAGACATCCTCCATTTGTTCCACAAACAGATACATGTCCTTGCTTCCTTAATAAGAATGTCCCAGTTAAATTCATCCACATTTCCCATACCAAAATGTATGCCAAGAATTTTCACTCCAGATTGCACAACCGGAATACCCATGGCAACATTGTATGAACAACTGCCCCCTCCTAGAAAGAGACACTTTTTTTCTGGTTAATTTGAGCTCCCATACCTTCCATGAAAGCCATTGTCACTACTTCGGAAGCTCTACTAGATGGAAAATCTGCCAAAAGGATGCAAAGATCATCAGTGTATGCTATAGTTGTTATCTCAGGAGATTCACTATTAAAAGAAAGGCCCCAATGGCCTCAGTGTCATTGAGTCATACCAAAAGGGGATCTAAAGCCAAAATATATAACAAAGGGCTGAGGGGACAGCCTTGGCAAACCCCTTTGGTGTGCCTATGAAACTTACCAGACCAGCTATTTACATATGGGGCTACTTCTGCTTGGCTATAAATTCCCTGTAACCAAGATATAAAAGAATCCAGAAATCCAAAACATTTCATGATTTCCACAAATACTAGTGGGAGACTCTATCACATGCTTTCAACTGATCAAGACTAAGTAAAAAACCCATGACCTCCCCAGTCTGCACCTATCAAAGATTTCTCTTAATAAAATTAGGATGTCAGTAATAGTCCATCCAGGAACAGAACAAAACTGTGAACTGTGGAGAATGGAAGTTAAAACCAGTGAAATTCCGCTACTTAAAAATGTCAAAATTTTGCTGTCAGAATTTAGAAGTGTAACTGGCCTCCAGTTCCTCAGATCTTCTTTGTTACCCGTCTTATGTAAAAAAATTACCAAAGCCTGATTAAAGCTTGGAGGGAAAATCCCATGTTCCAGGCTATGGACATACAGCTGGAGTAATTCTTGACCTAAAGTCTCAAAAATCAAAGAATATAATTCATTAGGGAGTCTGTCGTTCCCCAGTGTTTTACCCCTGGGTACTGCCTTAATGACCTTTTCTAATTCTGAAAGAGTTAATGGTTGGACTAAGGTTGGAATAAGATGGTTCGGTATAGTTGGCAAAGTACAGGCATTTAACCAAGTGTCAACTTTCTCCACAGAAAGTTTTTGGTTTGCTCTAAATAATTATATTAAATATTTATCTAACTCCTTTAAGATATCGGTCTGAGATGTCACCACATCTCCAGAGGATGTCACTAACTTTCTCATGTCTTTTTTAATCCGTCTCTGTGCCCAACTTTCAAAGGGATTAATAACCTCTTGTCTCCCCTGAACCCCAAACCTTTGCTCTATCTCCAAAGACTTCCATCTATCATACTGTACATGTGATAGTTTAATTTTTATATCCTGTAATTCGGCTGTCTACAAACTCTCCTTTATTCAATTTTGAATAGGCAACCAAGAGTTTGCATCTGAGAATTTGATATGAGGGCCCAGATATTCAAACTGCTCCCAAAATGTGCGCAACAGCAGGAGCAAGCACAATTCAATTGCGCATATGCGCAACAGACGCGATATTCAAACATGGAGCAAAACAAATTGCGCAAGCAGCCAACATCTGAATATCGCACAAACTGCACCATAGCGCAACCAGGAAGAGGAAGCTGAGCAGAAAGGTTGCGCCATAGTGCAACAAGGCTAGCCCAGCTGAGCAGTCCAGAGGTGCCATAGTGCAAGCAAAGCCCCCCCACCCCCCAGCAGAGCAATGGAACTGAACAACCAGGGAGGCAGGCTGGGGCCCACCGCCGGCCATGCCACACATGGGCACAGGAACACACTGCAGAACCAACAAGACACCCTCACACCCCAAGCACAGCATCACTGGGGGTGGGATGGATGATCCACTGGCCCATGGGGACAAGCCAACAAAGCACAGCAGGGCCATGATGCCCCAGCACAACCACTGGCAGGCTGAGACTGCCACACACAGGGGGGTTGACAACCACAGTGCACATCAGCCCCCCGTCTGCACAGCAGTCCCTGCACTGTGACCCCAAGACACCACCCACGTGCAGTGACTGTCACTGCAGTAAACACCATGCATCCCCCCCGGCATACATCAACCTCGTGTAGCATAGAACCATACAAGCCAGACCCACCCTGTGCACCCAGCAGTGGGTGGCAGCAGATGGCAAGACCAACAGAAAGTCACTGCCACACTGGAGGCACCTCTCCATGCACACACACACACACACACACACACACACACCCAGGACCATACCACCCCAGATGGCATGCACACCACTGCAACTGAGCAACCATAGCCAGCTGCAAATCAGAGACCACCACAGTATTCATAACAAAATATATATATATTTCAAAAATAGAAAGTATAACAACAAGAACAATAACAAAACTATTTACAAGAGCGGGGGGGGGTAGGGGTACAAGGTAGGGGTGGGCAAGGGTAGGGTGAATAACTGGGAGAGGGAAGGCAGGGTGGAGGGATGGGTGAAGTGGGAAGGGAAGCCTGTCTAAGGCCTAGCAGGCTGGTCCTCTGCTGCCTGGTGCCGTCTCGGTTGGCTGTGCCGTCGCCGGAGCCCACGGCGCTGGATGTCCTGGAGGATGTCACGGTTCTCAACGGACACCCAGGTCAGCTGGTGGAGGGCACGCTCAATCCTGCGTAGGATGATGAGGCCTAGGAAAAGGGAACACAGTCAATGGCTGTGACTGTCCACAACCCTGAACACCACCCAACCTGCAAGGCATATAGCCCAATGTCCCGCACCTGTGATGGTATGCACCCACCCACAGTGACCATGCACATGACATGCCCAACCAGGCAGCACCAGCTATGGGCACCACTGCACACACACACTGCCCATGTCCATCACAGCACAAACAAGGCTGTCAAGTGACGTGGCAATGTGGTGGGATGCCAGTTCCACAGCCATGTACCCAGTGCATGCATGGACCACCAGTGACGCACACACAGACATGCAGTGACACTGGACAGTGATGACTGTTGCCTGTGTCATGCATGGTTGTGTTGTCCATGGCTGGTGGTCATGCCCACCCCCTCCAGCATGCAATAGCATCCATGATGTAATGATACTGACACTCAGCAAGCAGCTGTGGCTGCTGCTGCTGTGGCCCACCCTTCGCATCACCACCGTCCGCCACCTGGGCCCTGCCACGGCCCTCCTCAGCCCGTGCCTGCATCCTGTCTGCCAGGCCTGTGGGAGACAAATGTTGAGAAAAACATCAGTGTGACTCCAAAGCAGACTGCCCCCTGCCCCAGTGAGTGTGCCTGCCCACACAGCCAGACCCATGCGTCTCACACCTGCACACACTGACACAGCCAACCATGGCAGAGCCATCCCCTATGCACAGCCACCAAAACACACTCACACCCCTATGGAGAATACAGGTGCATAGATGGTACACCCACCTGGCCTAGGCACAACGCCCCTCCTGGCACGTGACCATAGGCGTTGCAGCACATCTGGCTCCCTCCTGCGGAGGTCACTGAACCTGTGCCGGCACTGCTCTGCAGACCGGCGCTGCCCTGTGACCCTCACCAGGTCAGTGGCCACCTGCAGCCAGACCTGGGTGCGAGCCATGGTGAGGGGCTCCTCCCCATACAGTGCCCCATAGTGGGGCTCAACCAGGGCCACCAGGTTGGCCACCTCCACTGGGCTCCATTGGGGCACTCTCCTGCATGCCATAGTTGGAGTTTTACAGCAGGCAATATGGCGCCCCGCAGCGCGGCAACCCCACGTGGAAATGTTGCGCAATAGACCACCATAGGTTCCAATCGCGCTGTTCGTACAGCGCCGTCGGTTCACATAGCGCTGTCACCAAACAGCGCAATAGGGCCATACACATGGCAGCCGAACAACGCCAGGGGGCAAAGGTCAGACACCAGGTCAGGGGTCTATGACGCAAGGCCATGCACAGCGCCATCTGATGTCTACGCATGCTGCGCGACCGACCACCTGTGTGCCAGTGCCACAGTGGACTATTGCGCAGTAGTGCCACAGCGCCATATGGTGCCCAGTGCTGTAGCGCCACTGGCACAATGGTGGCCGTGGCCTGAATTGCCGATCGCGCACAGCACATCATCAGAGTGGCAGATGCCTGCGTAAGCTACCTGGGCATGCGCAATGCAGTGTACCACACAGTCACAGATCTGCGCCATTGGCTCAGCCAGCTCAACCGTATTGCGCAAAGCACAATGGCGCGATATTCAGCCGACACATGCAAATCATCTGATTAGCCATTCAAAGGCGCAGTGGTGCGATTTGCATCTCATTACAGTTGCTCCACTCCTAATTTGCATGCATTGCGCTATAAATGTGTGACATTGGGCTGCGCTGGCCAGATTCGGTTACTGCAGATGAGAGGTGGGTTGTATGCTGTGGGATGTTCTGGACAATGGGCATGGGATAACGCTAGACTGCACAGTGACAGGTGTCCACTTCACCCATACAGATCGCCATGACCGAGCAGAGCCAAGGTGAGGGTGAGGATGGTGGGGCGAAGGAGGAGGAGGCCCAACTTCACCACGGCAGAGACAGAGGCCTCTTCCAGGCCTACCTGGAGGAGGAGTCACTACTGAGTGGATGGCGGGCACCCTCTCAGCCTGTGCGGCTGCATGGGAGGGGTAGCTGGGGCAGTGAACCTGCGGAAGCCACCAGCGCCGTGCAGGAATGCAAAAAGAAGATTGGGACAGACCGCAGGAGGGTGAGGGAGAAGGTGGCAGCCCTCAGGGCGGCACGTGCTGGCACTGGCGGGGGCCAGCCAGTGGTAGTGGAGCTGACCCCGGCTGAGAACCGACTGGCTGCATCAATACAGCGCAGTGCTATTGAGGGTGTACCAGGAGGTGGATTCCAGACAGGTGGAAGCCCATCACTGCACGGTATGACATGGTGGTGGTGTTGGGGGGGGGGAAGGTTGTTCACATGCACTCACATGTCCTCTCTTTCTGTTACAGATCCTGTTCGTCTTCAGAGGATGGTGGTGGTGGGTCCAGGCAGTGAGGAAGACCTGCTGAACATGGAGGAGGGTCCATCCACCTCTGTCACCAGCCAGCATGCACGCTGGGCTGCCAACTCTGGTGTCGGTGAGTCGGGTGTGGGGGGTGCACAGCCTGTGTCTCAGCAGTCTGGCATGCAAGCATGCCAGCATGCTGTGACTGTGGCTGTAGCACGTACCTGCACCATTGATGATGCAAGGACTGCAATGGGCAGTGACATGTGTGTGTCCCATGACGGACACACAGCAGGCCAGCACGTGCCCCTGGGCCTAGCTGGTTCCAACGTGTGTGCCAGCATGTTGGCACAGTCCCAGGCGGTGCCTGTCGGCACCGGTGGGGCAGCACCGGTGGCTGTGCAGGTGTATGGCACTGTTGTGGCCACAGCAGTGGAACGAGTGGTCCCTAGGGCACAGCGGTTGGAGGGGCAGCAGCAGCAGTCACCCACCAGGTCTGGGGGTACAGTGTCCAGCGGTGGCACATGCCCGCCGCCCTTTGATACGCCCATTCCTGGTCCTGGTGAACAGCACCCACCCTCAAGGGGTGTTGAGCATCAGGACCTTCCACACCCTGGGGGACAGGATGCCGTTGTGGCAGAGTACCCATTTGAAGAGCACACCTGCCTGCTGCGGGAATCAGTACAGCAGCAAAGGCGGGTTGCAACGTCTGTGGAGGCACTGTGTGCGGCTGTGGAGCGGCACAGCAGGGACTGTGCTCTGGACCGTGCAGAGATGGTCCATATGCGGATGGATGTGACCGCCGCCATTGACAGGCAGACCCAGGCATTGGTCGCTGTCGTGGCTGCATTGGGCACACAAGCAGGTGCTCCTGTACCGCGCACCCCACACATTACGCTCTCCACTCCCCGTTCCCGGCATCGTGTGACACCAAGCCTGTCGATGCCGGGTTCTGCTGTGCAGGTATGTTTGGCTTCCTAAAAAAGCGAAACTCAGCACACTGTAAGTTGGCGTATTAGACAGGCATAATTTTATTCACAGATGAACGCCAAGCCTAACAAACAAGGAACAAAGTAAAAAAGGTCCCAACCAACATATTGCATCAATTCACAGTTGATACACCAGATTGGATATAATAAGTATATGCATCTATATGGTTTGTGAATTGATGCAATATATTCCCTTTTGGTTACTGTGCCTTTAAGAGTGAACCTATAAATAGGTGTTTGGTATCATTTGTTACTACCCCCGATGACGTGCGGTGCATGAAACTGGTTGGGACCTTTTTACTTTGTTCCTTGTTTGTTAGGCTTGTCGTTCATCTGTGAATAAAATTATGCCTGTCTAATACGCCAACTTACAGTGTGCTGAGTTTCACTTTTTTTGTACTGCCAGTTACTACTCGAGCACCTGTTTTACATGGAGGAGCTGTTTTGGCCCTTTTCTCTATGTTTGGCATCCTACAGACCCCACTGCGGGCAAGGTCGCGATCGCACAGTGGGACCCCTGGTGGTCCATCGGTGCCACCCCATGTGGCCCCTGCTCAGCCTGCCAGTGCTGTTGGGTCACGGCGGGGCCGCCCACGCATCCGCGGTGGCTGTGGAACAGTGCAACATGACTGACCTGTCTCCCAGTGTGGGCCCTGTCTGGTGCTGCCCTGTGTGCACTGTGCGTCATGGTGGGTGCCCTGCCCATCACGCCGACATACGGACCACCTGCACACCATCCCGAGTGCTGTCCACAGGTGAGTGTGCATGATGATGCCTGCATTGTACTGTACACCAAGGTGCAAGGGTACCCAGCATCTGACACACGTGCTTGGACAGTACAGGTGGTGGGTGTGGTCTGTGGATCTGTGTGTTTACCATGTCTGTTCCTGGTCTGCTGTGCACCTGCCCATGTACGCTTTGTGCCTGGTGTGCTTGTGTGTGTGTGTGTGTGTGTCCATATGACTGTTCGCCCCTCCTTGATGGTGTGTTTGTATGCCTGGTCCCTTCCACCCCCCTTGCCGTCATGCACCCCTGGTGTGTTACTCTGTGTGCCTGTGGGTTGTGCCAGGACAGTGTTGTTTGCACATGGCCCCTTGACTTACCTGTGTTGTGCATAATGCTCCTCCGTGATGGTGTCCAGGTGCAGCTGGGCCTGCCGGATCAGTCGGGGTTCCCGCCGTCCAAGGGGGGCTGCTCATCACCATCAACCCCGACGCCGCTGGCGTCCCCATTGCTGTCCCCCTCTTCAACCTGTACGGCTGTCCCACAGTCATTGGCCATGTTGTGCAGGATACAACAGGCCAGGAATATCCCACAAGCCTTTGAGGGGCTATACTGTAGGGCACCGCTGGAGGTGTCTAGGCATTGGAAGCATGCCTTGAGCATCCCAAACACCCACTCAATGATGTTGCGTGTGGCGGCATGTGCCTCATTATAGTGTTGCTGCGATGGGGTCATGGGGCACCGGCACGGTGTGAGCAGCCAGGGACGGAGTGGGTATCCGCTGTCACCTGTGTGGAGATAGTGGAGATCAGTATCATGTTCAGGTCCATATTGCCCACATCCCTGTGTGCCACTACCATGACACCTGTGGCATTCCCACCCTTGCCCCGAGTTTGCATTTCCTACATGCGTATTCACCCACTAGATGGCCTGTGGGGATGTCCCCACTCTCAAATCGATGGCACAGTGCGGACTGATGCCATATGAAGGCATCATGTGCTCCACCAGGGTGTGTGGCACAGACATTGATTATACGCCCAGTGGCATCACACACCACCTGGCAGTTGACACTGGAGAAGCCCTTTCTATTCCTATATGCGGCCCCATCAGGGCCAGGTGGCGCGCGAATGGCCACATGGGTGCAGTCTATGGCCCCTAGCACGCCAGGCATACGTACTACCCTGTGAAACGCCTGCATGTTTGCTGTATGCTCTGCCACGGTGCTGGGGAAATGGATGTGCTCCGCAGCATGTGGCAGCAGTGCACTGAGGAATTGGGTGAGGATGCGTGATGTGGCCAACTGTGTGATGCCTGTGGTGTCCCCTGTTGGCCTCTGGAAGGTGCCCGTGGTGAGCAGGCACATGCAGGCTTTCACCTTGGTCTCCACTGACAGAGCATGACTCCGTCGTGAGGGTGCCTGCATCACATCACTGCACAGCTCACAGAGCCACCTCAGTATTGCCCTGTTCAGGCGGTACCGGCCCACGATCTCTACATCTGTGTACAGCTCAAAGCTGATGCGGCACGGCATTGCCTGTTGTGGGCGTGACCGCCGACGGGCCTATCCACGGCCACGTCCCCCTGCACCTTGCATTCTCCACCTCATTACAGCTTCCATGTGGAAGCTGCCACTGTCCATCTCCCTGGCTTGTGACCCCCGGCTGATGTTGCTCTGTTACCCCGCTGTCCTGACTGCTACTTCCACTGCACCGGGCACCCCCCCACTGGCCTCTGCAGCCTATGGCCCACACTGCTTCCCTTGCCTGCCCTGACCTGTCACTGTATGTCTTTTTCTCTCTTCCCCACTTGGCATCCCTGTAGCGTTCTTGCGCCTCTTCCTTGAGCCTTTTTATTTTGGCTCATTTCCGCTGGGGCGCAACTTCTGGCTGTTCCGCTGTTGCGCATTGCGCAAGTCTTTGGATATCGCATTGCGCTCTTTATGCATGGATCCACCCCCTTCGGTTGCACATGCCGTCATTTGCATTGCGCTGTTGCTCAGCATGTTTTCAGTGGCGCAACTGCCTCCTGCTGAATATCGCAGAATGGTGCACTTTTGGACTTGTGCTGGCGCAACCCTATTGCGCATGGCGCAACCCTTTTGAATATCCGGCCCGAGGTTCTTTTATTCTTACCTAACAATTTTCCTATACATTGAAAATAATTTGCTATGTCTGTTTTTGTCTCCTCCCACCATTGGTGGGCCAAATCATATAAAAATTAACTGATTTCCTTGCCTGAAGTAAGGAAACAAAGCTTTCTTTAACTTCTGGAATATCTAACAGGGAAAGATTTAATTTCCAGTACCCTGGACCGTGGGATGTAGTCGGATAATCAGAAAGCATGACCTTTAACAGCATGTGGTCTGAGGTTGCTACTGGTTGCAGCACCGTGGACCTATATTGTAAATTTGGGGAAACAAACCAATAATCAATCCTCGATTTCCTCAAACCAAAAAAATACATATAGGCAACTTCCTTTCCTGTGGATTCGAAAACATCTATTAGACCAGTAAGTCTAAGCAGCTCATTTAAAATGTTTGATTCACAGTACAGTTTTGCACTGTGCGCACCTCTATCTTCGGTGGTTCTGTTAATATTTAGGTCACCCCCAAATAGAACATTCCACCTAGTAAATAGGTAAAGTTGTAGTTTCGTCAATAAGGATATTCTCTCCATTTTTGATTGAGGGCCATATACATTAACAAGCCTGAAATCAGAATCATGTACAGAAATGTCTAACAATAAATATCTACCAGCCTCAATTTCTATTACATTAGTTACACAAATTTCAGGGTTCAAAAAACAAATTCCCACTCAAGAACATAATATCCACCCTCCCAATCAATAACATGGGCCCCAAAGCCATGCAGCTGAGGCAGCATCCAAAGTCTTCAGTGGTACTTGTATACACTGTAGTCTAGTATCCTGAAAAAACACCATATCGATATCAGCCCCTGAGAAAAAATCAAAAGTAGCAAGTTGTTTTCTGTCTGAATGAATCTTATTTGTATTCAACATTGCTACAGTTAGATCATACCCAGAAAGAGAGAAGGGTTTTAGTGATCAGGTGACAGACTGTTTTTTTCGAACACTCTTTCTTAATCTAGGCAGGGGACCTACTTTTTGGGGGGGTTTCTTTAAGCTGTCCATAGCTACAACTAGCTCCCCATCAGACACCTGTTCCATTTGCAAAGAGGATCTAGAAGCAGTGTCTGAGTCTCCCTCTTCCATACTGTCATCCACCGGCAATTCTTCAAATTTGTTAGAGAGCTGAACACTGGATGTAGAGGGTGGACCCTCTCCTTCAGCTATACGGGGTTGATCACCTGGATAGCTACCACTAACAAGGGGGAAGCCATGGGGGGGTGGAGAGGGCCATATTCCCTTTGCCTGGTGTAGAAACTGATGTCAAGGGTACTTCCACGATGGGTTGTGAAACTCCCTGTATTGCAGCTGATGCTACCGTTGTCACATCTGACTGTACTATAGGGATAGGGGTTATAGCACCCCAGTCACGAACTGGGGAAGTGGGCCGATGGGATCTTGGAGGTATTGGTTCCTGGAGATTCCTCCCTGAACGGGCAGTATTTATATAAAAATCTTGCATGGCAAAGTCTGCATTGTCAGTATTGTGGGATGCCAAGGGACACTCAGTAAAGGTGTATCCAGGCTCCTCACAAAAATTACACAGGGGTGCATTTTCACATTCCGACCCAGGATGGCCTAATTCCCCACAGCTAAAACAAACCACTTTATCAAAAGATGTACTTATGTGTCTGGGGGAACCACATTTGTGACACTTTCTGACCTGACCTGAATAAAAAATGAAACCTTTTTCTTTGTCAATAAAAAAGCAGTTGGGCAGGTGCTGAAAATCATTATCTATCTGAAATAGTTTAACTTTCAGGTGCCATCCCCCATTCCAAAACCCTTCAGAATCTAATATGGGCTCTGGAGAACCCTGAACATCACAGCGTTTCTCCATCCAGCATAAGATATCAGTCACATTTACCCCCTCATTATGGAATAATACTGTAACAATTTTAAAGGACTGTTTCATGAGGGGGATAACCTGAAATGGGGCCCAAAGTGGATTTGTTTTTAATAAAGAATATTTTGTCCAGAATCTTTCAAGAACTCCTTGTGTTGAGAAGCTGACATCAAAAGTATGCTCCCATGGAGCATGGATCAGGGCATAAACTTCATTTGGGGAAAAACCCAAAGATTGTTTTAACAAAACTCTTCCCACAAAGAACCTGTCTGGTAACTCAGACATACCCCCTAAATACCTGAGGCGAATGGCATTGTGCCTTTTTGCTTGTTCCACTGGTTTGTGAAATAACCCAGCAAATGTTCTTTTCTGTGGATGTGTCTGTAGTTCAGGGGGAGCATTGTCAAATTCTTGCGGTGCAAACACTTCTTGGACTGTTGGGCCCTACGGTCTAAGGACCACTGCTTCCTCCGTTACGTTTTTAGTTTGTTCAGTAACTAGGTTGGAAAAGGGAGGGTTCAAAAATGTACCTGGCAAGGAAGAATCATCGCCTGCTAGTCCGGTATCTCCCTGCTGCAGTGTAGACTCCTTGGGGATCACCCTGGAAATGTCTGGCCTTGTTTATGTCATTGCCTGCGGCGGCAGACTCAGTGGATCCTCGAAATCAGTGTCCACGGCCCAAGTACCATCTGAGTTCTGAATCCATCCAGTGTTTGACAGAGCGTCTTGTCTTCTGCCGACCATCCAACTTCACCTGGCGCATGCTGCATAAGCCGTACAGTCTCCTGTGCACCTGAGGTAGGGTTTTTCATCGCTTTACACTCTGCAACCAAGAGGAATTTTTTTGAGGAAGAAGTCTCCGAAAACAGAGACGTACCTTGTAGATGTTTCCATTTCCTCTCCTCTAGCAGTTTGGCAAAAACTGCCTTATAGTCCAGGTTTGCAAGCCTAATCCTTTCTTCCAAGGCCTGTTGGAGAACAATTTCATGATCAACATCTTCAACTGCAATAATCGCAGGGTTGGTGCCTTCCATTTGTCTTGTTTGCTGGTCCCCACATACAGCATTAGACATGCTCACAGGGGGATGCCTCCACATGTCCACATGCTGGCTGCTCCAGCATGATACTGAGCTTCTCCACACACCTGTGAGACAGTGCCCCCTACCAAAAGAGTAGGGAATTTTCCCTGTGCCATGGCCAAATTTCCCCCCATTCACTAAAAATACCACCAAAGCTTAATCTGGCTCAAGGTCAGTTGACATTCATCTGTATCCCCCTACCCCTGGGTCATGCCTGAAAATAGGCAAGAATTTGTCAAGCGGACTTACTCAGTCAATGGAAACTAAAATTAAAAAATAAATAAATAAATAAATAAAGTAGAAGCTCGTGGGAGGAAGGGACTGATTTTTTAAGGATGATTGTGCAGGACAGGTTCTGGCGTACATAAAAGGCTACTCCACCACTGCGGACCATTCGGGAACCATTGATCCCAAAGCGCTGGGACAGAATTTTTCTCTTGATATTTCATAGTTGGATATTTTTTATATTATATGGCTAATCTGAGGGTGCCATATCTGTAACTGAAAGCAAGCAGAGACCTGCTGAAGCCTAATATTTCCCTTCAAAACTTCCACTCATCTTCACAAACCTACCTTGACCTACCATGTGTATTTAACTAACAGATGTCTTTTTTGTTTTGTAGTTAAAAAACAGATCATGCACTGTGCTGTCTGTAATAGTGGCATTGTGCTGTGGGTCAATACTAATCAGGTGATTCATAGCGTAATGGTGCTTTTACAAACAGAACCACGTGCAACCAGAACAAGAGTACACTTCTGTTTCTACTGAAAATCTAAAAATACATTTGTCAACAAAATGCATGTGGTGGGTCTGGGTATACTTATGCAGATTGGCGTGAGCTATGGGGGGAATACTGGGTTTTGGCAGATCTGTTTAATTTAGTTTCATGTGCAGCTTTGAAAAAAGGAATGACAGTCACAGGTCATAATCAATGGCCATGATCTCACAATCGTGAGCTATGGTGAAATATATGTTATTAAAGGAATAATGCATGACAGTGTGTGTGTCGTGCTGGGATAACAGCACACCTGGGGTGGTAAGGCACAAGGCCACAAGTCGAGTGCATCCAACGCCCCAGGCATGGCATTATCCCAGCACAACACACACCCTGGAGTGCATTATTCCTATTATACAATGGCTCATTTGTAAAGCAAACAAAAAAAAAGGATGAAAAATTCTATTTAAAGTGTATTTTTTGTCATTTTGTGAGTGGGTAGGGTTACTTTATAAAAAAAATAGTGCATATTTCTTATTTGGCCCAGTAAGTGGAGCTGCAGTGTTTTTTTGTCTGGCTGTGCACTTCGCAATGGAGCCTTTTGCAATGCTGGTAATCTTTGTTCATGTGCCCCATTTCCTCAGTGTTTATTTTATGCTTTCTGATAGCGTTTTGAGTTGACTTTTTGCTATCTTTATGTTTCTGAGAGTCAGTATTCATGCTGCTGCTGTTATAGATCAGACACTGTGCCTCCCCCAACACTGTTATGGGCGCCAACCCGCTTGGTGTCGTGAGGTTATTTGTGAAATTCAAAAGGATGTGGTATGAAGAATATTTTTGAGTTGTTTTTCTTTGAGGGTTATAAGGAAAAAGAACTGAAGAAAACTAACTTGTATAGTGAGCGAGCAAGAGCTGCACGGTGACTGTTTGAAGTGGTGCTTGCTTGTTACTCGCTTGCCATGCTTGGTCTGTGTCTGGCAATGATGGGTTTCAGATATTTAAAAAAATATATTACCAAGAAAATCTGGCAGATTGGGAGAATGTTTTAAGGTTGCAAGTGTGTTTTAGGCTGTTTTTTCTGTTGTCAGACGGAGGGGTTGATAGTGCCGTGAAAGCGATCAGATGTCAACTGGAAACCTATGCTGTGAAAGCGATCGGAAATGCGGCTTTCACATTGATTCAGGTTGGAGTGATTTTGTTTACTATTTTGATGTGGTCATTTGTATGATGGGACTAGATCCATGATGTTATGCTGGGATAACATCATGGGTCCGGTCCCAGAGTGACCAATCAGACATCAGCGTTCTTTCTTACCATTGTATAATACTGTATCATGAATTATGATGGTATAGAACACTGACTTGAGCAGAATAAAAATAAAGGTTAATTTCTGCAGAACTGAATTTAATTCCTCAACAAAACTGACCCGTTGTTGAGTTCTGCCTCATTTTGAGTGGTTCAAACCAATGAAATATTATCTGTGGAGTATACTTTTTCACATGACATCATCTTATAATTAAAACATAGTTCACTGTAATTTATGCTTGTTTTTAACTGTGCCATTTCAACCACTATATAAACACTCAACAGCCTGTCATCATGAAGTTTGGTGTTTATAGCACAGTGACTAAAACAACATCAGAACACATTAAAAGATTTGTCATGAATGTGTTAAGATGTAATTTAAACTTCACTTTACATTGCTAGCTCTTACGTGTCACACAGTGTATGCAATACACATATCATTTTAAATAATCAGGATCATGCAAAGTGCCCAATTTTCATTCTGGACAAAGGAAGTACAGTGTGACCTGCTGGTCCTTGTAGTAACAAACAAACAAACAAAAAAAAAAGAAGTCTGTCCCAAAACATCTCTGGAGACCCGGACACTATAAAGACACAAAACATTGGTCTGTCCACAGGTCATACATTGTGATCCTTTCATCAAATAAATGAACTATATCAAGACAGTATACAGGTGCAGCAAAAGACACAGCAAGATATTTTTAGATATTTTGCAATATTTCTAGAGATTCTCTCATGTGGCCCTTTAGAGGTACTTCAGGCAGGCAAGGAATTTTTCTAGCAATATCACAAAAATTCCAGGAAATTTCTGACCATGTCAATTGCTACAACTGTACTTTGTTGAGTAGTTCTTTACTCCATACTGTCTGGAGTCCTGACTCTCACTCACAGTTTTTGGGAAATGAGGCAAAAGGGTGCCCCACTCCACAGACCTAAACAATTGCTATACTTAGTACAAAGTGACTGTACTGGGGACGGATACCCCCACTGAATATACTCATATTTAAATTAAGGCTCCCAGATGTTACTGTGTGCAAGCATGGCTCACCACCACAATAATGGCACTGATTACTGCCACAAACATTTATACACATGGTGCAGTGCCATGCACATATATGTGCATATGGTACGTACCTAACAGAAGTCCACCTGCTCTTTAACACATACTTGTGGCCCACTTGTGGACACTGGCAGGTTCCATGTCTTCCACTTCCTCATTGTCTATGTGGTACTCCCATTGTCCTCCCTCCCTCCCTCCCTAGCCCCAGCCCAGTATATATCCTTGGTAGCCCAGTGGTACCCACTTCCTCAGCCCCATTCATCCAAAACTGTAATTCAATTCTTTGGTCTATCACTGATCTATATTCCCTGCTGGCTCTTGTGTACCCATCGCAGTGTTGTGCTTTCCCTATTTAAGCCTGTGTCAGTTCTACGGGTAAAGGTCCATCACAAAACTGTAACTGGTCTGTATTGGGTCCCTACATCCTTTGACTCTGAGTGTGGCACTGCATGCTGTTTGCATGGTGACCCCACCTCTTCCATGCACAACTGTACTCAGAGGTGTGCTAGTACAGAAAGAATCTGTGACCACCCCCTCCTCTGGGCATAACTCAGGGGTTCACAAAGAAGGGACCACCGCAAACTTAATGAGTTTGTGATGGAACCTTCAACTAAGAACTGTGCCCTAAATGTTTAATCAATGAAAGCATTTGCTATATGTTAATAGGGCCTCTGCAGGGCGTCTCTTATAGTATAAGAGACTCCAAGTGTCAGGTAGGGACAAGAGGACTGCAAAGTGAAGTTCTTCAGTTCTGTCTGCCCAAACTTCATGAGAGGACTCTCTTATACTATAATATAGTGTGCAAATGCTATGTCAATTATCCTGATAAATTACTATATGTGACAGCTATATTCACGTATCCTTTATGAGACTGATTATATATTTTTGACATTGTAAATGTTTAAAGAAATGTACAAAATGTTCAATATATCTGTACTGCAGGGCGAGAAGGAGTACAAAGCAAAACTGTTTAAAGTGTAATTTGGACTACCACTTCTTTTTGGAATTGTGAATACAGGCTGCAGTACTTTAACTGGGAGTGTAGGTAACCAGACCTGAACCCACTGGTGGCCTGTTTAAAATTCTTGTATTAACAGAATTAGCTAAAGTAACTTTCCTTGAACCCCCTCTTTAATAGGAATGAAGTTATTATATATAGAATAATGCATGGAGAAGTGTGGTTTATGGGGATTTTATGCACCCCGCGAAGTGTGTGATGTCCCATAAACCCTGAGGGCGAAGCCAGAGGGGTTTATATGGGCATCACACACCGAGGGGGTGCATAAAATCCCCAGAGAACCACACTTCTCCATGTTTTATTTTTTATATTTACTGGTTTTTGTTTTTGTTTAAATTGTCTTTTTCGTCACTTTGCAAGGGAAACTGTTACCACCGACAAGCTTGTCTCGTGCTGAGTGACCAATTGTGTAGTACTTGTGAATGTCCAGTGTGAGAACAGCTTGTTAGTTGTTTTTTCTGGTGATGCTGTGGTACTTGTCTTGCCTGTGGTTTATGGAGCTGTTGGGCACTTGCTGACAGTGGTTTGTAACCACTAACCAGCAAATATACTGTTTTTTAAAACTATTTTTGTGAAAATGAACTATAAATACATTTTGTACATATAGTATGTAGTTTTTTTCATATAATTGTCTTTTTAAACATTGTAATGACCTTCAAAGTCGGTCAATAAAACCAAACTGAACTGAATTATAAGAGAAACCTCACAGAGGCCCGATTAACTGATTATAAATCACTGGAGTTAGCTATAATGATTTATAATAAGTGTTAAGTATTTTTTAATTTTAAAGGTTAAATGGAACCACCTTCCCCTGGCTGTGAAGTGTAATGCTCCACTCCTAATGTTCCTACATGAGAGACCACCGTACACAGTATAAGACATAGAGTGGCTTTGTGTGCTGATTAGCTGAAATCCTGTAAGAGTAGTCTAGTCACACATATTAACATACAGCTGTCAGATTGTGGCCAGCAGGAAGGTGAGAGGATGGCTGTGCTGGCTGCCGCTGTCAAGGAGACCAGTGCATGGGGTGAGAGGGGGGTGCAGGGCAGGAGTCCTCAGTGGGTGGGTTTGTAGGGTGGGTCGGTGTATGATCAGGGGGGTGGAGGAACTACTAGACCACCAGGGACTAAATATTATATCTGGAAAAAGAGTGATTAGAGAGGGGACCACTAGACCACATGGGACAATATTACATATGGAAACCAGGTGATTGTGGGAGGGTGGGGGAACCACTCGACCATCAGGGACAATATTAAATATCTGAAATGGGCAATCAGGTGGACCACTAGACCATCAAGGACAATATTGCATATCTGAAATGGGTGATTGGGGGCCCACTAGACCATCTGGGACAGTATTACATATATGAAATAGGCGTTTGGGGGCACCACTAGACCACCAGGAACAAAGTTACATGTGTAAACCAGGCAAATGGAGGGAGACCACCAGGGACAATATTACATATGGAAATCGCATGATTGTGGGGGCCACTACACCACCAGGGCTTTCTCTTTTCCACAAAAATGGGGGCTAAGGGGCTGCTGTGCTGCATGCAAATGAGCCCATCATAGGCAGCATGCAGATAATCCATTAGCACCATGCATGCTTAATGGGGTCATTTGCATGCCCGAGCTGTATATGGCCCACAGGGGACCTGGTGCTATCCTGTTTTGGGCAGTGCTATCTCCCATGGGCCATATGCAGCCCTGGTCTGTGTTGGCACAGTGCAGATCCACTTAACGCTGCACTGACATGTGATATTCAGTCAGATAACACTGCTCCATCAATGAGTGCTATCCATCTGAATATCTCACAGAATCAACCATGGGCAAGTGCAAGCACAGCACAAATGGCTACACCGCACTTGCACCTGGCTCTGACTATCAGACTGTTGGTGTGGTGCGGTACTATTTACCATCAGAAACATGTGTCAGCACCATCATAATACCTTCACAGTATCAATACAGTATTAACAGTCAAAAAGCACCTGATACAGAAGACATATTTTTAATATAAAGAGTGCCAGCCATCTTTAATGACTTGCAACAATAATTAGAAAAATAGTAAAGCTCTTTTTTTATATGAGGAAATTAAAAAGATCTGAATTACGAATCTAATGATGTCAGAAACACATTTTTGGTAAAAAAAAAAAATATTGCTTTCTTAGATCATCAAAAAATACAGCATGTTCAGATTACTGCATTTTCAAATCCAAATTCAGGTCTGAACATTTATCATAGATCTTCCCAGAGTACCCTAATCACAACATTATTTAAGCAATAAGATATAACCGGGGATTACATTAATCACATGGTAATCACCCCCTAGGGGTGTATTGTGGCATTAGGTGCAGCCAAGTACCACATACTCCTAGAGAATGATTAACGAATGGTTAATGTAACACTCAGGAAGTACCCTATTGCTGTTATAGCAGTCTCTCACTGGTTGGTAACTCATAGCAGGCTTTCTTGTTTTTACAGCTGCAGTGGGCATAGCCCTGCAGACATTTTGTTTTAGAAAAGGACTCCCTGCATAAATTACCTTCCAAACAACATTATAGAGTGTAAAACAAGTGTCCTCTGCTGAAGCCTCATTACTATGCTGCCTGTGTGTGTGTGTGTGTGTATGGGATCTGGAAAGCACTATTTTTTCCTCTGGCTTGAGAAGATAATTTCCCCTCCTTGCAAGGCATCAAAGGAGGCAGAACTTTGTCTAGGGGCATGACCAAGACACCTGGATGGATAGGGTTGGGGTAGGAGGACAAGCGGGTGCCACCCACTAGGGGAAGACAGGTGTTCCTGGGGGGAGGGAGCTTGCAGCCAGCAATAGGGAGAAGATACCTCCTCATTTCTCCATTTCCTTGGTTGCAAGAATACTCAGAGAGAACATCAAGGGTTTTGTCAAAGAATGTACCTTAAGGCAACAGCAGAAAGTAGACCTTGTGAATCCTGGAGCATTCTAGTAAGTGCTGAGTTTTGATGCTCTGATATTTATAAAAATAAATGAATATGGTCTGCATTAAAATTACAGTACATTTTGTGATATACTTTACTCCCTTCACTGACACTGCAACATTTAAAACTGCAACACTGGGGCTGGTAGTGTGGCATTGTTACCTGGAGGTTACAGTAAGGAACTGTGAATGAGCTCTGTACATCCAACAGAGTTGAATTCTGCATGTAGAACTGCTACCAGTAGCACATGACCCTAGCAGGATAATCAGAAAATGTAAGCTTTTCCCCATCCTCATTATGGCAACATATTCACCTGGATGTAAACACTGGATCAGAGGCAATCTGATTTTAGTACAGGGACAATTATTACCTGTAGAATAATAAAAAAAGTGGAAATATTTTTTTTTAACAATGATACCAACTGGACTTGTAATTCATATAATCTGAAATGGTAAATACTCACATATCTAGTGTATTGTTCAGTTGACAAATGTCTACGTGCTTTATGCAGTGATATAATACCCTCCCTGTAAAGTAAGAGCCACTATTTAACTGAAATAATAGATAAATAAATAAAATGGTAAGTGCTAAGTCTTTTTCCTTCACTGCTTAT
Organism: Neoceratodus forsteri; assembly: GCA_016271365.2. Taxonomy (NCBI): domain Eukaryota; kingdom Metazoa; phylum Chordata; order Ceratodontiformes; family Ceratodontidae; genus Neoceratodus; species Neoceratodus forsteri. Next base: position 409,809,745 of record CM028137.1, read on the forward strand.
TAAAACAGCGGAACCATATGCACATTTCTCAGTGATGTAAAATGTGTTAGCTTATAAGCATATACTACATTGTGTTAATTACTCAGTGGTTGAAAAAAATTTCAGAAAACTGTACAATTATGTAATATTTATTCACATAAGAGCATTATATGTAATGTCAGGCATATATTAGAAAGGGAAAGAAAACTTATGGCATTAGGCATGTAAGTGGAAATGGTACACCCATAAATGAAGTAGTTGAAATGAAAGGTCTTCTGAAGGTGTTGTTATGAAATCCAATAACAGAAGATGCTCCTATTTTGTGTTAATAGCTTTGAATTGAAATATTCTTGTCATGAAATACCTTTAGCAGTAATACAGTAGCCATTCAAACACATCTTGCATAGACAGTATATTAGGCCATTTGCGGCTGATAGAGTGATAATGTATTGCTGTGGGAATGTTACAAGTAATGGAAGAAATTCTTCTATTCAGCAATAAATGTAGGCTATGTTTTTTGGTGGATAACATGCATAGCTCAGAAAGCCAACTTGTTGCCTAAGTAGTTGTTGTCTTCGTGTAAACTGTATTTGACCCCTACATGTTACTATAAGGTGATGTGTATTGCTTGGGTGTTGGGTTTACTTGTGAGTCAGTATGTCTGGAAGCTTTATCTTGGACATCATGTGAGATGAAGTTTAGCACTGTCTTATGAAGTGACCTAAAGCTTGGTATTTTAGCATGTAAACTGGCATTGTGTTGTGAATTTTAAGGAATAAGTACAAGTTGATTCAACCATAGCCCACTGAGAAGGGTGTAGATTTTAGTAAAAGAAGATTTGTAGGTAATATTTTCCCTTGGATGTGCCGGATTTCCACAGCTGCATTAGTGCATGTGTCTAACAGACATAAAAATGTGAAGAAATGTTTGATTTATTTGTTAAATTCTGATTTTCAATTCTGCAGGCCCTCTCCTGTCAGTGTCAAGGGCAGATGCACTTAGTTGTCTCAGTGGGGCCAGCTCAGTTAAGGGTACTTGTTGAAACTTTATATTATAAAGTACGGTCAATCACTTTTTTAATTTTACTTTTACAATGTAGTATAAGAATAAAATGTTTTGTAGCTGTAGTTTTTTGTGTTCATGTTGACCCATGCCAACTCATGGAATCTACCCCAGTGTCATAACAGGTATAAATGTAGTTTTCTGTAACCTCTTTTGTGAGTGATGAAGATGGTGGTTATCGGTTGTCCTGAACTCTTGACACCAGCTGCTTTCACTGGTGCTAGGTTTCTGAAAATGACTCCGTTAAATGGTATGCTTAGATTTATATAAAGTTATATAATAGATTCAGCTTGTTTCAAAAGTTTATCACCATCTACATTCATGATACAAAGTAATAATAATGGCTACACATGTGTAAAAATGTGCAAGAAGAGTACTTATACAAAGTAACAAGATAGGTTACATACATACATACATAATACAAAGCAACAATAATGATAATAATGGTGTATGCCTTCCTTTCTTAGGCAAAAAAGGAGACAGTATTCAAACAGCTCACAAGCTTCCAGTGGGTCTGCCAAGCAGGTATTAGACCGGGACAAACACCTCTCAGGTCGCCCAAAGACAATTGCAGTCCTCTAATACAATAGTATGCCTTCTCACTAATAATATTGCATTAGGGGACTACAGTTGCCTTGGGGTGAGCAGAGAGGTTATTGTCCTGGTGTGATACACACTTGGCAGACCCACTGGAAGCTTGTGAGCTGTCTGAAAACTGTCTCCTTTTGTACCATAGAAAGGAAGGCATACACCACAGAGATTTATATGCTCTAACAACATTTTAAAGTTGTGTGATGTTATCTCACAATGGTGATTTCAAACTGCCACTAAAGACAGACAATTACGTTCAACCTGTCTGATAAAAAAAAAGCTCCTTCTGGTTTATGGATGTCATCAATCAATTACAACTAGTAATATTTAGATACTACAATGACATAAATAGATACCATGATTTCTAACTGCAATATGTAAGACAAACAAATAAACTTGTCAGGCTAATTTAACAAAAATGAAAAATGAATAAACAAAAAAAAAGAATTAAAAAAAATCCATTATGCTAAAACCAGTGACTTTGTGCTGGTACCCCCCCAATTGGCCAAGCAGAAATAATCACACACACATTGACACCATGGCTTGTGGTGTGTGCAGGCTGAACAAGTATAGGGTGCTACAGAGATGTATTTGTTACCAAGCACTACCTATGATTTAACAATTCAGGAATTCAAGACGTTGAGTATATAGCCTGCTTACTGGCCACCAAAAGAGCACATCTGGCTCCCGGGGACACCGCTGCATCTTACAACCAGCAACATTTACATCAGTCTGGTTGTGAGAAAGAGTCTACCTTTTTTCCTTTTATAAATAAAATTACTTTTTTCCTTTTATAAATAAAATTACCATCTGGAGAGCCCCTCCATCCCCTTAAGGTTCCACTGGAACCAAGTTTCAGTCATCTTCTCCTGACATTTCTCTGTTTGTATTTTTATGTTTGCTTGCACGCATGTGCAAGAAACATAGTGCCATCATCCGAGTTTTCGGGGGTGTGTCACCCCCTCTTCCAATTCAGTCAGTATGTTGGCAGGCGTGGCCCCAGTCTGCCAATGCATGCTGGAGCTGTCTATGATAGCTCCAAAATGCAGTGGCATACAGTTGAAAGGGGGAGCTATGCTTCAGTGAGCAGCAATAAGATATCGCCTGCTCATGCGCAGCTCCCCTACACACACACACACAAACACAAGCACGCATACTGCGTGCTGCCCCCACGCACACACTGTATAGCCGACGGGGGTACCCAATCCCCCGTTGGCTGTGCTGCGCTCCCCCCCAAAGCCTTTCACATGCCACGCTGGGTGCCCACCCCAGCATGGCCACTCATTGTATAGCCGACAGGGTGCCCAGTCCCCCGTTGGCTCCACTGTCCTCCCCCCCAGAGTACAGGGTGCCGTGCTGGGAGCCCACCCCAGTGTGACAGCTGATGATATAGCCGATGGGGGTGCCCAGTCCCCCGTCGGCTCCATGCCCCCCCAACCAGCTGTCCTTGTGCCACACTGGGAGCCCACCCCAGCATGGCAAACGTCCCGTGTCGTCATTGAAAAAACCTGTAAATAAAAACTGTCCTCGGCGCTTCTCCCTGGCTCCTCACACAACCCGCATTCCACCACTGTGCCCCTGCCTCCCGACACCCCCTCACCCCATACTTACCTCCGAGTCCGCGCGATGATCTTCGGTGGACCAGGAACACGTCTGCACTCTTCAAAGCCGACCGCAAACTGAGGAAATGCCGGTAAGCTGTATAATGGGATAGATAGGGTTTTTTTAACTTTATTGCATATCTCAGGCATTTTTTGGAATTTTTGCACCAAATTTTCAACATGGGGTTTTTAAGACCTCTTCTCATGAATGCTGTCACTTTCATGGCGTTACTCAGGCCCGAAGGGTGATTTCGCAGCCACTGCACAAAATCACCTTTTCGGAATGATTAATGAAACGACACTGCCAGTGTTCATAAGGTAGGCTCTCAAGAAGCCTATTTTGAAAATTTGGTGAAAACTATTCAAAAAATGACACTTTGGCGTCTGCAGTAGTGCCTTCCTCGCATGCTCGTAGTTCGCCAATTTTCTCAATATTTTCACTCCAGATTTTCACCATTGCCATTTTACCACACCTCCTTATGAGCAGTGCAGCTGTCATTTTTCACATCTTGCCCAAAATGTGTTTCCGCCCATGTAGCGCACAATGGCGCAGTCGGTGTGTGAAATCAATGTATGGGACACATTAGGAAAATCACAGTGACACTGTTCATGAGCAGAGGTCTTAAAATGGCTATGTTGAAAATTTGGTGAAAAAATCCTAAAAATGACTGTTTTACGAGCGTGTGCTGTGCAGTTCCTACGCACACTCGTAAGTTTGCGAATTTTCAATATTTTCAATCCAGATTTTTAACATTGCCATTTTATTACATTTCCTTATGAACAGTACAGCTGCCATTTTTCACATGTCACCCAAAATGTGTTTTCGCACATGTAGCGCTCAATGGTGCAGTCGGTGTGCAAAAGCAATGTTTGGGACAAATTTAGAAAATCACAGTTACACTGTTCATGAGCAGAGGTCTTAAAATGGCTATGTTGAAACTTTGGTGACAAAAGTCCGTAAAATGACTGTGTTACGTGTGAGCATTGCGCAGTTTCCACGCACCCTTGTAAGTTCATGACTTTGTAATATTTTCAGTCTAGATTTTCACCAGTGGCATTTTTCCACACTTCCTTATGAACAGTACAGCTGTCATTTTTCACAACATGGACAAAATATGTTTTCACACTTTCAGCGCAGAGATGCGTGGTCGCTGTGGGAAGTCATTGTTCGGAACAGATGAAGAAAATCACAGTGACACTGTTCATGATCGGAGGTCCCAAAATGCCTGTGTTGACAATCTGCTGTAAAAAATCCCTAAACTAATTACATTATGGGTGTGCGTTGCACAGTTTCTATGCACGCTCGTGACTTCACCAGTTTTTTTAATATTTTTACTGCAGATTTGCAACATTGCCATTTTTTACACCTCCCCATGAACAGTACAGCTGTCATTTTTTACATCCTGTTCGGAATGTTTTTGCACCTATGGTGCTAAATGCCGTAGTCACTGTGCATAAGCAGCTTCCGGCTAACAAACTGATATTGCCACTGTTCATGAGGTGGGGTCACAAAAAAAACATGTTGAAAATTTGGAGTGAAAATACCAACGAATGCCTGAGGTATTAGGGTTTCCAACCATAACGCCCAACCCTGTAGAGAATGACAGACATCAGGGATGTGACTTTGGATTCTTGCCTGTAATGCTCATACCATTCCGCACCCTGCAGCCAGTGAGGGGCATCGAGGTATGCCTTGGACTCTTCGGCCCCAAAGTTCACCCCATTCTCCTATACCGCACCCATCTCACCGTACTTCCTGATGGAATGGGGTGCACATAAGGGCTAAAGACCCCAAGGCACACCGTGACACTTGTCAGTGTCTGCAGGGTGGGTGTGGTGAAATGGCGTGGCCGTTATGCCTGATGACCCAAAGGCACACCCCAATGCCTGTCACTCTCTGCAGGGTGGTGGTGGGGTTGGCTTCAGTTCAGTACTTCACTGCCATTCCTATTAAGCAGCTCTGTAACTTCTACACTACCACTGCCAATGCCAGCAAGCAAACATTCGGCATTGACAAATGCTTGTTTATAATAGCCTCCACTCTGGGCCAGCAAAGGAACACAGAGTACACCTACCTCCTGTGGACAGCTCTTCAGCTCCAGACAGTATCATTTGTATCAGTCCAGTTGAGAGAAAGATGCCCATTTTTTATTAATCAATAAATTAAAAATATAATTTGATGAACCACTCCACCCTCCCAGGTTCCACAGGAACCGAGTGTCTCTCTTCCTCTTCCAACAGGCTGCACTGTAATAACTAAATGACCAAAGCAGCTTAATATGTATACCCTTGAGGAAAGGAGGGAGAGGGAAGACATGATAGAAACTTTCAAGCATCTCAAGGGAATTAACAAAATACAAGAGGGTAGCATCTTTCATAAAAAGAGATGTGCAAGAACAAGGGGGCACAATCTGAAGATAGAGGGGGGACGGCTCAGAGGTAATGTTAGAAAGTATTTTTTCACATAAAGGGTTGTGGATGCACGGAACAGCCTTCCTGAGGAGGTTGTAGAGTCAGGAACAGTGGGAGAATTCAAGAATGCATGGGACAGACATAAGGCAGTTCTAGTGGGGGGTAGGAGGAAGTAAGCTGTTGATTAACTAGAATCTGCAGCTTATCCATCAGGTAGGGAAATGGGCAGACTAGGTGGGCCAAGCTGTCCTTATCTGCTGTCAAATTCTATGTTTCTATGTAATGTGTCTCATTGGTAGAATGTCTGATCTGTGTGTTTTTTTCTTTTTTTTAACAGCCTACTCTCTAACCAGCAAAGGAGCATACCTTGCTCCTGGGGACACCTAGCATATCCCTAAACACTGACTGTCATCATTTACATCAGTCCAGTCAGAAGAAAGGTGCTACTTCTTATCATCATTAAATTAAAAAAAAAGAAGAAAGGACTGAGGTGTTGAAACAGATGTAATAAAAATGATTCTGCACTTACTTTGAGACACATTTTTCAGCTCTCCTCTTTATGATTAAGAATGGCACTCTGCTTGGGGAAGGGTGCTCATTGGAGCAAGGTGGCAACATGTATGTTTCAGTGCTAAACTATAACACAATTGCTTTCATTGTTTTTCTTGCACTATAACTGTTTTAAGGGGTTCAAATACAAGCTTAAACCCATAGGCGACTATTGACAGCAAAATAATGCTGCTTGAAAAGTTTTTCACCCAAAATTAGCAAACGTGACTGTGACTTTAGGGGCAGTTGTCTCTCCAAAGACTGTCATGACTATGACTTCTCTCTCTCTCTGTCTGTCTCTCTGTCTGTCTACCTATCTATCTCTCTCTATCTATCTATCTATCTATCTATCTATCTATCTATCTATCTATCTGTCTTTCTACCAATTGCATCTATTGCTATTTTTACTTATTTGTAAAACAAACCTGCATATCACATTTGCCTGGACTCTGAGCACATACTTATGATACAGTGCACATTTGTACTCCACTCCTGCATAGACCTCATACTGTCCTGATATTCCCATTATCACAAGCATAACTACCTTATCCTTATCAACAGTGACCCCTTCTGAAAGTTACTATCACATTCTCTCTCCTAACAGAGTCCATCATTACACCTGACTGCCTGCCATCAACACATTGCTTAAATATAACTTATATCACCTTATGGACAAAAGCCCTCTTTCTCTATAAAACTGTGTAAATAATCTCAAGACTGAACATATGCCAGCCATTACATTTTCATGTACTGCCAACTACTGTACCTGTCAAACCTATATTGCTTACCATTCCTTCCACTGAAATGTACACCTCCATATCTTTTCCTAACAATGTGTATGCCTTCCTTGAATAGAAAATAAAACAAATCTTACTACTTACAAATCATTGTGCTGTTTATCCATGCCTCCTTAACAATTCCACACAATATCATTAACTTCATTATGCAGTTGTGGTGGATCTGATCAGATTTTGTTGTTTAAGTGTTTTATCTGATACATTGCAAAAAAATAGTCTGTCACCAGCAGATTTGATTGATGTACAACTTGGCTCCACATAGGTGGTCAGCAGTGCAAGCAGCAGAAACAGGGTAGTCCAGTTTAGCTGTTAGCAGTGTCAGTTCCCATGAAAACCTTTTTTTTTTTAGCTGTTTGACATCTGTAACTGTGCTTCAGTTGCCTATTTTACCCCTTACCCCATTGACTCTAATAGTTTTTTTTAGTAAGAGGACTTTATAATTTAGTCAGTCATGCATGTATACCATGGATCTACTCTATGAGCTAGTTTTTTTACGGCTGTGTAAGCAGAGTCTGCAGCTATTTTGTGATTGCTCGCTGAGAAAATGAGCGACCATGGCACGCTTCCATTTTGGAGTGTCAGAAGTATCCTTCCGACACTCCAAAACAGTGGAAATAGTCCGCCATGGCCAATCACGATACAGGCAGGACCAGCACTATGTTTTGTGCCTCCCGCCACTTCCGCATTCCAGAACTGAACTGCGCATGCATGAGCATCATGCATGCACAGTTCCATCGGTGCCACCATTTTGGGAATGGCATTTTGCCATTCAACAGACCTATGGCTGCATGAGTGCCACACATGTGCAGTTCCATTCCCGCCACAACCTTAGTGATGGAATTCAGTGGCGCTTGTTCCCCGGTGCTCCAACAAGCTCACTGCAGCTGTATTGGCTCTGGCTAGAACTTGTTTAGTATAGCTACGGTTGCTGCCAGTCAAGAAGCATGGTTGTCATGGCAGCGGCAAAAGACTATACGCACAGTGTGTTGTTTCTGACAGCGTGCTCTGTCTTGGTTTCGGTTGAGGGGGTAGCAGTAATGAAAGTAACATGCTGAATAGGATCAACTGGAACAGAGCACTGAGGCAGACTGTTCTTTTTAGTTTGGCAGGTACCTTATTTAAGCAATTGTACATAGTGCTTCTGACTTAGTGAGGAAAACAGCTAGACTACAATCTCGGGTATCTAAGCAGAGACAGTAATGGCAGCCAACTGAAACTTATTTTGAATTTTCATGGTCTGTTAAACTGAATGTTCCAGGAAACAGGAGTTGGAAATCTTGGCACTGTGATGACAGCTAAAGAGTAATGCAAGGCTAGGGGGTTGGTCTCAGCCAATCTGCACCATTTAAACCTACATTGCTATAAAAGTAAACAAAGACAGTTATTTAGTAATAGATAGCAGTCACCTTTCTGGAGCTATTTAATAGTAGACGTAAAATAAAATGTTTGTTGCCATTAGTTGCCTCTTTCTTTCCCATGAAGGAGGCTGTTTTTGGTTTTAAAGAGCTAGTGTACTGCCTGGAAACAATATTTACTTTCCAAAGCAGCATTCTAGTACCACTTATATCTAAAGTATTTTTTTTTGTTTTCACATTTGTTAATTAAAAGATTTATTACCTGCCAGTACTAGGTATAATTTCTGGAAAAGTACTGTACCTGGAGGCTGACATATCTTGTTCTATAACTGTTCATTCATCCTCAACATTGTGACCTTACTGACATCACAACTGAATAAGAAGAGCCAATCACCTGCTGCCAGATCAGTCACTTGTGATGTCACAGTGAGTGAGGTCACAATGCTGATGCTATAGGAAAAGACACAGAACTAGATACAGGGTCCTGGATTTTTGAAAGTTAATACAAGACTCGTGTCAAGCCCTGTGTCAGACCCTTGGGCCGCCACTGCTGCGGCATCGACGATTTGCCACAGCTGCACCTGGTTTTCAAATCTCGGGCACGGTTGTGACAACACACTCTATTTATGGCAGCTTAAACCAGACTTCAGCCACAAGTTGCGTGTAAAAGGTCCCTGTTATTGACACAAGCTACACCATGAAAAGATTGTCTAGCGAGTGTCGCTTTACCATAAGGGATAGAAAATTCCTTTAGATTGCCGCGGGCCTGGTGCGCCATATCTATGGCATGCCCGGGGGCTTGCGTCAGTCTTAGACTTTGTAAAAACTGGCCCAGAATGTTAGTCTTCAGGTAAAGTCCTGCAGTTCATATCAAACCTAATGTTATGGTAAAAGCCTTCTAATGAGTGAATGGAAAAAGAAAAATATTTTAGAAATAAAAAGTAAACACGGAATACTATTACAATTAGTAACCTTTTGTACCTGTTATTTTTGGAGCTATTAGCTCTTTAAGGAAATTGTTAAATTGCATTTAAAATATTTTGTCAACCACAGCTCACTAATGTATTATTAAGATGCCACTGGGTGGCACTTTCATTCCTAGAACAGAAGCTACTGTGAGTAAGGCACTGGTTAGCGTTAATATGATTCCCTCTGCTTCAATATCGTTCACTTTCAGTTCTGTTCACCTCTGATATACCCCCAACCCCCACCCCAGACATATCAGGAGAGGATCTTTATCAGCTCTGCAAGCTCTTCCTGGAAAAACAAAACTAACATACAGTAAATAAATAAAATCTGACACTGGAATTTTCCAAATGTGAGTGCCTCAAGTTATAGGAAAAAATCATTTATATACTGTAGTTCCATGGAATAAGATAGTTTTGTCCATCTAAATGTTGTCTGAATTTGCGGCAGACAAAACGAAGAAAACTAAATTGCATACTTTTTTACATAAATAACAGCGAAATCACAACATTTTTTTTGCAAGAGGGTGGATCTTTTGAAAATAGTAGCAAGGAAGGTCGGAGACAAATGAGTCAATGCAGATGCAGGTGGAGCATGCACTTACATCTTCATCCACGTGCATTGAGAATCCAGCCCTGTGTCTCTTTATGATCAGCAGGAGAATCACTAATTGTATCCAATTACTAGAATACAAGGACATTCTCAGCCAGTTTATATAGTTCAATGCCAGATATATTTGCAGGTATGCATAATGCTCAATATTTATTTATTTATTTATTACATTTTGGTGACTGGGTAGGCCCACTGAGCCCCGAAGGTCCCTTTTTCAGGGGCGATCCAGGATAACAATACAAGTTATAAGAATGAACAAGGACATAAGGAACATCTGAGGCATTGTGAGTTACATCGTGAGGTGGTTACAGTAAAGAAAAATAGTGGATACAGGCATGGTTACAGGCATGGTAAAAGAAAAGCAGTGGATACAGGCATGGCTTATAGGCATGGTAAAAGAAAAGCAGTGGGTGCAAGCATGGGTACAGGCATGGTTATCATCATGACATGCAAGCAATTGGTAGTACTTTGCATATAGTTTATTCAGGGGTTACACATGGCCTCTGGCGAGCAGTCTGTATAAGGCAGGTAGTAGAGAGGTTAAGCTAGGAGACAGGAGTTGGAGAGGAGGAGAGTACCTTAAGAGCTTTAAGTGCCATGACAGTGGCATGTGCTTGAGGTCAGCAGATGGGACTTAAGCCTGGTGTGGAAGTTCATGAGTGAGGAGGAGGCCTGGACCTGGGAAGGGAGCTTGTTTCATTGGCAGGCTGCTTGGGAGGAAAAGGGTCTTCCTCCAGTGTTTGTCCTTACCCTAGGGACTTCTAACAGCGTTCTATCTGAGGTCCTTAGGTTCCTTGGGTTGTGTTTGAGGGTTATGGTCCCGGCAATGCTTGGCAGAGCATGGGGTTTGAGAAGCTTGTAGGCCTGGACAAGCAAGGGGTGTTGGAGGCGGGTACCAATGTGGGCCAGCGAAGATTGGCCAAAGTGTCACAGTGGTGATGTATATATGGTTATATCTTCTCTCATACTTTTCTACGAGGTTCCAAACATTTGAACTAAAGTGTATAAATGCCTGGTCCTTTGCCTGTACTGTCCCCTATTTATAAAATGTCCTTCTCAGTGACATTAGATCTCTAAGACCACCTTTGTCTCTTTTCATATTAAAAACCAATATAATTATATAAACAAAGAATGTAAACAAGGTTAATACCTATGCTTTGAAAAAATAAACACTTTTAGATTATTCAAGTCCAGGTTAGTGCAGCCAGCTAGATGAGCAGGTTTATGCCAAAGTATAGCTAACTAAGTTAAAGAAAATGTGATAGAAACAGAAACAATTTCAGCATTGTTTAATTCATTTTAATTGAAGTATTGTGTGAGCTACTGTGTGTAGGATGTGTATAACAATGACGGACACTAACAAGTGGCAAGATGTAGAAAATGTGTGTCTCAGTGTTTGCTAGATACTGAGAAAAAAACAAAAACAATACATGTTATGATAAAGCATGCAAAATTTCTAGGAATTTCACTGGAATGTCATATCCCAAGAAAACTACATTTTATCCTAGACTGCACCATTGGATTATAGAGGCACTTGTTAGGGTTGAGCGAGAGGTGTATGTTACACCCTTAACTTTACACCTTAAAAGCTTTGTCAGCATTTGACAAAATTAGTTGACATTTTACTTGTGTCGTCTAGGAGGAAAGGGCTAAATCGGTGGAAACTTTCATGATGGCAGCTTGTGTGGTTTCTGAGATTCGCATATGTAATTTTCCTGTAGACATTAATTTTTTCCCCTATATTTAACATGGGATTTGGGTTTGCTGTCACGTACAACCTACACAAAACGGAATTTTTTTCCAGAAACTTTCAGGGTAGAAGCGTGCAGTGCCAGGGTAGTGCATTTGGAAGGTTTTGTGAAAAAATATTAAATGTCTCTGGAGTATAAAGATTTAAGGTTTTGTTTTTTTCTGTTTTGAGCATGCTCAGTAGGGTTTTTAACATAACGTTCTGATACAACACCAAAAATTCTGTGTCGCAAGACTGTTTTTGTTTCTCACAACCTGCTTCTCAGAGCACAAAAAAAAAGTTTTGTGCTGTGAGAGCTGACGTCTTGTTTTTTTCCCCTTGAACTAAAAACATGGAAAGTACGTAAAAATTATATTAATTAAAAAACACCTGAAGTTTTGTTTAACTAGATTTTGGTGCTTGTTTTTTTAAATATTGACCAGAAATACCTTTTCGGAGCACCCCAAAATTCAGGGTGCCCAGGTTAGCAAGAGGACCAGTTCACCTATTTCTCTGTATGAGAACACTGGGACTTAATTGAATGCTAAAGCAGAAGCTAGAAGTCATGATGCCAGCTTCAGCTGAAGCAGTGAGATGGCAATCCTCTGTTCCCTATATTTTTATGTGTGTCTGTCGATGTATGTATGTATGTATGTATCTATCTATCTACCTATCTGCTTATTTCTCCCCCCCCTTCCAGGTCACCCACCCCTCACTCCCAAGAATTATGTATTTTATATATTAAATAAGCAGACTGGGGTGCCCACCTGCAGTACCGCTTCTCTTGTCCCCCTACCCTTCAGCTTGCCTGCTTCAATTCTCAAAATGTACCTAATGGCACCAGGGTGCCCACCCCCAGTGCTGCCAAACAGTAGTCCGACACTGAGGTGCCCAGTCCCCAGTGTTGGAATATCACCTGACATAAAGAAAACACCCTCAATATTTTTTTTTACCTTCTAAAAAAGAAAACAGTCCCTCATGGCTCTGACCCCCCCACATACACACCCAACCCACTCTGTCCCAACCTTCCACTCAGCACCAACTACCCCACACACTCTCACTCACCTGAACATGTCCCATAGTGTAGATCCACTCTCTGATCAAAGACGTGTCTTGCTGCTGGAACTGGCAACTGTGATATGAGTAAATCAGGTAACTGTGGTTTAATGTATTTCAATGGGGTTCTGAACTTTGATTCATAACTTTGCCATTTTGCATATTTTGACCCCAGATATTCAACATGGCCTTTTGGAGCCACCAACTCATGACCAGTGGCAGAGGAATTGTGCAAATCTGGCCTGAGAGGTGATTTTGCAGTCGATTTGCAAAAACACATTTTGGGCAGGAATTGAAACATTTCACCACCCCTGTTCATGAGGTGGGGTCATAAGAAGGCTATATTGAAAATGTGGGGTCAAAATATATAAAAATTATAAAGTTATGCGTGCACATTGACATTTTTTTACTCTCACTCATAACTTTGATAATTTTAAATATTTTGATCTCAAATGTTCAACATAGCAATTTTCTCACAACACCTTATGTACATGACAGCTGTCATTTTTCAAATCCTAGCCAAAATGTGTTTTTGCACCAGTGGCACAGAATGACATTTCTGTGGTGCAGAATGACATTTTGGTGAGAATTTGAAAATTTTCACCTACCGGGTTCGTGAAGTGGGGTTAATAAGAAGGCTATGCTGAAAATTTGGTGTGCAAATATGGTAAAATGCCAGGTTATGAGTGAAAATTGCAGTATTTCAACATTCACTCATAACTCCACTAATTTTCAATATTTTGACTCCAAACATTCTACATAGTGTTTTTTTCTACACCACCTCATAAACGTGAAAAGTGCCATTTTTTAACTCCACTAATTTTCAATATTTTGACTCCAAACATTTTACATAGTGTTTTTTCTACACCACCTCATAAATGTGAAAAGTGTCATTTTTTAAATACTGGACGAGATGTGTTTTCCCACATCTGGTTCAAAATGACATTTTGTCCAATATACTATAAATGCTACATGTCATATTTATAAAGGGAGTCATAAAATGACTATCTTGAAAATTATGGGTCAATATATATAGTTAAGAAACTTTTTGTGTATTGCCAGTTATGCCCTCATGGGGCATGCTTTGTGATCCCATGCCAGTAACCTGAGCTTGGGGGTGAGCTCAGTGACCTAGCTGGATGGGGTGAGGGTGGGGGGATGGTACTGTTATGCGACACCCCCCACAGGCAAGGAATGAAAGCTGAAGAGTTGTCCACGCAGGCCCAGGTACCATATAGTGAAGACAGCTATCTTCTTGGCATAGGGCCCTGCATCTCTCCACTTGTGGGTGGTAGAGGGCCCTGTGTGTTGCCGACAGATGGACTCTGCCTGTAATTGCTTCCACATAGACGCACATGGTCAAGAGGGCCCTGCGCTTCTGCAGCCCACCAGGCAGACCCATGGATTCTTGACATCTGTTGCTGCACTTGTGTAGACAGATGGAATCTTCCCTTGGTGCAGGGCCCAAAGGGCCCCTGTGTATCTGTTCATGTGGGTCCCAAAGGGACCTGAGTGAATGTGGGTGTGATTCCACTATCTCAAAAAAAAAAAAGAAATTCTTTAAAAAAAAAAAACCCACAAAGTTTGTTAATGCATCAGCTACGGTTCATGTTAGTGTCACAAAAGTAGGGAAATGTGGCGTTTTGGGTTTCTGAAGTCTTGATGAATCAGTGGTGGGGTCTTTCTTGGGATTGTGAACTTTAATGCCCACACCCTTCCCAGATCAAACAAAATCAGGCGTGGTCTCCCTTCTTCACTCAGTGCCGACAGGTACAACAGATTGTGTTGGCAACATGTGGTGAGACATACTTCTCTACCTTTGAAGACTGTATCACTGTGAGGCACTGGCTTGGAGCTGTACCTTGTGCTTCGAACAGGAGGCTGTGGGCTTGGAGGAGGGATGAGCATTAGGATTGAGAACCCCAAGGAAGACCCCACCACTAACTTGCCAAGAATCTGGAGACCCAAACCCCTAATTTTTTTTTCCTTTTGCTGCTTAGGGTGTGTGTGTGTGTGAGTGTGGTGTTAGGATTGGAAACCCTAACACCACATTTCCCTACTTTTGTGACATCGACTTGAATCCTAACTGGTGCATTAACAACATTTTTTGAAAAGGATATACATATGTATGTTTATAAGCCTTGATCTTATCCCCTCTTAATTTTCAGCACCCTTGAAAATTTCTACCCAACCCAAGTACACAGAGCTGACATCCATGTAAGAAGATCGTTTATTCTAAGAGACTAAACTTGTATTTTCAAGGTCTCATGCCCAAATAAACAATTTAGTCAATAGAATGGTACATTAAGACAGCACAGATTTTCACAGGAATGTAATAGTTTATCACATGTTGCCTTGGGAAATTAATTTTACTGATGCATGAATTCAATTTACTCTTGCCCTGTTATTCCTCCTCTCCCCTTGTGGTACTTAAACCACTGACTCTTCATACTGAAGGCTATCATCCTACCACTGTGCTATCGGTTCCTCTCCAACTACTTTTGAATTTTTTTCTCACACTTATTCTTCTTCCCTAGTGTTACTTAGCTGTTACTGCTACTACAGAACCACCATGTGGTCTCCTGTAAACCTCTCTGTTGTTCATCCACTGTCTGATCTTACCTCTCCCCAATACACCTGCCTCCACCATCTCACCTCTGCCTATACTCTCCAATTTCTCTACCGCTGCTGTCTCTGTTACAATGACTGCTTCTGTTTTCCTCTCACTTAATTTTGTTAATCAGACTGACAGTTTACCTTACCCCCACTTTCATCTTTGTCACCTTTTGCATCCACATATTTTCTCTCTCCCCCTTCCTGTTATTGATACTAAAAACTCCCGTAAAATACAACCACCCTACCCTTAAATTGCTTAGACATGTGTTAGTTCACATAGGTATCCTCCTACTTCTTCTTTCCGGTAACATGCACCCTAACCCAGGACTGGGCTCATTGCTATGCCCCTCCACCTGCCTTGCAGGTGGGCTAAAGCTTGCTTCGGTAAATATCTGTAGCTTGACCTACTCCAAGCTTGAGTTGTACTTCACAAACCGGATGTCCTCTCTGTGGCAGAGACCTGGCTGTCCCTCACTATACCTGACTCAGCAGTGGCCCCAAATGGCTACACACTTTACAGGGAGGATAGGTTGGGTAAACACGGTGGGGGGTTGTGCCATCTATCTGGCCAACTCTTTATTAGGGCAAATGCTCCCTTTCTCCCTACCCAGCAACACTGCTGAGGTCCTGGCAATTAAAATTGCCATTGGGAAGGTGATGGGTTCAAGCCCCACACAGGCACTTAGGACAGTAATACCCAGTACTGACACTGTAGTGCAGTAGAAGGGTGATGCTGCACTGTTAATGTGAGATGTAAAACAAAGTCCCTTCTGCCAATCTCTGGTCACTGTCAAGGTGGAAGTTAAAGATCCCATTGCATTGCGTGGTCTGTCTGGACTTCAGAAAGGCTTTCAACACTGTTCCCCAGAAAAGATTATTTAGCAAGATGGAGGGTCTAGGAGAGGGTCGGCCATATAGTGGGTGGGAAACTGGCTTTCAGATAGAATCCAAAAGGTGATGGTAAATGGGGTGCTCTCTGAAGGAGGGGAGGGTCATGAACAGGGTGCCATGGGTTTGTACTGGGCCCAGTCCTTTTCAACATTTTCATTGGGGACATTACTGCAGGTCTAGAGGGGAGGGTTTATTTGTTCACTAATGATACAAAATATGTGATAGAGCGGACACCCCTGGGGGGTTTAAAGAATGAGGGAGGACCTCGTTAGATGTACGAGGTGGTCCAGGGTTTGGAAGCTAGGTTTCAATGCAGGTAAATGCAAAATTATGCATATGTGGCATGGAAATCTGAGAGTGAAGTATGTGATTAATGGGGAGGAAATAGCAGTTGTGGAACAAGAGAGAGACTTAGGTGTCATCATCTCATCTGATCTGAAGGTGGCCGATCAGTGCCAGGCTGCAGTGGTGATGGCAAGCAGAATGCTGGGAAGCCTAAGTTGAGGGATTGCTTGCAAAAGGAAGGAGGTCATTATGCCCCTGTATACGGCCCTGGTCAGATCTCATCTGGAGTTCTGTGTTCACTTCTGGAGACTGCACCTGAAGAAGGATATTGAGAGGGTAAAGGTAGTCCAGAGGAGGGCTACTTGGATGGTTCAGGGGATGCACGGGAAGGCCTATGAGGAAAAGTTGAGGTAGCTGGACATGTACTCCTTTAAGGATAGGAGAGATGGGGGGATATGTTTGGGACATTCAAATATCTAAAAAGTATTAACAGGACACAAAGGGGGAGCCTATTTCAAATGAAAGGATGTTCAGCAAGTAGAGGCCACAATATGAAACTGGAAGGTAGACTTTTTAAGGGTAACATGAAGAAGCATTATTTCATGGAGAGGATGGTGGATGCTTGGAACGAACTGCTGGAGGAGGTGGTAGAGACAGAAATGGTATCTGGTTTCAAGCACACATGGGATAGGCACATGGAAATCCTGGGAGTGGAAGGGGAAACCGGCAAGATCTGGGGGGAGGGGGAGCTCAGTAGCAGGGGTAACACTGGGCAGACTAGATGGGCCATATAGGTCCTTTTCTGCCGACATTATATATGTATGTACTGTATGTATTTATCAAAGAAGAGTGGTGTCATGGCCAACATTCCCCCTGCAAAAGAGGATGTAGCAAGCTCTAATCTTGCTCATTAACTAAGTTTTAATTACACCTCCTAGAATTTCCAATATTTTCTATAGGTGCAACTAGTGTGTAGCCTATATCGGCTTAGTAACAAAATCCAAAGCAAATTTGTTTAAGAAATGCAGGATCTTGTGAGCAGCTATTTTGGAAGTGTGGGGGGGGGGAGAGTGAGTGCACAGGATTCTGTTGATTTACCAGCATTCCCCTTGTCAATAAAACAGATCAATGTAACACCATCTCCCATGATGCAACTGAAATGGGTTATCACAGCTCAGTGTTTCTCTCCTGGTCAAACATTACAGTTAAAAAAAAAAAGTAAATAAATAAATTCTACAGCATTCTAAAGAAGCCTTCAGGCAGGCAGGAATACCATGCTAATGTTTCTGTATAGCTCTGACAGGAAAAGGAGAGAACCAGGAGTCTGGGAAACTTTAAGTGCTCAGCAGTGTAAAGCCAGGCATCACAAACTAAGAGCAGATAATGCTCTGGCATGCAGACTGCCTAGATCAATATTAAGAGACAGCAATTTAAATGCCATGTCAGGTGGAGAGCAAAATCGTTGCTTAACTTAAAACGATTAAGCAAAACATCAATAACTCACAGCTCAGAATATTTAGGGATCCCAGGTGTTGACATAACAAAAGTGTGCAGAACCAGGGGTACTGTATCTCCTGTTTGGCCCTTGAACTTACAGAACAGACAGAGAGCTGAGGCATATTGTATTTTCTGAGGCACAAAACAGTAAGACCTCTCTGAACTCTCCATGAAAGACAATCTACAAGGGATAGGATGATGAAAGAGCAAGAATTTGACACATGCTCTTGGCACCTCAAAAACAGATTCCTCTCTATATCATAGGTCTGGGAACTTGACAGCTTGCTGGAGGCCAGCAAGCAGTGGACAGATTCATCTGAAAACCCTGTCTCCGTGAATCTTTCCAGAGGATGAAGCATCCTGATGACAGGAATGTTACAGCCCTGGAGACTGGTCTGGAGGGTTTGGGAGGGCTCTGGCATCTACAGCTTTGTCCAGGACATAGGGAATGTCTTCCAGTAACTAAGGGCGTGACTGAAACCACAAACAGGAAGGTTGAACAAATTAGAATTACTTTGGCTGCAATCTCTGCCACAGACTTAGCCAGAGCAGGATGAAGCAGAGAAAGGAAGGGAAGCTCTTGGATTAATCAAGAGAAAGTCAAGGCCTGTTTGCCAAAAGCTCCTGCTATGGGGAGAAGGGAGAAACAATTTAGAGATTTGGAATTCTCTGTCTGGTTGCAAACAGGTCTCGAAATAGGTATCAAAAAAGGCCATCAAGGAACTGATAATCTGTGGTTGCAAACTGCTTCTTTGCACATACCACAACCCCTGGTCAGGGCATCTGTTACAGTGACTGATACAATGTAGCATAAGTTACAGTGGCAGCCATTCTACTCTTGCACTTTTTTTTCATACTTTATTTGTTGTTGAGTTTACATCGTACATATTTATCAAGATACACTTGTACAGAGAACTCTGATTAAGAAAGCAGAGATCTTATCCAAATCAATCTACATTCCAAGAAGTAATTATCAGTTCTAAAATCAAAAAGAAAAAGAAAAGTATATTGATTAATATATAAAAAATAGTCTATAACAACTTCAAGTCTATTAAATTGTGTCACTTCATTAACCTCTATTTTATAGTACACATTTCTATTAGATAATAGATATTATATAATTAATTTGCAAGGAGTAAAATAGTTATTTTCATAGGTAGGTCTGCCGCCTTAGTTACTGTGGGGTGGGATGAATTCCATCTCCCCAGTCTTTGTATCTATATATGCGGGGAAGATTATTATACAGATTCCATCTATTCCAGTGATTCTGATATTTGTTTATCTGCTGTGATAGGCTAAAGATGAGTTTTTCTATTTGTTGTATATACAAGACCATTTGTATCCACTTTGCCTCAGTGGGAGGAACCGGTTGCATTCATTGTTTGGTTAACATTTTTATGGCAGCAATTATTAATATAGTCAATAGGTACCTACCCTCCTGACCCTTCACCGCTCCTGGATAAAGCCACAGGACCATATGCTCCAGCCCCATCTGTGTCTGGATTCCAAATATATCCCTTAAATGCTGTTGTACCTTTGTCCAGTATGGAAGGAACGCTGGGCAAGACCAGAAACTGTGAGCTTACGAGGCCCTGACCTCACTGCAATTTTTCCAGCATGAGGGGAGAACACTGGTATTCCACTTTGAGACTTGCACAGGGACCAGATAAAGTCTCATTTGGAGCTTCCAACCAAACTTCTTCCAAATGGGTGAGGAAGATATCCTCCATGTATTTCTGGGTAAGTTCATGAAAAGGGGTTAACAAAGTGTGACATGAGGGTCAATTTTTCAAATCTACAGTATATCAATTTTAATAAGCTTGTCAAGACACTGTGACTGAAGATTCAAAAAGGAACCAGAATATGAGATAACTCCCTAGCAGGGATTTGAGAAAAATCACCTTCAGTGTTGCACGTGCAATGGGTAAGCATTTCAAGACACTATGACCCAAAAATGAAAAAGGGACAATGTTGTTGTATAACTCCATATCAGACGTAAGAGAAAAGTACCTTCAGTGTTGCATGTGCAATGGGGACACCAAACATTGCACATGCAACAGTGGACATCACACAACTGTTTAAGTTAAAAAACATATTGCCTGCACCCCTCTCTCACCAGTGTCCTGCAGTACTTTTAAGACACCATCCCAAAAGAAAATCACCCACTCAAAAAAGCTGGATGCTTTTGCTGAAAATTTGGGAACATGTAAAAAATGCAGTTTGCTTGGACTCCCCAGTTGCACATGCCATGCAAAACTTTGAGTGAACCAGAAATTTTATATGCATTGAAAAACTAGGGTGAAAATGTTTTCATTAACAAAAGACAACACCCGAGGCAGTTTTCAACATAAATTTACTGAAGTGCAACTAAAATAAAGTCTTCATTGAAGCAATGGAATGTACTATAGTTTTGCATGTCACATTTTGCTAGGGAAAATCTGTGACATTTTGTAGCTGGACATGGAATAAAAATAAAATGGGTGCACCTAGGTTTCTCAAACTATGAAATGTATCTGCACTTGTGGCTACCTTTTAAACTTACTTATCATGACTGCAGTGGCTTTTGTTAATTGTTTTTAAATCAACATGCAAAGTATTAGTCACATTGGTGCCCCATTTCATGAACTTACCCTTCTCCATATTTTGATCCATTGCTGTGCATTTAGAGGGGTACCAAGATCTGCCTCCCATCTACTTTTCACATATTCTGATGAATACCCTTGATCAGTTATGTAGTTACCATATAGTAATGTGATGGCTTTTTCTCCGCTGTGAGTGCTCCATATGCTCTGGAATATTAATTGTCTCGGGGCCTCAAGCATCTGCTCCTGTTGTATTCTGATTGATCTATTAATGTGGTTTCTCATCTGATACAAACAGAGTCTATCTCCCTCCCCCAACCAAACTTCTGCTGTGCCAACTCAAAGGAGATCACCAAGCCAGCCTGCAGTAGGTGGATGAGAGATGTAACTCCTCTCTTCACTTGTTGTTTGAACCAACTATCCTGCCTCACAGGGGAACATTCTGAATCGTGTATCCACTACTTACATTGCCAGAGGAGAGCCTTTGTTTGTCCTTTTGTAATTCTCCTTCTCCAACCCTCCATTACTGCTAGTCTGGAAGAGTTTCAATTGTGTAATTTGGAAGAGTGTTGCCCTAAGTGTTTGTGCCCCATCTTCCTCCAAGTCTAAGCTTCCACCCGAGTTGTATTGTGTGTTCCCCCAGAGCAGGGCCACCCTCATCTGCACTGCTACCCAGTATCCCTGCAAGTTAGGAATTGCCAATCCCCCTTGAGATTTAGGAAGAAAAAGAGTCTGTCTTTGAACCCTAGGTCTTTTCTCCCCCAGAGAAAACCAAAGAACAAGCCCTGTCCCCTCTCCAGTTCCCCCATGAGGTACCACACATGGCACACATTGAAGAAGGTAAAGCAAACAGGGTAATGCATTCATTTTGAGGGACTGGATTTGTGCACATACAAAGAGTGGAAGCAATGACCACCTCCTAAAATCTTCTTTCAATTGTTTCCAGAGAGGATTATAGTTTAATTTGTAGAGCTGGGCAGATGTAGTTCCAAGTATTGTCCCCAGATATTTCATGCATGGAAGGTCCATGTTCATAGGAAACTGTTGTTTGATATTTTGGGGTACTCGGTAGTGAACACTTAGTACCACTGTCTTTGATCTATTTAATGTGTATCCTGCTAAGACAGAAAATTCCTGGAGCTGCTGAAATATCGCTGGCAAGGACCGTTCTGGTTCTGAGAGCTATATAAGAATGTCATCCATGTAGAGGGCTAATTTATGCTTATGCCCCCAAACGGAACCCTTTTAATTAAATTATGTTGCTGTATTGCTTGTGCTAAGGGCACTATATATAGGGGAAAAAAGCAGCGGTGACAGTGGGCAGCCCTGCCTAGTGCCCCTGCCCAACTTAAATCCTGATGATACAAAGCCATTAACTCATACATACCCTCTTGGCTGGTGGTATAGCTTGAATATTCCCATCAGGAAGGGATCCGGGAACCCAAACCCAGAAAGGACCCTCTTCAACAAGTACCAGGAGACTTCATCAAATGCTTTTTCAGCATCTAAACTCAGCAGTAGGGAGGGTAACTTAATGTCATTAATATGATCAATAATATGGACTGTTCTTCTCAGGTTATCTTGGGCCTGTCTTCCTGGGACAAAGCCCGTCTGATCACAGTGCATTAGTTCGGGGAGGATTAGTTGAATATGGCGGGTCATTATGGAGGTCAAAATTTTATAATCATTATTTAAGAGATATGGGTCTGTAGGAAGGGCAAAGCATGAGGTCCTTTCTGGGCTTGGGTATCACGGATATCATCACCTGAGTCCAGGAGATAGGGACCCCACCCTCTTCCTTAAAAACATTGAATGTAGAGAGTAGTAATGGGGACACCTTCTCTTTAAAAGTTTTATAAAATTCAGCCAATAGTCCATCACTATCAGGACATTTACCCATTTTAAGCTTAGCCACCTGTGTAGCCAATTTCCCTGAAGTAAACCTCGCCAGCATGGCCTCCATCTGGTGTTCTCTCAGCTCTGGAAGGGCTACCTGAGTTATAAACTTCATAACCCTCTCATGATTGGGATCTGGATCTGCTGTGTAAAGTTCCTGATAGTAATCCTTAAATGCCTCTGCTATTCAGATTACTGACTTCACTATCTGCCTTGTGCTAGGGTGTCGGATCCCAAGAATGATTGCTCTAGCTCGCTGTATTTGCAGTCAACTAGCAAGTAGTCTGAGCGATCAAGGGCTTCCCTCATAATATCTGTGGTGAAGAAATAACAGCTTCTGCTCCACATAGTAATCTAGAAGCTCATTTAATTCCTTTTTGAGTTTCACAAGTTCTTTAGTTCTCTGTCTGTCCACCTTATTTTTTTGCAGGGCTTCTAGGGAATTAATCTGTTCCACTAAACGTAGTCTCCTAGCCTCCCTCTCTCTCTCTTTTTGTTTTACTAGCAAGTGCGATAAATTTCCCTCTTAGTACTGCTTTAGCAGCATCCCACAACACCACAGCTAAGACACCCTGCAAGGCATTTTGTTGGAAATACCATTTATATGTTTCTTGAATTTTCTCTTTCACCTTAGGGTCCTGCAGTAATGAAACACTCAGGTGCCAAAAAGAGCTTCTGGGGGCATCCACTAGTTCTAAATTAAGAAAAATGGAAGCATGGTCTGAGAGGAGAGTCTCTGACCCACATATCTTTAACTGTGCTCATCTGCTTCTTTGGGAGTAAGAAGTGATCTATCCTCGAATAAATTTGATGTGCTGCTGAGTAAAAAGTGTAATCTCTGCAGTGTCCATAGATCTTCCTCCACACATCAACTAGTCCCATCTCCCTCTGTAACTTACATACATCTCTTGTCACTTTATAGCCCTTTCTGGGGATACTCAAGGAGGTGTCCAGCTGTGGGTTGAAAACCAGGTTGAAGCCCCCCCCCGCCACATATTATGGAGCCCTCTGCCCAATTCAGTAAAGTAGTGAAAAATGCTTGGTAGTCCTGGAAGAATGACCCTGGTGGGAAGTATACTTTAGCTAGGGTGACCTTAATTCCCATATAGCAGCCCTTCATTAGAGCATACCTGCCCTCCCTATCCTTCCACGTGTCTATCATTTAGAATTGCATCCATATGGGGACCAGGATTGCAACTCCCCTTCTCCTCCATCTTTTTATAGGAGGCTATAACTGTAGACCAAAATCCAAATTTTTGCAATTTTTCATGCTCCTCAAATGATAGGTGGGTTTCCTGTAAAAAGATAAAGTCTGCAGCACTATGTTTCAGATACGCAAGGACCTTACTTCTCTTCACAGGATTTGTTAACCCATGTATGTTGTAAGAACATATTGCTGTTTTGTGTTTACCAGCCATTATGACTCATGTGTATCTTGCAATAAACATCACATCTCCTCCCCTCAGTATACCAATTACTCCATATAATCCTCATGTACCAAAGAGGCCAAATTAGAAAGGTAAATATCAGACCCTTATAACATGAAGGGAAAAAAAACTGTGCAAATTGATATTCTTCATCTTAACACTGAAGGATAATCTAAATTATACAATTCCAAGAACAAGGTAATTAGCTATACTTCCAAGGTAGAAAGTCCCCAAAAACTAGGGACTTCTGTTCCCTGCCCCCAGTAGTAGCAGCTGATGACAAGTACACTGGAGTAAGGGAAAGGGAGGGGAGGGTTTTCTTACCTCCTGTTTTAGGAGGTGCCCCCCTGAGTAACCCTTTTCAATCAGCTACTCTGAGTTATGCAGGAGTGAATCCTGTTAAGCTGCATCGCAAACCTGTGGAGCCGAGTCTCACCTTCGACCCAACCCCCCAGATCACTTTGTTATGTACTTCCGAAAAGAAAAGAAAAAAAAAGAGGACACCCACATTAAATAGGATTCGTAGGGTGAACACATGGGTCTCCCCTGCTTCCATTTGGCAAAGTCGCCCTACAACGATTTTATCTAGTGCGTTATGTAAAGGGGGGGTGGGAAAGCCCCCAACTCCCATCCCTTTATGCCATCAGCTATAACATTTACCAAATGATTTGTATTAAATTTACTCTGGACCAGTTTTACTTGTAGGTTTGCCAGAGAGAGTTCAAGTTAACTAGTCATCAACCATTTCTTCCTGTGGGTCAAAAACTCTGGTTATGTTACCCTCTCATCTATAAACTTCTCAAAGTCTGTTCCCTTTATATTTGTAAACCCATTCAGTCTTTTCAACAATGATTCTCAACAGCA
Source organism: Neoceratodus forsteri (assembly GCA_016271365.2). Classification (NCBI taxonomy): domain Eukaryota; kingdom Metazoa; phylum Chordata; order Ceratodontiformes; family Ceratodontidae; genus Neoceratodus; species Neoceratodus forsteri. Next base: position 409,834,512 of record CM028137.1, read on the forward strand.
TAAAATAACATAAAATGTCTCATCCCTTTATGGTTCAGTTTGTTTCCGGTTAACCAGTTCGTCAGGGTTAGTAACTCAGTAAATTAAAGTCAAACTCAGTTATCACCAGTCAACCAGCTTTTAACAGCACCAGTCACGGTACATCCTCTCAAATGACATAGATAAGGCATTGCTTGCTTTGCCTCCAACCGCAAAGAAGGAAAAAGTTCCTTTTCCAAGTCTCTAGTCAGGTACCTGTGGGGGTGTTCAGCCTACTGAACTGTTCACCTCAGCTGCGGTATCTCCTTTGTCTCGAGTAAGCAGGCCCAGCTATTGCAGCGCATCTCTGGCCAATTGGATAGTGGAAATGCCCTTCACCCTCTGTATAACTGACATCCATTCCTGAGCAGCAGCAGACCTCTTAATGTTTTGCTCTGCATCTTGGGCAGGTAGTGGCAAGCCCTTTGATTTTAGGGCTGCCAGTGCTTGTGCTGCCGAATTGTACACCTGAGATCCCTATCACCAGAAAATCCTCAGCTTTGTGGGGTAAGGCGTCTGGAATCTTAGTCCCTTCTCTTTCAGGACTGTCAGTATTGGGAGGTATTGTTGCCTTGCTTACTGCACTTCAGGTGCATAATCCTGGTCAAAAGACAGACTGGATCCTAGGTATTTAATGTCCTTTTGTGCCCAAGCCCTCTATAGTATGTCTTCTTTTATTTTATAACTGTTAAACTTCATAAGAATAAAGCATGGGTGGGCTTCCGGGTCGGTGGGTTTCTGCACCAAGGAGCGATGTGCTCTTTCAATTGCTAAATTATATGTCTGGGGAAGATTCTGTACATCTTTCAGAAGATTCTCAAGAAATGCAGACATGGGGGCCATTTCTGCTCCTTCTACCAGCCTGTACATTCTCAAATTCTCCTTCCTGGAGTGCCCCTCCAGGTCCAGGCACTTAGCTTGAAGCATTACAGATTGCTGGTATAACGCATCTATCGCCTGGCCTATTTGTATACTTTTATCTTCTGTGGCCGAGATCCGTTGCTTGGCCTGGTCCAGACATCGCTCAACTCTGGAAATCTGCTGCAATAGGTTATTGAACTCCTTGTTTTCTGCTCTAGCGCTCCGTATCTTGGCTAGCAGAGTTTTAAATCTGGAGCAGGATAGTTGCCCTGATTCCCCTTCCATATCATAGTCTGTCTCCTCGGTGCTATTCAAAGATGGCAAATGGCTGTGGCTTCTGTACTCCGGTGGAAATCCATCTGCATCCTGCGGCTGAGGTTTATTTTTGTCTCTATTTTGGGTGCCTCTCTCCAGTTTGCGTCCTCTCCCTGACATATTTTTAACTTTTAAGCCAATAAATGGTACAAACGAGGACTTTTTCAGTGCTAAGGGGGGCCAGAGCTAGTAGCTCAAGCTGCCATCAAGTCCACGGGGGAACCAGAAGTCCTACTCTTGCACTTTACAACATAACAATTTACCACATTAGGATACCACAATACAGCATTTTCCCCTCATGGCAGTATAATTCAAGGTACTACATAAGCTTACTCAGCACAGTAAGGTAACACTTCAGCTAACGTGATACTTTAATTAATACTGCCATAAGGGGAAGTGCTGTGGTACCGGGTCATTATAGGACTTCAAGAAGAGCACTGCAAAAACTGCACTGTACAAAGCCTGAAAGTATTTAGAGTGACAGGGGTATATTGAAGAGCTGGGGGTCAGTTTGCTCTCTTATACCCTTGCAGAGCCAAAGAAGTTTTAAAAGGTGTAAAGTGCACTTTCCTTGACCTCGATCAGATTACAACCCTTTATTCATGAGCAAAAAAAAAAGAAATGGGAAAAGGAGGAGCCATCACATTCTGAAATGGTCACTGACTTGGAGATGGGAAAAACTCCTTCTCTTGTCTCCTCTACCTCTGCTATAACCGATGTCTCTGTGGACATTCCAGTCAGTGTCTCAATACACATACAAACACCAGTTTCTAAAACAAAGCCTGACTGTAGATGATAGCCAAAAAGATCCATCATCAATAGCTGATGCAAGTGGCTCGTCAGCTAATGAAGAATTTTACCATGAGGATGCCATCCAAATTGTGGTGCAGCTTATAAGTCATGAGTTGAAAAAGACTGAAATACGCAAATAGTTCTGAATAATGTTACTTTAATTCTTGATATGCACTATTACTTTTCATACTAGTGTGATCTGACTTTGGTTAATAACATGCATCTTTTTTTTCTAAAACTTAATTTCTTATTTTCTTTACATTTAAGTTGTTAAATATGATGATACATAAGTCACTCTCATGAATAGTTTCATTATCATAAGAGGGAAAACAGAATAATGACCTCAGGTTAAAATATACAATATTATTTGTTCTATTACTGTATGTGCAGAGACAGCTGTAAAATAAGTTTGGTTTAGAATAAGGGTATTCCTACATAGATTCAAATTAACTATTTGGAGAAGTATACCTATTTTATCAGTGTGGTAGCAGATATAAGTTAATTTTGCTTTTTTTCTGTAGTATATAGTAGACAAAAAAAATTAAGATGCATTTAAGTGTGCAGAATAAGTATCAAATGTTGAAATACAGTTGTTTTGTTTTTTCACTTGTAGCTGCTGAATGCTTTAATTTACAGCAGAATATTTTCATGTTATAGCACTTGGAATCACCTAATTTATTGTTAATGGGACTTTTTGCTTATTGTTACAAAAATTAATTGTTAATGTCTAAGTTTATATTATTCTTCCAGAATATGCAGTAATAGGACATTTATAATGCAATCGTTCAATATGTAATACTGAAAATGCATAAATGAAAAGAATACAAAAAAGAAATCTTGCACTCTTGTGCAGGTAAACACTTCTATCTTCCCTACCAGTTACAAGATCTTCTTACCTTACTGTCCACATTACTCTTTTTAAGCAATAAGACATGACAGTGTGTACATCAGGCAGTTCTAACGCACAACCAGTGGGCACAGTGAGGCACGAGGCCACAGGCCGAGTGCATTCAATCCCCTACCTGTGCATTAGAACTGTCTAACGCACATCACCAGAGTGGCTTATTGCACTTATAAAATAGGTATGTGTATTGTACGTGGGGTTTCTAGTTTTAGCTGTGCACTAGACTCTTCTAATGCATGGCTAACAACCAATCGGATTGCTTGAAATCCTTTGCCCATTTTATAAGTTACCTTAAGTCTATCTCTACAGATACAGTCTGGCTTTCTCTTTGCACCCACTTACATAGATACCCCAGCAAAAAGAGAATGAGAAGAACTGAGTTGAAGCATTTATACCCTGTCCATCTCTCTCCCTGGTGTGTCTTGGTCAAATGAGGCTGTGACATCCATTCCCTGTACCCAAAGTCATCTGATTGGTTGAAACTCCTTCAGACTTGCAACTTTCGGTGACACCTAACTTGCAATATTATGTCATCTGAGCCTCAGAGACCCAAATTCCTCTTGAAGATTATTAAAAATGCAGATAGATGCAGTCGAGAAATTTTGTCTATAAACCTTCGCTGACAAACAACCCATCTCCCTTTCAGGAAACTTCCACAGTGCAGGTCCAAACACTAGAGAAGAAACCCTGATGGGCTCATGATAATCTCCCAAACAGAATATTTTTTGTCACAGTTGAGCAATGTACTCTGGTTCACACACTTCTACAGAAAGTAAACTAACCATTGGCACAATAATTCAGACCACCAGTGAAAAGACTGCTTGGTCATAACAGTGCCTTTGCTTTGTATCAGAGATTTAATAGGAAGGGGGGGCTCACCTACTCTCTGTGCCTTGTGTGTCACCACAGAAAGCACTGCGCTGGTCTTCAGTACCGACATATAAGCAAGCAGCAGCACGTTAGAGATAAACAGACAGTCAGCCATACAGATGACTATGATAGCAGCAGATCCTAAGTACCATGAGGGAAAGAACTGATATGGCCTACTAGCATCTTCCTATTGTGTATGAGATGGGCAGCCTGAGGTAGTAAGGAATTTATTTATCACTTATTCTAAATTATTTTTTGATGATAGCGGCCTTCTTGGAGTGTCATGATATATAAGACATCCTGGAGAAGAGCATTTCAAATAGCAGAGGAGAGTAATTCCCATTTCTCAAATCTCGAAGAGGTATTGGTGGGACTTACTTAGCAGTCTGTACCCCCCCCCCCATCAAGGGAATAGTGTTTGCTATTTTGTCCTTTTTCCACATAGTGCCTCAAATGTTTCAAAAAATATAACATCTTCTGAGGACTTAGATTGACTGAAGATCCAAGGCTTTCTCTTAAGCCACACTCCAGTTATGATAAGCACAGGCACCCTCCGATTATAATAAGATCAGGCACCATGCGTAAAACACCTTCAGAATACACACACAAATTGGTAGACATGACAGCATTTCATATTACTAGCTTGTACTGCACATACTTTCCCTGCTGTGAGAAAGAAAAAAGGATTAACAAGATTTGTCTGGTGGCAGCAAGACTGGTCTTGCTTTTTTATGCTATCTGTGTTTATTTTTGTAGCAGGCCTTACTGACTCACCAGTATCATTATTCTAATTGTAGTTATATGATGACCAGATCCAGTGTCAGCTTTTTGCATACAGTGCCTAGAGGGTGGGCTTTGACAGAGCAGCACTGTTTTTCAATAATGCACGCTACAATGTACATAGTTGTTCAAGTCCACCAAACACCAGGCAATTAGTTTCATCCCCCATCACTAAACTCACTTATGGACCTTCCTCCATATCGCCATGTTTATTTTTTATTCTGTGATAGTCTGGGTTGGACACTGGACCTGACAGGTAACTGGGGGAGAGGGTCAGGTTTCTTTATTCCCTGTTGAGCCAGGGTGGGCAGTAGACCCATCAGGTTGCTTGGCAGAGGGAGACATATTTTTTATTCTGTGACAGGCCAGGTTGGGCTTGGGATTTGTCAAGTTGTTGAGGGAAGGGGGCCAGATTTTTGTAATTCCTATTTGCCTGACAGTCCGGGTTTGGCCTTGGACTCATCAGGTAGCTGGGTGGAGGAGGAGGGACAGATTTTTTAATACTCTAACAGATCATGTTGGGCACTGGACCCATTAGGTAGTTGGGGGAGGGAGGGACCAGATTTTGTCCCTCTCTTGAGCTGGGTTGGAGTGTGCATGGCAGTGGAATGAGTAGCAGTGTGACAGCAGCCCCAAGCCTCCCATGTAGTATTTGAGCCCCTCACTGTGACCTGATGGGCATGAAGAGAGTGGTGTTTTACTACCCTGTCTAGTCCATCTTTCATTCACCACTTTGCTGCTGCTACTCCTTATCTCTGGTTTAATACATGGGCTAAGTTTGGCATGGGACCCATGAGGTAGAGGGTGACACATTTTTTTAATTCCCTGACAGGCCAGGTTTGGTCAGTCAGGTTGTTGGGGGAGAGACACCTTGTTTTATTCCTTGATGGCTGAGTTGGGTACTGGAAACATCAGGTTGTTGGGAGGAACAGGAGATATATTTATTCTCTGACAGACTGTGTTGTATACTGCACCCATCAGGTAGTTTGGAGGGGGGGGGAGAGAAAGTTTCTCTTTGTTTTGTGATGGACTGGATTGGGTATCAGAACAGGAAGTTGGAGGGGGGGAGAGGGCCAGATTGTGTCTTGTATTCTGATGGGTCAGGTTTGGAACCAGATCTGTCAGGTTGTTGGGAAAATGGGATAGATTTGTTTTATTCCATGATGGGTTGGACACTGAACCTATTAAGTAGTTGGCCATTGTATCTGACAGTTTGTTTGAGGGACAGGGACTTTTTTATTTCCTGACAGGCAGGGTTGTATATTGGACCAATGTGGTAGTTTGGGACAGAAGGACATATATATTTCTTTTATTCCCTGATTGGCTGGGTTGGAAATTTCTGAGCGCATTTGTGCAGTAGCGCTAATGCTGCACTCAGTCAGCGGCTGGCCATGGAGGTGAGAGGTGGGCTGTGCCATTCGCCAGCTGAGGGATGGGTGGGGGGTGCTGGGTGGGCTTGCATGGCTGGGTGGGGTGGCCACTAGACTACCAGGAAACAAGGATTCTTTCATTATTTATGTACAGTTGGGGGTGGGGGCCACTAGCCTACCAGAAGAAACGGGATTCATTATTTTATTTATGTACAGTTGGGGAGGCACTAGACTACCAGGGCAATGGGGATTTGTGTTCTCATACTTATGTACAGTTTGGGGGGCACTAGACTACCAGGGATACAGGACCATACATTTTTTATTTAACAGTTCGGGGGGTGCTAGACTACCAGGGCTACCTATCTGCTGCTTTTGTGGCTGGTGACTAAGGGGTCGGGGCATAGGTGGGGAGGGTTGACTGCACCATCCTGCTGTTGCGGCTTGTGACATGCTCACCAGGTACACCAAGAACACAGAATTGGCCGCATGTCACAAGTTGCAGGACTTAGTTATGATGACCCTGCCCCTACTAGAAGAGGGTGCAGGGTCAATGTTGTAGGTGCAGGTGGCGCAAGTTGCATTCGGTGGCAACTTGCACTACCCTTCTAGAATAGGGCCCTACATGTTCTTCCCACAGACCTAGGTACAAACTGACAACATTTTGGGCAAATGTCCCCCCCATCACTGTGCCACTGATTTGCAGATAATAATCTCCCCCCAAAAAATAAACAGTTGAATTCCAGTTTCGACCACTTTCCACATTCATCCCTGCAATTAATCTAATGGTAGGGGTCTTCATAAGAGTCTGAAGGGGATTTGGCCACTCTTGCAAAACAGAATTGCCACCCTCCTTTGTGAACATGACATCTGAGGAATTCAAAGTCACAGAGGATCTGAGTAAGAACACCAGTATAATGATTAAAGTGGTGGACAAGGTAGCACTGTGGTATGGACATGGAAATAGGAACAGCTGACGAGCTACCTCAGTTTGTGGAGTTTTTGGAGAACAGTAACCCCAGTCTATGATTCTGGATTACTAGAAGTGTATGCAGCATTCCATTTTTGGATATCACTTTAACAAAGAATAATTCCTGGGGGATTGATACCAACCCTTTTTGGAAGCCAACAGATCATAACACCTTGCTGTTGGCCAGCTTATGCCATCTTCGCCACACCATCATTAATATTTTCACCAGTCAGTTTTTATGCGTCTGTAGGAATTTCCACTGAGGGATACGAGGTTAATGCCATGAAATTAAGCAAGAGGTTCTTAGAGCAGGGGCTTTCTATTGAATATGTTGAAAGAGCACTCAGCAGGGCCCATAAAACTGATAGACAGGCCTTACTCCATCCAGTGGTGGCATCTAATGAGAACACCGAATGGATGAAATTTTGTCACGACCTACAGTATTCAGGCCAAAGCAGTAGAGGGCTTTATTAATAAGAATGGCATATTCTCCTGGTGGAGCCCAGGCTTGCCACACACAGTAATATAAAAAACACATAATTAATAGAACTTTAACACGAAGTAATCAGAAAAGGTAGAGATTTATACCCCTGAACTGACCCAAATTAGATAAAAATGTATAACAAACTGTTTAAAAGCTATTTACATAATGATTGCAGACCAAATAGATAAGCAAAGGATATATGCAAATCAAGTAGGCTATCAGGCTAAATGACATCTAAAACAAACTTTAAAAGAAATTATAAATTGCCTGCAAATGAAGTCAAAGCTGCAGGGCAATAATGAGTTAAAAAAGTGTATAATAAGAATGCCAGAGCAAACTTTAACTATTAAAGTCAAACTGCAAGCAAAGTTGGAAAGTAACAGTGCAGAGCTCATAACACTGGGAGATAACTTTTAAAAATACTTGCACAGAGTTATGGCCAGTCTATCAGTCTTTCTCATTCTCTGGTCAGCCTCTTTGCTGCGCTTTGCCTCTGCATTTTCCTGCTGCTGTGTCAGCTGGAGGTGTAGCTTTTGAATTGGTTTGACCCTGCCCCATCATAGCACTGCCACCATTGTGACTGGTTGACCATCTACCAATCTGATGGGCAAGTCTCTAAATGCAGCAGTGGGTAGTATACCAAATGGATCTTCTGAGTAGTAGTAGTAGTAAAGACAATAGGGAGGCTGACTCCACATGGGAGGGCACACTTACAAGCAACACAGGTCAGCAGGTGACGCAGCTCAGGCTCTGAGCTGAAACAGTAGTAGGTCTGCAAGATGGACCATGTGAGACAATTCAAGGCAATCTGACATCAGAGCCTGCCACACTCCGGTCAGACTCCTTGCTGCACTTTGACTCCACCACATCAGCTGGAGGTGCAGTTTTTGTTGTGGCTCAACCCTGCCTCCTCATGGCACTGCCACCACCATATTCAAGCTACAAGTTTGATGGACAAGTCTCTAAATGCAGCAGGTGGGTAGTATACTGAATAAATCTTCCAAGTAGTAGTAAAGACAATAGGAAGGCTGACTCCACATGGGAGGGCTCACTCACAAGCAACACATGTTAGCAGGTGATGCAGCTCTGGCTCTGAGCTGAAACTGTAGTAGATCTGCAGGGTGATCATGTAAGATAATTCAAGGCAGTCTGATACAAGAACCTGCCACATTCTGGTCAAGACTCCTTGCCGCACTTCACCTCCGCAATTCGCTGCCGCCACTATGGTAACTAATCACATGTCCTTTTTGGAGTATATATTCATGTTAGTGTCTAGAATGCCCCTCCCCTTGACAAAGCTCCCAGTCAAATGAAGAGCTGCAGTTTGGGCATGTCCTGTGTCCTGAATAACACTTGCTTTTATAAATTCTTTGCACTTTGTGATATTTACTGCAGTTTCTCTGCTTTGTGGCAGTATTCGTTTGCTTCCTACAAACAACAGCAGGTAGCGACTGGACTCATTGGGTCTTCTAGGCACTGGGGAGAAATTATTTGAGTTTTAGATCCATTGAAACTTGCCTGTAAGTCAAAAACTCAAAATGCTGATGACAGTGTGTGTTTAGACAGAAGATGAACATCCAAAATTAGAGGAATTTTAGTCTCTACTCAAACTGAACTTGCAGATTACACTCTGGCTTACATTAACCTCTGATGCAGCATAGATGCCAGCGATCCTGGTGTCCTTTTTACGTTGGTTGCACTTGCACAAACAAAACGTATTGTGGCAATACAGGATTTCGGGGGGTCACTGTCGAGCCCATTGCAGTTCACAGAACCAGGGACTCGGCAGTCTACCCCAATGACCACTAGGTGTGATCCTGATGCAACTCTCTGTTGGGTGGGCTGAACAGTCATGCACTTCAAAGGACTGAAGCCGCTCTAATCCGAGAGTGCTTCAGCCCTTTGATTTGCATGACTGTTCAGCCCACCCGGGGTGCCCAGTACCCATGTCGGCAATCCCCTCGTAGTGTCTGACATCGGGGTGCCCACTATCAATGTCGGTGATCCCCCCCAGTAAGTTTTGACATTGGGGTGCCCAGTCTCTATGTTGGTGATCCCTCCAGCACTGTCTAACATCAGGGTGCCCAGTCCCCATGTTGGCGATCCCCCCCAGCACTGTCTAACATCAGGGTGCCCAGTCCCCATGTTGGCGATCCCCCCCAGCACTGTCTAACATCAGGGTGCCCAGTCCCCATGTTGGCGATCCCCCCCAGCACTGTCTAACATCAGGGTGCCCAGTCCCCATGTCGGTGATCCACCCCAGCACTGTCTAACATCAGGGTGCCCAGTCCCCATGTTGGCGATCCCCCCCAGCACTGTCTAACATCAGGGTGCCCAGTCCCCATGTTGGCGATCCCCAGCACTGTCTAACATCAGGGTGCCCAGTCCCATGTCGGTGATCCACCCCAGCACTGTCTAACATCAAGGGTGCCCAGTCCCCATGTTGGCGATCCCCCCCAGCACTGTCTAACATCAGGGTGCCCAGTCCCCATGTTGGCGATCCCCCCCAGCACTGTCTAACATCAGGGTGCCCAGTCCCCATGTCGGTGATCCACCCCAGCACTGTTCGACATCAGGGTGCCCAGTCCCCATGTTGGCGATCCCCCCCAGCACTGTCTGACATCAGGGTGCTCAGTCCCTGTGTCCGCGATCCCCCTGTACTATGGGACACTGAGGAGCCCAACCCCAGTGTCCCCAGTTATGTTACTGCCCACCACCACTCTGGAACACTGGGGAGCCCTCCCCCAGTGTCCCTAAACAATTTGTATCCCTGAAAAAAGAAAACTGTTTCCCAGTGTCTTTTTTTTAATTAAACCTGTAAAGAAGAAAGCAGTCCCTCTTTCTTCTCCCCCATCCTGATCCTCCCTCAGCGTACCCATCTCCCCCAACCCCGCTTACCCCATACTTACCTCCGGAGGCTGGCGTCTGGCATTTTCTATGGAATGGGACACGTCTGCATTCTTCAAAACTGAAAAGGAAACTGAAGAATAAAGATGTGTCATATAAGGGCAGTCAATGATGATTTGAACTTATGTTGATATCTCACCCATTTGTAGGTCTTTTTGCTCCACATTTTCAACACAGGCATTTTGGGACCCTACCTCATGAACACTGGTACTGTCATTTCCTTACTTGGTCCTGAAAGGTGATTTCATGGTCCCTGTGTGGAATCACCTTTCAGGATTGCGTACTGAAATGACAGTGCCACTGTTTTTGAGGTGGGGTCCCAAAAATCCTATGTTGAAAATTTGGTGAAAAAATTCCCAAAAATGGCTGCATTATGAGTGTGCATTGTGCAGTTTCTATGCAGGTGTATAACTTAGTGAATTTTTTATATTTTCACTCCAGATTGTCAACATACAGATTTTTTCACACCACTTCATGAACGGTACAGCTGTAATTTCTCACATTCTGCCCAAAAGTGTTTGCACACCCCTTGAACAAAATCACCTTTCAGGGCTAAGTAACAAAATGGCAGTGCCACTGTTCATGAGGTAAGGTTCCAAAAAGGTCATGTTGAAAATTTGGAGCAAAAATACAAAAAAACGCCCAAGTTACATGTGATCATTGACATTTTCCTATGCATGCACAAAACGTTGCCAATTTCTCATATTGTCACTCCCAGTTTTCAACATAGCCATTTTTTCACACCACCTCATGCACACTATTTCTGTCATTTCTCACATTCTGCCCAAAATGACTTTCTGCATCTGTGGCACGGAATGGCGTTTTGCCACAGATTAAGAAATTTTCACCTATGGGGTTTATGAGGTAAGGTGATAAGAAGACTATGTTGAACATTTAGGGGCAAAATGGGAAAAATACAAAATGTTATCATGGCAACATACAAGCGTCTGCTTGCTGTGCCTACATCCTGAGTTTAGAGACAGACTCGAGAGTTGGAGGGCTGGCCGGGGGCAGTAGGATTGAGTGTCCCAGGGACTGTTCTCCTTCTCTGGGGGGAGGGAGGAAGAGTGTCTGGTGCATTATGCACCTCTGGTGGAGGCTGGGGGCAGCACCAATGCCTCATGCAAGGGGGTCAAGGCAGATGCTGGCATCATTGCATGTTCCCACCCCCTGGGATCTTCAAAAATTAGCATACAAAAAATTCCAGCCCCATTCCTGATGTCCCTGCCTCCACCACTGTTCCTACAGCAACTAATAAGAGAGAGAGAGAGAGACCATTGTGTGCCAAAGAGAAATGTTATAGTTACAGAAATCACAAAAAAAATTATTCTTGGCCCCAATGTGGCTGTGTGTGTACACAAGGCATGAGCAGACAGGCAAAATAAGTCTTTGACTTGTGGCACCATCCAGAGGAGAAAAAGAGAGAGGGAGAGAGACACTATTGGGGGCCAAAGAGAAATGTTATAGTCACAGAAATCACATGTAAATGTGCACAAGCAGACTTGATAGACCAATAGGCCTACTCTGCTGGCATCTAGTATGTTAATAAATGTTATTCTTGGCCCCAGTGTGGCTGTGTGTATGCATAAGTAAGAGCAGGCTGTCAAAATAAATCACAAAGTTATGAGCCTGCATTGAAATTTGCAAACGCAGGCTCGTAACTTTGGCAATTTTCAATATTTTGACCCCACATTTTTAACATAGCCATTTCTTTACAGCACCTCATAAATGTGACAGATGTTATTTTTCAGATCCTGGCCAAAATGTTTTCTTTTGCATCCAGAAAGTTGATTTCACAGTTGCTGCACATGATCACCTTTTGGGCAGGGGCTGAATTTTTTTCTGTACTTGTTCATGAGGTGGGGTCATAAGAAGGGTATGTTGAAAATTTGGAGTAAAAATATTCACTAACAACAAAGTTATGAGCCAGCATTGCAATTTGTGAATGTAAGCTCATAACTTTGGCAATTTTCAATATTTTGACCCCAAATTTTCAGCACAGCCATTTCTTCATGACACCTCATGAATGTGACAGCTGTAATTTTTTAGATCCTGGCCAAAATATTTTTTTGCATTCGGAAAGTGATTACGCAGTTGCTGTGCGAAATCACTTTTTGCGCAGGTGTTGAAATTTTTCTCGCCACTTGTTCATGAGGTGGGGTCATAAGAAGGTAGGTTGAAATTTGGGGCAAAAATATTCACAAACAACAAAGTTATGAGGCTGTGTTGAAATTTGGGAATGCAGGCTCATAACTTTTTCATTTTTCAATAATTTCACCCCAGATTTTCACCATAGCCATTTCTTCAGAGCGCCTCATGAATTTCACAGCTGTCACTTTTCAGATCCTGGCCAAAATGTTTTTTTGCATCCTGAAAGGTGACTTCCCAGTCACAGTGTGAAATCACATTTGAAGCAGGAGTTGAAATCTTCAAAATGTGGGCTCAGAATTGCACACAAAAAAAAGTTTAACAAGCAACCAATGTTTGGCATCGACAAATTATTGTTTATTGCAGCAGCTTGGAGGACCTTCTCAGCTTTTTCTGCATTGTCTGTTCTGGACTCCATCTTTGTCACTGCAGCTGTTACTTATGTTTTCTACCCTGTCTTTATTAAAAGCTCTATAGTTCTAGTAATTCTCTTCAGTACTGCCTGGCCCTTCCAAGGTGCCCTTTGTTTGCTAATCCTGCCTATGTTGCCTTTCTGTCAATAGGTCACTACAGTGCCCAACATCATGAATTTCAGGTTCTCCTGTTTATATATTTTTTAATATAGGTCAGGACCAAACATGTGAATCCAGATCAAATGATAACTTCTGCTGTCTCTGAATCTGGATCAGAACTAAATGAAGGGCACATTTGTTTCCCATCCTTAAGAATGTTATGCCTTTAAGGTAATTTAAAAGGGCAATAGAAAGATGTATTGCAGGTAAAGAATTCATTCATACTGTATTTTTCTGGATATTGTTTTAAGCATTAATAACTGGCGCAAATTGTCACCAAATCCATCTGGCACTTGTTTTAATTGCAATTTTTACCTTTCCTACATAAAAGAAGTAATTGAGCACTTTCATACTTTCAGGATGGCAAGAGCACTGCAAAAGAAGGGACAGGGTATGGGTCATCAATTGTGATTTTCCTCCATTTTATACATTTTCATAATAATATAAAATGAGAAACTTTAAAGTAAGAAAGTTGCCAGAATTGAATCTTCAGAGATGGCTTTGCAAGCAGCGCCTGCAAAAAATGATGCAGTATCTCGAGATATTCAGATTATGGTAAGTAGAATGATTCTGTCAGTGTTGATGCTGCTGTGAGCCAGGCTTACAGCAGCAGCATGAATGAGCTATGAATATGGTCTTAATGAGCCAACCTTTCCACAGAAGGATTTGTCTGCCACTGCTCAAATGGAACATTGGACTGCTCAGTGAGAAAACTTTTCTGCTCTAAGTCCCAACAATTTAATGACCACAAAATGCAGCAAAATAAATTATTAATTCAGATAGCTTTGCATTTGCGAGAAAATCTGGAATGTCTGCTATTCTTTAATCAGAGTAGACATGTACTGAAGGCATAGAAACATAGAAATATAGATGGCAGATAAGGACTGCTTGGCCCACCTAGTCTGCCCATTTCCCTACCTATTGGATAAGCTGCAGATCCTGGTTAACCAACAGCCTACTTCCTCTTACCCTCACTACAATTGCCTTATGTCTGTCCCATGCATTCTTGAATTCTCCCACTGTTTTTGACCCCATGACCTCCTCAGGAAGGCTGCTCCATGCGTCCACCACCCTCTCTGTGAAAAAAATACTTCCTCATGTTGCCCCTGAGCTGTCCCCCCTCTATCTTCAAATTGTGCCCCTCATTCTTGCACGTCTCTCTTTTCTGAAAGATGCTACCCTCTTGGACTTTGTTGATTCCCTTGAGGTACCTGAAAGTTTCTATCATGTCCCCCCTCTCCCTACTTTCCACAAGGGTATACATATTAAGCTCTTTTAGTCTCTCTTCGTATGGCTTCTGGTGCAGACCCTGCAACATTTAAGTTGCCCTCCACTGGACTGCCTCCATCCTGTTTATGTCCTTGTGGAGATGGGGTCTTCAGAACTGCACGCAGTACTCCAGATGGGGTCTCACCAACTGTCTGTACATAGGGATAACAACTTCCTGCTTTCTACTGGTGATGCCTCTCCTTATACATCCCAGTATCGCCCCAGCCCTCCTTATTGCCTTCTCACATTGCTTGCCTACCTTAAGGTCGTCTGATATGACTACCTCCATCTCCCTTTCCATTTTTGTTGTTTTTAGTACCACTCCCATTGTGTACGCCTCCCCTGGGTTTTTGTTTCCCAGGTGCATTGCTTTGCACTTCTTAGCATTGAATCTAAGCTGCCATACCTTTGACCATTCCTCCAACCTTGCCAAGTCCCTTCTCACCCTTTGCAACCCCCCTTGTGTATCAACCCTGTTGCAGATCTTTGTGTCATCTGCAATGAGGCATACTTTCTTCCAGCTCATCTGCAATGTCACCTATAAAGACATTAAAGAGGACCAGTCCAGTACTGAACCCTGCGGTACCCCACTAGTAACCCCCCTTTCTTCAGAGTGTACTTTGTTTATTATTACCCTCTACGTCCTGTTGTCCATCCAATTTGTTACCCAGGCTAGCACCCTGGGACCCACTCCCAGGTTGGCTAACTTGTTTATTACTCTTTTGTGCGGGACTGTGTCAAATGCCTTTGTTAAAGTCTAGGTAGGCCATATCCACACACCCTCCCTGATCTACTACTTTGGTCACCCAGTCAAAGAAATCTATTTGATTCATCTGACATGACCTTCCCGCTGTGAATCCATGCTGCCTTGGGTCCTGTGCCCCTCTGGACTCTAGGTACTCAACAATTCTTTCTTTCAGAAGTGATTCCATCATTTTCCCTACCACTGAGGTCAAATTAACAGGTCTGTAGTTTCCTGCCTCAGTCTTGCTCCCACTTTTGTGAAGGGGAATCACATCTGCCCTCCTCCAGCCCTCAGGTACCACACCATCCTCCCATGATTTGTTAAAAGGGGTCGTCAGTGGTGTCACTGTGTCTCCCCTTAGTTCTTTTAGAATCCTGGGGTGAATCTCATCAGGCCCCATTGCTTTGTCCACCTTGAGTTTTAGGAGTTCTTTCAAAACCGTTTCTCTGTGAATGGACTGGTATCGACTCCCCTTTCCAGAGTGCTTCTGTTGTTTGGTTTAGGTACCTCCCCCTCTTCTTCTTCTTTTGTGAATACTGAGCAAAAGTATTTGTTCAGTATCTTTGCCTTTTTGCTGTCACCCTCTGCCCACCTCCCCTCTGCTTTATTAAGCCTCAGTATCCCTCCCTTGGTTTTTCTTCTCCCCCTAATGTGCATATAAAAGGTTTTCCCCCCTTCTTGACTGAATTGGCTATCTTTTCCTCAGTTTGGGCATTTGCTATTCTGACTGCCTTCCCTACTTCCTTCTGCTTTAACTGATACAGTTCTCTGTCCTGCTCTTTCTGTGATTCTTTATACTTCCTGAATGATATTTTTTTCTCCTTAACCTTCCCTGCCACCTTTTTTGAGAACCATAGTGTTTTTTTTACTTCATTTGGTTTTGTTTATTTGCTTCACACAAATGCTTCTTGCCTTTGTGATGGCAGTTTTGATTTTTTTCCATTGTTCTTCCACTCCTCCTTCCTTTCCATTTGCTAGAGCATTCCTTAGGCACTAAGCCCCATCCTTGCTCTTGTTGTCTTTTTCTCTATTTACCCCTGTTCTGCTCCCTATCGACCTCTCTACCTTGGACCTGCCTGATTATATCTTAATAGGATTGCACTTTTTTTCCCTCACAAAATTTGATGTTTAACTTGTGTATATGATGTCTGCTAATAGTAAAATGCCTTATCTTACCATGATGATAAGTTAAGATTTGATTCTGTGTAGTTTGCACATTTCCTCTGTACAAAAATCCATAGCTCTGTCTTTCCATGCCGTTCAACCCTCTGCTGGTTCCTGGTTCATCTCTTTTAATCTCTTTGGGGCACTTTGTACTTGCCTACCCACTTGCTGCCTGCCTCTGTCTTTCTGGTTTTTCTTCTTTTTTTATTTCCCTGCTACCCTCATCTACCGGACTTGGCCTCTCCCCGCCACACTGACTTTTTATATTTTTTCCCCTCCTTTCTGCTTGCATCTACCCCCACTTCCAACCCTGCATACCCCCAGCTTCACTGTCCTAAGTGTCTGTGTCGCCAAAGGCCAGACCCCCCCACCTGCATTTTCCCTCTGTAATTCCCTTTCTTCAGCCTGATCTCTCTCTCTCTCTCTCGCTCCACCACAACATAACCCAGATAGACCATCTTGTGGTAGCTGGTTCATTCCACTGGGGGTGTCAAACAGATGAGGCATACTGATGAGTCCTGGTAGGATGAAACATGTGTCTGTCTTCTGTTTGCACCTTTTGCAAACTGTGTGAGAGGCCTTTCGGCACCATGCATTTTTGCTTAAAGTTGAAACAGTATATTATTCTGTGGTGATTTGCATATGCAGCCCATGATGCTTTGTATTGTGGAGGCATGTGTGATTTTTGTATTTCTTTAATACTACTACATCCCTTTATCTCAGGCAACATTCACCCTAACCCTGGCCCACCGCATCTTAGTTCTAATGTCAAAAATAGCTCAGGGTCAATCATCAACATTTGTAGCCTTCTGTCTAAGCTTGATGCCCTCAGCACCTGGGTCACTCAACAGAACCCAGACATCCTATCAGTACTTGAGATGTAACTATCTCCTAAGATCCCTGATACTACCATTGCGATACCAGGATACACAGTTTTCAAACAAGATAGGATGTCTAAAAAAGGGTGTGGCTGTGTGCTATACTTAAAAGAATCTCTAATGGGAATTCCCTGTCCCTGTCCAGCCCCAGGGTTGACATTCAGATCTTTGTTGCCAAAATATTGCTTGGTGCCACAACAAGGCATTAACCATGGCATCAGTTTATATACCCCCCAAGCTGACTGTACTGGGTCTAAACCCCCTCCTGGATTGCATCTGTAACATAGGTTATAGTTCTGAAGTCATACTACTTGGCAACTTCAATGTAAATTGGCTCTCGCCTAGTGCAAATAACTATAAGGATGCCTTGACTGCTGCTAACTTCTTGCAATGTGTTCAGTCACCTACCAGGATACATTACAGAACAGGGACCAGTACACTATTGGACTGGTTACTTACTAACTGCCCTGAGCACATTACTAATACGGACGTCCTTCCCAATTCTATTAGTGATCATTCACTCATCATTTCCAGTGATCAAACAAATTCATCAAACCCCCAGCTAACACTAACAATAGCAGGGTATTGACCAGGGGGCACCTTGAGCCACTAAAAGCACTCCTGTGACAACATGACTAGTCACCAATTGACAATGCTGATGATGTGGATACTGCCCTGGACTATTTAATCTCCAGCTTCAATGCTGCGTGTGATGTCCATGCCCCCTAGAAAAAATGAAAGATCAGGGGAGTAAACAATCCTTAGGTTATGCATGACCTCCCAGAACAAATGAAAACACAGGATCATCTGTGATTTTGGGCAAGAGCCTCTGGCAATTAAGTTGATACTCAGGCATACAGGACAGCTAGGAATGCCTGTACCAGAGCTATCCATTCTGCAAAAGCCAACTACTATAGAAGCACACTAGCCAATTCATGGAAGGATGGTAGAAGTTTCTGGGCTAACCTTACAGAGGTAAAAGGGAAAGACTCAAAAATGGCACTGTCCATGCTCAACATGGATGGCACCATTACCCTCGACCCATCAGCCATTGCCAATACTTTCAATACTTGGTTCATGGACCTTAGTCACGTGTTACCTGCAAACTTCTTTGATATCACCACTGATTCAGACTGCTGCTTCATCCCAGAAAAGAAACTGGCACTCCCGCTGTTTTATTTTAAAATGGTAACAGAAAGGGAAGCTAAAAAATATTTACTTAAAGTTCTCAGCCGAACCAGATCAAGTGGGGATTCACTTGATTTAAAACTCATTGCCCTCACCCTGGATGAAGTCCTGCCCTTTCTTACCAAGATTATAAACCACTCCTTCATGCTTGTACAATTTCCCCTTACATGGAAGTCAGCCTTGGTGATCCCAGTACATAAAAGTGGGGACAATGCGCTGCCCAGCGATTACAGGCCTGTCTCCATTCTCCCCCCTCTCTCCAAAGCACTTGAAAAAATTGTTGCAGATCAACTAGTAGATTATCTGGACAAATATAATCTTCAATGTCCCCAGCAACATGGATTTCGAAAAGGCCACAGTACCACCACTGCTGTCCAGGAATTTTCTAACTATATCCACCAAGCTCTGGACCAAAGCCAGCTAGTTGGCAGCACCTATATTGACCTTACCAAGGCATTTGATACGATAAATCATTCCTTGCTGATTGAACAACTAACTGAGACTGAGCTATCCAAGGATACTACAAGATGGTTTAACAGCTACCTCAGTGATCATACGTGACAAGTCAGAATCAGAGAGGTCATCTCAAATAATCAACCTGTTTAGGCTGGTGTACTTTAAGGGTCAGTTTTGGGGCCCCTGCTATTCAGTATTTTCTTAAGCTCCATGAACACCCGTTTTGACATACTATTCAGACATAAACACTGTCTCATCCCAGAAGCCCTTAATCTAGCTAACCACAGCTCGGTAGTTTCCATCATAGACTAGGGCCTTGTCATCTATGGATCTGCTACTGATACCGAATTATATTGGATTGCTATTGCCCTAAACAAAGACTGCCATCTCCTTACTGGTTCTGCACACCTTGCACACACCTGTGACATTTATGAGCAGGTTAAGTGGCTCCAGTTTCAGGGCTGACTCTTCTATTAAACTTGCCTCTTAGCCAAGAAGGCCTCCCTTGGTCTCCTGCCTCCAGGGGTGCAGAAGCTCCTCAGTCCATCCTGCAACAGCCATCATACAAGAAACTCTGAAAACCTAGCTTTCCAAGTACCCTGCTGTTGTACGTGACGAGCTCAGCTATCTTTTGCAGTCAGAGCCCCAAAGCAGTATAACTCACTTAACTGCGATGTTACCAACACTTCCTCACTAGGTCCATTTAAACTTAAACTACATGAACTCCTTGTGGTCCGTGCCACCTGTGATTGCTTCTCATAAAACTGGTCAAGCCTCTCCTCTCTGGTATTACCTGTCTGTCTGTCTGTTAGCCCTATTTCATGGGTCTGGTACATTTGCCCGACTCTTGTAAGACCGACACTCATAATCCCGAGTCCATTTTGCAAAGTAGGCCTACATTCACAAATACATTTTTAAGCTGAGTACTTTTAAAATCGTAGCCTAGCATATGTAATATCCTTTGTCAGGTTCTCGATAGATATGTTTGCCTGACTCTGAGATTACATCGGTTGTGTTGGGATTCCGTCATTCGGTCTTACATGGGCCGGTCTTTTGATCATGTCAGGCTATTGGAGATGGGCTTAAGATTGCCGGGATTCTCAGAGTCAGGCAATCGTATGGATCCCCTATTTCACTTAATCACCCCATCCCCCCTCCCCTCCCCACACCTCCTTTGCCTTTCTGCTCCACCCCTCCCTCTTACTCTCTCCTACCCCCTCCTCTGTCTCTACGCCTCTCATTCTTGCCCTAACAATGCCTCTGGCAGCACTTTCCACTAATAACCATTGAACTGCTTCCTATCACTCTAGTACTAATTATGTTGTTATTTAGCTATCAATTTTTAGCGATCATCTCCAGGCATGTAATGTCCAATACCTATGTATAGTTCCAGCCTCAATGTTAATGTTTTACTTAGCTTCTGACAAGACCTTCTGGGTTGCTGTTCCTTATTGTACTATAATGAATGATCTGTTATCACAAGATTGGTTGTTGCTTTCAGACATAGTTTTTTTATTACTTTTCTTTCCAGAAATACCCTGTGTAATGTTTTCTTATCTTCCTG
Source organism: Neoceratodus forsteri (assembly GCA_016271365.2). Taxonomy (NCBI): domain Eukaryota; kingdom Metazoa; phylum Chordata; order Ceratodontiformes; family Ceratodontidae; genus Neoceratodus; species Neoceratodus forsteri. The sequence continues at coordinate 409,854,764 of CM028137.1, forward strand.
TAACACTGTACCATTGCTTATCTGTCTCCTAATTGTATCTGTATCAAAATTGTCTATGCACCTTGTCATGGAACCTATGTAAAAAAAAAAAAACTGGCTCAACGGTGTTAATCCGAAGCCTAAATAAATAAATAAAATAAATAAATAATACTGCCTGCCCACTTATCACTTAGTATCACTTAGTCACTTGTTTCTGCCCCAAGGCAGGTAATGCAATCAGAGTATCACTTAGTCATTTGTTCCTGCCAATAGCTAAACTGTTGCCTCGTGGTATCACATAGTCATCTGCTTCTGCCCTTAGGGAATCGGTACCCTTGGGGTATCACTTAGTCATTTGTTGCTGCCTTTAGGCAAGCAGCTCCTACCCCAAGGGAGCCACTTGCCTAAGAGCAGCAAGAAAGGACTAAGAGATACCTCAAGGACACTGCCTGACTTAGGCCAGAAACAAATGACTTAGGGACACAACAAGGGCACCACTTCCCTAAGGCTGAAACAAATGACTAAGTCATACACCAAGGGTACCGATTCCCTAAGGGTAAAACAAATGACTATGATACCATGAGGGAACAGCTTAGCTATGGGCAGGAACAAATGACTACATGGTACTCCAAGGGCACCACCTCACTAAGGGAAAAAACAAATTACTAAGTGATACCCTGAGGGCACTGCTTTATTAAAGCCAGAAACAAATGACTAAGTGATACCCCTAGGGCTCTACTTTATTAAAGCCAGAAACAAATGACTGTGTGATACCATGAAGGAACAGCTTGGCTATGGGAAGAAACAAATGACTAAGAGATACCATGAGGGCACCACTTTATTAAAGCCAGAAACAAATGACTAAGTGATACCCAGAGGGGCACCGCTTGACTAAGGCCAGAAACAAATGACTGTGTGATACCATGAATGAACAGCTTGGCTAAAAGCAGAAACAAATGACTAACTGATATCATGAGGGAACAGCTTGGCTATGGGGGGAATCACATGACTAAGTTACAACTCAAGGGCACCACTTGCCTTGGGGCACACAAAATGACTCAGTGATATCTCAAATGCTGCTAATTTGTTACTATCCTAAGAGACTACAACATGGGCAATACAAACTGCAAACTGGGCAACCACTACACAAGGGACACAACTTAAGGCAAACTGGTGAGTAAGAAAACTAGAGGAGGGCAGATGTGATTCCCCTTCACAAAAGTGGGAGCAAAGCAGAAGCAGGAAACTACAGACCTGTTAGCATGACCTTAGTGGTAGGGAAAAATGATGGACTCATTTCCAAAAGAAAGAATTGTTGAGTACCTAGAGGCCAGCATGGCACAGGACCCAAAGCAGCATGGATTCACAGAAGGAAGGTCATGTCAGATGAATCTAATAGATTTCTTTGACTGGGTGACCAAAGTAGTAGACCAAGGAGGGGCTGTGGACATGGTCCACCTGGACTTTAGCAAGGCATTTGACACAGTCCCACACAAGAGATTAATAAACAAATTAGCCAGCCTGGGAGTGGGTCCCAGGGTGGTAGTCTGTGTGAAAAATTGGCTGGACAACAGGACACAGAGGTTAATAGTAAACGGAGTCCACTCTGAAGAAAGGGGGGTTACTAGCGGGGTACCGCAGGGTTCAGTACTGGGTCTGGTCCTTTTTGATGTCTTTATAAGTGACATTGTGGAGGGACTGAAAGGAAAAGTATGCCTCTTTGCAGATGACACAAAGATCTGCAACAGGGTTGATACACAAGGGGGGGTAGAAAGGATGAGAAGGGAATTGGCAAGGTTGGAGGAATGGTCAGAAGTATGGCAGCTTGGATTCAATGCAAAGAAATGCAAAGTAATGCACCTGGGAAACAAAAACTCAGGAGAAGAGTATACAAATTGGGGGGTATTAACAGCAACAAAAATGGAAAGGGACCTGGGGTAATCATATCAGATGACCTAAAGGTAAGCAAGCAATGTGAGAAGGCAGTAAGGAGGGCTGGGGGATTACTGCGATGTATAGGAAGAGGCATCACCAGTAGAAAACAGAAGTTGTTATCCCTCTATACAGAGAGTTGATGAGACCCCATCTGGAGTACTGCATAAAGTTCTGGAGACCTCACCTCTGCAAAGACATAGAAGACAGGATGGAGGCAGTCTAGGGGAGGGCAACTAAAATGGTTCAGAGTCTGCAACAAAAGCCATACAAAGAGAGACTAAAGTAGCTTAATATGTATACCCTTGAGGAAAGGAGGGAGCGGGGGGACATGGTAGAATCTTTCAAGTCCCTTAAGGGAATAAACAAAGTCCAGGAAGGTAGCATCTTTCAGAAAAAGAGATGTGCAAGAACAAGAGGACACAATTTGAAGATAGAGGGGGGACGGCTCAGGGGCAATGTGAGGAAGTATTTTTTCACAGAGAGAGAGAGTGGTAGATGCATGAAATGGCCTTCCTGAGACTGTCAGACTCATGGGGTCAAAAACAGTGGGGGAATTCAAGAATGCATGGGACAGACATAAGACAATTCTGGTGGGGGGTAAGAAGAAGTAGGCAGTTGGTTAAAAAGGATCTGCAGCTTATCTAATAGGTAGGGAAATGGGCAGACTAGGTGGGCCCAGTGGTCCTTGTCTGCTATCAAAGTCTATGTTTGTATGTTCTATGAGGCTCTGCACCTGTGATGGTTGAAGCTGATTATAATAATTACGGGAGAAGGGAGCTTGTTAAAGTAACATGAGCTCTGCAGTGGAGAGCATTGAAAAAATGGGTAAGCAATTCAGTTAAAGCAACACTGAGTAGCAATCTCTGAAACAAGGGTGGCAGAACAGAAGTCAGAAAAAACAGGGGCCGAACTAATGACTACAGTGCACATCACAACACATTTGCTCTTTCGAAATCTATTTTAATATCTGTCCTACTACACAATTCTAACATTACTCATCACGCATCCAAAAGAAATTTAGAAAATTACAAGTTAAAGCAAAAGTAGGGATGGGCGGACCCGAAAAGGTCCTGACCCTTATTATCAGGACCAGATCCATAGGAAAGTCCTAATAAGTTCTGATTAGTTCTGATTCAAATCAGAATCTTAAGAAAATTAATGGTAATACCTGAAGACAATTTTAAATGCATCAAAAATAGAAAATACAGTATTGTGGTTTTTTTTTTACCCGAAGGTGTTGGCCAATGTTCCAGCTTCATTCTGTGTGTTCACCTGCTGGCTACAGATTACTCACTTGAGTTCCTTACCCCTTGTATGGGCCAGGGCATTGTATCATTCCTCCATTCTGCCCCAGTGATTATGCATATCCCCCAGGCTGTTCCATGTGTTGACAACCTTCCCCCAATATGCAGTACACCTGATTTCCACTCCTAACTGCTGACACCCATATTGCCCCAGTATGTACACCATTGTCCCCTCCATCTTTCATCAACCACTCTGCCCCCCCATATGCACACCACTGCCCTCTTCATCTGTTGCTACCCATCATGTCCCAATGAATACCCCTATCCTCTCCTCCATCTGTGGATATTCACTATGCCCCAGAATGAATACTCTACCACCCTGTCCCAGAATGAAAACTCCTGGCCCATATTGCATACCATTGTCTCCTTCATCTGGTGATTCAATATAAATGCAGCTTCCTCTTTCATCTATCAGTGATACCCACCCTATTCCATAATGAATACCCCCTACCCCATCTGCTAAAGCCTAGCTTGTCCCCCAAAAAACAAATGCCTTAGTCCCTCCTCACATCTGCTGATTCCCACCCACCATGTCCCATAATAAATGAATCCCCCTACAATCTGATTCCCACCCCACACAGTCCCATAAATAAATGAGTACCCCTTCCCATCTGCTGGTTCCCACCCACCCTGTGCAAAAAGCAGTATATTTCCCTCTCCCTGCCTTCTGCGTATACACCACCACCCCAGCCACACACTAGATGATGCCTGCCACTGTTGCCAAGTCACTGCTGCTATTACCATCTAGTCATCACACACCGGATGATACCCGCTGCTGTTGCCATTTCGCTGCCTCCACCACCATGCTGCCTCACAATGCCCAGTTTAAAACAAGGCCAGCGTAGAATTCGAGATGGTTGCCATCCTGCTGTGGTCTCCCACTTAGTTGAAGGAGGTATCACGCTCGCTCGCTCATGTTTACAACAGCGCTTCAAGCATGCATTCTTGAATCACTGTCTGAGAGTGCATGCAACCTTGAGTGGCAGGTGGGACAAAACTTGAATTATTTATTTAAAAAAATATTTTTTGTTTATGGTATCCAGGGGGTGCTTGGTAGATGCAAGAGAGAATTTTTTTAAGGAGTAATAATGGGTTTTTATATCTCAGAACTACTAGGAGACGGACCCGGCACACTTCTGGCAGAGTTCGGATTTACCCAGATCTGACGAACATTGAGAGATGGGGGGGGGGGTCTGATTTTCCTCGCACCAGTCCTCCCATCTGTAAGCAAAAACAATACTCCCAAAAAATATGCAAAAACACAGAGGGAAGAAATAGCTGAAACAAGGTAAGCACAAGAGAAATTGAAGAAACCAGGTGCCCTCAGGGCAGCGCTGAAGACCAATGGTACTGCAGCATTCTTTTACCAACGGGAACAAGAGCTGAGCGGCACAGTTCAGCTAATAGATATGGGGAGTGACTGAGTCCTGCACATGGCTCTCCATGTCTAAGATGCAATGTAGAATCATCATGCAGTGACGCTGGGGGAGGGGTCAGATCTGTCCCCTGCCACAGTGTGATCAGTGATACCATCAATGTCATAGGTGACCACACAATGCCGACAACATCCCACCCATAGGATGGTGCCACAGACAGGTACTACTTTGGATTAAGAGGTGTAGTGACTTACAGTGGTACGCAACACATTTTTCAAGCATATTGTTTACAATGGCACACTGCATCCCAATACAGTTTGCAAAAGCTGCATTCAAATGAATGTGGCATTTGCAATATTGGGCTGCTGCTGGTAGATTCAATGGCATGTGATGGTGCATCGTTGTTCTTGGTGGCATTGGCTACTGCTGTACAAAGGGAAGAAAAACAGAACATTGGTTGATAAAACCACATTTCCCATTCAAAAATTCACCTCTAAATAGGAAGGGGACAAGAGTACTTTATTGTTAATATGTCCGCTCAAGTGCCCCACAACAGACGCCAGAGCTCCACCACGTTTTCTGGGACAAACAACAACAGATCTAAGTTATTTATTTCAAAGGTAGCTATAACTAGAAAAACTCATGGGAGAGGGGGTGATGCTGTGTCATTGCTTTATTAATTTGAAATGAAGTTATGTGAGCAAGAATACCCAACAAGGTGGGCAGTATTGTGCTATGCTGGAAATCGGCCTACATCACACCCATCCATAAAAGTGGGGACCACACATCCACAAAGAACTACCGTCCCATCTCCATTCTACCCCCCCATCTAAAGCACTAGAACACATAGTTGCCGACCAACTTACTGACCACCATAATAAATATAACCTTCTAACCAACCAGCAACACGGCTTCCGAAAGAGTCATAGTACCACCACCACCCTCCTTGAATTTACCTCCCATGTCCACTCAGCCTTGGACTGTGGCCACCTCACAGGTGCCATCTTCGTGGACCTATCTAAGGCATTTGATACCATCAACCATGCCCTCTTACTAAACACTCTGGCCTACACTGGCTTCTCCAATGACTCCATGAACTGGTTCACTAGCTATCTTTCCGATAGAATGTAGATGGTCAAGGTTGGCACTGTCCTATCCCCCCGCCTCCCTATCCACTCCGGTGTCCCACAAGGCTCCATACTTGGCCCCTTACTTTTCAGTCTATACCTAAACTCCATCCCATTGGCCTGCCCTGGCAATCTGCTCCTGTATGCGGACGATGCTGTCCTGTCTGCCTCTGACCTGGCACCCCTCAAACTCCACCAAACTCTCCAACACTCTTTCCATGAAATTGAACAATGGCTTGCCACCCAGCATCTTATAATAAACTACAATAAGACAAAAGTCATGATTTTCTCACATCTCCAGAACCCCTCAGAAACCTCTGCCTCCAGTTTCTCACTGCTAATCAGACCCCCCTAGAACAAGTAAGCAGCTTTAAATATCTAGGGATCACACTCAGTGGCTGCTCCAGCTTCTGCTAGTTACCAGGGCACTGGGTGGGCACCACAGTTGGCAGCCAGGGCACCTATAGAAACCAGAATTTAAATCATGCGTGTATATTCCTGCACCCCCCCCCAAAAAAAAAATGAAGCTCTCCCAGCAGCCAGCCAGTTATCAGGCCATTTCAACCTTCCCCTCACTCCAGAAACAGAACACAGGAGTTTCATTTTTAAAATTGCAGGCCAAAGCACAAAACCACATCAGAGGGCTCCAAGTCTCCCCCCATGCAGCAACAACTGCCCCATTACATCAGGCAACGGCAACACCCCAGCCCACCACCCCACCCAGCAGCCAATACACAAAATACAACAACATAGCACAGTCCCCCCTTCCCAAGTCAGACATCAAAACATCTCAGGACACATCTCTACTTATACTGTTAAACTCCCAATACAAACCCCTTTCAAACCCCTGGCTTCCCCAAACAATTGTAAAAACAAAATGCCCCACAATAAAATGCAACACAACAGCACAGAGCAGCACCCAATGCCCCCCCTTTCCTCAGCACACTTTAGTTATTTATTGTACGTTAAACTCGAGTCTCTCCCACCCCCTTTCAGTCAAGTGAGGGCCCCTGGCTTCCCTCAAACCAAACAACTGTAAAATAAAAAATGCACCCTTTCTCCTTACCAGTACAGTACAGACCATTACATGATGCAGCTGGTGCAGGAAAGGTCTCAGTCTGATTGTTGGGGCAGCCGTTGTTGAGGTTTGGGTTGCAAATGCAATTATAGCCCAGAAGGAGATGGTCGGGGTTGGCACTGATGACTTCGAGTCTTGTCTATGGCTCCTCCATTCAGATCTGGTCCAGGACAGCAGGACAGTAGGACTCCAGGTTGGCAACTCGGCAGATGGTGGTGGAGGGATGAGGGATGATTGTACCAAGATTTAAAAAAAATCGGCAGTTCAACTCCAGATCAGGCAGGTGGCACACAGTCAACAAATGAAGCAAGAAAGAAGGATTCCAAATTACAGTGCTAGTTTTCTTCTTTGCAAATAAAGAGAAACTGTCCCGATGTCCATACTTCTTTATTGCCGGAACAAACACTCAGTGAGCAAGCTGATTGGCTGTTGAATTAGAGCCTTTATTGGCTCACGTTCTCTCTCTCTTCAGATTTCCCATTTCCAGATTGGTCCCCTCTACGTCTTTTTCAGTCCCCCCACTGGCTGCTTGCTTCCTGAGGCTGCAAGCATGGCTTAGCTCTGTGATGATGTGTGCACGCTTCCACCCACATGGCAGCGTGGGCATAGTTTTCAAATTATGCTAGGGAGTCAATGTTTGGTAGGAGGATGTCAGCAGAGTTGTGTATGTGGCCAGACTGCTCACTTGGGTGGAGAATGAAGTTGGCTCCACATCTATAGTACTGTGCGGTGGGGCGGGGTTCATTCTTCCTGGACACAGGGTCGGATGGCAGCTACTATTCTGTGCTTGAGTGGGGGAACTTGGGAAGATGAATCCAGGTGGCAGACACAATGAAAAAGTTTTAGAGCTCACGCACACTAGATGCAGACTTGGATGGCAACTGAGACTAGCTGGAGCACCGGGACACAAACCGGGGCACAGCATTTTTTCACCAGGGCACGTGCCCTGGTGTACCCCGGTGTAGCACCGCCACTAATCACACTAGACCCTACCCTCAACTTTAATCTACATATCCTGCACCTATCAACTGCACTTAGCTCCAGACTAGGGGTACTCTACTGGTACAAACACTGCCTCATTCCTGAAGCATTACAACTCACCATAAACTCCTCTATCCTCTCCCTGCTGGACTACGGCATTCTCCTCTACAGTAAAGCAACATGCACAGCCCTAAACTGACTCTGGCTTGTGCTTAATAAAGCCTGCCATCTTATCCTAGGTTGTGATCGCCTCACACACACATGCTCCCTCTACAGTACCACACACTGGCTAAACTTAGACAACAGAATCAGGTATCACACCTGCTTAATGACCAAAAAGATTATCCTAAGCCTCACCCCCCCGCCCTGGACCAATTTATCCTCCCAAAACCGCCAGGCAGAACAACCCGTAGCTCGAACAAACTGTTGCTATGGGCACCCTGTGGCCAGACTTCCTAACTCCAGAGAACTTTCAGTTACAAAGCCCCATCCTGGACGAACGCGCTCCCCAGCCTAATAATGGAAGAAACTAGGCTTGGCCCATTCAAAACCAGACTAAGGAATCACCTACAAGCCTCCAACCTGTGTGACTGCAACTGACCCCGCCCCGATGACCCTGAACATCTCTGATTCCCCCATGCCAATGGCTTCTACGAGCTAACTTATTTTGGACAAACAGCCACTTCAGAACCTCTCTGCTACTCTATGGCTGTGCGACTCTCTTGTAAATCATGTTCCCCTGGAAGGGTAGCTCACCCACTGAACGAATTTGTAACCATGTTAAAAAAAATTGTTAGATTTTGTAATGTACAAACAACCTGTAAAACATTTTTTGTCCTTTCTCTACTCTATGTATGACGTGGAACCTTTGTAAATGAGTCTTTGACTCAAAGGTCTTTCTGAATATCTCAATAAATAAAATAAAATATACCGGATTGCCAGGGGCATAATGAGGCCTGCCAGCTCAAGCAGAGGGCCTTACAGCTGATGGAAGTCTAGTATAGCCCAGTACTACCCACCCTGTTGGGTATTATTGCTCACATAACTTCGTCTCAAATTAATAAAGCAATGCCCAATTATTTTGCTTAGAAAATAGGTCTTATGTAACATTTTAATAAAATATTGCAAAAAAATAAATAAATAAAATCTTAAAAATTAGTAAAAAAACAAAAACAAAACCTTTTCTTGTAAAAATATCTCCTCTACCCGGTGTACTCGCCAGTAGAGGGCACTGTTGTCTTTGGGAGATTTTTTTTATATTAGTATTCCACTTTTTTTGTGTCTCTTTGTTGCTTATTGCTCTATCCCCTCAAAGTAGCAGTGCAGTGCACCCCCCCAAGCAGTCCATTTATTGTGACAGATTTGCTGTGTAATGCTGCCCCCCTCCACCGATCTGTTTACTGAGGCAGATTTTACATGCCATTGGGAGGGATGAGTGTGGTTGGACAGCAGCACGAGGGGAGAGAGCAGGGTTTCTCTAACCAATTTTCTAACTTGGTATGAAAATCTCCCAGAGGTGCAGGAACTAGGGGCGGGGGGGGGCAGCTGCCTCTCCAGGTTTTGGGCCGAAGGACATTGACCCCTTCATTTATTTGAGTGCTGAGATGATCATCCTGTCATTGTGTGACAGTACTGCAGTGCCTTCTTGCCTTTGAATCTGCTACCATCGCACCCCGCCTGCCCTACCACACAGTAAACAAAAGAAACAGCTGCCTGTGTTAAATGCCTCTTAGCCAGCAAAGTTGTAAAGTAGAGTCGTTATGTTAAAGCAAATCTCGTTACTGTTGCTGTCTGTATACCAACTCTATTGTACAACTCTGGAACCTTAACACTCCTGTTAATTTCAGAAGCCCCACAGTCCTTGATACCGCTCATCTCCTCTTTGTTTCAGGATTTAGGATTTAGCACCTAGCTAGCCAAAACACTTAACCTGTTATGTCCTGCCTCCAGTGCTGGTGCCTCTAGGTTAGACTGCAGCAAGTCAGACAGCAACAATTGTAATTTAGGAAATGTTTTTTTCATTTGAATGTCCTGACTCCTGCAGAAGTTCTGAGCCACCCCGAGAATGAAGCCAGGCTAGCAAGCCAAGGGAGGTATAAAGGTAGCCGCACGCCACCACACACATCCCAGTTTTTTCTCCTGGCTCCTTCCTTAACCTGGCTTTGCTTTGTTAGGATTAGGTGTTGTGGTCCCTGCTTGACTTGTCTTAGTTCGAGACGATTGCACTGTGCACCACTGAGTGCTGACTCTGTCTCCATCCAGGCATCTGTACTGAATGATTTGACTTTAACAATTTTCTAAAATTATTTTATTTTGTTCAAACAACTTCTCCAGACCAGCAACCCCTGTGCTGCGACCTGACGGTGATGGTCCCTAACACCGTAATTGTAAGCCACCACCCACCCACCAGCCATGCCCTCTCACTTGCTTGCCCAGTTGGGAAGTCCAGTCCACGTGTGTATGAGGGACTGACAGACTGTAGGTCAGTGCGGTCTGACTGTATGTTTGTAGTCTCTGGCGCCTTACGTTTGCATTTTTCCATCATGGTGTCAATTGGATGGTCACAGGACATAAGAAGAAGAACCAAAGAAGAAGATTCCTGGACCTGGTACTGCTATTCACCAACAGGTAATTTTCAAAGGAAGATGCTTTATATTTCAGCTTAAGCCTTGCAGCAAGTCTTTAAACTGCCTTTTGCAAACTTTGAACTTTTGTTCATTCAAGTCCTGCTTGCTTCAATAGACTGAGCTTAATTCCTCCATTTAATTAAGTATGACAAAGGCCAGTAGCACACAATCTGGTACAACCAGGCAATAGGAAGATAAATCCCTGTGTTAACATTACTCAATTGTTTTGGCGCTTTTGCCTTTTAATCACTAGTGAGCATATAATTATACTCAAGGCCATACATTGATGTTCTATAGCCTATTATATCTTATCTGAAGAGATGTACAACATTTATTCAACCAATGTTTAAATAACAGACAAAAGTACTGGCCTGATTTGTAGGCAGCATGAGAACTTTATTTCTACACAATACAGGCACTTCAACTATTGAGTGTTTGGTTGTTTGAGAACAGATTACAGTAACTGGAACTGCTGACACCTGAAAGTAACTTAATACTTTATTTGCTACTGACTTTTGCCCTTCAAATGCTTCTTTGCACAAGCCATTTAGAATGATTCTTACAAGCAGGATTTTAAATAAGCAAATCATCCCTATATAATCCAAATGTATATGTGAGAACTATAACATTTCTCAGCTCCTCAACTATTCTTCTGCATTAACAGCAGGATTTTCACTGTGCTTTCTGCACAGAAATATTTTAAAATCATTCTCAGAAATTTGAACTACTGAACCAGCATGCAAGGCAGGCCACCACGAGGGCAACAAACCCTAGCCTCACATGCTTTTCCAGTCCTTTAATGGTGCAATATATCTTTTTACTTGTGCTGTATAAATGCTCCTATTCTGTCTCCACCAGTACTCACTGACTGCAATAAACTAAAATCTAATATGATAGCCAACATTTTGACCATGAGTCCTTCAGTAGGATTGATCTACCCTTATGATGAAACACTAATTCACTGATTAGATTTGCTTCTTTCTGTGTAGATCATTCCTGAACAGGAACTAATGCTAGAAGTCAATTTTAAATAGATTGTATTTTCAATAAAAATGACCAGTGTTTTCTATTTGTAAGTCATGCTGATGGCGTTATATTGGGTGTTCATCCAGGAGCAGGTACATCTTGTACAGACTTCAGAGAATGACCAACATCTCTGGCTATGCTTTATAACCATAACATGGAATATATATTTATTTCAAATGTTTTACCAGGGAAGATATACTGATCTGATAACAGCTCATTTCCGCATGTATCCTGGGGAGGGGGGATGTGAGGGACAGAGTAGATAATAAAATAAGGTACAATAAATATAGTCCTGTAGGCTACTGTGCTGGTGAGTTATCTGTGAATATAGCAAAAGAAAAATGGTGATCTTCAATATTGCGACTGTATAATAGCACCTGTAATAATAGTGCTCAGATGTTATAGCGCATTGAATAATTGCGCTGTTAAAATAAAAGTGACCACATACACGAGCCCAAGCCCGAACTGTAGTGACCTGTGCTTCCCCTACTCAATTTCTGTAAAGTGTAGAAGTGGTAGTGGGTGGGTGTGGTGATGGCAATGTCACAATCAGAAATGGGTGAAGTGACCTCAGTTCGCTCCGTGGAGTGATTCGCAGAGTGAAGGCGAATTCGTGGAGTGCACCGCAACACAATGCGGAGTACTTCACGTTATAATGGGTAACGCGAAGTCCATTGAAAACAATGACTTTGCATTACTCCGCCTTCCCAAATCACTATGCCACCAATTTTTAAGGTGAAGTACATTGAAAACAATGTACTTCACCTCACTTCGCCTTGTTTTTAAGCTCCAAAGGCGAATTTTGCAGTGATTCATGGAATTTCAGGTTACATGGGCTCTAGATTGTTCTGCACAGCCTCAGTTTGGGGTAGTGTGTGTAGGAAGCTATAGGAGATAGTCAGCCCTGAGAGCTCTCTGTGATTCAAACCTTCTAAAAGCTGTTAAAAAAGCCATTGTGAGTATTTTTTTTTTGGCTGAAACTTTAGTTCATCGATTGTAAGGAAATCCTCCTGTGCTCATATCATCGAGCATTTATTGTTTGTGTATGGATTTTCAATGTTAATGTACAACATTCAGTCTGTGCACTGAGAGACAGTGGAAGTGTGCTTTGGGGAAGGGGCGTATCTGTGGTGTAAGTAGATTAACTTGGAGAAAAAGACAGTTCTTTCTGTTTTGGTAATATTTTTCTTGTATAACTGTGTTAATGTACACACAGTAATATTTTCAATAATTCTTGACATTTTTTTGCTGATTGTTGTGGTGCACCAGTGCATAATTTTAGTTTGTTTAAAATACGTGGTTATATTACTGAAGTTTTCAATTTGCTACTCATTACTTAGTATGTGTGTGAGTATGTGTGTGACACGTCATCAAATCAGACACCTTTTATTGTGCCACACAGTAATTTCAACAATGTGAACCTGCTATCCACTGCAGCTGCTTGATTTTTGTACTTCTTTGTGGTATCTTTACTGGTACTAGTACTAGTGACTGTTACTGCAGTACACTGTCCCCCCAGCGGCCCTCCCCAACTGGCAGGTATTCTTTTCAGATTTGAATTTCTGATGGTGAGCACTGGCTAGGTGTTGTGCCTTTGTGTCTGCATCTCTTCAGTGCACAGCACAGTCTTAATCTGTCTGTGCATTTGCATCTCTTTAGGGCCCAGTCTCCATCTGTAACTTAAGTCACAGTTGTTTCTTTGGCTTCCCTTCAGAGTACTGGACTGATATGGTGCATATCTCCACATGAACACTGTACTCATTAATATGTGTTTTTAAGTCAGGGCCATCATCACGAGTCACTTGTGATACAAATCACATTCTTCATCATCATGGTTACAAACACAGTCACGATTCACAATCACGTCACAAATCACAAAATTAATTTTTTTACTAGTTAGTTAATTGGATGTATTGTAATCCTGTTTTGTTGTATCTCTCCAGGCTTCACCACCGCACCACTGTATTCATTAATAAGACTTTTTAAATTGGGGAGTTTTGTGCTACAGCTCATCGGGGAAGTACAGCCATAGGCATTGGCATTCCCATACAGTTTCATACTGGTTATCTCACACAGAATCACATTCTTCATCATCATGGTCACAAATGCTTCACAAATTATGATTCACAAATCACGATCACGTCATGAATCACAAAATTAATTTTTGTGCTAGTTACTTGGATATATTATAATCCTGTTTTGTTGTATCTCTCCAGGCTTTACCACCCCACCACTGTACTCATTAATAAGAGTTTTTAAATTGGGGAGTTTTGTGCTACAGCTCATCGGGGAAGAACAGCCATAGGCATTCGTGTTCCCATACAGTTATATATTGGCTATCTCACACCGAATCATATTCTTCATCATCACGGTCACAATGCAGTCACAAATCATGATTTACGATCATGTCACGAATCACAAAATTTATTTTTTTACTAGTTACTTGCATGTATTGTAAGCTTGTTTTGTAGTATCTCTCCAGGCTTCACCCAATAACAACCACTGTACTCATTAATAAGAGTTTTTAAGTTGGGGAGTTTTATGATACAGGCTTAGCTCATTGGGGAAGTACAGCCATATGCATTCACATTCCTTCCTGTACAGCATGTGCGTTACAGTACTATAAGTAGTGGTGGTCGAAGTGGCCCCAATTCGCTCCGTGAAGTGATTCATGGAGTAATGCGGAATCCATGGAGTACTCCGCAAACTGCAATGTGAAGCAGAGTACCTCGCTTCATAATGAGGAACGCAAAGTACATTGAAACCTTTGACTTTGCATTATTCCGCCTTCCCCAAACCACTTCTCCACCAATTTTAAGGTGAAGTAAATTGAAATTAATGTAATTCACCTCACTTTGCCTTGTAATTGAGATACAAATGAAATTCTGCAGTGATTCATGGGATTACAAGTCACATGGGCTCTAGATTGTCCTGCACAGCCTCAGTTCTGGCCTGGGTAGTGTGTGTGTGTAGTATAGCTGGAGACAGTTTGCTGTCAGAGCTCTGGGATTCAAAACCTCTAAAAACTGTTTAAAATGCCTTTTGAGTCATTTTTTTTGCTCAAAATTTAGTACATTGATTGTAGGAAACCCTTCAATGCTCATATCATCGAGTGTTTATTGTTGTATATGGATTTGAATGTTAATTTAGATTAGTCAGTCTATGTACTGTGAAGCGTGCTTTGGTGGAGGGGCATATTTGTGGAGTAGGTAAATTAACGGGGAGAAAAAGGCAGTCTTTCTGTTTTGGTTATATGTTTTCTTGTATAACTGTGTTAATGTACACACAGTAATATTTTCAGTAATTCATGACATTTTTTTGCTGATTGTTGTGGTGCAGCAGTGTATAATTTGTCTGTTTAAAACATTTGGTTATATTACTGAAGGTTTTCAATTTGCTATGCATTACTTGCAGTGTTTGTGTGTGAGTGTGTGTGTGATGAGTGCAATTAAATCAGACACCTTTTATTGTGCCACAGAGTAATTGCAGTAGTGTGAACCTGCCATCCACCGTACCTGCATGAATTTTTTGTACTGCTTTGTGGTATCTTTACTGGTAGTGGATTGTTACTGCCGTGCACTAATCCCACAACTGACAAAAAGTATTCCTTTCCAGATTTGGATTTCTGACTTGTGAGCACTGGTTAGGTGTTGTTGTGCCTTTTTGTATGCAACTCTTGAGTGCGCAGCACAATCTTAATCGGTCTGTGTGTTTGCAGTGCACCATTAATTCTGGGAGACTGCATTTCTAGTTACACTCTCATTTCACTTAGTCAGCACTGGGGAATTTTCTGGACACAAGACAGTAGCATACAGTAGCATTTTGGGGATGCACATTAATTCTGGTGAGTCTGTGTGTGACCACAGCGTGCATGACTGAGTGCGCCATTAATTCTGGGAGACTTTGCATTTCTTGTTACACTCTCATTTCACTTCGTCAGCACTGGGGAGTTTTCTGGATACAAGACAGTAACACTTTGGGGATGCACGTTAATTCTGGTGACTGTGTGTGTAGGGTGCTGTCAATATTGTTGTCACTCCACCTTACTTCGTGTTAAGGCGGAATGACAACACAAAGTAATAATCACAAGGCGAACTTGGTTTGGCTTTCATACTCAGACACAATTGAACGCACTCTTGTTCATGTCTCTGTATTTTCATTTTACCCCAGTGGCACTTGCACCAGATAAAAGCTGTTCAAGCTTCACTTCAGTCATGTGCTGCTCACTCTGCAAGCACTGAATAAACTTCCAGATGGAGGGATGGCTTGCACCAAGGTGGCTATTAAATCCTCTGTGCCAATCCTCCACTGCATTGTTTGTTCTGGAAAGACCTCTTTCAGTTGCAGAATGTCAGTTCCAGTGTTCAACAGGAAATTAGGCTCTTCTGCGTCCAGACCTACCTCTTGGATGTCACAACCAGGGGTCCTCAAAATAATCAAGCAAAGGTAGCAAAATGTCCTCATTAAATGTAAAAAAATCCCATTCACGCAGTTCTTCAAATATGCTCGCTACATCGGCTGGTGGCACAAAGGCTAAAGAAAGTAACATGCATAAATTAAGGGCAAAGTCTGGGTTACTACAGTACTTTTCATGCACTTCAGGATTCTTCTGGAATTTACACCACACCACTTGTGCAAAGTGGAAAAAAACACCCCCTGACCTCTGTTTCACTGAAAACTGAAGAAAATGCTTTCCATGCTGCTTTTATGAAATCTGAAATGGTGCTGGGGAATTTTCTAGGCACAAGACAGTAGCATTTCATCAGCACTGGGGAATTTTCTGGACACAAGACAGTAGCATTTTGGAGATGCACATTAATTCTGGTGATTCTGTGTGACCACTGCATGCAAGACTGAGTGAGCAATTAATTCTGTGAGACTTTGCATTTCTTGTTACGCTCTCATTTCACTTCGTCAGCACTGGGGAGTTTTCTGGATACAAGACAATAGCACTTTGGGGATGCACATTAATTCTGGTGACTGTATGGGTGGGGTGTTGCCAATATTGTTGTCACTCCGCCTTACTTCACGTTAAGGTGGAATGACAACATGAAGTAATAATCACAAGGTGAAGTGAGCCTTTCCTATGGGGCACTCTGCGCAACGAAGTGCTAACGCAAAGTGCCCACTTTGTGGACACTTTCCTGGTGGAATTTAAATTCGCTGCATCTCTAGTCACAATGGCACCTGCCCAGTTTCAGACTTACTGCAATAGTTTGCTCACTTCCTGACATTTTGTGCACAGTTGCTTACCTGTAAACGGAAGCATGACAGTTGAGTGATCTGATCAAGTACTTGTATGTGTCAAAATAGCGACTTGTGAGAAAACATAAAACAAACAAGCATAGCTTCATGTTCTCTACTTTATTTGTTGAAATACACTAAATTAAAATGACAAAGAAGTAACAGTGCTAGTTACATCAAATTAAATCCAGTTGAAGCTTATCACAAAAAAAAAAAAAACTTGTTAACACAAGAGAACCTAGGTCAGAGCTGCAATATTGAACCTGGAAATGAAAATTATAGGCAAGGCCACGCAAGTACTCAAACTTGGTTCGGCTTTCATACTCAGATGCAATTGAATGCACTCTCTCATTCAGGTCTCTGTATTTTTGTTTTACCCCAGTGGCGCTTGCACCAGATAAAAGCTGTTCAAGCTTCACTTCAGTCATGTGCTGCTCACTCTGCAAGCACTGAATAAACTTCCAGATGGAGGGATGGCTTGCACCAAGGTGGCTATTAAATCCTCTGTGCCAATCCTCCACTGCATTGTTTGTTCTGGAAAGACCTCTTGCAGTTACAGAATGGCAGTTCCAGTGTTCAACAGGAAATAAGGCTTTTCTGCGTCCAGACCTACCTCTCGGATGTCACAACCAGGTGTCCTCAAAATAATCAAGCAAAAGTAGCAAAATGTCCTCATTAACTGTAAAAAAAATCCCATTCACGCAGTTCTTCAAATGTGCTCACTACATCGGCTGGTGGCACAAAGGCTAAAGCAAGTAACATGCATAAATTAAGGACAAAGTCTGGGTCACAACAGTACTTTTCGTGCACTTCAGGATGCTTCTGGATTTTATGCCACATCACTTGTGTGAAGTGGAAAAAACACCCCCTGACCTCTGTTTCACTGAAAACTGAAGACAATGCTTTCCATGCTGCTTTTTTTAAATCTAAAATGGCACTGCTGGGATTTAATGCAGGATATAAAGATTTTAGCTAAATACATGATTTTAGGTGCCAAATTTGCTCTATGCACCAAAATTGGCATTATGCACCAAATATTAACATACCAGAGTCACTGATTTTTACAATTGCGATTATTTCATTGTTGCTATAATTACATTGCCAATATTTCTTTGCGATTGTTGACTCGCCATTATGTCATTCGCTTAAATTATGAGATACTGTACAGTGGGCTGTGTCCTTCTCCATTCACTACCTCCCCTCAGACCCTTGCTGCCCCCCTACTAGGGTGCAGTAAGGGTCTGAGGAATAATAAATGGAGAAGGACACAGCCTACCAGGATGTAGGTAGGTGAGGAGGTAGTATAGCAAGGGCAGACTTGATGGACCTTCATTCTCCTTCTTCCATCAAATTCTATTTTTCTGTGATGACACCAAGGTAATTTTTTTAAATCTGTACAAGTCTGGGCTTGAAGTTACCTATTTACAGACACCTTCAAATGTAAATATAGTCATCATGTGTCAGACAAAAACAACTGCACACCCCTCCATACCAACTTAAATAAGTTTAATGTTACAAATCAATGATGGATTCACACAATAATGCAGGTGGAGTCTGGATGAAAAGCAGAACACACCCCAAACTGGAATCCCCCTGGGACAGCCCCTGTACAGGGCATTCCAGTAGTGGAAGTAACTAGAGAGGCATTCCCATAGGGATAATCCATGGGGGACATTTAGTCTGGGGTGCACTCCAGTACCAGGTGCAATCCCCAATTCAGAAAAGCAGCCCTTTGAACTTAACTCCCTTAACTTTATCACCCTGCTGGAATGCTTCCCATAGTGACTGCCCCAGTGGCATTCTGGCAGAAAATTTGGGATCATACGGTCAGCCCAGTAGCGTGGAGGACTGAGGCACCTAGCGCTTTACCTCCTGCCACACTGGTGACCCAGTTTTGGAAACAAATGCAGGTTGTTCAGGGATTGCCTGCAGGAGGGAGGATTGAGCATCCCAATGGACAACATTCCCTCATCTGATGGGGGGATACTGTGACCCACTGCTTGCCTGCTACCTGGAGGTGCCTAGGTGGCAGCACAGCTTGGGCACACACACCAACTAATCACAGGAGTTTGAGGGCATATCCATGGAGGTGAAGCTCACCCATCATGCCACTGAGCCTTGTGCAGTCTTTATGAGAGAAAACCATGAAAAAATCCTATGACCCCCCCCCCCCATCACCGTATTTGATGGCCCCTAGGACCTCCCGGGTTCTGCTCTAAACTTATTCCCATTGGTGTGATAGCAGGAGGAGCAGTGTCGGGACTCGGAAATCAGGGAGATATGGGGCCTGATGGCAGGTGAAAGGTGATGGTGGGCAGGACAAAAAGCTGTCTCCAAAAAAAAAAAATATTTGGGAAACCATTTGCACAGCACAGAAACATATAAAATGTCATCACTTGTGGAAAAAATGGTACATATTACATGAGGTCATCTCTTGTAGGGTAAGTCATCTACAGAAACTGTTTTTCAGTGAGCTGTACTACACCAATTAAAAGCAAGCATTTGCCAATGCCAGATGTTGACCGCTTGCACTGCTGTTGTGTATGGTCTTGCTTTTACACATCGTTACTGTATATTTACCCAGGATAGACCAGATGAGAAGCAAATCTCGTTTTTGGTGGTTCCTGCTTTTATGCATTTTTAGATTGTATTTACCCAGGATAGGCCAGCTGAGAGGCAGTATATAATTTTCAGTGGGCTCCCTCATTTTTACCTAAATTTCTTTTTATGACTTGATGTTATGATCAAGAGCTCTGTTGATCCTCAGACCCCCTGATACTTTTGGACCAACTGGGATACAGCACTTTGCACTGAAGAAGCCCCTGCCCCTTTGTCCTGTTTAATAGGCCATTAGATAAATCCACTTCACCAGCTACAGGTAGCTTGGGAGAATGCCCACCATCTGAGGAAGGCTTTGATGGTTGGATGGTACTAACTATAGGCTTAAGCTTTACACCTCCTGCTGCCACTGGCCTTCCAACGGGGGAAGGGGGAGGCTGTCTGTTACCTGTGACACTGTACTGTATTCCTTAGATTTTGCATTTAATTTAACCATTATGGCTTTGAAGTCTTACATTACTTTGCCCTACAAATAAAAAAGAGAACACACAAAATGTTGCAGCATTTCAGAAATCAAGCCAGTCTCCTGCATCTTTTGAGGACTCTGGTAACAGCAAGGTATACTGCATAAGGTATAATTTTGGTAAGAAATCAGCATACAAAAACCTCTGCTAGCCTTGTGAATGCAAGACACATGACAAGCTGAATTATGAAATATTTATTGGTCTTGCCTGTTTGTAATTGACAAAACAAGAGGTAACATAAGAAACAGGGGCTACCCATCTTAAAGAGACACCAAACTATTCTTTTCTTAAGTGAGAAATACCCATAACAGGCTAAGGAGTGTTCCATCAGATTCCAGTCAGCATGAAAAAGACCACAGAGGATGTTTTCTATGGGAAAGTTGCAGACAGACTGGGCAACGATAATACTCAGTGGATCTTTGAGAGCATGTATTTTTTGACACAGTAGGACAGCCAATGTTTCTTAGATATACAGTGTCAAGGACTTTGTCATTTGCTGTAGTTCTGTCAGGGTGAGTGGAAACAATGAAATCATGCAGTGAATGTTTTAAGGATTGTGGGCAATGTCTGGTTGGGTTGCGATGAAATTATTTTGTTTGGCGCCAAAACAGAATAAGTGGTGTTAGACATAAGAGGGCATGGACAGTATAATGAACTTCTGGTATATAAAGGACATTCCTGTTTTAAAGCTCAAAAATCCTCACAGATCAATTGGACTCAATTCAGCCAAAAAGGTCTCTTGTTTTTCTATGACCACTACCAAGAGCATAATGTGTTTTTACTATATGATTGGATTCGGAGGGGTTTGTTTTTGGTTTGTTCATTTATTTTGCTGGTCGTGTTGCCAGAACCATCGCATGATGGATTCAGTGCGGCTGCATCTGCATATTCTACATTACCTTATTAGTAGTCTGACTTTCAAGCATAAATTGCAGGAATATGTGGGAGTGATGGCACGAAGCTCCAGGAGGGCATAAAAAATGCCCCCCCATGTACGTCAAAGTGCTTTACAAGCAATGAATAACTGCATCAGCCATAAGATGAGTTCAGGATGTTAAGGGAGACTGAGGGAGATCAAATAGTTAAGTCACATTCAAGATCACTCAGTATGTGACAGTGGTGGGATTCAAACCTGAATTCTCCACAGTCATAACTCCCCATACTCTCATTGTACACTGTGATTCATTAATAATTATACAATGGCAAGAAAGAAAGCTGGCCTCTGATGATCAGTCTGGTCCTGGACCCATGATGTTATCCCAGTACAACATCACTGGTCTAGTTCCAGCACACAAAAGGCCGCATCAGATGTAAAAGTAAAAAAAAAAAAAAGGATCACTCCACGAATGCGATTGGCTGCCCCACTATCCTCCTCACTGACACCATGATCACCTTCACTTCCCAGTCTTCCCCTAAACAAAGGACACATTAAAACAATACTGCAATTCCTTAGTGAAGACTGATTTAAATTATACTGCTAATTTATCTATAGAAAAAAAACACTTAAAACATCACAATCCCTCTCAGTTCAGATCGAGTAAGTGAGCAAGCAAGCGTGTCTTTTAAATAGTCACCACGCACCACTTTTCATAATGCTCACTCTGTCAAGTAAATTTCTTGTTTTGTTTTGGTTTTTTTCAAACCCCACCATGTAAAAGTAATGAAACTCTACCACCTACCTACCAAAACACTAAAACATCATGATCCCTGTCATTCCAGACCGAGCGAGTGAATGAGAAAGATAGTTTTTTGGTTTTTTTTATGATTGTTTCTTCCCCTGGGGCCCCCGGTAGGCTCTTGTGTCCTCGCATCCTGATCCTCTGGCCACCGTCTGACCCACACCAGTCTTCCACAGAGGGTGATCACCTTCATTGCCCCACAGCTTACCCCCCGTGGCAGGGTGGCAGGGGGTGACCAACTCCCCCACCAAGTCTGGACCCACATAGCGATCCCCTCCAGGAGCCGGCGCTGGTGCTCATAGACGGTCATCAAGCCACTGCAACTGGGGCACCCTTTTTCCACTTTTCTTCCCTTGTGGGAGTGTGGTGTGCAATGACGCCAGTGACTGGGTTCATGCATGCTCCCATGCATGCCCCATCAAGCGTCTGCCACGTCCCTGCCCCATGCTTGTGCAGTTCCATGCTGTCAAGCCCCAGCCTCCGCTAGGGGTCAGATGAGCATTGGCCGCTGGAATCCCGCCTCCCCGGAGATGGAGAGCAGTCTGTTGGATGATCAATCTATCTCCTCCCTGCCAACCCACGGTGACCCATGCTTGTTCCTGAACATGGGCGTGGCGCAAGGTGTGGCATCCAGCGCCTCAACCCTCAGCACCACCAGGCCAGCACAAGATACATCTTTTAAATAGTCAACGCACAGCTCTTAAGACTCGCTCAGTCTTCAAGTTGATTTCTTGGCTTTTTTTAAATTCACGACATAAAAAGTAATCAGACTCTCTAAACCACATTCCTACTGCCATCCTCACAATAGCAACAGCAGGCTGGTGGTCGTATGGGTGGGGGGGAGCCACAATCTCAGATTCCAAATCAACACTAGCATGAAGACCGAGTCAGGAAACAGAAATACAGGGAAACAGAAAAGAAAAAAAAACAAAAAAAAAAACAACCATAGACACCCAGGGAACGCTAGGGCAGATTAATAAAGATTTAAGTCTGAGTTCAAAACATAACTTTTTAATTTAGCCTTCCCAGATGAATTTTAAGTTAACTGATGTATTTATTGTTTAGTGTAATTTTATATTTGTATGTTATATTTTAATTGTAAAGTGCATTGGTTGTGGAAAGGCACTATATAAATAAAGATTTACTTTACTTTACTTTACTTACTTTTACTCTTAACAGTACAAGCATTCTCCTATGGGGAGTACAGAGCCACATGAAAAACTGAGCAGCTCCAGCCACCTGCTGAAACAATAAATAAGCACTCTTTTGTTTAATAAAGTATTCCTACCCACTTAAGAAGAGAAACAAAAAACCCTTTAAATGTACTACTTCATCTTTTTTTTGCTTGTTTGACAAATCAGCCATTGCATAATAGCAATAATGCACTCTAGCATGTGTGCTGTGCTGGGATAACGGCACACCTGGGGTATTTGATGCACTCAGCCTGCAGCCACATGCCCAACCACCCCAGGCATGATGTTATCCCAGCACAACACACACCCTGTCATGCATTATTGCTTAAATAAACTCTGTGTAAAGTTAATGGCTCTGTGTCATTATTTCCCCAGCCTCAGGAGTTACCTTGTCACTGATGGTTGGGCTTACCTACTTATTTCTATCCTGAAGTTAGTAGAACCAAAAACTCTTAACCCATTTGTATGACGACTGTATGCTCGAGACTGATAATACAAATATTATCATGCCATCTTTCATTTTCACCTGGGCAGCCATTGTATCAGGTTAAGCAATGGATGGTTCAGACTTCATATGGAGCTATTTGAGGAAACGTGTTGCCAGCTAAGCTTTTAATATTCTGTATTAAATATTCATATATGGTATAACTGTATTCTTAACAATGCAATCATCATCATAAATGTACATTTATTGTATTTCTGTATGGCAAAAACTGATTTAGAAAAACTGCCCTTTGGATTCTAATAAGTGCCCTTCTGATCCTCAACCCCCTCAACTCTTACTAGCTTCTGGCACCCTCAAAATCTCCTCCACTAAAAGAATGATTCCAGAAACAAACTACACACAGTATGTGTAATAAAAGTTTATGCTTGATAGATGCTGAATAAGGTCACATTTTGTTTGCTTAAATGAGGTGTCTTTGAAAACCTCCAACAGTTAATTTGTGTAAACACAAATGAGATCAAGAACCCGCAGTTTTCATTTGGTTTCGATTGCAGTTGTCTGTCTGCATTGTGACTAACCCTCCTTTTAACAGATAATCTATTGTTTCTTATGTATGACAAAGACCACTGCTCAATATGCCTCCTGTTGACAGGAAGTCAGTGGTTATGTGTAACCAGCCAGCTTGAAGTTACTGCATGTACACAACACTGACTCTGACAATGTGCTTAGACCTCTTCAGACAGACAGAAAGGATTCATGTTTGCTTTCTGCTGAAACACATACACATGCATGCATGCATGTACACACACCACCACCGCCACCGCCACCGCCATCATCATCATCATCATCATCAAGCAGTCTGGTGAAATACAGTAAGTTATTTTAGTTTGTATCAAAGTGCTGTTAAAAAAGATTAGGAGAATAAAATGCAGTCCTAGGCTTTATTCGCCAAAAAAGTAGTGATTTTGGTATTAAAGAGCAACTCTACACTTCAGCATGTACTTTCTTAAATAAAATGCTTCTGCTGTTACAGTTTACTTGAGAGTGCAGTTTTTTATCTTCAGTGTTCCTTTCCAAGTTTTACAGCACATCTTGGTAGTGTGTCTAAAAAGTCTGTATAAAAAACATTTGCCTCTGCCTTTTAACCTCACAATACCTTTGTTTATGACACAATAGTGCTCACCATGGCAACAGACTGCGATGTCACAGAACAGAAACTGTGTGGTTAGCAGGGGAGAGCCAGATACATTTGGAAAGACTCAGTGAAATAAGTGCTGCATCACCTACAAGATTTAGCAGAACAACAGCAGGGGAAGTAAAGAAAACATACAAATAACTAAAAAACAATAAAGTTAAAACACAATTGGTGTAAACTTAGTGTTTTAAGCTTACAAAAATATGAACAGAAGCAAAATCTTCTGGCAAAACTCCATGGGGCCTAGTCACAAAGGGCTGCAGTGGCTACACGCTGTGTAAGTCAGGTGTGTAGCTACCATGTAGCTGTGAATGCCAACTGCACCCCCTCCACCACATTCTCAATAACACTGAGCCCCCCCATGCACCCAATCCCCTGGCTGATCATGGAGCTCCGTGCGGGGGTGGGCTGGGGGGTGGTGCAGGGGGCTAGTCAGCGCTCCATGGCAAGCACGACCTTGCAGAGTGCTGTG
The DNA here is from genome assembly GCA_016271365.2 of Neoceratodus forsteri. Taxonomy (NCBI): domain Eukaryota; kingdom Metazoa; phylum Chordata; order Ceratodontiformes; family Ceratodontidae; genus Neoceratodus; species Neoceratodus forsteri. The sequence goes on from CM028137.1 coordinate 409,879,508, forward strand.
CACAGGGTATTATGGCTCTTTATCTTGGAGGCAGCTGTAAACCACTGGGGAGGCTTCCTCCAGATGCAGCGGGCACAGCGGAGTGCATTGGCCCTCCCAACAATGCATCCCTTCCATTGGGGCACTTCTGGAGGCCGGGATCGAGTGGGTGGGGTAAACACCCACATTGACACGGTCAGTGCTCTGCATGCCTGCCAGCAGCATGGCGCAAGTAGCGTGCAAGGGATCTACTGTGGGTCCCTGCCTGGGTAGCCAGTTGCCTGTCCGCCAGGATCCACGTGCCGCACCCGCCTGCCCCCCCAACCTGTGTGCTGGGCAGGCGGGGCTGTGTAAGGGAACTGGGTGGGGGTCGGTGTTCATGAATGTGGCCCCCATGCAGAAATCCCATGGGTATGGAGCTGCATGCCCAGATATGTGCCTCTTGCATGCATATCAGTGACGAGGCCCCCATGTGCCTAATTGGTAATATGGAGTCCTATGTAATAGCACTGTCAACAACAATTCTTCTGAACACTGGGGAATGAAAAAAGATATTTAATTCACTGAAGCTCATCCTTTACTAGTAGAGTATACCTGCTATTCTTATTAATACCCAGAGAGTTAAGATAAAAAATCTTCATAATATAAATTGGTATTCCAGAAAAGAAAATGTATTTTCTCTTATTTCTTTATTTAGATATTTTAAGTTTTTACTCATCATTTTTGACCAGAAAAGACACACTGAGTTGTGGCAGTTCATTTCCTGGTATGTCGGTGGCAGGGGATCATGATTCTCTTTTCTTGACAGGTGGAGTGTTGGCCAGGACACTCGGTAAAAATCCCCCACTGTTACAATAAGGACCATGAAATCTTTAACAACACCCCCAGTACTGCACTACAGTATCAGTAGTGGATATAAGCCCAAATTCCTGATGTAGGACTATAACCCACAAACATCTGTTCTTCTGGCCCCAGAGGGAATGTGCAACTTACTGAGCCACAGATGCTGCATTCTTTTATTTTAGTTCTGGAAATAGTACCCGTGAATGATTCCTACATGCCACTGTCCAATGTTGCAGAGTAGTGATACAAAGGTATTGTAGAATTTACCTCTTTCTGCACTTAAAGAGCATGGGCCGGATTTTCAGAGGGCCTCGAGACCCATGACTGTAGCAAACTTCAGTGCATGAGGGACACTGTGTCAGATTTATGTACAATGGGGTTCCTGCACCAAAATCCCTGGAGTTGCCACAGTTGGAGTGTTGCGGCAAACATTTGGCACACTGGATGGGTTTGACAGATTGTCCCATCAAGCACTCCCTGCCTGGCACAGTGCTGTCCCAGACCCACAATGCAAGGTGGGGAGACTGTATGGTACAGTGCAGCCAGGCTGGTGGGGTTGCCAGTAGTGGATGACATGGGCATGGCAGGGTACACTAGTGGCACCGGGCAGGCATGTCCTGGGCTGTGAAACAAAGCTACAGACTAGGTAATGGGATGTATGCTGGCACAGATTGTGTCCCGGACCCCTGATGCTACCAGTCCTGCCAGCTGTCCCACAGCATGAAACCTCCTGGACTTGGGGTGACAGTTCATGTCAGAATGGGATAAGGTGCTGCAGTTAGTGAGAGATGTACCCCAGGCAGCTCCACCTGCCCTGATGCACAGCTCTCTGTGTGCTGACATACTGCTGCAACAGGTGCTGTAAGAATTACAGCAGGTGGGTAGGGCACCACAGGTAGGTACTGTAATGAGGTCTGGCAGATAGCATGTAAGGGACCTGGAAACATGTCAAATAGCATGGGGAAACTTCAATCCTAGCACCATTCATGGTTGGTCTAACCTCTACACCATGGTGGGGCTTCCAAAATCTGAAATAAGGGGATGCTACAGCCCCACCTAGATGCAAGCCCTCTTACAACTTGGTGCACCAGCAGTTCTGGTGCTGAGTGGTGCAGGGCTGTTTCAGCACACAGCATCCCAATTTTGACACAGCCTGCGTTTGAAAATTAGGATTGCCGCAACATTTGGTGCAAGATGCCCCTTGTGTCAAATCCTTTTGGAGCAGGCACCCTGTGCCAAATTCCACCCTTTAAAAATCAAGCCCCATGTATTCACATCTAATAAATAGGCAACTGCCTATTCCATTTATTGTGTTTTAATGTGTTAGTAAAAGTGAAGTTTCACCTTTGCTTTTCATACTCCTAATAAAAGAATTCTATAGAATTCTGGTATTGTGATGTCAGAAACCGACAACTAGTTCGGAACATAATAAAATTCAATGAGAAGCTAAAGATGCTTTTCTTAATTTTTTTCAAAAGAAATATTTACTTCTTTCAACATCAAACTTTGCCTTTTATATGTTTGCACTATTGTGGTCCATCTGTATGTTTTTACAATTTTTTTTAAACAACAGTTGGCTTCTTCCTCCCAAGTAAAATCTGGCTAGGAAGAAAATATCAGCCTACTAACTCATAACAAAAGATCACAGATTATGAAAATCACATATTTCTGAATGGTTTCAAATATTCCAAACCAAAAAGTAAAGTTTAAAAAGTATAGGCAATTGCCGTCAACCTCCAGATTGGAAAAATATACAACATCCTGTATGTCATGCAAGGTTTAAAATCTCCCACGCCTTGGGTAGGTGTACTTGTACAGCTGGATGTGTATATAAGCCTAGCCAATGAAATTCTGTGGTCACAACTAATGGGAAGCCTTTACCCAACAAAGTGACATCACCAGCCTTGAGGTCTCAACTTTTCCTCAAGTGTGCCAGGTGGTGAATGCATGCACTCCAACAGTTTCAGATAAAGTAAAGGAACTTTCTGTTAAGGTTAATGGAAACAAAGGCCTTAAAGAGTCTTATAAAACTGTGTTGTTTGTGCCTGACCTGCGGTAGTGATATGGATTTAAAGATCCATTCCACACCTTGCCTAGATATGTGCACTAGAGTAATGCATGTTTTTTTTTCTTAGTACGTAAATCCAAAAACAGGGCCTGTCACTTTTAAAGCTAACTATGGGTTAGAAAAAGTAAAAGGGGGAATCCTTTATGATTCAAAAATTAGTTGTTCCAGTTATTGGGGGACACACAGACGGTATTACCTAAAGAGAGAAATAAAATAGAGCTTTAAAGAAGTAGATGTAATTGATAATGAAAGACTTGCCAGCCCAGTGGTGCTGAGGGTTGAGGTGCTGGATGTCACACCTTATGCCACACCGATGACCTGGGCCAGGAGTGACCTTAAGCGTTAGAGGGTCAGCTGGGGGGAGGAGGATTGAGCAACTCAGGGACTGCTCTCCTCCTCCGGGGAGGGTGGGAAGGGACAACCATGTTTGCGCTGGCTCCTGGCAGTGACAGGGGGTTGGTGAATACCGAGGTTAGCTGTGGGGTTGATGAGGGCTGACATCGGACATGCCATGCACAGAAGCATGCACAGTAATGTCATCGACATCATTGCATGCCCGTGCCATAGGGGGCAAACTAATACACAAAAAATCCTCCAGTGCACTCAGTGAAGACCAGTCCTGACAGCGCCGCACCACACTCACTCAGGCTGCTCCTCCCAGATCCTGACCCTGGGCTTCTGCAATGGTGGGGTAGGTACCCGCTGAGAAGCAGCCTGTGAGAGAAATGGAGGAGGGGGTCGAGCATGATCACTGGGAGTGGTACAGTGCCACAGGGCCTGTCGGATGGGGGAACCATAGGCAACAACCCCCCAGCCAAGGAGGGAAAAAAAGATAATGGAAGACTGAAGTTGATGATGATGAAAGAAAATTAAATGTTGAGAAATAAGGTAAATTCAGGTAAAAACTTACATTTTCTGATTTTAACAACAAGTCAACCAAGTGTGTACTTGTAAAACTAAAATGAGAAAATACTTGTTTGTAAAATGCTCTTTCCATTAAAAGATATGTTTAAAAAAAATGCCATCATTGTGGGATAAATGACCTTCAAGCTATCAGAGTACCCACACCATAGTAATGGTCCAGTACAAAACACCACATGTATCTTAAAAACACAAACAAGAGATGTTAAATAAGCCTGCTTTAAATTTTGTTTTTGTTTTAAAGAAAATGTACAAAGAAATAGTGAAAGTTTTGATTTTAATTTAGTAAAAGTATAATAAGGTAACAAAATAGTAGAAAACTTTTGTAATTTCATTAAGGAATCCCAATGTAACTATGATTGCTAAAAAGGTAAACTACAAATAAACCTTAAACTTAAATCTGTGTAATACCAAAAAGGTAACCTCCAATCAAGGGATGATATCTTGGCAAATACTGGTAAAGGTTACAAGGGCCAATTTAGTAGTACCTTCAGCACATGGGTGGAACAGAACTAATGAAATATAACAAAGTAACCTACTGGCCTTACATGTACTATAATACTGAAGATTAAAAAGGGTACAAGATTCTGTAAAGAGTGAAATTAATGAGCAAGAGTCAAGTTAAAATGTTCATTGTAATACTGAAATTTGAAACTGATGAATAAAGAGAATTTGTTGTATTTGTGAAATGTTTAAAAAATGTAGAAATTGTGAAAGTCAGAAGGGTATATAATTGTAATCATGTTTAAGCATGTTTATTCATGTAGTACTGTACATATTTCTATGCCCAAAAGTATATCTCCAGTGATGCCATCTACTGATGTCACATCCTATGAGGTCACATCTGATATCATATGTAATGATGTCATAAGTTACCACGTGATGGTGCAACTTTGTGTTCTGTGGTTCATTTCCCTGCAGTGCTTAGCTGTATACCCATATAGTAGGATTATAGTTTTGAATTTCAAAATGCATTTTGAGGTACATTTTAATTCAAAAGGGGGGAAAATATAGGAACAAAACTGTTATTAAAAATATTTTATTATTATAATTTTTATTATCATATTATTATTATTTTCCACTATTTATTTATATCTCCTAAGAGCCCTAGCAGGTGGCTGTAGTCTCTCCCGACAAAGATACTCACTCTTTGGCTCTTCCTACATCCCTGTATCACCAGGCCTGGTGTGTCCCCCATGGATTGCCCCCTCATGGTGGGGCCAGGGAGGAGGGTGCTGGCCTCCCCCCAGAGACACAATACAGATTCCAGGCCTGACCCCCGTGGATGCAAGAGCCATCACGGAACCCACCAGGCTCTGTTTTCAGCTTTTTCTCCCGTTCTCATGCCCCTACCTACAGAGTGATATTGGTACATGTCTCTGCCCTCAAGCCACTACCAGAGGGTAGTCATGGAGTGGAATGACAGGTCTTCTGCCCCCCGAGAGAGGAGAGCAGTCCTCCAGATGCTCAATCCTCTCTCACCCCTGCTGACCCCCAGTGGCCTGAGCGCATTCCTGAGCCCAGGCCATTGTATGCTATGGACTGGATAGGTGATGTATGACATCTGGACTCTTTACTGAGCTGAGACTGGCACAGACGAATACCTCTTTTTAAAAAAAAAATACCATTCACCACAATGGGAATGAGAAACTTTTATCAATTGCAAAGATGTATGAAAATGCTTACCCAATGTGTGTCTTTCACTGTTAAACAATATGGAATTTACCCAGTTTGTACTGCTTCTGCTTACCTATATGTACTTTCTGCTTACCTGTATGTTATTTTTTATACCCCCGGATCGCCCCTGAAAAAGGGACCTCCGGGGCCCAGTGGGCCTACCCGGTCAACAAAATTCAATAAATAAATAAGTCCCATGAAGACCAAATTCAGATACTTAATAAGGGATGCAGAGACCTGTCAGTAGACTGAGTCTCAGGTCTACAAGAGTTTTGTAATGCTTGCTAGTAACAAAACATTATCACATCAGAACTGTCATACATTAACAGACAAGTCTAGACTCTAATGCAAGCTGACCTTGTGACCTTTCTAAGAATGTAACTGTTGATTAAGTACCTGAAAGCAGAATTTAGTCACTTTGTGTTAAAACATTTCTTAGTGAGCCCCAAGCTGCATGGTGTAACACTTCATTAAGTACAGACAAAGAAATCATGTGCTAGGACAGAAATGCAATGTTCTAAAGACTTTCCTAAAGGATTTTATAGACAAATCTTATATTATTCTAAAGCATAAAATATTTAGATCACGTCTATCACTTTGTTTTGAGAAACATTGCTAAAGATATAAAGTTATAGCCTTTACTAGCCTAACTCAGGAAATACAGTCCTAGAAACATGGGAAACATGTTAAAAGACTCAATTTAATAAGAGAAATCCAGAAATGTGGGTTTAAAAGTTTTATCATTGTGCATGAAAAAAGTTATAAAAGAAAAATAATTTATTTTATAAAAATGGATCTGAAGGCAGTGGGAAGTCCTTAGGGTGGTAAGAAATGTCAGCCATTCATCATCTGCAAGGACCAATCAAAATTTGGTGATGATGTCACTCAATGTGGAAACAAATAGGCAAATTTGTCCAAACCCACGTCAGATCTGCTTGAATTCTGGTGCTGGATGGGCCTACATCAGTCTGACTGAAAAATCTGGCTGCTTTAAGACTTTTGCTAGGCTGAAGGCCTGAAACCATGCCTGTGTTTGAATTGCTGGGAACCAGTTCGTGGTTACCACTGTTGTATCTACCAGGGGTGCTAAGGACAAGCTTGAAAGTCTGTACAACATTGCAATGAGTTCCAGCTGCTGAAATTGCTTGTTACAAGAAAGTATTGGACAGAACAAAGCATGTGGTTTACCCTGGACATCCTGACTAAAGTAATGTTTTAAACTTCTGCTTAAGCCACGATCCTGAGGCCCAAGTGAAAACGAATTAAAACAGAAAAAGTCATAAATCCAGTTGCCAACCAAAAGACTTTGCTATCCATAAGGAAACCCTTTTCTGCAAACAACTGTGGTTGGGAAGAAGCTTACCATTGTGCCTTGAACTGTCAGTACCTAACTACTTGATGTTCCCGCCAAATCTTGATAAGTGACTTTTTGATGATTCGTGATGTCAGGCAAGAATGATCCAGCCTGTACTGCTTCACTGATGTCAAAAGATTCTATAGTCCCAGATTCAAGGGTGAGTAAGGAAAGACAAGTACTACAGCCAAGCCACAAAAGGACTTTATCATCCAGAATCAGACATTTCCACAATGATTTTAAAAGTTAAAAGGAAAGAAGACCAAGCTTACAGATAACCAGAAATTTAAGTATTATTTTAATTATTAATTAGTAATATCTTAACATTCCAATTAGGCTATTTGAGGTGGCAACATAGTGAACTTAACTTTTAATTACAAAATCGCGGGCATATAGGTTAAGAAATTTAAACAAAAGGAAATACATTTTGCATGCTATGAAGTTTTGAAATAAGTCTTATACAGTATGCTGAAAGCATAGTATATAGTCAATGCCATTTATTGTGTTGAACCTTGCTTATTCATTTGCATTGTTTATTTGCTGAAATATTTGTTTTGTTTTACTTGATTTTCTGAGACCTTTTTTGTTGTTGTTTAGCATAAAGATCAAGCATAATAAAAATAATGTAATCCAGAATATTTAGAAGTATTGTATTGGTGTTTATAAAAAATACATATATTTTTAAAATTTCTAAGTGTGGCAGAAATGTTTTTCACCGTTATCCAGAACCTGGAGAGCAGGGATAATATCATATTTGAATTTTATAATTATTTATAGTAATTTTTAAAAATACTTTGGGGGTAAGGTCCGAGGTTATATCCAAGTGTTTTATTATAAAAGTGATATTTATAACCTAATGTTCTGATAGGCTGGCCTTTGAACTGATCCCAATTAGCTCCTCATCTGTGAATGTGATTGGGTCTGTATTATCTGCCTTTATTCATTGGCTGAAACTCTGGTATCCCTGTTAAGCTTGTGAATAAAAATGGCTGCTCTAGTGTGTGATCTACTCTTTATTCTATTCTTCTACATGAAGCATCCTATTTACTTTTCCTCCTGAATTTTGATGAGATTACTTGGGCACCAGTGGACTTGTTATTGGTAGAAGCACATCATCACAAGCAGGTTCGATGACCCACAGCAAAATGGTGGTCCATTGGCCCTGAATCTGCAGCTGCTAACATCAAGTAGTGTAAGGTGAGCAGGTGAGCAGCGCTTACTTTGCAATGGAATGAGTCTCATTCCAGGTCTTTGTAAACCGAAAAATAATTAATTACAACAAAACATTGGCAGACACAGGCAGGAACAAAATGTTTTACCAAATGCATCTCAGATGATCACGTAAGGTCAGTGCTAATCGTGTTTCTGTACAACAGAGCCTAGCAAGTGGGTGAGTCAGGGCTCTTCTAATTGAGCACCTCACTGGCAAACTAGTAAACAGTGTAGAAGGCACAACAGTGAAACAGCTCTCTGTAAAACAACTTCAAGGCTACAATTTCACTGACTTACAAAGTAGACACACAGAGGAAATCAGCAAACGTAAACTATATAAGACACTTGTGGGCAGACTGCACTTCCTCAATGTGTAATCTACTGCATGGCCTGCTATGGTACATTAGAACAATGGCTGTCAAATTTTAAAATAAGTATGCTATACTTTTTTTTAAATTCCCTTCCCTTACTAGCTCATCCCTCTGCACTCTTACCCCCAAAAAAAGAAACACATGTAGGGCAGATTTTATTGCTGTTGTAACAGAGTGGCTCTGCTACAAACTTATGGTTCCAATTCTGTTGTTGTGTGAATGATTAAGTTCCAGTGATGGGTCAGAGAGACAAGACTCAGAGTTGGAGACTGTAGTGAAGGTGATCGGCTCAGCTGATTGATTCACTTTCACTCTGACTCACCGAGTCCTACCTCAGAACTGTGCAGGTGCTGCAGGATTCCCTCAAGTGGCAGACAGAATAATTTTTCAGCTGTAAATAAGTGTTTTTCCTTTTTTTGATATCTGTCATCACTAATCTGTCCCATTTAGTTGAATGCTCTTTACAAATTAAAAATTGAGTGGCAGGTCATGGGTGAGAGGTGGCTGTTGGGGGGGACTGGGAAGTGGAAGTGAACAGTGCGAGTAGCGAAATAATGGTAAAATAAACTCAGGAGTACAATAAGAAAGAGTAGTTCCAGAATCCCAATGCAAATGTACTGTTCCACGATCTCCCCCGAGTCTGCAGCCCTCCCCATAACCATCCACCCACTTGTAGATCTTCCATTAGCCACCATCACTTCAACATAACTTCCTCCATTCCAAGAGCCGGCAGTCATCCCTTGTAGCTAGCAGCCTTCCTCCGTAGCCAACAACCCTCCTCCAGTGGATAGTCTGAATCTCCTGGTCACAATCTCGATGTTACTCAGTGCTGCTGTATGCTGTGGTGGACCTGAGAGCTTACTCAGGCTCCCAAAAAATGCAGAAAAGTCTTTCAATTCCCACAGCTATGACTACAGCAGAAATGAATCTGACTGAGCACAGAGAGCTGCAGATACTGACATATATACTAGTATGTATGTATATCAAATTCTTGCTGGTTTCATTTTTGAATTTTGTTCAGTGTGGCATGGCAGTTTACTCTACTGTAGATTCAAACCCATGTCCTTGCCTGTAAGGTTCGAATCTAGGGTAGGGTAGGGTACCAGGAATGGGTGGCCATGAGAAACCAGATAATACTTGTGGCAGTCCAGAGTCTGGACCAGCTCAGATGATCTGAGGCTGTTCAGGTTTTTGCTCAGCCTCACTCGCAGTAATATAACTTCCAAAGTGGCAAATGGAGGGTGTGGACACCTGACTCCCGACTGACCTGGAGAGAATGGAATGGATTATTAGAGAAGGGATCGGGGGAAGTGGTCTCTCATCATGCTAGCAACTAAAATCAATAATGTGCACAGTTCAGCTCAGCTTTTTTGCAAAATGACTTTAAATTTTTCCATTAAAACTTTTTTATTTTGGCATTGTGTATAACTGAAACAGGGCTCAGCACCATTCTAATCAATGTGTGTGGCCAGTGGATTTTGCTTCTCTTACACACACTTAAGGTTAGGATTTTATTTTTTAATGTAATTTAGCCCCTTAAAGACCTGGTTTTTGAGTATTGTTTTAATACTTGTTTATATTTCTATTATCTACCCCACCTTTTGTTCTGCAGTGAAGCACATAGTGTGATAATGTGCTATTACTATGTTTCAGATACTGCTTACAGTAAATCTGAAATGCAAAAGTTTTTTTCCCCCTCCCTTTCCTCTCTCCCATTACCATCTCCATGCATTATCCCTTACGGTGTAGAAATGCCACAGTCTTTAACCTTTTTGGTCTGACTCCTGTCATTCAGATGGCAGACAGCTGATGTTCTGAATAGAGGCACTGTGATGATTGCCAGCTAGTTGAGAGGCATCTGCTTACAATGAGTGGAGGGCCATGGTGTTGAGGCATAGAGGCCAAAGTGGGCAGGACAGGGTGAGGGTCATCTATTCTATGACTGGAGATACAAGACCACCAGGGACGTGCTGTGTTGCTATGCTGTTTGGAAGCTGATCGTGGCAGGTACATTTGACCAGAAGTGTAATTTCTTAACACTGCCTGGCAGGCATTCCAGATGGCATAGTACACTGGATGGCTCCCTGTTCTGCCCCTTTCATTCCTTGCCCCTGCCCTCTCTGGCATCAATGCTCCTTGACAAAGCCTCACCTTGGCTGCTAAAACTACATTTCTGCAGACTGGGAGCACCCCATCTGAACTGTAACATGATTATTAAACACTGTACCGCACTTAATTAGTGCTGCATTAATATGTTTCTCCGCAAGTGTGATCCTGTTTCTCTTCACTTGTACCCTGCTTAATGTTGTAACTGCACATTAATACTACTTGTTAGTTGATGTCTTTCTGTTCTGCAATGTTTCATCACCTGTAAATGTCTTGTATTCCTTGTCGACTTGGAGCCTTTGTAAACGAGTCCCCGGCTCAAAGGTATTAATCCGAATTTTAAATAAATAAATAAATAAAAAACACCACCTTCGCCACATTGAGCGTTTCCCCTTTTTACATATTTTAGTGACTTTGTCTTGTTGCTGAGTGTTGGGATGCAGCTGGTAATGATATTAATAATCCTGTTGCAGGCTTTGGGACATTCATTGGTTACATTTGCCTTTGCAAATGTGAACTCGTTCCCTGCTCGAACATGTAGCCAAGAAGGTGGTGCCTAATGCCGACTGGTATCCTGTCATGTTTTTGCAATGAGTGTGTGAGAATGTGTGAGTGTGTTTGTGTGTGTGTCTGTGTTAGGATGTGTATCAATTATACAGAGAATAACTGATAGGTTTGTGCCTATTACCAGGTAGTAATAGCATCGAGAGGTTCTGGATACACGAACCTCGAGAGCGAAGCTCGAGAGGTACCAATGTGTCCAGAACCTCGAGATGCCAGTACCCCCTGGTAATGGACACACAAACCTATCAGTTATTTTTTTTAATATATGGATGCAACGTTTGTTTCTAATTGGCAGTCGACGGTTTCAGTGGAGAACTGACTTTGTACTGGTCGACTGCCGCACTGTTCTATGCTGTGGGTTCAGCTGTCTGCTTGCTTATGACGGTTCCCGGACCCTGCCCATTTTTTTTTTTGAAATTCAGATCCTACCTGCTCTTCAGGACTGGAATGGCAGGATCAACCAAGTAGTTTCATTTTCTGAGGGGAAAAAAGTAAAATAAAAAGCAAGAAGCGCGATGACGGAATTCACTCTCAGTAAGCAACAGAAGGGCTACCATGTTTTTTAAATTGTTCTGCCTGCCCACACAGGAAAAGCGGCCAATGAGGAGGCACGCTTACAACGTGGGGGCAGAAGCTATCTTTTTGGAAGCTTGCAATGATACTATTGTCACCACAAAACTATACTATTAACAGTGATTGACAGTACTATTACCCGTGATTATACCTAGGCTTAACCCTTGACCCCGCACTCACTTTCCACCAACATATCCACCTCCTATCTGCTGCCCACAATGTGCAGCTCGGGCTCCTGTATCGCCTCAAACACTGCTTTACCCCAAACACATTGAGGCTTGCTGTCTCCTCCTCTGTCCTCTCCCTGCTAGACTATGGCCTAGTCATCTATGGGGTAGCGAACTCATCGGCCCTCCTTAGACTACGTGTCTCCCTAAATAAAGCCTGTTGCCTCACCCTGGGCTGTGACTGTCTAACTCACACATGCTCTCTATACAACGATACCAACTGGCTGAACCTTGACAACAGAATTGGGTTCCACACCTGCCTCATGGCAAAAAAAATTGCCCTAGGCCTCTGCCCCATAGGACTCACACCACTAATAAGACCGGCCCTGACACTCAAACATACTCGTAGCTCTGGAAAGCAACTCCTCTCTGTCCCCCACTGCTGTACCTCCCAATTCCAAAGGTCCTTCAGCTACAGAGCCCCTTCCTGGATGAACAGTCTGCCCACCCCACTTGCAAAAGAGAGCAGACTTGAACTGCATAAACCGCTCTAGAGACCTCCTACAGTCCTCGAACCACTGTGATTGCCACTGAAATACCTTACACTATTCTGGCCGGCATAGGCTGTGGCCAGATTTCCTACTCCCTGCCACAAACTGTGTCCCCTAGCCTAGCTCTGCACATGTGTGCAATTTGTATTGTGTGTTTGCACTAACTTTTCCCTAGTTTTTTCACTGTTAGCCTCACAATTGCTCCTGTAACTACCTGACTATGTACTGATGTACTGCTATGTAACCTGTCTTTCTCTGTATGTAAAATTTGTGACTTGGAACCTTTGTAAAGGAGTCTCTGACTCAGAGGTATTTCCGAATCTCCAATAAACTAAACTAAACTAATTATTGGATTTTTTTTGTATGCTTTACAGACCTATTAAATTGAAGATCCATATATTAAAATGCATTTGTGCCACTTGTGGTCACTCTACGTACCAAGAGTCAGAATATTGTGCTTAGTTCATAACTGGTTATGAATGAATTCTAACATTGGATTCACAAAAGTACTGCACAAAAATTTTATGAAGGAAAAGGACCACCTTCCCCATGTCCATTGGACTTAGGTACAATCTAAATAGTAGTGGAGATGCAAGAGCCCTTGGCTCCAAAGCACCTTAGTGGTATTAGAGCACACTCCTCATTGTCTGGCTTACTGAACTAACCAAATGGTGTAGACACAGAAAGGGGGCAAACTAGACCATATGTCTGCAGGCATGGGCTGTACAAATACCCCCACCCACACACTGGAGTGTCCATTTCTCATTGGGAGATGAAGTGTAAGGTGTGGTGGCTGCTTGTGTTTGTCTGTGTCTGTAGCTTATTTTTTGTGGATTTACATGTTTTTCTGCTTGCGGTAACTATACCATTCTTGCTCACTACATCCGTGAAAGTCTCCTGGACTGGATTTCTGCAAAAAAATCATCATCAGGTATCTTTATCTTCATTTTAAAATCAACTTTTTGGAAGCTATCCCAAGCAAAACATAAGTGAAGCAACTACATCTGACAACCTTGGTGACTCTGGGTCCTGCTGGAATCCACACTTTCGTCTGACCTGCTCCATGATCTGTATGTGGGCTTTTCAGCAACCTGTTTGAATGACAAAGAAGCATACAGACAAAGGGATTTCACATCCTGCAAATGTGCAGGCACAGTTAATCACCTTCAGGAATTTTAACATTTCAGTGACTCTGGACCTCAGCTGTTGATCATTCTTTTGGCTTTTGACTTATCCACCAGGTACCTATCTGCAAGCGACTGGGTGCAACTGACAAGCTACAACAAGGATAAATGGGCATATCATCCTCTATTACTAACAACCTCCTTGCTCTGGGTCCCTAGACGCCTGCAATGGTCCAAGCCGCATAAGCCTCAGAAGTGTAATTCTATTGACTACGAAGTACAGCAACTGTCTCTTAAACTCCTCCTCCTCCTCCTCTTGATATCAGGAAGTGTCCACTCAAATCCTGGCCCTGTCTCCTACAGTACAACAAAGCCTGCCAAAATGGAGGGGGGGCTCAAAATTGCTACCTTAAACATCTGCAGTCTCCTCCCAAAACTGGCCTCCCTTCAAATCTTTGCCAGCCAGCACAACCCGGATATCCTTGCCATCGTCGAAACTTGGCTGACACCTAATACTCCGGATCATGCCATCTCTATACAAGGCTACAAGATATTTAGGCTGGATAGGACCTCGAAAAGGGGTGGTGGGTGTGCAATCTACATAAAGGACTACCTCACCTGTCTCTCTGGTTCTTACCCCACCACAGAAACCTCAGTGCAACTCCTCCCTATCAAGATACTAATTGGTGCCCAAAACAAAGTCCTCACAATTGCTGCTGTCTATATCCCACCAAAAGATCCTGATTCTGGCCTACAGGCTGTCCTCGAGTTCGTAAGTACACAACCTTCTGACATCGAACTCCTTCTCCTTGGGGACTTTAATATAAATTGGCTTGCTCCTGATGCAGGGTCAAACAAAGATGCTATCCTAGCAGCAAATTTAACACAAGTGGTAAACTCCCTACCAGGAAAAACTACAAATCAGGGACCAGCACCTCATTGACTGGATCCTTACTAGCCACCCTACCCGTATAACCAATGTAAGTGTTCTCCCTGACTCACTCAGTGATCACTCTCCAATAATATGTACCTGGACAAATAAGTTTCGTAAGCCACCTCCAAAAACCATCTATAGCAGAGTCCTACCTTATGACAACCTTATTCATCTCAAGACCTGTCTTAGGCAGATAGACTGGTCCTTGATTTACAAAACTCAAGATGTTGACCTAGCCCTTGATTACTTTATTTCTACTTTCAACACTGCCTGTGACACCTATGCACCAGTAAAAAAGCGCAAAATCAAAGCACTCACAAATCCCTGGCTCACGGCGAAGCTATTGGCACAACTCAAAAGTAGGGATCACCTCTGGGCCACTGAAAGAGCTACTGGCACTCTGTCGGACATTCAAAAGTATAAACAGGCTCGAACCACTGTACTAAACAGATCCGCTTGATGAAGAGCTTCTACTCAAGAATGCCCTCTCCAACTCCTGGGGCGAAGGGAAACTTCTGGGACAATAAAAAGAATATCATGGGTCAGCAGTCCAAATCCTCTCCTACAATAATGAATGTGGATGGAACCACTACATTAGACCCAGAGATCATTGCAAACACCCTAAATGATACCTTCACGGACCTTAGTGGTGTCCTCTCATCTGATTTCTTCACTGATGCTGACCCTCCAATTTCTACTTCTACTACTGCCTCTCCAACAAACCACCCTTCCATTTCAAACTAGTAAAGGCACATGAAGTCTATAAATATGTAAAAGAGGTCATTTCTAAGTCCAGAGCAAGCAGCAACACTATTGACCTTAAACTTGTCCCTCACTCGAGGAAGTTCTGCTCCCCTAACAAAATTTTCAATCTCTCCCTCTGCTACAGCCAATTCCCTAGGAAATGGAAGCTGCAGTTGTCCTCCGGTGCACAAAAGTGGTGATAAGTCACTGCCTGGTAACTATCACCCGATATCAATACTACCACCTCTCTCTAAGGCCCTTGAGCAGCTTGGTGGCGGACCAACTCTCAGACTACCTGAAAAGCACAACATCCTATGCACTCAGCAGCATGGATTTAGGAAAGGGCACAACACATCGACTGCCCTACTTGAATTCTCAGGAGCAATCCACAATGCCATGGACAAAGGAAACCCTAACTGGAGCAGTCTACATTGACTTAACCAAGGCATTTGACACAGTTCACCATGGCCTACTTATCAAACAACTACTATCCCTAGGGCTCTCACAGGGTCCTGGTGACTGGGTAAAAAATTACCTTGCTCAGCGCTCTCAATCTGTAAAAGTAGCTGGAGTTCTCTCAGACTCAAAACCGGTTCGCTCAGGAGTTTCTCAGGGATCCATCCTGGGCCCCCTCCTTTTCAGCCTTTTCCTAAACTCCCTCCCCAAATCCTGCCCTGAACAAATAATCCTCTATGCCGATGATGCCGTGATTCTTGCCACTCATAAAGATCCACAACCTCTTCGCCTCAACCTTCAGCATGCTTTTCCAAAGTTGAGATGTGGTTCCTTGAACATAAGCTGGTTCTAAACCACAAAAAACTAAATCCATGCTCTTCTCTAACCCATAAAACAAGAAACGGCAAGTCCACTCACCATTAATACATACCTAGGAAATACCCTTGAACAAGTGCCAATTTTCAAATATCTTGGAATCAACTTTGATCAAGGCCTAACCTTTGCAACTCACATTGATAGTACAGCAAAACTATTAATCAGCTGAATTGGGATTCTGTATCGGAACCGACATCTTCTTACCCATTCTGCACTGAGGATTGCCATCCAATCCTCTATCATCTCAGTCGTTGATTATGGCTTAGTTATATACAGATCTTCCACTACTACAGCACTTAGTTGCATTACAACATCCTAAATAAGGCCTGTCGGTTTGCTCACTGGTGCACGGCGTACCACCATGTGAACTCTATGCTGACTCAGGTTGGTTGCAACTCTCAAACCGGATAAAGTACCTTACCTGCCTGATGGCAAAAATCCACTCTGGGCCTCACTCCACCCTGTATCCAAGACCTGTTATGTCCGAGCGCTAGCACCCATTTTACCAGAAGATCAGAACACCAGCCTCTCAAGTTCCCCGATGCCGGACTTCTCAGGACAAAGATCATTTGCCTATCATGCCCCAGCTGGCTAAATGCCCTCAGCACTCATATTACTGCCTCCACCTCTCTAGGTATTTTCAAATCAAGGCTTTCTCTCACCTTGCCACCTCCAGCTCCTGTGACTGCCCTGATTAAACCTCCTATTTTCTCACTACCCACCCTGTCCGTTATTTGACAAAGACATGTTTGGAAACCTTTCTCCTGCTATTGTCTGCTCCCCACCTTTCACTTACCCTCTCTGTTCTGGACTTTTTCCTATTTGTTTCTCCTAATCTGGCATGACCTCTTTCTTGTAATAATAATGTGATTATTGATATCTCATGTCCTTTTGCACAAATGATTTGATATGTGTTTGTATATGTTTTCTTGCTCTTGACACAACACAAATTGTTGTGTTATCTATGTAACCTTTTGTACTGTACCTAATTGATGTGGAACCTTTGTAAAAGAGCCTCTGGCTCAAAGGTAGTAATTCCTAGAAAATAAACTAAACTAAGCTAAGGCCGGCAAGAATCCTAGTAATGTGAACTTTAAACTCTCTGACTGAATGCTATCCACACAAGATATATTCTGTACACCCTAATGGAAATAGTGGTAGCATTTTTTCCTATCTCCCCTAACCTCCTAATTACCTGGAATTAGTTTCCTTTAGAGACACACTTAGGGTTTTATTGTCTAATGTCACTTAGCCCCTCAAACACCCAGTTTTTAAGTATTTTTACACTGGTATAGTTTTCCATTATTTAACCCCCTTTTGTTCATCAGTGAACTGCATAGCATGACAATATGTGATTACTACATTTCAGATACTGATTACAGTAAATCTGAAATGCAAATATTTTTTTCCTCTCCCTTTCCTCTCTCTTTCCCGTCTCTATACAATATCCTCAGTGTTGGGTATGTTACTTTTTCTATTACTTTTAGAAACTTGATCCAGGAAGCTCTGTGCAGTCACTAGCAAGGATGGAGAAGTACTAGAAAAAGTAATACACCTGACAGTTAGTTACTTATTTGTTTTTATACAAAAACAATACAAAACTAATAAAAACTATAACAGATGACATTTATTTGAAAGTAATAGGTTAGTTACTAGTTACTTTCAAATAAATGTGATCAGTTACAGTTACATATTACTTTTGTATAAAAAGACATAAGTAATTGTAACTGTAAGGTGTATTACTTTTCCAGTACTTCTCCATCCTTGCTAGTGACTGCACAGAGCTTTCTGGAACAAGTTTCCAAAAATAATAGAAAGTAATAGAAAAAGTAACTTACCCAACACTGAATATCCTTTATGGTGTACAAATGCCACAGCCTTTAGCATTTTTGGTCTGACTCTTGTCATTCAGATGGCAGACAGCAGATGTTCTGAGCAGAGAGGCTGTGATGATTGCCAATTAGGTGAGAGGGATCTGGCTACCTTGATGGGTGGAGGGCTAGAGGGGTTGAGGTGTAAGAGGCTGAAGTGGGTAGGACAGGGTGGATGTCATCCATTCTGTGGCTGGAGACACAAGATCACCAGGGATGTGTTGTGTTGCTATTTAGAGGGTGATTGTGGCAGGTACATTTAACCACCAATGTGTTTTCTTAACAGTCTGGTGGGTGTTCTGGGTGGCACACTAGATCGCATTAACCACATTCTGCTTTTCCCATTTTTACATTTGCTTGAGCTTCCACAAGAAGTGTTTTGTTACAGTGAATGGCATTTCAGAGGTATGTCACTGCTGAGCCCATTGCAGCTCATGCTGCAAGGGGCTCAGCAGTGCAAACCAATGATCAGGCACTCTGGTCATGATACTACTCGCTGCTTGCTGGGCACAAACTTCACATACTTGAAAGGAGTCAACTACCCCTATTAGACAGCAGCTGGCTCATTTAATTTACATGATGCCATCCAGCAACCAGCTGAGTGGAGTCATTATCACTAACAGCTGATCTTCTCCCAGCCCTGTCCACTCCTACCCCCTCCTAGTCCACAGCAACCTCACTTGCTACCCATCCACTTGATTCTGGCTTCCTGTTCTGACCCTTTCATCCCTTGCCGCTGCCCTCTCTGGCCTCAATGCTCCGTTCCAGGGTCACCGACAGTGCAGGTACTCAGGTGCTCAAGCACTCACAAAGTTAAATTGAGCACCCATAAAAAATGGACCATTCATATTCACCAGAATAAATCTCAGTGGCAGTTTAAATGCCTCTCAAAACCAGTGAAGACAACTTCTGACTCCTACCTTGCTCAAATCCCAAATGCCTTGCAGAAAACTACTTGGATCACTTTCAATCACAAACAGACTTTCTCTTTGAAAGGGGAAAAATGCATACAATTAAAGTACACAAGCAGGTTTTTTTTTAGCAGTTTGTAGCCATGATACACCTTTCAAACATCCTCATTTATCAACAGACAAGCAGGCAATTGATATTTTCTTATTCTGTGCTAATTTGGTCTGTTCAGTGCAAACATCACAGGGGTGGAATACGAACTCTACAGAGACACAAATCACATTTTCATACCAAGATCACATTATTTAACAGTGGAAGACTATGCCATATCCTTCATCACAAGTAAATGTCTCTAATATAGTGTATAAATAACTATCACATTATTATTCAAAACAGTTTGTAAATCTTTGCTTAATAGGAAGTATGGTAATAAACTTGAAAGCATTAATAAACACCCCTGTAGTATTTTACTACTAAATGTCTAGAGGGAAAACAAAACTTGGCATCTGAAAGCTCAGATGTCAAAGACCAGCTGCGTAGTTTGGATCTGGTACAAGACTAGACTTTGCCAGTGGTTAACTAATCAAGACTTCATCTAACAACCTGCATCTGCTTTTTGCTTCAAAGTAACAGAACTGCGTAGATAAAATATATGCAGAACACATAAATGGTCAATGTACGCATGAAAACAAGCCCAGATTGAGCTGTAAAAGTATAAATGTTAATATCTCCTTTTAAAAGACACTACTTCCATTCAGTGCAAGAATGTATCATGGAAGGTTTAATGTGTCTATCCATGTAAGCTTTTCCTCCAGGGAGCATTTCAGTAAACTGCCAAAGTTACCTACTGCCAGTATTCCTCAAGGGATGGCAATGCCAAAGTTACCTACTACCAGTATTCCTCAAAGGATGGCAATGCCAAAGTAACCTGCTGCCAGGATTCCTTAAGGGGAGGCAATGCCAAAGTTACCTGTTAACAGCACTGCTCAAGGGATGGCAACACTGAGAAGTAACCAATGTCATACAATCTGAAGCTCCTGGAATATACTACACATTGGTATAACATCCATGATTGAATCCTACTATTTTACACAAATATATGCAAAAAGATCCTTGGGAAATTCAATTAAGGACCTCAAATTTCTTGCAGATTTAATTGCACTGTAATTAAAACACAAGTTGTAGTCTTCCCTACCCGAAGACTGCTCAGTCTATATTTGCAAACAGTACACTGACTGCCAATACAGACCTGTGCAACCTTCCCTATTATTATAATGCAAGTAAACATTCAGCATTGACAAATGCTTGTTATATAGTTAGGTGACTTTGTCTTATTGCTGGGTGTTGGGGTGCAGCTGGTAATGATATCCATAAGTGCAATGCATGCTTTGGAACATCCATTGGTTACCTTTACCTTTGCTAATTTGGACTCATTCCCTGCTCTAACATGCAGTTATATGTTTTGGCCTGCTGTGAGACAGTAAGCAGTGTTGTTCATGATTTCCCTATCCGATACTTATGTCTGCTATTGGAGTTGCAAATAGGATGTCACAGCTTATGACAATCTTTGCAGAAATGAACAACCACCATCACCCTCACAAAAAAAAATACATCTTTTCACTTTGAGTGAAATCTAATCTAATCTAAAATTTGAATCTAATAGATTTCTTTGACTGTGTGACCAAAGTAGTAGACCAGGAAGGGGCTGTGGACATGGCTTACCTAGATTTTAGCAAGGCATTTGATACAGTCCCACACAAAAGATTAATACACAAGCTAGCCAGCCTTGGAGTGGGTCCCAAGGTGGTAGCCTGGATAAAAAATTGGCTAGACAACAGGACTCAAAGGGTAGTAGTAAATGGAGTCCACAGTGAAGAAAGGAAGGTTACTAGCGGGGTACCACAGGGTTCAATACTGGGACCGGTCCTTTTTAATGTCTTTATAAGTGACATTGCAGAGGAACTGGAAGGAAAAGTATGTCTCTTTGCAGATGACACAAAGATCTGCAACAGGGTTGATACACCAGATGGAGTGGAAAGGATGAGAAGGGACTTGTCAAGGTTGGAGGAATGGTCAAATGTATGGCAGCTGAGATTCAATGCAAAGAAGTGCAAGGTAATGCACCTGGGAAACAAAAACCCAGGGCAAGAGTACACAATGGGGGGTGAGATACTGACAACAGTAAAAATGGAAAGGGACCTGGGGGTAATTATATCAGATGACCTAAAGGTGGGCAAGCAATGTGAGAAGGCAGAAAGGAAGGCTGGGTGGATACTGGGATGCATAGGGAGAGGCATCAATAGTAGAAAACAGGAAGTTGTTATCCCTCTGTACAGACAGCTGGTGAGACCCCATCTGGAGTACTGTGTGCAGTTCTGGAGACCCCATCTCCACAAAGACATAGACAGAGTGGAGGCTGTCCGGAGGAGGGCAACCAAAATGGTACAGGGTCTGCACCAGAAGACATACGAAGAAAGACTAAAGGAGCTTAATATGTATACCCTTGAGGAAAGGAGAGAGAGAGGGGACATGATAGAAACTTTCAAGTACCTCAAGGGAATCAACAAAGTCCAAGAGGGTGGCATCTTTCAGAAAAAGAGATGTGCAAGAACAAGGGGCACAATTTGAAGATAGAGGGGGTCGGCTCAGAGGTAATGTAAGGAAGTATTTTTTCACAGAGAGGGTTGTGGATGCATGGAACAGCCTCTCTGAGGAGGTCTTGGAGTCAAGAACAGTGGGGAATTCAAGAATGCATGGGACAGACATAAGGCAGTCCTAGTGGGGGGTAGGAGGAAGTAAGCTGTTGGTTAATTAGGATCTGCAGCTTATCTGTTAGGTAGGAAAATGGGCAGACTAGGTGGGCCAAGCGGTCCTTATCTGCCGTCAAATTCTATGTTTCTATGAGTGCGACTGTACACCATATCTGAAACCATACTGCAAAATGGCAAGTGACAAAATGTGTTATGACTAGGGGAGAATCTTCAAGTGGCCTAGTAATTTTTTTCCATTCTGGTATTGAGCCGAGTGTTGGTAAGTTGGCAAGATGAATGTCATACATCATCACCCAAATAAAATAACTGTTTACCTTTTCACTAATAATTCTGTGTTTTCATTAGTAAGTCCATGGTTGCTGAATACAGACTGATGTTTCTGCTCTAACTGCAGACCAATGAACACATCTCTTGAGTGCTACTGTTGCAGTAAGTCCCGACGTGCACTGATGAAATGCACTGGGCCTTTGAAAAATCATTCTGAGGAATGTGAAATGCATCAGGTGGTTGCCTCTCGTGGAGCCTGGTTTTAATGGTTTTTCAGACACAGACTAATAATAAAGGATTTTTTGCATGCAATGCAGTGTGGTGATATGTTTTCCAGTTGGTGGTAAGTTCTCTGTTTCATACTTTCACAGACTGCTTTGTGATGTGTCATCTACCATGTGTTGTTTCCAGTGATGTTTTTATGCGAAGACACTTTAAAAGTACTCCTTTTTCAACTTCAACACTTTCATCTTTAGCGTGTTCTAAATACAGTATGTCTTTATTATTTAGAATTGACAACAATGCTTTCTATATCAGTTTGATTTTGTGACACACTTTGTTTTTTTCATGTTTTTTTAAATAGCTTTTTACTCCTGCCATCGAGCTCTTCAGCTCCTATCCCATGCCTGTCTTTGGCCGGCACCCACCTCCCTTGGACTTACCCAGAGCCTGTTCCCCCACAGATTGCCCTTGTAGTGGAGTGGAGATGGGAGGGCTATCCCACCCTAGTACCCGTGTCTAGTTCTGCTCCAGGCATCCAGGTAGTGGTGATGCAGGCCTGGTGTGGAGTGCAGGGCTTCATCCTGCAGCAGGATCCCTTTTCTGTTTTCTACTGTCCACCGCTGCAGCTTCACATCAGAAATGTACATGTGGAAGTGTGCATGATTCACAGATCTGCCATTCCACCCATAAGTCACTCATTGCTAGCAGTGCCACTGGGTCTACACCCACTGGCAGACAAAGGTAGATACAGCTGTCACCCATTTCTCTGGAGAGGAGAGCTATCTTTGGGGTGCTCAATTCTCTCCCACTCTGCTGACCCCCTGTAACCCATGCTAATTTCTGAACATGGGTCACTGGCATGGCAGGAGGTAAGGCACTAGACGCCTCAGCCCTCTATGCCACTGGTCATGGTTATGTGTTTCATTTTTGCATGTAATGAAACCCACATAACATTTTAAATTGGCAATATACTGTACCGCAGTACATATTTGCTACTAATGTTTGAAGTGGTCAGTGATCACAAAGTATAATTGCCCTCCATAAGTTATATTTTTAGTTATATTTTTAAGTCATTTCATGAGGCCCAGTGTTAAAGTATTGACTTGATCATGCTGTGTATATCATGCCCCCACCAGGGGAAGAGGGAAAGATCAAACACAAGGACAGTGTCTTTGTGCAATGAGAACTTCTTTTGTCCTAAGCATATAACTATACACTATATAAAATTATAGATGTGCAACCGTTGTGCCTGACCAGCTTATTCTGCCACCGTGGGATTCAGATTAACTCTGACTTCTATGGTTGCTCTCTCAAGATCAGAGGTATTCATCACCATTCTGTGGCAGCATTGATTGGCTGGGCATAACTTTATTTTTCTGTTGTCATAGTGCACAGGTGAGGTTTACTGAATACTGACAGAATATGTGACACAGCTATTGATTTTCCTCCACATTTTTCAGCATCTAACACTGTCCATTTGTGTTTCATATTCTACCAAATGCGGCTCTGCTGGACCTTTGTGCTCTGGATATATGACAGTAAAAAGTTAGAATATGGTTACTGTGTCCTGATTCCATCATGTGTTCTCAATAGGATATTAAGCCACTTTCTATCAGAGGCAGATGACTGCTTGGGATTTCTACCCTTCAAGGGATTTTTGGTCTTTTCAGAAACTAATTCATAATAATATTTCGATAGCACACATGGGAGATGTTGATATCAGATGCCTTTAATTATTTTAATAGTACATGTAGTAATTTTGACAGTATTGTGCACCATGCATGCCTTTTGCTTATTTTATATTGTGTTGTATTTTAATTGGTCCTTGTCTGTACAATGCACATGTCTGCACCATTTCTATAGCAGTCTTCATTTTTCTGTGCCCTATTGTACCTTATATGTGGTACCTGTACACAATGAATTTATCATGACCACATTTTCAGCATCCCCAATCTGTGTATCACTTGTACATGTTAATAGCCATGTTTTTAGTAAAGCATCATCACTGTGTTTCTTGTTTCTGTCGATTCTTGTCACTATAGCACTGACTGTGACTGTCATGGGGTACTTTGTGTGAAACATTTAGAATTACTTCAAAGATACTGTGATGAGGTACTAGTGAAACATTTTTAATTACTTCAATAAACTGCATTAATGCACCAGTTAGGGTTCTAGTTAACACCACAAATGTTGGGAAATGTGGCGTTAGGGTTTCCAACCCTAACTCCCCACCACCCCAAGCAACAAAAGACAAAACCACAAACACAACCACAGATAGCCATCATCAGTAAGAGAAACAACATACAACTGTTTACAGGTGACACAAATGTAGTAGCACTGATGTGCTACCTTCGAGAATTTGTATCTGCAGCATGCAAACTGCAAGATGTAAACACTGACTTGTCAGTGCAGACAAAAATTCAGGATACTAAAATCATAACACTGATTCTGTATGCAGAAGCACAGACTCCTGTAGCCACAGATACAAATCCATTATACCAAAATTACAAGAGTTCTTTTATCTGTAGAAGTGCAGGCCTGTAAGGAACCAGCTCTTCTGTAGTCTCAGGTACTCATGCATACTCCAAGACATGCACACACTTGATGGGCCAGCACTTCTTCAGCTGTAGATGTGAGACATACACACTGACCTCCAGCTGCAGAAGCACAGGAGCCACAAAATCCATGATATCAAAATTACAACAGTATTTCTGTCTGCAGAAGTGCAGGCATCTCAGGGGCCTGCATGTCTTCAGCCACAGGAGTAAGACATACACACCAACTTCTGGCTTCAAATGGGCAGGCCCCTGTTACACAGATGGAAGTAAAGTACTGTTGCAATGTGGGTATCACTGGTTCAGCAGCAGATCTAGAAATTGTTCAAGAGGTAGCAGGTTTTCAGATACAAAATATGCAACAGTATGTCTGTCTGCAGAAGTGCAGTCCCATCATGGGGCTTCTCAGTAAGACATACACACCGACTTCTGGCATCAGAAGTGAGGCACATATGGGGCCTGCCACTACACAGATTGAAATTCTGTTGTGGTGTGGGTATCATGGTATCAGCAGCAGATCTAGAAATGGTTCAAGGGGGTACACCACAAGCAATATGGATGGCCCCGAGGTAAAATTCCCCAGGACCACACATTAAGTCCTCTAAGTCAAATGTGACCTAAACCAGTGCAAAACAGTGCTGGTAGTGCCCACATACTGTACTTCCTCAGTTGATCAGACATCACTCCATGATCCACAGTGCTGAATGCAGAAGAAGGTCCAACAGCACCAAAACAGCACATTGCCATTGGCCCCTCACCATGAGAAGATCATGTGTCACCCTGACTAGAGCTGTCTCAGTGCTATGCCAAGGCCAAAAACCAGACTGGAGAGGTTCAAGGATAGAAAGATGCTTCAAGTGATCTAACAGCTGTTCAACCACCACCTTCTCAATAACCTTCCCTAAAAAGGGAAGATTGCAGATTGGTCTTTGGTTCACAAGAACATCAGGGTCCAAGGATGGTTTCTGTAGAAGGGGCCTAACCACCACCTCATTCAGGTCTGAAGGAAAGACCCCCCCCCAGACACATTGATGATCTCAGCAAAAACTGGACCCAGGAACTCAGCACAGCTAATTAGCTACAATGAACCTGGGTCTAGTTCACAGTTGGTGGGACACAGACTGGTGAGCACTCAGAGGACCTCAGCTTACAAAACTAGTCAAACCTGTTGAAGCTCATCCCAGGTCAACAGATCAATGGCTTCACAGGGTTGGTTACTGCCAGCCTCTGCTGGGCCACAAGAAGAAATACTGGATCTGATGGTAGGTTCTTTGTCAGCGAAAAAGCACCCAAACTATACTGAGCTGGTAGCAGCTTGTTTCCTTACACATGAAGATAAGTTGCATATTTTTAGTATATCCATTGATACTTAGATAGATAAATAGCTAGATAGATAGATAGACAGATAGCTAGATCAATGGATAGATACATACATACATAGATAGCTAGATATCTAGATCAATAGATATAGCTAGATACATCGACAGAAATATAGATATTATAGTGGTGCAGTAGTGCCACCGTAGTTAGGGTTGAGTAAGCTGTATAATGTTAAACCCTAACTTTGCACTTTAATAGCTCACCACCGTTTAACAGATTTGCATGGAATTTTGCATGCACAGTTTCAGGGCCAAAGTCTCTTGATCTACCAAGGTTTGGTTTCGTCAGATGCACAGATTCTGAGATTCAGATAGCAAAAAAGTTGAAAAATATCGGGGGAGTTGCAATTTCTTTGTCATTGTCTGTTGCCCAGATGGTTTGGAATTTTGTTCTGCAATGTTCAGCTTAGAAAGGGCTTGGACCACAATTGTGCCTTTCACTGGTTTGGTGAAAAAATATTACTCCATCCCAGAGTTACAAGGATTTGAGATTTTGTTTCTGAGTATGCTCAGTCAGGTCTTTTGGATAGCTGTTTCATACAAAAAAGAATTTGGCCCATATGAAAAAAGATTCTGTTTCGTATGAGGGTAATCTTTTTTTGTGAGAATTTTTTTTTTGTATGGCTGTCATCTTGTTTTTGTGTTTTTTTTTTTAATTTTTTTTTAAAAGCCATGAAAATGATATCCTGCAGAGATACCAGCACATGTATCTTGTTAATCGGGACCCCCTTAGGCAGATTCTGCAGTTAGTTTTGGGAAAAAGCACCTGAAAATGGGTTCTTAACACAATTTCAAATCTTTTGTCATGACCCAAATTTCTTCTTTCATATGGCAATATGAAAAAAAGAATAGGGCCATATGAAAAAAGATTCCCTGCCTACAAAAAAAGGAACTGGTCCCAGTTTTTTGCTCACGTTCTTTTTTTGTATGAAGGAATTTTTTTTTATGTATGAACAACACAACCTCACAAAAAAAGATTCCTTCATATGTAAAAAGAATTTAGACTTTGTTTTTTTTTCCACATTTAAGCTTTAACAACTCATAACTCCATCAACATATGTAGTTATGGTGCTGTGTTCGTGGACCTGTCCAAGGCCTTTGATCTTATAAGTCATCCTTTGCTGATTAGGATGCTCTGAAGTTATGGTATGACAGAGATTGTTGTTGATTGGTTTCATAGTTATTTGTCTGATCATCCACTTAAAGTAGGACTAAATGGAGCTTTTTCAACTAGTAAAATTTTGTCACAGGGGGTGTCTCAGGGGTCCGTTTTGGGCCCTTTGTTGTTTACGGTATTTGTAGATGTTGTTCCATCTTTATTGAATGATACACATTGCCTGATTTATGCAGATGATATTATTTTGTATAAAAGTTCAATTTCTGTTGAACTCATAAATAAGTCCTTAAATAAGGACTTTGCTATTCTATGTGGGTGGTTTAAAGGGAATTGTTTGGCATTAAATAATTTGAAAACAAAATGTATGCTTTTGGATCTAGAATTAGATTAAATAGATCTCAGAATTTGTCCATCTCTGATTTGTTGGGTAATGGGATGGAGCAGGTAAAACAATTTAAATATCTTGGAGTATTGTTAGATCAACACCTAAAATTTTCTGATCATGTAAAATTTATTTCTCGTCAGATAAATCAGAGACTTGGTGTATTATTCAAGTTTCAATCCCTGTTGACTTTACCAGCAAGACGTGCAATAGCAGAGGGTGTCTTATTACCACAGTTGAATTATAATGCATTTCTTTTTACTAACTTGTCAAATAGAGAGTTATCTCTCCTTACTAATGTGTTTCATGGTATTTGTAGATTTACTTTTAAGTTGTCCTATTCTACTCATCACTGTGAACTGTATAGACTATCTGCCTGGCTTCCTCCCAGGATGGGTTGTCTATACAGTCTATGTTTATTAACAGATAAAGTTCTTCGTCAAGGTACAGATTCTCCATTATATTCACTTTTACACATTAAAATAAATTCACGGGAACTTCACTCTGATCAACAAATTAAGTTAAAGGTCCCAAAATCTAAGACTAAAATGGGGGATGGTTCGTTTACTTATTCTGCTGCTAAAAATTGGAATGAGCTTCCTATTATTTTATATGAGAATGTTTGTCATCAAACTTTTAAAATTAGGTTAAGAAATTATTTTCTTGCTAAATTGCATTGTTGCTGTTTTCAGTAATTATTTTTTATGTATTTATTTGTAATTTGGTAATGTATGTTTAATGTTGTATTGTATTGTGATGTGAGCTTTGTTAATTGTAAACATCTTGACTGTATATGTATGGTCCCTGGGTCGTACATGAAAACTGGCCTTTGGCTCATTGTATTTACCCGGTAAACAAATGTTTAAAATAAAAATAAATAGAATAAAATATATCAAAATAAAGGTCTTTGTCCTGTGTATGGGTGCATTTGTAAACAAGATAATTTATCTCGAACTGCTAGCCAATAAACTTGATGATGATGATGATGATAATGATGAAAGGTCTTAATGAGTACTACAATACAAATACATAGCGCCCCCCCCAAAAAAACGTAGAGACCATAAAAAAACACCAAAATTAAAAATATTACAATTCCTATAGGATAACATTGCAACTTTAACAAGCTTTAACTCTTTGGAGTTAACAGATGATATATGTATTAATAGAAAGGCAAGGCTGCAGCTCAATTAGGGTCAATGGTAGCACAGTAGGTAGGGACCTTGGGGCAGATTGACTGGGCCAGAAGGTCCTTTTCTGCTGATAGCATCTATGTTTCTATGTCTGTGTTTCTATGTCAAGGTCTTAATGACTAGTACAGCACTAAGCCCCTAAGAAATAAGAACTGAATATGGTTCATCTTTACAAAAAAAAAGTACAAGGAAGAACATAAATTACTTTTCTGGAGGAACTGAAGTACAGGGCCCAGAGGGCCCTGTGCCTCCACACCTGCATACACATGAAGATAAATGGAGACATGTAATCACATGGCTGTATTGAGACCTGCATGAATAATCATATGATTTTACTGTCTCAAAAAAAAAGGAAAGTCACTGCAGAAAAACTTCATTAATACACCAGTTAGGGCTAAACTGACAAAAGCAGGGAAATATGTGGTGTTAGGGTTTCCAACTCTAACATTTAACCCCAACCATGCAAGCAGCAAAAAAAAAAAAAACTTTATGGTTTTGGCTGTCCTGAGTCTTGGCAAATCAGGCCTAGGGTACTCCTTGGGATTATCAACCCTAATGCTCCCTCCATTCTCATACAGTCTGCACATATGAGCTTACTTGCTGAGAGACCTATTAGAGTCTGTGGAGACAGACTAGACAGGGACCATCTGGGCAGACTGAGTGAGCCAAGCAGGCCTTTTCTGTCAACAAATTCTGTGTTTCTATCTGCCCTCTCATGTGGCCTTAGCCACTTTCAGAAGCACCAGAGGGCACACTTTATTTTTATTAACAAAACTAACCTTTCTGGAGCTCACAGTAATGGTGGTTAGCATTGCCTGGTTGTGCCACTGCCCACTCACCACCACAGTTCAGGCCTGAGCTGGGTTGTCGCTCACTTCCTGCTGTGCTGATGAGGGGGACACTGGAAGAGATGAGGGAGCCAGAATGCCTACTGGGAGTTGCTGCTCCTGCTGCTGCCAGCACTGTTCATAACTGGAGAGGAGGGCACTGGACTGACTCCAGAGTCTGCTGCAACTGATCTCTGCTATGGAGATATGAAGAAGGGGAGTGGGACAGCCAGACTTTATCAATGGTGCAACCATCTGCTGCTACCACTTAGACTAAAGGGAAGGACAAGTAAGGGCCAATATTCTCAGGTAAGCCCTGTGCCACTATTGTTGTCTGTGTCTCTGTGTCCTAAGCTCTTGCCAGTCAGACTGAAAGCACAGTCAAATGGTCACTCATACTGACTACTGTTTTTTAAGGCTCAGGATTCTATCATCAAAGCCCCAGTCTAAGCCAAAAATAGCTATCACTTTTTAAATGTCCATACATGCTGGGCTTGAAACTGAAGTTTCAGTTTGCAGTGAATCCTTTTCATGCTGCCTGTTACATGTGAGTCCTACTCACAGTTTGGATTCTTGTACGCAAGTGGCTGAGCAAAGAAAACACAGGACAAGTAAGTAATAAAAGAAAGTTTATTACTAAAATATTCATGCCATAGCATGTAACAAGGAATTATAAAGGATGATTTCCACCAGTCATCCCCGGGGTTACACATACTCATACAAACCTAGATCTAGACATGAAACATACATGAACAAATGAATGAAAAGAAGCACTTTAAGAAAATTAGGGAGGGGCTAACTGGCAGTTACAGTTATACCACTGATAATGGTGCAACATTTGGATAAGGCAGATGAGTACAACTGGATATGATATGCAGAGTGTAATATCTGGGTGGAAACATCAGGAAATAGAAATGCATAGCCAGCATAAAACTTAGAACAAAGGAAAATCATAGCCAGCAATAAATGGAAAAACTGTTATCAGTTCTCTCTGGAGACAGGGAAACTGGCAATACTTGCAGAGTAATCACAAACAGCATGTTACAGTGGTGTAAAATACAAAATGTGAGTGATTATATGATTATAGCAGAATATATATGGAAACTAGAAACAGTATATATGGCAGAAACATATCATATAGGTAAATGCATTGCAGACAAATATGAGCATAGCAAATATAACGAACAAAACAGTAAGAACACTAATATCAGTAATAAAACATTATGAAACTGTGGTAAGTCATTAATACTTGTAGGTGTATAAGGTTAAGGTTACATGTGGGTCAGTTGGTGGTATATAACCCAGGCATAACATTCCCCTCCTTTTTGCCTTGCTCAAAAGGCAACACAACAAAAAGAAGAAGGTTAGGTGAAGTAATGGTATGTCTTATTTTGTTAACAAACCCAAGGTACGGGACTTGTAAAGGAAATCTAGTTGCTGTCTGTGATGTCGTAGGGTTCTCTGGAGACAGCAAAGAGCCAGTATCATGAAGAATATCAAAAATGATTGAATTATAACAAACAATTTAAAGGTAAATTTAACTATAGGATTTTCTGAAAAGAAACCAATATCATCATTAATCAAACCATTCAAAGATTCATTTGCTTTTGCTATATCATTACTGAGGTAAATCAATTGAGTATCAATATGATTGAGAAGGGATTGAAGAGACAGATTAAGAGGTCTGATATGGGCATTGAAGATAGATAAATACTGATATAAAGCATCTAAGTAGTCGGGGTTAGACTCA
The DNA here is from genome assembly GCA_016271365.2 of Neoceratodus forsteri. NCBI lineage: Eukaryota > Metazoa > Chordata > Ceratodontiformes > Ceratodontidae > Neoceratodus > Neoceratodus forsteri. The sequence continues at coordinate 409,910,767 of CM028137.1, forward strand.
GTGATATCAATTTCCATAGAATGAACAGGTGTGATCACTATGTGACCAATAATAGTTCTTTGATGGGGTGTGAGATAAAAATGTGGTTGAAGAATGTCACATTGTTTATTACTGTAGTGGAATGTTTTCAGGTTAGATACAACACAAAACTCTCCATCAGATGGATAAGTCTCTTTAGCAAATGGTACAATCCATTTGCGAAGGTGAATAGGACAAACAAGGTCAATGTTTTTATCCACAATCCATGCTCCAAAATTAGTTCCAGGGATAAATCCATGGTTTCTTCCAGTGTCAAAAGAAGAATCAACAGGCGTTAATCCATCACTGTTAATTCCAATGGTCCATAAAGAGTTGTTTAAAGTTCCATTGTGTAGAACATCCAAATTAGATGCAAACATCCAGTCCAAGTTCATTGGGGAATATGCACAAACAGGACAGATGACATCAAAAACATCACATCTACACAGAAGATGATACCCTTTCCAGGCACAGCAATCAGTATGAGAAGCAGCCCAAACACTGAGTTTAGGGTGGAGCGCCAACAATAGAGGAAGATCCAGACGTTTACGATAAATGTTACCATCAAGATGACCAACAGAATGAACAGTTGACAGACGGTGGAAAATCGCTGAAGAATCAAATTGAGGTAAGGAGATGGTAAATGTTACATACATGGCATTCTAGATTGAGCATGAGCGAGACGCAAAGCAAGGAGACTGTTCAGGTGTGGGGTTGTATATCCCAGATTTCTTGCTGTTGAAAACTGCAAAAGTAATTTTTTTTTGAACATATTGCCACACATGTTGTTGAGGAACATTGAGGGCAATACCATCATCCAAGATGCTTATCATGGATGAGATCTGGAATACATCCAGATTCCAGATCAAATAACAATCCCTTAATCATTGTTTGGATGTAGTAACCATATGCAGTACATAAAATTTCCCTTCCAATTGAATTTTTCTGCTTCCTTATTGTGAGAAGAAATTAGTTGATTAACTTTTAATCTTGTGTCCTCAAACCCTTCAAATATTTCTTTCATATTATAAACCATGAAAAGCTCTTCCTGGCTTAGACCATCTACACCATGTAACAGTGGTAAAAAAAGGTTATATTTAAATGCTTCATCAGTTTTAGACATTTGAGATTTTAAACTGGATATATCAGCCCTATTCCAAATAGAAATACCAGAACCAAAGAGGCCTGTGAAGGTGGCGGTAGCTGCACCAGCAGATGTCATATCAAAAAGTTTATAGCGTTTTTGTTTACCTTTTTTCACAGAAGATTTGGGGTGGGGTCTAAGGACTCCTCTGGGTTCAGTGCTAAGGATTCCAGTTAAGGGGTCACTAATGCGTGTTTGATATGCAGCCATAATATCAGTAAGTAAAATGTGAAAAAACTTGAAACATTTGTTTCAGAACATAAACCAAACAATTTCATGCCCCACAAGGAGAGGTTCAAAAGAACAGGGACGTGCATGAACTGCACATTATTAATCAAGGCACCTGCTGAGTTGGCAATTAAGCCACTAGGTGGACCTGGTATTTGTTTGGGACATTCAGTTGCCTTGATAAACCAATCTTGATCTCTAAGAGATTCAATTTTAGGTAAAACTTCTAGCTGAATACTAGAATGTGCCGGGAAATGTAGTATACAGAATTTTTGATCATCATAATATTTAAAATTATTGCATGAGTTAGGATCGAACCAAGCTGTAATGTTATACAGACCAGAATGTGAGGGGTTTACATGACGGATGAAAAGGGTACCGTTAGGTGCCATTTTGGTGTTGGTCCATCCTTGAAAAGTGCTATTAATTAGGCGGGCTACTTGTACTTTTTCTCCATTGTAATCTGTATGCCATACAATATCAAGGTTGGTTTGATCTGAGGTGGTAATCATAACTTTCAGTAGAGCTTCCTCGCCCTCCTGAATGATGATCTTTGGACTTGTGACATCAATTTGGATTCCACGAGGCATCGCCTCATTGGTTTTGATGTTGATGTTGGATAGCCCAGAATCAGGGTCATGGGGAGATTTATGGTAGACCACACAATGTGAGGTTATGAACAGGACTCCAAAAAGGAGTAGGTGCTGGGTCACCATCTCAGTTAGGTACCTAGAAGAAAAGAGAAAAGAAAAACATGATTAGTTCAGTACTATCCCGCCCTGTGGGGTATGGGAAAGCATTTTAATCTCCTTTATATAACTTCATCTGCTTGGCATGTAGCCATTTGTTGGTGAGCTTCTTATTTTGCTGCAGTCTAACTTGGTAGACTGATGGACTGAGCTTATTTATAATAGGATAGGGACCTTCCCATTTGTTTTCAAATGCATGAATAGGAGCAGCAAATCTGAGAACCATCACTCGATCTCCAGTGTGCCAGTCCACACCATGGACTGTCTTGTTAAATTGTATATTTGACTGTTGTTGGGCCTTGCCCAGGCATTTTGCAGCAAACAAGTGTATCTGTTGGTTGTTTTGTTTCAGTTTCTGGACACATTTGTTTACTAACACTCTGTCAGTAGTAGGAGTGCACAAATCCAGAAGTAGATGTTCTGGTAATCTCATTGACCTTCCGGTCATGACCTCAAAAGGGGTACATTTTGTAGTCATTGAGGGTGTAGCCCTTATTGCCATAAGGAGCAAAGGCAATAAGGATTCCCAGTCCTTGGGGTTTTCCTTAACAAATTTGGATAGCATAAGCTTGATCTGCCTGTTTACCCTCTCCACCTGTCCTGATGATAGTGGATGGTAAGGGATGTGAAACTTCTGACTGACTCCTAGGAGTTTCAGAGTTTTCTGCATCAGTTCACCTGTGAAACTAGAACCTTAATCAGAGTCTACATTCAAAGGGAGACCCCATCTGGAGAAAAGTTGTTCTACCAGAACCCTGGCAGTTATTTTTGCAGTGTTGTTTTTCATTGGGAATGCCTCTACCCATTTAGAGAACATATCAGTGACCACCAAAGCAAACTTGTTGTTGTTTTTGGTTATTGGGAGTGGTCCAATGTAATCAATGTGGATAGAATTCCAGGGCCCTGAGTGCCTCTGGGGTAACAATTTGGCATTTTTCTTTGCCAAAGTTGGGTTATTCTATGCAAAGATCAATTATTAATGTAGTGTTCCACCTCATGCTTCATGTGTGGCCACCATCCAAAAGTAGTTAGGCTATCCAGGGTTTTTTCCACTCCTTGGTGCCCTCCAGTAGGAGTGTCATGTACCTGATTGGTAAGATCCATCCTCAGTTGTCCTGGAATTACCCACAATTTCTCAGAATTGTTGGGGTTGTGATACCATATGAGTAGGTTATCACAAGATAGGTGAAGGTGATCCCTTATCTACCTGTAGGGACTGTGTGTGGAAGTTCTTCTTCAGTACCTTTGTCAAGGAATTTGAATACTGCCTTCAGATGAGGGTCCAATTTTTGTGCAGATGCTAGCTCTAGTGGCACAAAAGGTGTTGTTTGCTGTTTCACAGCAGCAATGTATACAGTACCTATAGTAGAGCTATAGCTATAGCTAATATTCTTCAGGTGAAGCTACCTCTGGCTGGAAGCTGCAATACTGAACATATGATTTGCAAGAAAGCGAGTTGTGCTCACAACAGAGGGAGGTGAACCTTACAATTGTCTTTGGTTTGTAGCAGATATTCTGCAGGTGGAGGCTACTTCTAACTGAAAGGTGAACTAAGGAACTTAGAATTATCAGGAAAAGACAGTCTTTCAAGCAACAGAGGGAGGTGGATCTAGCTTTACTTTTGTTACAATTCTTAAGATTGTCAGTGCAGGAAGAGTTTAAAGCACAGCTGACTTATTTTGAGGCTGACGGCTTTCAGAGCACAAACCACCAGGCTGTTTTGGAGCTGGGGAGGTTTACCTGTGTCTGACTTGGATGTCTGGATTTTTCTCTGTTTCATTAGCAGGGTATTTTCTCTGTCAAACTGTTGTGTAGGGCATCTTGCTAACAGGAAGGCACTCATCGCAGTGGTGGGTCAGAGCTTTTAGCTGATTGTTTCTTGAGGGCACAGTTTAGGCCCAACCCCTGCCCACCCGTCACCCCACCCACCCTGGAAATAGTTCCTTTATACCTGAGGTCCTGACATCATTCCTCAAGAGTGCAAGGTGCATATCACTGTCATATCCTCTCTAGCACACTGCACTGACAATATAAGCATACACATTGTATAATATATATATTTCTATATAACAAACCAATCACACACACACACAAAATAAAACAAACAAAAAAAAAGTAGATAAACATGTGGAGAGTAGTGCAATGTAATGGCTGTGGGGCAGCAGTCTTCCGGGAGTCTTTCTGGAGGCTGAGATGCTGCCCTATTTGCAGACAACTCTCTGTCCTGAGGGAGAAAGTTGCCTGTCTTCAGGCCACACTGGACAGTGGTAAGGGAACCTTCCCCCAGGCCACACTGGACAGTAGGAAGGGAACTTCCCCATCCAGGGAGCACCAGAGCCACCACCACTACCTCAGAGGTTGCAGAAAGCACAGCAGTTGGACCACAGTGGGCTCAGGAGGGTGAGAATGGTGGAACAGAGGCACACCCAGTCAGTTGTTCTACTCCACAATCCATATCGCCATTCTGGGGAGCACTCCCCTATGGATGCACCCGCAGAGGAGACTAAGGAGGCTGAGGACAACTGTCACAAGGGAGGCCCACAGGAAGGAGGCAGAGGACACCACAGGGAAAGGAAGCAGCTCCTGGTGGGGGACTCAATTATTAGGGGGATAGAACTGGAGGGAGCATGGAAAACTGAAGTAAGGTGCCTGCCTGGTACCATGGCTTGAAGGAACAGGAAGTGCATCCTCAGGATCACGAGAACAGCTGCACAGGAGTCTGAGATAGACATCATTGTCCACCTAGGGACAAATGACTTGGCTTATCATGAGATTAGAGCAGTGCGGGAGGACTTTGTAGAGTTGGGGAGGGGCCTAAGACAAGTAGCACACACAGTATCCTTCTCAGAGGTGCTGCCTGTCAATGGCATGGGTGAGACGAGGGTACTTTGCACCATGCAGTTTAATTAATGGTTGAAAAAATGGTGTGGAACACAGGGGTTTGGCTTCATTGGGGACTGGGGTTCCACCTGGAGGGACACCAGCCTATACTGGCAGGATGGTCTGCATCTGTCCAGGAAGGGAACAAGTCTTTGAGCAATCAGTTTAAATGCTTCATTGTGAAGCTTTTAAACTAGTCAAGGAGGCACTGATAAGCAGCAGAAAAATCCCAGCCTCTCCCTACAAAACAGGGTACTAAATGAGAAAAGGACCGAGGTAGAAAGGTCAGTGGGGGATGCTGCAACAGAAGGTAAAGCCATCAAAAAATGGAGAGCAATGAGTACCAATGCCCGTAGTCTGAGTAACAAGCTTCCTGAATTAGTGGCCTTGATCGAGGAGGAACATCTGGATATTGTGGCAGTCACAGAAACATGGTACACACAATACCATGACTGGGACATAAACATATCAGGATACACTATCTACAGGAGGGACAGGGAGGGTAAAGAGGGAGGAGGGTAGCTCTTTACATAAGGGAAAGAATCAAAGCAACAGAACAAAAGGGTAAACAGGGAGGAAGAAGCACTGTGGGTAGAATTTGGAGACCGGCAATGGCACCACAATCTGCACAGGGTTGTATACAGACCCCCTTCTCAGGGGGAGGAAACGGACAAGGAAATGATAGAAAGTATACTCCAAATGGCAGAAAAAGGGGAGATATTGCTGATGGGTGATCTGAATATGCCAGATGTTAACTGGAGTGCAGTTGCAGCAGCCACTTCAAAGAGTGGGGTTATTCCAGATGCCCTACAGGGGGCATGCCTTAGACAACTAGTATTGGAGCCCACTCAGAGGGAGCAATCTTAGACCTGGTTCTCTCAAATGGAGATGGAGAGAGGATTACAGATGTAGAAGTGGGTAGCCATCTGGGAACTAGAACCATCGAACAGTATGGTTCATAATAAACACAGCAATAGAGACAAGCCATACAAAGGCAAAAGTACTGGACTTTAGGAGGGCTGACTTTGCCAAAATGGGTGAGTGCCTAAGGAATGCACTAGCAAATGGGCAGGAAGGAGGGTGGAAGAACAATGGGAATAATAAAACTGCCATCACAGAGGTAACAAGCCTTGTGTGAATCAAATAAACAAAACAAAATGATGTAAGAAACCACAATGGTTCTCAAAGGAAGTGGCAGTGAAGGTTCAAGAGAAAAGAAAGCATTCAGGAATTACAAGGAATCACAGAAGGAGCAGGACATAGAACTGTATCAGTTAAAGCAAAGGAAGCTGGGAAGGCAGTCAGAACAGCAAGGCCAAAACCGAGAAAAGGTAGCCAACTCAGTTAAGAAGGGGATAAAACCTTTTATAGGTACATCAGGGAGTGAAGGAAGACAAAGGAGGGATTGTGAGGCTTAATAAAGAGGAGGAGGATGGGCAGAGGGTGACTGTGAAAAGGCAGAGATACTAAACAAATATTTTGCTCAGTATTTACAAATGAAGAGGGGGAGGTACCTAAAACAAACAGTAGAAACACTCTGGATACAGAAGTTGATACCAGCCCATTTACAGAAGAAAGGGTTCTGAAAGAACTCTTAAAACTGAAGGTGGGAAAAGCAATGGGACCTGATGGGATTCATCCCAGAATTCTAAAAGAACTAAGGGTAGAACTAGTGACACCACTGACTACCCTCTTTAACAAATCATGGGAGGATGGGGTGGTACCGAGGACTGGAGGAGGGCAGATGTGATTCCCTTCACAAAAGTGGGAGCAAGGCAGAAGCAGGAAACTACAGACCTGTTAGTTTAACCTCAGTGATAGGGAAAATGATGGAATCACTTCTGAATTGTCGAGTATCTAGAGGCCAGAGGGGCACAGGACCCAAGGCAGCATGGATTCACAGCAGGAAGGTCATGCCAGATGAATCTGATAGATTTCTTTGACTTGGTGACCAAAGTAGTAGATCAGGGAGGGGCTGTAGACATGGCCTACCTAGACTTTAGCCAGGAATTTGACACAGTCCCACACAAAAGATTAATATACAAGTTAGCCAGCCTGGGCATGGGTCCCAAGATGACAGCCTGGGTAAAGAATTGGCTGGAGAATAGGACACAGAGAGTAATAGTAAATGGAGTCCACTCTGAAGAAAGGGGGGTTATTAGTGGAGTACCGCAGGGTTCAGTATTAGGACCGGTCCTCTTCAATGTCTTTATAAGTGACATTGCAGAGGGACTGGAAGGAAAAGTATGTCTCTTTTCAGATGACACAAAGATCTGCAACAGAGTTGATGCACAAGGTGGGCTGGAAAGGATGAGAAGGGACTTGGCAAGGTTAGAGGAATGGTCAAATGTATGGCAGCTTAGATTCAATGCTAAGAAGTGCAAGGTAATGCACCTGGGAAACAAAAACCCAGGGGAAGAGTACACAATGGGGGGTGAGATACTAACAACAACAAAAATGGAAAGGGACCTGGGGGTAGTCATATCAGATGACCTAAAGGTGGGCAAGCAATGTGAGAGGGCAGCAAGGAGGGCTGTGGGGATACTGGGATGCATAGGGAGGCAACACCAGTAGAAAACAGGAGATTATTATGCCTCTGTACAGACAGCTGGTGAGACCCCATCTGGAGTACTGCATGCAGTTCTGGAGATCCAATCTCCGAAAGACATAGACAGGATGGAAGCTGTCCAGAGGAGGGCAACTAAAATGGTGCAGGGTCTGCACGGAAGACTATATGAAGAGACTTAAGGAGCTTAATATGTATAGCCTCGAGGAAAGGAGGGAGAGGGGACATGATAGAAACTTTCAAGTACCTCAAGGAATCAACAAAGTCCAAGAGGGTAGCATCTTTCAAAAAGAGGTGTGCAAGAACAAGGGGCACAATTTGAAGATAGAGGGGAAGCGGCGGCTCAAAGGTAATTTAAGGAAGTATTTTTTCACAGAGAGGGTTGTAGATGCATGGAATGGCCTTCCAGAGGAGGTTGTGGAGTCAAAAACAGTGGTGGAATGCAAGCATGCATGGGACAGTCAGAAGGCAATTCTAGAGGGTGGGGTAGGAAGAAGTAGGCTGCTGGTTAACTAGGATCTGCAGCTTATCCTTTAGGTAGGGAAATGGGCAGACTGGGTGGGCCAAGCGGTCCTTATCTGCTGTCAAATTCTATGTTTCTATGTAACTATGAGGGTTTTTTCATTCTCATTTGTCCCCTCCTCAAGCGTCGGCTTTCACAAGAGAGTCAGCATGGTCATTGAAAGAATGTAGGGCTCACTCTTAGAGTGGGCACCAACTTTGTGGATGTACAGTTTACTGTATGCTTAAACTGTTGTGCTAGTGTTGTGATGTACATTAACAAGTCTCTGTATTTTACAGGTGTACCATCAGAGGATGCAAAGTTTTTCTCCCAAAATGGTAAGAAATCAGATAGGGAGGAACAAGCCCAGTAAGAGTCTGAAAAGATGATTGTGTCTGTAGTGCCTTGTTTTAGTAATTCCAGAGCACAGGCCACAGCTGCCAGTTTGACATACATACTGTGAGGAAATGACAGTACAGTTTCGGGCAATGGGGACTATGTTATTGTCAGGATGGACAATCAGTACCCAAATCCCGTTACCTGATCCCCATTGTTGTATGAAGCTGAGCCATCAGTTAAAACATGACACAAGTTGGTGTCATTTAGTACTGTCGATGTCGCTGGAAGAAAGGGTCCTGGGTCAGGCAGGTTCGGGGGTTGGAGGGAGCATTCATGTATGTCATCTGTATATAATAGGCCATGGGCTAACAGGGATGGTAATTTTGTAGCGTGTACAGTAATGTTACAGTCCTGTCTAAGAAGAGACCAGTGTGTAAGTCTGGTGTTAGAGACAGAGCCATCCTTGACTCTGTCTAACAACATAAAATTAGTGGGCATATGATTGGTATGCAGAACAATGGGAGCATAACCAATGATGTACAAAAAGTGTTCCACAGCCCAGTAAGTAGAAAGGGGATTCCTTTCACAGAGGTTACACTTTATCTCCACTAGAGAAAGCATTTGTGATGCACAGGCAATAGGCCTAAGGTGTCCATTGGTTTCTGTACTAGAACTGCTAAAATGGCTACATCTGTAGTTGCTGTTTCCAAATGGTAAGGCAAAGATGGATTTGGATTAACCAAAGCAGGAGCTGAGGCCAGTGACTGTTTCAGGCTGGCTACAGCTGCTATCTGTACTGGACCCCATGTCCAGGGGGCGTTCTTTTTCAGTAACTCATACAGAGAAGCAACCTTCTGTACAAAATCACAAATGAAATCCCTAGAGTAGTTTACCATACCTAGGAAACATCTAAGTGTTGCCACACTAGTTGGTAGGAGCAAGTCTTGTAGTCCTTCATTGCAGGTCTACTAGTGCCTTTTCTGTCTGCTGATGCCCAGAAAGGTTGCATTTGAGGCCTGCCCTCTGTAAGAGGGTCAGTAGCTCATCAAATAGTACCAAATGTTCTGTTTTGGTAGCTGTGGACAAGAGCAAATCATCCACATACTGCAAAAGGCATTCAGGGGCTGAAAATCCCTGTAATACATCTTTTAAGTGTAAATGAAAGTGGGAGAGGCTATTATGGTACCCCTGAGGGAGGCAGGTCCATGTGTACTGACGCCCTTAAAAAGTGAAGGCAAATTTATATTGGCTGTTCTTAGCCAACGGTAAAGACCAAAATCCATTGGAAATGTCCAATGAGGTGAACCATTTATGGTCAGGTGTTAACATCCTTAACACATCTGTTGCTGATGCCACTGTTGGGGCATAGCTTAGGGTTACTTGATTAAGTTTTTGGTAATCAATTGTGAGTCTCCAGGCCCCAGCTGTTTTCTTCACAGGCCAAATGGAATTTACAGTTGAAACACATGGTCTAATCACCCCCTGTTGGAGTCGAGACTGGATAGTCTCTCTCAATGATGCTTCTGCAGGAAAAGGGTACTGTTTTAGTCTAACAGGGTCTGGGCCTGTTACTTCAATGGATGTTTTCATCCTGCCAATCATGTTTGTTTATTGCAAACACATCTTGGTGTTTTGCAAGTATATGCTGCAGCTCACTATATGAGTCATGATCCTTGTGGATATTTATGATGTCACACTCAGTGTCACTGTGTGTAATGGCAGCCAGAACATGTGAATCACATAGCATGACAGTATGGTACTGCCATGGAATCTGAATCATTAGCCTGTTGGCTAAATCCACAACACAGCCATGTCGTGCCAGGAAATCAGTCCCAAAATACTGGGATGATGATATAATACTATGAGGTCAAAAGTGAATTGGGTGTTTAGGATACCCACTACCACTGGAATGGGGATGGACCTGTACATCTGCAATATGGCACCATCTTGAGCACTGGTCAACTGTCCAGTGGACCAGTGTGAGGAAGCTGGAACCTCATCATGTAGTACTGACATAGCTGCTCCTGTATCAAGCAGCATTACCTGTTGGCAGGCCCCTCCCATGGCCTCTACACAAGGCCTTCCACGTATATCCACAAACAAAGGGGAAACAATGTGGACTGGGGCCTCTAATTGTCATTGTGATGTATTAGGGCTCTCCCCTGTGAGTCATGCAACTATTACTTGCACTTTCAGACCAGTTTTGGCTTTATTCATATTATGAGCTGGAAGTAACTGACTTTGGCTAGTACTAGCCACTGCTGCCACAGGCAATACTCCAATGGCAGATGTCGATGGAGAGGGCTGCAGGGGAGGTGGAGCTGGTGCTGGTAATGTGGGTGGTGGTGGAGCAGCAAAAAGAGGCTACCAGACCCTGGCTGTCACAGGCCCTGTATATCCCCCCCCGTGGTCTGGGATGCTGGAACAATTGCTACCACAATGCGGTTACTACTGGGGGGTAGTAGTAGAGACTTGATCTAGCATCTCTCTTAACTTTTTATTTTCTTCAGCAATCTGTTTGTATGGTGGCCCAGTCTGGTAATTCTGACTGCCTTGATTAGTCCCAGATTGACTAGCATTATTATGCTTCTTTCAACGATAATTGTTCTTGTTATTCTTTTTACCATCCCTGTTTTTGTTGCCCCCCCCAGGTCAGGGTAGTGGTGGCAGCTGAGCTGGTTGATGCCCTCCCTCCTTTCACTGTATAAGTGGTGTTGCTTCTGGAAGGCTGCTGTATGGCAGCAACTTTGTTTTTGTCTTTAGAATCGAGAGATTGGATGTCAATCTGATACAGCCTTTCTGTTACCGTTTGAATTTTTTCCAAAGTGTCTTGTTCTGGGAACACTGCAAACTCAACCTGCTCACGCAGGGCTGGTGCCATGTTTCTGATATACAAATCCTTGTATTCCATCTTGTTTGTGTTATGCTCCTCCTTTGCAAGGAGCTTGCTTGTGTGGTAAGCTATCCACAAGCATGAATGGCAGGTGGCAGGGGATTCCCTAACCTGCTGTCTCACATTCAATGCTAAATGCACACTCACAACTCCTGGGTTAGCTGCAGCTAACAAATTAGTACAGATATAATCAAAATCCATGTTATCACCATTCCGTACCGCATGTGTGAGTTTGGACCAGAGACCAGGGTCAATTGTCAACCATTGGACTTTCACCTTACAGTCCTCTGGAAGGCTAAGTATTTCACAATGAGTGCACATTTGCCAGTTGACAGCTCAAATTACCATTGGGATGCATTCACACAAAGCTGTCAGCAATCTGTTGTGCTGAATGGGCAATCTGCATGGGGTTGCCTGTAGGTGGTTTTGAGTCAGGGACTGGGGCTGTAGCCCTGAAAGTTTGATGTGCAATCTCCATGCAGCCTGTACTACTGACCTGAGTACACTTTCCTGTGAGCTTGCTTCCCTTAGCATTTTCTCAGCATCCCCTTGCAATTTGTCTCGCTGCTCATCAGCAATACCCACCTTCTGTACAGCCTTATCAATCATACCAGCAATCTCTTCTCTGTCTTTTGTATTCAAAACAGCAATTGCAGGGGTGAAGGATAGATTTAGTTTACCCTTGGCTTGCTGCTGTCAGCCATTTTGAAGAGAGGTATAGGCAGTACGGGTGTGGTCATCTTGGAGGAGGACATCATGAGGCTGGCCATCTTGGAGGAGGCCAGCACCATTTTGTGAATGGCACTGTTGCACAAGATGTTGACATCCACCTCCATTCTGTGAATAAGAACATCCACCGTCTTGTGACAAAACAGGAGCAGGGACAGCTGTTGGACGTGCCTGCTCGGATTGATTTGTAGAACCCTCTGCATCAGAGTTCTGTTCCCCAGAAGAATAAAAATCAATGGGGGCATAGCTAAAGCCCTTCATAGCTTTCATGTGACCTTGTAAGAGGAACCTTTGTTGGTGCAACTTCACCATTTTAGCATAACATTTGTCATGATTAACCTCTGCATTTGTAACAAACAAACTTTTAACCACATCTTTCTATAACACCCTGTACGTGGCAGATACCTTGACATGATCTATCCTTAATTGCTGCATATCATGGCTTACTTAATTGCAATCAGCTTTCAGTTCATCATTCTCCTGAATCAAAGAATCATTAGTTTTAGACAGTAGATCATTCATTTGTAAAACTTGCTGTCTATCAAGCTGCAGCTTATCACAAATTTCTCTCAGTTCATGCATTTCTTTGTTAAAGTTTTCATCTAAAGCTACTAGCAGGCTGTCATTCTGCTGATGCAATGCTTGGAGCTCAGACTGAAGTCTGCTAACATTTTTCGAGTGCTCTGCATTTTCCTCTCCCACAGACGTTTTAAAATCAGTGAAACTTGAGTTTCCTGTGTTCAGCTTCTGTACAGAAATGTCTAAAGAAGCCACAATAGCAGTGACAAGAAGACCTTCTGCAGACTGCTTCTTAGTTGATTGCCTCAGTTCAATATACTGCTCACAAATCAACTTAACTGGATCCAATTCATTTTTAGTTAACTCATCTGTAGTCAACTCATTAAAGCACTCCCACCCACCGTGTGCAGTGAGTTAAGCTGAGATGTCTTCTCTCAGCTCTGTGCAAATTTCCATAGACATGTCTATTAGGTAGGGAAAATCCTTAACCATTTGTTGCTCTGCTTCTGTGTTTCAAACCACAGCAGATGAACACTGACAAATGGGTAGGCATGTGTGGATGACTTTTAAAAAAAAAAGTTCCACAAGTTGTGGGTTTGTAATGTATTTTCTCACTATGCTGTTTGTTTATCCAGTAGACAAAGGCAGCCCATCTGAACAGATACTCACACCGAAGCATGTAACAAGGAGTTACAAAGGATGATTTCCACCAGTCAGCCCCGGGGTTACATGTACTCACACGAATTTAGATCTAGACGTGAAACATACATGAACAAACAAATGAAAAGAAGCACTTCCAGAAAACTAGGGAGAGGCTGACTGGCAGTTACAGTTATACAGCAAATATAATGAATAAGACAGTAAGAACACTAATATCAGTAATACAACATTATGAGACCATGGTAAGGCACTAACACTTGTAAGTGTATAAGGTTATGGTTACGTGTGGGTCAGCTGTTGCTATATAACCCAGGCATAACATTTCTGGAGCTCACAGTAATGGTGGTTGGCATTGCCTGGCTGTGCCACTGCCCACTTACCACCACAGTTCAGGCCTGAGATGGGTTGTCACTCACTTCCTGCTGTGCTGATGAGGGGGACACTGGAGGAGATGATGGAGCCAGAAAGCCAACTGGGAGTTGCTGCTCCAGCTGCTGCCAACACTGCTCATAAGGGGAGAGGAGGGCACTGGACTGACTCCAGAGTCTGCTGCCACCACTGCTATGAAGAGATGCAGAAGGGGAGTGGGACAGCTAGACTTTATTAATGGTGCAACCATCTGCTGCTACCACTTAGAATGGAGGGAAGCACAAGCAATGGACAACATACTCAGGTAAGCACTGTGTCAATATTGCAGCCTGTGTCCCAAGCTCTTGCTATTCAGACTGAATGCACAATCAAATGGTCACTCACACTGACTATTGTTTTTGAGGCTCAGGATTCTAGCATCAAACCCCCAGTCTGAGCCAAAAATGGCTATCACCTTTTGAATGTCCGTACACGCTGGGCTGGGAACTGAAGTTCCAGTTTGCAGTGAATCTTTTTCATGTTGCCTGCCTGGAGGAGGAGGGGGGCTCTGTGTGCATGAAGGCTGTCAGCAGAAAAAAAAAGGTTTTAAACTGCAGCCCTGACTGAGCTTTGCAGGTATTCCTGGCTTCTGGTGTAAACTGGGACTAAAGTGACAGTAGGATACTGTTGGGGCATACTGGTGCAGGGCTGCTCAAATGTGCAGAGTACCCAACATGCATATTTTTTCCTTGGTGCTCTTCCCCCCCCCCAGGAACCTGCTCCCTTCTCATGGGCCCTAAATGGTCTCAAGCACCCCATGGTGCCCTACCCTATCTCCCTAGGGCCCTCTGGTTATTGACCCTATTTTTGGAGGGCACCTCATTCACTGGAGTACAACATATCTAAACATTTGTTTCAAATACATACGGTATATATCAAAGTTAAAAAATACATAGTATTCAGTTTCCTCACTTTAACAGGTAACTGTGCTCTGTACTGTACTGCTTAGATATTATTTCATTTTAGGAACATGATTTACAGTGCAGGAAAATATATTTGTATCTATTTTTGTTGGCCAGTAAGCTTTATGCTTTGTGGAGAGCAGCAGTCACATTTGGGATTGTAGCCTTTGAAGGGGATGCATATCCATGTAGCTGGCATGCTGTGTTTTTGAATCTGCCATGCAGAGGGAAACAACTGAAAATGGCTGGGAGTAAGGCATAGTTGGGCAAGTCAGGGGGTGCCATCACATGCAAGGGAAGGAGATGCCTGTCCTTGTTGACAAAAAATGGGTGAGTTGAATTTAAATGATATATTATGTAGCACTCCTTGCCTTCTGCAACTGCATTCCACAAATGAGATCACATTAACTAGTACAAAGTCCAATGCTCTCCCAATGCAACAAGGTCCATAGCTCCAGGTATTTTTTTTTTTTTTGTGGAAGAAGGGAGAAACAACATAAAATGAGAACTGTAACATGAGTACTGAGGCAGCCTTGGGCATTAGGAACACAGAATGACTCATTATCCAGGCCCAGAATGGTGAATGGCGTGAGTGTGAGGACAGTACAGTCCATTGCAGCGGGGAACTTGACAACATTAGTGGGACATTTGCCTACATCAGTTTATGGAAAACAGCATAATTTTCTAATGGCAAGAATATGCAGTATATGTATAAATATATATATATATATATATATACACACACACACACACACACACACACACACACATATGTATATCCCACAAAACTCACAAACTGAGTTGAATGTGTGTGCGCATGTATGCAATTCTTGCCATGGTCTAAATGCTTCTGATCATCCTTCATTTGTTCGAATCAGGCACACTTTCTGGCACAAGACAAAGGAGGAAGGAAGCAGGGATTACTGATACGTCAAGGCAGAAAACAGAAAAAACGTGCCAAGACATCACCCAGAAATAATTATTTATTAACTAAAAACATCCCTGAGAGATGAATTGGGTCACTAGTACAGCTCTGTACACTGGGAAAGTGAACTCACTAACAATCGGTTGTTCAGATCAGCTTGGGGACAACTGGTGCTAGTGGCACACAATGCAATTCAGCTGAAACAGGGAAAATTGCCAGAAATTCAAAATAATGGTCCCAGTACAAATGGATAATGCTGGGACCATCAGACTGCATAGGGAAACAAAGCAAAATGAAAAGGTACAATCAGTAGTCCGCAGGATAAGGCTCGACTTCCTCGCAGCAAGAGGGCATCCCAGGACCATCACAATTAGTGTGTCTACACACTGAGGCACTTTTTACAGAATGACTTCTATGGAATAAGACTTTTGTTTTGCCTACAGTAGTGCAGTTTGCTAAACTCTGGACCATAAAGGAGGGTTGGGGGGATAATATGCTACTATGTGAAGTCCAGTGAGCGTGAGGAAACAGCACAGCATGTACAGCTGTGTTCAGTGAACATATGTGCTCTTTCAGTTGGAAACTGCTGTTGGAGGGGGATGAGGTTGATTAAGGGCAACAGCAATACTTCATTATCGTGGATATTTCAAAAAGGAAAATGTTTTCATGTACCAACAGACTAACCAGGAGAGTTTGTAGGGAGGATGTTGTGACTGCTGAATAACACAGACAAAATGAATATAGGAGGTGATGGGGACATCATTCACAGAGGAATTCTGGGACTCTTATAAACAACAGCAAGCAATAGAAGCTCGAATGGCAACCTCTAAGAGCCATAAAACTGAATGGAAAAAGTGGAAAAAAGAAAGGTACACTGATACAAGGAGAACATCTTAAATAATTAGAGATAGCACATTACAATGCACAACCTGTATTTTTATTATTTTTGGGTTTAATTTTCATTTAAGCTCTGCTACAAAAACAAATGGCAGGAAATGGAGCATTCTGATTGACTGATATACAGGTATATTCTAAAGAGTATGCTAAATGTTGGAATTAAAAGCAAAAAGTTTACTACTAGATGTTAAGTGTTCCATTGTTGTATTTCTTTACATGTTAATACTGCTGTCGAGGTCACTATTACAGTTGTAAGAGTGGTCTCATGCACATTCTTAGGGTACAAGAACCACAAACTAAAGCTGACTGGTCCTTACACCCTAAAGTTGTAAGTGAGACCACTGTTACAACCGTAAAAGTAGTCTTGGTGACAGTATTTATTTATTATTGTTCAATAATTAATAATATATTCAAATTTTAACAAGCCTGTCCATATGTGTCTGCTTCCAGGGCAGCTACAGGTGAGATACTCTTCACAGAATAAGAGTGCCCCATGTGCAGAGGAAAGGAGAACTGATTCATTGGGAGCACTCTCAAGCTATAATATAACTTACTAAGGTCTCTAAGAGGTGTCTCTTATAGTATAAGAGACTCTGAGTGTGGTTTGGGCAAGAGGACCATGAAGCAAAGTTGAGCAATTCTGTGTGCCCAAACCTCACAAGAGGAGTCTCATATACCACAAAGGACACCTCTCAGAGGCCCTATTAACTTATTATAAATCATTCAAGTTAGCTAGTGTAATGGGTGTTTACTCACCTGGTAAAGGTGATTGTGTTGGTTGGCATCCATGGCACTCCAGACATTACCTCATGGGTTACAGCCCACCTGATAGGCTAATGATGCACATGACCCAGATCAGATTTCCAGTATATCCAGGTCCCAGGAACCCCTGCTCTCCAGTTTGATTTTTCCATAGCTGAAAGAAGAGAATATAACACAAGCAAGCAATGCACACAATGACTATTAAGGATGAGATATGCAACGACAGGGTACAATAGTGGGGCCAGAGGCCTCAATTTATTGCCTATTCTGTACACACTACCCCTGAACCATGGTTCAACTTGATTTCTGTTGCCGCGGAATAAGCCTGAGGGAGTAGGGACCTCCTGAATCTCTTTCTTCCTCTTCTTGTGGTACGCTCCGATCATACCCGAGGGAGGGCCTTGGAGTGCCATGGATGCCAACCAACACAATCACCTTTACCAGGTGAGTAAACACCCATTGTGATTGGTTGGCATCTCATGGCACTCCAGACATTACCTCATGGGAGATAAGAAGCAGTTTAAGTCTCTGGGTGGGATTCGGATGGATCGGAGGGACCGAGAGAGGTGGCGCAGCAGGGCGTGAGAGGCAAGGTCGGTCTGAAGGCCTGGGTTGCTCTAGCCTGTAGTGCCTCGCAAGGTGTGAGAGCTCCAAGTAGCAGCCCTACAGATGTCCTCAGGAGATACCAGTGCTCGTTCCGCCCATGAGGGTGGAGACCCGCCCGCCAATGGTGCTCTGATCCCCTGTGCGGGGTTAGGCTTTCCGAGATAGGCAGCGACCTAGACCCGCTTTATCCAGCCGGCGATGGTGGTTTTGGACACCGCTAGCCCTGTCGCTGACCCTTCGAGACAATGAAGAGTCTCCATCTTGTGGATGGGTTGAGACTTGGCCAGGTAGACCGAGAGGGCTGACCCGGCGTCCAGAGGGTCGGTTGGAATAGTTCCCGTCTTGTGGAGTAGGGCGGGTCAGGGGTGGGTAGGACTATTGGTTGTTCCCTATGGAACTTCGGTGGGGATCTTCGTTGGAATGCCGGACAGTCCGAAGCCGCATTCCCTTCGGGCTGAAGGTGGTGTAGGGCGGTGGCGAGACAGCGCACTGAGTTTCCCACCTCCTGGGCCGAGCAGATGGCCACCAGAAAACGGCCCCCAGGCCTACCCAGAAGAGTTCTGCTTCAGCGAGGGGTTCGTATGGTGGTGCCCTTAGGGAGTCCAGTACCAGAGGTAGGTCCCAGGGTGCAACCTTGGTCTGGCCTTGGTCGCATGGGTCCACAGCCCTTAAGAACCGGACTGCGTCTGGGTGGGCTCCTGGTGGGTGCCCTCGACCAGACCTCTGCCCGCCCCTATGGCTGCCAGCTGCACCTCAGTGAGGAGGGTGCCAGTCCCTATCCACCCTTTGCTGCAGGAACAACAGGATAGTGGGGAGATCGGCTTGTTTCGGTACTGAGCCTCGACGTTGGCACCACTGTGAGAAGACGGCCCATTGCCTCTCGTACGTAGAGGTGGTGGAGGCGCGACACGACTGGAGGAGCATGCCTATGACCGACTCGTGGTACCCAGAGGCTGATAGTCGGACCCTCTCAGGAGCCAGGCCGTGAGTTCTCAGAGTTCGAGGGACGGGTGCATCACGGGACCCTGTGACAGCATATCTGGCCTGGTCAGGAATCGAAAGCTGGCCAAGGCAATCTCTGTGATTGCTGTGAACCACGATCTTCGGGGCCAGTATGGGGCCACCAGGATGACCGTGATCCTGGATTTCTGGATTTTCTCCATGACTTGAGGAATGAGGGGCAGCGGGGGAAACACATATGCGCTGTGCCGAGGCCACTCCTGAGACAGGGCGTCTGTGCCCTGGGAGTGCACGTCCTTGAACCTGGACAAGTACCTGTCCACCTGGGCGTTGTCCCTTGATGCCATTAGGTCTATGGACACGGGGCCCCACGCTGTCTGGATTAGACGAACAGGTCTGGGTGAAGACGCCATTCTCGGATGAATCTGTTACGGCTGAGCCAATCCGCCTTATGTTCAGTTTCCGCTATGGACCGCCCCTAGGTGGGATAGGTGGGTTTGGGCCCAGCTCAGTACTCTGGTGGTTTCCCGTGACATGGCCTTGCTTCTGGTACCCCCCTGTTTTGCTATATATGCCACTGTCACGCGGTTGTCTGATTTGATCAGAACCGATTGCCTTTGTATGATGTGCTGGAAAGCTCGTAGCGCGTGGAACACCGCTCTCATCTCCAGTACATTTATTGACAGTAGGGCCTCCGTTGGGGACCAGGTGCCCTGCGCCGACTCGTCCCCCAGGCAGGCTCCCCAACCGGAGAGGCTCGCGTCTGTCTCGGTGGAATCGGGAGGTGGTTCCAGTGGGACTCCTCTGGACAGATTTCCCGGGGTGACCCACCACCTCAAAGAAGATCTCACTTCCGTGGTAGCTGTACCGTGCGGTGCAAGTTGAATTTGTTTGGCGCACCGTTTGCCAGGATGAAGTGTTGGAGTGGACGCATGTGCCACCTGGCCCATGGGACGAGGTCGATGCAGGAGGCCATGCAGCCCAGGAGTTTCGCGACCTCTGCCACGGTGGTGCGAGGGTGCGACCTTAGCTGGCCGGCCAGTTTTCGGAGACTGCGGATCCACGCGGGGGTCGGCTTTGCCCAGCCGTCTGCTGAGTTGATGATGGCCCCAGGTGCTCGATTTGTTGGGTCGGACAGAGCTGGCTCTTCTCCTGCTCACTCACCCAACCGCTGGTCCCTGAGTGCACATATGGCGAGCTGTGTATGAGCTGCTGCCCTTGAGCTCTGGACCGTGCGCGGTATGAGCCAGTCGTCCAGGTGCGGAACTATGTCCAGCCCTGTTCCTGAGCCTGGCCACCAAGGTGATGGAGACCTTGGTGAAGACCCTGGGGCTGAGGACAGACCGAATGGGAGTGCCGGTACTGGAAGTGTTGGTACGTGGAAGCGTAGGGAACCTTCTGGGCTCTTTGATGATGGGGATATGCAGGTAAACGTCCTTTAGATCGATGGAGGTTAGGAAGTCGCCTACTCTGATCCCCCGTAGGATGGATCGGACAGTTTCCATCTTGAACCGGCGCGGGAGCACGTATTTGTTCAGATGTTTTAGGTCCAGGATGGGCCTGAGCTCCCCCGACTTTTTGGGCACTAGGAAGAAGATGGAGTACATGCCTTCCCCTTGCTCCTGAACTGGGACTGGTTGAATGGCCCTGTTCTGGATCAGATCTGCCAGGATACTCTGTACTTGGTGTGGCGAGGACCTCCTTCTGGAGATGGGAGATGAGACGAACCATTGGGGTATGGGCTGGTGAGTCAGCTCTATGGTGTATCCCCTGGAGACCACGTCCCGGACCCACCTGTCAGACGTGGTGATCTCCCAGGTGGGTGGAACAGAGACAATCCGCTGCCAACTGGGGTACCGAGGGGTTGTCGGGAAGCTGAGTCACTGTCTTCCCTGAATCCTCGCCCACGGCCTCCTGACCTTTGGCCTCTAGGTTTGAAGGAGGAGGGGACTTGTAGCTGTTGAAGGCGGGGTACGTGAGAAGGATGGGGACCCGACCAAAGGAATGGTTCTGTGAGTAGGGTTCCTTGTGGCTTTGGCTTCTGGCCCCAGGCCGGAACCTTTGTCTAGCAGCTGGTAGATGTGAGGCCTTGATCTATTCCTTAAGAGGTCCCTACCCTCTTCCTTCTGTTTCAGATAAGTCTGTAGGCCTTCCCCAAATACATGAACCCCTTAAGGGTAAATTTTGAAGTAAAGTCTTAGATTCTGAGTCGGCGTCCCAGAGTTTGGAGCCATAGTGCTCTGCGTCTGATGATGATGGTGGACGCCCTGGCCTGTAGGCACAAGGAGTCCACTGCCATGTCCGCAAGGTACTTGGCTGCATCGAGGGTGCAATCTAATAGTTCAGCCTCCCTCGACTTCGGACTTCCCTGCTCCTGCAGTTCCTCCAACCAGCGGATCTGGGCCCTCGAGGTATAGATTTCCGCTGTCATTGCCTTGGCCATGGTACCCTCAATTTCGAAAGTCTTTTTAAGCATGTCCTCAATCTTCTTGTCTGTAGGGTCCTTGAGTGCTATGGTCCCACATGGCAGCACGGTCTTCTTGCTCAAGGCTGCCACTTGGGGGTCGATGGAGGGGGCCTTGCACCAGGCGCCGGACTTGTCGCCCTGAATCGGGTACATTTTGAGTAAGTTCCTTCTGTTCGGCATTCTGCCCGGATCAGTGGATTGCCATTCGGTGTGAATCAGTTCCTCAATGGCCGGGCAGACTGGGAAGGTCTCTGGGGTGACGGTCCTTAGCTGGATCATAGGGTCTAACTTGGATTCAGTCTTCTCCCCTCCTTGTTCCTCCGTGGCGAGGCCCATGGTGGCCTTGATGATCTTCATGAGACCGGGAATAGTCTCGAATGCGCACAGTTTTGAGGTCAGGGACGGAGTTGACTCGAGATCCTCTATGTCCGAATCCATGCCGTGTTCCTCCTCCTCCTCCCCCTCGTCGAACTCATCCTCTTTCTCCCTTTCTTCAGTGTTGCCATCCTGGGGAAAGCTGGGGAGCGGTTCCTCTGGTGCCGGTGGTTCCTCTGGAGGGTCGGTCTGATGGAGAGGCTCCGTGTTGGCCGGTCTAGCTCTGTTATGTGTAAGTGACTCCAGCTTCTCCATGATCCTCAGCATGAAGTTTTGCTGGCTCTCCATCATGGCCACCGCAGCTTGCTGGTTTTGAAGCAGTAGGGAGCCCGGGTCCACCCATGTCGAGTTGCTGGGGCCGGGTAGTGAAGGAGCCAGCGGTGGAGTTCTCTCTGTTAAGGACAGCTCGTCGTCCATGAGGCAGGCTGCGCATAGGGGCCCTGGAGTTTGGGGGAGGAGATTCGCGCTGCACGTGGTGCACTTCTTTGCCTTAACCATCTGCAAGGTAATAGAGAGAGAGATCTGCGCGGAGGAAAGGACTCTGGCGTTTTCCCCTTAGGCCCAGTTATAAGGCTTCTGTGGTAAAGGCGCTGTGTGAGGGCCTTTAACCCGAGCCGCGTGGGTGGAGACTTGTAGCCAGAACATTTCCCCTTTATCAATAGGTTGGCGATCCTGCTCGGGAGGCGGGCCGCGCTGTGGAGGGGGGGCACGACCCCCCGAGGCTGGGGAATGGGGTCGCAGGGATCTGCCTGGTCGCTGTGTGAGGTACCCGGCAGTAGCTCTGTGGTGTCCAACTGGGGTCGCTA
This sequence comes from Neoceratodus forsteri, assembly GCA_016271365.2. Lineage (NCBI taxonomy): Eukaryota > Metazoa > Chordata > Ceratodontiformes > Ceratodontidae > Neoceratodus > Neoceratodus forsteri. The sequence goes on from CM028137.1 coordinate 409,933,102, forward strand.
TGGGAGGGACCCAGTGAACTGACAAGTCTCATCATTTTTTTTTTTTTTGAAGGAGGCCCTGTGAAAGTAACAGAAATGCTGCTGTCCATTGATGCACTCCCCATTGTTGGCGTTGTATGAAGCAGTGAGGATCTGCCAGGGAGGGGCTTAGGGCCGAGAGGTGCACCTGCAGGGCCCTAACCGCTGGGCAGACCGCCTGCCTGCTCGGGGGAGCCATAATCTTTGGGAAAAGCAGAGTGGCAACCGTGAGCTACTGCCCATGTTCTAGACTGCAGGAGTGGAAGCGAACCAGCAACTAATCCACTGCTCGGATTAAGTACTCCATCCATCTATTGTGCCACTGTCAGAGCTTGGCGTCTCCTAGAGCTCCCCGAGTTCGTGTCTGGCGGTACGTATAGGGTCGTGCTGTCCCCACCCCCACCCAGGTAGGGAGTGAGTAGTAAGCGGCTGACAGCTGGGGCATATGAGTAGGCCGCTGGGTCGCGGGAGTAGGGCGACTCGCGGCTAGGCCTGGGATTTGATTGGCGGGCAGAAACAGCCGAGAGTTCGCGTAGAGTCGACTCAGAGGCTGAAAAGGGGTGCGCCTGAGGGTGAAGGAGGGCCATCGCGGTCCGGGCGATCCGCTGAGTCACGGGAGTAGGGGCGACTCGTGGGCCTGGTGATAGGCCTTGCACCAAGGGAGGAGGGAGGCAAGATCGTGGTCGCTGGGGGCAGAAGCGACTCGCTTGAAGGACTGACGAGTGGGCGGCGGCCTGCGGATGGGAGTGTTGTCCAAATGACCACGCAGTCGATGGGGGTAGAGGCGACTTGTGGCCTAGATGGTAGGCCTTCTGGCCGGGGAGGTGGTGTAGGCAATCCGCGGAGTCGCGGGGGGCAGAGGCGACTAGCGGATGGATGGGCCAGGCGAGAGCCTGGACGAGAGAGCTTGTGGCCCCGTGGCATGGACGCGGGGACTGCAAGAGCACCAAGGGAGCTGGGTGAGGAGAGGGAGGGTCCCTCGAGGTGAGGGAGGGCCGCAGATGGGACCGCGGAGTCGCGGGAAGGAGAGGTGACTCGCGGAGGGTTTTTCCAGGCGAGGGCCTGGGAGGAGGCCAAGGCCGCTGGGCTTTGGAGCAGGCAGCACGCTGCCTAGGGAGGCCTGGAAGAGCAGGGCTTGTGGCCCAGATCACGAGGATCCGTGCTTAAGATGCAAAACCTCCTGAAGGCACCACAAATAACAACATAAATAGATTACTAAGGAGCAAAACTCCTGGACAACCAAAAATAATGCTATAAGATCAGATATTTCTAGGAGCACAGGTGCTCCTCTCTTAATTATAAAGTAAGATTAAATTACAAGCACACACAGAAAGCTGTTGAGAAAAACACAGTTCCTACCTTAGAAGTTAAAGAGCAGACAGGGGTTCTCTGGATGCTTCTTGCCTATTCAGATGCACAAATTATAACTGGAGAGCAGGGGTTCCTGGGACCTGGATATACTGGAAATCTGATCTGGGTCATGTGCATCATTAGCCTATCAGGTGGGCTGTAACCCATGAGGTAATGTCTGGAGTGCCATGAGATGCCAACCAATCACAATTTGTGATTTTGTTTACATCTCAAAAGTTTCTGTATCTGCCCTCCACATGGCTATGAAGTGCAGCATTTCAAACTGAATGCTTCTGCATGATAAATCATAGTACTGAGGATAAGAGGCACAGTGGCTCTATGTGCTGATTGGTTGAGATCATATAAATGATTCATAATCCTTAATAATAGCCCTAGGGGCATAAGGCACATGGGAAAAGGGCCCTCGCCCCAGGGTTAGCGTACCTGAGAGTAATCAAACCCTTGGTCATTTCTTAAAGGAAAACTAAAGCCAAAACTTTAAAAAACAATATGTTGTGCAGAGTATTTTGATTTGTATGTGCACACCTAATAAGTCCATCCCTTTCTTTGCTAAAAGCATTTTTTTATACATTTGCTAGCTGGTTCTATGGCCCCATGGCATCTCCATATTAACATTTTTATTGCTCTTCTTGTTCCTACAATGCCTTCTGTCCCATGTGATAGTGATGCATCCAGGACTGTTAATTTAATAAGAGCTGATTTTTTTCAAGTTTAGAGTAGTAGAGCTGTGATTTTAAGTAATTCTGTTTGTCCAGGGAGAGCTAATGAAGGTTACATTTACAGATGGCAAATGCCTGAGGGATAATTGACTGGCCTACTCTATAAGGAAAAAGCTAGAGTCTTCACTAATTATAACATTTGTGACCTTAGGGGATTTGTTTGTCTTTTTAATTGTTGTGTATAGTTTGAAGAAATGAAAAGCTTTGAAACAAAACCTTCTCTTCTGCTGGCTAGACCTAGTTGTATAGCTAGAAAGCAGAAAGTTTGGATTAGACAGTTACAGTACTGTATCTAGTTAAGTTTAAGTTTATTGGCAGAAAGACTCCATTGAGCATGCTCATTTTCAAGGAGGTCCTGTAAGGACAACGTTAAACAACAATGTACAATAAAAGTGATGACATAGCATACAGGTACAATAACTGGTAGGAAAAAAGTGCATATATGGTCAGTAAGAACAATTAAAAAAAAGATCGGAATCCGGTGCCTGGGTAAGCAGCGGTGACATGAGGTAACAATAATTGGCAGGAAATACATACAGGGTCAATGAAAAGAAAAACAGTAGTGAAGCATACAGGAACCAATTCATATTAACATAGAAACATAGAAACATAGACTTTGACGGCAGATAAGGATCGCTAGGCCCATCTAGTCTGCCCATTTCCCTACCTACAGGATAGGCCGCAGATCCTAGTTAACCAACAGCCTATATCTTCCTGCTCCCCACAAGAATTGCCTTATGTCTGTCCCATGCATTCTTGAATTCTCTCACAGTTTTAGATCCCACAACCTCCTCAGGAAGGTTTCTTCAGAGTGGACTCCATTTACAATTACCTTCTGTGTCCTGTTGTGCAGCCAATGTTTTACTCAGGCTACCACCCTGGGACCCACTCCCAGGCTGGTTAATTTGACTATTAATCTTTTGTGTGGGACTGTGTCAAATGCCTTGCTAAAGTCTAGGTAGGCCATGTCCACAGTCCCTCCCTGGTCTACTACTTTGGTCACCCAGTCAAAGAAATCTATTAGATCTGCCTGACATGACCTTCCTGCTGTGAACCCATGCTGCCTTGGGTCCTGTGCCCCACTGGCCTCTAGGTACTCAACTATTCTTTCCTTCAGAAGTGACTCCATCACTTTCCCTACCACAGAGGTCAGACTGACAGGTCTGTTGCCTGCCTCTGTCTTGGTCCCACTTTTGTGAAGGGAATCACATCCACCTTCCTCCAGTCCTCGGGTACCACACCATCCTCCCATGATTTGTTAAAAGAGTAGCCAGTGGTTTCACTAGTTCCTTCCTTAATTTTTTAGAATTCTGGGTGAATTCCATCAGGACCCATTGCTTTGTCCACCTTCAGTTTTAGGAGTTCTTGCAGAACCTTTCTTCTGTGAAAGGACTGGATCGACTTCTATCAAGAGTGCTTCTGTTAATTGGATTAGGCACTTCCCCTCTTCTTTAGAATACTGAGCAGAAATATCTATTCAGTATTCTGCTTTTTCACTGTCCCCTCTGCCCACCCTCCATTCATTCTATTCAGCCTCACTATCCCTCCCTTTGTCTTTCTACGCTCGCTGATGTACCTATAAAAGGTTTTATTCCTCTTCTTAACCGAGTTGGCTATCTTTTCTTCAGTTTGGGCCTTTGCTATTCTGACTTCCCTCCCTGCTTCTTTCTGCCTTAACTGGTACAGCTGTCTGTCCTGCTCCTTCTGTGTTTCCTTATACTTCCGGAATGCTGTCTTTTTCTTCCTGACTTTCACAGCCACCTCTCTTGAGAACCATAGTGGCGTTTTTTAGTTTTGATTTGTTTATTTGTTTCACACAAAGGCTTGTTGCCTCTGTGATGGCAGTTTTGATAATTCCCCATTGTTGCTCCACACCTCCTTCTAGCCTGTTTGCTAGTGCTTTTCTGAGGCACTCTCCCATCTTGCCAATGTCAGCCCTCCTAAAGTCCAGTACCCTCACTTTTGTATGGCTTGACTCTGTAGCTGAGTTTAACGTGAACCACACTGTTTGATGGTCACTTGTCCCCAGATGGCAACCCACTTCTAGATCTGAGATCCTCTCACTGCCCCCGTTTGAGAGTATGAGGTCTAAGATTGCTCCCTCACGAGTGGGTTCTGAAAGTAGCTGTCTAATGCCTGCCACCGTAGGGCATCAAGAATGTGCTCCAGTTAACATCTGGCATATTCAGGTCTCCCATCAACAGTATCTCCCCTTTCTCTGCCATTCTAAGAATGCCTTCCATCATATCCTTGTCCATTCCTTCCCCCTGACATGGGGGTCTGTACACAACCCCTGTGCGGATTGTGGTGCCCTTTTCAGTCTCCAAGGTGACCCACAGTGCCTCCTCTCCTCCCTGTTTACTCTTTTGTTCAGTTGCTTTTATCCCTTCCTTTACATAGAGAGCTACCCTCCCTCTTCTCCCCTGCCTGTCATTCCTGTAGGTTATGTACCCTGGTATGTTAACATCCCAGTCATGGTTCTCTGTGTACCATGTTTCTGTGACTGCTACGATATCCAGGCAACCCTCTTCCATTAAGGCCACCAGCTCAGGGAGCTTGTTGCCCAGACTATGGGCATTGGTACTCATTACCCTCCATTTCCTGATGGCCTTACCCCCTTTTGCCCCATCCCTGTCCTTCTTGCCTTTGTCACTTTCTCCATTTACCCCTGCCCTTCCCCCTATTGACACCTCTATGTTGGTGTTTGCCACACTTACTACCGTGATTGTTTGGGGGCTAGGATTTTCCTGCTCCTTTCCAGTACCTCCCCTTGGCTAGTTTAAAAGCTTGCCAATGAAGCATTTAAACCTATCACCTGGATCCTGGTTCCTCCTGGACAGATGCAGCCCATCATGCCAGTATAGGCTTGCATCACCCAGGTGGACCCCAGTCCCCAGTGAAGCCAAATCCTCTGAGCTCCACACCAGTTTTTCAACCACTGATTGAATACCATGGTGACGGAACACCCTATCCTCTCCTATGCCATAGATGGGTAGCACCTCCGAGAAGGTTACCGTATGTACTTGACTATGTCCCCTCCCCAATTCCACAAACTCTTCCTGCACTTCTCTAATCCCTTTCTTAGCCAGGTCATTTGTTCCTAGGTGGACAATGACATCCAGCTCCCTCCCCTGTGCAGCTGCTCCGGCAATCCTGAGGATTCGCTCCCTGTCCCTCCAAGCCATGGCGCAAGGCAGGCACCTTACCTCCCTCTCCCCTTCCTTCCTCAGTTCTACCTTCCTAACAATGGAGTCCCCCACCAGGAGTTGTTTCCTTCCCCTGCAGGGTCCCCTGCCACCCTCCTGTGGGTCTCCTTTGTGGAGGTTCCCAGCATCCTCCTTGGTCTCCACTGTGGGTGCCTCCATAGAGGAACCACACTTTGCCAGAATGGCATAGGAACTGTGGAGAGGTACAACTGGAGGGATGTGCCTCTGTTCCACCACCCTCACCCTCCCTGAGCCCACTGTGGTCCATCCGCCTCTTTCTTGGCAACCTCTGAGGCAACAGCAGTGGCACTGGTGGTCCTTGGATGGAAGAGGAGGTCCCACAAATCCTGGCCAACTCAGCCTGGAAATGAGCAACCTTTCCTCAGCCCAGAGAGGTGCCTGCAGATGGGACAACACTGCATCCTCCAGAACATCTCTCCGAAGACTGCTGCTCCACAGCCACTGCACTGCACCACTCCAATCATATGTCTTATTTCTGGCCCCTTAACTGTTTGCAATCCTTACTCTTTCCTCTGTTTTTTTTTTCTCTCTCTCCTTACTTTCTTCCTGTGTGCCCTTTAAGCTCCTGATTGTCCTGTTCTGAGACAAGAATATCCTATATTTCTCAGTAGACCACTTACTTATTCAGAGGCAGACCTCCAGCAGTTAGAGGGAGCCATAGAGCTACTCTTGCCCTTCTAGGATGGTGGGTCCTTGGTGGTTTTAATGCAAAGAAGTGCAAAATCATGCATATAGGGAAGAGAAACCCTGAAGCCACCTATAGGCTGGGAGGGGAGTTGCTAGCAGTCACAAAGGAAGAAAGCGACTTGGGCATCATCATCACTGATGACCTAAATCATCCAAGCAGACCTCTAAAGCAGTAGGTAAGGCTAGGGGGTGTTAGGGTGTATTAGTAGGGGTATCACAAGTCGTAGAGGAGGTAATAATCCTCTGTACAAGAACACTGGTTAGGCCCCATCTGAGTACTGCAGTATTGGAGGCCACACCTTCACAAGGACATTAACCAAATTGAGGCAGTCCAGAGAAGGGCACCAAATGGTGCAGGAACTGCATCAGAAGACATATGAGGACAGATTAACGGAGCTCAATATGTATACCCTTGAGCAAAGGAGGGAGAGAGGTGATATGATCGAGGTATTCAAACACCTTAAGGGCATAAACAAGGTGAAAGAGTCTAATATGTTTAAATATAAGAAAAATAGCAGGACAAGAGGACACAGCATGAGATTAGAGGGAGGCCGATTAAGGGGGAATGTGAGGAAATTCTTTTTCACAGAAAGGGTGGTGGATGCATGGAATGGCTTACCACAAGAAGTGGTGGCTATGAATACAGTGCAGGGCTTCAAACAGGCATGGGATAGGCATAAGGGAGCAATACAAATGACTATGAATAGATAGGCCACTGACAGAGCAAAGGCTGATGGCACATTTATAAGGTAGAAAAAGAAATGGGCAGACTGGATGGGCCTTGCGGTCCTTATCTGCCATCAACTTCTATGTTTCTATGTTTCTATGTTTTGTGATCACTCACTTCCTGCCCCTAAACAGGAAGTTTCTGTTGTCAGTCAAATCCTGTGCCTATAAAAATAGAACTAACTTTGGGTGGGGGTGGAGGGCAATATAGTCCCAGTACAGAAGTCCAGTCACAGCAAAGTCCTTCCTCCTGGTGTCTTCTGCCAAGCTATTAGCAGAATCTTTCTAAGGCAGTCTTTAAATGTAGCTTCCTTCTAGTTTAGCCACTCCCCCTACCTACAGATCTTTCTACAAGTAATTTAAACCTCACAGCAGTTAAGTCCTTTCAGTCACCTGAGATTTACACCTAGATGACTTTTCAGTTACCCATTCAGTTCAGTTAACCCAAACACATACTTTTTTTTTTGTATGTTAGTTTTTTTACCCTAAATTAAAGGTCCAAATACAAAAGTTCTTCTACTTTAGTCCCAGTACAGAAGTCCAGTCACACAGCAGTCCTTCCTCCTGGTGTCTTCTGAGAGGGAGAACAAAAAATAGTATCAGTAAGAACTTATATGATTGCTGTCAACTTCTCAAGATAGCCGAGAGTGCAGGAAGGAAGGAAGTGGGTAAGGAGAAATGCATAACTACTTCTGATGAGGAAGGAGTCTGACTGAGGGGGCAAGGGATTAGTGCAAGAAGTTACGAGAGGACAAAAGAGCAAGGGAGAGAGTTGGGCAAGGATCAGGGATGGAGGGTATAGAAGGAGTCCTAGGCATAAGGGTGGGGATGGACTAGGGAGGATAGGGGCCAGTGTGGATAGGTAGACTAGGGAGAAGGATACAAGTCAGAGGGTACTCATTTGATAGCAGTGGCAAGAGACTGGCATGATATGCTAGGACCTATGGCAGTGACAGATTACTGGGAAGAATTTGTAGTTCAGGGCTCTGAAGAACTTTATTGAGACAATGCTGGTGAGTCTGAGTGATGTCTGGATGAGATTACACGCCGATGGGATGGTGTAGTAAGCCATCCCATTGGCGTGGAATTTAGTTGAAGCCAGAATGTCAGGCTCCTAATAGTAGACTGCTGCTGCAGCAACTATTACCCTCTGAATTAATGGTCCTAGACACATCACTGTCACATGAGATAGAAGACATTGTAGGAAGAAGAAGAAGAAGAACCATAAAAAATGGTAACATGGAGATCCCCAGGGGCTATATCTCTGGTAGCAGTGAAATTTACTGTGTCCACTCCACCATTAGCAGTTTATATGCAGCTGCCACTAGGGGCTCCTATCCTATCTGGCACATCACACACTTTGTTCCCTGGCTGTTATCATCTCAACTCTGTGTACATTTGCCTGCTTCCTCTGCCTCCTATGAAACCAGGGCTACATGCACCTTCTCTAATCTCTTGCTTTCATACTGCTGTTGATTCTAAGCAATGTCGCTTCACAAAGTGATATGCCAGTTCCACTATCCCATACCACTATCGAGCATAATATCCATTATGACCCCGGCTTTATCACAGGTAATTTTAAACTGTTAACCAAGGGTCACTGGTCCTGGCACTGGCTCCCACTGCCTCCACAGGGGGGCTTACTGCTGGGGTCCCTAGCCTCATACCCCACCCTAATTACTCCACTTAAGCTCACAGTACTGCACTTGGAACAGAGAAGGTGCCTCAGCCCCAGAAGATCCAATAAGCTTTATTACAAACAACTTAAAGGAAGCTTGCTCAGAATCATCCTACTTTTACTGCTTATGTCAGGCAACATTCACCCTAACCCTGGCCCTGCTGGACATGCATCCACACACAACCACCCTAAAAAAGGAACTATTAAGTTCTGGAAACCTGGTATTTTATTGTGCCTTGTCTCACTGGCACTGATATCCCCCACAGAGCCCCCAAGCTGCAAGCTGCTGCCAGCTGCCCTAACTCAACCCCAGGTAACTGTACTCTATGCATATGGCATGACCACTTCTCCCGACTCCTGGACAAGCTCATACTCTAGGAAAGGGCACCCCATGCATTGTCCCCAGGACCACAGGCCTAAATATCCCTCCTTAGTCTGGTGCATCCATGGATTCCTTGCCTGCTACAGCTCCTATAAAATGCTGGTATCAGGGAAATGGCAATTCTCAAGAAGCTACAGACTCCTTCTGAACCATATTACCCACCTACTACTGCTACTACTAATGCTATCAGGTAATGTACACCCCAAACCTGGCCCTCCTTGCTCTCAGAATAGCCCACAAGAAAAATCTGCAAGATTCACCCTTGCCACCTTAAACATCTGCAGTCTGCTGCCCAAACTGGACAACCTAAAGGTATGGGTTACCAAACACAACCCTGATATCCTCTCAATCATGGAAACATGGCTATCGTCCAAGGTACTGGACTCTGCCATCATGCTGCCTGGATACACCCTTTTTAGGCAGGACCATACCTCGAAGAAAAGAGGGGGTTGCGTAGTCTACATAAAGGACACACTTCAGGGGCATATCCTTCCCCTCCCCAGCAGAAGCACTAATCTGCAAATCCTACCCATCAAAATCCTACTGCGCGTTCACAACAAGACTCTTATGATCCTCACAGTCTACATCCCACCCAAAACAACAATTCCCATTGCTAACAACCTCATGGATTTTATTACTACCCTGTGCCTTAACTCTGAGATCATTCTTCTCGGGGATTTCAACATCAATTCACCCTCTCCAGCAGCTGCTATGGTGAGAGACACTCTAGTGACTATCCACTTTTCCCAGATGGAGACAACCCCAACAAGGGTCAACTACAAAACCGGTACTAGCACAGTGCTGGACTGAATCCTCTCAAACTGACCAGTCCACATCTCCACACCACTGTCCTCCCTGACTCACTGATTGATCATTCACCTGTTACCTGCACCTGGCAAAACAACTTCAGCAAGCCCCCACCCTGAATCACAACCAGCTGTGTACTCCTCAAAGGGCACCTGCCACAACTCAAAGTGGACCTTCAAGGCCTAGACTGGTCTGACCTACATGAAACAAATGACATAGACACTGCAGTCAAATGCTTCATCACAAAATTTAATGCTGCTTGCGATAAACATGCCCCCCCGAAAACAAGAAAATCTAAAGCTCCCTGCAACCCCTGGATAACACCAGAACTCCCGCTACAACTTAATGCTCAGGACCATTTCTGGATAAAGGCATGCACACATAGTACAGCTGCCAATATCCAACTATATAAAAAAGCTAGAAATGAGTGCACAAAGGCTATCTGCCTAGCAAAATGCTCCTACTATAAGGAAGCTCTCTCCAACTCCTGGAACTGCAGCAAATCCTTCTGGGCCAACCTCAGTAATATTACTGGCAGTAATCCCAAAACAGCCCCCTCCATGCTCCTGGTCAATGATATAGCCACAGTGGATCCACTCCAAATAGCAAATGCCCTAAATACTGCCTTCACAGACCTAAGTGGAGTGCTTCCAGCAGACTACTTTAACCCTCCAGTCCAGAATCACCCAGAAGGTGCTTAATCCCCTATGGGGAACCATCCACTTTTTTACTTTAAAGAAGTTAGCACTACCAAGGCTGGAAGTACCTTGAGAAGGTGCTGGGCAAATTGAGGCACAGTGGAGACAGCCTGGACCTTAAGTTCATCACTCTGGCACTTGTGGAAGTACTAAATCCCATGACCACCATCATCAACCTATCCCTCCACCACTCTCAGTTCCCGCAGCTCTGGAAGTCAGCTTCTGTAACACCAGTTCACAAAAGTGGAGACCGGGCACTACAGAATAACTACAGACCGATCTCCATACTCATGCCACTCTCCAAAGCACTTGAATGGATAGCAGTGGATCAGCTTGTGGAATACCTGAACATGCACTAACTCCTATGCTCGGAACAACATAGGTTCCGAGTAGGACACAACACTATCATGGCTCTGTTGAAATTCACTGGTTATATCCACAAAGCTCTGGATCAAGGGCAGCTAGTGGGGGCTACCTTCCTCAACCTATCAAAAGCTTTTGATATGGTTCACCACACACTCCTCTTTGAACAGCTAGCTGATACCGGTCTCTCTTCTGATACAATTCTATGGCTTAACAGCTATCTCAGCAATCGCTCACAGTGGGTCAAGATTGGGGACATTGTCTCAGATAGCAATCCTGTTTGCTCAGGGGTTCCCCAGGGATCAATACTGGGGCCCCTCCTCTTCAGTATCTTCTTAAATAAACTTCCAGGCTCTTGCACCAGTCACATGCTATTGTATGCTGATGACACTATCATTTTCACCTGCAACCCCAACCCCAAACTACTTCAAAATGACCTCCAACTAGGATTTACTGCTGCTGAACATGGTTAAAGGAGCATAGACTGATCCTTGACTACAAGAAAACTAAGACTATGATCTACTCCAGCACCCATGACAAACACAAGAGCTTCCTGCTATCCATCCTAAACAACAGTGGTGATGTGCTGGACCTCGTGCAGCACTTTAAGTACCTGGGTATCAACATTGACTCCACTCTGTCCTATGCAAGGCATATAGACAACATAGCCAAGGCCATCAGTTCCAGAATCAGGATACTCCACCACCACAAGCACAGCCTTACATATGAAGCACTTAACATGGCCATCACCAGCTCAGTTGTTACCCTTATTGACTATGGCCTACTGGTTTATGGTTCTGCACCAGACTCAGCACTCCATTGCATCTCCCTGGCCCTTAATAAGGCCTGCTGACTCCTCATGGGTGCTGCAAGGCTTACACACACCTGTGAGCTCTATTCATGGGCAGAGTGGCTCCAACTGAAGAGCAGAGTTAAGTACCATACCTGTCTACTGGCCAAAAACATCACACTAAATCTGATGCCATCAGGAGTCCAGAATCTGCTCACACACCATGTAAGTACCAGGCTGACCAGAAGCACCTACAGTCAAATTGTCAGTGAACCTAGATTCCGCACTGCACAGTGTCAACATGCATTCTACTACTGTGCACCATTCTGGACCAACCCTTCCTTCAGCCATCTCTGATACCACAACCATTGGTGCTTTCAAGTGTAGCTCAGGCAGCACCTTGCCACAGATGACAAATGTGACTGCATTGGCCATTCATGATGACCAAAACAACTTTCCTACATTTGGACCACTGTAAAGCAGTCACCCTTAATGTTCTGTCAAATCCTAGGGGCACCTACCTTCACAGCACTTCATTGTCCCACCTCCCCATCTACTTCCTCCCCTCCCTTCCCCACTGGGCACCCATTCCTCTCTCTGTCCTCACCTTCATGCCCCCATCTGCTTCTGTCCTAGCCCCATTGTCTCCAACCTTCCTTAAGTCTGGTCTTAACCCCTTACATAGGCATACACTTCACTATGCCACAGATGTGCCTGTTCTCCACTCTCTTTCTCCCCCCACAAATATACTTAACTCTTTGATGCAGGCACTGTCCATCAATGCTGTAGCAGTGTCTAAATGTTATACCTTAAGCTAAATGCTATCCCAATCTTGTAATTCACACCAATTTATTGTCTGCCTAGCTTGAATGTATTGTTTAGTACCGGTGCAATTTTGTACTTGCTTGTAATGTAATGCCTTGTAATATAATGCTATGTACCATTCAATTTTTTCTTGTAACTGACGTGGAAGCAACAAATGAGCATCTGCTCACAGGTGTTCTTCAAGATATCATTAAAAGAAATAAAAATAAAAAATAAAAATAAAACAAGCAAACAAATTTAGAAAAAATTCCTTTCAGCAAATAGAAGGAATGGTTAACTGGGAGTACGCTTACAAATCAAAACACTTTGCACAACATAGTTTTTGTAAATTTTGGCTTAAGTTCTCCTTTAATGCTTGCTCATACAGTTTTAATACATTTCAGGTTTCTTTAAATACACAAGATTATCTCCTGCTGTCATCGGGGGAGAACTGCATGTCAAAGGTGAATGGTTCAGTCACCCCAAGGAGCTGGGGAGGAAACACTCTTCAGCCTGATGAGAGATTGCTAGAGGTTCCCAGGGTTAGGCTTAAGACCTCTGGTTCTTGATCCTTTGCATTTGCAGCCCTCACCTTGTGGAACTCTCTACCTCATCAAGTAAGGGAGTGCCTGACTGTTGAGAGTTTCATATCTGCTTTAAAAGCTTATTTATTTAGCTTAGCTTTCTCAGATTTTGAGTAGCATGAATTATACTTAGTATTTATTAGATTATTTGTATCTGTGGTTTTACTTAGTTTTTATTATTTATTATCTGTTTTTACTGTACAAGCGCTTTGATCTTAATTGGAATTGTGCTTTTTTATAAATAAACGTTTGATCTATTGATTGATTGAACCTGCAAGAGGCACCCTAAGTGTCTATAAATATAGTACAAACCATCAAACAATATATGATGAGTTATACTACATAAAAAGAATAAGCAAATCCCTTTAAAAAATTAAAAGACACTCCTGTGTTGAAAGTGGAACATGCTATTCTTTCAGATTGTTCACATGAGGCTCTTGTATGCTTATGAGAGTTACACATGTGCCAGACAATGTTAGTATAGCTTGGTTCACTTGGTGCTGATAATTTATAATTTAAAATTTTTAATTTTTTTTGTAATATGTTGCGATAACATTGGGGTCAGGTATGAACCAGAAAAAGTAAGGAAATGCTGTGTTAGGGTCAACAAAGACCCTACCTTCACATGTTCTGTGTAAGCAAGATGGTAAGATTTCATATCTATGGTATCTGGATCACTGACACCTTAATTATATGCAGATCCCAACTAACAGCACCATGAGATGAAGGATACAGATTTTAGATATGTCCCTAACCTCTAAAACTATTCAGTCCTGAAATTCATTCCTGTAAGCCTTGTCGGTATTTTAGATTAAAAAGAAGAGAACACCAATATTTTGCTTGCTGGCCTGGCACGTATGATATGCCCCTACCAACAATGTTCAGGGGCTTTAGATGGTTAGTACCACCACAGTGATATTCTTTCAAAAGCTGTGTGGGATTGGAGTGGGTTCTAGCCAAAAAAGTGAAGCAACTTATTTTATAAACATCATTGTGGCTACAAATGTAATAAGTTGGGAAAAGCAAAATTTGTAACTTCCAAGACAACAAATAGGGGGACCACCAAAGATGAGTGAAGTGTCATTGTAAAAGAATAGGGCAAATAATTTAAAAGTAAGACTACATTGTTAGTCACAAATTTTATATACAGCTGCAACCGTTTATTTGGTTTGGTGATTAAAGTATGGAGACTGCCCCTAGAACAATAATGGTAATTATGCTGATAATTTCAGGTGGCATAGTTTGTAACACTCCCTTCTGTCTGAAAGAATCATGTTGCATTAAGTTGTCTATGTTTTGCTCAGTAATAGCATTCAGCAGCCTGGAGCATTGGAGAACCAGAGGGTACAGTGGCTCAAAACCTAGAATCTACAAGCAGGTGGTAGAACAGATGGAGCAGATACTGTCTGCCAGCTGTAACAAGTCAGCATGGACTATTGTAGTTTAGAGTGGCAGAACTGTCATTCAATATCATTAGAAAACTGAATCAAAGAAATAAGAAGGGTGTAAAATCTATACATTTTATACTGTATCATAAACCTATTTCTGCTGACATATATTAACCGTTTTCCCCTTTTCAACCATTTTTACCAATAGGACTTGTGACTGTACCTTCTTTTTCATGTAACAACCATTGTTTGAAGTGCTGTGGATGACACTTCATATACATATACATATATAAAAAGATCAATTGCTTATTGTGTCTCATCAAGAAAACATACATAACATTTAATCAAGGGACTGCAATGAGAATTTGAAAATTACAATAGCCCGGATATTCATACTGCGTCAGGCGATGGTGCAAGTGGGGGGCAGCTCAATTGAGCTGCACCGGGGCCAGGACAGGGTGACATTCAAAGGTGATGCACCATGGCACATCACCATTGAATATGGCACAGAATGCGCATGGCACATGTACAATGCGCCAGCGCATCACACAGGTATGGAGGACCGGGAATGCTCCAGTGCAAATGCAGGTGTGCTGGGTGCATCACCCATGATATTCAGAAGAGGGCATGCAAATGGGGCCATAATATATGCATGGCACAAATGGGTCCATTTGCATGCCATTATGGCCCCATTTGCATACACTGCGCAGGGCAGCCTGGCAGAATGTGCCTGGTGCCCTGCATAGCTGCATGCAGCAGGTGTTGGGTCCCCGGTGGGCTAGTGCACCCCCTCTCTCCATCATGCCTGAGCATGGGCAGTAATGACATATAATATGACCTGGTGGTTCAGTGGTTCCGCCCTCCCTCCAGTATCACCCGATCACAGGCATGTGACATACATATGCTACCTGGTGGCCCAGTGGACCCCCTCCTGTCCCACCCACAGAGGACCCAGCCACCCAGCTCCCCACGGTCATCGGTGGGTGGCTGCACTCTGCCTGCATACTGCAGGGCTGCCCACCAAATGACAGTGTACAATATATGCTGTATACCCATTGGTCCCACATTGTAGGCCAATGGGCATATAATTTCATACTGTACTACACAGGCATGATTATGTGAATGAAGCATATTCATTCTATACCGTGTGCCTGTCGTACAGTATAGTCTACATCCGATTGGCCCACAATGTGGACCAATAGGCGTACGCACATACTGTTTGCTGTCATTTGGTCATGCGTCTGGTGGTATCTGGGTGAGTGCAGCTGCCCACCAATGACAGGAGGGGAACTGGGTGGCTGGGTCCTCTGTGGGTGGGATGGGAGGGGGTCCACTGGGCCACCAGCAGCATGTGGCGTCACATGCCCATGATTGGGTGATACGGGAGGGAAGGAGGATACCACTGGACCACCAGGTATTATTATATGTCACTACTGCCCGCGATCAGTCATGACGGAGGGAGGTGGAGGGGGATGCCACCGTTCACCAGATATTGTGCTGGGAATGATTGCCAGTGATTGGGGAGTGCAGTGACCACTGGGAAGGTGTAGATGCTTGTGGACTATGTCCCTGCTGGTGGGATGGCCACCCACGTCTGGCAGGTGCTGTGTTGCATGCCATGCAGCAGCTTGGCTGTGGGTGGCCTGGGTTTGTTCCTATGTTTTACAGGCTCAATTCAGCACCCCATATGCAGCGACATCATATGCTGGTGCTGAAGATATGCGCCAGACATCCCAGTCTGAATATCGATGTGTCGATATGGCGGGCACGCCTGCATTTACATCACAGATACATTACCATTGCGCCCTGGCACAGTGGGACTTGTGCTGCACCTGGCAGCCTTTTGAATATCCCACCAGGGCACATTGCGGGGTTGTGCCGGCACAACTCTGTTGCACCTGGTGCAACACCTTTGATTATCCTGGCCGGAGTATTTGGTAAACAAATTCATAATGCATAGCTTTCAGCATTTCATTCTTAAATAACCAAATACCAATGCCAAGTGGCACTGAAATGATTGGGGCTTTGGCTGCTCATGATTTCCCTAAAGAACTATGCCAGGTGGCAGTTCCTGCAGATCAAGGTTACCACTGCTGCAAAACCAGAGAGGAAACAATATATTTACAATCATAGAAAAATATCAATGGCTCTTGTCTCATCAGAAAAGATGGACAAACACAAGAGTCAGGAGAGTGTTGCAGGTCACCTTGTGGAGAACTGACTGGGGGGAACTGGCATTTTATAGTCAGTGGAGAGGTGGCAGTGCAACAGGGTTTCTTACTGAGAGACTACATACAAAAAAGAAATCTTACCTAGTGATCATCAAATCTTGTTAACAACCCAGTCATACTGAGCCATTCAGATTTATACAGGACCTGAATGTAACTGTTAAACTTAAAGGCCTGGATATTCAGACTATGTCTGGCAGGGGCGCAAGCCTGGGTGCAGCGCAACTAGGTTGTGCCAGGGCAGGGACTGAAGATATTCATCAGTGCTGTGCCATGGCTCAGCACCATTGAATATGGCACCGAGGGTGCATGCACTGCGCACGGCACAGTGGCACTGCACTAGCGCAAGTGGCAAACGGGAGCAGGGGGATGCGCCAGCGCAAGTGCAGTTGGGCTGGGTGCATCAACTGCGATATTCAGCACTGGGCATGCAAATGAGGCCAGGCTGCAGCCATCAGGGACTGATGCCCTGCAGACCCATGGTGGTCCCCGCTCCCGTTCACAGGCATATGTATTAAACAGGTCCATGGTGGACCAGTGGTAACCCCCCCCACCCGATCGCTGGCATATGTATTAAACAGGTCCATGGTGGACCAGTGGTGACTCCTCCCACTGCCTGATCATGGGCATACATTCACTGAAAGTCCCTGGTGGTCTAGTGGAACCCTTCAATGCCCAATTGTGGGTGGAATTGGCACAAGAGACACTGGTAGTCCAGTGGTATCCCCCTACCCACCCGCTCACGTAGGTCCCTGCCACCCAGCAACCCCCCCTGCCATTGGTGGGTGGCAGCACCCCACCTGCATGCTGCCTGCTGAATGACTGCGTGGACCAATGGGCATGCAGACCATACTGTACTACGCAGGCCCAATATGTGAATGAACTGTGTATTTAAAAATTACTGACTTCTTTCAAATGGGAAGACCAAATAGGATCATAGAAAAATATAAACAGATAGCCTTCTAAATTTTAGAATTGTAATGTTCTGTACTTTGGTCTGTTGATCTGGACAAAGTTACAACATACCGGTCCACTGAACTACAAAGACAGGGACCGCAAAAAGTACCTTAAATATTTTTAAATTAACAAAACTTTATATTAAAGGTTCTGAGTGCAGGAATATGACAATGGCTAAAATGCCTATAGTTTATAGACTCATGTGAATCAAGTAGATCTTCTGCAGGAGATTAAACTGACACAGAAAAAGCCTCAGACAGAAAACCTCCACTGTCCACATAATGGGTCTGTACTAGAAAAGTAAGCATGGCTCCCATAAAAAAAAAAACAAGTTCTGCTCATAGATGTGAGTATCTAGCAAGAGGAAAAATCTGACTACCTGTAATTATAGTTCACATTAAACATATTATTTATTTAATTTATTTATTTGTTCACTGGGTAGGTGCATTGATCCCAGGGTCCGTTTTTAGGCATGACCCGAGCCATGAAGTTGTAATAAAATAGTATAGTGGGATTGCAGTGCATACAAGACAAAAGTCAGGGAGGTACTAGCTGCCCCTCTGATAGCTTTATTCAACAGTTCACTATAAACAGGTGTGGTTGCTGAGGACTGAAGGAGAACAGAGGAAGTCCCTCTCCATGAAAGCAGCAGCAGAGAGGAGCCTAGCAACTACATGCCAGTAAGCCTCACATCAGTGATGAGAAAATGAATTGAAACTCAATTAAAGGAAAGGCTGCTAGAGTATTCTGAATCCAATGGGCTAGGAGACCAAAGGCAGCATGGACTGATGGAGGAAGGTCTTGCCAGACAAATCTGACCTGATTTCTTGACTGGGTGACCAGGGGAAAAGACCACAGGAAGACAAGGGACATTGCCTATCTAACTTTAGCAAGTCCTTTAACACTGTACTGCACAGGAGGCAGATAAAGAAATTAAGCAATCTAAGGGTGGGACCCAAACTGGTGAGTTGGGTAAAGAACTGGTTAATGGATAGGTGACAGACAGTGGTGGTTAACAGCACTCACTGATGAGGGGATAGTGACCAGCAGGAAGCTGCAGGGCTCAGTACTGGGACTGACCCTCTTTCATGCCCTCATAAGTGACTTTGCTGAAGAACTGGAAGGGAAGGTATGCTTTTCTGCTGATGACACCAAGCTCTGTAATAGGATGGACATGCAAGAGGGCATGGAGTGCATGTGTAGGGACCTTGGGAAACTTGAGGAGTTGTCCAGAAAATGGCAGTTAGGATCAATGCCAAAAAGTGAAAAATTGTGCACCTAGAGCACTGGAACCCAGGAGCTGAGTATAGGATTGGAGGTGGGGGTTGGGTACTGACTGTCACTAAGCAGGAAAGGGACCTTGGGGTTTTCATATCTGATGACCTCAAAGTGGCAGGGCAGTATGACAAAGCAGTGAGTATGGCCAGTGGAATGCTGGGATGCATAGGGAGAGGTAGCTTCAGCAGGAAAGAAGAAGGTGGTGTTGTCACTGAGTCACTCACTTGGGAGACCCCAATTGTATCCACTTCTAGATGCCACACCTCAGAAAGGACATAGACAGGATGGATGCAGTCCAGAGGAGGGCAACTAAAATGTTGCAAGGGTTGTATCAAAAGCCCGATGAAGAAAGACTGAAGGATCTTAACATGTACATCCTGGAAGAGAGGCGAGCGAGAATGGAAATAATAAAGACCTACAAATACCTCACGGGAAGAACAGGGTGCAGGAGAGGAGTTTCTTTCAAATGAGAAAGAGCAGCAGGACAAGAGGGCATGCGAGGAAGCTGGGGGGGGAGTTTAACAGGAAAGTGAGGAACTACTACTTCATTGAAAGAGTGGTGAAAGTCTCGAACAGGCTGTCAGTGGATGTGGTGGAGGCAAAAACAGTAGGGGGCTTCAAGCATGTGTGGGATAGACATAGAGGAATATTAGTAAATAGGCGAGGAGGAAGGAGAGTCACTGGAAACCAGTTAGGGTCTTTGGAAACAGACTAGACAGGACCATCTGGGAAGACTGGGTGGGCCAAATGGTCCTTTTCTGCCCACAGATTCTATGTTTCTAACATACGTGTAGCTGACAAAAGAGGATATCCACACAAAGCAATGTGATACATAGATATCATACAGAAGTAAACCTGTAACAGGAATTGGCTGGAAATGAAATACATAAAATACAATTCAAAACTGCTGGATGACAGATACAGTGGCAGAAATGCTGTGGTTAAGGAAAGCATTTACAGATACGTTTTCAGAAGGGCAGCTCTGTAGAGTGCAGCCAAATAGCAGTTGATTAGCATTTGAGCTGTTAAAGCTCTACATACAAAATCCCTTCATGATTATTTCCCCACTGGATCAACCTTAAAACTAACCTACTACCACTACCTCCCAACCTCCTAGACAAAGCTACTTCTTTTGGCTGCCCACTCTCCTCACCCCGTCTCCCCTCCTCCTCGCCTTGACTCCTCCTCCTCGGACTCTCACACTAGGTGTCACACCTCTTTATCTCCTTCGCTACATATAAACACTGTCCTTTACCCTAGTTGAATGCTCTTGATGCTGTACTATCACCATTGGTACTATGAATGACATTGTAACCTTATTGTATACTAGCTACCTACTATTCGAGTATTGTATATAAACTGTTTGTTATTACACTGTTTGACGTAGAACCTTTGTAAAAGAGCTCTGAGCTCAAAGGTATGATCCAAATCCCTAAATAAATAAAAATAAAAATAAATAAAATTATGGGAGAGTGGATGACCACTAGGGCATTCACATCATACTATGGGCTGAGCCAGGCAGACTGGATGAGCTAGTGGGCCCTTTTCTGCCGTCAATGTTTAGGTTTTTATATCAAGTTGTAAACTGAGAGGGGAAAAGTCAAGTAGTTGGCAACTCATTGCAGTCATATAAAGGAAATGCATTGCTAACTGGCTGCACAATAAAAAAGAATGCATACTGTACCATATTTATCTCTGCTGAGAACTCCATGCAAGTGCACTAGACCGATTAACTCAATTCATGAAAACAAAAACTATATGGTTTGAAGCAAATGACCACAGTTCAGTTTGATTGGTTTGCTATGTTCCAAAACACAACTTCCAGCAAATATGATTGCATTTTGGTAAATTCTGGGATTATCATGTCTTTATTCTCAAAGCCAAAGATACATGATATTTTAGTAAGTTTGTTTATTTGGGACTATCACACTCTACCACCCCCATCCCCCACATGCACATAAAATATATGGTGTTTGGTGAATCATGGTTTCCTGAAAACTGAGAAAGCAATGTCAGAAAGTTTCCCTTCTGACTTCGTAGGGAACTATGCCATCTTTCATCCAAATAAGTCTTAAATGACAGGGAGCATTGGTGTGAATAAAAATTGCTTTCATTGTTTTGGTTGTAATGTAATATGGGATAAACCTAATATTAGCTTCTAATAACTCCAGTACCAGACACATAAAAGGTCATTGCCAGCTGCCAGCAGTAGCAAGGAGAACCCACAGTATTCATGGCTGAAAGCAAGTTTCAGTACATTTCCAAAGTAGCCTTTTATTTTCCCAAGCTCCTTTATCCAATTTGGCTCAAGGATGAAGGATGTGAAAACGGATAGCAAGTACAATTCTTGGAACACATTTTGTTTTAGTTAATAGTTTTGGGGGCATTCAGCTAACTTCTTGTATGAGCATGCAGGAGCTGCATTTTGTGATACATATACTGTGGGCGTGTGCAAAAGAAATGGGCCTGGGTTGTCTTTTATGCCTGAGCCTCCCCCACAGAACTTTGGAGAAATGGGATTAAATGAATGTAAGATGGGTCTGGCCAAGTAACACTTGGTTAGGCTCACTGGTGTGCATTTGTGGCATGAAAAGTCAAAAGGACTGATTCTCATGGTACTTTCCACTTCCATGACATGCTTTTCGAGGCACACCTTGCAAGGATCAGTAATCATGAGACATGTCTTTTAATAGCATAGTGTTAGAGGAGTTGAAGGCCTGTACTGAGATTAGGGAGAGTGGTGCTGCAGAGTGAAAGAAAGACTGGAAGACAGTAGGAAAGCAGAAAGTACTTGCAAACAGTGAATAACAGGGGAAATATGACAGTTGATGCCCAGAGTAAAGGAGTAGTGCTGTATGGCCAAAATGGAAAGGACAGCTGTTGGTAGCCAGAAAAATAAGTACAAAGGAATTAGGGAGTGAAGCAAGCATAAGAAAATGGTCATTAAAGGGTACTGTGAAAAAAAAATAAGTGAAGGGAACCCAGGTTTCAGGAGCAGTGGAAGGTGACACCAGGAAAGGAGCATTAGAGGGTGCCAGGGAGAAAGATGCATTAAAGGTACCAGTGACAAAGGGGAACTGATTGATACACTTAGAAAAGGGGCAGTGCAGGACATCCAGAAGAATGAGGGATCGGTGCCCAGTGGAAAGTAGCAGTGAAGGGTGACCAGAGGAGAGGGACACTGAATGGTAACCAGATACAAGCGGGGCAGTGGGGTATGCCCTGTATAAAGGTGCAGAAAATGTCACCTAGAATAAACTGGCAGAGAAGACTGACCAGAAGAAAGTGCAAGTGAAGGATGTATTTATGTGCAGTCCTTGGAAGTCTGTTTCCACAGCTGTGCTCCAAGATGCCAAGTGTGCAATGTAGTAATAATGAAACTCATTTTAAAAGATTATGCTTTGCTAAATCCATGATCTCAGAAATAAGGAAATCTCAAGTTAGTTAGTTAGCTAGTTAGTTAAAAAGTTTTACCAGGAAAAGTGTCTTGAGTTGCTTAAGGTCTTCCCAGACTACTAGCCCCAGCTATGATGCTTTTGCCAAAGGAAAGAGGTAGCAGGTTTAGGCCGGGAAAAAAGGGGAAATGAAGCATGCCAAAAGGAAGGGATGATAAAGGGAGCCCAATGGAATGGCACAGTGAAGGGTGCCCTAGTCTCAAGGGGCAGTAAGTGTGCCTAGAAGAAAGGAACAGGAAAGGGTGCTCAAATAAAAAAAGGGCTGTAACTGGGGTTCAAGTACAAGAGGCAATAAAAGATTATATTCCATTACGATAGGAACACTGTGGAAATAAATGGTTATGGCAAGTTTAGGTTTGTAATAAGTATTTATGACAAGTCTATTGTGGAAATAAATATGTTACTGGATTTCCACAGTGTACCTATCATCCAGCAAAATAATATTACTTCTGTCATCTCACAAAAAAAATGGATTTCAAGTCACAAAGATAGGACCTTCCACTTTCGTGAAAAACCCCTAATGAAAAATTAGAAGAAAAAAAAATGTGCATGCTCAAAAATTACATCTAATTTTCTACATAATCTAAAATCTACACATTGTTCAGTTAAACCACCTACTAAATAATTATCCCTGAGCCAAACTCTAACTAACTTAAAAGTTTCAGGTTTCAACTCTCAGTCATTGTTGTGCTATCTGTGAGTAAAAAAAAATACATCTTAAAAACCATGTTGTTAAAAAATGTTTATTTTCTGGAACTTTTTAATCCTTCTAATCAACCATTACCAAATTAGCAAGATCCTGAGACCCTGGGGCCAAAAACATGCATGGTAGTTCCAGGTTATTCTGTCTTGGGACAACAATGGTATTTAGTTGCAGAGATCTGGGTTTAACGTAAGGCAGAAATGCCTTTTCAACCCCAACTATGGTGGTGCCACAGCATCAGTATAATACTGTATATATAATATTGTCTTTCAGCTGAGATGTTAAACCAAAGCCCCATCTGCCTTTTCTTGTGGTTGTTCAGCTGGACGTTAAAGATCCCATGGCACTCCTCAGATAGAGTAGGGGTGTTTTTTAAAGAAAAAAATAAAAGACATACTTTCAAATCATACAAATTCATATATCCATTGGAACATCAACTCAATTCAAAAATAGCATTAAAGAAAAAAACACTCACAGACAGCCCACACCCCACATGAAAGAAACATAAAATATAGCAAGATTTCTTGGAACTGCTCCATCCCAATGGAAAAAATTAACATTTATAACCAGGAGATATTATGCCATAAAGAAAGAAAATGTGAAACATTAAGGGCTGGATATTCAAACTGCGCCATTCATAGGCACAAGCCCTTGCACTGTGCAAAATAGTTGCGCAGGGGTGTGTCCAGGGCGATATTCAAAGGACTTGCACTATTAGCAACTCCTTTGAATATCACCCCCCAGCCACAGCCACTGTGCATGGTGCAGTGGAACTTGCGACACCGCAAGTTGACAAAGTGGAGCATTCAACTTGCGTTGGTGCAAGTACCATTGCGCCATGTGCAAAATCCCGATATTCAAAAGGTGACATGCAAATGGGGCTATAATTCATGCAAGGTGCAGGGGGGGCCATTTGCATCTGATTATGGCCCCATTTGCATGCCATTAGCATGCAGGTGCGCCGATCCCCGAGGACTTGCGCCTGGTGCCCTGCCAGGCAGCAGCCCTTGGGGAAGGACGCCCCCTGCAGCCCAATCGTAGGCAAAAGAGCGTAACCCCCCCCACTGGCCCGATCGCAGGCATTGTGTAAATGCCCCCCTCACCAGCCCGATGGCGGGCAGCAATGTGTGTCCCCCCCCAACACAGCCCTGGTGGTCCAGTGGACCGACAAGCCCGATTGTGGGCTGAAGTACTAAACACCCCCACCTCCCGAATATATCCCTGGTGGTCCAGTGACCAATAAGCCCGATCATGGACTGAAGTAATTAAACACCCCTCCCCCACCTCCGAATATCTCCCTGATGGTCCAGTGACTGATAGCCCGATCGCGGGCTGAAGTAATTTAACACCCCCATCTCCCGATCAATCCCTGGTGGTCCAGTGGACTGAAAATCGTTATTGCGGATATAGTTGGCACCCCCAAACACATTCCTGGTGACCTAGTGTTCCCATTCCACCACAGAACCCCACCACCCCGCAGCCGGTGGGCGGCAGCATCCCACCCGCTTGCCGCCGACCGATCTGCCTGACTGTACGACAGGTACAGAGAGAGGCCAATGGGCGTGCAGCCATACCGTACCAGACAGTCCAGTTTTGTGAATGAATTTCATTCACAAAACTGAACTGTCTTAGTCGGTATGGCTGCACGCCCATTGGCTCTGCTCTGCACCAATGGGCATGCAGCCCTACCAGGCAATCAGTCGCGGGATGGGCGGGCGGCAGGCGGTGGGATGCTGCCGCCCGCCAGCTGCAGGGGGGGAGCGGGTGGTGCGTGTGGGTGGGTGGGGTGGGGACACTCAGGTCAGGATGTGTTTGGGGGTTAACTACATCCCGCGATCGGGATTTTCGGTCCACTGACCACCAGGCATATGATCGGGAGGTGGGGGTGTTTGAATACTCCAGCCCGCACTGGCTTATCGGTCCACTGGACCACCAGGGATATATTCGGGAGGTGGGGGTGTTTAATTACTTCAGCCCGCGATAGGGCTATATTCGGAGGTGGGGGTGTTTCATTACGCCAGCCGCGATTGGACTTATCAGTCCACTGGACCACCAGGGATGTGTTGGGGGACACATTGCTGCCCGCGATCGGGCTGGTGAGGGGGGGCACAGAGAGAGCATACCTCTCAACTGTACCACATTACGAGGAACGTTCCTCATTTTACTTCACAAAAGCTCCCTGTTCCACATTGTGAGGACTTGTCCCACATTCAGTGTTAACATTTTAAAGCAAAACTCCATAGTAAATGATGCAAAATATATAATTTTAATTAATAGCAGACTTTCTGAACATAAATGCAAACATTTTCACAGTGTTGTGAGCTTCTAATGTAAAGATTTGATTAAGTGTTCCACATTTTGCCCATTCTTTCCACATTTTGAGAGGCAATGTTCCACATTTGGGGGACAAAGGTTGAGAAATGAGAGAGTGGGTTGAGGGCCAGCCACAGGTGGCAGCTGCTGTGTTGGGCCCTGCAATGCAGCAGCTCACCTGTGGGTGGCCCTCAACTTGATCCTTTTTTTTTTGGCTCAAAGTTGTGCAGGCGCAGGTTGGGGGTTGCGCCTGCACAACTCTGCACATCCCGCCTAAATATCGGGCTGTGCAGTTTATGCATGGTTCCTCCCCCTCCAGTTCAGCATGCATTCATTTGCATTGCGCTGTTGCTCAGCATGTTTTCTGTGGCGCAACTACCTGCAGCTGAATATCGCAGAATGGAGCAAGTTCAGACTTGCACAGGCGCAACCCTATTGCGCATGGCGCAACCCTTTTGAATATCTGGCCCTAAGATTATATCTTTCTTTTTATTGAAACTCTCTTTGTGCCAATTCTATCATCCAGGCAAATGAAAGATATGTTGCTTGTAGCTGTTGCAGCACATATTAGCAGCTTGCCTGCCACAGGTAAAACTTTAAATAGGCAAAGATTACTATTAGTGTCCTATGATTGTACCTATAGCCATCTAGAGGAAAATTTCCTAGGATCAAGTTATTCCAATCATTCCTGTCAGGGGAGTCCTTGTCTGTTTGCTAAAAAATATCAAAATCCTCTAGCATAATCACAGTCTGAGGAAAAAATGCTACAACGTTTCTATTTGCATGACACATTCTGGCCGTGAGCAAAATCTTTCTGCTGACCACTGGTGTTTCAAATTACCCTTAATGCCAAGGCAGCCATAGCAGCAGAGCCATAATACATCCAACTTTTTCCTGGGCACTAGAGGAACCTTAGAGGGATGACATGGTTTTAAATCAGGTATCTGCAAGGGAATCCTTGTCATACCCTGTTCATATAGATGTACCCTATCAAGTGCTGCCCCAGATTGTTTTGTGATTTTCCATCAGTTTAATTTCTTTAAGGTGGGGATTGCATAAAACGGTATCTCCATATGCATATGTTTTAAGAGCTTTGGAAGACTAGTAATCTACTTTACAAGAAAGAGTGAGAACAACTTTAAAACCAGTATGCCATAAAGCTATTCTATCTAAAAAAAAACCTGTCCAATATGATATGTCAAATGTATCTGATAGATTTCTTTGACTGGGTGACAAAGGAATTAGATCAAGGTGGAGAGGTGGATGTGCCCTACCTAGATTTCAGTAAAGCTTTCAACACGGTTTCACATAGGAGGTTAATGAGCAAGATGGGTAGCTTAGGAGTCAGTTCAAAGGTGGTAAACTAGATAAGAAATTGGTTATCGGTTAGGTGATAGAGGGTGGTGGTAAACAGAGTTCACTCTAAGGAATTGAAGGTGACCAGCAAGGTACCTTGGGGATCAGTGCTGGGACCGGTCCTCTTTAACATCTTTATAAGTGACGTTACAGAGCAGCTGGAAAGGAAGGTCTGCCTCTTTGTGGATGACACCAACATTTGCAATAGGATGGACACTCCAAGGAGGTGGAAAGGATAAGCAGAGACCTGAGAAAACTAGAGGAGTTTGACCAAGGGTATGGCAGCTGGGTTTCAATACAAAAAAGTGCAAAATAATGCACTTAAAGCACAGAAACCCAGGGGAAGATTACAAAATGGGTGGATTGGTACTGGCAACTGCCAAGTCAGAAAGAGACCTGGGCATAATCATATCTGATGGTCTAAAGGTGGCCAGGCAGTGCAACAAGGAAATTGGAATGGCTAGTGAGATGCTAGGGTGCATAGGAAGGGGTACCACCAGTAGAAATGGGGAGGTGGTGTTACCTCTGTATAGATCATTGGTAAGACATAATCTAGAGTACCGTGTCCAGTTCTGGAGACCACATCTCTGGAAGGACATTGACAGAGTGGAGGGGGTCCAGAGGAAAGCAACTAAAATGGTGCAAGGTCTGCATCAGAAGCCCTATGAGAAGAGACGAAAGGACCTCAATATGTATACCCTGGAAGAAAGGAGGGAGAGGAAGGATACTTTAGAGACCTTTAAATACCTCATAAAGGTAAAGAACGTACAGGAGGGAAGTATTTTTCAGAAAAAAGGTACTAAAGAACAAGGGGACATGTTATTAAACTGGATGGGGGTAGATTCAGGAGAGATGTGAGGAAGTACTTCTTCACAGAAAGAATGGTGGATTCCTGGAGCAGCCTTCAAGCAGAGGTGGTGGGGGAAAAAACAGTGATGGAGTTCAAGAACGCATGGGATAGGCACAAGAGAATTGTAATGGAAAGGAAGGAGGGAGGAAGAAAGAGCTGCAGATCAAGTATGGTCTCCAGTAATATTTTAATTATAACTTAAACCTGGTACTCACCAACAAGGACTGTGTTGCAGGCGCTAAGGTAGGGGGCCACCAGGGGACCAGTGATCACCGTACAGTGTGGTTCAATATAAGGACAATTGTAGAATCGAACCTCACAAAGGCAAGGGTGAACTTCAGGAGGGAAGATTTTAAAAAGATGGGTGAATAGCTCAGGGATGACCTGGCAGGGAGGATGAACTTGGTGGGGTGGAGAAACAGGGGGAATACAAAGGACCATAGTGAAGGCAACAATCCACTGTGCCAAGCAAGGGAGCAAATGAAAGAGAAAAAAGAGACTGCAATGGTTCTAAAAAGAAGTGACAGAAAAGGTAAAAGCTAAGAGGGTAACATTCAGAAGGTACAAGGAGATGCAGAGGGAGGATAGGGAAGTGCATCAGGGGAAACAGAGGGAAGCAGGGAGATCAGTAAGACGTGCAAAGGCACAAACTGAAGGGAGACTGGTGAAGGCAGTAACAAAAGGTGACAAGACATTTTTTAGGTATGTAAGCGAAAAAGGAAGACCGAGGGTGGGACTGGAAGGGCGGGGGGACTGTGCAGAGGGGGAACAGGAAAATGCAGACATCCTGAACAAACACTTTTGTTCATTGTCCACAGAGGAAAGAGATGGGGAAGTGCCACAAAAATGTAACAAGAGCATTGAAGGGAGTGAGGGAGATGGACACATGTCCATTTTCAGGGGAGAGAAGGAAAGAACTCACAAATCTGAAAGTGCACAAAGTAATGGGACTAGACGGGGCCCATACAAGGGTATTGAGGGAGCTCAGGCAGGTACTGGCTGCATCTCTGATGACCCTGTTTAACAGCTCCTTGGAAACAGGAGTGGTCCCAGAGGACTGGAAGAGGGCAGATGTAGTCTCACATCATAAATGTGGTAGCAGGAAAAAGCCCAGTAATTATAGGCCAGTCAGCCTGACTTCGGTGGTGGAAAAGTTAATGGAATCACTGCTGAAAGAAAGGATTGTGGAATAGTTTCAATTCAAGAGTTCTTTGACTGAGTGATTAAGGAACTAGATCAGGGTAGCGTGGTCCAGATTTCAGTAAAGCACTCAACACAGGACACTAGTAAGTAAGCTGGGTAGCTTAGCAGTGAGTTCAAAGGTGGTAAACTGCGTAAGAAACTGGCTAAGTGGTATGCATCAGAGGGTGGCAGTAAAAAGAATGTCTTTACAAGTGACATTACAGAGGAGCTGGATGGGAAGGTCTGCCTCTTTGTGGATTACATCAAACTCTGCAGTAAGGTGGACACTCCGAGGGGTGGAGGGGCAGGGGGAAGGATAAGCAAAAACCTGAGAAAACTCAAGGAGTGGTCAAGGGTACGGCAGCTGGGTTTCAATGCAAAAAAGTACAAAATAAATAACTTGGAGCACAGAGACTCAGGGGTTGAGTACAAAATGGGAGGGGGGTTGGTACTGGTGAGCACCAAGCAGGAAAGAGTTGAGGGGTGATCATATCAGATGACCTAAAGGTGGCCAGCTATTGTGACAAGGCAGTTGGGAGGTTGAGTGGGATGCTGGGATGCATAGAGAGAGGTATCACCAGCAGAAAGAAGGAGGTGTTGCCTCTGTATAGAGCAATGCTGCCCATGTATAGAAGTGGTGTTGCCTCTGTATAGAGCGATGGTAAGACCCCACCTAGAGTACAGTGTCCAGTTCTCGAGGCCACATCTCTGAAAGGACATAGTGGAAGCAGTTCAGAGAATGGAAACTAAAATAGTGCAGGGTCTGGCCTGCATCAGAAGTCCTACAAGAATAGATTAAAGAACCTAAATATGTGCACCCTGGATGAGAGGATTCCTGGAACAATCTTCCAGCAGAGGTTGTGGGGGTGAAAACAGTGGTAGAGTTCAAGAATTCATGGGACAGGCATAAGGGAATATTAGGGAAAGGGAAGGGTGGGTGGACGAATGGGCTGGAGATCAAGTAGAATCTGTGGTGATACTAAGGCAGGGAAAAATGGGCAGACTAGGTGGGCCAAGCAGTCCTTTTCTGCTGGCAAATTCTATGTTTCTATATTACTAAGTAAAAAGAGAGTAGAATTTTTGTTTAGGCTATGAACACTTTTCTGTTTTGAAGACCTCCAAGAGTTCCATTGGTTCACCATACTAGTGCAAATCTATAACTTCTCTGACTAATTTAAAGAGGCATATCTCCTGTCCCAAAAGTTATCCCTAGACTCGTAACTACAGGAGTAGATAGACAAATACCAACTACTTGATCCATACCTGGAGATACATCTCCTAAATTCAAACCCAGAATTTTAACTTTATTTTACCTAGAGTACTGTGAGCAGGATTCCAAAATGTGTGAAAACACTTGACCTGATAAGGTGTCAAGTAAATATATACACATCATCTGCATTGCCTGGTAGGCCCCGATAGTACCCCCCACTTCCATGGTCAGGAAAGACATAACACAGTTCTTGGAGGAAAATTGCCACAGCCATGATTTTATTATTTACAACTATATATATTAATCTTTATTAAATCATAAATTACTTTTATAATTTCTACTTTAGATTAATACCTTATTCAACTAATATAGAGCAGCGGGCACTGCAGGGAGGAAGCGCATACCTCAGCCCCTGCACTTCCCCAACTTGGGCGACCCCTTCGGGTGCGGGCAGAGGCATCCCTCTGCAGTAGCAGGACAGGTCATATGGCCATGGTTCTGACAGCCACCCCCATCTGGCATCACCGACCTTGTAGTCTATGCTACTGAGGCTGGACCTAGACCCCTCGTGTGGGTGCAGGTCTTGTGGTCCACCATCCTCATGCTGACCAGGGGGCCACAACACCTTTGGGAGAAATAGCATCATGCCCTATTTTCCTCTGCTTCCCTCGTGCACTCCTCCCATGCTGCACTACCCGGCTGTGACATATTTTAACACCTATTTACACTGTAATTCATTCACCCTGCCAGTTAAGGATTTATGCCACTTTTGTATGACATGCATATTGTTGTACTGTTACCCAACACCCTTACTTCTCTACTTCCATACCATAACATCCCTTTTTGGGGGAGGCAAAAAACTCTTGTAGGGGAAAACCAGGAAAAGTCTCTCTCCCCAAGCCATAATGCGGTTGCCCATAGGGGGTCAAAAAGGGGGCCCTACTGAGCCAACCTCACCTCCTGAAATGCCAGGGATGGGTGGGTGGGTGATCAAGGGAGGACAAGCAAGAAGGCTGGAACTAGCCTACCTGTCAGTTTTATTCGTCCCCTCCCCTTGGACCCCCCCCTTTTAGAGGGGATAGCTATGCCTTATTGCTGCCTGTGTCCAGAGGCTGCTAGTCACTCCTCTGGGCTGGTCTCTAGCAGCCTCTGGTCACTGGCCATGGGGGGGAGGGACCCCCAGACAAATGGGGCAGCTGCTGCAATGCTTTGGCAGCCTAAGAATTGTCTGGCAGGCCCCCATATCTCCCCCCTTCCATGGTCAAGAAAGACACAACACAGTGCTTGGAGGAAAATGGCCACAACCATGATTTTATTATTTACAACTCTAGATATTAATCTTTATTAAGTCATAAATTACTTTTATAATTTCTACTTTAGATTAATACCTTATTCAATTAATATTGAGCAGTGGGCACTGAAGGGAGGAAGTGCATACCCTAGCCCCTGCACCCCCCCCAACTTGGGACACCCCTTTGGGTGCTGGCCGAGGCATCCCTCTGCAGTAGCGGGACAGGTCATATGGCCAAGGTTCTGATGGCTGCCCCCGTCTGGCATCGCCGACCTTGCAGTCTATGCTGCTGAAGCTGGATCTAGACCTCCCGTGTGGGTACAGGTCTTGTGGTCCACCATCCTCACACCCACCAGGAGGCCGCAACACCTTTGGGAGAAATGGCATTGTCCTCTATTTTCCACTACTTCCCTCATGTGCTCCTCCTGCACCGCCACAGGACGGACCCTGTCTGACCCCCCAAGCCCTCTTCTCAACCCTTTCCTCCAACATTGTTTTAACATTGCTCAGTAGTCTAAAACCTCACCCTGCAGCTGACTGTCCAGGCCCACCTCCAGGCACCGGTAGGTCTGGTAAATATTGTCATGCCTCAATACAGTGCCACCCAGGGCCTCCTTGTATGCTCCCATCTCCTTGCTGATACGCAGACAAGCCCTATTAGTGCGGGCACTTTGTGTGCATGAGCCCATTGCCCCCTCTTCAAGTGTGACCAGATGAGAGTGATTCCAGGCCACCAATCCTTGATGGTCAATAAGTCAGCCTTCATTTCCAGCAGCAGACTGACCATCTTCCTGTGGCCCAGGTCTTCACTGCCCAAGTGAATCAATAATGTGTGGTGCATTCCCTTGGTCAGCCTTTCTTTGAAATCGTGGCAACAACCCTTCCCAGAGCATTCTCTTGGTCCCCAGCCACTCAATCCAGGCAACCTCCTGGGGCAAAGACAGATTGCTTCCCCCGACTGACTGACTGCCCTCTGAGCCACCCACCAAATAAATGCGTAGCCACATATCCAAACACGTACAATGTCTTCCCTGGGGCCTGTAAGAGACAATAAACAATTACTGCAGGTGTGGTCTCACATATTGCAAGAATGCCCAAGACTTCCAGCGTCCCAAGGCCTGAATCTCCAAATCTGAAAGGGACCCTGCCCCCGGCAGCCGTCATTACCCCAATGTGGAATGAGTGTGTCCCATAATCCTCGGCTGGTAGCCCCAGCCCTTGGATAGTCTTCCTCAGGATGAACCGGAATTGGTAAGCCGTCACTGCACTGGTATCCCCATGCCTGAAGAAGGCCTCCCCATTCATGGAGCAGTGTGTCCAATAGTCAGCCAGAGTATGGGCTAAGTGCCACCGCTCTCTGGCTGGAGCCTTAACTTCGTGCCAATGGCCTGCTCCCCTCTGCTCCATCTTGGACTTGCGGAGATGCAAGAATACCCTGTTCCCTACTGTCACCACATCCTGTGACATCAGGCCCAGGGTTCTCTGGTCTTTAAAGGGTTTTGTTAGCTCCGAGACCCGGAAGGCCTCACAGAAAGCAACCAGGAACATACTGCCGAACAGCTGGGCTTCATGCTCATCCCTGCAAACGCTGGGCAAGACCCCCCAAATGGCTTCTAACTTAACTGGCATAATAGGCCGTATAGCTTCCGGAGTGAATATGACCTCCCTACACCAGCCTTCCAGTAGCTTCCTCACCTTAAAGGATCCCGTGGTGTCCACCATACTCATGGCTTTCATCACCCATGACAGGCCCATGAGGTGCTGTGCCACCACACCTGGCGAGAGACCCTCTGCTCTCCCCACCATGATATAACTGCAATGCTGATCTACCGGGATGGGCCAAACTTCATGTCACCCCTTGGCCTCTTGCATGAGTAGGTAGCGTTCAACTCCCCAGCAGTATGCCTCCTTTGTACTGGGCGCAATGGAGTTACCTATGCATTTCCAAGCTTGTTGGTCACTACCTCCCACAGTAAGGGAGGCACTCGCTGTGGCTCCTTGTCCACTCTTGGCACCAACCTGAAGAATCTTTCCCACTGTGAATGAGACAAGGCACTGGCAATGCTGTTGTCAATTCCTGGGACATATATAGCTTGGAAAGTCAGATTAAGCAACATACACTTTAATATGAAGACCCGCATCAAGTCTCCCATTGGCCGCAATTGACCCAGCTGCCCATTGATGGTATGAACCACCCCCATGTTATCTGAACTGAAGTGCAGTATCTGGTTACAGAATCTGGGACTCTAGATGCACAGGGCCACTATGACTGGGAAGAATTCCAGCAACATGATCTGCTTCCCCACCCAAGCCTCCAACCAGGTGGGTGGCCACCGGCCTGTGAACCACTGCCCCTGGAAATAAGCCCCAAACCTCAGCCCACCCACTGCATCTGTGTACAGCTCCAAGGGCTTCCCTCCCTGTGGTGTTTGCCACAAGGCCATCCGTTGAAATGGTCTAGGAACAGCTGCCAAACCTGCAAACCCTCTTGGAACTGCTATGTGACCCGAATCCTGTGATGGGGTCTGGTGCGACCGGCACCTCTCCTGGCCAACCGTTGCATGAAAGTCCTCCCCATAGGTATGATCTTGCATGCGAAATTGAGGTGTCCAATTAACTGTTGCAATTCTTTCAGTGAAACTTTCTTGCTCCCCACTATCCTACACAACAGAGACCGAAGAGTGGTCAGTTTGTCCTGTGGCAGGTGACACAGCCTGTTGACAGAATCAATTTCTATGCCCAGAAAGGTGAGGGAGGTGCCTGGAGGTTCGGATTTATCCTTCGCTAAAGGAACTCCGAATTCCTCACACAGGTGTTCAAAGGCCCTGACGAGTTCCCCACCGTACCGGGTCATAATGACGTATGCTTAATAGCATATGACATTATAGTTAGCCTGAAACAGCGCAGTTCATGACAGTGAATGGTGCAATTCCGCATATACTGCTGTACACGGTATTGCATCATTCACACAATCCCAGGCAGAGTATAAGACCTCTGCTGTAAGTGGGTTCCACAGAGCAGCTGCCGTGGCTCACTGGACTGAGCCACAACAGCAGGAACCCAGGTGCTGTGTCTGGCACTGGGTTTGATTCCCGGTCCGACATTTTATTTTTTTTACACAAATTGTGTGCTCCCCGAGTTGGACCCCCCCCCACCGAGTTGAGAATCTTTAGTGGGTGGGGGGCCGGGGGCACAGCCCCCCGTAACAGAGGGTGTGGGGGTGGATCCTCCCACAGAGAAAAGACTTATGCTGCATGGCAATATCGCACTGTATTGGCAGCACGATTTTGCCATGCGGCATAATGTCTTGCGACATTATCACCCCATGCCATTCTCCACACACCGGGGACTCTGCTGGGCCCACAGACAGGAAATCATCACGATAATGTACTATGCTGTTGGTGCCCACGGTTCATGTGGTAACTCAGTGCAGGAAGGTGTTGAAACTCTTGAACACAGCACAGGCCACCGGGCAGCCCATAGGCATGCAGTTGTCTACATAGTACTTATTCTAGAACCTCATGCCCAACAGTGCCCCTGTCCTCCTGGTGCACATGGCAATAGCCTGAACACGGACTCAATATCCACCTTTGCCATCAGTGAACCAGGCCCTGCTGCCTGCACCATGTCCACTGCCCAGTCGAATGACTGGTAGTGAACCGATGTGTACTGTTAATCGATGTGATCATTCACCGAATCTCCCGCTGGGTGCAAAAGGTGATTGATCAGACAATATTCCCCCAGAACCTTGTTGGGAACTAATCCAATTAGTATAACTCTTAGGTTTGGCAGCGGTGGCCTGGAAAATGGGCCACCCACCCACCCGAGCCGCCGCTCCTCTTCCAGTTTCTCCCAGACGACGAGGAGCAGGTCTCTGGCCGACTTCAGGTACTCCACCTTGTACTGCCACTGAGGACCGGAGTACGGGATCCTGAAGCCTTCTAGAAACCCTGCCTCCAGCAATTGTGCAGCTACTCTGTCCAGGTACTGGTCCAGCCATGGCTTAATCTTTCTTATCTGTACCGGAGTGGGAAGGCCTGCCACTTGGAGGCTTGCCATACCTGTCTCAACCCTCTCCCCCCTGAAGGGAGGAGCACTGTAGAAAGGAGTGCTGCTGGCCACAGGCCAAACATGCATGCTTAAACTGGCAGCTAGGGTGCGAGCAGGTTGACTGATTATAAGCATAATATAGTTTGGAAGGGCCACTGTTGCCCGCTCATGGTATTGGGGCGTGAATCGGGAGCCCGCTCTCTGTATGCTGCACTCCCCCACCCTGCTTCACATCCACCATTAGTGGCATGTCCAGCTTGCCCCAGCTGATGACATGGTCCACCTGCTGTCTACGATGGAACTCCTCGTCGTAGTCCAGCCAAGCCATCCCACCTTTCTTGTGATGCATCAAGGAGATGCGATGCATATAATTCAGAATTTGCACTCCTTGTTTTTCATTGCCCTCTAGCACTACCATTGTATAGATTAGGAAGGCTACTACCTAGTTGTCATATGTCCGGGGAACCTTAACCTTTTGTTTTTCTCGATCATCCCCTTTTTCCTTCTCTTTTTTCCTCTCTGCATCATCAGCAGGGTGATTAAAGAGGGAAAAAATTTCTACATACTCCCTGCTCCTGATCTGTCACTTGACCTTGTCGATCAACTGAGTTCCTACTGGGGAGTCTAGACCCACGTACAGGTTCACTGGTGTGGGGGACACTGACTTGTCTGGTGCCTGGCCATCACCCCCCACGCCAGCCCCCCTGGCAGGCACAGGCAACCGTCGATTCTTAATCTCTGTCACTAAGTCCACTATGACCCCCACCAACTGCCTCAAGCGCTCATCAATCGCTGCCCACTGACAGACGTCTGGCAAGTTCTGAGGACCCTCTGACTCTTCCCATTCTGATGTGATGGGAACACTCCCTGATTCATCTCCGTCCACCTCTGGAGTGTCTGCCGTTCTTGTACCCTCGACCTCACTATCTGATGACTCCTCCCCCACTGAGAACTCTCCCCTCACTGCCCCCAACACCTGCCTTACCTGGCAGGCCCCCACTTGGAGGCCTTCGGCTCCAGCCTTACCTGCTGGACGAGATATCTGTGCTGGTGGCAGTGACTTCCGGCCTCTTATTTATTTATTTGCTTTTGTTAACCAGGTGAGCACACTAGACAACCAAGTGCCTATTTTCAGGTGCGACCTGGGAGATTACAATGGTACATTCATGAACAGGCAAAACAAGTAAGGTTACATTTAAAATGCATCAAACAAGAAGGTCAGTACAAGAAGACAGCAGGATTTTAACAATGCAGACAGCAGATAAGATAACATTAGGGTAGTCTCTTCTTCCTGTTGGGTGTAGTGGAATCCTCCAGCCCTTCCAGGCAAGCCCGCACCAAGGCCACTCCATTCTTCCTATACAGTATCTGTAACTTGTCTTCATTGGCTGCCATTGCCTTAGATGTGGACACTCACTTCCTGGCTGACATGGTCTTAAATGGCAACTAAGAACCCCCCCCCAAGGACATGGTTAGTGAGTGGTGCCACCTAGCTGCCCCCTGACCTTTCCAGGGTCCCCTTGCCTCTTCATTAAACAGTTCTGTGCCTTCACCCCGACCGCACTACGGTCTGTGGTAGTGTGTCATTTTATCATGGGGGGCATCAACTTGGTAGAAGGAGTCTCCGATGACACTCAGGCTGCAAGTACTTCATTACCTGCACTAAATCAACTTATCAATAAAACCGGTCCCACAAGGAGGCTGGTAGCCAAGATTGAACAGTGAGGGGATGTTGTGTGCAACCGAACCCACCACCTCTTGCATTTGAGGCATAAACCCTTTCATTACAACACACAGTTGGCATGAGAATAGAAACCGAGCCCCTTCATTGCCAGCATAACAGGTGAATGCTCCAGCTGGGCTATTGGATTCTTTATTTAGCCTTACCACACTGCTGTAGTCTATGCGGGGTCCGAGCATATTATGATCCCACCTGTCCATATATATATATGTTTGATTACTGGGAGCCCCAGTGAGTCACTGTCTCATTCCCCTGGAAATATCCTCAGCCTGGAGGCCACCACCTGTCAATTGTTATGATGTCCACATAGGGCAACATTATCACACTCCGAATACACTTGCTTCACTTAGTTTGTTGCATTGCTGTTATCCCTGGAGGCACAAACTAATGAACCGTGAGGCAAGGTGAAGAATGTTTTTAACAAACTATATATACCCACTACATGTACACACACTACCATTAAAAGGAAAGTGCTACCCATCCAGCCCCATTTGTTATGTGTAGTGGCCAGGGCTATGATAGAATGGCTACTGCCCATGAGCCTGTTCCAGCTTGCTATCGATGATGGTTATTGATGATTTATTTAATTTTTTTTTTTTAAACTTGCCGCAATCTGGTAATGGGTAGAAATGTTGGGTGTTCTCTTTCAATGCCTCCAGCAAGACGTTTCAAGCCTCTGACCCACAGGCCAACTGTCTGCCCAGTCGTTGGCACTTTTTTGCCTCCCAAACAATCCCTGGACCTTCCCAAGATGACCACTGCAGTCTCACGATAGTTCCCATGGGAACAGCAACAGGCCTATGTCCTAATGGGCCCGTCTCGTGGGAATTGCAGGACAATGTGGCCTCCCACTACATTTTTAATTTTTAAGTATTTTGGTATTTTGTTCTACATGCTGTGACCTGCTGCCTCTTAAACTGCCACAGCATGTCCCGCCTGTTCCAGCCAGCATTGCCGGCTGTGCAGTGAACCGCTGCTGGTGGGCCTAGTGGAGGGCCCAGAGGATCATGGGACCTGTAGTCCCGAGCCCCTTCACCTCCTGGACAATGGCCACAATGCACCAAGGAAGAGCCTCGGCTGGGATGCCGCTCCCCATGGCTAACAGGAATGCCAACCACCCCGCTGCTTGGCAGAACTTGACAACCAGCATGGGAAGCCCCTGGGGCCCATGTGGTGGGCAATTGCCTGCACCAGCTGCCTCCAGACCCAGGGCTCCCTAGGCCAGCTGACTGAGCCCCCATGCCCAGCGATGTAACAGTGCAGGCCGCTTGGAAGCTGGGGGAACCAACAGGTCATGTAAGCCCTGCTCATATCAGGGAACAGGAGGAAAGCTGAAGAATGCTGTGAAAGTCTGGACAGAGCCCAGGACTGGGAAATCTATCATTTTTTTCTTTGGATATATATGCTACCATCCACAATGCTGCCCACTCGCCAATTACCCAACGGGGCAGAGGAGCCAGAAAGCCGGATCTCAGGAGCGGTGCAGACAAGGAGCTCACCCAAGGCCAGGTAAGCCAACCCAGTGCTTTTGCAGACTGGGAGGGGGAGCCGTCCACAGCTGTTGAAGGGAGCACCCTCGGAGCCACGTGGGAGCCAGCTGGCCCCCTCTCTGTTCTACCTTTCTACTCCAGATACAGAAGGGGTAAGCCCCTACAGACAATGGCAAGCAAAATCACAGCTGGATCACTGATGATATTTCAAAATGGTTTGAGAAATCTCTCAATGTAAGCTCTCTCTACAGCTACTGAGAGAGGCACCCTCAGGACCGTGTGGCAGCCAGCTGCCCCCCCCCAGCCCTTGACCTATAACTCCGGCCTGAAACACAGGTGGCTGGGGAATAGAGGCCTGACTCAGCCACAAAAACATGAGAAAGGCAAGGCAGAGACCCTGATCCCCACCATCATCCTATCTCTTTTTATATATATATATATATATATATATATATATATACATCCACATCTACCAGGAGCAGCTCGACTAGCTTGCTTCCAGGAGGCCCCCTTCCCTAGACCCCATTGCCTTACTTTGTCTGCGATAGAGAGCTGCAGCTGGTGATCTGAGGGGAGGATGAACAAGAAGGCTGTAACCAGCCTGCCTGCCAGTTTTATTCATCCCTTCCCCTCAGACCCCCCCCCTTTAGAGGGGTTAGCTATGCCCTATTGCATCCCATGTCCCAAAAGTTATCCCTAGACTCATAACTACAGGAGTAGATAGACAAACTCCAGCTACCGCATCCATACCTGGAGATACATTTCCTAAATGCAAACCCAGATCTCTAACTTTATTTTGCCTAGAGTACTGTGAACAGGATTCCAAAACGTGTGAAAACACTTGACCTGATAAGGTATCAAGTAAATGTATACACAGCATCTGCATAAGCAGTAAGTTTTAATTGTGTAGTGGATAGAGAAGGTGCAATGCCACAAATCCTATGTTCCCAGGTGATTTGTTTAACAAGTGGGTCCAAAGAAAATACATCTAGGTGGGGACTTTATGAGCAACCCTATCATACACCAGCTCTAAGTGAAATCACATTACCAAAGCAACAATTCATTAATGGGACAATTTTAGCTCCCTTATATAACTGTTGTATCTAAGAAACAAATTAGTTTGGAATTCCATAAAGAGTTAAAACCAAAAAGAAAAACTTATGTGACTCCTTATCAAAAGCTTATTCAAGGTCTAAGGAAAGCACATATCCATTCACTAAGCTTTTCTGAGCTTGATTCAACACATCTATAAGGATGAAAACATTCTCCTGTTTAGTACGGTTAGGAATGGAGCAGGTTTGTACAGAATCAGTGATCTCCTTTGTTACTGATTGTAGATGTTTACATACAATTTTAGACCACATTTGGAAGTCTGCATTTTAAAAAAGCTGACTGGCCTCCAGTTGTGGAGATCTGATTTGTCCCCTTTCTTATAAAGAAGTATCTACAAAGCCAATCCAAATCAGTTTGAGGAAATTTTATTTTCCAAAATTTGTTGAAACACTACCAAAAGAAAATCAGAAAGTAAATCTGAAAAAGTTTTATAAAATTTGTTAGTAATTCCATCATGTCTAGGAGATGAGCCCACATTAAGACTGGCTATGACCTGACAAATATCTTCTTTCAAAATTGTGGCAGTCAAATTTTTAAATAACGTTTGGGAAATAGATGATAAAGGTGCTGTTAAGAAAGGCTCCGTACACTACCCTGTGTCTTCTACTGTCTTAGAGGCTGATTTTACAAATTCTTCTACCACTGACAATATATCTAGGGTGTCAGAAATCTCAGATCCCTTTGATGTTTTCAGAGCAGTGAAAACAGTTTTAGCCACTGTTTTTGCAAGCTACAAATTGATCACTAAACAAAGTTGTTTTTGTATCAAACTTATGTCCAGCAGCTAGAGATGCTACCCTATCATGTAGGAATTTCAACATTTCACTTTTTAAATAATCAATCTGGTCCTTGTAATTTCCGTTTCCCATAAATGCTTTTGTCATAATCCTATGTAATTGGTCCCTTAATGCCAAATAGTGTAAATAATTTGCCTTTGCTTTTTGCATTGAGCCTCCATCTTCTGTGTGTGTGTATGTGTGTGTGTGTGAGTGTGTGTGTGTGCGTACTGTGTAGCAAATAAGTCATCTGACAACTTAAAAGCAAGTGATCTGAAAGTTATGTGGAAAAAAGCTGGAAATCTGTCGGTGCCAGGGGAGTATATAAAAAAATATGATCAATCCTAGTAGCCAGCATGTTCTTAAAATGTTTCATCTTCTGAGCTGTGTAGAATTTCAAAGGCATCAATTAAGCCTGCTACCTTAATAATTTTATGTAATGCAAAAACATCACAATATATTTCCTTATCACCCTTAATCCTCCCTATGCTATCTTACCCACAACTGAAGTCACCTGTAACAAGCATTTGTCAATGCCGAATGTTGCTTACTTCTATGTGCTG
Organism: Neoceratodus forsteri; assembly: GCA_016271365.2. Classification (NCBI taxonomy): domain Eukaryota; kingdom Metazoa; phylum Chordata; order Ceratodontiformes; family Ceratodontidae; genus Neoceratodus; species Neoceratodus forsteri. The sequence goes on from CM028137.1 coordinate 409,973,900, forward strand.
TTTAGGTATTTGGAAGTCATTGGAGTGCAAATATTGAAAATTTGCGAACTTACGAGCGTGCGTAGGAACTGCGCAATGCACGCTCGTAAAACAGTCATTTTCAGGAATTTTTTCACCAAATTTTCAACATAGCCATTTTAAGACCTCTGCTCATCAACAGTGTCACTGTGATTTTGTTAATGTGTCCCATACATTGAGTTTGCATACCGACTGCGCCATTGTGCACTACATGGGCGGAAACATGTGTTGGGCAGGATGTGAAAAATGACAGCTGTACTGCTCATAAGGAGGTGTGGTAAAATGGCAATGTTGAAAATCTGGAGTGGAAATATTGAAAATTCACAAATCTACGAGCGTGCGTGGGAACTGTGCAATGCACACTCGTAAAACAGTCATTTTTAGGAATTCTTTCACCAAATTCTAAAAATTCCCACTTTAAGATCTCTGCTCATGAACAGTGACACTGTGATTTTCTTAATGTGTCCCATACACTGAGTTCGCACACCGACTGCATGGGTAATGCTTCATGGTGAGGAAAACATGTTTTGGGCAGGATGTGAAAAATGACAGCTATACTGCTCATGAGGAGGTGTGGTAAATGGCAATGTTGAAAATCTGGAGTGAAAATATTGAAAATTCTCAAACTTACAAGCGTAGCGTGGAACAGTGCAAACACCTCGTAAAACAGTCATTTTTAGGAATTTTTCACCAAATTTTTCAACACAGGCATTTAAGACCTCTGCTCATGATCAGTGTCACTGTGATTTTCTTAATGTGTCCCATACATTGAGTTCGCACACCGACTGTGCCATTATGCTTCCATATGGGCAGAAACATGTTTTGGGCAGGATGTGAAAATGACAGCTGTACTGCTCATGAGGAGGTGTGATAAAATGCCAATGTTGAAAATCTGGGTGAAAATATTGAAAATTGCAAACTTACAAGCGTGCATGGGAACTGCGCAACGCACACTCGTAACAGTCATTTTTAGGAATTTTTTCACCAAATTTTCAACACAGGCATTTTAAGACCTCTGCTCATGATCAGTGTCACTGTGATTTTCTTAATGTGTCCCATACATTGAGTTCGCACACCGACTGTGCCATTGTGCGCTACATGGGCAGAAACATGTTTTGGGCAGGATGTGAAAAATGACAGCTGTACTGCTCATGAGGAGGTGTGATAAAATGCCAATGTTGAAAATCTGGAGTGAAAATATTGAAAATTTGCAAACTTACAAGCGTGCATGGGAACTGCGCAACGCACGCTCGTAAAACAGTCATTTTTAGGAATTTTTTCACCAAATTTTCAACATAGCCATTTTAAGACCTCTGGTCATGAACAGTGTCACTGTGATTTTCTTAATTTGTCCCATACATTGATTTCGCACACCGACTGCACCATTCTGCGCTACATGGACGGAAACACATTTTGGGTGAGATGTGAAAAATGACAGCTGTACTACTCATAAGAAGGTGTGGTAAAATGGCAATGTTGAAAATCTGGAGTGAAAATATTGAAATTTCGCGAACTTATGAGCCTGTGTAGGAACTGCGCAACGCACGCTTTCTAAACACAGTCATTTTTGGAATTTTGGCACCAAATTTTCAACATGGAGTTTTGGGACCCTTCTCATGAATGATATCACTGTCATGGCGGTATTCAGGCCGAAGGGTGATTTTGCAGTCACTGGCAATATCACCCGCTGGGCTGACTCCATGACAGCTCGACATCGAGGCCAGCTATGTTAATTTGGTGAAAATGCAAAATACCTGAGATATACAACAAAGTTGAAACCCCTCTGTAGCCCATTATACAGCTTACCGGCATTTCCTCAGTTCGCGGTCGGCTTTGAAGAGTGCAGGCGTGTTCCCGGTCCACGAAGGTCATCGCGCGAGTCCGGAGGTAAGTATGGGGTAGAGGGGTGGAGGCTTGGGTGCGCAGTGGGTGGTTGCGGGTTGTGGGAGGGGGTTGAGACACGCCGTGGGACCATTTTCGGTTTTCAGGTATTTAAAAAAAAAGACGACATGGGACCCTTTGCCCACGCTGGGGTGGGCTCCCATTGTGGCACGAGGGCAGGAGGGGTTTCAGCCGACGGGGATTGGGCACCCCTCGGCTATAGATGCGTTGCCACGCTGGGGTGGGCCTCAGCGTGGCAAAAGGATGGGGTGTTCAGCCGACGGGATTGGGCAACTTACGCCATGGAATTTGTGGATGGGGCGCTTCAGCTGACGGGGACTGGGCACCCCATCGGCAAAGGACCGCTTTGCCCCAGCGTGCAACTACTACTTGGGGGAGGGGCGCAGCTCAGCCGGCGAGGATTGGGCACCCCGTCGGCTATACAGTGTCATGCAGAGGCGCGCCGCCCTGCGAGAGGAGCTGCGCGCCAGGCAGCCTCTTATTGATGCTCACTGGAGTAGCTCCCCTTTCAACTGATATGCTTACCGTACTTGGAGCGTGTCATAGACAGCTCCAAAATGCATTGGCTTACAGGGGCCGCGCCTGCCAGCTCACTGACTGAATTGGAGGAGGAGGTGACACACCTCCGAAATCTCCGATGATGGCACTATGTTTCTTGCACATGCATGCAAGCAACATAAAAATTAAGAGATTGGCAGTGTGAAGATACAGTCTTATCACTTCAAAAAGAGCTTTCTGAGCAGTTTTAACTTGTGGAGTATGAATATTAATTAAACAGAAAGATTTTCTTTGAAAGGAAACATCCAATAACAACACCCTTCTAGAATGTATATCTACCATTCTATGTACTTTGAAAATCTGAACTCCTAAAAAGAATCCCTATCCTATCTTCCCCAAATGTCCCAAAGGACAGTCCCCCCACCCATTCCCTTTTTGCCTGTGAAAAATCAAAAAGGGATTGTAATAGAGTCTCCTGAAGACAAATTACATCAAAATTAGTGTGGTAAAAATAAGAAAAAGATTATCACGTCTCTTAGCATTTTTTATCCTTCAGGAGTTTAGTGAGGCAATTCTGATGGTACTCATAATGAACAGACAAGAAAAGGAAAATCAAATATCAACATCAGGTCACACCCCATCTAGAAGAGGAGAATGACTTATCCTTTTTCTTTCTGCCTTTCTGCACTTTTATACCAGGCTTCTGCTTCAGAAGACAGGTGAGTATGTGAAGACCTGGAGTGTAGCAACTGGGTAGGAACGTTTGAGTCAATCTCCTAGACATCCAAATCTCCCCAGTTCCTCTGTGAATGTAGAACTTCAAACTTATTGCACAGAGGAATAGACTGAGATAGTGATTGCCAAAATGTTGATCGTGTTCTCATTCTGGAGGCTACTGCGAGCCCCTTGGGGGGGTGGGATCTTGTACTGAGTGTGCCTTTTGGGTTGAAGGGGAGGTTGTGTGTCAGACACAAAATCTTTTTGAAGATGTTAAGGTGCGGGTGCTTATTCTGGTTCTGGGACTATGTCCTGGGGTGGAGACTTGGGTAGATGAGGCCTGGGGGTTCTGTGAAGGCATTCCTGCAGTGTCAGTTGTGATCGGAGTTACCTCAACACCAACGTAGGTAATGATGTGTCCTCTAGAGGGTGATGCATAGAGGATGTAGCCACATAGCTAGCTTGCTGAGCCTTCTTCAGAATATTCTCTTGATCAAAGCCTTCACTTCTGTTATGTGACACCCAGGGACATTGCTGGAAAGAATGCCCTCTTGGCCTCGGGAAGGGTGACAGTGGTGGGTCAGAGGCACATTGCCTATATGGTACTACTACAGAATTTCTTTCCCACTCTGGCAGGGCAGGACTGTCCCATGTGGGCACCCAAAGTAGTAACCAAGGAGGATGTTGGGGTCCTCTGCAGTGGAGACCCCTAAGGAGAGTGGAAGAGACCCCAGAGGAGAAGGAAGCAACTTCTGGTGGGAGACTCCATTGTGAGTGGGGTAGATTTGGGGACAGGAAGGGAGGGGGAGAGGGAGGTTAGGTGCCTACTCAGCACCATTGCTCAGAGGGATGTGAAGCTATTCTGAGAATCGCTAGGACAGCAGGACGGGCGGAAGAGCTGTATGTCATTGTCCACCTAGGGACTAATGACCTGGCTAGGGACAAGGCTAGGATAGTGCAAGAGGAATTCAGGGAGTTGGGGAGGGGTCTTAGGCAGATAGCATGCTCAATGGACTTTTCTGAGGTGCTGCCTGTCCATGACAGGGGAAGGATAGGATATGCCATACCAGGAGTTTCAACTCTTGGTTGAAGGAGTAGTGCAGAGATGAGGGATTTGGCTACATTGGGGACTGGGGTCCCACCTGGAGGGATAAGGGCCTATACAGGGGAGTTGGCCTGCATCCATCCAGGAGCGGGATCACAGTCCTCAGTGAACAGTTTAAATGTTACATTGGTAAGTATTTATACTAGTGGGGGGGTGGCAGAAGGAAGCAGGGAGACATAAGCTGTTCCCCCCCACACAAGCTGAAGTAGTCAGTAGGGAGAAGCCTAAGGGAGAGACATCCCCAAGGGTACCTAACAACAACAACAACAAAACAACAAAACAGTAGAAACAAAGAGAGATGGGAATGAGAGCAGAGGGGGTAAGGAGAGAAAGCAAAAGGGAAAATGGGGGGTTGACAAGCAGGACGGTAGCAGAATCTGGAAAGCCATGTGTACAAATGCTCAAAGTCTGGGAAATAAAATCCCAGACCTACAGGCCATTATGGCAGAGGCTGACCTTGACATTGTTGCCATTACCAAGACATGGTGCAATGAGAATTATGACTGGGATATAGCCATACCAGGCTATACTCTGTTCAGGAAGGACAGAGTGGGTAGAAAGGGGGAGGTGTGGCCTTTTATGTGAGAGAGAGCATAAAAACAACAGAGATACAGGCAATATAAGGAGGGGTAGAGGTACTGTGGGTCACCCTAGAAATTGGATATGGAGCCACAATTCACACTGGTGTGATCTAAAGACCTCCAGCAAGGGGGGGGGGGGGTGACAAGGTTCTGGTGGACATATTCCAAAAGATAGAAACGTAGAAACATAGAATTTGATGGCAGATAAGGACTGCTTGGCCCACCTAGTCTTCCCATTTTCCTGCCTAACAGATAAGCTGCAGATCCTAGTTAACCAACTGCTTACTTCCCCCTACCCCCCACTAGGACTGCCTTATGCCTGTCCCATGCATTCTTGAATTCCCCCACTGTTCTTGACTCCACAACCTCCTCAGGAGGCTGTTCCATGCATCCACAACCCTCTCTGTGAAAAAATACTTCCTCACATTACCTCTGAGATGTCCCCTCTATCTTCAAATTGTGCCCCCTTGTTCTTGCACATCTCTTTTTCTGAAAGATGCTACCCTCTTGGACTTTGTTGATTCCCTTGAGGTACTTGAAAGTTTCTATCATGTCCCCTCTCTCCCTTCTTTCCTCAAGGGTATACATATTAAGCTACTTTAGTCTTTCTTCATATGTCTTCTGGTGCAGACCCTGCACCATTTTAGTTGCCCTCCTCTGGACAGCCTCCACTCTGTCTATGTCTTTGCGGAGATGGGGTCTCCAGAACTGCACACAGTACTCCAGATGGGGTCTCACCAACTGTCTGTACAGAGGGATAAAAGCTTCTTGTTTTCTACTATTGATGCCTCTTCCTATGCATCCCAGTATCCCCCCAGCCTTCCTTACTGCCTTCTCACATTGCTTGCCCACCTTTAGGTCATCTGATATAATTACCCCCAGGTCCCTTTCCATTTTTACTGTTGTCAGTATCTCACCCCCATTGTGTACGCTTCCCCTGGGTTTTTGTTTCCCATGTGCATTACCTTGCACTTCTTTGCATTGAATCTCAGCTGCCATACATTTGACCATTCCTCCAACCTTGCTAAGTCCCTTCTCATCCTTTCCACTCCATCTTGTGTATCAACCCTGTTGCAGATCTTTGTGTCGTCTGCAAAGAGACATACTTTTCCTTCCAGTTCCTTTGCAATGTCTCTTATAAAGACATTAAAAAGGACCGGTCCCAGTACTGAACCCTGCGGTACCCCGCTAGTAACCCTCCTTTCTTCGCTGTGTACTCCATTTACTACTACCCTTTGCGTCCTGTTGTTTAGCCAATTTTTTATCCAGACTACCAGCTTGGCAGATGGCAAATAAAGGGGAGGTACTGCTGGTAGAGGCCTTCAATCTGCTGGATGTAGATTGGAGCATCCCAGCTACAGCTTCAGCTACGAGCAGGGACATCCTAAACTCCCTGCAGGGGTCTTTCCTCAGGCAACTAGTAAAAGAGCCCACTCATGAGGGGGCAATACTGGACCTTGTGCTCACCAAAGGGGACAGTGTTGCAGACATTACAGTGGGTGGCCACCTGGGGACCACTGGTCACTGTACAGTGTGGTTCAGTATTAGCACTGTGGCAGATTTGAACCACACAAGGGCAAGGGTCCTGGACTTTAGGAGGGCTGATTTTAAAAAGATGGAAGAATGTCTCAGGGATGCCCTGGCAGGAGGGGAGGACTTGGGTGGAGTGGAGGGTCAGTGGGCAAAACTAAAAGAGGAGATAGTGAAGGCAACATACCTCTGTATCAGGCAAGTAAGCAGAAGCAAGAAGAAAAAGAGACTGTTATGGTTCTCAAAAGAGGTAGCCTAGAAGGTAAGGGCAAAAACATTAGCATTCAGGAGGTATAAGGAGACACAGAAAGGAGGATAGGGAGGTGTAGCAGGAAAAACAGAGGGAAGCAGGGAAAGCAGTCAATAGCACACAGGTGCAAATGGAGGAGAAAATAACCCAAGCAGTCAAGAAAGGGGACAAGACATTTTTCAGGTATGTAAGTAAAAAGAGAAAGATCAGGGGAGGGATAGTAAGGCTTAGAAGTGAGTGTGCGGAGGGGGACCAGGAAAAAGCAGACATCCCGAACAAATACTTTTGTTCAGTGTTCGCAGAGGAAGGGAAAGGTGAGGGACCACAGATAAGTGACAGTAGCATTGAAGGAAGGGAGGTGGACCCTAGTCCTTTTACAGAGGAGAGAGTCCTGAAGGAACTTGCAAATTTTAAAGTGGATCAGGCAGTGGGGCCAGACGGGGTGCATCCAAGGATATAGACGGAGCTCAGAGGGATGCTGGCTGTATCTCTGACAGCCCTGTTCAACCACTCACTGGAGATGGGAGTGGTTCCAGAGAACTTGAGGAGGGGAGATGTAGTCCCATTTCACAAAAATGGTAGCAAGAAGGAAGCTGGCAATTACAGGCCCATCAACTTGACTTCGGTGGTGGGGAAATTAATGGAATCACTACTGAAGGAAAGGATTGTGAAATATCTTGAATCCAGTGGCTTACAAGATCTGAGACAGCATGGATTCACTGGGGGGAGGTCATGTCAAACAAATCTGATAAATGTCTTAGACTGGGTGACCAGGGAATTAGAGCAGGGTGGAGCAGTGGATGTGGCCTACCTAGATTTCAATAAGGCCTTTGACACTGTTCCATATGGGAGACTCATAAACAAGCTGGGCAGCCTAGGAGTGGGTCCAATGGTGGTAAACTTGGTAAGGAATTGATTAGGGGACAGAAGATAGAGGGTGGTGGTAAATGGAGGTCACTCTGAGGAAGGGAGGGTGACCAGTGGGGTGCCACAGGGATCAGTACTGGGACCGGTCCTTTTTAATGTCTTTATTAGTGAAATTACAGAGGGGCTAGAAGGGAAGGTATGCCTTTTTGCTGATGACACTAAAATTTGTAATAGGGTAGATACTGTGTGTGTGTGTGTGTGTGTGTGTGTGTGTGTGTGTGTCTGAAAAAAATGATTAGAGATCTAAGAAAACTAGAGTGGTCAAGGGTCTGGCAGCTATGTTTCAATGCAAAGAAGTGCAAAATCATGCAGTTGGGACACAGAAACCTAGGGACAGAATACGAAATGGGGAGTGTAGTATTAACAACCACCAAACGGGAAAGAGACTTGGGGGTAATCATAGCTGATGACCTAACGGTGGCCAGACAGTGACAAAGCAGTGGGGAGAGCTAGTGGGTACTAGGGTACATAGAGAGGGATATCACCAGCAGAAAGAGAGAGGTGGTGTTACTGCTGTATAGATCACTGGTGAGACCTCACCTAGAGTACTGTGTCCAGTTCTGGAGACCACATCTCCAGAAGGTCATAGAGTAGAAGCAGTCCAGAGGAGGGCAATTAAAATGGTACATGGTATGCATCAAAAGCCCTATGATGAGTGACTAAAGGACCTCAATATATTTATTTCGTTTTGGTTTACCGCGTTAGGTGCGCTAACCAAAGTTGACTATTTTCAGGCACGACCCGGGAGAATACATACATAAAATGAGATGAGATTATACAATACATAGTATATAGTACAGGTACATAGTATATAGTACAGGTAGGTTAGAATACAGATCAGGTCAGACAGTACTCCCTGGAGAAAAGGACGGAGAGGAGGGTTATGACAGAGACTTTCAAATACCTCATTGATATAAATAAGGTTCAAGAGGGAAGTATTTTTCAGAAAAAAAGATGCTCAAGAACAAGGGGACATGCTATGAAGCTGGAAGGGGGTAGACTCAGGGGAGATGTGTGGAAGTACTTCTTCACAGAAAGAGTGGTGGATGTCTGGAACAGCTTCCCAGCAGAGGTGGTGGGGCCAAAAACAGTAACAGAATTCAAGAATGCATGGGATACACATAAGGGAACCTTTGTGGCACTGAAGTGGGGGAGCTGGAGATCAAGTAGGATCTGCGGTGTTATAGTAGCTAGGGAAAATGATCAGACTAGGTGGGTCAAGTGGTCCTTATCTGCCATCAAATTCTATGTTTCTATGTTCTATGTTTCTTCACAGAGGTTATATCTAAATATATTTTGGCATGTCGTACTCAACATGACCAAATTCTCCACATAGACCACAGTGCAGCTGATCACAGAAACTGTTGAGATGTGTGCTCACTCCACATTTATAACAAGACTTCAGTTGTCCTGCATAGAAGCAGACCCCCCACCCATTTTGCCTGAGGAAAATGTTTTGTACCACCCCTGTTTCTGCTTGTTTCAGCTTCACCCTAAATCTCCACCCCCAGTCCAGATCTTCTCTGAATCAATAATCAGTGTCAGATGTCCTAGAACCTAACATCTCCATCCACAAGCAATTTTGAGTGGACATCTCCAATTGTAACAGTGCTATAGGTCACACAGCACAATGTGAAACCACTGAACAGATCTAGCACTGACCCTCCAGTTCGAGAAAAAAAGTCAATTTCTCCGCAGTGATTCATTCATTCATTTGTAACATTTTATTCAGGTTTGTGAAAAGGATAGTTGTTACAATTCTCCATTGAGCTAAGCTCATTTCAAAGGAGGTCATCAGTTTATACACTCAACTCACCGGATCAATTTATACATTCATCTCAGTAAATCATATATACAAAAAAAACCTCAGCAATTAATAAATACAAACATACAATGACCAAACATTCAGTATTTAAACTTTATTTTTCATTGATTCATGGTAACAAACTGCAACACAGCAATCAGCAGCAAACAGACTTCTCCCAGATATGTGCCAACAGTTTTGTATCTCTCATGCTTTCTCAAGGATAGCAAGGACTGGAGCTGGGCACCCTCTCCCTCTTACTTACACTGTTTAAAGTGACAGTGAAAGATATTTACAACATTGCATAATGATATCAAATAAAACAAAGAGCACAGCTCTTAATAAAAGCACCATCACATACAAACTGTAAAACAAGAGAAATGGCAAAGAACGGGAAAACTCACAACAGAGGGATAGAGAGTGGATGGGAGGGGGGATCATACAGAAGAATATAGCAGAAACCAAGAGAACTGACAACAGAAGTATGAGTGAGGGCAGAACATTCAGAATTGATGATTGACAAGAGCATAAAGTAAGAAAGAGAGAAGAAGTGGGAGAACTGTATAGTAGCATTTAGCAAAGAACAAGAAAACAGACAACAGAGGGATGGGGTATTATACAGGAGTGGTAACTGACAAGTGCATAATGCAAGAAAGAGAAAAAGAAGGAGCGGGGCCTTAGTCCCCTATTGCAAACCCCTCCTCCTCCTTTTTTTCTTTCTTGCTTTATGCATTGGCATTTGACATTTAGACACTGGTGGCATGCTCCCCATGCAAGCGTTCCTTGAAACACTACTTTCATTTGCAGCAGAGTGAGCACTGCATTTGGCAGCACTATGTTTACATGTGCAGCAACTGTTAATGTAGTTTTTTAACTGTGTGAATCTTTTAAGGTTGTTTTAGTTCTCCTTAAAACAGTTTGGACTAACTAGGTAGTTCAGCAGAGGAAAAAGAGGTTTATCTTAAAACATCAAGTCTGGGCTCTCAGAGAGATTGGGTGTAGAATCCCTGTCATCAAAAGTCTTTTGTTCCATATCACAGCAGGGGCTGCTTCCCAGTAATGGATGGCTGTTTTGGGAATCTTCACAGGAAGATGAGCTCTTTTCATAACAAAGGAGCTGTTGTGAGTTTAAACAGGGACAGGCCCAGGTGAGACTGCATCCTACAGTGAATGCAACCAGTGGGACAATAGGCTGAAACTACAATCCATGTGTTTTGGCTACAAAATTACAAGTTTGGTTTGGACCAGTTTTCCAGAGAGATGGTTTACTAAGGATCAAAAGAACTGTCTGAACCTGTGCTGTCAGAATGGCATGAAGCATGATGTGATGTGGTAGGCTGGTCAGCTGATGGCTGTTGGGGTCTGTGGTTAGGCCTGCCAAGGATTGAGACTCTGAGTCAGCAACATCAAGTGTTTGAGTCTGCCTTTACTCACAAAGCCGTTTGGGTAAGAGTCTACTCTGCTAATTAGATAGAAGTTAGTGATGTTATTCTATGTGTTTTTGTTATATATATATATATATATATATATATATATCTGTAGATATACTGTATTCCCCATAGTCTTAGTGTGTATTATCCTGTAGCATACGGAAATATCTTGCAGTATTAAATATTATTTTTATATACTTCAGGCTTTCTGTGATTGAGTTATTTCTGGTACAGATAACTGGGGTAATTGATCAAAGTTGTGATCCAACTTTGAAGAATGAGTCTATGGTTACCATAATTTAAAGTGAAGAATCTCAGCTGTGACAAAAGGGGTGAGTCATTTGTTCTTTGGTAAGGAAGACTGTACTGTGTGGGCAGTGGCTCTGGTGGGATTCAGACCTAGAGATACCCAAAGTGTGGGTTGTCACAAACCCACTCAGCAGATCAGCCCTCTACTCCCAAAGTGCCAACCTCCGAGCGCAGTCTTGTGAACGGTTAACAGAACAAGGTAACCCTTTTGTCTGTTTTTGTGGATTCAAATCAACCTTTGGTCTCAAGTTCTGGAGGGATTCAAACTGTGAACCTCTTGTTAGCGTACCCAATGTACAGGCTCAGATAATTCTGTCTTCGGGGGGCCAGATACCTTTGCCTACTGGCACCTAACCAGGTGTACAGAAATGAACCCTTAAAAACTGTAATAAAAGACCTCAGATTTAAAATGCTTACCTTTTTCCAGTTTGGTATCACCTTTCAAGCTTATGTATAGTGTCTGCTTTAACCATGTATACTCTACTTGTAAAGGAAAGAAATCAAAGACAGACCAACTAAGCTGTAAAAAATAGAGTTTTACTAAAATAGATAAAAAAAATGTGTAACACATAAAATACAGAACTATTATATCACAAGACATACAAATATCTTAAACAAAAGAGGTTTTAACAGTGCAATTCTTATTATAGTACTTAGATTTGTCTCTCTCTCTCTAAATACCTGCTTAAAGTGTTCATAGATGTTTCTTTGTCAGAGTCTAGATAGAAGTGTCCCTGTGAAGTAAAACAGAATATTCCTTAAAGAAAACTGTATTTGCCAACCCCTTTGGGTGAGGTTACCTAGCTCCTCCTCTGTCAGAATATATATAAAAAAATATATCTATACAAACACAGGATGTCTTTTCAAAGTATTAAATTCTGTAATCCTCAGCACAACTCATTTTTCTCTTTCAAATGACATTTCTTTGATCTGTGAGCAGTATCCCCTCTCACACAGACACCAAAGCATTTATGATTTCAGACCAGTGTACTAAACCTGGTTTCCCCCTCGAAAAGTCATAAAAGGGATACTGAGTTCCCTCTTAGCAACTAAAGCTATAATTAACTTAAAAAAGTCTGTAATTAGCTTCTGGCTTTCCAGCTAACACCTTGTATCAAAAACCTGTGTGTGTGTGTGTGTGTGTGTGTGTGTGTGTGTGTGTGTGTGTGTGATCTCACATGCTGTCTCAGCATTTCTCAAAAGAGACAGTCCATATCCCATTTTTATATTACAAAAAATGATACAGGGATCAGACCCAGCTGTCCAAGTGTCACAATTCCTCCCCACCTAGACTGAATTTGGGGGCTCTATCCCCTGCATGGGATGAGCTTCCTAAATCAGTTCACTCCTCATAGACCCTAGACAGCCCATCTGAGTTCTGATTTTTGGCTCCAGCCCTATATACAATTGTCATATCATACCCTTGCAAAGCAAGACTCAATCTTAGCAATTTACCATTGTCCTTTCCCATCTGCATCAGCCAAACCAGGGGGTTGTGGTCAGTCTGCACCACACAATGCTGCTCATATAAGTATGGCTTTAATTTCTTTAGGGCCTGCACTATGGCAAGACACTCTTTTTCCAACGTGGCGAATGCCTGCTCCCTGGGAAGTAATTTTCTACTCAGGTACACTACTGGGTGATCTGTCCCTTGGCTGGATGTCTGACTCAGTACTGCCCCAATACCCACGTCTAAGGTGTCAGTCTGAACTATAAAGGTTTTGCTATAGTCAGGACTTGTCAAAACAGGAGCACTGCACAGTGCCTCCTTTAGTCTGGAAAAGGCTTCCTCACAGCCTGGGCCCCAGGTAATTTTCTTGGGCATCCTTTTCTTTGTCAGGTCAGATAGGGGAGCAGCCAGGGCACTGTAATTGGGTAAAAATGTTCTGTAGTACCCTGCTGTCCCTAGAAAATCCCTGGCCTGCTTCTTTGTTTCTGGTCTGGGCCATGCCTCTATTATCTATATCTTTATTTGATTAGGATGGAGCTGTCCCTGGTCTACCACATGCCCAAGGTATGCCACTTCTCCCATGGCCACCTGGCACTTCTCGGGTTTGACAGTGAGCCTGGCCCTCTGTATCCTGCCCAGCACTTCCCTAAGGTGGGATAGGTGTTCCTCCCAGCTGGTACTAAAGATGACAATGTCATCCAGGTACGCCACGGTGTACTCCTCAGCACCATTTAACACCTGGTTCACCAACTTTTGGAAAGTGGCCAGGGCGTTCTTCATTCTGAAAGGCATTACTTTAAACTCAAATAAGCCTATTGGAGTGATGAAGGCCGACCTCCCCCTAGCTCTATCTGTCAACTCTACCTGCCAATACCCCTTTGTCAGGTCAGTGGTCGTAAGGTAGGTCGCCCCTCCCAACTTGTCCAGGAGTTCGTCCGTCCAGGGCATCGGGTGGGCATCTGACTTCGTGACTGCATTCAGTCCATGATAGTCCACACAGAAATGAGTAGAGCCATCTGGCTTAGGCTCAAGGACTATGGGTGAGGCCAAGGGGCTGTGGGATCTCTGGATTACCCCTAAATCCAGAATCTCCTCCACTTCCCTCCTAATGTCCTTTTGGACAGCCTCGGACACCCGATATGCTGTCCACCATATGGGCATCTGTGTACCGGTCTCCACATCATGTGTCGCTAAGGGGGTTAGTCCAGGCTTGGCGCTAAACAATGGGGCAAAGTCTGCTAAAACCTCCCTTACTTTCTGGATCTGGACCTGGGCCAGCTGGGGAGACAATTTTACTGCCTCCACAGGGGACTCCCACTTACTTTCTTCCAGCAAATCCAGAAGGAGGTCTCCTTTGTCCATCCCCTCCCCATGACTACACACTGCAAACACCATGTCAGCCCTATTTGCATATGGCTTCATCATGTTGACATGGTATATCCTTTCTGTCTGTCTTCTGTCAGGTAACTCCACAATGTAGTTCACGTCATTTACCTTCCTAACCACTTTGTACAGTCCTGTCCACTCAGCTTGCAGCTTGTCTTTCCAGACTGGAATAAGGACCATGACTTCCTGATCCACCATGTATGAGTGAGCTCTGGCTCTGTGGTCCTACCACACTTTTTGTTTCTGTTGGGTAGCTGCCAGGTTGCTCTGGGCTGTCCCCATAAGCTCCTTCAGCCTTTCCCTAAACCTAAGGACATAATCCACAATGGGAGTTCCCTGGGTGGCGTGCTTGTCTTCCCAGTCCTCCTGGATCAAGTCTAGGGGCCCATGTACCTGGCATCCATATAAGAGGTTGAAGGGGGAAAATCCTGTCAACTTTTGGAGCACCTCCCTGTATGCAAACAACAGGTGGGTAAGGTATTTCTCCCAGTCCCTCCCATGCTGTTCAGCAAACACCTGGAGCATTGACTTTAGGGTATCACTGAATCTTTCCACAAGCCCATTGGCTTGTGGGTGATACGGTGTCATGCATCTCTGCACCACCCCACACTTCTCCCATAAACATTTCATCAGGTCCGACGTGAAGGAACCCCCTCGATCGGTGATTACCTCCTGTGGAAACCCAACACGGGAGAAAATCCCAAGTAAGGCATCTGGCACTTTGTCTGTCCTCAGTGAGGATAGGGTGACTGCCTCTGGGTACCGGGTGGCATAATCCACCACAGTTAGGATGAATCTCTTCCCTGAGGAGCTGGGGGTATTTAAAGGCCCCACAATATCCATTCCCACCCTCTGGAATGGCTCCTCCACTATGGGCAAGGGAATCAGGGCAGCTTGGGTTTTCTTGCCTGCCTTCCCTATTTCTTGGCACTGGTGACAAGACCTGTAACACTCCTTCACCTGCTTGGGTGAAGTTAGGCCAATAGAAATTCTGGGCTAACTGCTGCATAGTATGCACTATTCCCAGATGATCAGACAAGGGAATATCATGTGCAGTTTTGAGCAACTGCTCATGATACCCCTGGGGAATGACAAGCTGCCTGCCTAGCATCCCTCCCTCTGTCTGTACTGCCTGAGTATACATAAGTCCATTTTCCCAATAAACCTTATGTCTGCCATCACCTCCCTGTGCTCCGTCATAGTCTGCCCAAGCCCTCAGCTTCTCTAAACTAGGGTCACTTCTCTAAGCAGCTGCAAACCCCTCACACATTCCCAAGGCATGGGACAGGTCTCCTTTAGTCACTAAACTAGGGTCCCTAGCACTAGTATCAGGGCCCCTCAGGATCACTGTCAATCCCAACCCTCTGACAATGGGTCACCCCTCCCTCTTCAGAGTAACCTTCCGAAGCTGTGTGGTTACTTGCTACTGGGGAAATTTCTACCCCTCTTTTCATCAGTCTCCCTATCAGGAGACACAGGCTGGGGAACCAGCCTCCCAGTGGTTTCCACAATGGCTTCTGTGGGGTTCAAGGAACTACAATTTTCCCTTGCCGCTTAGCTATGGGTAACTACACACCCCATCCCTTGTTTGAGATTGTTGCCCAGGATCACATCCACTGCAAAGGTTTTGGCTACAGCCACCTGTTGTACAGTTCCCCCCTGTTTCACCCCAGTCTAGGAGAACACTAGCGAGGGGCAATGTTTTTGCTTCACCAGTGAAGTCCTGTACAGTGACGTATTTATTGGGTATAAGCTGACCAGGCTCTACCAGATCCCGCTTTACCAAGGTCAGGGATGCCCCTGTGTTCCTTAACCCCTGTGTCTGTACACCATTCACCATGACTGGGTGCATGTGTTCCCCTCATGTTCACTGGCATGCTTCCAGGGACACACAAACAACCCACTTCTTTTCTATCACCACCTTGAATATCATTGCTCCCCTTTTTGGGACACTGTCTGGCAATATGCCCAGTTTCTTTACATAACCAACATTCACTTCTCTTTTCAGAAAAATATTTTCTCTGAAACCTGGGGCTAACTGGTCTCGGTGGAGGCAGTGAGGATTTTAGCTGCCCTGAAGGTGCACTTTTCCCTTTCTGCATTGCCATGCCTGCCCCAATCACTCTCAGAGCAGGTCTGCTCTTGGCATAGTGGTCCGAGAGGTCAGCAGCCTCTTGCACTGTTTTGGGATCTCGGTCCTCAAGCCAGGTTTTTAGCTCGGCTGAGCATGCCCAATAAAACTGTTCTAATAAAATCACATTTTCAATTTTATCAACAGAGTTTGCCTCAATTCCTTCCCACCAACGTTTTAAAAACTGCTGTTGTTTCATGGCTAGCTCCTTGTAGCTCATATCAGGGCTTCTCCTGAGCTTGCGGAATTTAGCTCTGTATGATTCAGCAGTTAATTAAAACTTTTTTAACAGTGCAGCTTTTAGCTTGCTGTAATCATTACTGTCCTCATTGTCCATTTGACCCAATGCATCCCGAGCTTTCCCGGTAAGTAGCGGGGATAGCTGAAAGCTCCAGGACTCTCTAGGAATTTTAGCCTGAATACAAACTTTTTCAAAAGAATTTAAAAAGGCATCCATATCCTCCCCCTCTTTAAACTCGGCTATTAATTTGGAATTCAATTTGTAACCTAGTCCTACAGTCCCAGTTAAACCTAAGCCACTTACCTGCTCTGGCGCCGCTGGTCAGAGCTGTAGCTTCTCCAGTTCATGTTGTCTCTGGCGCGCCTCTCTCTTCTCCTCTGCCTCACAGTGTTCTCATTCTGCCTCACAACATTCTCACTCTGTCTTCTCTTCTGTAGCTCGCTGGCGCTCATGCTTCTCACGGTCTGCCTCCCACTGTTCCCACTCTGCCTCTTTGCATTCTTGCTCTGCATCACAGTCCACTTCTCACTTCTCTCACTCCCTCTTCTCCTGGAACTGCAGCTCCATCCTGCACAACTCAATTTGCAGACTGAGTACTGCTGGATTCAGGATACTGGTGACCTTCCCCTGCTGCTGTGGCCCTTCACTGACAGTGGCCCTGTTGTCCTCCTCATCGGATCTGGACACTGCACTGGCCACTAACCCTGCCACACTTAAGGTTTGGTTCTTTTCAGTCACTGTCCGTGACTCACTGCTCTGGGTATCTGCTACCATCAGGGCATCTATGAGGTTCTGCTTGCTGGCTTTCACCGCAAACCGGACTCCTCAGTCCCCACACAACTGCTTTAAGGAGTCTACAGTGTGCCTGCTGTAGTCAGAAGCCATCTTCTTCCCTCACTACTGCTACTCTGACTTACACTTTAGAAAAAAAATAAAATGGGTAGATACTTGACTGTACGCCAAGTGATATAGTTCTGTTTCCTTTTTAAAATTAAATCACTACCTTTTTCTTTCTTAGCAAGTGAGCTTATGGTCTCAGCTGACACACTGAACAATACAAGCTTGTGATACCAAAATTATCTGCACCACTGCCAACTAATCTGTCACAAACCCACTCAGCAGGTCAGCCCTCTACTCCCAAAGTGCCAACCTCCTAGTGCAGTCTTGTGAACAGTTAACAGAACAAGGTAACCCTCTTGTCTGTTTTTGTGGATTCAAATCAACCTTTGGTCTCAAGTTCTGGAGGGATTCAAACTGTGAACCTCTTGTTAGCGTACCCAATGTACAGGCTCAGATAATTCTGTCTTCGGGGGCCAGATATCTTTGCCTACTGGCACCTAACCAGGTGTACAGAAATGAACCCTTAAAAACTGTAATAAATGACCTCAGATTTAAAATGCTTACCTTTTTCCAGTTTGGTATCACCATTCAAGCTTATGTATAGTGTCTGCTTTAACCATATATACTCTACTTGTAAATGAAAGAAATCAAAGACAGACCAAGTAAGCTCTAAAATGGAGTTTTACTAAAATGGATAAAAAAATATGTAACACATAAAATACAGAACTATTATATCACAATACATACAAATATCTTAAACAAAACAGGTTTTAACAGTGCAGTTCTTACTACAGTGCTTAGATTTGTCTCTCTCTCTCTCTAAATACCTGCTTAAAGTGCTCACAGATGTTTCTTTGTCAGAGTCTAGATAGAAGTGTTCCTGTGAAGTAAAACAAAATATTCCTTAAAGAAAACTGTATTTGCCAACCCCTTTGTGTGAGGTCACCTAGCTCCTCCTCTGTCAGAATATATATAAAAAATATATCTATACAAAAACAGGATGTCTTTTCAAAGTATTAAATTCTGTAATCTTCAGCACAACTCATTTTTCTCTTTCAAATGACATTTCTTTGATCTGTGAGCAGTATCCCCTCTCAAAATAGACACCAAAGCATTTATGATTTCGTACCAGTGTACTAAACCTGGGTTCCCCCTCAAAACTTCATAAAAGAGATACTGATTTCCCTCTTAGCAGCTAAAGCTATAATTAACTTAGAAAAGTCTGTAATTAGCTTCTGGCCTTCCAGCTAACACCTTGTATCTAAAACCTGTGTGTGTGTGTGTGTGTGTGTGTATGTGAGATCTCACATGCTGTTTCAGCATTTCTCAAGAGAGACAGTCCATAACTCATTTTTATATTACAAAAAATGATACAGGGATCAGAACCAGCTGTCCAAGTGTCACTTGGGTCACATTGAGTGCTGGCAGCATCCAGGCACTCTTAGGATGGAGAAACTTGATAACAATCACAAGCTGAGTTCTGGGACAGAACCAGTTTGTGACAAATTGATGGCTGCAGGTGGAATCTGAAACAGCTTGTCAATAAAGAGGTTATCTGTCCAGTCACAGATCCAGATATACAAAAGGTGATACTGTATATTTTACCAGTTTTATTTTGTTACAAGTTAAAGTAGATAGCCAGAGATATTATGTCTGGGCCATACAAAAAGTTAAAATTGGCACACCTTGAGGAGCTGTGCAAAAGGAGAAGGTTTGTCTTTGAGGATGGGCAGCCACAGGCAGGCCTCAAAGTCCTCCCTGAAAAAATAGGCCAGTGAAGTAGTGCAAAACAGGCCACTGCTAGCCAAGGTCATCAGATGGAGACTAGAGAGAATGTGGATGATCCAGAGTCTGCAAGCAGACCAGATGCAGATGTTGCAACTGGAGCTTGCCTTGGTTAAGGTGAAGGCAGATGCAGAGTTCCAGAGGAGAATACTTGATGCTGAGAAGTGAGAAAGGCAGTGCCAGCATGAGATTCAGATGAGAGAGAAACAGCAAGGGGAGCAAGAGCATGAACATAAGAGGGAGATTGACATTCTGCACTAGAAGACAGCATCATGAACTGTATGTACTGGCATTGGGGGTTCGACCCAAGAAGCCAAAATTAATTCCAAAATGTTTCCCAAGTGTCAGAAGGCAGTGATCTTGATTTGTTTTAAAATATCTTAATAGAATTTTTGGGCAGTTTGAATTGGACAGGGCTTCTTGAGCAACTCACCTATTGTCACTCATTACAGGCAGGGCATTAGAAGCCTTTGTCAGAATGGGCAATGAGGACTTTATGGACTATAGCAAAGTGAAAAATGCCTTGTTCAAATATTTTGAATTCATTCTTGAGGTCTATAGAAAAAAATTTAGAGGTCTAAGGAAGGAACTGGGAGATCATTTTCTGAAATGTGTGTACAACTAGAGTGATGGTTATAGGGTGAAAAGGTTAGCTCTGTGGAACAGACAGAAGATTTCTTCCTCATGGAACAGTTCTTAAAGACTGTACCAGAGGAGCTGAGAATACGGCTGCTGAATAGGACTTCAAGTTCCACGGAGGAGGCAGCTAAGAGGGCTGATCAGTTTGTAGCCAGTCAACTGTCCACTCAGCACAAAAGTAATGGGGGGAGGGATATCAGGTGGTTTTAAGGGAACCCGGTGGGGGGGATGACCTAAAGGAAGCCAGCCCATGCCCAAACAAAAAGGGAAGCCAAATGGTTTCAGAAGTAAAGAGTCAGGGGAATGCAGGTGCTATATATGCCACAAACTGGGACACTTGTTATATGACTGTCTGAAAAATATAAAAATATGTCTGAAAAATATGGTAAAAGGTATAAGTGCAGCTGGAGGAGGCAGTTCTGGAAACTCCCAGCAGCTAGTGGCCTGTACCCACAGTGCAGTTCCCATCAACTCCACTGCACACATGTACTCTGTATTGGTAAATGGAATTCTAACCCAGGGACTGAGGGACACTGGGGCCTCAATTTCAATGGTGAAATAGGATATGAATCATGAGAAACAGATCCTGCTGGGCCAGTTCTCCAGAATTACTCACAGCACTTAATTACTCATTTGTCTGTAATTCTCTGCTTACTTCTATCTACCCCTTAATGCCTCTATGCCTCATCAGGAAACTGCCGTGCTGTGTTTCCTCTCTCACGTTACTCTGTTTAGCAAAACTTACAGCTCACTGCATGGAGCTAAATGAATTTTGTACTCCATTGTATCTTCTACATATGTAAGATATATATATCTGGTCTTTATGTTAATGCTGGGTATCATTCAGTTTGTAGATTGTACAACTCCTGGTACATGTGTTATTGTGTTTCTCCGTGCATTGTAAAAATTTACTTATGTACTCTCCCAGGTCCTGCCTGAAAATAGGCATATGTATGCCTAGTGCACCTTACCCAGTTAACAAAAACTAAATAAATAAATTAGAGGTGTGATAGGTCATGAAGACTCAGTGCCAATGGACCAGATCTTTCTGAGCTGGGAGGGTGGCCAGGGCATGCAGGAAGAAGGTGTTTCACCAGACCTGCCCTTTGATGTAATTTTAGGTAATGACTCTCATATTCAGGCCAATATTGTGTGTGCCACTACCTTTAGTAATAGAGCTGGCAGTACAGCCTAGAGGTTAGAGTAACTAGCTGTGAATGAGCATGGTCGTCCAGCAGACAGAGCTGGGTTTGATTCCCACAACCTCCACTTGCATACTGTGTGACTCTGAACAAGTCACTTAACCTCCCTAGTGCTCCCAGGGTGCCCCTGAAAACAGGCACCAGTGCCTAGTGGACCTAACTGGTTACCAAAGAATAACATAAATAAAAGCCTAGGGAATCAGCTCCTGAGGACACGGGGTGGAAGAGGGCAGTGCAGCTGGAAGCAACCCATCCCTCAGCAGCAGACATTGTAGCTGAAGAATGAGCTGGGAACAGTAGTTCTGAGCCACAGCTACAAACTGAGAAGAGGTCAGATGTGGGTGGCTCTCCCACAGGCGACAGTGTTTTAGCAAAGGTCAGGCATGGAGAGCTGGGGAGAGCTTAGCAAGCTGATCCATTCCTACATAAATTAAAGGAGTTAGCCACCAGGATGGAAGGTGACTCTCAGAGTTTGGAGAAAAAGGAGGTTTACTGGGAGAATGGGTTCCTATATCATGAGTGAGTTCCAAAGGACCAGAGGAAGGGGTACTCCAGCAGATAGTAGTTCCAAGGGAATATAGGAAGCAGCTTCCAGCCATAGCCCACTACATACCCTTTTCTGGACACTTTGGCATCAGCCATACAAAAAGCTTCTGACTAACAATTTTTACTAGCCCACTATTTTTAGAGATGTGGCAAACTACTGACAGACTTGTCTGCAGTGCCGGGGGGGCGGGGTTTGAGGACAAGGCTAAGGCTGTTTTGATTCCTCTGGTCATAACTGATGAGCCATTTCAGAAAGTTGCTGTGGTCATCGTGGGGCTACTCAGCACCGCACATTGCATAGGCAAGATGTACATTTTGGTGGCTGTTGATTATGCCATGAGGTACCCAGAGGCTGTGCCCTTGTCCTCCACTGAGGCAGAAAAAAGTGGTGGATGAACTGTGGGAGATTTGTTGCCAGGTGGATTTTCCCCAGGAGATTCCGTCCGATCAGGGCACCAATTTCATGTCTGACCGACTGGTTAGTCTTTGGAAGAAGTGTGGGGGGGAGGCAGCTCAGGGCCTCTCAATAGCACCCCCAGGCTAACAATCTGATTGAGTGATTTAATGTGTCTCTTAAGACCATGTTAAGGGTATTCACCCACTAGCATGCAAGAGAGTGGGACAGTGGTTCAGGAAGAACAGGGCTGGGGGCAGGGGAAGTGGGGTAGCACTCATCATTAGGAACGGCATCGATATATGCAGGGTGGAGGGGCAGAGGGAAACATAGAGGCATTATGAGTTACCTTGTAGGTGCCTGGGGGTAAGAGGATAAATCTGGGGGTGGTTTATAGGCCACCCATGCAGGCATAAGAAGTTGAGGAAGGCATGGTGGTGAATCTCAGGGACCGCTGTGATCAGGGGAAGGGTAGAACTGTGGTGATGGGTGACCTTAACATGCCAGGGGTTGACTGAGGAACTATTGCATCCTCATCAACTAGAGAGCAGTGCCTGCTGGATATCGTCAAGGATGCATTCCTTTCCCAACTGGTGGCTGACCTGATAAGGGATGGTTGTATCCTGGATGTGGTCCTGTCGGATGGCAGTCTGGTTAGGAACCTAATGGTAGGGGACCCACTGGCAGGGAGTGATCATGTCACAGTTTGTTTTTTCCCTAGACCTGGGGGGAGGGGAAAATTACACTAAAACGGTGGTAGTTGACTTTAGGGGCACAGGCTTTAAGGGTATTGAGGGGATTCTCAAGGGGCATTTGGAGGGGATCAGACTGGACGTGGACACAGAGAGCAAGTGGGAAATTATTAAAAGAGGGCTTCTGGAAGCTACCAAGGCCTGCATGAAGGTCTGATGCAAGTTTGGTAGAGCCAGAAAGCTGAGCTGGTGGACCAGGGAGGTCTAGGAGGTGGTGAAGGAGAAAAGAGCTGCTTATAGATGGTACAAGCACTCATGTGGGGTTGTGGATGGGGGGAGTACAATATGATATCCAAAAAGGTAACCAGGGTGGTGAGACCGGCCAAGGCAAGGATGGAGCACAGGCTGGCACTGGGGATCAGAAATGTGGAAAAAGGGTTCTTTAGGTATATCAGGGAAAGAAGCAAAGTGAAGGGGCAGACTGAGGTCAGGGAGTGGCTGGGCCGAGGAGGCTGGGGAGCAGGTGGAGGTACTTAATGAATACTTTGCCTCAGTCTTCACTAGAAACCATGGAGGGTCAACACCTTCCGGGGGGAGGCGGGCTAGTAATGAGGAAGGGGGGAGGTCACGGATGTTGACATTTCTGTTGGTAGGGTGAGGGAAGCCCTTAAATCTCTGAAAATGGTTAAAGCACCAGGTCTGGATGGCCTTCATCCCAGGGTGCTAAAGGAGATGGTGGATGTCCTTGCTGCACCTCTGGTGGATCTTTTCAGCACCTCCCTTCAGACAGGGTGGGTGCCTGAAGATTGGAGAATGACTCATGTTGTGCCTATCCACAAAAGCGGCTCATGGGAAAAGCCAGGTAACTACATGCCTGTCAGCCTGACGTCGGTGGCAGGCAAAATGATGGAGGCCATCTTGAAAGAGAGATTGGAGGTGTTTCTAGAGACATGGGGCCATCTGGATGATCACCAACATGGCTTCGTTCAGGGCAGATCGTGTCAGACTAACCTTGTGGAGTTCTAAGACTGGATAACAAAGGTGCTGAACCATCGCAGGCCAGTGGATGTCCACTTTCTAGACTTCAGCAAGACGTTTGATTCGGTACCAAACCCTGGGTTGCTGTATAAGCTGGGGGGAATGAGGGTGGGGGAAAGGATGGTTAGGTGGATAGGAAACTGGCTAACTGGGTGGTTTCAGGAGGTAGTGGTTGGGGGGAGGTATAATCTCCTAGGAGGGTCATTAGCAGGGTCCCACAAGGGTTGGAGCTGGGTCCACTCCTGTTTAATGCTTACATCTCGGACATCAGGGATGGTGTTAGGAGTGAGATTAGCCTCTTTTCTGATGACTCGAAGGTGGGGGTGGTGGTGGATGGGGAGAGGGGTAGAAGAGCCCTACAGGGGGATCTGGAGACTCTGGAGAGGTGGTCACACACCTGGAAACTGAGGTTTAATGCCAAGAAATGCAGTGTTCTCCACTTGGGGCTTAGGAACCCAGCTCATGAGCACTTTTTCGGTGGGTAGAAACTGCAGGTTTGGGGAGAGGAAAAGGATCTTGGGGTAGTTGTGGATGCCAAAATGAAAAACTCTGAGAAGTCTAGGAGGGATGTGGCTAAAGCAAATAAAATGCTGGGGTGCATCGCAAGGGGGGTAACCTCAAGGAGATGAGAGGTTTGCCCTCTGTATAACTGCCTGGTTAGATCAAGACTAAAGTATTAGCTGCTTTTGACACACTGTATTTGAAAAAAGGACATTGCACTTCTTGGAGAAGGTCCAGAGGAGGGTGATCAGGATGATAAATGGTCTGGGGGAAAGATCCTATGAGGGGAGACTTGAGGAGCTCTACTTGTACTACCTGGAGGAGAGGAGGGACAAAGGGGATATGGTCAAGGTCTTTAAATATCTGATGGGAGTAAATAGAGTGTTCCAGCTAAGGAAGGAGGGGACCACCAGGGGGCACTCTATTAGGCTGGTTGGCAGGAGGCTCAGGGGGGAGACTAGGAGACACTACTTCACCGAGAGGGTAGTGGACCCCTGGAATGCACTGCCTGTGGAACTAGTTGCTGTTAATACAGTGAAGGGATTCAAGAGGGTCTAGGACAGGTAAAAGGGGAAGTTAAAACTGAGTAATGCCAGACCTGGAGGTGTAACTCTGATGGGGGATGGGGTCGGGGGATTTATGGTGGAGGTGGGCACTGCAGCAACGGTGTCCTGACTGGGTGCTGATTTTTGAGCAGATTCGATAGATCATTAGGCCTACTCTGCTGGCATCTTATTGTTTGTATGTAAGTAC
The DNA here is from genome assembly GCA_016271365.2 of Neoceratodus forsteri. Lineage (NCBI taxonomy): Eukaryota > Metazoa > Chordata > Ceratodontiformes > Ceratodontidae > Neoceratodus > Neoceratodus forsteri. The sequence goes on from CM028137.1 coordinate 409,998,569, forward strand.
TTACCCCATCTCTTATTCACATATAAGGACCCCGCCAGGAGACCACAGGGTTCTTGCCTTTCAAGCTCCAGTTTGGCCATGGGGTTAGAGGTCCCTTTCATTTGGTAAGAGATGAGTGGGAGGGTGAGCTTTCTCCCCAAGGGGAAACTCTTTGAGAAGTATATCCTGAACTTCAAGCCATGGCTCATGGTGTTCCCCCAGGAGCACCTAGCCACTACACAACAGAGAAAGAAGATATGGTACAACTATGGTGCCACAGCCCAAGATTATGAAGTCAGCCAACAGATGATGGTACCCATCCCCATATGACAGAATAAATTACAGGTTATTTGTGAGGGTCCTTACTTGGTGGTCAGGAGGGTGAATGGTGTTAATTATGTGGTGGAGATACCAGACAAGAGGCACAAGCAGTGGATCTACCACATAATCATGATGAAGCCCTATGATGACTGGAATGAGATGGCCCTGGCTGTGTGCAGCAACCCGGAGGAGGCAGAAGCAGACCCACTGGTGGATCTCCTGGGAAAGGTTAAAAGAGAATCCTTAGTGGATACTGTCAGCCTCTTGGTGCCCCTGGCATTTTTCCAATATGCCAAAATGCATGGGGTGTGGCACACATTTGGTGAAATGTGCACAGGGAAGCCAGGATATACCACATTGTCAGATCACTACATGGCTACAGGGTCCCATGCCCTGCTGAGACAGCCACCATACAAAGTCCCAGAGAGAGTGAAATACACCAGTGAGGGAGAGATCAAGGAAATGCTGGCTCTTAGGGTAATACAGGAGTCCAGTAGTCACTGGGCCTCCCTAGTGGTACTGATCCTCAAGAAAGACTGGACCACAAGGTTCTGCATCAACTACTGCAAGCTCAACAGCTGTATGAAGTTGGATGCATACCTCATTCCCCAGACAGATGAGGTCATAGAGAGGTTAGGGGGAGCCCTACATCTGTCCACCATGACATGATGCAGCAGTCATGAATGAAAGACGCAGAAGTTTTGAACCAAAGTCTGTTTTCCACTGGCACAACAGCTGCAGCCATACAGTTATTTCAGAAAAAGAGTAGCCTCTGAGGCAAAATATCTGCTTAATTCACTTAGAAACAAATGTAGTAACCTCACCCCAGTAGAACAGCAAGCACTAAGTGATTTAATGTCTATGAACAATATAATTCCTTAGCGGTCATCTTCACCACACCTGTCACTTCATGTTGTTTGCACATCATGCAATACTTGATTCTATGACCCTGTCTATGAGGGAATATGGAATACTTTTTTTCTATGTTTATTTCACTATGTGCACCCACTTCTTTTTGATGTAGTTCTTTGCTCTTTTCTTTACGTTCTGCTATATGTTTCTACTCTCCTAAACCCCCCACAAACCCTAACCCCCCTCTATTCCCTGACCAATACCTCTATAATTTTTTGTCCTCTCCTTCTACTTGTGTCTTTGATATTCTCAGTATTATCAGTCTTGTGTGAGTCCCCCCCCAAGCCACTCACTGTTTATATGTCTGTTTCTTTTTGTTTTCTCTCCTGTTCAGCACTGGCATGTAAGAACATGAAAAAGAGTGAAAAAGAATGTGTAATTTTGTACAATGATTTTAAACATAGGTTGCCAAGAAAGAGGAGTGGTTGGACCAAGGTGGGCTCAGGGAGGGAGAGGGTGGTGGAACAGAGGTGCATCCCCTCCAGTTTTAGCTCTCCACAGTTCATATGCTGTTCTGGCAAAGAGTGGTTCCTCTATGGAGGCACCTGCAGTGGAGACCAAGGAGGATTCTGGGAACCTCCACAAAGGAGACCCACAGGAGGGTGGCACGTGACCCCACAGGGGAAGGAAACAACTCCTGGTGGGGACTTAATCATTAGGGGGGTAGACATGGGGGAGTAAGGGGATAGGGAGGTAAGGTGCTTGCCTGGCGCCATGGCTTGGAGGGACAGGAAGTGAATTCTCAGGATCGTGGGAGCAGCTGCACGAGGGAGGGAGCTGGATGTCATTGTCCACCTAGGGACAAATGAACTGGCTGTAAATGGGATCAGAGTGGTGCAAGAGGAGTTTGTGGAGTTGGGGAGGGGCCTTAGACAAGTAGCATGTATGGTAGCCTTCTCGGATGTGCTGCCTGTCTATGGCAAGGATGATGCTAGGGTATTCCGCACCATGGGATTCAATGAATGGTTGAAAAACTGGTGTGGAGCTCAGGGTTTTTGGTTTCATTGGGGACTGGGGAGCCACCTGGAGGGATGCAGGCTTATACTGGCGCGATGGTCTGCATCTGTCCGGGGGGGATCCAGAATCCTAGGTGATAGGTTTAAATGCTTAATTGGCAAGCATTTAAACTAGCCAAGGGGGGAGGCACTGAAAAGCAGCAAGGAAATCCCAGCCTCCCCCCACAAAGCGCAGTAGTTAGAGAGGTAAACACCAAGGCAGAAAAGTCAGTAGGGAGCAGGACAGGGATAAATGCAGAAAAAAGTGTTAAGGACAGGGATGGGGCTAAAAGGGGTAAGGCCATAAAAATAAATGGAAGGTGATGAGTACCAATGCCCGCAGTCTATGCAACAAGCTCCCTGAACTAGTGGCCTTGATGGAAGAGGGATGCCTGGATATTGTGGCAGTCACTGAAACATGGTACACAGAGAACCATGAGCAGGAAGTCAACATACCAGGATACACAGTCTACAGGAGGGACAGGGTGGGTAAAAGAGGAGGAGAAGTAGCTCTCTACATAAGGGAAGGGATTAAAGCAACAGAACTAAAGAGTAAACAGGAAGTTGATGAGTCACTATGGGTCACTCTGGAGACAGGAAATGGCACCACAATCCGCATGGGGGTTGTGTACAGACCCCCATCTCAGGGGAGGAAATGGACAAAGAAATGATAGAAGGCATCCTTAAAATGGCAGAAAAAGGGGAGATATTGTTGATGGGGGGACCTGAATATGCCAGATGTTAACTGGAGTACCTTTGCTGCAGGCACATCCAAGAGCAAGGTCATTCTTGATGCCCTACAGGGGGCATGCCTCAGACAGCTAGTGTTGGAACCCACTCGGGAGGGAGCAATCTTAGACCTGGTACTCTCAAACGGGGAAGGAGAAAGGATCTCAGATTTAGAAGTGGGTAGCCATCTGGGAACAAGTGACCACCAAACAGTGTGGTTCACAATAAACACAGCCATAGAGTCAAGCCATGCAAAAACAAGAGTATTGGACTTTAGGAAGGCTGACTTTGGGAAAATGAGAGAGTGTCTTAGAAAAGCACTAGCAAATGGGCAAGAAGGAGGGGTGGAGGAACAATGGGGAATAATCAAAACAGCCATCACAGAGGCAACAAGTCTTTGTGTGAAGCAAATCAATAAAACAAAACAAAGGAAAAAAACACTATGGTTCTCAAAAGAGGTGGCAGGGACGGTTAAGGAGAAAAGGATAACATTCAGGAAATATAAGGAAACACAGAAGGAGCAGGACAGAGAACTTTATTAGTTAAAGCAGAAGGAGGCAGGGAAGGCAGTCAGAATAGCAAAGGCACAAACTGAGGAAAAGATAGCCAACTCTGTTAAGAAGAGGTATAAAACCTTTTATAGCTACATTAGGGAGCAAAGAAAGACCAAGGGAGGGATACAGAGACTTAATAAAGGGGAGGGAATGTGGGCAGAGGGTGACAGTGAAAAAGCAGGATACTGAACGAATATTTCTGCTCAGTACTCACAACAGATGAGGAGGGGGAGGTGCCTAAACCAAACAAGGGAGAAACTCTGAATAGGGGGGTCGATACCAGTCCATTCACAGAAGAAAGGGTTTTGAAAGAACTCTTGAAACTGAGGGTGGACAAAGCAATGGGGCCTGATAGGATTCACCCAAGAATAGTAAAAGAACTAAGGGTAGAACTAGTAACACCACTGACTGCTCTCTTTAACAAATCATGGGAGGATGGAGTGGTACCTGAGGACTGGAGGAGGGCAAATCTGATTCCACTTCACAAAAATGGGAGCAGGGCAGAGGCAGGAAACTACAGACCAGTTAGTTTGACTTCAGTGGTAGGGAAAATGATGGAATCACTTCTGAAGGAAAGAATTGTTGAGTACCTAGAGGCCAGTGGGGCACAGGACCCAAGACAGCATGGTTTCACAGCAGGAAGGTCATGTCAGATGAACCTAATAGATTTCTTTGACTGGGTGACCAAAGTAGTAGAACAGGAGGGGCGAGGTGGATATGGCCTACCTAGATTTTAGCAAGACATTCACACAGTCACACGCAAAAGATTAATATACAAGTTAGCCAGCCTTGGAGTGGGTCCCAAGGTGGTAGCCTGGATAAAAAACTGGCTGGACAACAGGACGCAAAGGGTAATAGTAAACGGAGTCCACAGTGAGAAAGGAGGGTAACTAGCGGGGTACCACAGGGTTCGGTACTGGGACCGGTCCTCTTTAATATCTTTATAAGTGACATTGGAGAGCACCTGGAAGGAAAGGTATGCCTCTTTGCAGATGACACAAAGATCTGCAACATGGTTGATACACAAGGTGGGGTGGAAAGAATGAAAAGGGACTTGGCAAGGTTGGAAGAATGGTCAAATACGTGGCAGCTCAGATTCAATGCAAAGAAGTGCAAGATAATGCATCTGGCAAACAAAAACCCAGGGGAAGAGTACACAATGGGGGGGGTGAGTTAATAACAACAACAAAAATCGAAAGAGACCTAGAAGTAATTATATCAGGTGACCTAAAGGTGGGCAAGCAATGTGAGAAGGCAGTAAGGAGGGCTGGGGGATACTGGGATGCATAGGGAGAGGCATCAACAGTAGAAAACAGGAAGTTGTTATCCCTCTCTACAGACAGTTAGTGAGACCCCATCTGGAGTACTGTGTGCAGTTCTGGAGACTCCATCTCCGCAAAGACATAGACAGAGTGGAGGCTGTTCAGAGCAGAGCAACCAAAATGTTGCAAGGTCTGCAACAGAAGACATACGAGGAGAGACTAAAGCAGCTTAATATGTATACCCTTGAGGAAAGGAGGGAGAGGGGGGGACATGATAGAAACTTTCAAGTATGTCAAGGGAATTAACAAGGTACAAGTGGGTAGTATCTTTCAGAAGAAGACACGTGCAAGAACAAAGGGGCACAATTTGAAGATAGAGGGGGGCAGCTCAGAGGTAATGTTAGAAAGTATTTTTTCACAGAGAGAGTTGTGGATTCATGGAACAGCCTTCCTGAGGAGGTTGTGGAGTCAGGAACAGTGGGAGAATTCAAGAATGCACGGGACAGGCATAAGGCAATTCTAGTGGGGGGCAGGAGGAAGTAAGCTGTTGATTAACTAGAATCTGCAGCTTATCCATCAGGTAGGGAAATGGGCAGACTGGGTGGGTCAAGCGGTCCTTATCTGCCGTCAAATTCTATGTTTCTATGTTTCTAAACACAAATCTATCTGAAATTGATGACTGTGCTTTCAAACCATTGGTACATTTGAGAAATGATTAATATTCATGTGATCGCTCTGTGGCAGATCCTAAAAGCTGTCAGTCATAATATGGGGCACCAATAGTAAACAATAAGACAGTATGAAAGTCACGTCATCATTACAGTGACTCAGCCACACACCCTGATAAAGAGGCAGTGAGCCTCAAAGTGCAGCAGCAAAGTTTGTTTTGTTTTAGTTCTTGTGCACTTTTTTGGTGTGATAAATTTGGAGTATTTTTGTAGTTAAATGTGTGCAATGAACTTCTTGCTCCAGATCATAATTCAGTCATTTTCGTAATGCACACAGCACGCCTGTGGAGCGCATTGTCTGTCTTGCATGTATTCACCATAGATCTGACAAAGGGTTATTGGCAGGAACCCCTGACCACTGAAGCCAGAGAGAGATTGGCCTTTGTCACTCCATCTGGCCTATTTGAGTTTTGGGTGATGCCATTTGGAATGAAGAATACACCAGTCACCTTTCAATGTCTCGTGGACCGCATTCTGTCTGGGGCAGGAGACTTTGCTCTGGCCTACATGGACAACATCACCATATACAGTCAGACATGAAAGGATCACGTTAGGCATGTGACCGAGGTGCTTCACTGACTGAAGGCTGCTGGGCTGACAGCCAAGGTGAAGAAGTGCTAGATATGGGTGGGAGAGGTGTCATACCTTAGGCACAATCTGGGAAGTGGGAACATCCAGCCTGACTAAGAGAAAATTGAGGCTAAACAGGGATGGGCCACATCCACAACCAAGAGAAAAGCACGGGCCTCCCTAGGGATGGCAGGGTACTATCGAAAGGTTGTGCTGAGCTTCAGTAGCATGGATTGGCCAAACCCCTGGCTGGTCTCACAAGGAAGAAAATGCTTGAAAAAGTTTAGTGGATGGATTACTGTGAAGCAGAGCTCCATCAGTTGGGGGATTGTTTAACCAGGAAAGGCACACTGAACCAAAGCTTGTTTCAGATGCAACCTGGGAGCACAAGAAAGTCAAGTGACTTGCTCAGGGTTACACAGTATACAAGTGGGGGATGTGGGATTCAAACCTAAGTCTCTAGGTTTGCAGCTCAGTGCCCTAAACCACAGTGCTATACTGCTCCGGGGAGTTGAAGGAGGCATTGTGTCGGGCATCTGTGCTTGCAAGCCCTAACTATTCACGGAGGTTCATCGTTCACATAGATGCGTCCTATCATTTGCTTGGCACAGTTCTGAGTCAGGTCACACACACTGGAGGAGGAACACCTAGTCATGTATACCTAAGCAGGAAGTTGCTGCCCAGAGAGGAAGACAATGCCACAATCAAGAAGGAGTGTCTGGGTATTGTCTGGGCCCTGCAGAAGCTACAACCATATTAGTATGGGAAGGGGTTCACACTAGTCACCAACCACAACCCTGTCACTTGGCTGCATAGGACCAGCGGGCAGAACCCCAAACTGTTAAGATGGGGCTTGGTGCTGCAGTCCTATGATATGGACATCAAACACCACAGGGGGTTACAGCATGGCAATGCTGATAGGTTGTCTCAACGATAGCTAGTGACCCAATAAAAACAAAGGTGGTGCTTCAAAGAATTACTGTCTTGTTAGAGACAGAGAGAAAACTGAAAATGCAAATAGGATGCTGTGATATATAGGCAGGGGCATCACCAGCAGGAAAAGAGAGGCCACAATTCCACTATACAAGACACTAGTGAGGCCCCACCTAGAGTACAGTTTACAGTTCTGGAGACCTTACCTATTTAAGGACATAGACAGGGTAGAGAAGGTTCAGAAGAGGGCAACAAAGATGGTACAGGGATTGCATCACAAGTCCTATGAGGACAGGCTGAAGGACTTGAATATGTACTCCCTGGAAGAGAGGAGGGAGAGAGGGGATATGATAGAGACATACAAGTACCTTACAAAGAGGAACAGCGTGCAGGAATACACTATTTTCCAGCGAAAAAGATGTTCCAGGACTAGAGGGCATGGGATGAAGTTGGAGGGAGGGCACTTCAGAGAAAATGTGAGGAAGAATTTCTTCACAGAAAGGGTGGTGAACAAGCGGAACACCCTTCCAGAGGAAATGATGGGGGCTGAAACAATCACGGGATTTAAGAATACATGGGATAGACATAAGGGAACTCTGGAGGCCGGGGTAAGGGGCAACAGATTTCTAGAAAAACGTAAAGGAAACTTACAAGCTCAAATGGGCAGACTGGGTGGGTCATAGGCCCTTATCTGCTGACAGTGTCTATGTATCTGTGTATCTATGTATAGCAGATGGAGCAATTCTGCATTGTGAAAAAGAAAACATAATTTAGGTCCACTAAATATATAGTTTTCGTATTCCCAGTGGATTGAGATGTAGCAACATTTAATGTATTTTTTTACTTATTTTTTTTACTGTAAGAATTGTTTTATCTTGTTTTATTTCTCATTAAAACTGTTTGGACTATCTAGGTAGTTAAGGTGAGGGGAAGGAGGTTTAACTTTGAAAGTCCAGTCTGTGTTCTCAGAGAAGTTGGGTGTGGAGTCCCTGTCATCAAAAGTATTTTGCTTTGTATCACAGCAGGGACTTCTTCTCAGTAATGCATGGCTGTTTTGGGAATCTTCACAGGAAGATGAGCTCTTTTCATAACAAAGGAGTTGCGAGTTTAAAGGAAAACTACACCCTCATATCTTGTAAATTTTATTTGTTTCCACGTCAACAGATAATTATTTTCACGTACGGTAGCTGTTAGGGATATATGTGATTGCTTTAGTTTATTGTCACTGTTCAAGTATGTAATGCCCCAAAGTATGGGGGCACTACAGAAATGGGAGCATATTTTCATTAACAGTGTGCCCTGGGGTTCCCCGTTGTATTGTGGGATCAGAGGGCAGTTAAAGGGCCCCTTTGTAGTGTTCCCACCCTCACAATAGCCAGGTAGGGCACAAACAAAAAAAAAAGTTTTTTTTCCTCTCTGCTGCTTGCTCTGCTCCATTCTGCCCCATCCCTCTGGAGCAGGCAGCATGATAATTGGCATCCACGTACTGGGACTGCTGTCTCTGCTCGGTGCATGGTGCCCAGTTTTGAAATGCTGGTCGTTGGTTTGGGCATGGGCTTGGGGTTCTAGAACCAGAACCCTGAGCACCTTTTCAAAGGAAAGAGAGACGTTTTGTGGTCAGATCGTGCTGGGCTGTTGAAGAGAAGAGACCTACAGAGTGCGACGGAGACAAGGCACTTACCTGGAGGCTGAAGCGGTCTCGTTGACTCTGCATTTGGTACCCCCTCCTCCAGCCAGTGAAGATTCCTGTTGCTGCTGCTCCTGTGCTGTGTTGTGGCCGAAGTCCAGCAGTTCCCTAGGAAGAAGACCCAGTCCTGTGTTTGGTGTGGGCTGTTGTTGCCCCGTTTCGTTTTCTTACCCAGTTCCCCCATTTTGTACAGTCCCTCATCAGCAGCATCAGAAGAGTCATGCCTTCGACAGTCGGGTGCCGGAATACCCACAAGGCCCCCCTACCATCCACCTCACTGCCTGTTCTTCTCTCGTCAGTCCCTCCCTCTGCCAGAGACCTACCTTCTCCCTACATCAGCTCCTTCACCCCGGGCCAGGGTGGTGAGTCAGCGGCAGCACAGAGAAGAGTGCTGACTGCCAAAAGTATTTAAATAAAAAGTTAAATTGTTGTTGGGCGCTCGGAACATCACTGTAGGAGAGGGTAAGGTGGGCCAGCTAATAAATTTAAATGTTATGGGCATGACGATGCCCATGGGGAGGGGCCAGCCATAAAGGCCCATAGGGGATTTATTTAGTATTAATGAGGAGGGCGGATCAGAGGCGGGGAAGTCCCGTAGATTGGCAGCAAGGCCTTGGGCAGGCCTAGATTTAAAGGGGTGACATCAAGCCCCAAGTAGTTCAAAGGGCAATCATACAGGCCCAGGGTTGGCTGGGGTAGTAAAGGCCCCAAGTGTTCAAAGGAGTGCCACAGGCCCACAGCTTAGAGGGACCCAACATGACAGGTCCACTAAAGATTTAAAGGGGCAGCAGCTGGCCTAACAGGCTAGTGTGGCACAGGCAAGCCCCAAGACTCGAGAAGGCCAGCAGAGTGGGTCCATTGCTCAGTGGAGTACAGCTAAACTGGCCCACCAGTTAGAGGGCCCAGCAAATAGGCCCACCACAGCAGCTAAAGGGGCCTGAGCCAAAAGTAGGCCCACAGGTAAAAGGGGCCCAGAGCTTTAAAAGGCAAGGAAGGTCAGGGTAAAGGAGGGCATTGTACCCAGGGTGTTCAGGGGTAGTCAGGTCCTAGTACCAGAAGGAACCTGCAAGCGCAGCACTTTGTTAAGGGTCAGCGAAGGAAGGGTGCTTAGCATACAACTGCCCTCTAGTGACTGTCATCTGATGAAAATGTGTATTGACTGGTATCTGAACTGTTGTGTTGATCGCAAAGTACCAAGATTGTATTGTTACTGGGATTCTGGTAATTTGCCCCTGCAGCGAACAATTACCTTGGACTTTGTCGATTTGCCTCTGTTTCTGACAAATTACCTCTGCAACGAACAATTGCCCCGTACTTTGGTGATTTGCCCTTGTTCCAGGCAAATTGTCCCTGCAACACACAATTGCCCCAGATTCTAACAGTTTGTTCCTGTTGCCAGGAAATTGCCCCTGCAATGAACGATTGCCCCAGATTCTAGCAATTTGCCCCTGTTCTGGGCAAATTGTCCCTGCAATGAACAATTGCCCTGGAAATCTGGTAATTTGCCCTGTCCCTGGCAAATTGTCCCAGCAACAAACAAATACCTTGGTGCAGTGAAAGTGTATTTCCGAGCTTTAGCATTGCCACCTATTGTGTATGGATTCAATCTTCTTCTGCAGCACCCCTGGTGGGATTGTTCACAGTTGATTCTTTACCAAAGCAGTCTTCAGTCAGCGAAGAACTTCATAGCAACAGCCCTCCCTGTTGGCCACCATTGGTCAAAACCGATGTAACCCTGTGTGACTCATGACCACCGGCTCCTGGTTTTCTTGTAGTTTGGTCAGCCTGGAAGTGGAATGTCCTGGAAGAAGCCTTGTCCGTCACCCCCAGTCATTCGCTCATAGTCAAGTCCGATGTGGCCAGTGTGTATCCGCATCTGCCGGTTTGTTGTTTTTCTGGTTCTGGACATTATAGGACTCTGATCTTCAACCTGCATCCTGCTCTTCCTGCTTGGCTCATCCTGCTTGCACCATTTTGTCTTCTGGGATCCAGCTTGTTCTTGGTGATCCTCTCGTGGATCGTTTACCAAAGAAGCTTCAACATGTCTCCATCCTTGGCAGCCCTGGTTGAGGGTTTTTTGCCGGGGAAATTGCAGCAGATCTTCATCCTTGGCAATCCTTGCAAGTAGATTTAATGCCAAGTACTTGTTCCTTCATGCTTGGCAGTCCTGGTCGAGGGTTTGTGCTGGGAAACTTCAGCAAGTTTTGCTTCTTTGTGCTTGGCAGCCCTGGTCGAGGGTTTGTGCTGGAGGAAATTGCAACAGCTCTTCATCCTTGGCAATTGTTTCAAGTGGATTCAACACCAAGACTTTGTTCCTTCATCCTTGGCAGCCCTAGTTGAAGGTTTGTGCCAGGGAAGAGTTCAGCAGATTTCAGTTCTCTTGTGTGAAATTTTTCTGGTAACCTTAGAGAGTGGGTTGGCCAAAGAATCATGGTCTGTTTAAAAATCTCTTACATCCCCCTCCAGTCTCTCCTAGGTTTTCACAAAGGTGTAACTTGGTACCAAGTAGGAACCCCATTTTCCCTTTTGCCCCATTGCTTTCTTCGCTCATCAGCTGTGCACATAAAGACGGCAGGAAAAAGTTGGACTTCCTTTAGCACCAATAAACTTTTAGAGGTGGTTACTCCACCCAGCCCCTCAGGGTCTGCAGCTGGTTTCCAAAGTTTACTGCAGTGATTGTCCACTACTATTATAGAGTAATAGCTGTTCTGAAATTGTTTACCAATTTGTTTAGTGTAAGCATAGTATAGAGCTTGACAGATAGTGGCCTTAGGCTGAGGTGCACCTCTTAGGGACATTATAGAATGTTTACATACTGTTCATGTTTGTTTTTGGTTCCCCTCTCCCCTTGTGACCATATCTACCTTTCCCTGTAGTATAAATAAAGCCCATCAAGCATCAAACTTATAGATTGTCTCCTGCCTTTCCTTACCAGGTGTCTCCATCCACCCACCCCATTTGAACCACAGCACTGTCTTGCCATCCCGCCTGCTTGAGGTGACGCTGGTGGTGCAGCTGAGATAGGCAGTATTAGTGGTCAGCACTCACTTAATTCACCACAAGTAGTCCCTGTAACTATCCTGGGCATTTCCATTTTCTGGCTTTTGAAATCTCATTGTCCCTGAGAGCTGCATTAGCATATGAGAACATAATATGTCAGCACCCTTTAGATGCCACAGCATGCCTGTCTGCTTAATTATAGTTCAACAAAACAAGTAGCAGTGATGTGTGCAATACTACATTTACCTTCAGTTAGCTTTACAAACTGCCTGAGTTGTAATGCAGGGTTTTTCCCATTACATTACATTCAGTTTGTGTGTTTTCAGAAAGCATTTTCAAGATATTTGTGCCTTCACCACAGAGATTCATGGTATAAATGTGTGACATGACATCATGTTCTCATGTGCTAATGCAGCAATCATGGGCAATGGGATTTCAACAACCATAAAATGGAGACCCCAGGATAGTTACAGGAGACTAGCAGAATAGTGAAAGCAAACTTAAGCAAACAGACATATTCCCAGCAACTACACAAAAGAGTTGTCTGTTGAAATGGAAACACATTTACAAGATATGAGAGTGTAGTTTTCCTTTAAATAGGGCCAGGTCCCAATGACATGGCATCCTACAGTGAATGCAGCCAGGGGGACAATAGGCTGAAATTACAGTCCACATACTTGGGCTATGAAATGACAAATCTGGTTTGGGCCAGTTTTCCATAGAGATGGTCCACTAGGGATTAAAAGAGTTGGCCAAACCTATGATTTCAGAGTGACATGCAGGATGATGTGGTGTGGTGGGCTGGTCAGCTGAAGGCTTTGGGGTCTGTGGTTAGGCTTGCCTAGGGCAGTAAGGATTAAGAGTTTGAGCAAGCAACATAAAGGGTTCAAGTCTGCCTTTATTCACCAAGTTTCCAGTTTGGGTAAGAGTCTACTATACTTAATCAACAGAGGTACACAATGTTAGTCTGTGTGTTTTCTGTTCAAAAAACTCTCTTTTTTATCTCTGTAGATATACTGTATTCCCCATAGTATTAGTGTGTATTATCCTGTAGCATATGGAAATATCTTGGAGAATTAAATGTAATTTTTACATACATCAGGCTTTCTGTGACCGAGTTATCACTGGCACAGATAACTGGAGTGATTGACTAAAGCTATGATCTGGCTTTGATGAGTAAGGCTATGGTTACCATACTTTAAAGTGAAGTATCTCAGAGGTGACAAAAGGGGTGGGCCATATGCTCTTTGGTAAGGAGCACTGTACTGTGTGGGCAGCGGCTCTGGTGGGATTCAGATCTAGAGATACCCTGAGTGTGGGTCACGCTGAGTGGTGGCAACCTTCAGGTACCCTTGCAGGCATCTGAAGGGATGAGAAACTTGGTAACAATTGCAAGCTGAGTTCTGGGACAGAACCAGTTTGTGATAACGTGCTAAATAACATTCAATAACATCAGCAGTATCTTTTTCCAGGATGACAGCTCTGGCTCCTTTGAAATGGGTGTCATTATAGTAACTGGTGCCATTTTACACTCAAAAGGTTTGGGCTGACTGTTAAATGTTGGATCCCATTCAGTGTCAGGAATCCATTGCCCTACAGCAATTTTTATCCAGCCTTCTTTTAACAAAGCATTCTCACAGAACCAGTCTTCAGGCTCAGAGTCCATTCAGTCTTTTTTGTGTGCTGCTCTCAGCTCCCGATTTAGCAGCCTCTGGAACATTAACTAAGGATGCTTCAGACTATATATTTTTTTTTTTTCACCTGCTGTTTTCCATTTATTCAAACACTCTTTCCTCTCAGAATATCTCTTTTCATCCACGGCTGTCAACTGGAGAATAAATTCTTGCCTCTCTCTTATTTGTGCTTCAAGTTGAACTTCTGTTTCAATGTCATGCAGTTCTGTATTAAAACTGCTAGCCTCCAGAGATTCAGGTACAGTATTTCCAACATCCATACTTGCAGAAATGTCTCCCTCAGGTCTTTTGCTTGGAAGGGGGATGATTGTAAAGCCAAGCCATCACCATCATCCTCATGCACTCCGGACTCCTGCATCCAAGAAGTGCACCAACAGCACTCCTTGCCCAGAGTAAGGGTATTTTATTAAAAGAAAACAGCAATCATAATAAAACCATCAAGACAAATCATAAAGAAAAATCAAGGTACAAAAGATACAGAGTAAAGAAAAAAAATAAAAGAAAACAATCAGATATCATGTAATTAGTACATATATGCCCCTACCTAACTTAAGACAGAAACAAATATCTCATATTTCATTCCAGTATTCGAAGTTAAATCCCCCAAACAGGATTTCCAGTTTATGCACATGTGCAAAAGAGAACATGTTTATGCACATGTGCAATACAGAATGTGTTTATCTGAGCAATGGTAAGATATGAACAATCAATTTGTTGTAACACTAATTGGCACCTGCCTGCCACAAATATAAGTTTAGGCAAACAAAGAATAAAAGTGCTGTCATTATAGGCACTTGACTGTGTAGAAAACCACACAAAGACAATGTTTTCATATAAGAGTCACCCCAGCCATGGCATTTGTCATTGTAGTGCTACAAAAGACCAAAAAACTTTAACATAATCACATTCCAACAAAAAAAAAATGTTTAATAGTTTCCAGTTGAACAGGACATCTAGGGCACATCTGTTCTTCCGCCCTCTTATGTTTATTTATTTCCTCTTACTGATAGTCTCCCATAGCAGCAGAGCCAAACCATATCCCACATCTGCTGAAGGACACAAGAATTTAGCAGTTGTGCTACTGCTAGTTGAAAGCTATCAGATCTTGGGCAGGATTCACATAAAAGCACAAAGTGCCACGCAAAAGTTTGCATTGCATTTTGCCATTGCCCAGGTGGTAAAAAATGCTATTCACAGACAGATAGCATAAGGCGCTATCTGACTATGAACAGGGGTAGGTAGAGGCAGCAGTAACCCTGTTACCACTACCTCTAACCCCACTAGTACTGCCCTGACCTGCATTCCCTGAAATGGCCCTGCAATGAATAGCGCTGGTGCGCTATTTGATAGTTGCAAAAACAGCCACACAAATGAGCCAATTGGGCATGCAAGGCACTAGCTGGCCTTTTGCATGCCCATTATGAGCTCATTTACATGGGCTGTAGGTGTTCTAGCGCTGCCCCCCAGCCCCTGCCTGATGCAGCTGTAGTCACTGGTGGTCTTGTGGTCCCTCCACTGTCCCCGATCACCATTCCTATATATAAAAAAATAACTACCCTGCTAGTCTAATGATCTCTGCCCCTTCCCTGTTCTCTGATCAACATCCCATAGGTTAAAAAATGTTTCCCTGGTAGTCTAGTGGTTCCCTCCCCCCACCCCATTCTCCAATCACTGTCCCACAGTTTAAAGAAATGTCTCCCTGGCAGTTTAGTGGCCCCTCCCCCTCCCCTGATCTTTGAGTGATGTGCCTGTAGCATAATAAAAATCTCCCTGGTAGTCCAGTGGTCCCCCCACCCTATCCCAGATCCCTCCCTGCCATAAGGTGTCACATTACTCTGGTGGCCTAGTGGTCATCCACCCATCCCCGATCTGCTCATACAGGGCACCATATTATTTCCCTGGTGTCCAGTGGACCCCCTACCCATCCACCTTGTGAGGGATTGCCCATCACCCCACTACCCCCAGCCCAACCCCAGCCAACCAGCACAGCTCTCCTCTCCTCTCCTCCTTCACTCTCCATGGCTGGCTGTCGATTGAGCTCTCAATGAGCGGTACTGTTCACAGTACATGCTCATTGACAGTGAGCTGTCAATCACTGAAATGAACACTGCATCAGACAGTATGCACGCCATTGAGAGCTCAGTCAGTGGCCAACCATGGAAGGGATAGGAGGTCTGTGCTGGTCACTGGCCGGGGGTCAGGCTGGGTGGAAGCAGGGTGGTGGGAAGTCCCTCACAGGGTGGGTGGGTGGTCAACTAGATACCAGGGAAAATGTGACACCTTATGGCAGGGAAGGATCAGGGATAGGGTGGGAGAACCACTGGATTACCAGGGGGATATTTATTATGCTATGGGCATGGCACTAAGGAACTTGGAAGGGGCCACTAGACTACTAGGGAAACAGTTGTTAAACTGTTGGGATGGCGATCAGAGAACTGGGTGGGGAGAACCACTAAACTGATAGGGGAAACGTTCTTTAAACTGTTGGAATGGCAATCAGAGAATGGGATGGGGGAAGGGAACCACTAGACTGCCAGGGAAACATTCTTTAAACTGTTGGGACGGTGACTGGAGAATGGGGTGGGAGCAGAGAACCACTAGACTGCCAGGGGAAATATTTTGCAACCCTATGGGATATTGATCAGAGAGCGTGGGGGGGCACTATAAAACCATGGACATTTTTTATTTTATTCTTCCAGAATCAGGAATTGGCATTGGGGACAGGGAGGGACCACTACACCACCAGTGACAACTTTCATTAACTGCTGTTCAGCTACAGTGGTCATGGGGGGAAAACAGGGATAGAAATAAAAAAAGGAGAAGAAATTTTTAATTAAAGCTACTTTTTTCAGTTTGGACAATGTCCAACTTTTCCATTTTTTTGACTTTTCTACTATAAATATCTAACCTCTCAGTCCAGTTTTCTTGGGGTAAATTTCATGGACCAAAAAGAATACCCAGGACCCATACTGGCTGTTCAGAAATTTGAATACCTGCAATACTCTCCTGAGTAGACTGGGTACAAACCTATCTTAAACTCAAGACTTTTAGATTTATTGATCTCATATCTTAAATATTTTGTAAATTTTGACAAAGCATCCATAGCTATCACTTCTGATGCTTTGTCTGCCACAAAAAGTCACATATCATCTGCTTAAATCATTATGGATAAGTGGGTCCCATCGGCAGGGTGCACAGTAAATTTCATTGAACCACACTGCTGTATATACCATACCAGTGGATCTAGACAAAACACGTACGGCAACAGTTTAAATGGACAGCCCTGTCAGAGCCCTCTCTTAACTGCAAGTTCTTTTCCCTTATGCCCATTAATAGTAGGAACTGTAAGAGCATTAACATACAAGGTCCTCATACATCTAATAAATTCAGCAGGGATACCATAATGAGGTAGAACAGAAAAAAGGTAATTATGCAATATACTGTCAAATACTTTCCTCTAATCTAATGACAAAACCCACCCAGCAACTTCCCCTTGTGTCCCTAGTGGTACTACATTTCTTAAAGTGTATAAATCCTCATATATTGATCTTCCTGGAGTGGAACATGTCTGGGCTGACCTGATCAGATGGTGTGCTACAGCTTGCAACCAATTTACATAATAATTTTGTCAGAATTTTAAAATCTGACTTCAAAAGGCTAATAAGTCGCCAATTTGCCAGAGATTCACTATCACCTTGTTTGACTAGAAACATTATTAAAGAAGTACCAACAGATGTACCACAAGTCTCAGAATCTAGAATATATTAAAAAAACCATAGCTAACATTTATGACAGAATATTGACAAAAGAAACAAAGTTCATTTGATAATCCATTTTCCCCAGCGGCTGATAAACAAACTTTCAATAACATTAGTGACTTCAGAAATGAAAATAGAGACTAATAGCTGTGTTTTCTGATCTTCAGATATTATGTCAAAAATAGAATTCAAAATGGTATCCGTAAGTTCAGTAGAACTATGGACAGGTGCCATAGACTTAGTAAGAAAACACTTAACCTCTTGGATAATATGCTGAATCTCAAATAACCCTTTCACCATCGGTACTGAGTAAAAGCTCCATTCTTGCAGTGTGCAGCCTTGCTTTGCAAGCCTGAAAAGGATCAACACACGGAGGCTGTCCTATCATACTGGAAGTTCCTCATTTCTTCTTTCAAACTTTGACTCTGAGAGGAATAATTCCCTCTTTTGCTTTAGTCAGAGACAATAGGTTATAAAGTTGGGACCTAAAATTCAAATATCTGAAGTTTTTTTTCTTCTTTCTTTTAACATTCTCAATTGTTTGAAAAGGATTTGAAGATTCTTTTTTGTATCCTTCCACCACTTCAGTGGAGAGTCATACCCAGAAAACTCTGATTTCATAGCCTCAAATAAATCTCATACTGCCATTTTAGTCCTGTCTTCAGACAATAAACTAACATTTAATGCTTAATAATTCATCTGGGGGCACTGTGTAAAGTGCCACCAAGAAGAACATGTTCTGAAAATTCACAAGGTAGAAGCTGCACCCCAGAGAAATATGCAGTAACAGATATAAACAAAAAAACAATTATTGTAGATAAACTTCACTGAAAATAGGTAGCACCCCCAGTCTTTTTTTATGCTTTGTATCCATCAATTTTGCCGGCACCAGTGATCAGTTGTTTTAGAAAATTTGAATCACAGTGCATTTTTTAGAAATTGAAACTCCTGGCATATCATCAATCGAACAGTTAAAATCCCCACCAAGGACCATCTGCTATGAGGTGTATAAGTAAGGCTGAATTAACTCAATAGGACTAGATTTTATTTGTGGGGCATAAATATTTATCAAATAATACCGATCTTCATGTAAAACAATATCCAAAAGAAAGGCCCTCCCTAGACATATAACCATCAGTCTATCTATAGAAAACTGCATGTCCTTTAAGAAGATCCCCACACCATCATTCCTGTCATCCCCAAAGGTCCAGTAAGAAATGTCCTATATCCAGTCTTGCTGTAATTCTTTAATATCATATAATGAAGACAGACTTGTCTCCTGTATGAAAAAAGCACTGTATGGGGCCTGATCTAGAAAAGTCAGAATAGCCTGCCTCCTTCTCTGTTTTTTTACACTACAAACATTTAAGGAGGCAACATTTACAGCAGTATGGGGTCCTTGACACAATGTTAATTTAATGAGAGGTCATTTCTTTATACTTCTCTACATCTGTGCATATATTCTGTTTTTCCTCTTCTTTTGCCTCTTATGGAGTCTCTTCTCTTCTCTTCCTGTGTTTCAGACGACACCAGTTTCTGAGATGACTGAGGTGACTTAGGAGAAGAGGCATCAGACTCCATTCCATGCTTAGAATCTCCCTAATCTTTGGAACCACATAATAGTTCAAATTGATTTTCAAAGGGAAGAGGATATACTGAAAGTTTACTCATTTTATGACTATGCTGTTTTCCCCTTAACGTTCTTCATCTGGACACAAAAGTCATGTCATGGGGAAGGGAGGGTATATCCCCTGATCTTGATGAGACTTTATAGGCACTGTATCCCCCTCTCTTGATGGTACTATAACTCTTTCCTGGTGGGACACAGAGGGCTCTTCCTGTGCTTGGAGTGCAGGCTGTCCTTTAGTATAAGTCACTTGTATAAGAGACTCTAGAACCAGAACCTGATCCTTCTCTTGTGGTTTCACTGTGTGAGGTACATCAGGGATACTGGAAAGCAAAAAATCTGCAGGGATCTGATCAGAGGGGTTTTCAGGGACTGAGGTATCCAAAGGATCATCTTGACCAGGCACAGCATCTGCTACAGACTGGTGTTAGTGGCAACAGGGGGTTGAACATGTGATCTTGGTTGCTCTGAATCTCCATCCACCAGAAAAGGGGGTGGACATCTCAAGTCTGCTGGGGAATGTTCAGGTCTATGAGCAGGTTGTCCTGAAGCTTTCCTTCCAGTTATGTCTTTTCAATATCATCATCTTCTTCATTGTTTCTGTTCATCCCTGGACAATGGTGAAAGGTATGCCTTTGTCCATCACAAAGATTACACTGATGTACATTCTTACAGGACAGGCTAATGTGGCCAGATTCCCCATACAGACCACAATGAAGCTGATCACAGGTGCTTCTGAGATGTATTTGAGCACCACATTTATAGCATGCCTTAGGCTGTTCAGCATAGAAACAAACTCCTCTGTCTCATCCCTCAAAAACCTTGTAGCAAATGAAGTACCACTATTTCGGTTGTTCTTAGCTTTACTTTAAAATGCCATCCAACTGTCCATACGTGTTCAGTGTCCATAACGGGGTCAGGATGCCCCAGAACTTGCATTTAACACTTTATTTGATTTGCATTTAGCACTTTATTTGAACATTTTCCTACAAGTGGTCCCACTGAAAAGACTACAGGAAGTGATCTGGGAGTGGTAGTCTTGTGGGTAGTTCCCCTAAAACTACTGAAACTACTGACTCACTCTGTGTGAGCTTAGGACATTTTACTAGCCGAATAAGGCTGTACTGCTACTTTTGAGGGTCTGTTTACATGTATTTTGGCACTTTTGTGCCTTTTTTAAGAATTTTAAAACTTTTTACTGAAATGAGCGTTCCGTGACCTTTGGAGCTACTTCCAGGTCACAGTGCATAACTGTGGATGCCCATAGTGAGTGGTGTGAGCTTGAGCAGGGTGTGCACATGGTGCCATGTGCTGAGATGCGTGCTGAGACATGCACATTTCAGCGCATGTCTAGCATGTCCAGTGGGACTAGAGGGATTGAGGTAGGCCCATATTTTGAACGGTGTGTTTCTTTACTCATACTGTACTCCTCTATCCAATACTACATACCTGGAAGTAGCTGAGACCTATCTCACACCCTGCAAAAGGACTTCAGGCGTGTGTTACCTATAGTTGACAAAACAAAATTCTACAATGTATGATAAAATCCTTACAATGGATGGGGAACTGGGCATTAAATGTACCAGCTGCAATATGTACAAACTGGTGGAAACTCTACCTCCTGCAACATGTTTATCTGCAACAAGTGTGCAAACAATAATGTCTTAGAAGTAGATATAAAAACATTTTACAGCAAATTATCTGAGCTTGAAAAACTCATGAAATAATGGATGCCAGGTTACAAAAAATAGATACAGCTGACACTAATACAGCCTGCATTATTAAAAATGGCAGTACATGTAATACTAATATAGCACAGGATAGTGAGGTCCCCCACTGCAGTACTAGCACACTTGGTACAGAGAATTAATTTGGTTTGGATACCACTTGGAAGAGGGCAAGACAGGAAGATTGTATAGATGAAAATACTTTTGATGACTTGGAAAAAGTCAATAATAAAAGGGAAGTTTAATAAGGAAGGAAAGCTATGAATTTCAGCATCCCTATTAGGAACATGTATGACCCACTGATTAACTTGATGGAAGCTGATTTAGTACCTGAAGAGCATGATAAAAAAATAAGTGTATCTGATGCATGCCTGAATAATCAAACATCTAACTCAAATGCTCATATTATTCCTACTAGCAATATTACTAGCAGAAATATTGAAAGCCTACTAACTAATCCAACAAGGGTTGAAGCTACTTCTAGTGAAACCCCATTGCTAGATATATCGAGCCAACCAACAGACTTACAAATGGATGTTTTGCCTCCACATAGTAACAAAACCATCCCTACTGACCATCCAAGTCCCCTGTCTAGTAACATCAGGCAGTCTTTTGTTCTGGGGGATTCTATTATTAAATATATTGACAGAATCATATGTAATCTGGTCAAAATGAATAGAACCTGTAGTAGTTTTAGGGGGAGTCAGATTTAGAGATATTACTGCTATGATAAAAAAATATTCTGAAGGATACAGGCAATAACCCCTTAGTGATCTTACATGTTGGGACTAATGATATTAACCATTCCAAGACTGATGATATTAAAAAAGATGTTACACAGTTGTGTAAAATTCTCGAGGATATGGGATGTGAAATCTTGTTATCAGAACTGTTGCCAGTTCCAAGAGCTGGATATCGTAAACAAATGAAGATAAAGTGTGTCAATGAATGGCTCAGAAAGTGGGTCTTATCAATAAAGTATAAATGCATTCCTCACTGGGAGACTTTAGTGGGTGATCAAGGGCTCATCTGCTGAGATGGGTTGCACCTCAGTAGGAGGGATTCAAGACTACCCTATCGGGTCAATATGTCATACGTTTAAGAGCGTACAACACAAACACTAAACAGAAACAGCGCTGTACATGACAGCCAGAGGGTGCAATACTGAGGATGGTTCTATGCATAGTACTGCACCCTCTCACTGTCCCAGGCAGAGGATAAGACCTCTGTTGAGATGGGCTTCCACCAAGCAGCTGCCGTGGCTTGACAAGATGAGCCACTGGCAGCAAGAGACGAATGCAGAGCGTTTGGGACTGGGTTCAGTTCCAGACGTATAATAATTTTATTTTTTTTCACACTTTGTGCAATATTTACCTCCCCCTCAGAGTTAGTAATCCTAATTGGGGGGCTCAGCGGGCATGGAGGACAGGGCCCCCCCCCACAGAAAAGAAGACTTATGCCACATGTAAGAAATTGCACTGTATTGGCAGTGCACTTTATGCATGCAGCATAATGTCTTGTGGCATTATGACTCCGTACCCAAGACTATTGAGGAAAAAACTGGAACAGGGCTGATGTTATCCCAGTTCATAAAAAAGGCAACACAAACTTGGTTGAGAACTATAGACCCGTTAGTCTAACTCCCTTATGTTGCAAAGTTATGGAGCGTTTACTAAAGGGTCTAATTAAAACACAAATATCTAATATGAAACTTCAGGATGTTTCTCAGCATGGTTTTAGAAAAGGCCTCTCATGTAGTACCAATCTAATAACTTTCTATGAGTAGGTCATCAAAAGTATAGATGTTTGTGTACCCTATGATGTAGTCATGTTAGACCTGGGTAAGGCTTTTGATACTGTGCCTCACAACTTTCTGATTGAAAAGCTTTACAATATGGGACTAAATCATTTTATTATAAGATGGATAAAGAACTGGCATTCTGACAGAACTCAGAGAGTTAGAGTGAATGGTGTCTTGTCTGAAGAGGGGGATGTGAGCAGCGGAGTTCCTCAGGGCTCCGTTTTGGAGCCAGTGCTGTTTGGATTGTTTATTACTGATATGGGATCAAATGTACATAATCATCTTCCAAAGTTTGCTGATGACACCAAGACTGGGGGAAGAGGTGGATTCCCTTGAAAAACATATCTGTTCTGTTTCTTAAGGACTTGATGACTGTACTAAATTGGGCAAACAAAAATAAGAAGTCCTTTAATCCTAGAAGATGCACTGTATTGTACTTTGGGAGAAATAACCCTAAGCATAAGTATTCATGAATGGGTTCTTAAATCTATAAATAAGGAAAGAGACTTGGGGATTATTATTAATAACAATCTTTTCCACTCAGATCATTGTGCCCAGGTAGTCTGGAAAGCTAATTACCTAATACATGCAATAAGGCTTTCCTTTGTAACAAGAGAGGAACAGTGAATAATCCAGGTGTATAAAACATTCGCAATCCCCCACCTTGAGTATGGCTCCCACTTCTGTTGCCCCACCAAATAAAGGATATAAAACTTCAAGAAAACCCCCAAAGAAGGATTACAAAAATGCTACAGGGATACCATGATCTGGACTACAGTGACAGGTTAAGTAAATTGGACTTATTCAGTTTACTAGAGAGGAGATGGAGAGGTGACCTCCTGCTTCTGTATAATATCCTTAAAAACCCTGACCTAATGAATGAACTGGGTATAACATTCAATACAAGAAATAACTGTCTGAGGTCCCATAATAAACAGCCCAAGGTGCAGTGGGCAAAGACGAATAAAAGGTTCCATTTCTTTACTATAAGAGCTGCCCGGATGTGGAATTCCCTTCCGGTGCCCATAATTAACCTCCAATCTTTGGATAGCTTCAAGCATGAACTTGACAAATTTATCATCCAATCTAGATACAGATAATGACCCATCTACTGGTGGTAGACAATCTCAATGGGCTTCAGCCTACATTTGTCTAAAAAAATACCAAGATACCGAGCCGGCCCAGTGGCGCTGAGGGCTGAGGCACTGGACACCTTACCTCGCGCCATGCTGGTGACCCGTGTTTGGGAATGGACGGGGGTGCTGGGGGATGGCAGGGAGGAGAAGGATCAAGCATCCGCAGGACTGCTCTCCTTCTCCTGGGATGGGGGACTGCAGGGCTTGGCAATTGCCTGCCACCTAGTGGATGCACAGGGGGTAACCACGTCAGCTCTGGAGACTGGATGGAAGTGCGGCAGGTGCTTGGTGGAATCATACTGACAGCATCGCGATGCCACCGGCCAGAGGTGCCATTGCAGGCACACCCAATCTCGAGAGGAAGAAAAGTGGAAAATGGGAATCCTCTGCAGGATGATGATGGTCCCCTGCCACCGCGGCCCGGGAGGGCACCTCCCCGAATACATATCCGGTCTGGTCGCTCCCCACCCCCTGCCACGAAGGGTAAGTCATGGGGTTCTTGTGAGGGGGCCTCATACCCGTTGTCCATGCGGGGTGGGGGATGTCAGAAGGCAGCAGAGGACTCTGAGGATGAGAAAATAGTAAAAAATACCAAGATACCAAGATAACTTTATGCTTATATAGATATTCAGAAGTTTGCATAAAAATTAATTTGAAAATGTTTTTTTTCCCGACAGGGTGATAGTAGTGTGACATCTCACATCAATTATGGGACTGCAACAAAACTGGTAGTAAGTGATCATACAGGTACCCCCACGCCCAACCCCAACTCCTCATCTACATTTGCGAGGTTTAAACCTCCTTCAACATTCTGCCCTCCTCTTCACCCCCATATAGAGAGCTTCCTGGAATGCTGTACCCAGGACCTGAGGGAAGTTTTTATCAATTCACCCAGATTACCTTACTGTAACCTTTCAAACAAAGAAAGGCGAGTGGTTACTTCTCTAGCTAATAACCACCTGATCACTATTAAACTGGCAGATAAAGGAGACAGTATTGTGGTTCAGAACATGGATTGGTATATAGCAGAAATCAATAGACAATTACAGGACAGAGATTTCTATATAGTATTGACCTTTGACCCCACCATACAAATTAAACAAGAGGTGGAACTATTTCTTCTGGACCAGTTCCAGAATGGTTTAATTAGTTCTGATGAATTATACTTTTTGACTGTCCAAAATCCCCCCAAAACAGCCTTTTACACTGTACGTAAAATTCATAAGAAACCCCAACCCCCACTGGACTCTCCATTGTATCAGGCATAGGATGGGTCACTGAACCCATCTCAAGCTAGGTAGACAGCTTCTTAAGTCTACTTGTCCCATTAACATGTAGTTTTGTTAAGGACACGAGTACCATTTTAACAGCTGTGCTGGAGACACAGGTGGAACAAAAATGGTGGATAGTAATGATTGAACATGCTCTGTTACACTATACAGAATTATCACAGGTAAAAATCAACATGCTTGTTGATATGGTGGATATAGTGCTAAAGAACAATATATTCATGTTCCAAGACAAAATCTACAAACAGGTAAAAGACATGGCTATGGGTGCCACTTTGGCCCCAAGCCTTGCAAATTTATATCTGGCTGAATGGGAGGGCAAGAATGTGTATAACCCCATTGGTATATAACACCTATACAGGTGGCAGGCCTCAGACAGCTAGTTTTGGAACCCACTCGTGAGGGAGCAATCTTAGACCTCGTACTCTCAAACGGGGTTAGTGAGAGGATCTCAGATCTAGAAGTGGGTTGCCATCTGGGAACAAGTGACCATCAAACAGTGTGGTTCACGTTAAACTCAGCTACAGAGTCAAGCCATACAAAAGTGAGGGTACTGGACTTTAGGAGGGCTGACTTTGGCAAGATGGGAGAGTGCCTCAGAAAAGCACTAGCAAACAGGCTAGAAGGAGGTGTGGAGCAACAATGGGGAATCATCAAAACTGCCATCACAGAGGCAACAAGCCTTTGTGTGAAGCAAATAAACAAATCAAAATGAAAGAAAAAGCCACTGTGGTTCTCAAAAGAGGTGGCTGTGAAAGTCAGGAAGAAAAAGATAGCATTCCAGAAGTATAAGGAAACACAGAAGGAGCAGGACTGAGAGTTGTACCAGTTAAGGCAGAAGGAAGCAGGGAGGGAAGTCAGAATAGCAAAGGCCCAAACTGAGGAAAAGATAGCCAACTCAGTTAAGAAGGGGGATAAAACCTTTTATAGGTACATCAGCGAGTGTAGAAAGACAAAGGGAGGGATAGTGAGGCTGAATAGAATGAACGGTGGGTGGGCAGAGGGGGACAGTGAAAAAGCAGGGATACTGAACAAATATTTCTGCTCAATATTCACAAAAGAGGAGGGGAAGTGCCTAATCCAATTAACAGAAGCACTCTTGATAGGGGGTCGATCCCAGTCCTTTCACAGAAGAAAGGTTCTGCAAGAACTCCCAAAACTGAAGGTGGACAAAGCAATGGGTCCTGATGGAATTCACCCCAGAATTCTAAAAGAATTAAGGGAGGAACTAGTGAAACCACTGGCTACTCTTTTAATAAATCATGGGAGGATGGTGGTACCCAAGGACTGGAGGAAGGCGGATGTGATTACCCTTCACAAAAGTGGGACCAAAACAGAGGCAGGAAACTACAAACCTGTCAGTCTGACCTCTGTGGTAGGAAAAGTGATGGAGTCACTCTGAAGGAAAGAATAGTTGAGTACCTAGAGGCCAGTGGGGCACAGGACCCAAGGCAGCATGGGTTCACAGCAGGAAGGTCATGTCAGACGACCTAATAGATTTCTTTGACTGGTGACCAAAGTAGTAGACCAGGGAGGGCCGTGGACATGGCCTACCTAGACTTTAGCAAGGCATTTGACACAGTCTCACACAAAAGATTAATAGTCAAATTAACCAACCTGGGAGTGGGTCCCAGGTGGTAGCCTGGGTAAAACATTGGCTGCACAACAGAACACAGAAGGTAATTGTAAATGGAGTCCACTCTGAAGAAAGAGGGTTACTAGTGGGGTACTGTTGGTTCTAGTATTGGGTCCAGTCCTTTTAATATCTTCATCAGTGACATTGCAGAGGGACTGGAAGTAAAAGTATGCATTTTTGCAGATGACACAAAGATCTGCAACAGGGTTGATACATAAGGAGGCATGGAAAGGATGAAAAGGGACTTGGCAAGGTTGGAGGAATGGTCAGAAGTATGGCAGCTAGGATTCAATGCAAAGAAGTGCAAAATAATGCACCTGGGAAACAAGAACCCAGGGAAGAATACACAATGGGAGGAGGTAGTAACAACAACAAAAAAGGAAAGGGACCTGGGGGTAATCATATCGGATGACCTTAAGGTTAGCAAGCAATGTGAGAAGGCAGTAGGGAGGGCTGGGGTATACTGGGATGCATAGAGAGAGGCATCAGCAGCAGAAAACAGGAAGTTGTTATCCCTCTGTACAGACAGTTGGTGAGACCCCATCTGGAGTACTGCGTCCAGTTCTGGAGACCCCATCTCCACAAGGACATAGACAGGATAGAGGCAGTCCAGAGGAGGGCAACAAAATGGTGCAGGGTCTGCAAGAGAAGCCATATGAGGAGAGACTAAAGGAGCATAATATGTATACCCTTGAGGAAAGAAGGAGAGGGGGACATGATAGAAACTTTAAGTACCTCAGTGGAATCAACAAAGTCCAAGATGGTAGCATCTTTCCAGAAAAGAGACGGCAAGAACAAGGGACACTATTTAAAGATAGAAGGGGGGCGGTTCAGGGGCAATGTGAGGAAGTATTATTTCACAGAGAGGGTAGTGGATGCATGGAACAGCCTTCCTGAGGAGGTTGTGGGGTCTAAAACTGTAGGAGAATTCATGAATGCATGGGACAGACATAAGGCAATTCTTGTGGTGGGTAGGAAGAAATAGGCTGTTGGTTAACTAGGATCTGCGGCCTCTCCTGTAGGTAGGGAAATGGGCAGAATAGATGGGCCAAGCGGTCCTTATCTGCCGTCAAAGTCTATGTTTCTATGTTTCTATTACCAATCCTTATTTTGACAAAATTGACTGGTATAAATGCTTTATAGATGACATTATACTCATTTGGAAAGGATCTAGAGACAAACTTACTGATTTTGTTAGTTATCTGAAAGTACAAATACAAACCTTAGGTTTAAGCTTACAGCTAGTCAGACACAAATAGACTATCTGGATCTCATCATATTTAAGGATATTGATGGATCTCTGGGCACAGACTTATTCACCAAATCTACTGATAGAAACAGTCTCCTGCTAGCCATAAGTTGCCACCCGAAGCACACCATAGTCAATTTGCCCAAGGGGCAATTTATGAGACTTGAATGAAACTATGGCAATGAAACTCTATATCAAAGGTGAGCATAAGAACTGGCTGTAAGGTTTAGGGAAAGGGGCTACTCAGAACAGGATGTAATGAGGGCTAAGAAAGCAGTAGACAGTATAGCTAGAGAAACTCTTCTCAGACAATCTGATAACAAACAACAGGCAGTTGATCCAGCCCTTACATTTGTAACTAGCTTTGGGGAAGGCTCTAAGCAATTGGTTAACATTTTCAAGAACAATTTACCAATATTAAGGGGACTCACACCCTTAACCATATTGTTTGAAAAAATACTCGAATATCATATGAAAGGGGACCAAATCTAAGGGATAGACTAGTGCATAGTTACCAACCCAGATTTGAACAACAGGATCTTAGGGCCAAATGGGGCTCAAAACCTTGTGGCTTTTGTACCGCGTGTCACATAATGGAACCTACCACTAGCTTTATGAATCCCCACACTGGTGTTTTGGAATCAGTTAAGGGCAGGATTAACTGCAATACTGAAGCGGTAATTTATTTACTTAAATGTTCTTGTGGCAAATTCTATGTGGGGTGCACTAAGCGAAAACTGAGATTTAGATTAAATGAGCACTTATTAGCCATTAGAAACCAGAATTGTGAGTGTGCCATGGCACTACCTATTAAACAGTCCCAGGATGGTAGGAACCATAAAATTAGAGCTTTTGGCATAGAAACAGTGCCTAGGGATGAGAGGGAGAGGAGATCTCGTATCCATCTTAAATGAGAAGGAACAGAGATGGATTTACAAACTGGGTGCTACAGCATGAATAGCCCTGGTTTAAATGATAAAATTGAGATCAAACATTGTCTCAAAAATAAGAGAAAATAAGAATAGGGTTGGTTTGTTCTTAGAACACCTTAGAATGTCAAATCTCTGTGATATTGATTTTAGGGATGGTCTCTCCCCCCCCCCCCTTACAAAAAGGTAAATAGAATGATGAAAGTTGTTGGGAGATTTAGTGATGTAATTTGAATAGGAAGTGTTAATTTAAAAGATAGACTCTTAGTAGCCTGAAATGTTTATAAAATTTCATTTTTCTCCCCTTCTCTCTTTTTCTACTCACAACCCCGCCTCCTTACAAAAGGTAAATGGAATGGTGAAAAGGTTTGGAGATCTAATTATGCTATATGTATGTAAAGTATTATTCTAAAAGGCAGTCTTTTTAGAAATGCTTATAAAATATGAAATAGAATGATTATTTCCCTTCTTTGATACAGGTAATCCGAAGAGCAGGATAACCAGCAGGAGCTAGAGTTATATAAATGTGCATAAGAAGCAGGACTAAAGATAAAAGAAAGAAAGAACTTTGTTATACATTTATTAAATGCTTGTGACATTTATAATTTATACAGTTAAGAACACTAATGGTTGTTTGGATTCACTATTTTCTGTGTTTGTGTTATTATTTAAATGGCAATAATTACTTATGTTCTCTGACTGGTTGACATTACACTGGTGACAATCTGTGCATGTATACATTAATTGCTGTATTAAACTCTTCAGTCTCTGATGAAGCTCACATGGGTGAGTGAAACGTGAGACAGTGATCTTCCAAACCACTTCTCTCACTTTGTACCATGATTACTATAATGGAGAAAATAAATTTCTTTGGCAAAGCACTGAAGTTGTGAAGTGCCATTTTTGAGCTCGATTAGCAGGGGTCAGTGCTGAACCTACTGATTCATGAACTTCATGCCTCTGTTTTAATCAGAAACTTGTCTCCCACATTAATGCCTTCATTTTGAAACAGTATCATAGAATTTTTAGTCATTGGTTTTGTCAGCGGAATTGCTACACAAGGTGCCCACAATGGAGAGTCTTTCAGCTGATGGTACTGCACCCAAAAACATTCCATCGATTTCATATTTTAAAACTGATAGCAAAAGTATTCTCCTCTGAGATATGAATTAGAGCACACAGTTTGGAAGCCAAAAAAAGCATGGAGTCTTTCAAAAATGTACGAATCACATACACCTTATTTGGGTGTTCTTGCAAACCACCCTTTTAACTAAGCCTAACTGCATTTTAATGTGGGGCAGGCTTGGCTCGACACTGAAACAAATCAGCCTAAGTTGGTCTCTTGTCTCCAGTAGGAACAGTGCTGGGTCCAGGGGCTAGCAGAACTGGTGCTAGGTCCTAGTTCAGAGTCATCTGTTTCAAAGTCCACCCCTTCTCCTTCTGATCATCCCCAGCTAGAAAGTACAGTGTGGGATGTATAACATTATTAGTAGGAGCTTGTACTTTTTGTGGACTGTCAGTATCCACAGTAGTAGGAACATGAGTATACCAAACAGAAGGAATATCAATAGGTTGACAGCAGCTCTAGCAGGTAGTATCTCATGTGAAGCAGAGTCACCAGCATTTGGTAACAATGCTGAGTTTCCAGGGTGATTATGGTTACCTCCCTCCAAAATCCGAGAGGAAGTTTCAGCAGAAAGGGGAACTGTCACTTCAGAATTACCCTGCATATGGTGTGTTGAATATTCAAACAAATGCTAATTAAATATATCACATGGTTGAACCATCTCATGATGTATCAAATGTGGGGTAGACAGAGGAAGGTAGCTGATTCACGGATGTGTGTCAGGTGACAGTGCAATAATGCCCCCTTATCGGCACAGTTGAAGTGATGCGTCCTGCTCTTTTCAGTATCAGTGGGCAACATGGGTCTTCTTTTATCTTGTACGACTCCAATGTCAATGGCAGCCATTTCGCAGAAATATCATAGCAAGCGGCACACTGTAGGACATGTTACCGAGTGCTGCAAACTGGCACTTGTTAGCTTCTGGCACACAGTGTATCAGTGCTGTGTGCAGGTATGTGTGTGCATAGCCACCCAGTCCCCCACAGTACAGATGTCCATGCACTGATCATAGAATGCGATTCAGAACAGTGTAAAACTGGCAGTTATAGTGGCAGCTGGTAGCAGCGTGCTAGCGTGAGAAACAGCTGCAGCACAACAACTTCTTACAGTTGGAGCTCTCTGGATACCCACCCTCCCACCCAGCGGATCTGTGTGCCACAATGGCACAGTGCGATCAGCAGTGTGGTAACTCAGTGCCTCTCATTAGTGTTTGTAGGGCTATATGTGGATTCCCACCCATTTACCCACCAAATGGATCTCTATTCGTGTACTGCACAGTACAGTTGCCCAGTGCTGTTGTCAATGTGTGTAGCACAGGCGCCGTTTGCCCGTGGGCAACTACCCCTGTCTGTTGACCTGCACACAGGTTAAGGGGCCTAAGTCCTGCTACGGTGATGTTTGGGGGGTCCTATCCCAAATAAATTAGTAAAATAGTGCAGTGCCTCCACCCAGAGTGAATTGCAGTGGGCGAGGTGTTTAATTTGTACAACCCCCTGGGATGCTGTACCTACCCACCTCCCCTTCCAACTGCCCCACACACAAGATACCAAACAGCTTCCTAATACCACAAACCTCATGCACTTTACAGTAGGACTCTGCAAAGCACCCTTCACACAGAAATTCCAAACAAGAGAACACATGTTTATTTAGTGGAAGGGCTAAGGAAAGGGTACCTGGAACAGGAATATCAATCAAGCAATCAATCAAAAATCTTCATTTATCCAGGAGAACAACATTGAGCAAGTTCATTTACAAGATGGACCTGGTTAGCTCCGGGTCAAATGGTACAATGCATACAGAGATATTTACAATACACCCAAATAACACAAGTAAAAAAACAATTAATGCAAGTAAGTACTCAATGTTACATCAGTAATATCAGTTCAGAGTGCTTCTGTAATATTTAAGGAGGACATAAGATGAGGCTTAGTAAGAACTTCAGTAGGGAGAAGTGATCGGCTGCTCGTGTAGGGAGCTGATGCAAGCACAGAATTTCAACAGTAGTGTAATCACCCAGTATCCCTAGATGTAACACTCTAAACAGAAGGATAAGAGTCTTAACAGTCAAGGAGAAAAGTAATTACAGCTCTTTTTTGTCAAATTTCAGCATAGAAATCAGATTTATGCTTAGTTTAGAACGGACACAGATGCAGACTGCAGGAACCAATCAGAAGCCAATGCCGAAGACCACTCATGTTCTGATTGGATGGCTGCTAATGCTATGTTTTGCTAATGGAGAGTCCAAGCTTAGGTTCTCAGGTGGCAGTAGAGGCAGCACTGACCACCCCGTGCCCGGGTTTCCTCCGTGTATGGGCAGGGAGCCCGTGGAGAGCATATCCATGGCAGGGGATGGACGAAGGGGTCGATATTAAGTACTGGGCCACAGACAATGGAACATCTGAACCAGTGGGAGGACCAAAAAAACAGGACAACAGAGATGGGTATTCCTTGATGCCAAAAGACTGACCCAACCACAGAAATTCAGAAAGGAGTGTAATCAAACAGAGTCCCAACTCTTAACACTCTAAACAGGAAAAAATAGAGGTCATAACTGTTAGGCAATAAGTAAGTACAGTTCTTTTTGTGCAAGTTTTATACAGATGATCAGACTTTAGCTTAGTCTTGAGGGAAACATAGGAGCAGACTGCAGGAGCCAATCAGATGCCAGAGCAGAAAAGCGCTCACGTTCCGATTGGGTATCAGCAATGCCGCACCTTGCTAGTAAGGAGTCTGGTCTGGGTGTCTCAGGCAGCTATGGAAGTGACAACTGCCTGGTATCCACATTTCTTCCACCTGAGGGGCAGGGAGCCCCTGAAGGGCTAGTCTACAGCAGGGAAGAGAGTTAGGGGACTAAGGAAAGAGATAGTAAGAGTGGAATGCAGTGGAAAGGGAATACGAAGATGAAATAGGGCAGTTAACTGGTACAGGGTAGAGGAATGAAAGCCACAGATTAAGCAATATGTAAAAGACAGCAGGGTGAGTAAGGTGTAGCAGCAGCAAAAGCCATGAAGAGATAATAACCCTACAGGGATTTCTAGAGGGGGAAAAACATTTAAGGTATGAGACTCTCACAGAGTGTGGAGATAAAGAAGAGGTTAGTGCAGTTAACAATAACCAGGCCCATAGGCCTAACACATCTAGATGCCCACCCTCACTGGTACCAGTGCTATCTACTGTCTATTTTGGGTACCCAGCAATTGCAGGTCTCCTCGTTGTCACAGGTTGGCCGGCTGTTGGGGCGCTGGAAATTGTGGAACAGGTAGAATCAATTAAACAATCACCCCCCTTGACTACCAGAGCAAGCTCTGAGTACTTATGTTTCTGAAGGTCTGAAGAATTCCTGAAGTAGAGGGCTTCCACTAAATTTGGGGGGAAAAGGTCTTACTTTCAAAGAGGGCAGTGAATGGGCAGAAGAAAAAGGTCCTGAAGACTTGGTCTTGATTGAAGGCCTGGCTGCTTGTCACCTTCAGCCTGTCAAGGCCCATTGCAGAGCTACAAAGCAAGGCCCACCAAGTCACAGGGGACCCAGACCTAGGAGTGGCTCCACAGCCCAGCACCCACACATGTCAGAGTGCCCTGGCACTTGGGAATAAACCTGTGGGCAGACTAGGTGGACCAAGCGGTCCTTATCTGCCATCAAATTCTATGTTTCTATGTTTCTATGATCCCCTGTGGCCAGCAGACCTCACTTGGTAGGGGTTAACAATTTCCCTACCTTGCTCTGAAGATGCAGCTGGGAACTTTCAACTCCACTCCTACTCTCAGCAGGAAAACTCAGCTCTGAAGTGGAGCCAGACGATTTCACAAATTCTCTCATTGCCAGGGCCATTGGACAACAACTCCCACAGTCCAATTTAACAGTTAATTTCCACAACTGGAATACAGCAGCGTTCACATGTTCCTGATGCATAGGACACCTGCTCTCCTTTTTCCTTCTCAGTCTTTCTGGCTCAGATGATAACCACCTTCTGTTGTGGCTGGCATACAGCTCTCAGGTAGTCTCTCTGCTTCAAAATAGCTTCCTCTTTTACTCTGGCTTGCACCCAGTTCCCAACAAGGCTTTCTCCTCAGCAGAGCTGTTTCTCTTCAGTCCCAAATGGTGTGGGATAGCTGCAGCAGAAATTTCCTCTAACTCAGCAGTTTTACTTGAATGCCAGGATTGCTAGTCACAACAGCACAGCTCCTCTTAGCAGCAAGAATTCTCCTCATTTACTTCCCAATCAAACTCCTGTG
Source organism: Neoceratodus forsteri (assembly GCA_016271365.2). NCBI lineage: Eukaryota > Metazoa > Chordata > Ceratodontiformes > Ceratodontidae > Neoceratodus > Neoceratodus forsteri. Next base: position 410,032,444 of record CM028137.1, read on the forward strand.
TAAGTCCTGTGAAAGGCCTTAAAAACATTTCTTCTCACAGCACTGAGCCTTCTTAACTCGATCAGAGCCCAGCACAGACTGAACTCACTGCCCCAAGTCTCTGGGATTTCCCTTGATAATCCTGCCCTCTGATTGGCTGCCCAGCATTATCAATCTTTCTTATAAGCCTTCTTTGGTTATTGATTGGAGAAGTCCGTTGGCACCTGAAAATAGTCCACTCCCCCTCCCATCAGCCCTCTGTCACAGTTTTGGGTGCCTAGAATCCCAACTGGCTGTCCTTAAGGAGTCAAAGCGTCACAGGTATGGTTACTCCCATTCAGTTTCACAGTTCAATAGCAGTCCCATATAGCGTTCCCAAGAATAAAGTTCTGGTGTAGTCGGTAGACATACTTTTAATTTATAATGTCTCCATAGACATGTTCAAGTTCAAGTTTATTGTAGGAAAACTCCATTGAGCAAGCTCATTCACAAGGAGGTCCTGTGACATAAACACTTAAAGTACAAACACAGATAGGTAATAACAGTATATACATGAAATGCACATTACATGATACAGGCTGGATATACATACAAGGGTACCACATAGGGTGACCGCAGGTGGTAAACATTGATATGAGACAGGGAAGCGACTTACAGGTTGCATACTGATAAATGAAACATGATGACTTGTGTGTGCAATACATATACAATATTTTGGCAGCTAGAACAAACAACAGTCTACAACTGATATGGGGGGGAGGAGTGATTTGATAGAGTAGCAGTGGAGCGTAAGCAAAGATAAAGCCAGGAGTAGAAGGGAAAGGAAAGCAGTTAATATGACAAATCAATTATACCTTACCAGTGGATAAATATAGCACACATGGGGAAGGAAGAGACTTAATGACAGTTACAGGTGTCTTTTATTTTGGCTGAACTTAGCGATTTGTAGAAGTTTATTGAAACTGTGCTAGTTAGTTTCGATACGGTTTGTAATTGGTTCCAAATGGAGGAAGGGCATATGCAATATACGTTTACAAAGGAAAGTCCGCGTCCTTGTATGTCAAGCATAATAAAGTCAGATTTTCTTAACGAGTATGCACTATGTGAGATACTAATAAGGAAGAGATAGCTTGGCAATTTCTGAAGGAGCAGTTTAAGTCCATAGCCCAGCATGGAGCAGGCGTCTAGTAGTAAGGGATGTCCAACCAACAGCTGCATATAAGTCACAGTGGTGCGAATGGTAAGGGGAGTTGGTAATGAACCGTAACGCACGGTGATAAAGGATGTCCAGTTTACTTAGATTTGCAAGAGTGGTGGAGGAATAGATTACATCGCCATAGTCAAGTAGTGGGAGAAAAGTGGCCTGTACAAGCTTGTTTTGAGTTTCAAGGGGGAAAAGGGGCCTATTTCTGTAGAAGAAACCTAACCTTGCTTTTAACCTTCTAGAGACATCTTCGATGTGGTCACTGAAAGATAATTTATTGTCGATCCAGATACCTAGATATTTAAATTTGGTTACAACTTCCAGAGGCTCGTTTAGCGTGGTGACAATGAAGTCTTGGGCAAGGGTATTGGGGGGGCCTGAGACAGCACTGCAGGAGAATATCATCGCTTTAGTCTTCTTAGCATTTAGCAGAAGCTTTGCCTTTATTAGATTATGCTCAAGTTGTGCTAAGTCCGCTTGAAGCACTCCCTTGACTTCAGATAACAATGAGCCAGAAGTATACAACACAGTATCATCTGCAAAAAAGTGCAGATTGGACGTAGATATGTTAGCATCTAAGTCATTAATGTACAGAGAAAACAAGATGGGGCCTAAGATGGATCCTTGGGGGACTCCTCTTGCAACTGGCAAGGCAGCAGAAAAAAAGCCTTCCGCCTTTACTTTTTGGAATCCTCCAGTTAGGTAGCTAGAGAACCACTGGGTGGTATGGTATGTGGCACCCAACTTTGCAAGGCAATTGACTAATAGTTTGTGATCAACAGTATCAAAAGCTTTGCTGAGGTCCAAAAAGACTGCACCACTTACCTTCTTAGCATCTATGGCAGAGATCCAATCATTGGTTACTTTTGCTAGTGCAGTGATTGTGCTATGATTAGCCCAAAGCCAGATTGAGCTGGGTTAATGAGAGAGAAGGTTTCAAGTGAGATTTTAACTGAATATGGATCAGTTTTCGAGAACTTTAGAAAGGATAGGCAATATGGAGATAGGCCTATAGTTGTTTACATCGCATGGGTCACCAGATTTAAATAGAGGGAGGATATGTGTTGATTTCCAGCAGGATGGCACAGTAGCAGATGTAATGGAAAGATTGAAGATGTGGAGGTGGGGCGAGAGAGAGATGGGCGTAGCCTGACCTTAGGAAAAAGGGTTCAAGCCATACGTCCCTAAGCTTTTTTGGTGTCTAAGTTAAGAAGAATCTTCTACTTCTTTATAAGTTATCTCGCGCGCAGTTGGAAGGGCTAGGTGCAATACTAGGTGTGGCGGGAGGGTATGCTGGCTCACCACAGCACCAGCATAAGGTGACGAGTCAAAGCTAATCCAGCTGTGGCAAAGTGGGAGTTAAGTTCTTCCAGGATTAGGGTCTTGTTTTCCACAATCTTGCCACTTGCAACTATCTTTGTTGGGACAGAGGGGCCATGGGCCGTCCTTCTATAGCTTTGATAGTCTTCCACATATTTTTGAGGTTACCTTTAGCTTGTTCGAGAGTAGAAATATAATTTAGCTTTAGCAGCGAAGTTTTTCACACAGTTATTCCTGGCTGTTCTAAAGGCCTGCCAATCCGAAGATTCTTTGAATGTCTAGCTTTAGCTCCAGAGCTTATCTCGAGCTATAAGGGCTGCCTTGAGATGCGAGGTGAACCAGGGGTTGGAATTGTTCCGTACCCTTACTTTGATGAAAGGGCATGCTTATTTATTGTTGTAGTGAGTTTGTCATTAAGGATGCAAGCTGCCTTGTTGACATGTTTGGCTAGGTAAAGATCTTGCTTTCTGATCATGTTCAGGTCAGATAGGAAGTTTACTGCACTGAATTTGCGAAATGATCTTTTTGTTATAAAGATGGGTTGCAGACGGGCCTTAATTTGAGATCTTATGCAAGCAACAATTCCATGATCGCTCATGTCGTTGTGAAACACTGCCAAATGAGATATTTTGTGTGGATGGGTGGTTAGCCCATGGAGCCCCCCTTTAGTGCCCTCACATGCACTCACATTGATTTGCATTTATCTTTAGTACTTTCACTGTCACTGCCACCAAAATACAGTCCCCCCAGGTGGCATCAGTTCCCTTATTAATATTCATGAGGCTTGAATTAATATGCATGGCCCCCGTACATAGCCCTAATTAATACTCTGTTTTTATCTAATACAGAGGCCTCTCATAGGTACATAGGTAAGGTTTTCAGGTCCAGTTAGTTACTAGAGCCATATAAGGGCCTGCCACTGATTTAGTGGTCAAGTTTTCCATTTCCTTTCTCCCATGTGTGCATCAAGCAGTCTTTTAAATGTAGTCAAGCTACTAGCACTCACTACCTCTAAGGGGAGTGCATTCCATATGTTCACCACCCGTTGATTAAACCATCTTTTTCTTTTAGTTGTATTGTTCCTCTCTCCATGTAACTACCAAGGGTGGGACCTGGTTACGATCTGTTTCTTTTCTTTCCAATGCAGTCCAGCAGATTCCCAGATTATCACATCCTTTAGTGCTTTATAGACATAAGAGAGGTCACCTCTTGTCCTGTGATATGTCATGGGATACAGCTCTAGAGATCTTAATCTAGCGTGATAGCTTAGGGCATGTACTCTACTCACTTTTTTGAGAACCGCCTCTGTACCTGCTCTATCCTTTTAACTGCTCCAACTGTTAGGGAGGTACTAAAAGGGGTCCCATATTCAAGTGTCCGTCTGACCAATGTCTTATACAGGGGTACCAAAACCTCATCGCTCTGACTTTTAATGTTCCTGAGGATATTTCCTATTATTCTGTTACTTCTCTTAACTGCCTCTATATTGTGGTTATCGAAGTTTATTGTGTTAGATATTACTATCCCTAGATCTTTTTCCTTATCCATACTGGAAATGAGTTTATTGTTCAAGCTGTATTGAGCCAGTTTGTTATCCACCCCAAAATGTATCACCTTGCATTTACTTTCATTAAACTTTCATTTATGCTCTGTTGCCCATTTTTCCAAATTAAATAATTGGGTCTGAAGGTTTTGAACAGAGCTAACATCATTAATTATTGCCCCTATTTTGGTATCATCTGCATACTTGCAGATCCATACACCTTCAGACACCTGCATGGAGGAGACCAAGATATTGAATAACAGGGGAGCCAGTATTGACCCCTGGGGTACTCCACTTGTAACACTGCCCCAGTTTGACAAATATCCCCTTATTTGTACTCTTTGTTGTCTATTAACGAGCCATGCAGTTATCCATTCAAGGAGGTGGGTGCTTACACCATATTCCTGTATGACCTTTAACAGGGTCCCATGGGAGACGGCATCAAACACCTTGGTGTAATCAAGATATATCACGTCCACAAGGAAACCTTGGTCCAAAGCTTGACTCACCGTCTCAAAAAAATGCATCAGATTGCTGACACAAGATTTACCTAATGCAAAGCCATGTTGTGAAATGTCTACCAGTTCTAACTGCTTTATGTTGTCTTCTAAGAACTCTTTTATAAAGCCTTCCATAAGTTTTCCGATGACTGAAGTAATACTAATAGGTCAATAATTCTCAGCATTTGCCCTGTCCCCAGATTTATGTATAGGTGTTATATGAGCCACCTTCCATTCCTCCAAAACACTACCATTCCTTGAGGATTTATTAAATAGGATGGCCAATGGCTCCGCCAAATGGCTCCGCTCTCCGTGGCCTTGCTCAGGTCACCGCCCCCCAAATTGGCTGACAAGGGCACCAGGACTGCTGAAATATCTTTTAGTTAACAGCTATGGTGGTCAGAAAATCAAGTGCTCCGTCACGACGCATACGCGAACACTGGCCAGACGAGGAAAATGCCAGCAGCTCACACCCAGCTCTTTTAAGCCCAGCTGGGAGCAAAATTATACACAGGAGCAGCACGGGAGGCCCTGGGGCACAACAAAGAACTCTGGCTGTGGCAGTGCTCATCGGGAGAATCAGAGGATGCCAGCAGGAATACCGGACAGAACAGGGCAGTTACAAGGGCAAAACGTAAGCCCCCAAAGGGGGTTTACACTCCCCTCCTTTAAATGCTTGGCATCCCTGCCAAGCCTATGGGTAGGACCCCGGAAGAAAAAAGCAAAACAGTAAACATTAAAATCAACATATAGCAAACATTTCTACCTAGACACCTGATTCCTATCTACTTAACATTAAACAAGCAGAAACATGAAATACATAATGTACAGTTTGTGAGTTTTACCACTGTTCCATTTATGTAAACACCATAGAATATATGTATAGGGCACCCATACCTTTACCCCTTCAGTTGTTCAGAACCACAGATATTTCAGCAGCACATTATCAATACGCTCTTTACCATTAGTCACCCTTGGGTGCCTTTCATTTCCCCTCTTTGTGTTTGCCACCTTCCCTCCAGACCTGGGGGTTTAGCACTTGCAGGGCACATGAATACCTTTTTCAGGGACCTAGAGGTGTTATATACACCACTGTGCACTACAAAAAGGGGTAGGTCACTGGGTGCCCCCGGAGCATCATAGGTCAGTTTAAGTACGGGTTTGACAGTCCTGCAAGTGGCCACACCCAGTTCAGAGGTGGATTCAGCGTCACCTGTCCATGCCTGTTTCCTCTTCTTCTATTGCAGGGTGCTCCATCACCACTCCCCCATCACCACTCAGTCTGCTCACAGGGACTTTCTTGTGGCCATTCAGACAGCCCAATCGGACCAGTAGTCAGGTCCTAAGTGGACACTCCAGAAGGCATTGATTCAGGGGAGCTGCTCTGGAACCACTAAAAAGGCTCAGCTGGACTAGTATTCAAGTTCGGAGTTGTTCCTTCAAGAGGTGTAGTGAGAGCATCTTCCCATTCAGCATTCTGCTCCCCAGGCACAGGCGAGTTTACTTCTCCAGTCTCCTCATTATCTCGGGTCCCAGTCTCTGGTGTCAGGGGTGTTCCCTGGAACAGTCTCACCAGCTCAGGCATGGGATAAAAACAGACAACAGGGCCATCAGATTCTTCTCTGACTCATCTGCTGACTCTTCTCTGTCTGCCACTGCTTCCATCTGAGCAGACCCAGCCCCTGTGGTTTCACCATTTTCTCATGTCTGTCATCTGAGTGCAGCAGTTTGGGTAGTTGGAGATGTGGGAGGATCTTCTGCATTAGTCTCTGAGCCAACCACCTTGTCACTGATGCGGAGTAAATGGTTCCTATGAAATACTCTGCAGCCTTGAGTCTCTCCTTCTGGCTGAATCTTATACAGTGGAAGCCCCCACAGTTTCTCTAGAATTATATACAGTGTGCTTCCTCATTAATCAGCAGTCTTGTGGTTTCCAGGTATGCCCAAACTCCTGGGTAATACTCTGTCACCTGGCTTGAGATCTTGTGCCCACACTTTCTTATCATGTCTTTCCTTGTTAGCCAAGTTCCTCTTAGTGGCCAATTCAGAAGCTAGTCGATAGGCATCATTCAGGTGTTGCTTCAACTTGCATAAATAGTGCAGGTAGTCACCTTCTTGAAGGCCATCTGCTGACACTCAAAGCACAGATCTACTGGCAGATGGGCTTCTCTCCCAAAGGTGGTATGGAGAAAATCCAGTAGCATCATTCCTGTGCAATTGTAAACATAGACCAGGGTGCTAACTCGCTGACTCCAGGTTCACTTGTCTCAGGGGTCCAAAGTGCCAAACATGTCTAACAAAGTTATGTTGAATCTGTCAAGTTGGGGGACACCTTGAGGGTGGTAAGGTGTTGTTCAAGACTTTCTGACCCCTTCAAAGAGAGACAAAAGTTCCTTAATCAATCTACATTCAAAGTCGCACCCTTGGTCTGACTGAATTTGTTGGGGAGCTCCATAGCGCACAAAAACCTTTTTGACCAGCACTTTGGCCACTGTAGATGCCTTCTGATCTTTAGTGGGGAAGGCTTGGGCGTACTGTGTAAAATGATTGGTGATCACCATTATGTTAGCAATATTTCTGGAGTCTGGTTCCAAAGTGAGGAAATCGATGACCACTAATTCCATTAGGGCACTGGTGCTGATGTTAACTAGAGGGGCAGCCTTCTGGGGAAGTGCTTTCTGCTGTAAGCACTGCCAGCAAGACTTGCAATGCTCCTCCACCGTTTGTCCCATCTTTGGCCAATAGAATCTGCTTCTAACTAGGTCAAGGGTACATTCACTGCCCAAGTGGCCCATGTCATCATGCAGAGCCTTCAATACTATGTAATGAAACTGGCCTGGTAACACCAACTGTATACAGTATACCCCCTGCTGGTCCTGTACATCTCTGTACAGCAAACCTTTCTTTAATCTCAGCTTCGGCCACTCTTGCAGCAACAACCTGGCCTCTGGATCTCTAGTGGTTACCTGCGTTGGATCTCCCTTCCACTGTAAAACCTGTATAATCTCTCCCATGGTCAGGCTGGCCCGCTGCTCTCTTGTCAAATCTTGGGTGGTCAGCTGTGGCAAGGACCTCATATCCAATGCAGCTAAGTGACAATATGCTACAGGAAGGCAGGTCCCAGATGCTCTTAGGCTGTCTACCAGGCACAGGACATCTTCTGCAGAGGGGGACTCTTCACTGTTGAACTTTTGACACAGGGCTTTCACGACCTGCTCAGGTATCTTTACCCAGCTGGAGTGGTCCTCTGGATGGACCTGTGGGCATCGGGACAAGGCATCAGTGTCTACATAATTCAACCCAGGGCGATATTCGATGCAGTAGTCATAGGTGGATAACGCGGATAACCACTTATGAGCAGCAGCATCCAATTTGGCTGAAGTCTGTATGTAAGTGAATGGGCTATTATCCATCTTTACAGTGATCTTCACCCCATATAGATAATCATGGAATTGGTCCATGATAGACCATTTCAGTGCCAAGAATTCCAACTTGTGTACTGGGTATTTACATTCTGCTGGGTTTAGACTCCCACTTGCATAGGCTACTGGATGCAAGCCCTCTGGGTATTACTGATATAGAACCACCCACAGATCACTGAAACTTGCATCTGTATGTAGGACATAGGGCTTCTGTTGGTCTGTGTAAGCCAGGACAGGGGCATGGATTAGGCAATGGATGATGTCCTCGAATGCCCAGTCACATTCTTCAGTCCACCTGGCACTGAATGGTTCAGATGGCCAGAAGTACTTGGGTGACTTAGTAGAAGCCCCAGGTGGTGGAGATTTCTTGTTCTTGTTGGCTGGATGGTACCCCTGTAGCAAGTTTAGGAGGGGTCTAACCACCCTGGTGTAATCCTTAATGAACCACTGGTAGTACCCTCAGAATCCCTGCAGCTGCTGCAGTTCATTTAGGTTCTTAGGTTTAGGCCAGGTGGTAAGGGCCTTGACCTTGCTGGGGTCCGTCTGAATGCCCTTGGTGGAAACTATGTGCTCAATGTATTTGACTGATGCCTGGAAGAATTGGCACCTGTTGATGGACAGCTTTAGGCCAAATTCCTCAAGTCGGTCCAACACTTTAAGCAGTTGTGCTTCGTGCTCTTCCAAAGTCTTTCCAAAGATGATGATATTATCTAGATATACCAAGCACTCCAGATTCATGTCACCGACTGCTTTTTCCATGAGGCGCTGAAACATAGCGGGGGCGCGCCCAAAATGCTCTGGGGCATCCTCATAATACAAATGTGGTCTTGTCCCGGTCTCATGGGGCCATAGGGATTTAATAGTAACCACTTCTTAAGTCATATACTGAAAACCACTGGCTGCCATTCAAGCAGTCTAGGGCATCCTGTATCCGTGGCATCGTATATTGATCTGGAACACTTCGCTTACTCATTGTGTGGTAATCCACACACATCCTAATGGCCCCATTTTTCTTTCTTACAACCACAATGGGCGAGGCATATGGACTTCAGGATTTCTGAGTTATGCTGGCAGCCATTATTTCTTGAAAATGCCTCCTCACATCATCTATGTCTGCCGGGGCAAGAAGTCTATGTCTCTCTCTGAATGGACGCTCATCTGTGAGCCTTATAAGATGCTGCTCCCCTATGACACAACTGATATCCCACTCTTGTGGAGAGAATACCTGAGTCCTGGTGGACAACTTCTTCCTGACCCCTTCCTTCCACTCCTCAGGGTTGGGGGTTGCTCCAGAGTCAAACAATGCGGGGTCGATACCAGACAGGACACCTCCTACTGGTGCTGCAGGTTGCACCACTGTGTCAGCATAGTAGACTCTTGCTAACGTCGGCCTTCTTGGACAACCATTTCTCTGTCAGTCGCATTCTGTACCTGCACCATAACTCTCCGGATGTAGCGTGTGCTCATGCCAGTAAATACCGGGCTTTACTAACAGACTGGCTGGCAACCCATGTTCCTCTGGGGCATTCAACATTAAAATCTGATTCTTTACTTCCTTTTTGTAGCCATACTATCCCACTAATATTATACTCTGCATTGGATGGCAATACTATTTTCTCTGTGTCCCGCCTCCAGACTATACCCACTGATTCATCCAACTCTTCGGCGAGGGTTTGCCCCTGCTTCCAGTAGGCCTATTTAATTGCTGGGTGAATGGGCAGCTCTTTTCCTTGTTCCACCTCTCGGGCTTGGCAAGAGGGCAAGTCACCCAAACATGTGGGCATTTGTACCCACCAGCACAGGCATCCCATCATATATACCAGTCTCTGGGCAGATCAAAGCCAGGGTCTCGACTGCATCTCCCACTCCAGCAACCTTGGTCCGGAAGGCCATCCAAATCTTGATATAACCCAGGTAGGGGTACAATTTGTCGCTGAGCCCCTACACATGTAATCACACCAATGGCTGTAGTTCTACACGGGGCAGATGTTGGTCATACCAGGACTTGAAGATGATTGTCACCTGGGAGCCGCTATCCAGAATGGCATGGGTAGCTACTCCATTTATGGTGACAGTGATCTCTGTTGAGGGCTCCACTAGTTTGTCCATGTTGATGGGCTCAGATGCAGTGGCCTTGGCTGAAGACTTTCTCACGTGGACGATGAAGCTGTACTTGTTAGGGGCCTCAGTATGCTCCTTGACCGGGCCCCATTGTAGTTTCCCTGCAGTTTTGGCTGTCTCTCCAACAACTGGTCTCTCACTCGAGTGGGATCTTACTTCCCCCGGCACCCTCTTTGATAACGTCCATCCCTCCCACACCTGTAACAGAAGTTATCTTCTATTTTGGACTGTGCTTGATAGTAGGAGGAAGGGGCAGGCCGGGGATCTGGATAGCTTGGGGGCCCTGACTATCCTAAGGGAGCTGAATTTGAGACTGGGGCAATTGCTTGCGCCATAGCCACTCTTTTGTCCAGGATCCCAGGCCCTAAAGATCCCCTGGGTCCTTAGCTCACTAACAGCCTGGCACAGTTCTTGAAGGCAGGTGTCAATCTGGGGGACTACAGGGGGCAAGGGGGTTGGGACCCCTAGGCCCATCACTGGGAGTGTGGCTAGGACCAACTGACTGGGTTCGCCAGGGGAAACTTTAGGGGTCCTGATAGAACCAGTATTAACCTTATCCAATACTTCCCTGCATTCTTTTAACAGCATCTTGATCTCAGAGGCCTCAGAAGAGAGAGTGACCTCCTGAACCTGAGTTACAGCTACTGTTGTGGAACGGGGTCCACAATGAGCATCCCTTTCTTTCACCTCCCTCACCTCCCAGAGGAGGACCCATGGGGGGGGGGATTACCCAACTTATCTTTCAGACCCATTTTCAACAACAGTAGTTCTGAATGCCTGGTGTCCCTCAGCACCTGCTCCAACCTGGTTTTATTCAGGTCTGAGGCCTGTATTCCCCCTTTTCAGTACACCTTTTGTAGGGCTTTCTCCAACCTCTGCACATGCTCAGATAAAAGCTCCCCTTCCGCTGGCAGGTCATCCTGAACCCCCACCATAAATCATCACATATCTCAGTATTACCAAAAGCACTGCCCACGGTGGCTATATAATCCGCTACACTGGCCTTGGGGTCCATAGTCCAAAGGGACCAAATAGCATTAAGGGCAGGGCCTCACAGACTCTCCATTAGTCTTTTATGTTTTTCCCCCTCACTGCACTGCCAATCCTGCAATAGTGACATCACATAGGTTACCCAAGACTCATAATCCTCTTCCCCTATGGGAGTGGGTTTCACCCCTGAAAACATTCTCAATTTTCTGTACAAATCTGAAGCGGCAGGTACATTCCTGGGACTGGTCCCCACATTTTGAGGGGGGGGTGGGTCCGCGAGGACTCAGACTCTCCATCCCTTGAGGTAACCACGCTAAATGAGGTCACAATGGCCCAGGCCTCTAACAGCCCCTCAGACACTAACACCTCAGGCATCCAGGCAGCTTCAATAACGTTGGTGCACTCCACTAACACAGTCAAAGTCCCCAATACAGAATTGAGCATCTTTCCCCGTACCTTGCCCTTACCCAGTCTCTTTATTGTAGACAAATGCCTCACTATATCCTCTTCCTCCATCTTGGAGGGTACCCCTAAGAGTAAAAGGGACTTCTGAGGGTCCATCCTTATGCCCCCACTCAATTCAACTAACTTGAACTTATCTTTCCCTTTGGGCCTAACCTTAGGCCTGGGGGTGGTAGAACTGGGGGTGTTGGAAATGACAGAGGTCTCTCTAGTTTGGTCCTCCATGGTGGGTGTGGCTGGTGAACAGGAGATCCCAGCGGTGTCTCCAAAGATGTAGCCCAGGTGCCATATGCCCAAGGGCTACTACCCCTGCCTGTTGACCTGCACACAGGTTAAGGGGCCTGGGTCCTGCTACGGTGACATTCAGGGGTCCAATCCCAAGGATATTAGTAAAATAGCAAGGTGCCACCACCCAGAGTGAATTGCAGTGGGCCAGGTGTTTAATTGGTACAGCCCCCTGGGATGCTGTACCCACCTACCTCCCCTTTCAACCACCCCACACAGGATACCAAGCAACTTCCCAATACCATAAGCCTCATGCACTCTACAGTTAGACTCCACAAAGCATCCTTCACACAGCAATTCCAAACAAGAGAACACAGCTTTATTTAGGGGAAGGGCTAGGGAAGGAGTACCTGGAACAGGAATATCTGTGGAGATAAAGAAGAGGTTAGTGCTGTTAACAATAACTAGGCCCATAGGCCTAATACATATAGATACCCCACCCTCACTGGTACCAGTTTTACTCTCTGTCCCTTTTGGGTACCCAGCAATTGCAGGCCTGTTCATTACCATGGGTTGGCCAGCTGTTGGGGCCCTGGTAATGATGCAACTGGTAGAGGCAATGAAATAATCACCCGTTTTGACTGCCAGTGCAAGCCCTGGCTACTCACATTTCTGAGGGTCTGAAGAATTCCTGAAGCAGATGGCATCCACCAGTCCAAATTCTGGGGGAAAATGTCTCAGTTTCAAAGAGGGCAATGAATGGGCAGAAGAAGAAAAAGGTCCTGAATTGAAGGTCTGGCCACTTGTCACCTTGATTGAAGGTCTGGCCATTTGTCACCTTCAGCCTGTTAAGCCCCATTGCAGAGCTACAGTGCAAGGCCCACCAAGCCACAGGGGACACAGACCTAGGAGTGGCTCCACAGCCCAGCTCCCACACAGGTCAAAGTGCCCTAGCACACAGGAATAAACCCATGATCCCCTGCGGCCAGCAGACCCCACTTGGTAAGGGTTAACAAGTTCCCTACCTCGCTCTGAAGATGCAGCTGGGAACTTTCAACTCCATGCCTTTTCTCTGCAGGAAAACTCAGCTCTGATGTGTAGCCAAACAGTTTTACAGATTCTCTCATTGCCAGGGCCATTGGGCAACAACTCCCACAGTCAAATGGTACCATGTCATAATGGCGATCACCAAACTGTGATCGCTGTTACAGCGAGTGTACATCGCCAAAAAGAAAAATAGCGATGAACACTCCCAGCGAGAACTGGGCAGAAACCATAAATAGTATTCATACAGGAGGCTTCACCACCCACACACCCCTAACTATAGATCTGTAACTTTGGGGGGTACATGTCTGGGAGGGGGAGACAGTGGCAAAAAATACAAAATAAAAAAAAATGTCCGCACAAAAAGTTTTCCCCTGCCCAGCGTCGAGCCCTGTACTTAGCTCCCTACAGTTGGCCACCCTCACAGCCACACCATGGGGGCAGCTTGGCAACACTGCATCACACTACCTTCCATATACTGTCTTTCTCATCCCTCCCCTTCCACTGGCCATCCTACCTTGTTGCTGTTCTTCCCTCGCTAACCTGCATCTTCTCTCGTCTTTCGTCGCTACCCTTTCAGGGTAGCTCACATTACAGGCGCTGAGATTGTCACTCATATGTGAGTCACTCAATCTCAGTCGCCCATATTATGGGTTACCCAGTCCAATTTAACAGTTCTTTTCCACAACTGGAATACAGCAGTGTTCACAGGTTCCTGAAGCAAAGGACACCTGCTCTTCTTTTTCCTTTTTAGCCCCTCTGGTTCAGACAACGACAACCAACTTCCGTTCTGCCTGGCACACAGCTCTTAGGCAGTCTCTGTGCTTCAACACAGCTTCCTCTTTTACTCTGGCTTGCATCCAGTTCCCAACAAGGCTTTCTCCTCAGCAAAGCAGTTTCTCTTCAGTCCCAAAATGATGCAGGACAGCTGCAACAGAAACCTCCTCCAACTTAGCAGTTTCACTTGGATGCTGGGATTGCTAGTCACAACAGCACAGCTCCTCTTAGCAGTAAGAATTCTCCTCCTTTACCCCCCAACCAAACTCCAGTTTAAGTTCTGTGAAAGGCCTTAAAAACATTTCTTCTCACGGCACTGAGCCTTCCTGACTTGATCAGAGTCCAGCACAGACTGAACTTATTGCCTCAAGTCTCTGGGATTTCCCTTGAGAATCCTGCCCTCTGATTGGCTGCCCAGCATTATCAATCATTCTTATAAGCCTTCTTTGGTTACTGATTGAAGAGGTCGTTGGCACCTGAAAATAGCCCACTCCCCCTCCCATCAGCCCTGTGTCACTGTTATGGGTGCCTAGAATCCCGACTGGCTGTCCTTAAGGGGTCAACGCATAATAGGTATGTTTGCTCCCATTCAGTTTCACAGTTCAATAGCAGTCCCATATGGCGTTCCCAAGAATAAAGTTCTGGTGTAGTTGGTAGACATACTTTTAATTTGTAATGTCTCCATAGACATATAGCCCCTTTTGTGCCCTCACATACACTCACATTTATTTACATTTATCTTAAGTACTTTCTTTGTCACTGCTGCGGAAATACAGTCCCCCCAGGTGGCATCAGCTCCCTCATTAATATTCATGAGGCTTGCATTAATATGCATGCGCCCCGTACATAGACCCAATTAATACTCTGTTTTTATCAATTGCAGAGACCTCTCAGTGGCCTTGCTCAGGTCACCGGCCCCCAAACTGGCTGACATGGGCAATGGGACTGCTGAAATATCTTTTAGTTAACTGCTATGGCGGTCGGAAAATCAAGCACTCAGTCGCACATGTGTGAGCACCAGCCAGATGAGGAAAATGCCAGCAGCTCACACCTAGCTCCTTTAAGCCCATCTAGGAGCAAAATTACACACAGGAGGAGCTTGGGGGACCCTGGGGCACAACAAAAAACTCTGACTGTGGTGGTGCTCATCGGGAGGATCAGGGGATGTCAGGAGGCATACCGGGCAAAATGGGGCAGTTACAAGGGCAAAAGGTAAGCTCCCACCGGGGGGGGGTTACATGTCTTTCAGATCGAGACTGCAGAGTTGTGAGGTGAGTTATGCAGCAGTCAGGCAGTCTGTGCTCATCACACGGCACAGTAGGTATCACTATTGTTTGCAGGGATTTGTCTGGATACCCACCAACCCACCCCACAGATCTCCATGCAGTGAGCTCATGGTGCTTTCCCCAGTTTGTTGTACACTGTGTTCCGTGTGGGTGACACATCCTGAGTGAACAGTATGCTTGTACATTTCTAGCAGCAACAGCCAGTGACACCATGCTCTCCTTTTGCTATCATGTAGCATGGTGTCCACTGTATGATTCCCCACCCACCCACGCTGTGGATTTCTGAGGACTGACACCAAACTCAAGTTTGGGGAGCAGGATATACATTGTACATTTGGGGCTGAGGGGGTGTTTGGGGTTGGGGAGATGGATGCAGTCCCTTAAGTCCATAGTGTTGTAGTCCCTCTGAAAACATATGTGCTGCCACCTTCTGTAACTGGGTTTCAGGGATCGGGTAGTGGGCCACGGTGCACATGCAGAAGTGAGTTCTCTGTGCAGTACCTGTTGGGGGGTGGGACAAGTTCTAGAAGCACAGCAGAAGGCAACGGTACTCCTCGCACAGTGGCACAGACTGTCTCGGAAGCAGTATAACAGTGGCAGCACATTGTCCATTTGATGGGGAGGACTGTTTTGCTTGGTGGGGGAAGGGGTTGGCACGCAGGCATTGAAGTCAGTAGTGTTCATTAGTCTTTTAAACTGATTTTACTTTGTCCTCAGCTCCCTGGCTCAGACACACAGTGGGCCGGACATTGTCTTGCCCAGCCACTCGACCCGCAGATCTCCGGGTACCACACAGTGGCTGCCACTGTACAATCCCCCACCTGACCTCTGCCATAGCACAACTGTTCCAATCAGCGCTTCTCACCTGTGCCTTGCTTGATTGGGGGGATAGACAGTGAGAGGAATGTGTTCCCCAGCATGCGTTAATGCTGGCCACAGTGGGACCAGGCACACACCACTTCCCCCAGACAAATGGAGAGCAAGAGAGAGAGAGTCACAAATAGGCAGACAGTCAGAGGTTGTTTATGGACACTTGGCAGCCAAGATAGGGAGAGAAAGAGAGACAGCACTGTGAGAACAGTGTGATGGAAAGGGAAAAGGAGCAGCAGCAAATGCTGATCTTGACCGCAGCCTGACAGGAGCAGTCATCACTCTGCGGCAGCCAGATTGTGGTCCCCCCCCAAAGCTAGACACTGTCCCCTTCTCTAGCATGCCACAATCAATGTCATCATGATCGTCAGTGAAGGAGAGAGACATAGAGAGAGCAGCAATCAGTCCTTGTCCCCGATGCGGCTTCCTGAATGTAGACAAGAGAACATTTGTTTGGGGGGGGGGTACAAAAATAATTGTACTTGTAACAGAAAATGAAACCTATAAAACATAAGGGTACAGACTGACTTATACAGACACAGAGAAACCGAGGTGCATGCACAGTTGTGTCAGGCCACAGAACGCTAATTTCCTACTGCAGTGCTAGATGCAGGTACCAGCCAGCACACGATCCTACGTCTCTCTCTCTTTCTTTCTCTTTGTGTGTTGCAGGTCACAGCTCCGTAGCATTCTGACAAGAGTGACAATGACTTGCAACACAGAAGGAGAGATGTTCTGCATGTGGAAGTGTGGGTGGTGGCGGTGGTGGGGGGTACAGTTACCACTGAAGGGCAGGTAGTGACATTGTTATGCAGAAGAAATGTCACAAATAATGTCAGTGGTGTATGTGTGACATTTCTAAGTGCATAACATCAGTGCTGGATGCATTATTTATTAGGGACTATTTTTCAAAGTGGCAGGACACAGTACCTTTTTTTGCTGTTTAATTAGCAAAAAGAACCTTTTTTTGACATTTTTTGTTGTTTAAACATAACCCATGTTATAAGCACAATAACCCAGCCCTGTAGCCTCGTGCCTCATAATGCACCCATGGTGTATGTTCATCCCCAATAACAGCACATCCTGTCATGGGTTTTTGCTTACATAACATTCACAAACAAGCCAAGTAATTCTGAATTTCTTTGAAATTTGGCTTTATTGCCAACACCCTTCTTGCTTCTTAGCTATTGCACTAAGGGTATTCTCTTTTAAATTACTTTCCTGTTTTGAGTTCAGCATAACCCAAAGAATTCACATCATGAGGATGGTCCTCCCTTCTTCTGGCCTGAGGCTATAGCTCTGGGGAGCTGATGAGTCCAAATAAGGAAGAAACACATGCCTGTGGTCTGTTGTTTTCAGCCTTCGCAGATTGTTTATGAGGCCTTTAGCCACCTTTGGCCACCCTACCACCCTTCTTAAAGCTGACGCAGCGTACAGTAGTATATGGTGACTTGCATATACTATTCATGATGCTTTGCATTAGGAGTGTATGGGTAACTTTTTATTTCTTTAAAACATGCCTTTATGGCCAGTGCACATCCAAGGTAACCCTTTCTTCAATGCCTCTGCACTGCAGTGCTCACCTTTTATATTACAGTTATGAGTCCTTACACGGCCAACAGATATATCTGTGATTTGCTGTTTTCATCCTTTGCAAATTGTTTGTTGGGTCTTATTGTTTTTAAACTCATCTTTGTTCAAAGGCAATGAAATGTACAACCATGAAAACATTAAGTAACATTTACTTAGCTTGATTCAATATTCACACTGTATAGTAGAGAAAAAAGAAAACATACATTACATTCGTGGGTAACGCTTATACTTAATACTTTTTAATTAAAGCTCTATGTCAGTTGTTGTACTCTTACGTGTTCATCTAGACCATTTATACAATGAAAGCTAGATCAAAGAGACACTGTTGTTTGGCATGGGTCTATACAAACTACATACGCAGAAACGTAACAAAACTGTTTAACTGTATTGAGTGGCTGCCTGTCTCCAACAGGTTTTGTCTGTTTACCCTAAGTACTAAGTTTTCAGTTTTCCCCTGAAGGCCTTGGGGGGGGGGGGTCAGTCGAACAGAGAATGAGGAAAGGGTGTCATTTCCCATGAGTGTTCAGGTTTGATCAAGGACTAGTTAGAACCTGCTAGCCCTCCTTGAGCTGAGAGCTCACATCTGACCTCCCGAATTCCTAGTCTCTACTAGGTCAGGCTATTCTGCATGGCCCACGATTAGCAATCTGTATTAGGTTTGGGCCACCGGCTCCACCCCAACCCCTATCCCTTGACTCCCCTCATCATACACTTCCCAGATCCATCACAGTTCCTTACATTTTTCCAATGTGAGGAGAAGCATTGCTGTAATGCGCTCCATAGTGTGCAACTCTAGCACTTTTGCATGCCATTCTTGTAATGTGGGTAAGGTTCCTGATAGCCAGTAAGTTGTGATACCTTTCATGGCTGCCAAGCATAGAGTCCTACAGAGCATTTGTTGAGGCAAGCATTCCAGAGCTGGTAGTTTTTTACCCAGGATCAAATGGGCAAAGGTAAATGGGATACTTGTTCCTCAAATACACTCCACAGCGCCATGTACCTGAGTCCAATACGCTTGAAGGTGTGGGCATCCCCAAAACATGTGATGGTGTGTGCCCACCTGCCCACAACCCCATCAGCATACCTCTGAACCTTCTGGCTGAAAGTGTTTTGTGATTGTGGGCATGTGAAAATGCTTAATGAGGCACTTCCACCTATATTCATGCCAGGTGGGGGAGAAAGTGGTTCTCCAACCAATTTTCCATATGAGGTCCCAGTCTTCTGCACTTATTGTTGTCTGGGACTTCTGCTCCCAGGCATAGAAACATAGACACATAGAACTTGCCAGCAGATAAGGACCGCCAGGCCCATCCAGTCTGCCCATAGGCCCTATACATTGTGTGTCCACTGACCCTATGTGATTACCTTCTGAAGCTTGGGGTGCTCAATGCCCTGTAGCATCTTGTATGCTGTGGCTATGTTGCCTTCCCTGCCCTCAAGTTCAACTGCCCAGTACAAGAACTCCTCCAGGCTGATGAGGTCCCTTTTAATTAGGGTAGCCCTTCCCTGAGTCTGAACATAGTGTCGGACCAGCAGGAAGTCTATACTGGCATGATGGGCTGCATCTGTCCAGGAGGGGAACCAGGATCCTAGGTGATAGGTTTAAATGCTTCATTGGCAAGCTTTTAAACTAGCCAAGGGGGGAGGCACTGGAAAGGAGCAGGAAAATCCTAGCCCCCCCAAACAATCACGGTAGTAAGTGTGGCAAACACCAACATGGAGGTGTTGATAGGGAGAAGGGCAGGGGTAAATGGAGAAAGTGACAAAGGCAAGAAGGACAGGGACGGGCAAAGGGGTAAGGCCATCAGGAAATGGAGGGTAATGAGTACCAATGCCCGTAGTCTGGGCAACAAGCTCCCTGAGCTGGTGGCCTTAATGGAAGAGGATGCCTGGATATCGTGAGCAGTCACAGAAACATGGTACACAGAGAACCATGACTGGGATGTTAACATACCAGGTACATAACCTACAGGAGAGACAGGCAGGGGAGAAGAGGGAGGAGTAGCTCTCATGTAAAGGAAGGATAAAAGCAACTGAACAAAAGAGTAAACAGGGAGGAAAGGAGGCACTGTGGGTCACCTTGGAGACTGGAAAGGCACCACAATCTGCACAGGGGTTGTGTACAGACCCCATGTCAGGAAGGAATGGACAAGGATATGATGGAAGGCATTCTTAGAATGGCAGAGGAAGGGAGATACTGTTGATGGGAAACCTGAATATGCCAGATGTTAACTGGAGCACATTTTCTGCAGCCACATCCAAGAGCAGGGCCATTCTTGACGCCCTACAGGTGGCAGGCATTAGACAGCTAGTTTGAGAACCCACTCGTGAGGGGCAATCTCAGACCTCGTGCTCTCAAATGGGGGCAGTGAGAGGATCTCAGATCTAGAAGTGGGTTGCCATCTGAGGACAAGTGACCATCAAACAGTGTGGTTCACGTTAAACTCAGCTTCAGAAGTCAAGCCATACAAAAGTGAGGGTACTGGACTTTAGGAGGGCTGACTTTGGCAAGATGGAGAGTCCTCAGAAAAGCACTGGCAAACAGGCTAGAAGAGTGTGGAGCAACAATGGGGAATTATAAAACTGCTATCACAGAGGCAACAAGCCTTTGTGTGAAGCAAATAAACAAATCAAACGAAAGAAAAAGCCACTATGGTTCTCAAGAGGTGGCTGTGAAAGTCAGGAAGAAAAGATAGCATTCCAGAAGTATAAGGAAACACAGAAGGAGCAGGACAGAGAGCTGTACCAGTTAAGGCAGAAAGAAGCAGGAGGGAAGTCAGAATAGCAAAGGCCCAAACTGAGGAAAAGATAGCCAACTCAGTTAAGAAGAGGGATAAAACCTTTTATAGGTACATCAATGAAGAGAAAGACAAAGGGAGGGATAGTGAGGCTGAATAGAATGAACGGTGGGTGGGCAGAAGGGACAGTGAAAAGCAGGAATACTGAACAAATATTTCTGCTCAGTATTCACAAAGAGGAGGGAAGTGCCTAATCCAATTAACAGAAGCACTCTTGATAGGGGGGTCGATCCCAGTCCTTTCACAGAAGAAAGGGTTCTGCAAGAACTCCTAAAACTGAAGGTGGACAAAGCAATGGGTCCTGATGGAATTCACCCCAGAATTCTAAAAGAATTAAGGAAAGAACTAGTGAAACCACTGGCTACTCTTTTTAATAAATCATGGGAGGATGGTGTGGTACCCGAGGACTGGAGGAAGGTGGATGTGATTCCCCTTCACAAAAGTGGGACCAAGACAGAGGCAGGAAACTACAGACCTGTCAGTCTGACCTCTGTGGTAGGGAAAGTGATGGAGTCACTTCTGAAGGAAAGAATAGTTGAGTACCTAGAGGTCAGTGGAGCACAGGATCCAAGGCAGCATGGGTTCCTGGCGGGAAGGTCATGTCAGGCAGATCTAATAGATTTCTTTGACTGGGTGACCAAAGTAGTAGACCAGGGAGGGCTGTGGACATGGCCTACCTAGACTTTAACAAGGCATTTGACACAGTCCCACACAAAGATTATTAGTCAAATTAACCAGCCTGGGAGTGGGTCCCAGGGTGGTAGCCTGGGTAAAACATTGGCTGGACAACAGGACACAGAAGGTAATTGTAAATGGAGTCCACTCTGAAGAAAGGGCGGTTACTAGTGGGGTACCGCAGGGTTCAGTATTGGGTCCAGTCCTTTTTAATGTCTTCATCAGTGGCATTGCAGAAGGACTGGAAGGAAAAGTATGCCTTTTTTTGCAGATGACACAAAGATCTGCAACAGGGTTGATACACAAGGAGGCGTGGAAAGGATGAAAAGGGACTTGGCAAGGTTGGAGGAATGGTCAGACGTATGGCAGCTAGGATTCAATGCAAAAAGTGCAAATAATGCACCTGGGAAACAAGAACCCAGGGAAGAATACACAATGGTGTGGAGGTAGTAACAACAACAAAACAGGAAAGGGACCTGGGGTAATCATATCAGATGACCTTAAGGTTAACAAGCAATGTGAGAAGGCAGTAGGGAGGGCCGGGGTATACTGGGATGTATAGGGAGAGGCATCAGCAGCAGAAAACAGGAAGTTGTTATCCCTCTGTACAGACAGTTGGTGAGACCCCATCTGGAATACTGTGTCCAGTTCTGAGACCCCATCTCCGCAAGGACATAGACAGGATAGAGGCAGTCCAGAGGAGGGCAACTGAAATGGTGCAGGGTCTGCAAGAGAAGCCGTATGAGGAGAGACTAAAGGAGCTTAATATGTATACCCTTGAGGAAAGAAGGGAGAGGGGACATGATAGAAACTTTCAAGTACCTCAAGGGAATCAACAAAGTCCAAGAGGGTAGCATCTTTCAGAAAAGAGACTTGCAAGAACAAGGGACACAATTTAAAGATAGAAGGAGGGCGGTTCAGGGGCAATGTGAGGAAGTATTATTTCACAGAGAGGGTAGTGGATGCATGGAACAGCCTTCCTGAGGAAGTTGTGGGGTCTAAACTCTGGGAGAATTCAAGAATGCATGGGACAGACATAAGGCAATACTTGTGGGGGGCAGGAAGATATAGGCTGTTGGTTAACTAGGATCTGCGGCCTATCCTGTAGGTAGGGAAATGGGCAGACTAGATGGGCCTAGCGGTCCTTATCTGCCGTCAAAGTTTATGTTTCTATGTTTCTATAAGTGATAGAAATCTTGCCTTGGCAAACTAAATTGGTGCTGAATGTCTGTGAAGGAGAGGCGGGATCCATTATGAAGGAACTGTTTGAATTGTATTAAGAAGGCTTGATTCCAGCACCTTAATCCAACATCCTCCATTGGGGGAATGAAGTCTGGATCTCCTATTGTGGCCGTCTGTGGACCAATTTCATTTGGGGTCCCAGTTATCTGCCTGGCCTTTAAAAGCATACATAAGGTGTGCTTGGCGAATGGGTTACGTATAGATGCCAATAGTCCCGGTGTTATTCGGGTATGGGGTAATGTAAACAAAGGTACCAGGAGTCTGTCTCTTGCTTCCAGATCCAACCACCATGATCTGGAATTCTGCTTAACCCAGGTGATAATGGGGGATAGTTGTGTGGCTACATAGTAGAAACACATATCTGTTAGTGCCAGTCCTCCAGTCTCTCTAGGGAGGGTTAACAGAGGTCTTTTTATCTGATGTCAGTGGCCTGCCCAGACAAATGTTAATATAGTCCGCTCTAGTTTTTTCCAGAAGGACTCTGGAACCCAAATAGGAAAGGCTTGAAAGAGGAAGAGGAAGAGGTACCTGGGCAGGATGTTCATTTTGACCGATGCCAGTCTCCCTGCTATTTCCAAAGGAAGAAGGTTCAAGCGGGCAACATCTGCTCTGACGTCCCCTTCCAGTTTTCCATAGTTTAAGGTAAAGAGGGAGCTTAGCTGAGCTGATATCCAAATGCCCAAATAGCATATAACCCCATTTGTTGCCCATTGAAACGGGAAGGATTCTCTTAACCTGGAGGGAACTGTTCCATGCATTTTAAGGACCTCTGACTTTGAAAAATTAATCTTATATTCTGATATTGCACCGTATGTTTCTAATTCTGTAAGGAATTCCGGCACAGATTCTTGAGTTCGAGTGAGAAAGAAAAGAGAGTCATCAGCATACAGTGACACCTTATGCTCTCTATCTTGGCCCTTAACCCTTATTTCTTTAGATTTCTTCGGACTGACTATGCCAATGGCTCCATGACAGGGCAAAGAGCAGCGGAGATAGCGGGCAACCCTGCCAGGTACCCCTGGTAAGAAAGAAATGATCCAAAGTCTCCCCATAACCCTAACCATTTCCTGAGGTGAAGCATAAAGCTCCTTCACACAGGTAAGGAATGTGTTCCCCCAATCCCATCAACTCCAGAGTCCTATATAGGAATCCCCAGCGCACCCAGTCGAATGCCTTTTCGGCATCCATGAAAATTGCCAGAGCCAGCTCACTACCCTGTTGAGCCCTGCTCAAGATGTTAAGCAGCCACCTGATGTTGTGTATCAACCTGCCATTAATGAAACCAGTCTGATCCAGGTGAACTAGGGATGCAACACAACCCTGTAGCCTGAGTGCCAGGATCAATGTAAAGATCTTAAGATCTGTGTTCAGCAGTGAGATAGGATGGTAGGAGCTACAAAGTGTCTCGTCCTTACTGGGTTTGTGAAGCAAAGATATTTGGGCATATTGCCACGAGGGTGGGGCTTTCTCCCTGTCTTGGACCCGCTGACACACCTCTAGCAGCATCGTAGCCAATTTTTCATGGACTTTCTTGTAAAATTCTGCTCCTATCCCATCTGAGCCAGGGGCCTTACTGGCTTTCAAATGGGATGTTGCCCCCAGAATCTCTGCAAGCATCAGGGGAGCCAAGATATTCTCTTGTTGCAGCTCAGAGAGTCTCGGTATCCGAACATAAAACGGTCTGGCTGGCTGCGTCCCTGTGGAGCTGCCAGGCTAGGAGATGTCCTGTCTACTGCCCCAACTCATAGTACCATTGTTTTGTGTATCTCAGGTTTCCCCTCAATCTGTGCTTCCAGCAGTCAATTGAACCTAGAGTAACACCTATCTAATTCCTCTCGAACCCTCTTACTCAAGGTCAAACAGCTGTTCCACCAATTCCACTTGTTTTTTCAGCCCTTGCTTTTTCTGCCTAGAGGTGTAGCTGATGATCAACCTTTGAGGATCACCTTAAAGCTGTCCCAACATGCCGCCCCTGTTGGTAATCCTCTGGGGTTGGTGGCTTTGTATTTTCCACTCTTGGCTTCCACCATCGCTGAAAGTCCTCCTGATTAAGGAGGGATACGTTCAGCTGCCAATTGGTTGATCTCACCCGTGGGGTAATCAGCAGGTTCAACTGCACCAGAGTGTGGTCCGAAATGGTGACAGAGTCTATATCGCACCTTTCCACAGTGTGGACCCATTCCGCAGAAATCAGGAAGAAGTCAATGTGAGAGCAGACCTGATGTGGTAATGACTAGAAGATGCAGTCTCTGGTTCTGGGCTGCATCAGTCTCCACACCTCCACTAGTCCCAACTCTTGGAATAATCTCCTGATGCACTGCCCCACCTTTTACTGCTTTGAGACATTACTCCCAGACATGTCCAGTTGTGGTTTAATCACTCCATTAAAAGTCCCCTCCTATGAAGAATAATGTACCCCGGTTTAGGGCATAGGCTAGCAACATCTCCTTAAGAAACACCATAGTCTCCATTTCCAGGTTGGGAGTGTAGCTGTTCAAGATAGTACAGAGAACCAAGCCATACGTGCCTTTAATTCATCGTACCTGCCCTCTGGGTCTGCCTGAACCTGTGCAACTTCCAATGGAAGTTCTTGTGTACCAGTATGGCTACTCCACTTTTATGCAGGT
Source organism: Neoceratodus forsteri (assembly GCA_016271365.2). NCBI lineage: Eukaryota > Metazoa > Chordata > Ceratodontiformes > Ceratodontidae > Neoceratodus > Neoceratodus forsteri. The sequence goes on from CM028137.1 coordinate 410,057,122, forward strand.
GTGCTGTATACAATGCAGCATACAACTGCCCACCCACGAACTCTTTAGCTACGAGTGCTCCAATTCATTCAGGTGTGTCTCCTGTAACAGGGCCACCATCATACCCTTACACTTGAGCTCCTGAAGGATGCGGGTTCAGTTTATAGGGTTATTCAGACCCTTCACATTTTAAGTTATCACCCTACCTTTCATCACCTCAAGTAGCCCCACCCACCTCCCTTTTACCCTGGTAAGACAGACAGCCACCACATCATAACTACAACTAGTAACAGGTACAACAAAAACAATATGTACCTGGACAACTATAAAAAACTGGAACATTAGGCCTATCCCTGGGCCATGTGACTTCAATTATTATGGGGTGGATAGAGTACCACCCCTGGGCAAATCGCCCAAGTAGGATTGTGCCAGTGTGGACCTGCCACAATGCAGAACACATTGTGTTCAGTGAGTCACACTCCTTCCTAACTCTCAGAGTAACTCTGTAACCGCCTATTGTGTATGTTGTGCAAGCAAAATTCCTCCCTCGGCCCCCAGGAACAAGATCAGTCCCCGACAGGTGTACGTGGTTCCTGCTCCACCAACACCTCTGTGTAGGGCCTACACCACTCTTTGTTATGGAATTTTTAGTCCCGTCCCTGCCCCCCCCATCTGAGGGAGGTGGGGCAGCGCCAAAAATGTCCCCTACTCCCCTCTCTGCCTTCATCACCTCTGGCATCCCATTTCAGGTAGCAACAGTAAGGGGGTCACATGGGAGGAGGGAGGCCACACACCCAGGCTCACGATATCCTGCTTGACCCATCGGCCTCAAGGACCTTCACTCAGGGCACCTCCTGATGCGTCTATACCAGGCACGCCCCAGTACCCATCCAGGGGCTCACATTGCCATTTCCGGGGCATATCCCACACCTCTCTCTCGCTGCTAAATGTGGGGCAATGTCACCTGTCCTATCGCTTGGATACCCCTTCCCCCATCCATGTGAGGGATGAGTCCACCAACGCCCCATACTGGACCAGAGAGTGTCACAACATCATTTACTTATTTCAGTAAGCAGTGCCACCAAGAACTATTAACCTTTGGTTCAGGTTTGTGGGCCCAGATCCTCCAATTCTTGGCCGCATGCCCAGCGCTAGTTTTTTTTTTTTTGTATATTCTTTTTTTCACCCTCCTCATGCTCGCAGGCCCCCACTTCTTCAGGCTCTACACGTCTCCCGATAGCCCCTCCTGTCCTAACCTGGCCCTCCTCTTACTACTGTATCGCAGCTGATCCCTGGGATATCCCAGCGTATCCCTTCGCCAGGCAGGCCCCCCTCCTCCGAGGTGGAAGGCACCGGGGGGAGAGGGATGACCCCAGCACACTCTTCTTAGGGCCCGGGGATGCTGCCGTGGAGAAGGAGGCCCCGGGAAGGCACTGGTGGCAACCGGGGACAGAGAGGCATCATCTGGCAGCCAGCGAGCGGTATTTCCGTTTTCTGGTGTTCCCCTCCATGCGATCCCTCTGTTGTGCCCCTGGTCTCCACCAGGGGCCGCTGCAGAGCGATCATGCATCCCTAACCCTCCCCAGGGGAGGAGAGCAGTCCTATGGATGCTCAATCCTACCTCTGCCCCTGCTGACCCCCGGTGCCCGAGTCCGTTCCTGAACCCGGGTTGCCGGCGTGGTTCAAGGTGTGGCGTCCAGTGCCTCAGCCCTCTGTGCCACTGGACTGGCCCGCTAGTTCATTTTAATATATTCTATTGGGTGGGCGACCATATGGGGATCCAGCTTTCTGGTCTGCCACTCCAGGTCTGTGTAGGTCCACTGCCCCCCCTCCCCCGGGGCTCACAAAGTGGCTGCCTGACCTGTTGGGGATTATCCACCACTTAGTGGATCTATTGCCAGTGTGAAAGCCATGCTGAATGTCATCGCTGCTCACCAATACCCAAGGAACCTCTCACTTATTCCACCCCCTTGGGAAATGGTGCCCCAGCCACCCCATGTTCCCCTGTACTTTGGTGAGACCAAGTTGAAGGCGCCACCCCTCTGAGCGAGCCTGAGCGGGGCCCCCTCTGCATAAATTCCCCTGTTGACAACCATCTCCAGAGGGCAGACCAAGCATCAACACTCTGGCAGTATATATGTGGGACCAAAACATTGCAGGCCCCCCGGGGGTGAGAGGTGTAGTGCCTCTTTTCCCACCCTCTCCCCTCTTTTCCTTTCCCACCCCCCTCCTGGACCTAGGCCACAAGCCTCATTGACAAGGCATCTTTCATCGATCACAGCCCCACTGAAGCTGCTGCAGACCCCCACTACTTCTTTCCTGGTTGTGCTGCATCCACTCAGTCACAAGAGCCCGCCCATCTGCCCCAACAGCTGATAAAGCTAGCATCAAAATACCTACAGAGTATGGAAACCCAGGAATCCAGCTGAGCCTCACCACCCACTCCCCCCCCGCCTTGGCCTCGAGCACCTTTGTGAGAGCCACAGCATTAGATCCTGCAAAATTAGCTATGATAACATGAGTGAGGAGGAGGAGGAGAGCAAAGCCGGTCCATGTTATTCAACCCCCCCCCCCCCAAAATGCCTTGCAAGTTCATTACCCTTCCTCCTCGGCGACCCCTACCTGTCTGTTGGTCCCTTAGCTTTCTCCTTTTTCCCACCTTGTGGCCATCTTAGTGGAGTCCAGGTCATGAAACCACTTTTTATCCCCCCTGGTCACACCAAGCAGACTATGTTTACAACCAGTATAACCCCGTGAGTTCCCCAACATCCAACCTTTCATAGTTAACACTGATGACAGAAACAAGGGGGGGCACAGTCGGACCACTTTATGTAAAACCAAATTCCCATGCAAGTTCATCACCCTTTCTCCTCAGCTGCTTCCAACCATTTAAAATTCCCCTTAGCTTTCTCCCCTTTCTCACCTTGTGGCCATCTTAGTGGAGTCCGGGAGATGAAGCCACTTTATGACCTGTCCTGCCACACTAGGCCGACCATACCTTTCATCAGCATAAACTCGTAAAATCCCCAACATCAGACCCTTCACAGTGAGCATTGAGGACAGATTTGAGGAGGAGCACAGCCAAAGCACTTTATTTAAAACTGCATTCCCATGCAACTTCAAGTTCATCACCCTTCCTTCTCGGCCGCCCCTACCTGTCTGACAGTCCCTTGGCTTTCTAGCTTTTCCCACCCTGCAGCCTTTTAATGGAGTCTGGGTGATGAACTATTTTCTGATCCTTCTTGCCACACTGGGCAAATTGTGTTGACAAGCAGCATAACCCCGTGCACCATTACAGTTCCTGCCTCCCCCCCTGCCAACAGCAACCCCTAGTTACTCACCTTTCTCCAGTAATGGGGCTCACCTTTATCTGCTAGGCATCCATGGGGGTTCCAAAGGTGACAGACCCAATCAGTGTAAGGCAAAAGAGAGTACCTGGAACAGAAGCAGAGGCAGGACACCAATTAATTAGTGCAGCGATATCAACCTGCTGCATAGTTAACCCCCCTCCACCTTCCTTCAAGTTCTGTGGTTCTATGATCCAGCACCCCCTCCCCGTAGCCAGACCAAAATCACTGATACTGATCATCACTTCCCCCCCCACCGAGGTCACCCAACCAACAATTTCGTAATGATGTCCCTTCCTAAAATTTAGCAAAATGAACCAATGAACAAAAGTAGAAAAAGTCAAAAGTAGACTGTGGTCCTTTGATTCGCCTCTTCCTCCGTTCCAGTTCCATCAGCCACTTCAGTTGGGATCAGATTCCCTGGACGGTGCTTCTGCCTGATGCCATCTCTTCTCCGGTGATGTTTGGGCTTCCTCCACTCTGGAAGTTGATGACACTGTCTTGCATCTCTTCTTCCCCACCTGCTGCCATGGGTCACTGCTCAGGATTGCCAGAAAGGATGACTCTGGAGGTGTGGTAAGTTCACTGGCCACACCAAGTTGCTGGAGAAGTGGTCTTACCTCAGCCAGGGTATGAAAAAACTTTGGGTCAGTGGATGTATGAATTTTAAACTGGGCTGGAGCCAGAAGCTGTAGTTTGATATTTTTCCCAAGGAGAAATTGCAGGATGGCAAGGAGTGTCTTGCGTTTTAGCAGAGTCATGGGGGTAAAATCATGCTTGAAGTACAGCTTAGTGTTTCCGAAGGGGATATCCTTCTTCCCCCATCTGGTATACAGGACTTTGTTTTTAACTTGGTAGTCTAAAACTCTCATGACTACTGACCAGGGCCGTGCCTTCCTGATCTGTGGGCCAAGGTGCAAGAGCCTGGTGTGCCCACTCAATATGAAAGGCTTCTTCTTTCATCCATTGTATCAATTCCTGAAGGAATGATTCCATAAAACTTTCCATCTTGCCTGTTTCTGCCCCTTCTGGCAGGCCATGGATGCGAATATTGTTGCACCGGGAGCAGAGCTTGAGATATCTAATTCTTCAGTTAGCTCCCGCTCCCGGCAATATAGATATGTAAGGGCTTCATGGTGTTTGTCTAGAGTGGTTGTAGCCACAGTCAGGCCTTCCTCTATATCTGATGTCCATTGCTGGAGGTACTACAGGCCCTTGGTGGTCTCTGCAAGGGTCACCTCAGTCCTCTCTGTAGTGGCACTAATCTTTTGGAGCTGATAGAAGAACTGCCAAGAAGTAATCGTGAAGCGGCCATCCCCAGTCTCCTCATCCCTGAGCAAACTCACTGATTCAGGCAACTCAGACAAGGAGCAACTGGTGCTGCAGCCTCTCTCCTTTGGTGCTGGCTTGTATTTTCCATCTGGACCATCTTTGTTGCATTGTTGAGCCACCATGCCTGAACAAGGAATTATATGGAGTATGCCGGCAAAGTAGTCTCTCGGATGAACTTTTGAAAAAGATGCTGCCATTAAAATCTTATTTTTCTATGTTTTGTTATCCCAGGGGCCAGGAGCTGAGCTGACTCATGAATGCATTGAATCTAGGAGAAACTGGAAGACTATCAATGGGTCTTATAGCACCTGTGTCTCGTTTAAAGCAGAGCCAGCCTAAATTCCATCATGATTTGCATATGTCACCCATAATGCCTTGCAGTAGGGGAGTGTGTGTGAATTTGTGTTTCTTTAACACTTGGTTTTACTGCCAATGCATGTTTTGTGTAGCCCTTGCTATACTGCATTAGTATCATGGTGCACATCCTTTAAATTACTAAAATAAAAGACCTGAAACTATTGCATTAAAGGTGATGTGCTTAACTTGTCTATTTCTCATTTTTGCTGTTCTTTTAAATATTTCTAATAATGCACTGCTTATTTCACTGTCTATTTTTTAAACTTTTCTGGCTATCCCCAGTCATTCTCATAATTGCTATAGTTGTGAAACTACAGTCTGTTGCCATGGAAAGCATTATTATGTCTCAAACAAAGCAGAGGTGCTGAATTATCCTTTCTGAGTGTATGCTCTTAAACCCAGGTTTCCTCTGTTGGTCGCAATAAAAAAAATCAAATAGTTATACTACTAGTGCCCCCCCCCCAAAAAAAATAAAAGATGCTTAAAACCCTGCAGTTCCTTCAAGTCAATTCAATTTTCTTACCTGGTTCTCATTCCATCATTTCAATATGTAGTGGGTTTCTTGGTCTTATCATTCAGCTATAGGATGAGACCAAGAACCCCTCTAAATAAAGAAGACTGGTTGGGCAACCATGTGCAACCAACCTGTGCTGCCACTGAAAGGTTCAGATTACAGTGAACTCGAGAGTGAAGCTCGAGAGGTCCATTGTAATCTGAACCTCGAGGTGGCAGCACAGGCTGGTTGGGTATGGTTTTGTATAGTCCACATTGGACTGAGTCCCATGCTCAAGCAGGTGCCGGTGGTTCCACCAAGGGCCTTGCCAGAACCCACACAACAAAAGTATTCAGCAAACAGAAACCAGTACACTCACAGAAGGACAGATAAATATAGTGATAAAAATTGTTTCAATGAAAAAAGTTACATTGCAAATTTTATTGTGAACTCCATAGAAACACAGTCATGTATTACCCCAGTGCTTCAGTCCCTTGACCTTCCTAAGAGAGCGGGGTTTACAAGTAACTGGTATGCTTGAATACACCTACCACAGTGACATCATTGACACATCACATTATTCAAATGCAATTCAACTAATCATTTTCATGTTACAGACAAAATTTCAAGATAACATTCTTTCATTATTTAAAGACATTTTATGAACCCCCCGAAGAAAAAAACTTAATAATGAGAACAAATAGTCATTCAATATGTTTCTCTCCCACAATTACATAAGTTCCAGAGTGCCAAGTGGCTGATGCTGGCTGCTTGCAATGATCTACACTCCAGAAAGGGATCAGTCACTCCCAGAATGTAACAAAATCCCCTGATTTGAGCGTTTGGTCACTCCCAGTATCATAATCTGGAAAGAGGAAAAAGAGTAAACATAAATTAGAGCTCTGTCATAGCAGTCATAGATAAACCAAACAAAACTGTATAAATGCTGATGGGGGATTTTTATATCAATAGGTGATTTTCCTGTGTAAAACAACCACAACATATCTCCCTCGAACCACTTAGAAACTGAGAACAGTACTGAACAGGCTATATAATAATTAAAGCCTTTGCTTTTCTAATGTGGGAGACGGCAGTGACTACACATGGATGGGGAAGGAAAGGGTGGGACATTTTTGATTCATATATAATGCCAGTTCTAAGAAATCAATTTGCACTTGTCATTAATCTTTAAATCCCAGGTTTTATTAAGTCCTCCTAGATTTAGACTGTTAAGATTGAAGATCCAGTATGTTTCTCTTTGAAGAAGTCGTCTAACACTTCCTCCCTCTAAAGCCCACCCTCACCCATTCAATAGCCAGAAAGTGAAAATCACTAAGATCCCCTCCATGTACTTCTCTATAGTGTGAACTAACCCATGTAAAAACAGTTTTTTTTTTTTATCTCTTATGTGCTCTTGTGTTCTGTCCTCCCCGCATACATTTTTTGCAATTGCACCACAAAACATACACCACCAATTTAGAAATGCAGTTAAAAATTTCTCTAACATTCACTTTCTTGTTCACTTGTGGTGATTCAAAAACATTAGACTGATTGCAATACTGGCAAACACTGCACCAACCACACCTAAACATCTCCTTTGGTCTTGGTGGCAACCAGTTAAGATGTGTCTCTGGTTTAGGGGATGATTTGTACATACTATGTGTTAGTTTATTCCTAACATTTTTTTCCCCCTCCTAAAAGTAATCCATGGTGAATCACCCACCACCTGCGCTAACTTTCTGTCATTCAAAACAATGGGCCAATACTTTCTGATTACCACTCCTATGCTGCCACTGATGGGATTAAAGTTTACAATAAATTAATAGGCTGATCTATATTGGCCCTTCGGATTTTTGGTGACAGTAAATCCTTTCTATTCACTTGCCATACTTTGACAAGTGCCTTATCTAGGACATGTCTAGTGTAACCCCTCTCCAGAACATGATCATATTGTGACCTTATTTCTTCTTCAAAATCACAGTCGTTAGAAAAGTTTCTCCTAAGTCACAAAAACTGGCCAGAGGGGATAGATGTGACTAGTTTCCTTGGATGGGCACTGTCAAATTTTAAAATACTATTGGATGCTGTTTTTTTCTGAAAATTTCTTGTTCTGATTGTATTTCTGTCACTGTCATCAATACATAGGGTAACATTCAAAAAATTCAGTTCTTTTGAATCTATTGTATGAGTAAATCTCAGGTTCCATTCATTTGTATTGAGCCATTTCATGAAGACTACAGACTCAGACCTGTCACCATCCCACAAGCAGACCACAACATCGATAAAGCAATACTAATGTTTAATGTGGTCTGCGTGTGTGTTCACATTTTGATTAAATACTACCTGTTCTTCCCAGTATCCCAGAACCAGGTTTGCATAGGATGGGGCCATGAAGCCCCCCATGGCCGTGCCACAGACCTGACGGTAGAATTCTTGGTCAAATTAAAATACATTATGTGTTAGAATAAAATGGAGTGCCTCCAGGAAGAATTCTAGTGGTAGTCTATCTGTGAAATCTTTTTTGCAGAAAATGTTTGCAACTTTGCAAAACAATGTCATGTTCTATTAACATACTGTATATAGTGCTTCAACAACTATTTCCAGAAACATGCAATCATCTTCCCAAATAACATTGCTCAGTTTTTTAAGCAGATCGGTGGTATCTTTGAAATATGATAGTAAAGTTAGAACACTGGGTTTTAGAAGAAAATCTATAAACTCACTTTGTTTATCAGTGAGGGAATCCACCCCAGACACTATTGGTCTGCCTGGGGGATGGAGCAATGATTTATGCACTTTTGGAAGCGCATAAAAAGTTAGCATTACAGGGTTCTCCACCCACATGTACTGAAATCCATTCTCCATGATGTTACCTAGTCTTTTAGCTGTCTGCAATAAGTCACACAGTTCTTTTTTAAGTTTCAGTAAAGGATTTGAAGTTAACTTCTTGTAATACACAACATTAGATAACAGATCTCTTACTATTCTTCATATATTTTAGATGACAGGAGAACCACATTGCCCCCCCCCATCTGTAGATTTTATTATCAGGTTTTTGTTATTACTCAGTTCTGTTAAAGCCAATCTTTCTTCCCTTGATAAGTTTCTGCAGATGGGGGCAGCATGGACTTTATAATTCCATCAACTTCTCTTAACACTGTCTTCTCATATTCTTTAAGACTAAGTGCCTGATTCTCAAAACCTGGCACAAGCTGGTGCACCAGGGACACTGCATCCAATTCTCTATTAGGTAGGGTCCCAGCAACAAAGTCCCATGGCTTGCAGTAACCATAGCCATGCGCCAAACAGAGGGTGCACCTAGGCAGATTGCTGCAAGTCATGTGCAGTCATGCAGCAATGTATGTAAGCATTTCCTGGTGGTTAAGCGACCCCACATCTAATCCCCATATCAATAAACTATACCTTCTGTGGTGGTCTAGCGAACCCCTCTCACTATTCCCAATTGGCCAATATGATTATATATATGATTTCCCTGGATGTATAGTGGACCCCCACCCCACCAGGCAGCGCACCACTGCCCAGGTCTCCCTTTTCCATCCTTGAGCCCTTGACTGGCACAGCCCTCCTCTCACCACCATGGCCAGCTGCTGACTGAATTGGAAGGAGCACATACTGCATACTGTACGTGCTTGTTGGGTGCATTAGGGATATGAATCAGACAATTGAGCTGCTGTGGGTACAACTAATGGTACCGTCTGGCAATAAACTGCATTTGTGAGTGATCTACAGATCACTGAGGCAGAGGGAGGAGAGGGACAGAGAAATCAGGGAAGAACTGGAAAGAGGGGTAGTTAAGGAGGAAGTAGTTGTGGTGGGTGAGCTGAACCTGCTGGACATTGATTGGGATATTCTGGTGGCAAAGAGCACCAGAAGTCAGGCCTTGGTAGTCGCATTCCAAGACTGTCAGCTGGTACAACTAGTTAAGGAGCCCACTAGGTAGACTTGATGGTGCTCACCAGTTCAAAAATAGAAGGATCCATGGGAGTAGGGGAGCCACTAGGGAACAGGGACCATAACTCCGTATGGTTCAAACAGGCCTTAATGTCCAGTAAACTGCAATCAAGAACTGAAGTGCTTGATTTTAGAAGGGTGGACTTCAATAAGATAAGGGAGCTGGTCAGAGATAAGTTAGTTGGGGGTGGACAACATAAACTGGGTGGAAGAAAGATTAGGGGGAAATTAAGGGGACCATTCTCGGGGGATCTAAAGTATGCATGAAAACAGCAACCAAAAAGAACAGGTTCAAAAGAACACAATGGTTCTCAGCAAGGGTCAGGGAAATGGTGAGGGCCAAAAAAAGGCCTTTTAGAAATTTTAAGCACATCATGGGGAGGAAAAATGAGGAGAATATTTGCTGAAAAACAGGAAGGCAAAAAGGGCAGTTAAAGAGGCAAAAGCAGACACATATCTGTGTATTGCTGAGGCAGTTAAGGGGGAGAGAAACAGTTCTTCAGGCATATTAGCAAAAAAAGGAAGAATGGAGGGGGGCATTGTGACTAACAGAGGGGGACAGAGTGATTGAGGTGGAGAGGCAAAAGGCCACTGTCCTTAATAATTACTTTTGTTCAGTCTTCACTAAGGAGGACAGTGGGCCTTGTCAGAGAAGTGCATCAAAGCAGCCACCAAGAAGATCCTCGAGATGGGAAAACCAACATTTACTAGAGAAACAGTCCTGAAAGTGTTGGCAGCCCCTGATCCAGATGGGTTGCATCCGAGGATGCTCAGAGAATTGACAGCAGAATTGGATGATCCCCTTGTAGGTCTATTCAACAGCTCTCTAGTAACGGGATGTTTCAAGGGATTGGAGAGAGACAGACATGGTTCCAATTCATGGGGGGTGGGGGTGGGGGACAAGTAACAAACAGGGAATTATAGACCTGTCAGTCTAGCCTCTATTATAGGGAAACTGATGGAGTCCCTGGTCAAGAGGACCTAGTGAACTATTTAGAGAGCAATGGGCTCCAGGATAGCAAACAACACAGACTTGTGGCAGGGAGGTCCTGTCAGACTAACCTGATAGTATTCATTGATTGGGTACTGAATAAATTGTATAAGGGCCATGCAAATCCACTGTGGATCTGCTCTACTTTGACTTCGGCAAGACTTTTGACTTGGTGCCACACAGACCTTTGCTGAAGAAAATGGAGGATCTGGGTGCAGCTAGAGCCATAGTAAACTGGGTTGGTAACTGGCTAAAGGGGAGGCAACAGCTGTGGTGGTCAATGGGATTAAATTAGAAGGGAGGGAGATCATGAGCAGGGTACCACAGGGATTTGTTCTGGGTCCACGCCTCTTCAAGATGTTCATCAGTCACATTCGTGAGGGCAATCGAGGCAGGATGTGTCTCTGTTGATGACACCAAGCTCTGTGGGAGGGTGGATAGTGATGAGGGAATGCATGAAATGTAGAGAGACTTTCAAAAGCTAGAGTGGTGGTCAAAGGTTTGGCAGCTGAAATTCAATGCCAGAAAGTGTAAGATTCTGCACCTGGGGAACAAGAACCCAGGACAGATTACTGGATGGAAGGGGTAAGACTCAGTACCATAGCTGACAAATGAGACCGCTGGGTTATCATCAGAAACTGCCTAAAGCAATTGAGTTAGCGCAGAAAAATTTACAGCAAGGCAAACAGGATGCTAGGATGTATCAGTAGGGGTATTGATAGCAGAAAAACGGAGATAATACTTCCCCTATATAGATACTTGCTGAGGCCTCACCTGGAGTGCTGCATCCAGTTCTGGAGTCTGCACTTCAGGAAGGGTAGGGACAGGCTGGAAATGGTGCAGTGCAGGGTAACAAAAATGATTCAGGGCCAGCAGGGCAAGTCCTGTGAGGAGCGCCTCAGGGCACTGAACATGTACCCGCTGGAGACCAGAAGGGAGAGGGGAGATACGATACAGACCTTCAAATGTCTAAAATAAATTCATAGATTCATAAATTCTGTCAGCATATAAGAACTGTCCTGCCCACCAAGTCTGCCTTTAAAATCCCCCCTAATAGTGCTACCCATGCCACTACTTGGGGGCAGCCACCCACCTCCCTCCGTTTTCCAGTATACCCAGGTGCCTGTCCCATGCACACTTAAAACCTGTGACTGTATTTGCCCCCACCATCTCTGCTGGCAGGCTGTTCCAGTCATCCACCACCCTTTCTGTGAAGAAGAACTTCCTCATGTTACCCCTAATCCTACCCCCCCTCCAACTTTACATTATGACCCCTAGTCATAGAACATTCTTTTCTCTGGAATATACTCTCCTCCTGTACCGTGTTTATTTCCTAAAGATATCTGAATTTCTCTGTCATATCCCCCAGCCTCCTCCTGTCCTCCAGGGAGTATAAGTTTAATTCCTTTTAGCCTATTCTCATTGGTCTTCCACTTAGGCCCTGCACCATTTTGGTTGCTCTCCTCTGCACTGTCTCCACCCTGTCCCTGTCCTTTCAAAGATGGGGCCTTCAGAACTGCACACAGTACTCAAGGTGTGGTCTCACAAGTGATGTATACAGGGAAAGTATTACCTCCCTCCTTCTGCTGGTGATACCCCTCCAAATACAACCAAGAATTTTGTTAACCTTTCCAATTGTCTTTCTAAACTGTTTCACCATCTTCAGGTCATTGGTAATTATAACCCCCAGGACTTTCTCTTGTCTTGTGACCTCTAGTACCTCTTCCCCAAGTGTGTATTCCACCCCCGGGTTTTTGTACCCCAAGTGCATAACCTTGCACTTCTTTGTGTTGAATCACAGTTTCCACCTTTCTGACCAGTCCTTTAACTTGTCTAGGTCCTCCCTCATCCTTTCCACCCCCCACCCCCATGTGTCCACGCTGTTTCAAATCTTCATGTCATTTGCAAACAGACGTACCCTCCCAGGCTCTCCGCCATGTCACTAACATATATTGAAGAACACAGGATCCAACACAGATCCCTGTGGTACCCTGCTAGTCATGTTCCCCTCCCTGGAGTGTACTCCATTTACCACCACTCTTTGGCTCCTATCCCTAAACCAGTTCTCCACCCATTTTACAATTCTAGGCCCCACCCCCAGGCTGCTCAGTTTCATTACCAATATTTTATGTGGGATGGTGCTTAAGGCCTTGCTGAACTCTAGATACATCTTGTCCACTGCCCTGCCCTGGTCCACTACCCTGGTTACCCCATCGAAGAACTCTATCAAGTTGGTCTGACAGGACCTACCCCCTGCAAACCTATGCTTTCTTTGGTTATGCAGTCCACTGGTCTTGAGGTATTTTCCAGATCTTTCCTTTAGGAGTGATTCCATTACCTTGCCAATTACTGATGTTAGACTGACCAGCCTGTAATTTCCTGGCTTCTCCCTACTTCCCCCTTTATAGAGTGGGATGATGTCAGCCCTCATCCAGTCTCCTGGCACCTCTCCAGTTTCCAGAGACTGGTTGAAAAGGGTGGCCAGGAGCTCAAACAGTACCTCTTTGAGCTCCCTCAGCAGCCTGGAGTGCACTGCATCTGAGCCCATGGCCTTGTCCACTCTTAACTTGGACAATTCCCTTAGGACTCTGTCCACAGTGAAGTGGCTGTGTCAGTTTCCCTTCCCCTCATGCCCTTGTTTTGTAATTCAGGCCCATTTTCTATCCCCTCTTCCGTGAAGACAGAAAGTATTTGTTCAATATGTTGGCCTTTTGTCTGTCTTCCTCCATGGAGGCCCCTCCTTCCCCCCGTAGCCTGATCACCCCTCCCATTAGCCTTCCTCTTATCCCCAATGTATCTGTAAAATGTTTTATCCCCCCTCTTGACCGACTTAGATATCCTTTCCTCTGTTACTGCTTTTGCCCTCCTTACTTCCTACACCACCTCCCTTTGCCTCTCCTGGTAACTTCTCCTATCCTCCTCCTTCTGTGTTTTTTGTATTGTCTAAAGTCTGTTCTCTTTGCCCTCACTCTTTCTGCCAGCTCTCGTGTGAACCAAAGTGGCCTTCTCCTTTTTCTGCCTTTTCTGATTTGTCTGGCACATAGTTTTGTATCTGTTTCTATCCCCCCTCTTATTGCCACCCATTGTTCTTCTATACCTCCTCCTTCTCCTCATTCCTGTAACCCTGCCAGGGTATCCCTGAGGCATACTGCCATTTTTTCGAAATCTGCCCTCCTGAAGTCCAAAACCCTCGTTCTCATGTAGCTGGACTCTACTCCAGTCTTCATACTAAGCCACACTGCCCAATGGTCACTGGTTCCTAAGTGGTCCTCCACAGTGACGTTGGTCACCCTGTTCCCATTGGTCAGAACTAGGTCCAATGTCACCCCCTCCCAAATGGGTTCCCTTACCAGCTGTCAAAGTAACACCCCTGCAGGAAGTTCAGGATATCCCTGCTCCTTGTTGTTTCCACAGCCAGGAGACTCAAATCCACATCTGGGAGACTGAAGTCCCCCATAAGCAGCAGCTCTCCCTTTTGAGCCATCCTTTGTATCACTTGCATCAACTCCCGATCCACCTCCTCCCCCTGCACCAGAGGTCTGTATAGCACCCCTGCTCATATGGTGACCCATTTCCTCTTTTCGAGGGTGACACATAGTACCTCCTCTCCCCTCTGTTTCCCCTGTATCTCAGTAGCCATTATGTGACCCCATACGTAAAGTGCTACCCCTCCCCCTTTCCTTCATACTCTATCCCTTCTGAATAGATTAAATCCTGGAATGACCATATCCCATCCCTGGTTTTCTGTGCACTAGGTCTCCGTTATGAGTGCTTTGTCCAAGTCCTCTCCCACCATGGTGTCCTCCAGGTACATAATCTTTTTGCTCAGACTACAAGCTTTCACACACATGACCTTCCACCTGCTCCCCGTTTCCTTTCCCCCTCCCCTTGCCGAATCCCTGCCACCATTTGCGGGGGAGTGTCAGCTAGGTTCCCACCTTCCTTTCTATCCTCCTTTACTTCCACAGCCTTCTCCTCCCCCCCTTCTTCTGTTTAAATGAAAGATCCCCTCCATGTATCTCCTTAGTCTCCCCCTGAGCACGTTAGACCCCTCCTCATTTAGGTGTAGCTTGTCCTTCAGTACAGTCCTTCATTCACCTATGAGTCCCCCCTGTTCCCCAATACATATGAACCCTTCCATCTCTCACTAATCCCTTAGCCAATTGTTAGATTCCACTATCCTCCCCTTTCTCACAGTACTGGCTCTGTGAACTGGCAATACTTTTGAGCATGTCATTGAGCTCACTGAGTCCCTGCAGCACCCAGCTAGATCCTTAAACTTCTGCTGCCTTCCCTGACCTGAATTAACAGGGTGAACTGTGGGGAAATATTTAACTTGAATTCTAGCTTGTGGTCACATGATCATGAACGGAAGCTCCGGGGATGTGAGGAAGTACTATTTTATAGAAGGGGTGGTAGGGCCTTGGAACAGGCTGCTGGCTGAGGTGGGTGGTGCAACAACCATTTGCAGTTTCAAGCACAGCTCAGCCAGAATGAATGGTATAATGGCTGCTTGAGGCATCAGCATTAAGGGGCAGGGGGAGGGGGAGAGCTAATCAGGGCTATATAGGGAACTTCAGCAG
Source organism: Neoceratodus forsteri (assembly GCA_016271365.2). Taxonomy (NCBI): domain Eukaryota; kingdom Metazoa; phylum Chordata; order Ceratodontiformes; family Ceratodontidae; genus Neoceratodus; species Neoceratodus forsteri. Next base: position 410,072,176 of record CM028137.1, read on the forward strand.
ACTGGATGGGCCTTGGCCTTTTTCTGCCATCATTTTTCTATGTTTCTATGTTATGTAAATATGATACAGGGCACTGTGTGAACCAACTTAGAATGTAGTGTACTAGTAGGTGGATCATAGAGTTATGATTACTTTGCCATGTGTTAAGAGCTGATGTGTTACTCTGGGTCAGCTGGGCACAGTGCCCTGAAGGGCTTGAAGGGTGGAGCTATCAGGGAGCCCTGACGGTGTAGGACCTTGGGCTCGGGGACCCCTATTCTTTTCAAATTATGAGAGAGTTTGCATGACTGTCATTGTGCTTGTGCACCCATGTTTCCCCCTGGTTTACCCATGGGAGAGGTAGGACCACACCTCTTCCAGAGGGGCCATGGGAGCAAGGCTAGCAAAAGGTCTGTGTGCTTGCTGTGGGTGTGAAGCATTCAGAGGTGGGTGGGTGCAGCCCCTCTAAGAATCTCTGCTCCATACTGAGGTCTATTAGAGATACGTCAGTTTATTATGAGGGTATCCATATCACAAAAGGATAACTTTTGGCTCCTCCAGAGGCTCAAACAGCAGGACTGTGGCACTGTTCCAAATGGGGAGTGGCCAACTACTGAGGCGGAAGAGCTGAAACAGCTTGCATCATTCTGGAGGCAGCTGCATGCCTGACAAGGAGTGCCAGTGCTCCTCCTGTGAAGTACTTTTTCAGAGAGTGAGGCCAACTTTAATTCATCAGGAAGTCATGGTAGTTGCAACTGAAAGATGACGCAATGGGTCTGACCCCCAGAACGAAAAGATACAGGAAGATGAGGGGGAATTTTACTTCAAGAGAGACAGAGAGAAACTATAAGAAATTAATCAGTTGTGAACAGTATTTAATTCTGAACTGAGAAACTGTTTTGGCACCCAGTGATGCTCACCTCTTCTTGACATCTTATATAGGGTGTGGAAGTAAGGTTCTTTGAGGAATGTTGATGTAGATCCAGTTTCCCTGAGTGTGTGCAGGGCTCATTGGGTGGTATGTATGCCTAAGTATGTCTCTTTGTAGATGACACAAAGATCTGCAACAGGGTTGATACACAAGATGGAGTGGAAAGGATGAGAAGGGACTTGGCATGGTTGGAGGAATGGTCAAATGTATGGCAGCTCAGATTCAATGCAAAGAAGTGCAAGGTAATGCACATGGGAAACAAAAACCCAGGGGAAAAGTACACAATGGGGGGTGAGATACTGACAACAGTGAAAATGGAAAGGGACCCGGGAGTAATTATATCAGATGACCTAAAGGTGGGCAAGCAATGTGAGAAGGCAGTAAGGAAGGCTGGGGGATACTGGGATGCATAGGAAGAGGCATCAATAGTAGAAAACAAGAAGTTGTTATCCCTCTGTACAGACAGTTGGTGAGATCCCATCTGGAGTACTGTGTGCAGTTCTGGAGACCCCATCTCCGCAAAGACATAGACAGAGTGGAGGCTGTCCAGAGGAGGGCAACCAAAATGGTGCAGGGTCTGCACCAGAAGATATGAAGAAAGACTAAAGGAGCTTAATATGTATACCCTTGAGGAAAGAAGGGAGAGAGGGGACATGATAGAAACTTTCAAGTACCTCAAGGGAATCAACAAAGTCCAAGAGGGTAGCATCTTTCAGAAAAAGAGATGTGCAAGAACAGGGGGCACAATTTGAAGATAGAGGGGAGACTGCTCAGAGGTAATGTGAGGAAGTATTTTTTCACAGAGAGGGTTGTGGATGCATGGAACAGCCTTTCTGAGGAGGTCGTGGAGTCAAGAATAGTGGGGGAATTCAAGAATGCATGGGACAGATATAAGGCAGTCCTAGTGGGGGGTAGGAGGAAGTCAGCTGTTGGTTAACTAGGATCTGCAGCTTATCTGTTAGGTAGGAAAATGGGCAGACTAGGTGGGCCAAGCGGTCCTTATCTGCCATCAAATTCTTTGTTTCTATGTCTATGTTTCTAAGGGTTGGGGTCCCTGCCATTTGTCCACAGCAGAATGGCAGGTAGCAGGTACCTGGTGCTAGGTCTAGGGGAGGTATATGGGTAGTCTTCCCCATGCAGTGTTGCAGCATTAAATGTCCCTTGCCATGCCCAGGCTGCTTGAACACTGGAGGCCTGAGCTGAGGTAACAACTGGCTGTTTAAAGTGCAGAGTGCCAGTACCAGAGGGTTGGATTGAATACCCTGAGCATATCAGTAACAACACTAGCACAGAGTCAGAGACACAGCTATGTGGAAGAGGATGAAATGGTATCTCAGAATTATGGACTTGCGAATGAGAGAGACTGGGTTGCATGCACCCCCAAAATTAATTCTGGACCATAAAAGAACTAGTGAAAAAGGAAGAGCTGTGAGGTTCAGGAATATACTGGAGTGTCACCACTGGGAGTACTCTAATAAACATACTGGAAAGAAATTAATTGGAGCGTAGATTTAGAAATGAACTTTGCAAGCAGAGCAATTGTTAAAGGATTCGAGCAAATGCAAGCATTTGGGATGGTCATATTGCACTGAGCTCCAATGCACCCCCACTCGCCCTTCTCGTTCATCTGTTTTATTTTGCCATTTGATTTTAATTTTTAGCTAAACACATGAACAAATTTACTTTTTTATACAATTTGGGTATTTACCATCCAAATCGCTCTCCACCCTTGATCATGGTGCAGTTGGTTTTCAAATCAGCAGTTCGTGTGCTGGCCTCAGCTATGACAACACTGGAAAAGAGAGAAACTCGCTACAACACAGAAAACTCAGGTCAGATGCACTATTCAAAAGGAAAAGTTGAATAAAGCAGTGCCAAGCATGGCCAGATTAATAATCATCACCTTCTTGCATACTAACTTGAAAAGTGTCTAAAACGTTTGATCTGATATTACAGTTTACCACACCAGAGGATTTCTTTAAAGAGACAGATACACCACAATAACTCAGTACAGTATTAACTTTAATGAACAGACTTTGCCACTGATTTATAGTCACTATAGAGAGTGAGAATATGGACTATCAGACAGTTCAACCACTACCAAACAGTCTTTCCACATCACATAAATGGCAAAAACCCATCTAAGAGACTATTATCTGAAGTAAGCACAGATAGCGATAAAGTCTAGAAACCTCTGTCCAAGCCTCACAGCCATTGACAGTCATCCACTTTGATTTAATGATGACAGAAATGGTGACTATTAAACTAACTGTTTTAGACATGTCAGACAGATTGAAACAGCTTAGGAGGGAAACTGGTGACCGCAAAATGTGTATTACTGATGCAGAGGCCAGAATTAGTAGTATGGAAGATAAGGTGGAGAAAGATGTCATGGAGGGCATTCTCAATACAAAATGCATTAATAAACTGGAGACTACAGTGGAGGACTTGGAAAGCAGAAGTCGAAGGAACAATTTACGAGTATTTTGTGTCAGAGAGGGACTAGAAGGAAATTATCCGTTAGCTTTTATCAACAAACTAATTGCTATTGCTGGACCACCCCTTGATTGTGTCCATTATGTTCTGAAAAGAGCACATAGGTCCCTCAAACCAGCTCCATATCCTGATGCAAGACTCAGGTCCTTGTCTTTAAGTTCCTATATTCTCAACACAAAGTCCATGTGCAAAGGATGCTTCAGGACAAACAAACAATCGATTTTGAAGGCTGTAAAATCAAAGTGTTTAATGACTTGCCCCCGAGTTTATTAAGAAATGTGATGCCTTTTTTTCCTGATGAAAAAGAAGCTTGGAGAGGCAGATCTGAAATACAGCCTGCTTTATCCTGTGATGCTGAGAATCTGGACTGCAGACAGTCCTAAGGATTATAATGGCTATGAGGCAGCAAAAATCTACTTAAGGAAAGACTTTACATAATTTTTCTCAAATTTCCCCTTTTAGATACTCACAGAATTTCTAAAACTGCTCTTAGTTTGTAATGGGGATGAATATGGAGAAGTAATAGGGGAGGCTAAGATAAGTCTCAAGCACCAACCATGATTTATTTTTTATACACTTCACTTCCATTTTTGTGGTCATCACTGTGAGCTACCCTCATCCCTAATGAAACTTACAGTTTTGATCCTGTGTTGTTGGTGGGTTTGGGGTCTGTCAGGGTTTGCTTTTGTCTCCCTCTAGGCTGCTTCACTGAATCTTATCCTGTCTGAACAGAAATGAAGAATATAACACAATGGCTCCATTTTAAACAATAAGTGACCTAGTCTTACTGAGGAGGAACACAAGCTCTATTGGGTTGCCATAAGCATGACGTGGGGGTTGAAGGCTTGATGATGTTGGGTGAGGTGGAGCCTAATTAGGGAAAATAAAACAAAATGTCCTCTCAATTATGAATATGTGCTTTCACAAATTTTCTGTGAAACTTCAAATTATCAAAGGTAAGTTTACTGGTCACAAAATGCTTTACTCCCGACTCTGGAAATGGTCAATGAACTGAGGAAAATGAGATGAAAGAGGAGGGAGACTGAGTTGAGCTCAGGATTTTTTCCTTTCCTGCTGATGATGTGGTAGTGAACATGGTTTATATGAGAGAGGTCTTTAGCTCACTGTTGGCTTTATGAGGTTTCTTTTTTTCCATACATGATTTATTATTTATTGTTAAGTCGGTACTTGTTTGTGTAGTTGGTTTCAACCCCTGGTGGTTTTGCCTGTATGTCCTAGTGGGAACACATTTCAGGGAACTTTGTAAAATGAACTATGCCTTCTTCCCTTTGATATATGAGTTCTGTTTGTGTTACATTGGTTTATCCTTCATAAGCGCAAGATAATTTACACAGCTCTCTGGGTACTTGTGAATCTCTACAACAGTGTTTACTACCATTCCGATGTTCACAGTTTTTTTGAGAAGTTGCCATTTGTTTTAATGATGCTCATTTGGCAGTTAAATATTCAAACCAGCTTCAACAATGGTCTCAAGCCTCTTCGCTAACACACCCTTTGTTGACAGGGATTAGTTGGAGTGCACACAATACGTACCATGGTGACTCACGGGAATAAAGTTTCTTTAGTACCAACACTGCATGACAATACTCTTTGCTCTACTTTACTACATTATTGGAACTTTCTACATAATATCAGGCTCGATCCTCTGCACTGTAAATGGTCTGCCAAATGGGCATAGCACACTGTGAATAAGGTTAACAATAATATTTACTTAAATGTTGTTTTATTCATACTCTTGCAGTGCTTTATGGGTGCTTGCCTCTTATTTTCACATAATCATCAGCGATGGACCAGTATTGGTGGTAAATACCGCAACTGCTTCTGAGAACTGACTTGAACGTACTGTGACTTGTAGCACAAAAACAGTTTACAATTGTGATATATTGCTTAACTTATTATGGTTACCAGAGTACAGTAAACTGATGTGTGCCTCCCTAAAAGTATTTCCTTTACTTACTGGAAGCAATCATCTTACTTCATAGCAGCTCTTATTCTTAACTATTTGTCAAAAAAAGTAGAAGCTAAAACCTAGCAACGTTATAAGGTGGGCTTTTCTATTTTGTAAACTTTAAGTGCATACATAACAGGGTAGCAGGGGAGCAAAGCTAAAGTTTGGCAATAGTGCTATCATTTTTCCCAAATGCTGCACAATATATAAAGGGCTGGTCGGAGGTGTTAAATGCATGATTCAAGTCACATAAGAAAACGTACTTGCTCTTTATTAAAGGTTGTTAATGCAAGCCCTGATGTTTGTTAAGTTCTGATAAAGAATTCTAAAAGAGAGTTCAATCCACTTAAGCAGCTTAGATTGGAGGTTGTTTAATGGGTTATTGGAGTTCACTTTAAATTATCCAAGGGCTCCTCAGGGCTATTCTACACTTCATATGCTAAATAGTACACAAAGAGCTGCTGCAGGAGTTAATTAAGAAATCTTAGTCTTACAAGTGAACTAAAATACGCTTTAGGATAGGCTGTCAAAACAAAACTAGTAGTATTCCAAGTTTTGCATGCAGTTTTTAAGGTGGTCCATTCTACACAAGCTACATCCTTTTCAGGGCTTTGAATATGTTATGATAATGGGTTAAGACTACATTCAAAGGGTTGCCCATGTTATGGTGTTTTGGATAGTAGACACAGTCATTTACCCCTTTAAAGCTATGGTCTAATGCAACACTCTAAAAAATCATACTTCTGTTTTGATTACTTCTAGGTGTTTTTATTGAGGTCTAACTTAATGTTAACTTATTGTTTACTTGTGCTTAATTCACTTTTTTTTTTATATACCAGTGCATACATTAGTAAAGTTGCTATATGTGACGGGTAGGCGGAGGGGGGTCTGCTGATAACTGTTTCCTGTGGCTACATTCTGGAACAGACATAGGAGTGGGTGGAGGAGAGGGGCTCAATCTATAGCACTGTATAAGGTTAATTTTGTTGGAATTTTTTTCCTCTATCTCTTTCTCTCTGTATCCTTTTTCATCAGCATCATGAGCCAGCTATTTCTCTATGTCCTGCCAGATAACAGTTTTTGTTTTTTTGGAGACTGTCTCTGCTCTTGGTGATTAAACTTCCAATATCTAAACTTAGAAAGCTTGCAGAATACCTATATTTTGTTAATGTCAAGAAGTAAAAATGTTAACTAATTACTTGGAATGTTAAAGGCCTTAATCATAAGTTGAAGAGATATTCAATTCTAAGACATCTTAAAAAGCTTGACACCTCTATAGTCTTTATACAAGAATTGCACTTGTACAGTGACTCTATTAATCTGATGTGAAGAGAGTGGATAGGACAGATATATGGAGTGGGCCTTAGCTCAAAAAAAGTGGGTGTACTTATTAAAAAAAGACTCAGTTTTCAGATGAACACTGTTGTAGTTGATCCGTCAGGATATTTTATTATTGCTAATGGGAAACTGGTGATGAAGAAATCACTTTAGCCAATGTTTATTACCAACTGGTCTTGTGCATGATGTATTCAATGTCCTTTGCTCTGAACTTAGTGCTTTCTTCGGCAGCACAATTATTTTAGCTGGTGATACTAACAGTACCCTGGGTACTTTGCTAGATAGGTCAAATGCTAGATACAGTATCAATAAATCCAATAGGGATCTTCTGAATATGGTTACTACACTAGGTCTAGTTGATGCTTGTATGGTCTTTCATCCCAAAGAGAAAACGTATACCTTTTGGTCAGCCTACTGCCACTCTGGTTCCAGGATAGATCAAATCTATGTTCCTGAAGCCATGGTTGAATGAATCTCATCTACCCATATCTTTGAACAGGTTATTTCTGATCATTCTCCAGTCCTAATTTCTTTTATGGAAAGTAGTCTTGTAGCAATCTCAAGATGCTGGAAGTTTAAAAATTTCCTTCTGGAAGATGAAGATTTACTTGGAAAGGTTAAAAAAGAAATCTCAACTTTCTGGGAGTGTAACGATCTGGCTGATATCTCCTGGGCAAATAATTGGGAGTGTTTTTAATGTTGTCTGAGAGGATATCTTATTAATACCTCTTCAGCTATCAAAAATGGAAAAAAAGCAAAACTAGATGTGGTTTTGGAGAAAATAAGAGATGTTTTAAAAAAATTTGATGTCTGATACATCCAATGATAGTTAGGCTGTTTGGTCAAAACTGAAAACAGAGTATTTTGAGCTAATTATAGGGAAAGCAGAGTTTGCAATAAGGCAATTGAGACTTATCTATATTGACTCAGGTCCTAGAACTACAAAAATGCTGGCCATAAGATTGAAGCAAAATAGTGGGGATACAAGGATATATCAGGTTAAGGACTTGGAGAGTGATTCATTAATAACTGAGCAGAAAGGAATAAACATGGAATTTAAGAAATTTTATAAAGAGTTATATAATAGTAATACAAACCTACCACCAGAGGCCTTAGCTAAGTTCTGTGTGGGTATTCCTTTACCCAAGGTTCAGAACCCACAGAAATCTATTGAGTAGGCCAATAGAGGAACTGGATATAATTTCTGCAATTACGGCCCTTAAGAAAAACAAGGCCCCAGGTCCAGATGGCTATTCTTCAAATTTTTATCATAAGCTAAGGAATGAAATTGCTCCAATCCTAACTAAGGTATATGAGGAAGCTTGGCTAAGAGAATCCTTCCTGCATGATATGATGAGGAGTCTAATCACACTTATTCCTAAACCTGAAAAAGAACCTGATGACTGCAAGAACTATAGAACAATATCTCTCATCAATACAGATGTGAAAATATTGGCCAAAATTCTTGCAGACAGATTGGAACACATAATCCCAATTTTATTTGATGATCAGCAGACAGGTTTCATGAGGGGGAAGAGTAGCAGCTGATAACACAAGGAAAATATTTCATATCATGGGAACAGCTAACAAATCTAAGATTGCATTTGGCCTTCTCTCATTCGATGCAGAGAAGGTCTTCGATAGAGTTTTATGGCTCCATATTTTTAACCATCTTGACTTGTATGGCTTCTCAAAAGAATTCTCTAAGTGGGTAAGACTCCTGTATCAAAACTTGTCTGCTTCTGTCATTACCAATGGGATAGTATCTTCGAATTTTCTTCTTCAAAGGGGGACTAGACAAGGTTGCCCTTTATCCCCTCTACTCTTTAATCTTACAGCAGAGCCACTAGTTAGGAAGGTATCACATGACAAAAATTGTCTCAGCATCCTTATCCAAACTAAAATGTGTCTTATTTCCCTTTATACGAATGATATCCTCATCTCACTACAAGCCCCGAAAAATGATTTTCTTAAAATCCTTGAAATTTTAAATGACTTCAGAAAGATATCTGAATATAAGCTGAAATAAAGAAAAATGTATTTTTCTTCCATTAAACAAATACTGCCATAAGGAAGAAATAACTAGTATGGATATAAGATGGGATAGAGAAAAGATAGATTATTTAGACATCACGTTACATAAGACTGCAAAGAAAACCCCTCTCTAATAATTTAAGGAATCTCAAACTTAGCATATTTAACTCTTTGGCAAAATGGAATTGTCTGCCACTAGGTTTTTGGGGTTGAATGGAAGCAGTTAAGATGAACATTCTGCTCAAAGCACTGTATTTCTTCCAGCTGCTCCACTTTTTCATACCGAAAAAATGTTTTTCAGAACTACAAAGTAATATTAATAATTTTTTGTGGCATTATAAAAAAGAGTAGAATGGCTCATAATAGGTTAAGACTTAAAAGCAATGGTGGGTTTAAGTTCTAAGATTTCCATTTTTTACTACTTGGCATGCAGAATGTCCCAGTCTGTGAAATGGCTTACCACATCTCAAAGTGACAGAAGATACCTGAATGGCTTTCCATTGAAAGGGATTTAACTATAGCACAAGATCTAAATATGGCAACCTTACTGTTTGCTAAACCCCTGAAAGCTATGCAGAATACAATTCTATCTGATGGCATAAGACTGATATCAATTTGGCAAAACTCCTACACATATATATAAAGAATTCTACCATGCAGCCTACATGGGGAGCTCCTAATATTTTGCTAAATAACAAACTGGTTCACTTCCAGGAGTAGCACATTAAATGTATCTGTAACATTAAAGATATGGGGGCCGATTCCAGAATGAATGGCATAACTTGCATGCGGCTGCGAGTTATGCCATTCGCCGCTATGCTGGGGACCTTACACTGCATTTCAAGAGCCGCAGGGTCCCAGCACTTGCAAAATACAGGTTATGCCATGCAGAGGCTAATGCTACTCACATGGCGTAAATGCCCCACATGTCGCAAGTCGTGACCCGTGGCTGGCAGCCCCCCACACTGGAACAGCATGGCTGACATCAGGGTACATGGAGGGGCAGGACAGATGACCAGGTGCCCAGAGGGGGCACTCAGGTGTACAGAATCCTGGGGGTCCCTGACAAGTGGGTATGGGGGGCATGGGTGTGCTTGTGGGATCATGGGGTGCAGATTGGTGCTGTTGCTGTGGCACTGCGGAGCAGGCATCTGATGGTGCCAGCCATTGGAGGCCCCTTAGGACAGCTCAGAGCTGCCCTAACTTAGCTCCGCCAGTGCGGCTTTTGGAATCACGCCGGTGGGTTATGACAGCCACCCTCCTGGAATAGGGTGCAGTTGCTGTTGTAACCTACACTTATGCCATGTCATTGTGGGCTGTGGCGCATTGGGTGGTGCAACCCACGATTGTCATAGCCTGCATCAGAAAATGGTGCAGGATGCTTCCTGGAATAAGGGCTGGTATAATGCATGGTGTAAGTCATGAGATACTCCCTGGTGTTTGGCATATCTTGGCTTATGCCGCGTAGCCCTTCTTGGAATCGGGCCCATGATCGCTAACAAGCACTTGAGGTCATTTTCTGTGCTGGCACAAAGTCATAACTTATCTTCTCAAGACTTAGACAAACCTACATCTTTGTCAACGGGTATACTAACCTTCTACAGAAATGATCTACTGTACTAAGGGCTAGCACAAATGAGAATACAAAGGCCTTTCTTGCCTGTTCCCAATTGTACCCTTCCATATCTAGTTTTATACTACTAATAGAATGTGTTAGGGTATAGATCATGACAACATTAGATGGCAGTCGCACACTCTAGGGAGAGATATAGAGAACTGGGACTGGGCTAGTATTTGGACCAGGTCTTTGAGAAGATTTAAATCTGTTAATATGAAGTTAGTCCAATTCAAATCACTACTCAATCTATATTATACCCCTTCACATCTATTTAAAATAGGTACTCCTACTACATCTACGTGTAATAGATGTAGAAAGGAGAATGCTAATTACCCCATATGTTTTGGCAGTGTGAGGACATACAAACCTTAAGGAAAGGCATTGCTCAGTTCTTCGAGGACATCACTTAGCTCAGAAACAACCACACTATGGAAACCTGTCTCATAGCCTATAGGTCACTTTGATGAGCAGTTGAATTGGTCCAGAGATATACCATCCATCTTATCTCTACCTCTGTTAAAAATTGTATTCTTCATAACTGTCTGGACGATAAACCCCCCTCCATAAAAGAGTGGAGGAATGAATGTTTAGAGGTACTACTGTACATCTAGAAAGGCTGGCTCATTTGATGATAGATCAGGGACACGTATTTGAGTCTAAATGGGGTACAATATACAGATTCTTCGCTCACTCAATAGTTCCCTAATACCATTATGGTTTGTGTAACTCATGTATGTTGATTTTCATGTGACTGCTCTCTAGCTAGGGGGCCTTTCTATTTGCTGACCCTTTTCTTTTCTCTTTCTCATTTTCTTCTCTTAATCTGCTTTCTTTCTTCTCCCTTTTCTTTTATGCAGACTGGCTACTGCCATCCATGATGTTTAAGGAAAATGTTGTTCAGTATTCTAGGAATGTCTAAAACTAGTTATGCTTATTCAAGACATGAGTGGTATGATATATTTTAAAAAAATTAAATCACTATTTGCCTTTACTATTTTCAAAAAATTCTTAGAGTGATGAATATATTTTAGAAGCAATAGCTACTTGGACACTGTTCTTATTTACTACCCATTAAGAGGCTTACGTATTTGGTTATTTGTGTTAAAACAACATTTATTTTTAAAATGTTCCAGCTGTTTGTTTTATTTGAAACATAATAAAATGTTCTTGATAAAAAAAGAGGGATTGTTTCAACTGTTTAAGTTTGGAAATGGAGCTCATTAGTTTTGAGGTACAGTAAATAAAAGGATCCTGTTTTAGGCTTTATCTAGTGTGTGGACATTCAGATACTGAGGGGGGTCAGAAGCACATCCCCAACCTGTCCAGCTAAGTAACCCACAGCTGAGACCAAAGAGGATGTTGGGTCCTCTGTGATGAGGACTCAGGGAAAGGGGGTAGAGGACCCCAGAGGAAGAGGAAGGCAGTCATGGTGGGGGACTCAGTTGTCCAGGGAGTGATGTTAGGGGCACTAGTAGAGGGGAGAGGGAGGTCAAGTGTCTTCCAGGAAGCACTGCATGGAGGGATGGGAAGCAGATCCATAGGCTCACAAGGACAATAGTAAGGAGGGAGGAACTGGATGTCATTGTCCACCTGGGGACAAATGACCTGGCAGGGGACAAGGTGGTGATAGCCAGAATTCAGGAGGATTTTAGGAATTTGGGGGGGAGCCTAAATCAGATAGCACACTCCGTCTCCTTCTCGGAGGTACTACCTGTTCATGGTAAGGGGCAGTCTAGGTCACTCTGCATCCAGAAATTCAACTCCTGGTTGAAGGAATGGGGCCCAATTCTCAAAGGTATGGTGCAAGTCATGCCAAAGGCAACTTGTGCCACATGGTGATGCGCCAGGGACTGTGCACCCGATTCTCTGTCAGGCAGGGTCCCAGTGGCTATGTCCCATGACTTGTGGCAGCTCAGCCATGCGCCAGATGGAGGGCACACCTGAACAGGGTGCCACATGCCATGGCATCACCCAGGTTAAAGGCATAAGTGCCCCCCAGCATCGATCCTGATATATGTACTAATTAGCCAGTATGGGCTAGCGGCCCCCTCAAAGTCCAGATCCCAGAACCCAGCCACACAAAAACATGAATCCTAGACATTAGGAGGGCAGATTTTGGAAAAATGGGGAAATGCTTGTGTAACCCCCACCCAGGTATGCCATTTCTATCTTGACAGCTCTACCTGGTGGGCTGGGTTTGGGGAGGAATATGTCACTTGGCACATTGGCTAGGTTTGGCTACTGTGCAACAGGGGCACCCAAGTAACTCCGGACAAAGGAAGCAATAACTGTAATGTCCAATACCAGAAGTAGGATTCTAAATTGTAGCTTTTATTCACATCCAACAGAATAAACAAAGCATAGATGGACCCCCACGGGGCTACACTCCTGGTAATGCAGATTTAAGGAGACCAGAACACATCCTCATAACTTTAGCCCTCAGGCTCTGAAACACACTGGACACACAGCCCGAACTTGTACGCTGCTCTGGGTTTTCCCTGGCTCGGCTCCCTTGCCAGCCACTTGGACACTTTCCATATAGCATGGAAACATTTACTGGTGGCTCCTAAACCACCTATGAGCACTTCTGTTCCATAAGGAATCTTCCTCATCAATCCCGTCAGGTACTTTCCTCAGGCACTGGCCAAGTACCTGAGAGAAAGCAACAGGTGTCCCAGAGCAAATCCGTAGAGGTGAATTTGGTTACTACTGATGGGGGTCTCCCACCTCTCGCTCCCATAATTCATACCCGGCCATTTCTCTGGACTGTAACACCTCATCCTTTAAACACTTTGCTGTGTAGATTCTTTTTAAATGTATTCCACATTCAATCTACTGTCTTTACATCCCATTTATGCTGAACATGAACATACTTAATAAGAGGCTGTGTCCATTACTCTAGACCCCCCACAGAGTTAAGCAGTCCAATCCCCACATCTTCCAAACTGTACTTGGCTGTCTTTTCCTGACCCCACAGTGATGGTCCCTTTAGTTTTATCTTGATTCAGGTGAAAACACATGGCCCTTTACCAGAGCGAACTCACCCCTTGGTTGCAGGTGCCCCACAGGTGTTTTCTCCTCAAAGAACTCTCATCCAGAGCTTCTGGTGCCTCAGCATGAACTTAAATCAGGCAGCTTCTTTTTTCCTAGCCAGATTAGGGGGTGTTGCCCCTGGAAGCAGGCTGATTCCTCCCCCCCCTCCCCGCAGGGATGGGGCCCTGAACCACTGAAAGCGGTCTCTACCACTTCAATGTGTTCTTCTTGTGTTCCTCTTCTGGTGAGAACACACACCTATACTACAAAAAATAGCTCTTTGACAGAGCTTAGAGCTCTGAGGGCCTGCTTACATCAGAGCACCTCTTCTACTACAGACTGCAACAGAACTGACTTCAAATTCCCCAACGTTCTACTCTAACCTCCAACTGCAACATTCCAGTGTGGCTTATGCAGCTGTGACAGTTCTAAATGATGTCATCTCTCAGTCTCAGCTGAGACTGAGAACAGTGAGACAGTGTGAAATCCATTTAACTGGAGTTTCACAAGCTGCCTTCCCTGCCTACCACTAGGTCTTACTTGGATTCTAGTAACCCCGGGTAACATGGAGGTTACACTTGGAAGAGGTTCTAACTGGAAATGGGAAGAAATTAGGAGTGGAGAAACAGGGTAGCCCGGGAAGATAGCGACAGATGAACGGTGAAGCATCACAATGGCAATGGAACCACAGCGTCAACCCTTTTTTTGCAATCCTGGTTCCCCCTTCCCCAAGTTGTGCCCTCCCACTGCAAGAAAAGACTTTATCAAAAGTGGTCACGATGTGGGTTCGGCGCAATTATCACACATCAACATTCCTCAGTTGCTGTTATGGCATGCAACCGAGGAGCAGCGGGCAGTATTCAAATCAGGGATAACAAGGGCTATGCAGTTATGTATAAAACAGGCTAGCAAGGGGAAAAGGAAGAGAAGACCATTACGGTATTCCATGGAGGTAGCAGAGAAAGTGAAAGCCAAAAAAATTGCATTCAAACAATACAAAAAGACAAAGGCAGAGGTGGACAGGAAGAGGTACCATGAGAAACAAAGGAAGGCAGGGAGGGCAGTAAAGGAAGCCAAAGCACAAACAGAGGACCACATTACAAAATCAGTGGTTAGAGGGGACAAAACCTTTTACTGGTACATAAGTGAAAAAAGGAAGGCAAAGGGAGGGATAGTGAGGTTGAAAGGGGAGGGCAGGAGTAGAGTGGAGGATGACAACAGTAAAGCAGACATGCTGAACAGATATCTCTGCTCAGTCTTTACAGAGCAAGGGTGAGTAATGGGCCAGAAGGGAATAGTAAGGGGAGGAAGAGCAAGGAAATAGATACAAGTCCTTTTCAATGGGAAAGGGTCCTAAAGACACTGGAAGGATTAAGAGTCGCTAAAGCAATGGTGCCAGATAGGGTACACCCAAGGGTGCTAAGGGACCTAAAAGAGGTGTTGACTGAACCTCTGGCAACCCTGTTTAGCCAGTCATTGGAAACAGGAGAGGTACCCAAAGACTGGAGGACAGGTGATATAGTCCCGCTATACAAAAGCAGGAACAGAGAGGAAGCAGGAAATTACAGACCAGTCAGCCTGATCTCAGTAGTGGGGAAAATCATGGAAACACTACTGAAGGAAAAAATAGTGAAACATCTGGTTGCCATCGAACTACAGGACACAAGGCAGCATGGTTTTACTGGGGGAGGTCATGCCAGACTAACCTCATTGAATTTTTCGACTGGGTGACAAGGGAGGTGGATTGGAGGGAGGGGGCAGTCGACCTGGCCTACCTGGACTTCAGCAAGGCCTTTGACATTGTGCTGCATAGAAGGCTGTTAAATAAGCTGGGGAACATGGGAGTGGGAAAGATGGTGGTGCGGTGGGTGGGAAGCTGGCTGGATTGCAGGACACAGAGGGTGGTGGTTAATGGCTGTCACTCAGCAGAGGAAAGGGTGACCAGTGAGGTGCCACGGGGATCAGTGCTGGGTCCAGTCCTGTTCAACATCTTTATCAGTGACATTACAGAAGAACTAGAAGGAAGAATTTGCCTGTTCACTGATGTAACAGGGTGGACACACTGGTGTGTATGGATAGAATAAGAAGAGATCTGCAGAAGCTTGAGGATAGGACAAGGGAGTGGCAGTTGAGATTTAACACAAAGAAATGCAAGATAATGCACATGGGGGACAAAAACCCTGGAACAATATATTAGCTGGGGGAGGGAGGATTTAGAATGCTCCAAGCAGGAAAGGGACCTGGGATTATCATCTCTGATGACCGCAAAGTAGGGAGTCAGGGTGACAAGACAGCAGGTAAAACAAACAGGATGCTGGGCTGTATAGGCAGGGATATCACCAGCAGGAAAAGGGAGGTCATAATTCCACTATACAGGACATTAGTGAGGCCACACCTTGAGTTCAGTGTCAAGTTCTGGAGGCCTTACTTACATGAAGACATAGACAGGGTGGAGACAGTTCAGAGGAGGGCAACCAAGATGGTGCAAGGATTACATCACAAAACCTACAAGGACAGGCTGAAAGACTTGAATATGTACTCCCTGGAGGAGAGGAGGGAGAGGGGGAACATGACTGAGACATATAAGTTCCTAACTGGGAGGAACAAGGTACAGGAAAACACAATCTTTCATCAAAAAAGGGGTTCCAGGACAAGGGAACATGGGATGAAACTGGAGGGAGGGAGATTGAGAGGGAATGTGAGGAAGTATCTCTTCACGGAGAGGGTGGTGGACAAATGGAACATCCTGCTGGAGGAGCAGTGGGGGCTGGCACGATTATGCATGGGATAGGCATTGGGGGATCCTGGTAGTCGGGGGAAGGGGACAACCCATTTCTAGAGAAGCTTGAAGAAGCAAAGTTACATGCGCAAATGGGCAGACTAGGTGGGCCATACGTCCCTATCTGCCATCAACAGCTATGTATCTATGTTCTGGGGACTGTTATGTTGCTAACCCCTTAGCGTTTGCAGCACTGACTGGCCCAAAAGTATCTGGGTGCTCTGGAGGTCATCCCAAGACCCAGGAGATCAAGTAAGTGCATAACATTGTTTGTACTCTCGTCTCCCCTTAGTTACCATCTGCATACCCATAGACATGGGAAGGGGGCTACAGAAAAAAGTATCCAGTATCCAGCCCAGCATAGGCTAGGATACTGAACAGCCATCAAATAATCAGCTATCTATGAAAACCAGTTCAATAGAATATGTTACTTTACAAGCAAGTCTTGTTCAGAATGTCTGGCACTTTGATGATGCTCAACATGTATGGAGTATTGCCTACCACCTGCATCATTTGCAATTGTTTATGGGAAAAAAAAATTCTACAGGTGGCTAGAAATGAGAAAAAGGGGTTGCAAATTGAAGAAAACTGCCTAAAATTGTTATGCACTTGGTGGCACTGTGGGGCATAAAGTGCGATTTTATAAAATCCAGTTTGACAAACTGAAAATGATAAACTGTGGGCTTTCGCCTAATAAAGCTGATATCAAATATGGTGGGAATAAACTTTTCCCAGTTATTGGGATATCTTCCTATGAGCCTAAATCCCTGAAACTTAGCCATCAAACAGTGTCAGAAATCCTGAGGCTGTTGCTGTGCATTTGTGTCTGCTTGCACTCTATATGAGACATGCACAAATCTGGAAGTGGAGTTAAATCAGGATTTGCCAAGCTCCCTGGGATTTACATTTTTTATTCACAGTATGTCTTTTGAAATGACCCTTTAGTGTGATGTTTCTACTGAAATGAATGTTTTTCTCTACCCTCCAGTCTATCTGCCTCTAAATCTGTTGTTTCTCGTCTTTTGATCCATTTCTGTCTTATTGCTTTTGTTGGCTTTCTTTGTCTCTGCCCTGATTCCAACTGTAAATATCCCCTGTAAGATGAGATGTTCTGATTTCTTGCCATCCTCCTATAGTGTGGCTCAGTACTGAATTCCTCTTGAAAGGGGATTCGGAATTGATAGACAAAAGGGTTTGATTAAATGCAAGCTTGCAACAGAACATTATGTTAGAATCAATTCTTTAACCATAGATCCTCTTCAGGAATTAGGTATAAAGGAAACAGTAAACATCATTATTAGTACTAACTGTACATACTTAGCTATGAATAGTTACTAATTACACTTGCTTTTTATGTTTCTTTACTGATAGTTTATGCAAATATCTTGCTTCCTCTATGCACAGGTGATTGCACAAGGCAATCTCATCAGCAGTACTCACAAAGTTTTAAATTAAA
This sequence comes from Neoceratodus forsteri, assembly GCA_016271365.2. Classification (NCBI taxonomy): domain Eukaryota; kingdom Metazoa; phylum Chordata; order Ceratodontiformes; family Ceratodontidae; genus Neoceratodus; species Neoceratodus forsteri. The sequence goes on from CM028137.1 coordinate 410,089,809, forward strand.
TCTCTGACACACCAAACCGTCTTGTGCCTCTGTTTTGTCTGTAGGCCTTACTGGGAGAAAGAAACATAGGCATAAACATCACTGAGTGAGAAGTGGTGTTTAAGGGCAATGATGAATTGATTCCATTCTTTGTCTTCAGTCCAAAGGCTGGATTTTCCTGGGTAATTGATTTCTCAGTACTCCAGTTTCTAAAGTGTAAACATGTTGTGCAACAAAAGTACTCTGGACAAAGTGCTTGAAATTACTTCAAGTGCTTTGCAGAAAAAAAAGAAAATGGAGATGGTTTTTGATCTCTTTTCTCCTCATGTGCCTGAATTCGATGCAGCCAGCTGTGAATGCCATGGATAGGATTGTTTTGCACAATCATCTGTGCATCATGTTTGACTGTTTCCCACTTTACTGTAGTGAGCACTGCACTTTTTGATATTTCTCCTGATATGGAGCTGGGTATATTGTGAGTTTTTATCTTGCCGTCTCTCTCAAAGGGGAGGCAGTGTAATCTAACAACAGCTAGACATTACATAGTTCCTAATGTATTTCTTCTGACCTGGTTGCCATACATGTCATGTCAGTTCAATAAACGGCTACACTATGTTCCTTGTATTTGTTTGGAATACAATTACAGCTGTGGCAAACTGGTCTCTCTCATACTCAGCCTGTGACTCTGTTACCAGCTTCTTCAGCACTTCAGTAGCTGCCACCACTCAGCATAGACACTCTCTCAGGGAATCCCTCCAGAGCCACTGCTCATACAGTACAGTGCTCCTTGCTCGTGGCCAAACAACCCACCCCCCTCTGTCACAGCTGTGAATATCTTGCTTTAGAAACAAAATATGGTAATTAGAGCCTTCTCTTCAGAGGCAGACACATAGTTTTGTCAGTTATAAACCAGTTATCTGTGCTTCAAAGGACTCGGTCAAGCATATAAAAAATAACATTTTAATACTTCAAAATATTTACACATATAATATAGGATTCTATCCAATGACTATAGAGAACATTAAGTCTCCAGAAATAAAAAAAGAAAATGTTTGAAGAGGAGGCCACACACAGAAAAACCTATCTCCCTCTTATCTATTTAACAAAGCAGAGCAGCTTACCACAGAAGAAATCTTGTTGAATCAGGGCAGGCTCACATCTTAGATATCAGCTGTTCGGAGTCCCAAATCTGACTGACTTGTTCTCACAAAACTCAGGTTAACAAGGTTTCCCCAAAACTAGTCTCCCCCAACCCTCAGCAGACATGTTTTATGGCATCATTCCCAGACCAATTTTTTGTGTCTTGAAAGTTAGGCCTCTGGGGAAGCTGGTCTGATCTGGACTTCAGGACTTTATATATACAAATACATCTATTTTTTTGTGTCTTGAGTCCTGTGTAGCCCAGCATGACTGTCTGGTTAGCTAGCAGTTTCCTGACATGAAAATACACTCCCCCCCCCCTTTTTACATATCATTTTTTTAATTAATTTTATCTAAACACAAATGTACAAACATTTTAATAAAGAATAACCTAATTAATTTGGTCAAACCCATTAATACACTTTTAGTTTCAACATTACCGGAAAAGTTACTGCATAAATTCATGAATCATTTTTGTTACCTTTAGGGAAATAAGTTCATTTCAAACAATAAATTCTTAGAAACTTTACAAGAGTACATTAAATACAATCTTGGTTCAATGCTAACTGTATAGGTGTCCATATGGCCCAGAATTTTTTTTAAAGGTTAGCTGTTAAAAATATATATTTTTTCAAACACATGCATTCTAATACTAGGTTCCACCATAAATCCCATGTGAGAGGTACGGGATCCTTCCTAAGCCATGCTATCCATCTTCTTTTATTTATCAGTAGCATATTTAATAGTTTCCGGTTAGGTCCTTCTGGAAGACATTAATAAGAAGTGGTACCTAATAAACATAATTCTATTTCTTTTTGAAGATTCATGTGTATTACATTTTTTATAGTCTCAGTTTTTTTCCCCAAATAATTCCAATTTAGGACATGATACAATGACGTGATAAAGTTGCCACTTTTTTCTTACATCAGTAACCAAAAGGTGAAACAGAAGGATTAAATTCATTTATAATGATAAAGTATACTATATTCTGAGAAACATACTAAATTAAATTTGATTTACTCTATAGCTAAGTAAATCAAACCTTCCAGGAGGAGCACATTTTTCTTATGTAAAGGTTACATTAAGTTCTGTTTCCCATTTTTGTTTTAATGTGTTGAAGCTCACCATTACAGGATCAATAATGTATGTGTAAATTTTATAGATCAATTTAGCTCTATTGGGATCATTTTTCATAATATCAAGGGCCAGATTCACAAACTTTGCCACAAACAAGCAGATTTGCCCTATGCAAACTGGGTTTTTGGAGCTGGTATTCACAAAGCCCTGTTTGCTTCTGCAAACTAGGCTTGTGCCTGGGCAAAGTTGGGAGGGGCTGCAATGCAAATGAAGGGGAGGGGACCTGCATATCCCCACAATCCAATTCATAAAGGTTTTGCTCCATGTGAGGGCTGTTTGTGAAGGCCCTTGCATGAAGAAATTACCGCTGACAAATCTGGTGGTAATCTGCACAACCCTAGTGGTTGGCAGAGGTACTGTGGCCCCCTCCCTGTTCTCCATTCACTGACCCCATAGGATCCCATAGGGACCCCAGTCACAGTCCATGAGCTGTACTGTATACAGTACATGGTCCAAGAGGGCTCAGTCACTGGCTAGCTGCAATGGTGTGAGGAGGGCTGTACTGGTCACCAATCAAAGGTTGGGATGGGGAAGCAGGGTGGTAGGTCACAATGGACGGGGTGGGAACTCTAGTCTACCAGGGCTGGGGTTTTCTATATTTGGGGATGGCGATCAGTGACTGGGGTGGGGGGGCCACTACAGTATGGAAAAATTTATTTTACATCTGGGTCAGCAATCAGGGAGGGGGAAGGCACCACTGCATTATAGAAATTTCATATGACATATAGGGACAGTGATCGGTGACTGGAGAGGAAGGATAGATCACTACACTATGGAAAAATTAATTTTAAGTCTGGTTCGGCAATTGGGGAGGAGGGAAGGACCACTACACTATGGAAAAATTAATTTTACATCTGGGTCAGCAGTCAGGAAGGGGGAGGTACCACTACACTGTGGACAAATTAATGTTACATCTGGGTCAGTGATTGGGGAGGGTGGGAGGAGTGCACTACTACACTATAGAAATTTCATATTACATACAGGAATGGTGATCGGTGACCAGGGAGGAGGGAGGGCACCATTGGACTACCAGGAAGGTTCACTGATTATTCTGGGGCAGCAGATGGGGAACGGGGACAGCATCACTGGACTACCAAGGACAGCAATTGAGGCATGGGGGCATGCTACACTGACTGCAGCCAATGCAAATGGGCCCTTAATGAGCATGCTAATGGCCTGTTAGCACCATGCATGCCCAACGGGCTCATTTGCACAGCTGTCTTAGTGAATACCATGTTAGTGCACAGAAGCTATTCTTTCAGGGGTCTTCACTCAGCTGATGGGGTTAGAAGTAGTGGTATTGGTGATACCGCTGCCTCTCACTAGATCTATTCACAGTCAGATAGCGCAATACGCTATCCGTCTGTGAATAGCATTTTTTTTACACCTGGGCAATCACATGGTGCAGACTTTTGCGTTGCACTTTGTGATTTTTTGTGAATCCTGGCCCAAATATGTTGTTTCCATTGGAAATCAGTTTATGTCTAGGTATCAGTTTCTCAAGTGTTTACTTTATCTATATATAACTAAAAAATAATTGCCTAGGAATTTCATATTGCACTTCAAGTTGCGAAAAAGATTTCAATATATTGCTTACAATATCACTGATACCATATTGTTTCCATACATAAAACTATTCCGTACCAAATATTTTATGGAAATCATTATTTCATATTGGTGTTTGTTGATTAAGTTCGCTATTAAATTTTTCTTTTGAATTGCTTCCCATATGGTGCCCATATTTCTTAAAAATATATTCTGATATGTTGTTTTATATATATATTTATACAATGGGGGGGAGACATATTCCAGTGAGATAAAACAAGTTATTTTCACTGCAGTGTAATAAATCCTGACGACAACAGCAGAGTTAAACTAAATGCCGTTTATTACACCCCCGAAACCCGAGCTAAACCCGTGCAAAGCCACGCAAAGCCGCACAGATTGTACACTTTGCAACAACGAGGCCCTGATGGATAAATAGGATACATGATGTGCAAGGACAGTGGTTTACCGCACCCGGGGAAAAACAGACGGAGGACCGGAACGCTGACTGGTTCTCAGAATTCCCTGAGAGACACAGACTTCCGATTGGCCAAACGGAAATCCAGCGTGAAAACCAAACTAGCATTTGTTCTCACCAGCTGCATGATTACAGTGCCTTAAAAGGCACACTGCTGTGCTCCCTAATCTCCTCGTTGTTTGTTGTAGCTGCTGTGTCTCCCTGCAAAAGCTCACCTCTCATTTCGCCACCCACCATCATTTTACTGGAAGCCTGCTGACTTGCCAGCTCTTCTTATGGTCTTCTTTCTGTAAGTTTTTATTTCACTTGAAAAATGAGAGAAGATTTGTGTTTGCCAGGTAGGAGAAACGCTGACCCGATTGGATTTATTCTGTGATTTTTTATTTAAAGCGAGAGATGATTTAACCTCCACCCCATGCCCGCTTCACTGTCCACCCTTCAAACTTGCTGAATGTTTCTTCTTAGTCAGTTATATCACTAGGCTGCTATTTTGGAGTGCAGTGTGTTTGTCAGGCAGGAGAAATTCAGTGGCTGCTGGCACAGTCGTTGTATGACGGGACCACTGCATCCTTAATCGTGTGCCTAGACAGAGTGCCTGCACAGAGAGCCCATCGATTATGCCCGGGCATGGCTTCTGTGAACATGGTTGAGGTCACAGTGCACCAGCAGGATTGTCATCGAGTGACCAATGGGTTGGTTGGCTGCATGCCAGGAGAAACTCTCCCCCTCCATACAGTGCTGCACACAGTCCATTATGCTTGGCCATGCATGGCATCTGAATCTCCGTGGTTGTGGTCACTGTGCACCGGCAGGTTTGCTGAGTGACTGATGGGTTGCCCATACAGAGAGTCCTTGGTGTATCAGGTCCATGACTGAGGAGGGGATTAACTTTTTTTTATTATTGAGGCAACATAGGGGAAGGGGTGGGGGCATGGGATACAGTTTTGTATAATGGTGGCAACATATGGAAACTGGGTGGGGGGCTTGGAATTAACTTTTTTATAATGCTGAAAACATTGGATCCATACACACTCAGTTTTAAGGGCACAGCCACTGGACATATTCTTATATATAGTTCTGAATGTTACATTTTTCTTCATTGACCATATGCTGTGGGCATGGGACCATAAAGACACAACATTTCAAGGTAGGTGTGTGTGTGTGTGTGTGTGTTTGTTTTAAGAACATGTCACAAATTAATATATTGACAGTGCAGTTTTTAATGTGTCCACATGTGGATTGTGTAATGATTTCAATGTTAATCTAACTAAAGAGCTATTTATGTTTTGGAGGAGGCTCCTGAATCACATGTGATGCACATTTTTTAATAAACGGAGTCCAACTAACGTCTCTATATTTTTTGTGATGACTTTGAGTAATGAGGTTATTCATTGTGAATGTAGTCTTGTAAATTGCACCAGTTAATTGCTGGCCACTGATTCCAAGATACCAGCTGCCCAGTGTGACATGCACAACACACTCAACTTCAGGTGTTTCCCATCCCTTGCATATGTAAAGGTGACTCACAACAAATATCAATCAGATCCCCTAATCCCGGCTAACTACAAACCGAGCTGATCAGTGCAAGCACCACACCATCCATAAAATAGAAAAGGTCTGATTTCTGGAATTTACACTCTGGACAAAACATATACATTCTGAGCAAGTTAGTTGTTAAAAGCAAAGTGCTGGTTTTACATGTGTTTTTCTTGCTGGGATGGATGTAATATTTAAAATTGTTTTGAGTTGTGTTTGTATGCACTATGTAAATGTTGCTCCAGTATGTTGTAGCATCATGATTTTCTTTCTTCTTTGATGGAGTGGAGAGCATGGCCGTGTTTCGTGTTGGTCCATTGTGGTGTTGGGGAACTGGGCATGCAGGTCCATGGTGGTGGGGAAAGTGGGCGTGCAGGTCCCTTTTGCTTTTGTTGGGGCTAGTGGCAGGGATGGGGAGAGTGGCTATAGCCTATGTTGGTCCAGGTAGTGGGCGTGTATGTCTTGTGGGTGGGGGAAGTGGGTGTACAGGTCCATTTTAGTGGGGATAGTGGCTGTGCTCATCTTTGGGGAGGTGAAGAGATTAATTACTAAATTGTGCATCGGGGGTGAGGAGAAGATGGACACTCTTGTCCATCCGGATTGGTAGTGTGGCTGTTGCCCATGCTGACTTGCCCTGCCAGCTTTTGTGCTGGTAACCTGCCCTACTAGCTTTCTTCTTCTGAATTGCCCTATTTCCTTGTGCTGCACCTGACCTGCCTTGCCATCTGCTGCCACAGGACTACCGGCTTTCTATGTTCCTGCCATAGTCTGGTAAGTTTTGTTTTTTTCTGAATAGGAAAGCAAGAAAAGAGGGAAATGGGGGGGGGCATGAGCTATTGTGCTTAATGTAACAAAGAAAAATCATTGAATAATGTGCTGAAAAATTTTTTTCAACTTGGATCCCAGTTCACTACTGCAGGCAAAAATGGTTCTGGCCTCTGAGGAAGGGGTGGGCATGCAGAATGGCACAGAACCATTTTTTCCAGCATGTGTGCCAGTCTGCCAAGTCTGTGCCATGCTCCAGTGGCTGATTGTTGTTGGTTGGATGAGGGACAGGCTGGGAGGACTGGTTCACGTGCTGGAAAAAATGGTCCTGGCCTCTGAGGGAGGGGCAGGTGGGCAGAGTGGCACAGAACCATTTTTTACAGCATGTATGCCAGTCTGCCAAGTCCATGCCACGCTCCAGTGGTTGGTCATTGTTGGTCGGCTGAGGGACGGGCTGGGTGGACTGGTTCATGTGCTGGAAAAAATGGTTCTGGCCTCTGAGGGAGGGGCAGGTGGGCAGAGTGGCACAGAACCATTTTTTCTAGCATGTATGCCAGTATGCCAAGTCCGTGCCATGCTCCAGTGGTTGGCCATTGTTGGTCGGCTGAGGGATGGGCTGGGCAGACTGGTTCACATGCTGGAAAAAATGGTTCTGGCCTCTGAGGGAGGGGCAGGTGGGCAGAGTGGCACTTTTCTAGCATGTATGCCAGTCTGCTGAGTCTGTGCCTCGCTCCAGTAGTTGGTCGTTGTTGGTCTGCTGAGGGATGGGCTGGGCAGAGTGGTTCACATGCTGGAAAAAATGGTTATGGCCTCTGAGGGAGGGGCAGGTGGGCAGAGTGGCACTTTTCTAGCATGTATGCCAGTCTGCTGAGTCTGTGCCTCGCTCCAGTAGTTGGTCGTTGTTGGTCTGCTGAGGGATGGGCTGGGCAGAGTGGTTCACATGCTGGAAAAAATGGTTATGGCCTCTGAGGGAGGGGCAGGCGGGCAGAGTGGCACAGAACCATTTTTCCCAGCATGTATTAGTTTCATTTGTCATTTACTGTGTTGTGCTGCCCAGGACCTGCTGTCTCTATCCTGGCTATCCTGAATTTAAACGTGGTGTAAAGTATTGTTGGGTGGTGTGCATGTCTGTGTAGAAGAATACAGACACACACTCAGAGAAAAATCTTTATTAAACATTAAACGGAATCAGCCATGTTTTATCTGAACCCTGAGGGAATCATCTGTGCAGTTGGAAATGCGGATTGTCCTCCCCAGTTCCCTTCATCAATTTTGGAGAACGCAGACATTGGATTACATAGGGGATAAATGGACAAGTTAAACTGTCTGACTGCATGTTAACAATTTTACCACTTTTATTAAATACATTTTCTATGTTGAACCTTTTGCTTGAATTATAAATGGAATATGTTGGAGGCCTGTCTTGATTTGTGCTTTTAAAATTTAAAAGTTCAGAATAAAGAAGTTGTTGGGGGGGGGCTTCGGAGAAACCTGGGCTACTACAACCAGGTCCACAACCCACTGTCTCATAATAGGTGATGCTAATAAAAACACCACCCAAGTATTTGCCTTTCAGGAGGTACTGTGTGGCAGTGCATGGGTATCTGGAGGGTGCTGTGTGGCAGTGCATGGGTATCTGGAGTGGTCATTCATACAAACTTCTTGTGGTGGCTTTTCTCCTAGGTGGTGTGGTGTAACTGCCTTGGCACCAGGGCAGTCCATGGTTGCTTGAATGGGGTTGGGGAACTAGAGATGGTGAGTTCTTAAAGGAGAACTACTGGCCAAGGTGAAGCCCTGACCACTGTAATGATTGGGGGCCCCTTCATCTATCTTGTCCCCCTGCCACAGGCACTATATTAAATTAATAATCTTTGCACGTAATCACTCAAATTGGTAAATTCTCCGGTGCATCCGGCTCATTAATTTAGGAGCTTGTGAACATTTTGCACACTTGCTCATGAACTGATGATGACACTATCTTGCCTTATGCTTGTGCCAGTTTATTGTAAATACCATGGTGTGTCTAGGCCACTATTACGCTGCCAATTGAGAAAGGAGCAAGGCATTGTCATCAGCTTGCAGTCTTAGTATGAATAAGAGTGTGTCATGTTCAGTAGTGCCATAATTAACATTCTGGGTGCTGTAGAGGATGTACCAATTGATATTAATGATCAGGTGCAAAGATTAATTTACCTATACTAACTGCAGGAGGGATAGGTGAGACAAAGCCCCAATCTGAACAGCTGTCATGGTTTCTCCACTGCCGTCAGAACTCCTTTTTTGAGTTTGAGCTCCGACGTGAAAACTAAGAGACTCCATTTTCATGAACTGGATGATGGGCTACCTAACGGGTAGAAAGCAGCGCACCTGCTTTAACAAGGTCCTCTTGGAGCCCAGGGCAGTGACCATGGGGGTTCCCCAGGGATCAGTACTTGGACCTCTCCTATTCTCACTTTTTATTAGCCAACTCCCACTGGTGACCTCTCGTTGCCAAGTCACGCTTTACGAATGACCTTGTGCTTAGTGGCCCATGCTGTGATGATGCTGACCCGTAACCAGTGCCTATCCGAAGACTTCAGCAGAGTCTCGGCCTGGATTACCAACCATAGACTGGTGTTGAATCCAAACAAAACTCAGGCCATGCTCTTTGGTTCCACTGCCAAGATAAAAGCCTCATCAGCTATACTCAAAATAACTTGTGATGGTGGCCCCCTGTTGCCAACAGTGAGCTCAACTAAATAACTTGGGGTCACTCTCGATCCACAACTTGACATGGGAAGCCATATCCTAAACATCTGCAGAGCTACAAGGTGTAAGCTTGGCCTGGCCTACAGGGCCAAATACAGCCTGACTCCGGGAGCGAGACTGGCACTTGCGAGAGGAGTGCTTCTCCCCTCCCTTAGTTATGGATACCACCTATTTTGCCAGGTCACCCCAAATTCATCTTAATCGGTGAAACATGGCATATAATGACATCTGTCAGTTTGCACTAGCTGCTCCCAAACTCACCCACCGCTGTGAGCTCTATGTCAAACTCAACTGGCTCCCCCCACGGAATCCCTGACCCTTGGTGTAGGAATCTTCACCAGGAAAGTGCTTGCTGCGGGCATCCTGTCGGGACTGGCTCATCTCCTCCCTAAACTGGACGTCATTCCCTACCAGCTCAGGTCACAGACCTCCGAGCTGCTTAAAGTCCCCCCTACTCGGACCCTTATGGGGGATCGCGACTATGCCGCATTTGGGCCAAGGCTCTGGAACTCTATTCCGGACCATGTTCGCTCTGCCCCTTCTCTTGGGACCTTTCGCACCTCCCTATGGTCCCACTTAAAACAAACGTCAAGATGTGACTGCTCTTAGCCTCTGTAATGTAATATTGTCTGCTCTTAGCCTTTGTAATGTAAACTCAGCAGTCCACTATTGTCTATTCTAGGTCTATGATGGTCTATGAAATATGTACTTAGCAATTCTCTAATGTCTATCTATGTCCTGTAACAATTTGTACAATGTGTGGCAGTATCTCTGCCTTTATACAAGTGTTATAGCTGTTTTTTGCTGTATCATGCTGTTTCTCCAATGTTGCCATGTATGTATACTGTATGTTTGTGCTCTCCCGGGTCGTTCCTGAAAATAGGCATACTACTTGTCTAGTGTACTTACCCGGTAAGCAAAAGCTAAATAAATAAAAAATAAACGAAGACAGTCAGAAAGTTCCCAACGTACCATTTTTGAGATTCTGGACTGGTTTATTCTTTGACAGAGATTGTGTTTTGTGTATCTCTCCATTAGCATCCTCATTAATCAATTGAATTTTTAAGTAGGATGCACTTTGTTTACAAATAAACCAATTCTGGCATCTATATGTTAGATAGGGACTGAACCGACGGAGTCCACCTTGGCGTCTGGTGGTTCGGCTTACTTCACGTCTGAGCTTGGACAGATTTGTACATGGCATTGGGCTGCAGTGCTGCACATGCTGCCATCACATGGGATGGGTGGAAGCTGCATGTGCAGCCACTGTTGCTGTCACATGGGACGGGTGGGGGCTGCAGTGCTGTACATGCTGCCATCACACTGGATGGGTGGGGGCTGCAGTGCTGCACATGCTGCTGTCACACTGGATGGGTGGGGGCTGCAGTGCTCACATGCTGCTGTCACACTGGATGGGTGGGGGCTGCAGTGCTGCACATGCTGCTGTCACACTGGATGGGTGGGGGCTACAGTGCCATCACACTGGATGGGTGAGGGCTGCAGTGCTGCACATGCTGCCGTCACACTGGATGGGCGGGGGCTGCAGTGCTGCACATGCTGCTGTCACACTGGATGGGTGGGGGCTGCAGTGCTGCACATGCTGCCATCACACTGGATGGGTGGGGGCTGCAGTGCTGCACATGCTGCCATCACACAGGATGGGTGGGGGATGCAGTGCTGCACATGCTGCCGTCACACAGGATGGGTGGGTGCTGCAGTGCTGCACATGCTGCTGTCACACTGGTCGGGTGGAGGCTGCAGTGCTGCACATGCTGCCATCACACGGGACGGGTGGGAGCTGCAGTGCTGCTGTCAAACACTGATTGAGGAAAGACCACGGTTTCCATTTTGCCTGGAGATGGAAGTTGAAGTGACTTCTCTGTGCTTTCAATGCTGTGCTCTGCCACAGATTGTACTGCTGGTCAGCTCACACCCAACCCTGTCCTGTTGACTAATGTGGATGCCTGAACTCCAGACTGCTAACAGCAACATGTCCTGTGATTGTGTCACTGCTGCTCCACTGAAAAAGTAAGGTTTTTCTTTTGGATGTCTCATTGTTCATTTTTTTGGTCAAGACTGTCTGGTTCAGTTTCTTGGTCGGTATGGGGGCAACAGTAGCTATTCGAGGTAGAGTTTATTTTCAGGTGGTTAGTGACTGAATGGTTTGGAGTGTTGGTGGCAAGTTGGGCTGCCATATAACTGCCCCACCATCAACCACAATTAAAATAATTGAAAATTACTTGCAGAGATACTGACACCAACCCTGGCTGGACACTTTTTCAATGATGGCCCTTGTGGCAGTCACTGAGAGTACCGCAACCCAGTCAGTGAGGAGTTGCCCATGATGAGTGACTTGAATGAATGGAGGGCATCTGCATCAACATCCTCCATGGAAGTGGGTTTTGTTAGTACAACCCGCCAGATGTTGACCCAGAGCCCTTGTCCCCAAATGCAGACATGTGGGGATCTGCTGCTTTAAGTTTTATACACCCTGGGGGTTTGGCACAAAGGTGTGTTTCCTGTGGGTGCTGGTAACTAGGGACTGAGGAGTGTGGGTGGCAAGTAGGGCCATCACAATAAGAATCTACCTATATGGCCCTTTGCTTATGTACTTGGCTTTCAGGATAGGTGGCTGCAACCATGGCTATATTGCCAACACCTTAGTCCTGGTGGTTCACAGCCAAACTTTCAGGTTCTGTCTCCCAGCAGAGGAGGCAGATGGCATGTCTAACTAGGTGTCATTTATTTGTACATGTGGGGGTGAGGGGGGTGTGTGTGTGTTTGTGTGTCCTTTATTTCGATAATAATTGTTTTTCTTTTCTGATTTTAGGCTTCAACATTCCTGCTTGGTGTGAATTTCAGCTGGAAATAATCATCATCTCTAAAAGGTATGGTGTGGTCTTCATACTCATGTATTTTTTCAAGTCTTAGTTTGTTTGAACCAGGGAAACTGACAAGGTCTTAGTGCGATGCGGGCAGCAAGCCCGGGATCATGTATGTCATCAGGATTTCTCATCAGCTGTGACCTGGGCTACATTTGGAAGTCAGTATTCTACTTTTGCATTATATAGTCAAGCCTGTGACAGTTTCTGAGGACAGCTTGATTTCTGTAGCTGTTCCTCCAGACTCTCATCCGTGGATTGAGCATGGATTAGCAGTGAGATTCTGATTCTGGTATTGTATTTTGTATGGATTGTGAGCCGCTGAGGTCAGTGTGTTTTCTGCAGCTGTTCCTCCAGACTCTCATCCATGTGCAGAAATTATCTGTGATATTTCAATCCTTAATGTAGTAGTTCTGAAGCTTTAAGTAGTTCTAAAGCCTGTTTTAATATCTCTCCAACTTGTGTTCTACTTTTTAGTTCTTTGGAGTCATCTGTACTACCCATCGTGATGGCAACACCAAGTAAAATGGCAAAAATTTCCGGTGTCACTGCTAAGGACCATGCATTGCAATTTAAGTTGGAAGGCATGTATGAGGATGGAGGAAAAATGTTTTGTCACTTTTGTGATCACCCCATTGTCTATGTGAGGAAGGATACAGTGGTGGATCACTGCAAAAGTGAAAAACATATGAAGAATGCAAGCCAGAAGAATAGCAACAGACAGGTGACGCTTCACACCAGCTTTACTGTCACAACTTCTGCAGCTGCAGCACGGGAGAATACTGTATTGGGTGTATTGAGGACTTGGTGTGTTGCAAATATACCCATTGAAAAGTTGGATCAACCGTGCATAAGAGACTGGATGGGGGACAACATTAAAGTTATTGGTGCTCTCCCAAAGGTATCCACCTTAAGGCAGAACTACTTGCCCAAATTGAGAAAGGAAATGGAGGATGGAATTTCACAGCTTGTGAAAGGGAAGACATTCTCTGTAATGTGTGATGAGATGACAGACGCAGATGTCCACTGTATACTGAACATAATTGTTGTCATGCAGGGCAGAAAATCTATAATTGCAGAAACTACAGAATTGACAGCAGTGAACCACACTACTGTTGCACAAAGCATTATAAAGACATTGCAGAAATATGATGTGGAGATGGACCAAGTAGTCGCCTTCATCAGTGACAATGCACGGTACATGGTGAAATGCTTCAAAGAGGTTTTATATGGCCTTATTGGTGCCCATGTGATCCATGTTGGTTGTTGGGCACATGTGTTATCCTTGGTGGGAGACACATCGATTGACCATTTTGAACTGCTCAATAAACTTGTGGCACTTGTGAAATACTCATTTCAGCAGTCGCCCAAACGCAAGAGAGAGTACTTGGTATTCCACAAGGGGCGAGATAGAAAAGAAAATATTGCCTCCTGCTCCTGTCTTAACCTGTTGGAACACTTGATTTGAAACCGTTAAGTACCATTCACTTTACCTTCAGCACTTAAGAGACTTCTTCCAGGAGGAAGCAAGTGATTGCAACTCCATGAATTCTTTGAGAAAACTTTTCCAAGACTGGTTTACAGAGCTGCAGATTCACACAACCTTCATCGCTGAAAATTGCAATGATCTCATCAGCACAACAGAGCTTCTACAAAGAAAAGACAAACCCTTGGCTGTTTCTATATTCAATGCACTACATGGAATAAAACAGAGGTTTCAGATGGGCGTATCAAAAATGGAAGCATTTGGAGAAAGGACAGACAAATACTTAGCTACTCTTAGGCCATGGGTTAAGCAGGAGAAAATTGCAATTTCCCAAAAGACATTTGGAGTGGCCCTAAATAAAATGGCAAAACACATGGAAACAAACCCAGCCATAGAGTTCTTGAAAGCTTGCTGTATTTTGAACCCCTACAACCTTCATAAATTGAGTAGGGACTTCATGCACTACTCCAGTGACATTGGTGTATTTGAACTGCACAACCAAACTGCACCACGAAAGGACTGGGAGATGTATGTTGGGCAGGACATAGGAGAGCTTCCAGACACAATGTACTTTAATGTTGGCCAGTACTGGATTTCAGTGCAGCCACAATTACCAGTACTAGCCAAAGCTGCTCTGCAAGCCATTTGGATACCTGTGTCGAGTGTCGATGTGGAGAGATCCTTCTCGGTCTACGGACAGATCCACACAGACCAAAGACGCAACCTGCTAGTAGACAATATGAGATTGCTATCCCAGCTTATGTACAATAAGTCAAAGGATTAGATTGGTGAACATTTTCTACAGAAGTTTTGCACATTTCATTTTGTTATAGGGTTTAAACACTTTCAATAACTTTGTTAACTTGTTTTCCATATTCCTTGCCATGTCGTGTGTGTGTGTGTGTGTGTGTGTGTATTATATTTTGTTTTAGTTCGTGGCCCAGATATTCAAAAGGGTTGTGCATGGCACAACAGTGTTGCACCATGTGCAACCCACTGATGCGCCCTGGCATGATATTCAAACAGGGATTGTGCCTGGCACAAATCCCTATGCGTCAGAGCACATCAGTAATGTATGCGGCACAGTTGGGGGGGGCGTGCCCATGCATACTCTGCACATCCCGATATTCAGCCCTAGATGTGCTGAGTCCATGCATGCACAACCCCTACTTGCACTGCACACAGGTGAGCCCCCCAAAAATGGAACAGCATTCTGGCCACCCACAGGTGGCTGCTTATTAGGGCACAACACGGCAGCTGCCACCTGTAGGTGGCCACGAGCTCCAGCTGCCCTGGCGGTGCCCCACCATGCCGATCATGGGCATACGTGAAAAATGATCCTCCAAAATCCCTGGTGGTCAGTGGACCGCTTGCAGCCGATCGCAGGCTGCAGTTAAAATAAAAGAGGTTCTATATCCCTGGTGGTCCAGTGGACCACTTGCATCCCAATTGCAGGCTGCATTTAAAATAAAAGAGGTCCTACATCCCTGGTGGTCCAGTGGACCACTCGCAGCTTGATAGCGGGCTTAAGTATAAATAAAATAAAGTCAGATATCCCTGGTGGTCCAGTGGACTGCTTTCAGCCCGATTGCGGGCATTTGTATTAAAACAAATGACGTCCAATATCCCTAGTTGGTCCAGTGGTACCCCACCACCCACTGAGGCCCCACGCCCGCTCCCGGTCACGGCGGGTGGCAGCACCACCCACCTGCCACCCCTGCCCGCTGACTGACACGTGGTAGGGCTGTCGCCCATTGGTCCACAGCGTGAACCAATGGGCATGCACAACTGTCCGTTCTACACATTCCAGATATGTAGATGGAGCCAATCACATATCTGGAATGTATCGGGACTGAGGCTGCACACCAGTAGTTCACGCTGTGACCAATGGGCGACAGCCCTACCTCACGGTGACAGTCGGCAGGTGGTAGGGTGGCAGGTGGGTGGAGTGCCGCCGCCCACCACTGACTGGGGAAGTGGGGCAGTGGGACTCAGTGAGCGGGTGGGGAAGGGGTAATGCTGGACCACCAGGGATATTGGACATCATTTGTTTTTAATACAAATGCCCGCGATCGGGCTGCGAGAGGTCCACTGGACCACCAGGGATATTTGACTTTATTTTATTTATACTTAAGCCCACGATTGGGCTGACAGTGGTCCACTGGACCATCAGGGATATAGGACTTTATTCTATTAATACCAATGCCTGCGATCAGGCTGCGAGCGGTCCACTGGACCACCAGGGATATTTGACTTTATTTTATTTATACTTAAGTTTGCGATCGGGCTGCGAGCGGTCCACTGGACCACCAGGGATATTTGAATTTATTTTATTTATACTTAAGCCTGTGATCAGGCTGCGAGCGGTCCACTGGACCACCAGGGATATAGGACTTTGTTCTGTTTTTACAAATGCCCGCGATCGGGCTGACAGTGGTCCACTGGACCACCAGGGATATAGGACGCAATTTATATTTACTGAAGCCCGTGATCGGGCTGTGGGGCACATTGCTGCACTGTGCAGGGGGCATTGGTCCCCGACGTCTGCTGCCTGGCGGTGCACCAGACGCAAGTCACCGGGGATCGGTGCACCTGCATGCAAATGCGGCCATAATGACATGCAAACAGCCTCATTTGCACCTTGCATACATTATGGCCCCATTTGCATGTGCACTTTTGAATATCGTGGTTGTTGTGCATAGAGCAACAGAACTTGCACTAACGCAACACCCTGGTCTGCTCTGGCCACTTGCACTGGCGCAGTGCCACTGTGCCATGCACACTGCGGGTGGCCAGGGTGCGATATTCAATGATGCTGTGCCATGGCACAGCTCTGTTGAATATCGCCCAGTCAATGCCCCTGCGCAGCCAAGTTGCGCTGTGCCCAGGCTTGCACCACAGCCTGGCGCAGTTTGAATATCTGGGCCCATGTGTTTTTCACTGTATATATTTAATGTTTTGTCAT
Source organism: Neoceratodus forsteri (assembly GCA_016271365.2). Taxonomy (NCBI): domain Eukaryota; kingdom Metazoa; phylum Chordata; order Ceratodontiformes; family Ceratodontidae; genus Neoceratodus; species Neoceratodus forsteri. The sequence continues at coordinate 410,106,470 of CM028137.1, forward strand.
ATTGTATTGCACATTTTGCACATTTTAGTTTAGGTTTTGTTTATGCACAGTTTTCTAAATTTCCTGTACCTTTGCACATTTGACACTTCAAGTATTTGTATTTAGGTTTTAGTTCACTTGTGTTTCAATATATATTCACTTTTTTACATTCTGCATATTTTCAATTAGATTTTGTTTTTGTTCACATTTTTCAATTGTTGTACTTGTATATTGTTTTTGATTTGCAATATCTGCACTTTATAAACTACTTCTCTTGAAATGCTCTACTTGCTTTTATTACTGACTTCATTAACATTTCTTGGGATGAGAACTTACGAGAAAGGTCATGTGGGTGGGAACTTAGTCTGCATTGTGTGGTGACTGATGGCGGTCTACTGGCTAGTTCCTTTTAATTTATCCAAGTGTCCTGCAATCTAATATTCTGTATTGTCACACCTGAGGGATATGGGCTGCAGAGCTTTACCACCATGTTACTGACAACACAAAGGAAGGATGGAGGCCTCAGTGCTGCCACTATTGCACAGGAGGAAGGAGAGCCACAGTGCTGCTGCTGCCATCACATTGGAGGGATGGGGCTGCAGGGCTGCTGCAGTCATCACACACCAGAGGTATGGGGCATGCAGTGCTGCTGCCAATCACACCAGAGGAAGGGGTCCACAGTGCTGCTGTCCCCATTGCATCAGAAGGATAGGAGGAATTAGTGGTCCTGTCATTATATGGGAGGGGTAGGGGATGTAGTGTGCCTGCTGCCTTCACACATTGTAGCTTCTAAAATAACTTGATAACTACAAGTGCAGATATGCAACAGCAGATGTAGAAATGTGAAAATACATGCTAGCAGAGCAAAAAAAATGGTTAAATACAGGTTACAAAGCCAACACCAGTAAAAACTGATTTTGGACTTGCAGACACTGGTGACATTACCAGTTTTGTCAATCTGCAAAATGGAATTTGCCTTTTCTCAATCATCGTAAACCACTGTCCCTGATGATGTGCACTCATGTGATATGGGAAATATGTTCAGTCCTGTACAGTGACCTCTGAAACCTCACTTATGGCTTCACCACTCGTGAGTATTCAGAAGTCACTCTAGAAGAGTCAAAATATTTTCCATATCCCACTCATGCCCATCATGTATCATATATATATATATATATATATGTATATATATATACATATATATATATATATATATATATAAAATTAGTGAACAGAACCAAATATAACCTTATAACCTTAAACATGAAATACCTTTTATCTCCATATAGACCAAGGGAGGGGGACCTTTTTTTAACTATTTTTAACAGTTCCAAAAAGTAGCATAGCGATATGTCTCAATATCAGGAAACTTCAATCTGGCTTTATTATTAGAGTCTACTAATTTCCCTTTCTTCATTCTAGTTCTTTCTCTCTTCCAAATACATTTGGATATCACTGTCAGGATCTACAAATATTTGTTTTAAAATTATCAGTGGAATTGTTTGAAAAATATACAACAGCCTAGACAAGATATTAATTTTAATAACACCTATTCTGCCTAATAAAGTTATAAGCACAGTAGATCTTTTAAGTCCTGACCAATGGCAAGTGTTACTGTCTTAATAGTGTAATCAATTAATTTATTAATGTTATTTGTTGTTAAATTCCAAAATATTTTATTGAGGAGTTCTGCAATTTTATTGGAAATGAATGTTGCATTATACTACCAATTAATGGATGAACTAATAATGCTTCTGATTTACTCCAGTTTACATGATAATCTGAAAATTTACCGAACTCTCAAAGTTTGCAAAATTGTCTGTACAGTATCTCTGTCTCAGGTGTTTTTAAATATAGTAACAGACCGGCCTGGTGGTGCTGAGGGTTGAGGTGCTGGACACCACATCTCGTGCCATGCTGGAGGCCCAGGTTCAGGAACAGACTCGAGTCACTCGGGGGTCAGCAGTGGGAGGAAGGAATGAGCATCCTTAGACAGCTCTCCTTCCTTGGGCAGGGGGGACAGTGTGGCACGCTGTAGACTGACACCCAGTAGTGGCTGGGTGTCAGCACAGGAATGTCACCCAGACCAGGGGAGGGAACCCGTCCAGGGCATGTGGCTGCTTTTGTGGAGGCAGCTGCCTCACCCATTGCACATTTCGGGTGCCTGGGGAGAAAAAGTGGAAAATGACCGGGAGCCAATGGGGTCCATGATGACCCGACACATTCAGGATGTAGTATGAGTCCCTCCAAGGGAGGGCCATAGCAACCCATTGGCTCTGCAGAGGAGTCATAAAGTATACATTTAAAAAAAATATATAGTAACAGGTCATCTACAGGCAGAGGTAGTTTTAATGGGTAGCATGACTACTGAGTGAATATGATTACTGTGTGTCAAGTACTGTACCACACAGTGAAATATGTGAAGGGTATAGCAGTGAGGGAGACATTACAGCATAGTCTCATACCACAAGTTTGCTGACTTGTCATGACATAGTATTTACTTTGTTGTAACTTGTGGGATCTTGGAGTTTGTATATTTATAGTAAGGGGGGGGGTTGGTGGCATAGCCCTCCTGTGGGAAATTATTGAAGAAAGGTGATGGCTGTTGTTCACTGATGACATGCTATGGCCAGTTGAATTTTGAAAGTTGAAGTGCGCTACTGCATGGGGCTTAGTCATGCTGGCAGTGTGGCATGGAGGTTAGAGTCACTGCCTCCAAGTCTACATCATAGGTCCTGCAGACCTGAGTTCTGTTCCACCAATGTGTTTTTTTTTTGGTCCTCTGTGTTGTGTCCACCACCCTCTCAACCCTCCCCGAGGTGTGTCCCCCCACCCCGGATTTTGAATATTACATCCACCCAGTTGTGCCCCCCCCTCCAGTTGCATCAGTAAATATCCCTGAATCCCGGGGTTGTGCCGTCATACTGAGTAAGCCATTCTGCACTGACATTACTTTTCTCCACTTTGGTTTTAGCTTAATTTGGATAGTGCAGTATTGTTTTTCACTGTGTTTGCTTGCGGTTTCTCACTGCGCTGTTCTGTCTTTCGCTGGGTAGTTGTGGAACCTTTTTAATGTATTGTTACTATACTGAAAACCTTAAATGTTATTCCATTTTCTTACACTGTTAGACAAGGGCTCAATTAGCATAATAAACAAAGGGAGTGATAGAGGACACACTTGTCGCATACCTCTATACAGTTGAAATGAAGATGATACATTGCCATTGGTCAGAACTCTAGCTTTAGGTTTGATGTAAATGGCTTTAAACCAAGAAATGAATCTCTTGCCCAGGTCAGCTGCTTCAAGGACTTCAAATAAAATAAAAATGACCACTCAACCCTATCAAATGCCTTCTCTGCATCCAGGGATACCACCATCGTATTAGGTTCTTTATCTCAATGGATTACATTTAATGCATTTCTAATACTATTGAGTCCTCTCCTTCCTTTGAAGCCCATCTGATCTGGATGTATTATATTTGGTAACACTTGTTCCATTCTTGAGGCAAATATTTTATAATCTGAATTTAACAGAGATATTGGTCTGTATGAACAAAATTTGCTTTTATCTTTTTTTTGGTATTACCATAATCAGTGCTTCATCAAATGAAGGAAGTTCTTTTTCAAAAGAGTTGAACAATTACTGCAGATGAGGAATTAATATTTCTTGAGGGTTTTATAAAAATCAATTGTATAGGCATCTAAGCCTGGTGCTTTACCACATTTTAATTCTCTTATTGCTTTATTTATTTCCTGACACCACCACCATTGATACAGCACCCTGTACAGTAGTCCAGTGGCACACCCCAACCCATCACTGGCCACAATAGCCAGCACAGACACCCACAGTGGTGCGTGGAAGCATGCATCACACCAGATGCAACACAGTGCAGGGACAAACACACACCCATACCCAAGGGGACAATAACACAGGGACGCAGTAGCGTGGCAACCAAGCCCCCAGTGTGGGCCCATGGAAACCGTGCACACACAGCCTGCAGTCCTCCATGGCACAGGAGTGCCAGCCACCCTGCACAGGCACTGTGGACCCGTACACCATCATCATAAGCCTGGAGCACATGTCACAGACAGTGGTGCACATCCCCTGCAACACACACAAGCCACAGCATGGAGGTGGGACAACAACAGCGGAGGCCACAGTGTCACCTGAGGCAAACATGCAACACACCAGTGACAGGAAGCAACTCAGCATTGTGATGGTTACTGTGGCTGACCTGCATGGACAGCCACCAGTGACATGGCAGCAGACCTTGCAGGTCACAGACATGCAAGGGTGTCAGCTGCATAGGCCAAGGATGGGTTGAAAGGGGCACCATGGACACAGAGCATGCACCATGGACCACTGCACACAGTAATCCAATGCATAGGGAACAACACACACACCACAGACACCGACTGATAGCTACACCCACACCATAGTCACTTTCCCACGGACATACACACATACCCATGACTGTACCACCCCAGACGCCATGCACACCACTGCAGCTGAGCACCTATAGCCCACTGCAAATCAGAGACCACCACAGAATTCATATCAAAATAGATGTATTGTAATAATCAAAAATAACTATATACAGAAATATATACAAACAGGGGGGTGAGGGACATAAACAAGGTGGGGGTGAGTAAGGGGCAGGGGTGAACATATGGGAGAGGGAAGAAGGGGTGTGAGGGTGGGTCAAAGGGGGGAAGGTGGTAGTTGGGGCATGGGGACATCAACATCCGCCCTGGTCCTCTTCCTCCCGATGCTGTTGTCTGGCCCTCCTTCTCCTCCTGACCCCAGGCTGGTTCATGTCCTGTAGGAGCTGCAGATTCTCCCTGGGCCACCTGTAGCAGCTCATTGATGGACCGCTGTATTTGCAGAAGCCTCCGGTCACCTAGGATGAGGAAGCAGAGTCAATAGGTGTGACTGTCCATCCCCCCTGCAGCCCACCCATTGTCCATTGTGCATGGCATACAGCCATGTGCCACACCCCTGTGATGGTGTGTGCCCACCCACAGTGACCATGTCCACAAGACCAGTCCATCCAGGCAGCAACAGCCATGTGGACCACTGCACACACCCACTGCCCATATTCTGCACAGCACCACCAAGGCTGTACAGTAACGTGGCTATGCAGTGTGAAGGCAGTGCCACAGCCATGTGCCTGGTGCACACATGGACCACCACTGATGCACTCCCAGACATGCAGTGCCACTGGACAGTGCTGACTGTCACAAGTCACATGCATGGCAGTGGTGTCCATGGATGGTGGCCATGCCCTGCTGCCCACCCTGTTACACAGCATACAATAGTAATCATGGAGTCATGGCACTCACCCTCATCAGGCCAGTCAGGTCGGCGGTGATAGTCCCCGTCCCTCCTGGGTGCTCTGTCCTCCTCCCTCCGCCGCTCCTCCCTCAGCCGTCACCACTTGTCCACGCCTGTGTGGGAAACAAGGAGAGAAGAACATCAGTAGAATCCGAAGCAAAGTCCCCTGCCCCAATGTGTGTGCCCACCCACCCAGCCAGACCCACCACCCCACACCCTGTAAACACCACCACAGCCAACCCTAGACTAGCCCTCCCTATGTGCTGGACACATAAAGCACTGTTACCCATATGGACAATACAAGTGCGTAGACATATCACCCACCTGGACAAGGCACCATGCCCCTCCTGGCATGCGACCACAGATGGGCAAGTAGCTCTGGCTCCCTCCTCCTGAGATCCCCATAGCGGTGCCTGCACTGCTCCATGGTCCTCCTCCGTCCGGTGGCCTCCCCAAGGTCAGTGGCCACCTCCTGCAAGACCTGGGTCCTGGCCCTGTCCAGTGGCTCCTCCCCAAACAGAGGCCCATGGTGTGGCTCCACAATGGCCACAAGGTTTGCCAACTCAATGGCAGTCCACTGTGGGGCTCTCCTGCGTGCCATCTCAACCACTATAGTAGGCAATATGGCGCTCTGCAGCGCGGTATCCCACATGCAAATGCTGCGTGGTACAGCGCTGCCATTCCCTATCGCGCTGTTACCGAACAGCGCGATAGAGGTGCAGCCATGCCGGACGCATGGCGCCAAGGGGGCAAAGGTTGGGTACAGGGTCAAGGGTCTCTGGCGCAAGGCCACGCACAGCACCATCGGATGACTGTGCATATAGCGCGATTGGTTGCCTGTTTGCCAGTGCCACAGCAGACTATCGGGCAGTTTTGCCATTGCGCCTATGGAGGCCCATTGTCACAGCACCATGTAGTGACCTTCGTTACAGCGCCACTGGCACAATGGTGGCCGTGCCCTACATTGACCATCGCGCACAGCATGTCATCAGCACAGCAGACGCCAGCGTCAGCAGCCTGGGCATGCGCAGTGAGGTGTACTACGCATGCCATGGAACTGCGCCATTGGCTCAGCCCGTTCAACACAATTGCGCAAAGTGCAAAAGTGCGACATTCAGCCGTCATATGCTAATCATCCGATCAGCCATTCAATGGTGCAGCACCGCAATTTGCATCTAATTAAAGTTGCTCCTCACCTAATTTGCATGGATTGCACTATAAAAGTGCGACAAAGTTCTGCAGTGGCCATATTCGGTTACTGCAGTTTATTGGTGAGTTGCATGCTGTGTGGGATTGTGGACTGTGGATTCAGGGACATGCTTTAGACTGCACAGTCACAGGTAACCACTGCCATCCTTACAGGCTGAATAATGACCGATCAAGGTCTGGGTGAGGAGGACAACAATGGTGGGTGGAAGAGGAGGCCCAATTTCACGAAGGCCAAGACCCAGGCACTTTTCGAGGCCTACCTGGATCAAGAGCCACTGCTCAGTGGACGGCAGGGCACCCCTCCGGCCCATGCTGCTGCATGGGAGGAGGTGGCACGTGCCATCAACCTGCATGGCAGCCACCAGCACTCCATGCAGGAGTGTAAGAAGAAGATGGGTACTGACAGGAGGAGGGTGAAGGAGAAGGTGGCTGCCATCAGGGTGGCACATGCTGCAACAGGCGCTGGACAGCCGGAGGTGGTGCAGCTCACACCAGCAGAGGACAGGCTTGCTACAAGCATGCACCACAGTGCCATAGAGGGAGTTCCAGGCGGTGGCTTCCAGACGGGTTGTGGCCCATCTCTGCATGGTAAGCCATGGTGTGCCTTGGGGGGGTGGTTAGGTTACACGCAGTAACGTGACTTTGCTTTCCCTTACAGATCCTGAGCATCTGCATGGGTCAACGTTGGTGGGCCTGTCCACTGAGGACAGTCGGACAGAGTTGGACTTTGGACCATCCACCTCCACAGGTTTCTGTGGATCGGCACGACAGTGGTGCCGCCTGGTTGTCCACACTGATGTCGTTGAGACAGGTGTGGGGGAAGCCCTTCCTGTGTCTCAGCATTCTGGCATCCAAGGATGCCAGCACACCATGGCTGTGGCTGGGGCAGAGACCTGCACCAGTGATGAAGACATGACCGTCATGGGCAGTGACAAGTGTGTGCCATGGAATGGACACACAGCAGGTCAACTTGCACCCATGGTTCTGGCTAGTGCCGCCATGTGGGCCAGCGTGTCAGCACAGTCCCAGGCTGTGCCTGTCAGCACCAGTGGGGCAGCACCAGTGGCTGGTCAGGACAGTGGGACTGTTGCGGCCACAGCAGAGGCACTACTGAGCCCTTGGGTGCAGCGGCCAGAGGGGCGGCAGCAGCAGTCGCCCACCAGGATTGGGGGTTCAGGGTTCAACGGTGATGTCTGTGCAATGCCTGTGGACTTGCCCATACCTGGTCCTGGTGCACAGCACCCACCCTCAAGGGGTGCTGAACATCAGGCCCATGCACACCCTGAGGGACAGGATGCTGAGGAGGCAGATGACCTCTTTGACGAGCACACCCGCCTACTGCAGGCATTGGTCCAGCAGCAGATGCAGCTTGCAATGTCTGTGGAGGCACTGTGTGTGGCTCTGGAGTGGGCAGAGGAGCATCACAGCAGGGACACCAATAGGATCCTGTCACGGATGGACCATTTGCAGGAGGATGTGACTGCTGCCATTGACAGGCATGCACAGGCGTTCATTGCTGTCATGGCCACAATGGGCACACAGTCAGGTGCCCATGCATCACTCACACCACACAGTGCGCTATCCACTCCCCATTCCTGGCGTCATGCGACACCCAATCTGTCAATGCCGGGTTCAGCTGCGGGCATCCTGAGCACTCCTGGTGCAGGCATGTTCGGTGTGCTGCAGACCCCTGCGTGGGCACGGTCACGTTCGTGCAGAGGAACCCCTGGAGGACCATCGGTGCCACCCCGTGAGGCCCGTGGTCAGCCTGCCAGTGCTGGCGGGTCTCGGTGGGGCCACCCACGCATCCGAGGTGGCCGTGGCACTGTGCCACAAGAATGACCTGTCTCCCAGCATGGGCACTGTCTGGTGCTGCCCTGTGTGCATTGTGTGTTTCGGTGGGCAGTGTACGGGTGGGTGCCCGGCCATGCACGTGGAAACACGGTCCACCTGCACACCCTCCCAGCTGCTGTCCACAGGTACATGTGCATGATGATGCCTGCATTGCGCTGTACACCAAAGTGCGATGGTGCCCAGCATCTGACACACGCACATGGACAGACAGTGGACGTGGTGGCCTGTGGACATGTGTGTTGCTAGTGTTGGCATTCTGGCTCAGTTTTCCACCTGCCCTCTGTGCATGTTTGGTGCATTGTATGTGTGCGTGTGTGTGTGTGTCCATCCATGTGGCGTGTTGCTGTTCACCCATCCCTGGTTGTGTGTGTGCTTCTGTGCCCTGCTACATCCCTTGCCAGCATGCACCCCTGGTGTGTTTCCATGCATGTTTGTGGGTTGTGCCTTAGCCACTGGTGGTTGCACATGGCTCCATGACTTGCCTGTGTTGGGTGAAGTGCTCCTCTGTGATGGTGTCCCAGTGCAGCCGTGCCAGCTGGATCAGTCGGGAGTCCTGTCAGCCAAGGGGGGGCTGCCCATCACTATCATCACCAGCGTCCCCATCGTCCCCATCGCTGTCCCCCTCTTTGACCTGTACGGCTATCCCACATTCTTTGGCCATGTTGTGCAGGATGCAACAGGCCAGGAATATCCCACAGGCCTTTGAGGGTCTGCACTGTAGGGCACCAGCAGAGGTGTCCAGGCAACAGAAACATGTCTTCAGCATCCCTAACACCCGCTCAATGACATTGCGTGTGGTGGCATGTGCCTCATTGTAGTGTTGCTGCGATGGGGTCGTGGGCCACCGGTAGGGTGTGAGCAGCCAGGGACAGAGTGGGTATTCACTGTCACCTGTGTGCAGAGAGTGGATGTTAGTTTTGTGTTCAGCTTCAGACTGCCCCAAGCCCTGTGGGCCACACCCATGGCACCTCTGGCCATGGCCCTCCAGGCCCGCGATATGTCCATTTGATTTACATACTCACCCACTAGATGTCCTGTGGGGATGTCCCCACTCTCAAATCAGTGACACAGTGCCAACTGGTACCAGATGTATGAATCATGTGCTCCCCCAGGGTGCGTGGCACAGACATTGATGATGCACCCACTGGCATCGCACACCACCTGGCAGTTGACACTGGAATAGTCCTTGCCATTCATGTATGTGGCCCCCTCCTTGCCAGGTGGTGTGTGTATGGCCACATGGGTGCAGTCTATTGCCCCTAGCATGCCAGGCATACGTGCTACCCTGTAGAACACCTGGATGTTTGCTGTGCGCTCCACCTCAGTGCTGGGGAAATGGATGTACTCCGCAGCATATGGCAGCAGTGTGCTGAGGAATTGGGTGAGGATGCGTGACGTGGCCGACTGTGCTATGCCTGTGGTGTTCCCGGTTGGTCTCTGGAAGGTACCCATGGTGAGCAAGCACATGCAGGCTGTTACCTTTGTCTCCACTGACAGGGCATGACTCCGTCATGTGGGTGCCTGCATCACATCACTGCACAGCTCACAGAACTGCCTCAGCATTGCCCTGTTCAGGCAGTACCGGCCCACAATCTCGATATCTGTATACAGTTCAAAGCTAGTGCGGGCTCAGTACTGCCTGTTGGGGGCATACCACTAACGGGCCCTTCCACGGCCACGTCCCCCTGCCGTATGCCTTCTCACCCCCCTCCATGTGGAAGGTGGCACTGGCCATGTCCCTGGCTTGCGTTCCCCCCCATCAGCTGTTGCTTTGTTCCCCCCACTGTCCTGACTGCTACCTCCCCTGCACCGGGTACACCTGTGTGTGCTGGCCTCTGGTATGTGTGTCACCACACACCTTCCCTGTGCCTCTCTTCTGCAGTGTGGTATCCCTGGCCTGCACTCTTTCTCACAGTTTTCCTGTGCCTGTCTCTCCCCTGCCTCATGTGGCTTCCCTGTAGCGTTCTTGCGCCTCTTTCTTGCTCCTTTTTATTTTGGCTCATTTCTGCTATGGTGCAACTTCCGCTTGCTCCACTGTTGCGCATTGCGCAAGTCTTTGAGCATCGCACTGCACCCTTTATGCATGGTTCCTACCCCTTCAGTTGTGCATGCCTTCATTATCATTGCGCTGTTGCTCAGCATGTTTTTGGTGGTGCAACTGTCTCCTGCTGAATATTGCAGAACGGTGCATTTTCAGACTTGCGCTGGCGCAACTCTATTGTGCATGGCGCAACCCTTTTGAATATCCAGCCCTGCATGTATAAAAATCATAAGTCTTTCAATGTTGTCATTTACTATTGTGTTGTACTTATGTCTCAGATGATCTATTTTTTTTCAAATATGATTTTTTATTATGTAATGTATGTAATTGTTTTAGGTCTGCAATGTTTTGTTCTAGTTCCTTTAAAATTGTTAACGGCTTCTTTTTTTATTTTCAGCAAATGAAATAACACCCCTAAAATGTATGCAGAAACAACTTGTGTATCTGTTACAAATAATTTTTAATCACTGCATTCAGCCAGGCCAAGTTCCAGCAGATTGGAGAAGAACAAATGTAATGCTCCTTCATGAAAAAGGTGACAAAGGTAATATGGATAATCACAGGACCATCAGTCTCACTCCAGTTGTATGCAAAATACTGGAAGGAGATAAAGATTGGTTAATAACCAGGTTAGGCAATTTCGATGATAACCAACATGGTTTCTCAAAAGGACGTTCATGTGTTACTAATCTACAATGTTTTTATGAGCAGGTTAGTCTGAGCCTGAACAATAAAACACCTTTGCGATGTCATCTTTTTAGACTTTAAAAAGGTTTTTGATTCTGTGCCACATTGGGTTCTTGTCAATAAACTAAAAACATTAGATATTCATCCTGGATATATTAACTGGATTAATAACTGTCTGACAAACTGTTCACAGTGAGTAATAACTGATGGATACACTTCAGATTGGAGACCAGTTTTAAGTGGTGTACCCCAAGGGTCAGTCTTGGCCCCTTTAAGTTTCCAAATGTTCATAGCCAACTTATTATGAGAACTGAACAGCTGGATCATAAAGTATGCTGATGACTGCAAAATAGGAGGATCCTGTAAAAATCTAGACAATATCGATATAATACAAAAAGATCTTGATAAACTACCAGCATGGTCTAAGAAATGGGGACTATTTTCTAACAACAGTAAATGCTGTGTTATGCATTTTGGCACCAGCAACCCAGAATTTAATTATATCCTAAACAGTCAACAATTAAAAAAGGTTGACTCAGAGAAAGACTTTAGAATTATTATACAAAAACTATTTTCCTTTGAGAACCAAATAAGGGAAAATGTTAACAAAGTCTGGTGGTCCATTAGGTATAATATAAAATCAAAGAATGAATCTATCATCCTGCCACTATATAAAACATATATACTCCTCTTCTAGATTACTCCTCCCAACTATGTTGCCCCTATAAAAAGCAAGACATAAGTATGGGTGGAAAAAATGCAAAGAAAAATTACAAAATACGTACCTGAAGCTGAAGGTTTAAGATACGAACAAAGAATAGCTACATTTGGCCTTATGTCACTAGAGAATAGAATATTAAGAGGGTACCTCATGTTGGCAAGGGGAGTGATTAACAATGATTGCCTGATGATGAATATGGGCTTAGCATTTAAGCAAATCCATGTCAATACCAGGGGTCATCCCTTATAGTTAAAAAGAAACCAGATTTCCACAAACAAATATGGATATTATTTCTGTCAAAGAATAATTAAACCATGGAATTCATCACCCACTGAAGTGGTTATAAGTGATTCAAAAGACACTTTCAAAAACAGACTTGATAAACTGATGCTGTCAGATCACTCCCTTTGTTAATATGGGTAATTGATAGGAGCAGATATGGGCTCTTAGCCTTTTGTTCCTCCTTCCTTTCTTAGTGATTCTTAATGATTCTTATATAGACTTTATGTGTGTCCCATACAGTGGTATAAGATCTATCTCCAGAGTGTTATTCTGAAAAAGGAAAAATAAATCTTCTCTTTTATAATGGTGTCTTTAAAATGTTGATCTTTAAGAAGTAATGAATTAATTGTCCATGACCTTTGCCTGGCAGTGTCCCTGGACACAAGGAAAATGCATAGGGGGGAGTGTTAAGATAACTAGAGGGTGGTAGCTGATGTCCCTGACACACTGAAAAACAGATTTTGAGTCAATTAAAAAGCTAATACATGGATATAAAGAATGTGTAGCTAAGTAAAAAGATAATTCTTTCCCACTTAGATTATAATCTCAACATACGTCTTGTAAAGTCAAATGCATCATTCTGTTTTAACAAATCCTGATGATTTATTAACTATGTTATTTACAGTTATTGTATCTAACAGGGGATCTTGTATTAAACTGAAATCTTCTCCAGTAATGTAAGGCTGTTGGAAGTCTGTGATTTTTTGAGATATAAATCACTAAAAAAAGATATGAAGGGATTATGAGGGGCATATAATGAAACTAATGTGTATAATAATTTATGATGTTCAATAGTTATAATTACAAATCTACCTTGTGAATCAATAAAAGATTTAACACCTTTATCTTTTTTTTTATTTGTTTATTAAATGTTTCAGGTTAAATACAAATAGAACCATTGTTGCAATATTTTATTTATATTAGAAAAAGAGCAATAAGTTAGTAAACAAATATTACAAAGTAATCTACTACTGAGAAAAACGATTGCTATACATTTACATTCTAACCCTGACTTAACTGATACAGTTATTACAACTATCCATTCAGATGTAGATCACTGCAAGTTAGCTTAGTATTCCAAAAAAGGCCCCCATGTAAAATAAAAGAGTTCAGTTTTGTCCGGTATCAAATAGCTAATTCCTTCATTATTCACCAATGTCCAAACCAGTCCCATAAGAAGGGAACTCTAGTTTCTTTCCATTATTTTAATATTAATATTTTAAATGCCAAGGCTACAGATAAGATCCAATCTTGTGTGTGTGTGTGTGTGTGTGTCTCTGTAAAAAATAAATTAAGGAAGTATATCCTAAGATAAACAATACAGGTGAAAAAGGAATACTAATCTTAAGAACTGATTGAAAGTGGAAGTGAATACTTTCCTTTGTTTTTTTGGATCTCAGAGCAGTACCAAAATAATAAATCTAAATCTGCATTTGAAGTTCCACATTTCCAACAATTGACTACATTAGACAGATCGATTTCTTTAAGTAGTTAGGGAGAGTAATAGAAACGGCAAAGTATTTTAAACTTTACTAATCTACCCTGGACTTCTCTGCAACTTCCATATGCATCTTTCCAATATTTGGACCATGAACTTTCTGACACTTGCACCTTAAAGCCCAATCATACTCAGATAGGAGTCTATAGATATAGCTAGCCCCATTTCTAAGATGAGTTTCTTTGAAAAAAAAGTATTCTCTGCTGGATTGTCAGGGAGGGTATGATCAGCTTTAATATGCTGTTTTGTAATGCATCTCTAATTTGTAAATATAGCCAAAACTGAAACTTTTGTATATTGTATTTCCATCTAAAGTATTCAAAACATAATATATTATTTTGACTGTTTAACATGTCTCCCACTGTTCTGACTCCTTTTTTTGATCCACCCAGTGTCTTGAAACTTCTTACCATTAAATGTCTTAGATGGATTATTCCAAAGTGGCATGAACAATAGAGGAAATTAACTAGCTTGTTTAAAAGTGGAATATTTTTGTACAAGTTAAAGTTGTAACAGTTAAGGTGGGGTGATTAGCTAACCTTTTTGGGACAGGCAGAAACAAGAAGTCAGTCCGCTTTAAAAATTTAACTAACTAGAGATGTGTGAATTCACTCTGCATTGTAATTTTCGGATTTCATGGTGTGATTTAATGAAATTCACGACCACAAATTTTATTAATTCTACCACAAAACATGGAATTTCATCCACAAATTTCATGCTTCATGGGGGAAAAAATTACAAATTTCACCGAACATTTCATGCAAATCAAAGTTTTAACAGCCAGCCAGAACTCCATGAATTACGCAAAGTGTGAATTTTTGGTGCTTCACATGAAATTTGCATGCAAAGTTTAACTTTGCAAAATCTCTATAACTAGCCTACTTTTTACAGTAGCCCATAAAGGGTAGTATAATGTGTCTGTCAGGCTAAACCATTTTGCCATTTGTTTCAGTCTAAAGGCCCCAAAATATCCCAGCCAACATGGGAGAGCAAAGGCACCATATTGCCCAGATGTTTTTAATTTTCTCATAGCTAAACTTGGAGTTTTATTACCCCATGAAGAGAAAGAATTTAATTTATCTGGCTTCTGAAACCATACTCCCTGAATTAAAGTAGTCATGTTGTTTGGGATATAAAATATCTTAGGTGCAGCGATACTTTTGATTGAATTTATCTAACCCCATTTTACTTCATTAATGACTGAAGTCAAGTTAAAGTTAGAAATGTTTTCAATTTAATTGAATATCCTTTTTCCTAAGTGTGTTATATCCTCTGGCATCCATGGCATTTTATAATCTCTGTTCAACCTGTCTTCCTCAAATTGTGATGTAACAAGCACAGTACCTTCAGATTTGGACCAATAATACATAAACCAGATATTCTTCCAAAATTTTGTAGTAAAGGTTTAAGATTTCTTAAAGAAAAATGTGGTTGTGCCGAGAGTTAAAATGTCATTGGTAAAAGTGAAGCCTTTGTTGGAATAAGTAACCACTTGAACACCATGAATTCCTTCAGAGTTCATGAGTCTTCTGATCAAAGGTTCTATAGCCAGAACAAATAATAAGGGAGATAAGGGGCAGCCCTGTTTTGTCCCTCTATAAAGATGAATGGGTTCAGAGATCATTCTATTCGTAACAATGGAAGCTGTAGAGTTCTTATAAATTATTGAAATCCACTTCCTCAAGGTAAGGCCAAAATCATATGTAATTAGAATTTTATCTAGAAACCCCCATTTTAAAGAGTTGAAGGCTTTACTTATGTCGAAGAAAATTTCTTTAATAGGAGAATGCTGCTGCTGCTGGTGTCGTTGAGCATCCCATATCACAGAGAACAGCCTGTGATGGTTATCAGAGGCTTGCCTTCCTTTCATAAATTCTTCCTCCACTTTCCCAACCAGAGACTATATCATTTACCATTCTGTTAGCTAAAATCTTCATGAGAATTTTATAATAAAAATTTAATAATGAAATGGGTCTATAGTTACAGCACTCCAAATTATCTTTACACTTTCTTGTCAGGAGACAAATTAGAGCACTGTTCATAGAATCTGGTAAGCTGTTCATTTCTAAAGATTCCTGTAACATGCTAGTTAGGTGTAAACAAATGGTGGGACTTACATGTTTAGACATTTCACAGGGCACACCCTCAGGACCTGGTGTCTTTCCTTTAGAGGCTTTACAATTAACTTCTGAAACTTCCTATTTAGTGATAGGTTTATCTAAGTTATGTTTGTCAGCCTCTGGTATCCTAGGCAAATTAATACTTCTAAGAAAATAATCTGTAGAGAAACTATAGTATATTGCCTGAGATTTATACAGCTCTTTGTAGAAGTCCTTAAAGTGGATATTAAAATTTTAAAGTCATAAGAAGCTTTCCCTTGAACATCCCTAATCCCATTGATAGCAATATGGTTCAGTTATTTTTTGAGATGATAGGTTAGAAGCTAATCGACCTTCTCACCCATTTCCCAGTATGACTGCCTTGTATGGACTAAAGTGTGTACGGCGATTATGTCCCTGGAGAGATCGTCGTGGTTAAAATGTTGAGGTGTAATTGCCATCAGGACAAAATAACATGGATTGGTAAGTCACTGGCAGCTCAGGTCGCTGGTATTTGACTCTGCATGAACTAATATGTCACCGGACAAATAGTCGTAACCATCGTAATTCAGTAAATCTAGTACAAAATGAATTAATGTGAAACGGAAAGTGCAATAGAAAGGGAAAGTTTAAATATTTTACTTCACAGTCCAAAACAAATTAATTGATTGTGAAATGGAAAGTGCAAGTTTACTTCTTTGTTAAAATACTTCATAGTCCATATTTTAAAATCAGTGTTACTTCACAGTCCAAAATGAATTAATTGATGCTTGGAAGGTTGTGGGTTTACAGTCCTAAACGAATTAATTGATTGTGAAAGGGAAAGTGCAAGTTTGATTCTTTATTAAAATACTTCACAGTCCATATTTTAAAATCTATATTACTTCACAATTCAAAACAAATACATTGATTTTTGTCATTGCAATAGAAAGGGAAAGTGCAATTATTTAGTACCTATTTTAAAATCTATGTTACTTCTGTGATATTAAGGAAGAAATAGGCTGTTGGTTAAATAGGATTTGCAGGTTATCCTCTAGGTAGGGAAATGGGCAGACTAGGTGGGCCAAACAGTCCTTATCTGCTGTCAAAGTCTATGTTTCTATGTTTCTAAGTTCAAAATGAATTAACTGATTTTTGGCAGTGCAATAAAAATGGAAAGCGCTTTAATTAGACAACATTTATTTCAATGACTGTTGCTATGTCTATTATGTATTGCTTTGGCTCTCGAGAAGCAAAATCACTGCAAATTGACTTAAAAACTTTATTCACACGTATATATTTAGCATGCTTTCTCGGTGGTTGTTGCCCGAGAGTTATGTCTCTGCTGCAATGCTACTGCGTGTTGCTCCTGCCTTAATTTCTGTGCTAGGCGGCCATGAGTAGGGTGGCTGATGGCTACTGTCCTAGCAAAAGCCCTGTGCCAGGCTTCAATTGCATTATTGCTTCTGGGCAAATCATTTAGCACTCAGGCATACTGATTCCAAAACATGATTGGAAATCCTGGCATTCACCTTTTTTTGCGATTCCTTGTTAGTCGCCCAATGTAATTGTCCTCGAAATAATCCAGTAAGCATACTATGTCTTCAAAATTGGGGTCATCCTGGAGCATTTCATAGCTCTGTTCAAAATAGTCAGCTGGTACAAATGCTAGTGCCAATATACATCGCACTTTGTGTGCAAACTACTCGTCATGAATATATCTTTGCTGCAAACCCTCTTGCTGTACTCTGCGCCATAGTGCCTGTCCCAGATGAAAGTTGCAACCTGCGAGCTCTGATGTGGCATTAATTCCTTTAAAACATTTATAGCCGCCATCTCGAAATCAGTCATGACACTGAGCACTGTTAACTTCCCACCAAGCAAGTTTCGAAGGTGTAAAAAAAACTTGCGATATATTGCCTAACTGCGACCTGAAAGGAGTGCATAGACACAGAGTCTATTGACACCATTTACCAGTGCATGCACTGTGTATGTTTGATCATCTTCACGTTGGGCAACTGAAAATGTTCCATCGCAGAACCAATGCTCACTGTCATTAAGGACTTTAAGGTCGGAATCACTGGTGAATACTAACAAGTCACTTTCATTTATTCATAAAAAGATCTCACCGTCGATAGTATTGCAATACAGATTAATATCAGTATCATTTGGGCCACCATGCTGCCTTTGGCGATGCACATCTCGATGCAGGGTTTCCTGTGATGGAAGCAGGTGAGCATGTCTAACGGATACTTCTTGCAGCCCGGTATGCACAAAATTTCTTGTCAACTCTTCAGACTCGCATGCTCTCTGTCGCATATGTGCACAGGCAGTGAGCACCTCAACCCTACCATGAGTTGGTGCATGGTTGTGCTCAGTAGGGGGAATGGTAGTGGAGTCACCCTTAGTGTGTAACTGTGCTCTGCATGTTCTGTTCTCACATTGCCAAATTATCTTTTGATCGGCTCCATCTTTTTCTTTGGTGTACAGATAGTTATCAGTGCAAGCTTCTGCTTGCCCTTCTGTGTTGGTACATACTCCATTGAAGCAGAAATGCAGTGCTGTTGGAATCGCTTGCTTAAATAGCCCTGTAAGTGCTCAGGTAAATTCCTGTTCTACTCACCTGGTAATAATAACCTTACATAATAAAACTATGCTTAGTTCGAACACCAGAGGTCAGCAGAGAAACAGGTAAACATGGTCGCCATATATTGCAGGACAGAATGTTGTGGATATATAGTTGCGGTGGCTGTTTAGTGTCCGCGACTTATTGTCACAGCAACAAGCTTAAATATCGATGAAGTGGCTGCTACTTTTTGACTGCGACATTTAAAAATGATACTAATCGACCGTATGCCGGACTAAAGCACATTTAATCTTAATAGAATGTATTTTATTAATTTCAAATTTCTATCTAGTAATCTGGTATAATAGCTCTTGTTTCTGAGTGGGATTTTTTTCTTAAAGTCTGTCAACAATTTATTTAACTGAATGAAGTTCTTTATCTGCCAATTGTTTTGTCATTCTCACCTTTTATTAGAGGCAAATCCAGTAATTTTACTCCTAATGAATGCTTTTAAAGCTCCCCATAAGACCTGAGAAGAAACCTCACTGTTATTATTTACAGCATTTCAAAGTACAGTATATTTACATTTCTTTAGAGATCCATTTTTTAAGATTAGGAGCCTGTAACAGAGAGGTATTGAACTTCCATCTGGAATTTCTATTGGTTTTTCATGTTCAAAATGAATGGCTGCTTTCCATAAACTGTGATCAGAGATTATTATGTTAGAAACATAGAAATTCGTTGTCAGATAAGGGCCTTCAGCCCACCTAGTCTAACCTAATACCTTCAATAACTGTGCTCTTTTATGCTCAGCCTGCATTAGATTGTCCCCCTCCTCCACTTACCAGTAGTCTTCTATGCCTATCCCAGTCATTTTTAAATCCATTTATTGTTTCTGCCCCCACCACCTCCACCAGCAGGCTGTTTCACTTTCCATAACCCTGTCTGTTAAGAAGTATTTCCTCATGTTTCCCCTGAATTTCCCTCCTGACAATTTCATGTTGTGGTCCCTTGTCCTTGAGCAACTTTTTCTCAGAAAAATTGTATTCTTCTGTACCCTATTTCTCCCCGTGAGGTACGTAAATGTTTCATTCATATTCCCCCTCTCCTCTAAGGAATACATAGTCACTTCCTTCAGCCTAGCTTCATAGGGTTTGTTATGTAGTCCCTGCACCATTTTGGTTGCCCTCCTCTGAACTGCCTCCACCCTATCAATGTCCTTATGGAGGTGGGGCTTCCAGAACTGGACACAGTACTCCAGATGTGGCCTTATCAACATCCTGTACAGTGAAATTATTACTGCTCTTTTCCTGCTGGTGATCCCCCTGCCAATGCATCCCAGCATTCTGCTAGCCTTTCCCACTGCCTTGTCACACTGTCTCCCAACCTTGAGGTCATCAGAGATGATCACCCCAAGTCTCTTTCCTGCTTGGAGCATTCAGTTTACTCCCCCACCAGATGATATGATGCTCCTGGGTTTTTGTGCCCCTTGTGCATTATGCTGAACCTTTTTGCATTGAACCTTAGTTGCCAATCCCTTGACCACTCCTCCAGCTCCTTTAAGTCACCCTTCTTTCTATCTACCCCCCTAGCATGTCTACCATGTTGCAAAGCTTAGTGTCATCAGTGAATAAGCAGATCTTCCCTTCTAGACACTGCAATGTCACTGATAAATACATTGAAGAGAACCAGGCCCAGTACTGATTACTGCTGTACCCCACTGGTCACGTCACCCTCTTCAGATTGAATGTCATTTACCACCACACTCTGTGCCCTATTATCCAGCCAACTTTCCACCCACTTTATCACCTTCTTTCCTACTCCCATATTCTGCAGCTTTTTTATTAACCTACGATGTGGCATGTTGTCAAAGGCCTTACTGAAATCTAGGTAGGTCATGTCCACTGCCCCCCCCCTTGATCTACCTCCCTGGTTACCCAATCAAAAAACTCAATGAGGTTAGTCTGGCATGATCTCTTCACTGTGAAACCATGCTGTCTTTTGTCCTGTAGACCATTGACAGCCAGGTATTCCATGGTTCTTTCCTTCAATAGTGTTTCCATGATTTTCTCCACTACTGCAGTCAGGCCTGTAGTTTTCCACCTCTTCCTTGTCCTCTCGTTTGTATAGAAGGACCACATCAGCCCTCCTCCAGTCCCTGGGAACCTCCCCTGTTTCTAAAGACAAGTTGAAAAGGGCAGTCAGTGATTCTACCAACACTTTCCTTAGCTCTTTTAGATTCCTGTGGTGTATTCCATCTGGTTCCATTTCCTTATCAGCTCTCAGTTTTGCCAGTTCCATGAGTACCTCTTCCTTTGAAAAAGGGTCAGTGTCCATCTCTGTGCCCACCATGCTCCTAGCTCATGTTGGCCCACCCCCATGTCCCTCCACCATAAACACTAAGCAGAAATATTTGTTTAGTGTATTTGCTTTCTGTCGGTCATCCTCTATACTGCCCCCATTTCCCCCTTTCAGTCTCATAATTCCTCCTTGCTCTCCTTTTTTTACTGATATATCTGTAAAAGGTTTTGTCTCCTTTTGTCACTGAATTTGCTATACATTCTTCTGTTCATGCCTTGGCTTCCCTAACTGCCTTCTCTGCCTCCCTTTGTTTTTCCTGATACCACTCCCTGTCCCCTTCCTCCTGAGTATTTTGCATTGCCTAAATGCTGTTTTTTTGCTTTAACCTTTTCTGGTACCACCTAGAAAACCACAGTTGTCTCCTGTTTCTCTTACTGTTACTCACCTGTTTGACACAGAGTTGAGTCACCATTGCAGTCCCAGCTTTGATTGCCTCCTACTGTTCCGCTACATCCTTCTTATCCCCAACACCAGTCAGAGCTACCTTTAGGCATTCTCCCATCTTTCTAAAGTCTGCCCTCTTAAAGTCAAGAATTCTTGTCCTTGTGTGGCTTGGTTCTTCCCCCTCATTTATATCAAACCACACTATTCTGTGATCACTGTTCCCTAGGTGCTTCCCCACTGTAACCCCTGTCATGCTGTCCCCATTTGTAAGTGCCAGGTCCAGCACCACCTTCTCCCATGTGGGCTATTTGACTAACTGCTTAAGGAATGCCCCCTGTAAGGAATCCAAGATGCTCCTACTCCTAGCCATTGCTGCTGCTGGGAGGTGCCAGTCCACATCTGGTAGATAAGACATCACCGACCAGCAACATCTCTTCCTTGTGAGCCATTCTTTGAAGGATTTATGTCCTTCACCCTGAGTTGGTTGCCTGTAAGTTATCCCTGTGTGGATGAATGTTCCCCTATTTCTTTCTAGTGTGACCCACAGTATCTCTCCTTCACCCTGTTCCCCTTGAATTTCTGTAGCCTTTATGCTTTACCTCACATATAGAGCCACCCCCCCCTTTCTACCTACTCTGTCCTTCTTGAAGAGATTTTACCCCGGTATGAACATCTCCTAGCTCTGGTTTATGTTACAACAGGTCTCTGTGATGGCCACAATGTCCAGGCCAGATTCCACTGTGGTAGCCTTGAGGTCTCCTATCTTGTTACTCAGACTTCGGGCATTTGCACACATAACTCTCCAAAATATAGTGCCCTTCCCCTGCTTTGCTCTAGTAAGCCTTTCCCTCTTATGATCATCATCCTTGTCAGTCTGAGAATCAGTCTCTCCCAACCCCGTTTTTGTGTTTATGTCATCCCTCACTTGATCTGCCTCCCTCCTGTGTTTTCCTGTAGTTCCTGTATTCCCAGAGGCAGTGGTATGTGCCATTTCTTATCCTCCCTCTGTCCCCCCAGTGGCTAGTTTAAATGCTTGCTTTGGAAGCCTTTAAACCCTTCACTGAGGACCATGGTTCCCTGCCTGAATGGATGCAGGACTTTGCTTTTCTACAGGCTCAAATCCCTCCAGGTGGGACCCCAGTCCCCCATAAAGCTGAACTCCTCCTCTCCACACAATTGTTTCAACCATGAGTTGAATTCCTGGATTTGGAGTGTCCTGGCCTCCCTCTTGCCATGAACAGACAGTACCTCTCAGAGGTACATGGGCCTTTCTACCTGCTTCATGCCCCTCCCCAACTCCTTGAACTCCTCCTGGACTCTTCCTAATTCATCCTTATCCCCTGTCCTAGGTAGACAATGACATTCAGCTCCCCCTCCTTGCTATCGCCCTTGCAATCCACTGGATTCACTCCCCATCCCTCCAAGCTGTGCCTCCCTCTCTCCCTTGCTAACTGTTCCCAACTCTGTTCTCTGGACAATAGAGTCCCCCACCAGGAGTTGCTTCCTCCTTCTCTAGGGTCCTCTGCTCTCCCCGGATCCATCCTGGATGTCCCCCTCATCCTCCCTGGACACTACCATAGGTGCCATCATATGACCTTCCCATTCCTCCAATACTGTGTAGGAGTTAAGTAATATCCCTGGTTGAGGGATGTGCCTCTTGGCCCCCTCCCTCACTCTTCCTGAGCCCACTGTAGTCCAACCAATCTCTCTGTGAGGCAACTATTGAGGAGGCTTAAGCTGACTAGGTGGCCTCTGGGTGGGAGCACAGGTGCCCCGCATCCTAACCAGCTTGACCCGGAGACTGGTGACCTCTGCCCTGACCCCAGAGAGGTGCATACAAATGGGGAAGCACTGCAGCATCCAGAATGTCCTCCTGAAAACTGCTGCCCTGCATCCACTTCGCTGCACCACTCCAGCATCATCTTTTTCTGTTCTGCCTCTCCCTGAGCGGCTGTGCCCTGTCTTTTTCCTTCTTTCCTTTAAGCTTCCTTTCCCTGTTTGGCTGTGCCCTGTCTTGTCCCTTTTATCCTTCTACCACTGTCCTTTATTGGTTACTATGCCTACTCCTGTTGATCTAGCTTTTAGCTGTTCCCTGTTCCTGATCTGTCTCTCCTCCCCCTTACTGTTTCTTAAAAGTTGTTCTCCCTTCCCAGCCTTTACAACATATTTTTTCTCCTCTCTTTATTTTATCTCCCTCCTGTTACTAAGCAGGAAGTTACAAAAGTTCACCTAGTCCTGTGTCTGTAAAAGGAGAATGAGCCCAGGGTGGGTGGGATTTGGAGGGTGGGCAACTCTTTCAGTTGCTTCCCTGCAATAAAAAACAATCAGTTAACCCACACTCCATTCACCCTGCCTTTTGTTCACTGTTCTGCCCACACTGTCCTCCATTCCTAATACCCCTTGAAGTACTGTAGAGATGCTGCAACCTGTGAGAGAAAATTCAAGTTTGTAGTGCTGTGAAGTTCCTCCATCTAGCCCCCCTGACTGCAACCTAGAGAGACATGTCTGCTGCTGGGTTTTTAGGCTTCCTGTTTATCTCAGCTCCCTTTTTGTTTGAAATTGGCACATTTTTCCCCTCTTAGTATTGGCTGGCTGCTTCCTGCATCAGAGAAAGAGATTAGTCCTTGGTTGTGTACGGCATCCGATCCTCAGTTTCTAAAATTAGTAATGAAAGTAACCAACAATGGGAAAGTAGTGGTTTAAACAAGCAATCAGTGGAAAGGGTGAAAAGGCAGCTGTATAAGAACAACACACAACCTTGGGGAAAAATATAAGGGTCCTCCCTTGTTTCTTCAGTACCCTGTTTATTCGATTGAGAGACAAAGTAGATTATTCCCCACAATGCTAAAAAGACCTCCATTCCCCTTAGTTGCTTCCCTGCAACAAAAAAAATCAGTTAACCCACACTTCACTCACCCTGCCTTTCATTCACCATCCTGCTTGGACTGTCCTCCATTCCTAATACCTCTCAGAGTCCTATAGAGAGGCTGTGACCTGCAAGAGCAAATTAAAGTTAGTAGTGCAGTGCAGTTCCTCAGTCTAGCCCCACAACTGCAACCTAGAGAGACACGGCTCACATTCAGTTACAGTTACCAAGTTAAATATGTCCAGGGGTAGGAAAAAATAATCCAATCTGCTAAAACTACTTTGCCTTGCCGAATAAAAGGAATAATCTTTACCATGTGAGTGTGTCAGTCTCCAAGCATCTAATAGGTTTAGTTCACTTAAGGTATCTTGAACCACTTGTCTATATTTACAGAAATAGAATAGTTGCCATATTGGTCCTTGTAAGAACAGATCCAGAAGCAAATGGGTTGATTTCCTTTTATTGAATCAACATAGATGTAGCAAAAAGAAAACAATGTCTAAGTTTTTGGACCAACCAAGTCCTTTCACTTGGACTTGGACTTGGTTGGTCCGAAAGCTTAGACATTGTTTTCTTTTTGTTACATCTGTGTTGGTCCAATACAAGGTATCAAACCATTTGCTTCTGGATTTTGTCTAGACTTAGTGACATTGGCTTTGAGGTTAGGATTAGAGCTGTCTAGCACAGGGTTATGACTTCACTGAAGTCGACTCCTAGAATTATCTCATATGTTTTTGGGGCACCAGTTTCAAATAGGAGTTTATGAAAGAAGTCTGCTTGTATAGAAGAGGGGCATACATTTTGCAAAAGGCCTCTTTTTTACCATAGAGGGAGCCAGTTAGTATTTGATATCTACTCTAAATCAGATACATGATTATGTTAGTAAAATTGCCCCTTTCTTTAATCAGAATTGCCACTCCTCTCTTCTTTGTAGAAAAACAGCTATACTCCACACTGGATGCCCATTTCCTTGCTAATTTATCTGCCTCTAGGGGAAGCAAGTGAGTTTCTTGGAATATTGCCATATCAGCGTTTTGTTTTTTAAGGTGCCTGAGTATTCTTTTTCTTTTAATTGATGATCCAAGCCACTGAACATTCCATGAAGAAACAATAACAGTATTCATGTGATTCAAGTCAGGTAGAACCTAAAAATATAAATAAAAGAGATATAAGTACACTATATTTCTAAACACTGTGTTTAGTACTCTAAGATAAAAATAAAAAGAAAGAATTGGAGAAAATTATCAACAGTATTGTTTGGGAAATACATGATGAATCACTTACTAAATTGTGTTATTTAACCAACAAATTTAACAATGAAAACTAACAGTTAACAGTTCCTCAGAATAAAGAAAAAAAAAAAAAAAACCTGCAAGCCTTGTATAGCACACCCAAGATAATACTCTTAGTGTGGAACAACACAACTCCAGACCCTTGACAATAAACAACTCACCTAAATGTTTGTTTCATAGAAGCCAAATTAGTGCAACGACCCAACTCATATACATGTTGCATGTAAGGAAAAAACAAGATACGTTAAGAGATTCCTGTGTCAGAATCTACATCCCTTGCATTTGCATTTGCAACCATTACTGTTTGGATTGTCCCCCCCCACACACACACACACACACTGATGACCAGGTAAGGATGAATCAGCAGCAAGTACATAATGCCTCAGCAGACAAACGAAAGTCATGGATATTAATAAAAATAGGAAAAAGAGATTTAAGCTCCAGCGAACCTACTCATGACTGATCTTCTTTATATGTCTGTTCATACTTAACTTCCCTTAGCCAGTAATGCTACGCTATACAAAAGATTGAGTTTCTGCTTTGACTGCCCTTAATGATTGCATTGAGCCCCCCCAGCTCCCTGAGAGTCCCACTGTGGGCATCACATAGTAATATCTATCAAGGTCTATTAAGTTCACTTTAGTCAGATGTCTATTGTTTGCAGTACTGTGTTTCTCCATTAGGTAGACATCACTGAATAGTGACTATAGGAAGGGACATTTTAATATGAATAAAGAAATGCCTATATAATGGACCCTAAATGAATTGTAGTTTCAAAGGAGCTAAGAAGAGAGAAGAAAAAGAAAGGGAAAAAAAGATATGTTTAACCACTGCTACTTTGCTGCCCAATTCCCCCCTAGCCACTCACATGTGAGAGGAAAGCACAAATGTGATTGGCATCTAAAGAAAATAATGACTATAACATAGCAAAGTGTCACTTACATACCTAGTTTGCAGAGTGTGACCAGGAATTCAGAAATCTTGTAAGCAGACTCTAAATGGCATATCAATAGAATCACTGGCAAATATTTCAAATTGCACAGACTGCACATCATGAAAGCAGAAGTGACATCATCATCCTGACCCAAAAACTGACAGTATCCAGGCTGGGGAGACATCACAAGAATTCAATAATCATTTTCAAAAGTCAATGATAGTGCTTTCTTTGACAGAAACTTCAGCCTACTAAGTAAAATGCATAGGGGCAACAGAACAAAGCCAATGAGACCCTCTGGGAGATGAAATGATAAGGGCTGGTATTTTGCAGACCTGGAGAAGGGGTTCAGGAAATATATCAGCTGCAGAAATGTCTAAGCAGTTTAGAGGGTAGGATTTGCTGCTTACTGCATATTCACTGTGCCTTGCATTAGCACCTGAGTTCACATTGGTAGCACATCAGCACAATGATAATAATAAACGAAGTCCACCACAGTGGCAAATCTGAGCCGGTCACTGTGGTGGTCCTCTGTATAACAGGACCATGACTCAAAGTGTTTTGCCTCAACCCGGATCAACTCCGACTCGAAGTTGGATATTTAGAGATGGGGGGTGCAGAGGGCACTGCCCCCCGCATGGGTGTGTGTGTGGGTTGTCCTGACAGGAACAATGCTGACAGTCAGCATTGTTCCCGTCACTGTCAGGCATGTTGACAACATTGTTGTCGATGTGCTGATAGTTCACATTAGGGCTCTATGATGCCTGTTCAACAACTAAGTTGTTGACCGCCATCACCATGATGGATTTATGTTGACTGCAACTTGTGGTCAACATAAATCTGACTGGAAACCCTGGCTGTTTTTTCGTTGGGGGGCTTTGCCCCATGAACTCCCCATGCGGTCCCCCACACCTCCCAATCTATAGGATTCTAACTCTGAGTCACAGTTGGATTGGGGAGGGGGTGCAGGACTGAGGGACAGCATGCCGGGGTCCTCTGGTGGACTATTACAGTGAAAACATCGATGTTGTTGGCATCAATGTGTTCACTGTAATAGTGTTGCTGTGCAGGGAGTATACCCATATTTAGTGTCTATCTAGGTTGTCTGGAGTCAGTTTTGATAGATGTATCCACTAGTCAATTTCTGGTTTTAAAGAATGTCTGGATTTTTCTATCAGGCTTAGAAGACCAGGTTAAGGATTTTGGCAGGGCTTTAGACTTGACAACATATGAGGGAGGTCGTTTCACAATTGATTTATTAGGGACTTTTGTTGACTGTCGTTTACTAGTAGCTGTTTTGAATTATTCCATATTTGAATCCTGCTGATGTAATTCCTGAACAGTGTCTTGATTGTCATAACATTTCCTGTGCACCAATACAGAATTGTCACTCATGCCAGCTTGGGTTGCCAGCTGCGTTGAACGTCTAAAGTCTTTTTTGAAATTGCCACCATGGAGGGATCACGTGATTAGCTAGTGGGGAAAAGACGTCTCCAAGGCTGCTCCTGGGTCGCAGTGAATAAAAAGCATAATTTTAGCAGTTTAAGACCCCACAACTTTGACTTTAGCCGGGAGCTTCGATTCCTAGCAAGGTTCTAAGTTTCAGAGAATGAGTCAAGTTAATTTAAATAAGGAGTTTTTCACTAGACACAGAAGTGGGCCTGGCTGATAGTATGGCCAAGATGGAAGGTGGAAGCCCTGAGCCTCTGGCTGCAAGATCACCGGCTGTTAAGTGCTCAAAACCCCACTCCCCAGTTCCAGAAGAGAACGAAGATTCGCGGGTAGAAGAACGAATGGGGCACTCAGCCTCAGATGATATTATTGAAATTAAACAGCTTCTGCAAGGGCTTGTGGCTGATTTCTCTACATTAAAGCTGGCTCTGCATGCTTTAATGCAAAGGGTGGGGAATGTGGAGGCCAGAGTTGCTTCACAGGAAAGGAAAACGGGGGCCATGGACCAGGAGGTGATCATTCTCAAAAGGCAAGTCAAAAAATTAGAGGATCGTCTGGAAGATCAAGAATCACGTAGTCGGAGGAATAACCTAATCATGGCGGGCCTCCCTGAGAAATTGGAAGGCTCAGACTGTGTTGCTTTCATGCAGGATCTCCTCCTGAAAGTGTTCGGTCCAACGCCGTTTGGCAAGTCTTATAATACTGAGAGGGCCCATCGCTTTTTGAGAGAACCCCCCCCCACCTGGAGCTCGACCCTGAGTCCTTATCATGTGTTTCTTGAATTACAAAGAGAAGACTCACGTACTGAATAAAGCCAAAACAAATAGAAATTTGCAGTGGAATGGGGCCTCTATTTGGCTTTTCCAAGATTTAATATCCTCCGTGAGAGAAAAACAGAAGGAGTACATGGAGATTAAGAAGAAGCTGTACTTGGCAGGGGTGAAATTCAGAATGCAGTACTCAGCTACGCTGATCATGAGGTTACCGAAGGGAGACAGGAGATATGCTACGGCGTGCGATGCCATGGAAAGCCTCTGGGTGGAGCTACCAGATTTGTTTAAGTTGGCGACTTGAAGGATTGAGGGACCTGCAGGAGTGTATGCAGTAGAGCGGCAATTGCAAACAGCAAGGATTGGGAAGTGCTGTGATAGCTGGTAGCGCTTGATTATTTTCAACCTCATTTTTACTCCATGTTTTGGAGAAGAGTTCTGCCCTTCTTGGTTGT
Source organism: Neoceratodus forsteri (assembly GCA_016271365.2). Lineage (NCBI taxonomy): Eukaryota > Metazoa > Chordata > Ceratodontiformes > Ceratodontidae > Neoceratodus > Neoceratodus forsteri. Next base: position 410,135,234 of record CM028137.1, read on the forward strand.
GACTGCTCTAGATTTATGTCACATGAGACTGTTAAATGAAGGCCTCTAGTTAAATTTGTTTTTTCCTTTTTCCAGGGCCTGAGAACACTAACAGTCCTGGACTATCGGGTTGTTTTCTTTCTGCTAGCTGTCAAGTGTTTTTTCGCTCACATTAGAAACCTAAAGTTTGGTATTAAGAAGAGGATCGGATACTGAATAGCCTGTAGTTTAAAAATCATAGAACAGGTTAATGGAGCTTATGATTGGAATGAGAGAAATTGATATGGGAAAGGGAGGTAATACTCAACATATGCTACTGAGCAAATTTGCTATGGAAAATGGGTTACTCTTTTCTAGGGGGTTCTGTGTTCTTCTAAAAAAGGATTAAGTACAAATTACAGGGGCTTATTGGGAAATTTTTCTTTATGCTCTCCTCTTGAGAATTGTTTTGTTACTCTCCTCCCTAATCAGCTACAGCTGGAATAGATAAATGGGGGAATGGAAAGGGTGTGGAATGCTCTATTTTTGATATTAGTTGGTAGTTTAGTGGTGGTGACCACGTATGGGGAGAAGGAGGTATTTGCTAAGATCCTGGAGCTTCTTTAATTTAAAATAAAAGGGGCAATAGGCAATTTAAAAAGTTAATAAGGGGGTTAGGGATTATCGTGGGTGTCTTCTGTTTTTTTTTCTATATGCTGGGGCTGGGGGGATCGGAGACACTTTGGGGCTGACTCATACATGTCTCATGACAACTAAGGAGAATGATTGGAGGATCGGGGGTTACAAGGAGGATTTACGGGGGGAAAAGAGGAGCGAGAGAACCCATGGAATATAAAATAAGGTGGATAGAACTTATGAGGGTGAACAACAGGGGTAGTGGTATGGAATATGGTATTGATTAAACTTCTTTCATGGAATGTAAAAGGCCTCAGGGGGAGGAAGAAAAGACTGGTAATATTACAATATATAAATCAGCTGGGGGTTCACTTTGCTGCACTCCAAGAAACCCATTTACTATATGAGGAATTATATCTCCGCAAGAAAGGGTGGGTGGGCAAAGTAATAGGAGCAGGAAATGTGAAAACATCAGGGGGTGTGGTGATATTAATAAGGAAAGCTTGCCCATATGTAATTACTCTAATCAAGTCCTGAGAGGATGGTAGGGGGATATATGTGTTGGGTTCTATCCTAGGAAATCCATTTTCTTGTGCCTCAATTTATGGCCCTACCCCTTCTAAATCAGAATTCTTTGCTTCATTGGAAGTTGATACTACCATGCTCCCATCTCACCCACTTATTCTGGCAGGTGATTGGAACCTTTGTCTGGGTAATGGGAGTGGATAGGAACCCTCCTTCTAATAGACCACCTAGTGCACCGCAGATAGCTCTGAATAGATTCCTGGAAGTTGCAACACTAGTAGTCCCATATAGGATGTATAGAAAAGGGGATACTGAGATGACCTTTTACTCTGGTGTGCACAAGTCACATTCTAGAATTGATTTCTTCTTCGTTAATAGGGAAGCACTAAGGGGCATCAAAGAACTGAATACTTTTAACAGGTACTATCTGACCATTCCCCAATTCAGATGCTATGGGAGATGGACAACATTCCCCCTAAACCATACTGATGGTGGTTGGATGAAGGGATACTAGCGGTTGACAATATGGTCTCTAAATTAGAGGAAACACTAATGGAGATTATTCAAACCCAAATTCCGACACTTGCGGATAAAAAACTTGCTTGGCCTACTTGCAAGGTATTATATGTAGGAATAGCTCAGGAATACACTGCTAGGAGGAATAAGATGAATAGAGCACGGAAAGAATTTTTAACTGGGGCCATTAAGTCATTACTACCTTTGGAGGGTTCCTCCAATGAGTTGGATAATGAGCTAAGAGATTTAAGAGAAGAACTCAGAAGTATGATGTATCTCAGGATAGACTGCTGGCTTGAAAGATTAAATGCTAGATATTTGATACAAGGGGATGTGCCGGGTCCCTTATTGGCCACTACAATTAGGGAGTGGGAGGTGGATCGAATGATTATGGTAGTGAAGTTTGAAGGGGACATTATCATGGATCCTCAGGGAATGGATGATGACTTTGCAGATTACTATGCTGGGATCTATCAAGTGGGGGGTATTAGCTCAGTGGAAGAGATCAGAGGGTTCCTTGATAAAATACCTTTGCCCAAATTGGACATAGACCATTCCCAGGCTCTGGCAGCCCCAATCTGTGACCTAGAAATTATGGCGGCAATTAAAGAATTGCCAAACGGTAAGACACCAGGGCCCGATGGCTTGTCAGCTAAATTTTACAAAGTCCATTTATTGACAATACTCCCTCTTTTTAAAGATTTATTCTTGAACATTATGAAAGATGGGGTTCTCCATCCTCCTTTATACCAGGCTTATATTACACTGATTCCAAAGCCGGATAAACCTAGGGATTTACCTGGTAATTACAGACCCATAGCTTTAATAAACCAGGATATTAAAGTTCTTACAAGGATTTTGGCTAATAGAGTTTTAAAAGTTGCTCCTCTATTAATTAGTCAGGACCAAGTTGGGTTTATGCCAGGGTGGGGGGCACATGATGCATTAAGGAAATTACGCCACATCCTCCATCGGGCTTCCAATTCCAAGTCTGCTATGGCACTAATTGCACTTGACGCCGAGAAGGCATTCAATTGGGTTTTCCACAAATTTCTATTTCTTGCAATGGAAAAATGGGTTTTCTGAAGGGCTTTCTCAGATGCCTTAAAAACCTTTATAATGCCCCTACTGCTAGGGTCCTATGTAATGGCTACCTCTCTAAGGAGTTCCTGCTGATGAATGGGACTAGACAAGGTTGCCCCCGTCACATAATCTTGTTCAACATTTACTTGGAACCTTTATTAAAGGCAATTCATATGGAGCCCATGATTCAGGGAATTAAGGTTCAGGGGATGGAGCTTAAATTCTCGGTTTTTGCCAATGATATTTTGTTGCATTTATATAATCAGGCTGATAGCTTCCAAAAAGCCCTGGAAATTATCAGTAAATTTTCAGAGGTTCCCAATTACAAATTAAATCTAAGTAAAACACAGGTTCTTCCACTTACTGAGTATACTTATAGAGCAGATTTTGAACACCTGCAACTTAACTGGGCCCCCCAAAAAATTAAATATTTGGGCATTTGGCTTAAGGCCAAAACAGAAAATGGGGTGGAAGAAAATGTGGACAATCTCTTGGCCACAATTAAAAATGACATCTTAAGGTGGAGCAAACTCCCCCTGAACTCCACTGCCAGACTGGGATTGATAAAAATGAATCTCCTACCTAGATTGTTATACCCGCTTTACTTATTACCTTACAATATTCCTAAAGGAAGGTTTATTAAAATCCAAAGGCTAATTTCAGCATTCTTGTGGAATTCTAAGCCCCCAAGGAGAAAACATGCTGCCCTATGCCTTCCTCATTTTATGGGAGGTATTAAACTTCTGGACCTATTTTTGTATTATGTAGCAGGACAGCTTGGTTTAATGGGACAGTGGTGCAGCAAATGGGAAGAAGGGGGATATATCCCAACTTGGCTCCAAATTGAGCAGCGTATTTTAAAGGACCTGAAACTCTCCCCAGCAGCATTGCTGTTTTCAGATCCAGAGGCTATACCTGATAGGGGAAAGCAGTCACCAATTTTTAAATCAGTGAAGGCATGGTGGGATTTATTAAACCCGACACAGAAGAGGGCACAAAGGATAGCTAGGGATCAACCTATATTAGGAAATCCTAACTTTCGTCTGGGGGGACTAATAATTAATCAACAATGGGCATCACAATTAGCTGACCTGAAACTGACAGATTTTATACTAGAAGATAGGGTGATCTTACCTGTGCAGACTAAGGAATGGGACTTCTTCAGAAAGATTCAGATTACAAATCTGGTACAGAAATTTATACGAGATAATAAGGAAATGGGTCATAGTCCATTTACCCGGGACCATCTGAATGAGATTGATTATTAAACACCACTTCTCCAAAGTTTACATGGTGCTGTTAGGTTTTGTGAGCGTAGAATCCAAGGCTCAAATATTGTATTGGGAAAAAAAGTCTAACCCCTCCGAGGCCTGACTGGAAAGAGATTTGGAAAAATGTTAAATTCCTGCCTATGCCGAAATATAAGACTATGCAATTCTTTATTTGTTCAAATATTTACTACACCTCTGTTAAGCTATGTTCTAGAAAACTCAGACATACAGATCTGTGTTTTAGATGTGGAATGAAGTGAGAAGACTTGTTACATGTGATGTGGAGCTGTCCCAAAATACTTTCATTATGGGTTCAAATTGGTCAAAACATGGACCCGTTATTAAACTATTGGGAGCATATTAAACCAGAGATCTGTGTTTTGGGGGATATGAAAACGGTTGTGAGTGACTCAGCTAAGCATCATGTGTCACTAATGTCCGCTCTGGTCAAGGCATTTGTCCTAAGACATGGGAAAAGTGACTGTGCTTATAATTATGATCATTGGGTTAGAGACCTATTACAGGTCTTAGACAGACTTAAAAGACAAATGATAATAGATGAGAAAAAGAAAGTACATGATAAAAGATGGAGGGCATTAGAGGCAGTGTACTCAATACAACTGAAGAGTGCTCAAACCCAGATCTGTCTGTCTGATGGGGAGTAGCTTGCAATTTCTTCTTAAGAGAATGTGAAAAGGGTTTATGATTTTATTGAGGTGTGTGATCTCGCTTTTTGTAGGTTTTCTATCCAGTGAGGCATAATACTCTTGTGAGATAGTTCTTAGTTGGATATATAAAGTCTCTTATATCTTAAAGGTTAAGATGAGTTCCCTCTCTCTTCTTGGGACACAGTTGTAAAAGCTGAGTCCTGAGGATCTATAGGTACTTCAACGTTAAGGAGAATAATAAAGAGGGATATCTGATTCGGAAGTAGATCAGATTTATTGCTAACTTTGAAGGAATAGAATCAAGTGTTATATTAATAAAATTGGACTTAAATTAGTGGGTATAATACATTATAACTGTGTATGTAAATAGTTTAGGGGATGTATATAGTAGCCATATCCAGATCTGGGATGTGGGCTCGGGATCAGCCTGGGATATATGTATGTATGTATGTCTTTATTGTCGAAATCATAAACTTTAATAAAGAAGTTTAAAAAAAAAAGAAATTACCACCATTAACTTCAGGCCAGCTTTTGCCACAAACTCCTAAGCCTCCTCCACAGAATGTAGTGCATGTGCCCCTCCTCCTTTTGAAACCATCAGCACAGTAGGGTATTTAATAAAGTATGGCACATTCAAGTTTTGAAGAACAGTCCCTATTTCAGAGAACACCTTATTTTTTCAACCTCTGTAGAAAAATCTTTGAAAAAGTAAATTCTATCCTGCCCCTATGTCAATACTCTTCTCTGTCAGGCCACCAACAACATTTCCTCCTTAATGGTAAAATGGATGAATTTAATAAATAATGGGTCTGGGTCACTGCTAATTTCTGAGTTTAACCCTGAGGGCTTTATGCACCTTTCAATCTGTAAGGGCCAGAGCCACTGAAAGTTAAACAAAGAGGGAATAAATTTCTGAAGAAAACTAATCATATGTTTACCTTCCATATTTTCAGGAACTCCTACTAGCCTTTAATTATTACATCTGCTTCTATTTACAAGCCATCAACTTGTAACAATAACTTTTCACTTGACTGGAATTATGATCACAAGTGTCTTCAGTTTTTAGTGTTTTCTCAGTTAATGCTAGCCTCTCCTGAAAAATGCCCATTCTACTATTTAAATAATTCACTTTTATCTGTATCTGCTTCCTTTTTATGTTGATTGTGCGCATGCACAAGAAACATGTTGCGTCTGCTTTCTCCACAAGCAAGTTGTAGAGGCGCAGCACTGTTGTGGCCAATGCCCCCACAGCCTGCAAAGGCTTGTCCCGCTTCCCCCAATGCCATGGCATGCTATTGCTCACACTAGTTCAGCCAGCGTGACACAACTTTCTAAAAAATCAGCCGCTGCAATCAGGGGCCACCTCATCATTGCAGCATCAGCCATCCGCTGCAATGACTGAGGGAGCGACCCGTCATTGCAGGGCAGGATGTAAATTCCCTGATATTGTTTGTGAACACGGCGGCAGCTTGCCGCCGTGTTCATAAGCAATATAACTCCCCCCCCATGTTTAGTTGCTGATGGGGGCCCCAATCCCTGTCGGCTTTGGTGCTCCTATGTTTCTTTGTTGCCAATGGGGGAGCCCACTCCCCATTGGCATTCTGTAAACCCCCCGCTTTTGTTCCTGCTGATGGGTGCCCAATCCATCGGCTTTGGTGCTCTGTGTTTCTTTTTGTCGAAGGGGAGCCCACCCCCTGTTGGCATTCTGTAACCTCCCCGCTTTGTTCCTGCCGACGGGGTGCCCAATCCCAGTCGGCATAATGATACCTCCCGCCCGTTTGCTGACGGAGGGTGCCCAATCCCCCGTCAGCTACTGCTGCCCCCAAAAAGAAATCCTCAGCTGTGACACTGGGAGCCCACCTCAGCATGCCAGATGCCCCAGCGAAGAAAAAAATGGTCCCACGATGTCTGTTTTGTTTTTTCTCCTGGAAAAAAGGAAACCGTCCCTCAGCACTCACCCTGCCTCCCACCCACAACCCGCACCCACCTACTGCACACCCTGCCTCCTACACCCCACCCTACTTACCTTCACGATCTTGATTGGGCCGGGAACATGTCTGCACTCTTCAAAGCCGACCACGAACTGAGGAAATGCCGGTAAGCTGTATAATGTAATACATAGGGTTTTTTCAACTTTACTGCATATCTCGGGCATTTTGGGGAATTTTTTCACCAAATTTTCAACATGGGGTTTTTGGGACCCCTCCTCATGAATTCTTGCACTGTCATGGCGTTAATCGGCCCCCGAAAGTTGATTTCGCGGTCACTGTGTGCAATCACCTTTCAGGGCTGATTAACTAAATGACAGTGCCAGTGTTCATGAGGTGGGCTCTCAAAAAGCCTACGCTGCAAATTTGGTGGAAAAAATCAAAAAAAATGACTGTTTTATGAGTGTGCGCTGCGCAGTTGCTACGCACGCTCGTGACTTTGTGAATTTGCAATATTTTCATGCCAGATTTTCGACACTGGCTTTTTGTCACACCTCTTTGTGAACAGTACAGCTGTCATTGTTCACATCCTGGCAGAAATGTGTTTTCACACTTCCGGTGGAGAATAGCAAGGTCGCTGTGTAAAATCAGTGTTTGGAACAGATTAAAAAAATGACAGTGACACTGTTCATGAGTAGAGGTTCTGAAATGGCTATGTTGAAAATTTGGTAACGATACTCCATAAAATGACTGTGTTACGAGCGTGCGTTACGCAGTTTGCATGCATGCTTGTAACTTTGCGAATTTATAATATTTTCACTCCTGATTTCCAACATTGTCAATTTCCCACACCTACTTATGGACAGTAAAGCTGTCATTTTTCCCATCCTGGCCGAAATGTGTTTTCGCACTTCCGGCGCAGAAAAGAGCGGTCGCTGTGGGAAATCACTGTCCGGGACAGATTAAGAAAATAAGAGTGATACTGTTCATGAGCAGAGGTCCTAAAATGCCTATGTTGAAAATTTGGTGATAATAGCCCATCGAATGACTGTGTTACAAGTGTGCATTGCACACTTTCCACACCTGCCATAACCATGAATTTGTAATATTGTCACGCCAGATTTTCTCCAGTGGAATTTTTCCACACCTCCTTATGAGCAGTACAGCTGCCATTTTTCACATTGTGGCTAAAATGTGTATTTGCACTCCTGCCACAGAATAGTACGGTCGCTGTGGAAAATCACTGTTTGGGACACATTAAGATCAAATGAGTGAGAGGGGGGAGTGACCGCGCTCAACTGAGCTCTGTCAGGACTGCTGTGGATTTGTTTGTGTGCAGAGAAAGGCATCAATGCAGTCAGGGTCCCAGTACAAAAGGTCATCCTGCAGCGGTGAGAGAAACAATACGAGCGAGTGAGACGGGGAACTGAGTGAGCTCAATGGAGCTCTGTCAGGACTGCTGCAGACTTCTTTGTGGGCAGAAAAAGGCACCAATGCATGCAGGAGTCCAGTACAAAAGGGCTGCTTGCAGCGCCAGGACAAACAGAATGAGCGTGTGAGAGAGGGAGACTGAGTGACCTCAACAGAGCTCTGTCGGGACAGCTGCATATTTGTTTGTGGGCAGAGAAAGGGCCCAACTTAAGAGCCCAGTACAAAAGGGCAGCCTGCAGCACTGGGAGAAACAGAATGAGAGAGAGAGTGACGGAGGGGGAGTGAGCGAATTAACCGGAGCTCTTTCAGGACTGCTGCAGATTTCTTTGTGGGCAGAAAAAGGCATCAATGCAGGCAGGGGCACAGTACAAAAGGCCAGCCTGCAGCGGTGGGAGAAACAGTATGAGCGAGTGAGAAAGGGGGATTGAGTGAGCTCAACGGAGCTCTGTCAGGACTGCTGCAGATTTCTTTGTGGGCAGAAAAAGGTGCCAATGCAGGCAGGAGTCCCGTACAAAAGGGCCTCTTGCAGCGCCAGGACAAACAGAATGAGCGTGTGTGAGAGAGGGAGACTGAGCGACCTCAACAGAGCTCTGTCGGGACAGCTGTGGATTTGTTTGTGGGCAGACAAAGATGCCAATGTATGCAGGGGCCCAGTACAAATGGGGAGCCTGCACTGTCGGGGAAACCAGAATGAGCGAGTGAGAGAGGGGGAGTGAGCGAGCTCAACAGAGCTCTATTGTAACTGCTGCAAATTCCTTTGTAGGCAGAAAAAGGCGGCAACACAGGCAGGAGCCCAATAAAAAAGAGCAGCCTGCAGCGCTGTCAGAAACGGAATGAGTGAGTGAGAGAAGGGGAGTGAATGAGCTAAACGGAGCTTTGTCAGGACTGCTGCAAATTTCTTTGTGGGCAGACAAAGGTGCCAACAGAGGCAGGAGCCCAGTACAAAAGGGCAGCCTGCAGCGCCAGGAGAAACAGAATGAGTGAGTGACACAGGGGGAGTGAGCGACCTCAACGGAGCTCTGTCGGCACAGCTGTGGATTTCTTTGTGGGCAGAAAAAGGTGACCACGAGGGCAGGAGCCCAGTACAAAAAGGCAGCCTGCAGCACCAGGAGAAACACAACGAGTGAGTAAGAGAGGGGAAGTGAGCGAGCTCAATGGAGCTCTATCGTGACTGCTGCGGATTTCTTTGTTGGCAGAAAAAGGTGGCAATGCAGGCAGGAGCCAAGTACAAAAGACCACCCTGCAGCGCCTGCAGAAATGGAACGAGTGAGTGAGAGAGGGAGAGTCAGCAGGCTCAACAGACCTGTGTTGGAACTGCTGCAGATTTATTTGTGGGCAGAAAAAGCCACCAACAGAGGCAGGAGCCCAGTACCAAAGGGCAGCCTGCAGCACCAGGAGAAACAGAATGAGCGAGTGAGAGAGGGGGAGTGAGCCACCTCTATGGAGTTCTGTCGGGACAGCTGCAGATTTCTTAGTGGGCAGAACAAGGTGCCACCGCAGGCAGGAGCCCAGTACAAAAGACCAGCCTGCAGCACCGGACAAAACAGACTGAGCGATTGACAGAGGGCCAGTGAGCGTGCTCAACAGACCAACTCAATCAACATTCGGCATTGACAAATGCTTGTTTTAATTCTGAAATATTACGTTTAATAAACCAGATCTTTGTTATAAGTCATGTTCTTCTTGTCAGATTTTTCTCATTTTTCTTGTTTACTTGGCGCATTTACTTGCTGTGGTGGGGAAGTCCCATTCTGTCCAGGCAGATATCCTGCTCTGCTGTTGCTTGCTCCAAAACTTCTGATTTAATTTAAGAATGATTACTTTAAATGACTTCCAACAGCAAAAGCAGCAGAATTAAACTTCTGAATTTTTTTTTTTAAAACTGTCATGATCAGTGAGAGAGCATTAGTCTCAAGCAGCCATCACCTCTGATGCCTGCACCATGACCTGGTATGGAGATTGAGATAGAGACAGAGACAGATGACCACTATGCATGCTAAGCCTTGTGGAGTAAAGCTGAGAAGCAGGGGGATAAACACACTTGTATAATTTATAACAGGTATGCCACCACTATCTTAGAATACATCCCCTTACCAGGTCATCTTATTGTGGTCCTCTGTTGGTGCAGCACTCTCTCAGTGTGTCTGTTTATTTTCCAGGTTGGACCATTGTGGTCCAGTGGTGGGCCTTCCAGGAACCAGCTGCTAGGAGGCTTCAAGGAGCCTGAGGTCATGCAGTGCAGTCGTGGAGTGAGTGCAGCAGATGTGCAGTGGATGAACAGATGAGTGGAAGAGAAGCACCTGGAGCAGCGTGAAGGTAACTGGAAACAAGAACTACAGTTTGGCAGAAGCCAAAGCAGAAGCTGTTCGGAGTGGCATAAACACCAGAGTTATCTGCAAGCAGAGTAGGAGTGACACCGATACTGAGGAAGGGGATTCCTTTCCCTATATTGATACAACTACTATTGGAATCTGCTAGTTACTTTGAACTTGTCAAGTGCTAAAGTTGAACACAGAATTTTTGTGTTCTGAGAAAAACACTTGCACATTGGGGTTTAGTATGCTATTGCTTGGTACTGAGTTGATGAGTTGTAAGATACAACTTCGATCCTAAGGTGTTAAGGTTTTACAGTATTTTAAGCATGAGCATAAACATATAAGGTTTATAATTTTTATTAACCAATAAGCAAATAAGTAAGGATAGAGTGAATTTAAAAAAAAAATTCCGGCCATATGTAAATTTCAGTGTGAGTGGGTATAAAGGCACATGCGTTAGCATTCTTGGCAATATGCCGAGAAACAGAGAGCAGTGAGAGCAGAGAGACCAGCAGTGAGATCGGCTATGCAGAGGCTACATACTTCTCAGCTTGCAATTTAGTGCTGTATGCCAGATCCATAGCAGTATATATGTAATTGTATTGCTGGCTTAGCAAAAAAAAAAAGATATTTTCTATCCAAGGCCAAAAGAAAAGCAGAAGGTCTAAACAGCTTGTAATATTAATACAGCTTTGCAAGCATGGACTGTGAGGGCTGCAGTGTTACATTTCTTGTGTGCTGGAGTAAGCTACTAGAGTGCGAGAGCTGCTATTTCGGGGGCTAATACAAACTTACTGCAAGTGAGTAAATGAGTAGAACAAAATTGCTATATGATAGATATACCTTTTTGTAAGCCTCTTTACAGATTTTTAAAACAATTTCGTAAACTGTAGTGTTTTAGCTTAATTTATTTTTCTTCCTGTCATAGTGGAGGAAAATCGAAATGATCACTGCTGGACGATTTTAAAGGGTGAAAACTTAAGAGATGCACGTATTTTAGCTTCAAGAATCCTGAGAGTAACATTCAATGAACTGGTCTACGTGAGTGAAATACCACTTATAAAGCTGTGGATTGGTATAAAGATCAATGTGAACAAGACTTTGGACCTGAAGTTCTTACCTGGAATCCATAGGGGCACAGGATCCAAGACAGCATGGGTTTACAAAAGGAAGGTCCTGTCAAACTAATCTCATAGATTTCTTTGACTGGGTAACCAGAGTGGTGGACCAAGGGGGAGCAGTTGATGTCACCTACCTTGACTTCAGCAAAGCTTTTGACACTGTTCCACATAGAAGATTGATAAATAAGCTGGGTAGGCTCGGGGTGGGTCAGAAATTGGTCAACTGGGTGGCAAACTGGTTGACGGGCAGAAAACAGAGAGTGGTGGTAAATGGTATACAGTCAGAAGAGATGCAAGTCACAAGTGGGGTACCTCAGGGATCAGTCCTGGGGCCAGTCCTCTTCAACATCTTCATTAGTGACCTTGCAGATGGACTAGAGGGTAAAGCTTGTCTATTTGCAGATGACACCAAGATCTGCAACAGAGTAGATGATCCAGATGGGGTGGGCAGAATGAGAAGAGATCTGGATAAACTAGCAAAATGGTCAGAAGAGTGGCAACTGGGATTTAGTGCAAAGAAGTGCAAGACCATGCACATAGGGAAGAGAAACCCTGAAGCCACCTATAGGCTGGGAGGGGAGTTGCTAGCAGTCACAAAGGAAGAAAGAGACTTGGGCATCATCATCACTGATGACCTGAAATCATCCAAGCAGACCTCTAAAGCAGTAGGTAAGGCTAGGGGGGTGTTAGGGTGTATTACTAGGGTATCATAAGTTGTAAGAGGGAGGTAATAATCCCTCTTTACAAGACACTAGTTAGGCCCCATCTGGAGTACTGCATGCAGTATTGGAGGCCACACCTTCACAAGGACATTAACCAAATTGAGGCAGTCCAGAGAAGGGCAACCAAAATGGTGCAGGGACTGCATCAGAAGACATATGAGGACAGATTAACAGAGCTCAATACGTATACCCTTGAGCAAAGGAGGGAGAGAGGTGATATGATCGAGGCATTCAAACACCTTAAGGGCATTAACAAGGTGAAAGAGTCTAACATGTTTAAATATAAGAAAAATAGCAGGACAAGAGGACACAGCATGAGAATAGAGGGGGGCCGATTAAGGGGGAATGTGAGGAAATTATTTTTCACAGAAAGGGTGGTGGATGCAAGGAATGGCCTACCTCAAGAAGTGGTGGCTATGAATACAGTGCAGGGCTTCAAACAGGCATGGGATAGGCATAAGGGAGCAATACAAATGAGTATGAATAGATAGGCCACTGACAGAGCAAAGGCCGATGGCACATTTATAAGGTAGAAAAAGAAATGGGCAGACTGGATGGGCCTTGCAGTCCTTATCTGCTGTCAACTTCTATGTTTCTATGTTTCTATGTAAGGCAGCTTTACTTTGAACCATCCTAGGAAAATGAATTTGAAGAAAGTATAGGAAGCATAAATATTCTTTTTTTTTTTTTAACTATGCAAGAATACTAATAATTATCTGAAGGACTTTTAAAATTGGTCTAGTGGATTCTTATCTATTTTACCACCTCATTATCTTACCTGTTGAAATTCTATTGAATTATTGGATCGGTTATATCTGCAGTATATACTGACCTTGTGAAAACAAGTGAGACAAGTGTGTTGGGAGTAATTGCTGATATACTTATTTGCCTATCTGCTTGTGAAGGTGTACACAGTACTAAATAAAATGCAGAAAAGGGACAGTGAAAAAGTGGTAGAAAAAAGAAAGAGCAGAAAGAACTGGGGTTGGGATAAAAAGAAACTAAGGAAAAAGGGGATCCTGGCAAAATTACTCAATTTTTAAGCCCACTAGGGGATCATATAGAGCTAAGGGGGAATGAAAAAATAGTGAAAAACTTTGATCTCAAATTGACCTCCTCCCTAGTAGCATCACAACATTTGGGGGCTCATTCATCCCCACATCCCTTGATGAAACTCATTAGAAGTATGGAAGAAGTTACAGATAGATTGGAAGTAATTAACAAGGAAAATAAAATAGATAAAACAAATGTAACTGGGCCAGAATTGCACATGTCTGACTTGGCTTTATTAGATGGAAAATTAGTAAATGGAAAATTGGTTATTCAAGGAAAGAATGATACTATTAAGCAAACTAGTAATGATATTGTAATGCTTAATGATGGGGGACCAACTCCAGAGGTAGAAGGGCCTTTCAATGAGCAGATTGAAGGCTCAAGGGAGCAGATGGAAACACTGAAATCCAAGAAGGGTACTTATCTTGAAAAATATGAGTAATTTCTAACACCTTAAATTAGAGATTATAATATAAATCCCTTCCTCTAATCAGGAACAATAAATTAAAATTCCACCTTTATGGGATAAAGAAGAGGTGGAAAATGTAGACTTCATAGAAAATAAAAGACACAATAGTTGTAATAGGCTGGTAAGCCATGAGCTAAATGATTAATTGATTGGCAATCTAAAGGAATTGAGAAAAGAAGCACATTTTGGCAACATCCAACTTCTGGAATTGGTAACCCTGTTTCATGTTTTCATAGATTTTTGTGTTAAGAACAAGGAGAAATATGTGTGTGGAAAGGAAAAGGAAAGTCAAATAATTGAGGATGTGGGGTTAACACAAGAGAAGGATACCATGATAGTAAATTTAAAACAAAATATGAAGATTGTTAAAGATCAATTAGATATAGGGGAAAGTGATGCAAGAGCTATAAAAACAATAACTGAAGAAACTGCAGATAAAGACAGTAAGGAAATAGAACTTTTAATAAAATAACTTAATGAGAGAAAAAAGACAGATCAGGGAGGTTGAAAGAAAGCACAAATTGGAAAAAATGCATCCAGAAAAACAGCAAGGAGTAGAGAAGGTCATACAAAGGAAACGATTACTACCAAGGGATCTAAAGTAGATACTAGAATAGATGGGAAGAAAAAGGTGATAAGGGCTGAAGAAGTAGTTATGGAGAAAAAGGTGAGATTTAGTAATGTGAACAAAAAGGGAGAATGAGGAAAAAAAAGAGAAGAATCAATTGAAGAAAGAAAGAACTGACTAATAGCTAAAGGTGATCTGTTACCTACTGTTTATGTGAAAGGTCTTCTAAAATCAAAAAAATGAAAATAATTATACGCTAAAATTTGCAATGTATAATATGCTCAAGAGAACAATAGGCAATAAAATAAGCTGGTAAGATCTTAAGTCTACCTATCGATATAAGGCCAGTACTGCTAAGGGATGGGTTTGTTTTGTTCTCAAAGACATGGATAAAAGAACAAAGATTACAAATAAAGATAGACTTTTGGAAATAGGGGTGACTTTAGATATTGCTAAAAGGGATAGACAAAAAGATCAGATAAATCAGACATATCAGACCAATAAAGAGTGTGTCTGTGATGTCAATAGTAACACAAGGGAAACTAATGGGTATAAACAACCCAGGATAACAGCCTTTATGAAACCAGCTGAGACAGTGCATAATCTAAATAGTGAGGAAATGGGTGTAATAATAAGTAAAGGAAGAAAGAAATTGTGACCTGGGATTAATAGTTCTGATGTACTAGGGATGGAAGAAGAAATGGAGGCGACAAGTATAATAGAAGAAGAAATTCTTCTAAGTTCTGAAAGTACAGATAGTACATTAAGTTTATTGGATGATTCAAACTGACTTGGAAAGAGGGAAATAGCAAATAAGACCATAAACATGCTGAGCTGGAATGTGGCAGGTCTAAGAATGAAACTTTTGGATAAAGAATGTGTAGTGTGGATGAAAGATTTTACAATATTGCTCTTACAGGAAACATGGATGAGAGATGTAGGAGGTCAATCGCTGGAGGGGTATGCTCTATGGGCAGCACCAGCAACTAGGTCAAAGAAATATGAACATTTAAAAGGAGGACTAACTATAATGATTAATATAGCCCTAGAATTTAAAACTTTAGAAGTTAGTGGAGCTTTTGAATTCTTTATGTATACTGTAATATAGAATGGTGAAATAATGTGGGCTGTATTTAATATTTATATCCCCCCCTAAATTAAAGCTACAAGACTATAAAGCAGCCCTGAAATTAATAGGTGATAGTGTAGAGTCGATTAAGGGCAGATTTCTAGAAATCAAAATAGTTATGGCAGGGGATTTTAATACACATAAAGGGAGTCTGATGGAAGAACAGACCAATGATTGGTGTCTGCATGATGTCCTAAATATTCCTGTAAGACACTCTAAAGACAAAATTATATCCACTAAAGAGAAGTGCATAATGCCATTTTTTTGGAAAATTTAATTTTAGGATACTTAACAGACAAACAAAGGGAGATTGGAAGGGCGAATACACTTTCCTGTCAACAAAAGGGGGAAGGGTGTTGGACCTTTGCATAGTAAAAATAAGTGACTATAATTTAGTAAATAATTTTAAAAGATCTTTAAACTATGGGATAGTGACCACTTCCCTTTAAAATGTAGTGTGAATATAGACTTCAAGATAAGAAAAAATAACAAGGAAATGGAAGAACAGGCAGATTTGCATATGTGTAGTAGGTACAGCAAAAAGATCAAATGGAATGAATATACAAAAGAGGCAATTGATAATCTACTCAGTAATGAACAAATAACAAATGAAGTAAATAAAATATGATAGCTTAGCAGTAGGGGAGAGTAGGATAAATCTGTATGCTAAGCTAATTAACATCATAACAGGGGCACTAGGAGAACAGAAAAGATCAAATAAGGTACTGGATGTAGGTGCAGAAAAACCCTGGTATGATAAAGGCTGTTATATTCTAAGAAATTAAACTAAAAAGTGGGAAAGTTAAGAACAAAAAGTCTGATGTATGAGGTTATGAAGGCATTTAAATACTTGAGAACAGAATATAGACAACAGTGGAAAAGAAAGCAAACTACAAAAATAGGCTTTGGGAAGATCTGCAGTATTGTATTGCTCAAAAAGACACTAAGACCTTTTGGACTCTTGTAGCATTTGGCTGTAATGAGGACAACCTACACTATAATATAGTAGGAGTGATTACAGAAGATAAGTGGATTGAGCACTTTATAATTATTTATGGAATAGAGGATAAAGAAAAAGAGGATAATAATAAACAGGGATTTAATATGATGGTTTTAACCAGTAATGATTTCCTTATTTTTGGAGATTAATATATATATTGAAACTTTGAGCAAAAATATCATGTCTATTGACTCTTTTGCACCTAGGATAAATAATGAATTAATACAGTTATTACTATATGCTAATGACACAATTGTTATATCACAAACTCCCTTGGGCATATGAATAGCCTAGTTAAATATTATAGATTCATTAAAAACAATGCACTTGGAATTAAATGTAAACAAATCTAAAATCCTAGTTATTGGGCAAAATAAAAAACAGAATATTATTAAAAATTGGAATATAGGAAGTAAGCAATTTGAGGAAGTAACAGAATATAAATGTCTGGGAATAATAATTGATAAGAAAGCATCCTGGTAACAGCACTTGACAGAGATAAAGTCTAATGTATATAGAACTGCTGGTGCTAAAATAAGTTTTGCAATCAAATTTGCAAATAATTCATTTGTAGCAATGAAAAAAACTTTTGATGCTAAATGTGTATGCCATTTACTATATGGCAGTGACATTTGGGGTATGTATATGGAAAAACAGAATACAGAGAGCTTTCAAAACTCTTTTTTAAGAGTGACTTTAAATCTGCAGAGAGACTGTCCTGCAAGCTTTTTAAGACCAGAATCTGGGACTCTTTCGATTAAAAAATAAATTTAATTAGAGCTGTAAGATGGTTGGGCAAGATATTGAAAATGAAGGATAATAGACTGCCAAAAATGTGTTGGAATGATTTTATAAGTAGCCTTACATCACATGCTATAAATAATAGTTGGTTCCTGAGATTGAATAGTGTGATGAAAAAAGCTGGCTTTATGGAAATTTGGAGTGGAAACGTGGTAGATAAATATTGAATCTTATATGAACGAAGTGATAGGGAGATTAGGAGATATTGCAGTGCAAGAAGATCTAGGGAAAATTCACGTGATAGATATTCATGGATTATAGTCCAGTATTAAAGGGGAAGTAAACATTGCAGGGATCACTCAAATTGTGAAGGCCCAAGACACGACCATTCAATGAGGTACTGGGCTTAGCTGTAGGTGTCAGGAGTCTTGAGACATGAATATCAAATTATCTGTAAATCAAAACAAAGCAGCAGCCATTTCACGTAATTGTAAAATAGGAAGTGATGTCACTGAGGGGCAAGCACTATGTTGTTCATTACAACTTGCCCCTCAGTGACATCACTTTCTGTCTCAAGATCCCACAAAATGGCTGCTGCCTTGTTTTGATTTACAGAGTATTTATATATTCATATCTCAGGACTCTTGACACTTATAAGGAAGTTCCATACCTCATCTGAAATATCTTTTTACGGGCTTTCACAATTTGAGAGACCCCTGCAATGTTTTCTTCCCCTTTAAGATACAGTGGGGTATGGGAAATTATTTAATGAAATGTGAAAATTATAATCATATGAACAGGCTGTGTATGATAAGACTGGCTAGCTTGGGTAGCACATATTTTAATCTAAAGAACAAACTATATGGAAACAATAAGAAAAATTGTAATTGCTGTAATCGATGGTACCAGAGATTGTACATGTACTATTTGAATGTGTGCTATGGGAGGGGAAAAGAAAGATATGGCGTACTCCCCTGATATCCACAGATGATAATTATCAAGGACATGATTTTAAAAAGAGTGTGTTATCCCTGAATCAGATTAAGATAATGTATGGGGTAGCAAGGTTTTTAAGTAACTAAATGATTGTACTCTCAGGATTTATGCACAAGGATGTTGAATTAGATATGTGTGTGTCAGATATGCTCTAATATGTTTTAATGTAATTTTTGTATTTTGGTATGAATGTAACAAGGAATTGGAGTTTTATGCATTTATTTAAGTAATAAAGAATCTGAATCTGAATCTCCACCATGACCCTAGTAACACCTTTATCTGTAAACCTTTTCTAAAGGGTATTGATGTTCCACATTGTTTTTTAATTTAAGATAGAATGATAAGCTTCCTCCCACATTTTATCTAACTTTGTAGCTTCTAATTGTGACAAGTGTGTTACTTGTAACATTAAAATGCCTACAAAGTAATTTTTGGCATATTTAATAATTGTTTTCTTGTCATTGGATTATTGAAACTGAAATATTCCATATAACCATTTACGTTCCCCCATATTGTTTTATCATACTGCATCTTCCCTTTGGTAGCAAAAACATACATCTATTTGCCTATTATTAAATGATCAAGTCATTTTGTTACTATAGCATTTTTAAACCCCCCATCTCCCCCTCATCTGTTCTTCCCTCCTACCAAGCCCACTGCTTAAAATATGTTCACTATAGGATACTTCTACCTTCAAGAAAGGAACACTGATCTCCAAGTATAGGAGTTCTGACCTCACCCAACAGGCACAGCATATACTGTACCTTTACCCATTTAATCTATATTTCAACATATCAAATGTTGTCTGTTAGAGATTCAATACAAAGTTGCTATATTTTGTGCTCAAAATATACTACTGGTCAGAAAAAAAAAACAGAAAAACACAGAGAACAGAATTATATTTCTTAAATAATTAGCCTTGCTTTGTAGTCATAATTGGGCCCTCTATCTGGACTGATGTAGTTTCCATATGCTGTTGTTCAGAATTAGGATTGTTTTGAGGTTCTTCTATATCATGCAATGAAAGTTGTTGAAAGTTATTTTTAACAGGCATGTGCATAACATTATTGTCTTGAGGTCCCTCAACTTTGAGGTTCTGTGTTGTGAAATCTTTTTGACGTGTATCTTGAGGCTAGTTGTTACATGTATAAGCGCTTTTGCTACCAGCATGTTATCAAATTTAAATAGTTTCCCCTTGAAAAAGATTTTCAGACTATTGGGCATTAAGTGCTGAAACTTAATTTCATTTTCCCATAAAATTGTTCTCATAGGATTGAAAGCTTTTTTTGTAAATGTTTGGCCCAAAGCCTGAAAAAAAAACATTTGAATTTCTTGAAGCTGTAGGCCAGTTTTTCTGGCAAACTGTAATATCTCTTCTCTATCCTGGAACCTCAAAAAACACACATAAATGACTCTTGGGTAAAATTGTTTGGCCAATAAATGGTTTACCAGGAGTTCCATAAGTGCTTTCCAATTAAATTTGGGCTGGCAGTATAGCCTAGAGGTTAGAGTAACGAGCTGTGAATGATCTTAGTACATCCAGCAACTCTTGAAGTCACTCTGTCATCATGGCAACCTCTCAGTGGAAACTCAATCTTGTCGTATATGGTTGCCCATACATTATTCTATATGTTGCTACATCTTTCATATATCTACATTATTTCTGTATGTTGCTACATCTTCCATATATCAATACATAAAAATGTAACATGGTTTAAAAAAAAGTTTCAATCTTCTTTTTACCAATGTACTATTGACATATACAGACATGCATCAATATACGAAAACTGTATTGTTATGACCTATTCATATTGATCTGATTCCATGTTTTCATTTTTTTAAACACTAAGCAGACTTGGACAATAAACTCCTTAGATGGGAAAGCTTCAGGCAGTACACGTTGAAAGTTGAAAGTGGATAGCCCACCAAGATTAAATGAGTCTTTTGGTTTGCTTCAGTTTTTCAAATTAACTAATAATTGTCCCCATGCATGAATGTGTGGAGTGGCTGCATATTCTGTATCTGCAGGGCATAGCTACTCCACACCCATCATGCACTCCATGTGGGATGCACGAGCAGGGGCGTATAGCTGGTATGCACCCAATCCCCCAGGCTCATGGATAGCAACATGCCAGGGGCAGGCAGGGCAGTGTGCCAACACTACATGTCATGAACAAAGGTGCAAGTAGCTGCATGCAGGGGGGCATTAGGGTGCAGGCAATGCCAGGGTAGACCCTGCTGTAACCCACTATGTGCCTCCATGGACTTCACCTGTCAGGTCCAGTGGGAACTGGAAATGACCCTCCTTGCTGCCCATGCCCTGTAGGCAGCCGGGGAGGGCTGGGGCAGCTGAATGGGTGACTGCCCATGCCAGAGGCCCCCTTGACCCATCATGGTGGATTCACACCCCTGCAGGGTGCCTGTCTGACCAGTCCATCCTGCCACACATAACCCCCCACACACACACACATATGGCATCTCCTTCCCAGCTAGGAGGAGACATAGGTAGCCTCCCCACACACAAATGTCTGCCCAGTCCCTGTGTGGGTACCACAACCATCCTCCATCCCAACTCACAGCAGCTCTGGCCCTGTATTGGTACAGCACCCACCACCACCACCACCACGGGACACACCTGGTCCCCGTATTGTGCAGTGCGCCATCCCCCCCCACACCCACACACACACACAGAGGTGCTCAGGTCCACCATCCCTGTCCCGGTACCCCAGCCAGATCCCTGGTGGCCAGTGGTCCCCCCACCTACCCACGGCACTGACTACGCCCGCCCCCACCCCATACACATCTGTCAATGCCACGCACAGGACAGCCAGTGGCACGTCCTTCCTCACACCCCATTGGCCACTCGACTGATGTTGGGAGTGTGCTGCTATGGTAGGCGACATGCTGCCAGCATCAGTTGGACAACCAGCGGCAAAGGAGGTTTGAGGAGGGATGAGTCACTGGCCACCCCATTCCACGGCACTGACAGACTTGTCAAGGGTGTGGGAGGGTGTTGTCGGTGCCGCGGGTGGCTACAGGACAACTGGCCACCAGGGATCATGCGGCATCGGCATGGGAGTCAGGGTGGACCATTATATGTGGCTGGTGGACGGGCAGGAATGTGCATGGGGGGAGACACTGCCATGCCTGCCAGGGTCAGTCCTCTGCGGCGGCAGGTGGGATCGCATATGCGTATATGGGGATGGGTGCCGCTGAGGGGTGGGGGGTGGGGGATTTCAGATGAAGTGCAGATGGGGTCGGGGCACTGATGCCTGTGGGGGGGCCCTGACATCTGGGAGAGGGGGTCTGGATTACTGCTGATGGGGTCTTATGGCTACAGGGGCCAGTTTCATGCTGCAGGGGTTGTCAGACTATGGAACATGGCTACATGGGTCCATGTGCCTGTGGGTGCTATTCACACACCTGGACCCATGCCTCACTGTGTGAGTGATCCACTCCAGGTCCCAGGATGGGCATCTGATTGGATGCCCACCTAGGAACGCAACTCCACCCCTGGCTGCCCTGCAGAGTCCTGCATGCCATGGTGGGCAGAGCCATGGACAGGGGGCCACCAGTTGTGAATACCAGCATGTGCGAACCTGTCCGTGGCTGTGGAGCTTCGTGGGCAGAATACACGCTGCCAGCACGTATGTCCCGCCCGTTCATGCATAGGCCCCAATATTAGACTTCTATCTGGGTTTTGTGAATGGACATGCTCAGTATACTGTTCTTTGGATGTCTTGCATTTAGTGACTATGTAAGGCTGCATAAGAACTGATAATATTGGAGAGAAAATGTTTATAAGTAGATTTGATTAGACCGTTTCCTTTTTCTTTCCCCCTTTACTGTTTGTTGGTGTTTCTCTTCCTTACCCTTTCCAATTTTTCTTGTTCTTAGTCCATTATCCATTCCCACCCCTCTCTCCCTTCTTCCCACACATACTCACACATCAATACCCCACCCATACCTCCATCCCTTTCCCCTACTCCTTTCTATTCCTTTGTCCTCTGCATTTCCTTCCTTTTATCTGCTAGCTGTCTCTTAGGGGTCATAAAATGATTGAAACCTGTATTTTTAACATATAATAACAATCAGTTGTTTTTAAAGTCACTTAAATGTATATCTATTGTTTAGAAACATAGAAACATAGAAACATAGAAGTTGATGGCAGATAAGGACCTCAAGGCCCATCCAGTCTGCCATTTTTTTTTCTGCCTTGTGAATGTGCAATCGGCTTTTGCTCTGTCAATGGCCTATCTATTCATACTCATCTGTATTGCTCCCTTATGCCTATCCCATGCCTGTTTGAAGCCCTGCACTGTATTCATATCCACCACTTCCTGAGGTAGGCTGTTCCATGCATCCACCACCCTTACTGTGAAAAAGAACTTCCTCACATTACCCCTTAATCGGCTTCCCTCTAATTTCATGCTGTGTCCTCTTGTCCTGCTATTTTTCTTATATTGAAACATGGCAGACTCTTTCACCTTGTTAATGCCCTTAAGGTGTTTGAATATTTCGATCATATCACCTATCTCCCTCCTTTGCTCTAGGGTATACATTGTTGAGCTCCGTTAATCTGGCCTCATGTGTTTTCTGATGCAGACCCTGCACCATTTTGGTTGCCTTTCTCTGGACTGCCTCAATTTGCTTAATGTCCTCGTGAAGGTGTGGCCTCCAGTACTGCATGCAGTACTCCAGATGGGGCCTAACCAGTGTCTTGTAAAGAGGGATTATTACCTCCCTCTTCTGACTTGTGATACCCCTACTAATACACCCCAACATCTCCCTAGCCTTACCTATTGCTTTAGTGGTCTGTTTGGATGATGTCAGGTCATTGGTGATGATGATGCTCAAGTCTCTTTCTTCCCTTGTGACTGCCAGCAACTCCCCTCCCAGCCTATAGGTGGCTTCAGGGTTACTCTTTCCTATGTGCATGATCTTGCACTTCTTTGCATTGAACCCCAGTTACCACTCTTTCAACCATTTTGCTAGTTTATCCAGATCTCTTCTCATTCTGCCCACCCCATCTGGAACATCTACTCTGTTGCAGATCTTGGTGTCATCTGAAAACAGACAAACCTTACCCTCCAGTCCATCTGCAATGTCACTGATGAAGATATTGAAGAGGACTGGCCCCAGGACTGATCCCTGAGGTACCCAACTTGCGACTTGAATCTCTTCTGACTATATACAGTTTACCACCACTCTCTGTTTTCTGCCAAACCAGTTTGCCACCCAGTTGACCAACTTCTGACCCATCCCAAGCCTACCCAGCTTATTAGTCAATCTTCTATCTGGAACAGTATCAAAAAACTTTGCTGAAGTCAAGGTAGGTGACATCAACTGTTCCCCCTTGGTCCACCACTCTGGTTACCCAGTCAAAGAAATCTATGAGATTAGTTTGACAGGACCTTTCTTTTGTAAACCTATGCTGTCTTGGATCCTGCGCTCCTATGGATTCCAGGTGTTGTACTATCCTTTCCTTAAGGAGTGCCTCCATGATCTTGCCCACTACTGAGGTAAGACTGACTGGTCTGTAGTTCCTTGCCTCCTCCCTGCTATCACTCTTGTGAAGCGGGATCACATGAGCCTTTCTCCAGTCTTCTGGGACCTCTCCTATGCTCAGAGACTCACTAAACAGTTCTGATAATGGCTCTGCTAGTTCCACCCTTAGCTCTTTTAGTACCCTGGGATATATGCCATCAGGTCCCATTGCCTTGTCCACTCAGAGTTTATCAAGCTCTTGTAGGACCCTTTCTTTTGTGAAGGGACTAGTGCACACCTCCCCCCCCCCCATGTCCATGGTGCTGAGCTGTGGGCCCTGCCCTGCCTTATCTTCAGTAAATACTGAGCAGAAGTATCTATTTAGGATAGATGCTTTTACATGGTCCTCTCCTCACATGTCCCCTTATCCCGTTTGATTTTAGCAATACCCCTTCTGGACTTTCTCCTTTCACTAATGTATCTATAGAAAGTCTTGTCACCTTCTTTTACTGTTCATGCTAGTGTTTCCTTGGTTTGGGCCTTTGCCTGCCTTACTGCCTTCCCCTGCTTATCTTAGGGAGGTTTGGTATGCCTCCCTATCTTCATCCCGCTGCGTTCCCTTATATTTCCTGAAGGCCATCCTTTTGGCTCTGACCCTTTCTGCTACTGTTTTGGAGAACCAAAGTGGTTTCCTTCTTCTTTTGCGCATCCTTTTCTCTCTAACACAATGGGAAGTTGCTTTAGGTATTGCATCCTTAATGCTTGCCCACTTTGCCTGTACCCCCTCACTTGTATTTCTTATTGCCAGGGCTAGCTTAACTCTATTGGCCATCTTATCAAAGTCAGCTCTTCTGAAATCCCATATGTTTGCCTTGGAATGGGATGACTTAGTTCTAGTGGCCAAACTGAACCACACCATGTGATGGTCACTGGCCCCTAGGTGACCTTCTACCTGGAGATCTGTGATCCTTTCCCTGTTAGTCAGTACTAGATCTAGGATAGCCCTGTCTCTTGTGGGTTGCTGTACCAGTTGTTTGAGGCCCTCCTCCTGCAGGGAATCCACCATGTATCTAGTTCTGGAAGATGTTCCTGCTGGTATTGACTAATCTGTTTCTGGCATGTTGAAGTCTCCCATTATCAGAACCTCCCCTTTAGCTGTCATGTTTTGTATACCTTCAAACAGTAATGTGTCTATGTCCTCCCCCTTGTCTGGAGGCCTGTAGACAACCTCAGTTGATATGGTTGTCTCATTTCCTGTTTCCAGGGTGACCCACAGTTCTTGTGGCTCCTTATGTGTATTCTGAATTTCTGTAGCTTTCATATTTTCATTGACATACAGGGCCACTCCACCCCCCATTTTTGCACCTCGGTCTCTTCTGAACAGTACATAGCCAGGTACTGAAGTCTCCCAAGTGTGGTTACTGGTAAACCATGTCTCATTAATTGCTACTATGTCCAGTTTAGCCTCTGTCACTATTGCCTGCAGGTCTGGGATCTTGTTTCCCAGACTGTGAGCATTTGTGTACATGATTTTCCATTGACCAGATTTCTGTGTGTTAGTTGTTGGGCGAGGTCTAGCGTTACCCCTGTGTGTCATATGGGGAGCCGAACCTTTTTCCTTACCTGGTAATGCAAATGAACTACAAACATGCTGAACTCCTGTTTGACCACTAGCTGAGGGGGGAGGGGTGTTCAACCCACTCGATGTATGGGGTGCTGCACCCCTCTCCCCATTTGCTAGTTTAAATATCCTGCAAAGACGTCAAACTTCTGCCCCAATGCACTGACTCCCTCCTTAATCAGATGCAGTCCATCAAATTTAAAGAACTTTTGCTCCCAAAACTGTTGCCAGTTACCTACAAATTTGTATCTTTTTTCCTGGCACCGGCCCTTGAGCCACATGTTTAGCTCCCCTATCTCCCCTTCTCTGACCTGCCGCCCATCTGCTCCCTTCCCCCAGACTGGCAGGATCTCACAGAAGGAGATGCCGGACAAAATGGATAATAGTTTGTCACCCAGCCTGGTCAGGTGTTCCTTGGTGTCCACAACTGACCAGCTGGCTAGATCGTTAGTCCCTAAGTGTACCAGGACGTCAATGTTTTATCCTGCTTCCTGAACAATTTTAGCAATGCTAAATGTTTCTCAACAATCACCTTATTCATAGCATGTAGTCCCATTATTTTCTTTTGTCACATGATATTTTATTGACTGGCACTTTAGATATAGTACTATAAAAGGTTGCTAGGTAGGGTTGGTTGCCACACCTTGAAAAAGCATACACAAAGTGTGCAAAACATTGCCATTTTTTAGGGCTGAGTGCTGCTATTCTATTATTTTTAAAACAAGTTTTTCTAACCATTACCAATACTTTGGTTTATGTTTGTCCAGAGACCATGATACTCAGCTTTTCGCTGTGGAACAATTAAGTATGTAGCCTTAAAGGGGACAGGAAATGTGTGCTGTTTGGCAGGTATTTATAAAGTTGTTATTCTCAGAAATGATGTGCATTCCCCTAAATTATACGTATTTAACTGTACCTAAATAAAATGTGATACAAAAACTTATTTTGCATTGTTTTGTTTTTATGGCAGCATTCTGTTACAGTTCTCTACATGGAACCAGTAATTTTTAGTTTTTACTATGTTACAGTTTGTATACACAATGCTAATTATGAGCTTTTGATCTATAAGAACAATGCTTAGAGTTCTGTGAACAAACCTGACATAGTTAAAACTCCAACTTACTGGTTTTATTAAGAGAAATGTGACAGAATGCTGCCCATAAAAAAACAAACCAATGTAAAATGCTGTTTTTCACATCACTTTTTATTCAGGTACAG
The DNA here is from genome assembly GCA_016271365.2 of Neoceratodus forsteri. Taxonomy (NCBI): domain Eukaryota; kingdom Metazoa; phylum Chordata; order Ceratodontiformes; family Ceratodontidae; genus Neoceratodus; species Neoceratodus forsteri. Next base: position 410,161,690 of record CM028137.1, read on the forward strand.
TTAAATATGGATAATTTAGGGGAGTGCGTATCATTTCTAAGTATAAAGTTATTATTAACAGTTGCCAATTAGAAATTATTTCCTATCCACTTTAACAGTTCAAAAGCTAGACCTTTCTAAAGATAATGGGCCAGATTTTCAAAGAGCCTCTAGACCACCTCAAATATGTGGTGACCTAGTGCTGCAGCCAACCCGGCTGCATCAGGGACCCTGCACCATATTCAGAAAGAACAGGGTCCCTGCACCACATATTGGGGTGTTGCTGAATCAGGGGATGTGTGCCAAAGCAGTGGGCACACCTACAGGACCTGCCACAGGGATCTGTTTGCCCCCCCACCCAGCGAAACAGCAGAGGTGCCTGGATGGGTATGGGATGGGGACACATACCTGGCTGGCATGCAGGGTAGGGAGGCAGCATTCCCCCTTGGGGCCATGGCACAGTGTGTCTCCCTACTGCCCCACCCTGTTCCATTCCAGTTGCTATATTTCACTCAGAGCAGCACCCGTGCTGGGTGCAACTGCTCCAGTATGCATGCCCACCCCTCCCACCCCTACTATGGCACCCCCTACCCATGCCACCTCTGTACCCATATGGCAGGGCCCCTTGCAGTCATGACCACAGCATCTGCTTGTGGCACAAAGGGCTTAGGCCAGCTCATTGATGGTCTATCTAAAGCCCTTTCCTGTGGCCCAGCAGGGCTTCTTGAATCCAGGGAAAGGGGATGTTGCAGCCCCGCCATGGCACAAGACCCCTTGCGACATGTCGCACCCACATCCATGTCGCAAATGGGGCACTTTGCCAGTATGCCACAGCATGTCCTGATTCAGATGCAAACTGCATTTCTGAATCGGAACTGCTGCATCCTTTGTGGCAAGGTGCATGATCCGTCAGCACCCTTTGCCACGTGCACCTTGTGGCATTCATAACCCTCTGAAAATCCGGCCCAGTTTCTTTAAAATAGGCTTACTCTGGAGCTGTTAGAGCTATGAACTTAATTTTTTTTTCATGGAAACTTGGAGTCAGAAAAGTGGATATATTAACATACAATGTTACTACAACTTTCATATTTATTTATTTATTTATTTATTTAAGAGTTTAACCAGGCAGGCATACTGAGCGGAGAACCACTCATTTCCAGATGTGACCTGGGGGGAAACAGGGGAGAGGACATGGGGAAGGACAGTAATACACATAAATTCTGTACAATTGAGGAGGCACTGTAAGAGAGCCTATATAGTAGGTAGCTAGGGCAGACATGTAACTTCTATACAAAACTAAGACCAACAGAGTGAAATAACCATTGCATAGTAATGAAATGAGCACAGCTATGGATTACAGAACTAGAGCAGGAGAGAAGAAGGAGCAAGCACCATGCGTACCTTGCCAGAGCTTAATAGTTATAAAATGCTATAATAGGCCAACAGGAGTTTGGGCCTGCTATTGAGTAGGCCGGGAGCAAGAGCAGACTGTGAGGAAATGTTCAAGGAGGCGGGTGTTGAGGTGTCTATGATTGGAGTAGTGGCTGATATCTGCTGGAAGGTCATTCCAGAGTTTTGGTAGACGGTAACTTAGCGCTGTCTGACCCATAGAGGTGCGCATAAGAGGGATTTGGAATAACCTAGTGTCTGAGTGACGAAGCGAGTAAGCCGATGGGAGTAGAGAAGTTAAGGAAGAAGCCAGGTAGGGAGGGAGGGTATGGGACCAGTATTTAGCAGCGACTCTGGAGCAGTGGATTAGTCTGCGGGCCGAGAGTGAGGGAAGGGCCAGGGAGCTGTATAGGTCGCAGTGGTGTGCCAGTTTTGGACATTCCAGGATGAAACGGCAGAAGGAGTGAAAAAGGGTGTCCTGGCTGGCCAGAGTAGATGGTGAGGTGGCGCCATAGACCACATCCCCATAGTCAAAAATCGGGAGTATCATTTTTTGTACGAGTTCATGCCTGACCAGGGTGGACATGCAGCCTTTGTTGCGATAGAGGGCCCCAAGTTTAGGATGCAGTTTTTTGTGAAGGGATTCCACGTGAATAGAGAAATCTAGGTATTGTTCGAGACAAACACCTAGATAGTGGAACGAGGTGCAGGATTCTAAGGGAGAAAGGTCCAGGGTTTGGAAAGGGGGGGCGATTGGAGAGCCGGGAGAGACGCGGTTGCGAGCCAAAAGTTAGTGAGACTGTCATTTTTGCATTTAGGAACAGCTGGTTTGATCTAAGCCAGTGTTGTACAGCATTTAAATCCTGCTGAAGTTGGTCATGTACTGTTGCCACGGAGGGGCCAGTGTTGTATAACACTGTATCATCCACGTACATTTGGATGGATGAGTGGGAGCAGACTAGCGGGAGTTCATTTAGGAATACCGAGAAGAGGATTGGGCCCAAGACTGATCCTTGTGGGACACCCGTAGTGATGGGGAGCAGGGTAGATATGTGGGGGCCAATTTTCACCGCTTGGTGTCTGCCACACAGGTACGCCCGAAACCAGTTAGTGGCATGGTTGGAGAGGCTGGAAGCCTTTAGTTTATCTATGAGGAGTGTGTGGGAGACGGTATCAAAGACTTTGGCCAGATCGATAAAAATGGCCGAAGTGATATGTCCTTTGTCCATACCTGAGAGGATATCATTTGTTACTCTTAGTAGGGAGGTTATGGTGGAATGTGATTTTTGGAAACCTGATTGGTATGGGGTGAAGAAGGAGGAATCAACTAAGTGTTGGGAGAACTGAGCAAGGGCAAATTGTTCTTGTATTTTTGCCAGAGTTGGGAGGAGGGAGATGGGGCAGTAATTCCCTGGAGAGGAGAGGTCGCCCCCCTTAGGCAGTGGGATGACGGTAGCCAACTTCCAAGCGGTGGGTATTGTAGACGTCGAGAAGGAGAGGTTGAGCAAGTCGGCTAATGGAGCGGCCATCGAAGGGGCTGATATCTGTAGTAGTCTGGAGTCCATGCCAGAGGGGCAATTGCCCTTGTTAGGGTTTAGGTTGCACAGTGCTTGGTAGACTTCAGCCGGGGAGACAGGATGGAAGGAGAAGGAGGGGTGGGAGGAGGTGGACTGTGAATTTGGAGCGGTAGTTATCTTGGGTGGGGAAAGGGGGAGACTATGTACCAGGGAAGCTGCACTGTTGGTGAAGAAGGTGTTGAATGCCGTGGCTACTTCATGTGGGTCAGTGATGGCCGAGCCGCTGATTGACAGTGCCGGGGTAGGTGGTTGTACAGGCGGGGATAGGAGATATTTGATGGTTTTCCAGAAATGGGTTGGGTGGTTAAGATTTGCACAAAGTGCCAACGCGAAGTATTTCTGTTTGGCTAGGTGAATCGACTTAGTGCAGGAGTTACGAAGGGCACGATAAATTAGTAGGTCTTGGTGGGTGCTAGTTGATTTGTACTTTTTCCAGGCCAGGTCCCTGGAGCGGCTTTGACTGATGATATCGGCGGATATCCAGGGCAGGTGGGAACCCCTAACTCTGGTTTTTCTTAGTGGTGCATGTTGGTCCCAGATACTCAGGAAACTATTTTTGAAACTGTCTAGTGCAACATCTATTGTAGGGGCCTGAGGGATGAAGGACCAGTCAACCTTAGCCAGGTCTGATAGGAGTGGTGTGAGAGATAGTGACTTGAAAGACCTGGCTAGCAGGGTCCGGGAGGGGGGTTTGGGGGGCTTACGCACTTTACGGACTAAGTAGACCATGTGGTGATCACTTAGGGAGTCGGGGAGTAGGCCTGCTCCTATCGACCTATGGGGGTGAGTGGTCAGGACCCAGTCCAGGAGGGAGTGGTTGAGTGTTTTTAGGTTCAGCCTGGTGGGTTGGGAAATTTGTTGTGCGAGGTTCAGAGCGTTTACTTTGGAGCGTAGCTTGGCACAATCTGTTGCAAGCCAGTTGTGATTGAAGTCACCTAGGACATAGAGCTCACCTGTTGCGGCAGAGGATTTTAATTTGGCCAGGTGGTCTAGTATACTAGGTGTTGGGGTGTTTGGGGTGCAGTAGACTCCAGCTATGAACACCGGGGTGGAGTATGGTAGAGTCATTTTGACAGTTAGGGACTCAATTTGAGGCGAGGGTGCAGAGATGTATACAGGGGTGAACTGGTGCTTGGCAGAAATGAACATGGTGAGGCCACCCCCCCCTTTTTTTCCCATACGGTCTTGCCTAGTTAGGGAGTATCCTGGGATAGCAACAGTGGAGTCTGGGTGGTGGGGTTTGAGCCATGTCTCAGAAAGTATCAGGATGTCAGGGCGCAGTGTTTGGACTGATAGTTGTAGTTCAGGGGTTTTGTTAAGGATACTGCAAATGTTTAGGTGCAGTATTTTCAGTCCCTTTGGTAGAGCCAAGGTTAGCATGGCACAAACTGGGTTTGTGCCATGCTAACCTGGAATAGCACTGGCTGTTGGGGGCATGCCCATAATTAAAGGCTGCCTCTGCACAGCACACCCCCGATAGCACTTTCGCACAAAATATCATGCTGCACCCATGCAAATGAGGGATTTCTCATGTGTATGTGGCCTAGAACAATACTGAATGCTTGCAGAAGCACTAAATGGCTGCTTGCATGGTGCAGTTTAAAGTTTCTGAAACCCAACCCTTAATGGTGTGCAGAGCCCCGTACCTGTCCATGCACACTCAAAGGCTGGGTTCCCTGGTGGTCTAGCAGTCCCTCCCTAGCCCCGATCCCCTCCTGTAATGTATGTCATTAATCTCTGGTGGTCCAGCGGTCCCTCCCTAGCCCCAATCCCCTCCCATACTATATGACAGTAATCCCAGGTGGTCTAGCGGTCCCCACTTCCTAACTCCAACCTGCAAATATCAAAAATATATTTGTCCCTGGTGGTTTAGTAGACCCCCACTTTCCCCCACCCCAGCAGGTACTGTCCCACCAACCCCCCACACCTCCCTGTCCCAACACCGAGGGCCCTTGACTTGCACAGCCCTCGGCTCAACACCACTATGGCCAGCCACAGACTGAGCTCTCAAAGAGTGTGCACTGTAGAATCAGCTGTTTCAGTATGCATCCCTTGAGCACTCAGTCTGCGACTGGCTGTGGTGGTGAGCAGAGGGATGTGCCGGTCGATGGTTCTTGGGGTTGGGACAGGGGGTGTGGAATTATGGAATAGTACCTGATAGGATGGGGGGTTTACTAGACCACCAGAGACAAACATATGTTTGATACAGGCAGGTCGGGGTTAGTGGTGGGGGACTGCTAGGCCGTCTGGGATTACTGTCAGACACTACAGGAGGGGATTCGGGGCTTGGGAGGGACTGCTACACCACCAGGGAATACTTTCATATATTACGGGAGGGGATCAGGTTTTTGGAAGGGGGGACCTGGGCCGGCACACTCGGCTGATGCATAGCATGCAGATGAGCCCATAATGTGCATGCAAGCACTGTGCAAGCCAGACTGGCTCATCTACATGTTTGGGTTGAATATTGACCACAGGGGCCATGGTGATAGCCAGTGTGCAATGCACTTTACCCCCATGGGCAGTCTTCAGCTCAGCGCTCTAGTACTGTGGCACACAGCATGGCAAGTGCTTGCTTTGTGCCATGCTGCCATGGCTCGATATTCTAACAGATAGTGCAGTCTGTCTGGATTGCATTATCTGAATATTGCACCAGAGCCAGCCAGTTCTATTTTTTGGAATGGCACACCAGTTTGCTTGTGCAGCTGGTCAGCTCTGACTATGGGGCTCCCACGGTATTAAAATGTCAAATGGTTTAAAATTTGTTTAATCCTGTTATTATTACCATATAATATATCAATAATATGATTGCTAGTAGATAAAATAAACTGTATAAATGATATTCTGATAATATGTAAGATTATGGATACTGTATAACATTCGTAGTCAGAATATATTAGTGGCTGTTCCACTGAAGAATAAGCATGCCCTTTTCTACTTTTAATTTTAAAGCGATTTTCCAGGTTTCTGCAAAAACATTACTGTTCACATTGGCAGGAATAAAATGTCACAAAATTCCCCAAAATTTGAATTTCTGGACATTCCATTCTTTATCACTAAATACAGTTCTATGAAAATAGGTTCCTTGCCCCTTAGACTTCATCCATCCCTTGTGATTTCCCTGCTTTGAAGTCATGATCCTCTGCATGTTTTACTGGTTGGAGTAATTTCAAATACATATACAAGCATTTGTCAATTCCGAATGTTGTCTTGCTGACATTGGCATTGGTAGTGCAGGAGTTAGACAGATGCATAAAAGGAATGCCAGTGAAGTACAGAAGTGATGCCAACCCCACACCACCCTGAAGAGACTGACAGGCACTGAGGTGTGCCATTGGGCGTCGGCTATAACGCTGATATGGTTTCACCTCATCCTACCCTACAGAGTCCGACAAGTATTGCGTTCTGCCTTGGGGTCCTCAGGCCTTACACTCATCCCATTTCATATGGAAATCATTGAGATAGGTGCAGTACAGGAGAATGGGGTGAACTTTGGGGCTGAAGAGTGCAAGGCACAGTTCAATGCCTGTTAGTGGCTGCAGGGTGGGGTTGGGGGGGGAATGGCGTAAGCATTAGAACCGACAATCTAAAGTCACACTCCTGACACCAGTTAGTCTCTACAGGTTGGGACGTTATGGTTAGAAACCCTAACGCCCCGGGCATTTGTTGGTATTTGCACTCCAAATTTTCAACATGGGATTTTTCTCACCCCACATCATGAAAGCATTTGGGACCTCTGCCCATGAACAGTGGCACTGTGATTTTGTTAATCTGTCCTGAATGTTGATGTCCCACAGTGATTGCGTCATTCTGCGCCAGTAGCTCAAAACCACATTTTGGGCAGGATGAGAGAAATGACAACTGTACTGTTCTTAAGGAGGTGTGCAAAAATGGCAATGTGGAAAATCGAGTGAAAATATTAAAAAATTCTCCAAGTTATGAGTGTGTGTGGAAACTGCACAATGCATGCTTGTAACACAGTCATTCTGTGGAATTTTCTCACCAGATTTTTAACATAGGCATTTTGGGACCTCCACTCATGAACACTGTCACAGTGATTTTCTTAATCTGTCCTGAATATTGATTTCCTACAGCAACTGCGCCATTGTACACCGCATGTGCAAAACCACATTTTACGCAGCATGTGAAAAATAACAACTATACTGTTCTTAAGGAGGTGTGCAAAAATGGCAAAGTTGAAAATCTGGAGTGAAAATATTAACATTTCTCGAACTTACAAGTGTGTGTGGAAACTGTGCACCGCACACGCATAAAATAGGCATTTTGTGGAATTTTGTCACCAAATTTTCAACATATGCATTTTGGGACCTCTACTCATGGACAGTGTCACTGTGATTTTCTTACTCTGTCCAGAACATTGATTTCGCACTCCGACTGCGCCATTGTGCGCCACATGTACAAAAACACATTTTGGGCAAAATGTAAAAAATGACAGCTGTACTGTTCATAAGGAGGTGTGTTAAAATAACAATGCTGAAAATCTGGAGTGAAAATATCAAAAATTCTCGAAGTTACGAGTGTGCATAGAACTGTACAACACTGCAGCTAAATACAACACAGTCATTTTAATTTTTCCTGCAAATTTGCAACATATGGTTTTGGGAGCCTACCTCATGAACTGTGGCACTGTCATTTGTTAATTGGTCCCAAAAGGTGGTTCCGCACAGTGACAGCGGAATCACCTTTGGGACTGAATAACAAAATGACAGTGACTGAGTTCATGAGGTGAGTCCCAAGAACCCCATGTGTGAAAATTGGTGAAAACATTCTCAAAATGTACGCTGATATCCACCAAAGTTGAAAACCTATTTATGCCATTATACAGCTTACCAGCATTTCTTCAGTTCACGGTTGGTTTTGAAGAGTGCAGACATGTTCCCAATCCACGAAGATCATCACACCAGCCTCAGAGGTAAGTATGGGGTGAGGGGGTGGGGAGGTGGTGTGCAGAGGGTGGTACGGGTTGGGGCACGAGAGATCACAGGGACCGTTTTCTGTTTTACAGGGAAAGAAAACAGCAATGTGGGACACTGTGGGCATGCTGGGGTGGGCCCCAGCATGCCAGCACCTGGATGTTTCTTTGGGGGGGCTGGAGCCACTGGGGATTGGGCACCCTGTTGGCCATACAATGTACTGGGTTGGGCATGAGCATGCTGGGGTGGGCTCCCAGTGTGCCACCTGGCTTTTTGTTTGGGGGGAGCTGGAGCTGATAGGGATTGGGCACCCCCAATGGCTGCATGGTATGCTTTTGGGGGGGCAGCATGAGCCGAGGGGGTTGGGCACCCCCTCAGCACACAACAAATTTTGGGGGTGGCATTATGCCGATGGGGATTGGGCTACCCCATCGTCAAATGAACTGGTGAGGGCAAATGCCAACAGGGGGATTGGGCACCCCCAATGTCGGCTGTTATGGGGACTGTGAGAGGCAGACGGCTCCGTCATGTTTATTGAAATGTTACACCAGGGAAGGCATGCCCTGCAATGAGGGGGCACTACCTCACTGCAGCGGCTAAATCCTTTCAAGGTGGTGACACGCTTTTGCACTGCTGTCATAGACAGCGTGCAGTCTAATTCATGCCACAGATCCCAGCCCCAAAAAGCAGTGGTGCCACTGGCCACTATGGGACTGCACCTCCAAAACCTGCTATTCCATGTTACTGCAATATGTTTCTTGCGCATGCGCAAGACAACATAGTAAATGAATATCCCCAATGTATTCATTGCTGTGTCAACTTCAACTTGGTGGTATACCAGGTAGGAATACAGTAGTCAGTTCAATTCTTTTACCCATTAACTAATAAAAAACAAAATGTTTAAATATAGTATTGACGAGACCGTATGGCTGCTGGGTGTGTTTATGATCTGTACATATTTTGACTAAACCCTTTGTTTTCTGTAATTTTTGCCATAAGAAAATTGTACTTACTGGATGTTGATAATATTGTATATAATACAGTGATCAATAAATTAGTCCACACACAACTAATGGCCTATATCCAGGATAACCAATTGCTGGCAGACTAGCAACTGTGTTTCAGATTCCAACATTCCACTGTTACAGCATTGTTAGAAGTCACCAATGATATTTCATCAGCAATGAACTTGGGCCATTTGCAGGACTGGCTTTAGAGTTTTAGGATCCCCCCAGCAAAATGAGTCATGGAGCCCTTACCCATCCTAACTTGACCATGACTTTTACTCTGTCCAAAATGCACGACCTCCTATTTTCAATACAGCTAGTTACATATTCGTGTTTTTAGGGGGATGTAGCAATGTTAATCCTTTGGGACCCACTACTGATCCAGTCCTTGACTGTTAATCGCTTCTGATTGGCTGGACCATACCCTTGGTGAGTAATTTCATTCTTTATCACTAAATACAGGATTTTCAAAAGGATCCACCCAAAATGAGTCTGCCACTATTTCCAAAGCAGAAATGCATCCAAATCCTGTTAGACCATCTATAAAATGGCCTAGTAACATCCAAAATGTGCATCCAGAAACAGATACAAGTGCATCTGAACTGGAAGGAACTTGCAATTGAGTCCATTGTCTACTGAAAATTTTGACTTTTTGTCATACAAGGATGCAACTTCTGAAAATAGCGACAGAGCTGCCTGGATGCAAGCAGATGGGCACAGATACAGGCACAGTATGCATTGCATCTGCCCCAACCCTTTTGAAAATTCCACACCCCCACCTCTCCAGGCAATCCCAGGTACTCAAGGCCAACAACGTATCATTTGACCCTCTTTCCTATATCCTAAGAATGCTGCAAGAGTCCCTCCTTGAACCGTTGCTTATTGGCCAGTTTGTAAATGACCCCTCCCAATTTGCACTAGCACTACCTCTAAACTGACGATACTATCATTTACTCTACAACCAGAACTGTCAGCTACCTCTACTGAGCCCTCTAAGTAACATAAGACAAAGTAAAAATATGGATACTCATGAATGGCCTTGTCCTGAAAACAGTTCAAAACCAAAAAACATGAGTTTCACCTGTAATCTGTAACATCTTAGTTCTCTGAAAATTATTATACTAAGTGATTCATCCCTTGAAAACATCCAGATCTTCAAATATGTATGCCTCTACTGGATGCTCCTTCAGTGATCACACCACTTTTTTTATTTTTATGGCTGTGGGCAGAGCCTACAGCCATCTTGCTGTCTGTAGCTGGAAAAATGGAGTATAGAGGGACACATATTTTGGAATTTTAAATGTATCCCTCCACATCTACAAATCACTATGCCAATTGAAACAAAATACTCCCTTCTTTCTGTTTAGAATGTTGGAGACATAACTCCAAGATGCTTATCAGATGGCCATTAGGAAACTGAAACAGCTTGTTAAATATTAGTTGCCTATTAAATTAGAGATTTGTTTACCCCCCTTCGAAATGCAACAACTTGCACATTTAAATACTTAGCATTTAAACATGTTCTTGATACAAGCTTCAGTTGGGAAGGTATTGTCATTAAAGAAAGATTCATACCTCATAAATGTCACCCTTTCCCAGCAAACCTAAAACGATTTACAGTTTTTTTAACCTCTTAAGACATTGTCTGATAAAAACTGTCTCAGATATATGCCAGGTCTTCTGTAACGTATCCAGGAGAAATATATAGCAATCAGCAGGCATTTTTTACTGTGCTTTTTGGGGAAAAATATATTGAGCTACAGCAAACACACACACACTCACACAAACACACACACACGCACGCATGCGTGCACACACACATACACACACACACACATGCGCACGCACATGCACACACACACACACCATCCTCATGGACACATCATTCAAAATAAGTACTGCAATCTAATATGTTATAAAACAATAAAGAAACTGTTTATGTCAGTGAACACAGTGAAGTTCATTTTACATTTATTATGTCCTCTATGGCAACCTCTATTTTATAAAACACATTAAATGTATAGTTTACTAAATCTTGACCTTGGGATAACTCTTGAATGACTCCTAAATAAGTTTTAAGTCATTCCCTGTTGGGAGGTCAAGACCTGTGCAAAAGGTCAAGTGTTATTTTTTCATATTTTTTTTAAATTTCCACAGTAAAAGTGTGGAGAAATACAAAAGAATGTACAACGAATCTCCTATGCATTTTCAACTTGGCCAGGTCTTCTGTGAAGTATCCAGGCAAAATATATAGCAATCAGCAGGCATTTTTTACTATGCTTTTTGGGGAAAAAATATATTGAGCTACAGCAAACACACACATACACTGTACACACCATCCTCATGGCTACAACATTCGAAATAAATACTGGAACTCTAATATGTTATAAAATAATAAAGAAACTGTTTATATCGGTGAACACAGTGAAGTTCAGTTTACATTTATTATGTCCTCTTTGGCAACTTCTAGTATTAAAATGCATTAAATGTATAGTTTACTAAATCTTGACCTTGGGATAACTCTTGAATGACTCCTAAATATGCTTTAAGCCATTCCCTTTATGGGAGGTCAAGACCTGTGCAAAAGGTCATGTGTTAGTTTTTCATATTTTTTTCACAAATTTCCACAGTAAAAGTGTGGAGAAATACAAACATATGTACAACTATTCTCCTATGCATTTTCAACTCAGAGAGAAGTTAATATTTGAGCAAAATCAAAGCCAAAGTTTATACGGATTTTGCTCTAAAGTAATTTTATTCTGAATCTTATAGGGCTATTGATGAACTAAGCAAAGAAATGTTTAGATAAAATAAATTGAAGATTCCAGGATTGGGAGGTCATTAAAAGAGCAAAAGGGCAAATTATGAAACCTTAAATGGACTCATTAAGACCATTCTTCTTAGTGTACAATTATAATGAATTAAAGCCATTTAAATATAGACCTACAATTATACAACCATTGTGATACATATTTTTAGGATCAGAGGAATGGTGCAAGGCTATCGAAATTGTGGTGCTCTCACTGCTTCAACACTTCAGTGTGCGTGGATCAAACCAAAAAGAGCCATAATAAAAGCTTCTATCTTCTCAAAAAAAAATATATATATATATTTTATTTTACTATATGGATTCCTCATTTAACATACTTACAAAGCATGCAAAAACAATTTGGTAATACTCTCGCAGCTCCAGTGTTAATACTACTGTCAATTAATGTTAATAATACTGTCAATCAGTCGTACCACAACAGAACGATAGTATTATCACTAAACCTGTATAGCGCAACTGCAAATCTGCCACTGCATGTCTTTCAAAGCATGCCTCCTGAATGGCCACTTTTTCCTTACTGGGTGGGCAAAACAACAGTTGAAACATGGTGGCCATCTCTCACTTAACGCGAGTAAATTGGGTACTCAGCATTTCCCATTTTTTAAAAAAACTCTGGCCAAAAATGGAATTCTCTTGCTGATCCTGCATTCCCTGTTGCCCAAAACATCAAAAGGTAGTACTGCCTAACATTTTTTCTACTCTGTGGTGCGAGCAGGATGTATGGAGTGAGGGGCTCTGAAACAAACAGCATGACACAGTGCAGTGGTCGGCCAGGATGCAGGCAGTCCTTTAGCAGCTTGTAACAAAATAAAAAAAATTGCATCCATATATTAAAAAAAATAGCGGATAGGTCACCGGACATTACCGGTGACATACCATCTCGAGGTTCTGGACACAGGAACCTCTCGTTGGTATTATTCACCAGTAATGCCTGGTGACCTATCCATTATTCTATTTATATTTGATTTAACCTGAAAATACAAAATAGCAATAAGGAAGTAAAACAATCAAGATGAGATTTCAGTGTTCTCCAACCATACATTAAAACCGGGCCATAATAAAGGCTTCTATCTTTTTCAAAGAAATTATATTTTATTTTGATATATTTAATATTCTGTATCTAAGCAGACACTAGAAAAAAGTTTATTGGGTGTTTGAAAACAAGCAAATGCAACCAGACACAGAAGGAAGTCAAAAGAGAGTATCAGTTGTGGGGGCTAGTAACAAGTCAAGGAGCTCGCTTGACAACTCCAATGGGGGCCACACACCGACACTACTGACCGTTGGTGGGCACTGGTAGCAGAGGAGGATCTGGGCAAGTGCTGCAAGCAGTCAGTGTAGGAGGAGGTGGATGGCAGACTGCCTGCTATAGTCTAGCTCTTGTTTTAAATCCCCGGTGGTGCCTGAGTGGCTGTAGCAATCATCTGTGCAGCAGCCCTCCATCTGTAGGGATTAAGGGGACTCAGTTCAACTGTCCTGTTGTATTCAGGCTGGCTTGAGCTCCATTACAGCAGCAAGTCCAACTGGAGCCCCAGACCCTCAACTCTGCTACTTGCACAGGACTGACTGCTTGAGAGTGAGGGATCATAACTGCTTGCTGAGGAAATGGGAGAGGATGTGGTTGGTGTTCATTTGTGTGCTGGGGTAGGCAGGGGGGCTGGCTGGACTGAGAGGAGTGCATTTAAGTGTAAGCACTGCTGTGAATTGCATGGGCATAGGCAGAGTGTGTTCAGTGTGTTCAACCCCCCCCAAAAAAAAATTACCTCAGAAAATGTCAAATTCCTGCATTTTATTTTCAGGCTGGCTCAGGCTCAGCTGCTAAAAAACTCAATGTCTCAGCAGTCTCCATAGTGGTTGGAGCTAGCTGCAACACAAAGTGCATGCATGGGACCATTGATGGCTAGGGGAGATGGAGACATCATCAACAGAGATAACAGGAGAAGCCTGGTGAGACAGACTAGTAAGTGTGCTGCTGTACTGCATCATCTGTACAGAGTCGAGCAAGTTGTGATGCTCTGTTGACTGTCATGGTGGTAGAGTGGGACTGTGTACTGCTCTCCTCTAGCCTCAGTTGAACTGTGGGAGAACGTGAAGTATGGTCTACTAGAGAAAGAACTGACCCATCCAGTGCTGAGCTGCAAGTAACATGTGGCACATCTTCTTGACTGTGCTGAACGCTGGCTGGACTGGTGGTGTGGTCCAAAGAGAAGGTAGGAGAGGTCAAGGAAAAATCTTCCCTGGCCTAGTGGCCTGTAGTCCTGTCTTGGGAGGGGAGTGACTGGTAAGACAAACAAACAGGGGGATAATCAGTAGAAAAGTGGTGAGTGGAGAAAAGAATAAAGATTGATTCGAGGGGGGACATCGCTCATTCAGAGAGGTGGTGAAGGGTATTAACACCATCTCTCAGAGCAACACCCTCATTACATCTCAATCCCATCAATGTTCTGCCCAACTTGAAGCTTATCATGTGGAGTGGGAATAGGTGTGGAAAGGCAGATACCTGACTGATATTTTTGGCTCTGGCTGTTGCAGAGTGCTCCCATGTGCAAAGGTGGAATGGGGTTAGGAGTACTCTCTATAGGCAGAGGTGGGATTGTGATAGAGGAGGAGTGATGAAAATGTGTGGAGGAGTCCCCATGTGTAGCAGTGGATGGATGGGGAGCAATGCTCCCCATGTAGGGGCAGTGGGATGAAGGGGTGGAGCGCTCCCCATGTACAGAGCTAATATGAAGTGGGAGGAAAGCTCCCCATGTGTGGAGGTTGAATGGAGGAGGAGGAGTGCTCCCTATGTGCAGGAGGTGGGATGCAGTGGGAGAAGTGCTGTCCATGTGGGGGAGGTGAAATGTAGTGGGAGAATCACTGAAGGGGATTAGGGGATGAGTGCTCGCAATGTATGGAGGAGAGATGGAGGTGGAGCAATGAAACCTATGTGTGGAGATGGAATGGAGGGAAGAGTGCTTTCCATATTCAAGTTCAAGTTTATTGTGAAGGGATAAAATCCATTGAGCGAGCTCATTTGCAAGGAGGTCCCTTGTACAATCAATGATAAAGACAATACATGGTGTGATTTACAAAAGTAAGGACACATAATATAAATTAAAATAAAGCAATTTTCTTTACATTAGTATATACAATATGTACAATGTTGCATTCAACAAGGATTGAGACCAAATATGATTACATAAGACACTATATCCACCACTTGGAAGATGGCTGGAGAAGGAGAATTGCTCCCCATATGCAAAAGAGGCATAGAGAGGGATGAGTGTTTTCTATGTGAAAATGGGTAATGGAGGGGGAGGAGTGTTCCCCATGTGTGGAGGTGGGATGGAGTGGGGGTAACAGTGACTTAATGGACACCATCCTAGACCCCACTCCAGCCTGTGTGTGAAACGTTTTGGAATGGGCACAGTTTATGATGGGACAGATGTGCAATACACATCTCTTCTCTGGCTGCTGTAAAGTATTGGGTTGATAGATGAGAGTGCAAGAGGGGGCACCAGTCACTCAGGAGCACCCACTGTATCCTACCCCCCCACCGACCCAGCAGAGTGGGAACAGTTGGGGAGGCACAGATACAAGATCCACATTTTTATGTCTCAGTACCTCAGAGTGCTCTCCATGGGTAGAGCACATTAGGTGGAAGAGACTCTGGCTGAAGCAGAGTGTTCTGCAAGTGTAGATGTGTGGCATAGGGTGAGGAAGTGCCAGTCACCCAAAGCCCACTCCAACCTTCATGCTAGCTCTGGTGCAGCAGGGATGGGTATGAAGGGGCAGATGTGCAACTTGTATCTCTATCCCTGGCTGTTGCAGGGTGCTACCCTTGTGTGGAGGTGGGATGGGGGATGGGGCATCATTCTCCAAGAGACACCTGCCTGGAGCCCACCCAATGCCAGTGCCAGCTTTCATGGAACTCTGATGGGTGAAGATGGACAGATGTGTGAACCACATCTGTCATTGGCTCTGGCAGAGTGCTCCTAACGTGCAGGAGGTGGAATGGAAGGAGTGGCCTTGGGCCACCCAGTGGATCTGGACCACAACCCCATTTCCACCCACCTGGTGCCCACTAGGCTAGATAGAAACAGGTGTGGCGTGGCAAATGTGCAACTCACATTTCTGTCTCTGGCTGGGGCAGCCAATGTGCAGTGGTGGGACGGTTGTGGAGGGGGCACCAATCATCAACTTCTGCCAGGCCACATCCACTATTTACCTTGCGCTGCCCACCTGGAGGTCACATTGTCACTGTGCCAACCTGTGTGGGAGTGGGATGGGTGTGGAGGGAAAGATGAGGAACCTACATCAGTTTATAGCTACTGCAGATTGTTCCATATGTGCTGATGTGAGCTGGAAGTGTAGGGGGCAGCAACTACCCGGGGTGCCCATCCAGTGCCCACCCTACACTGTGCTATTCAATGTGAAGGGGCAGATATGTGACCCATATATTTGTCACTGGCTCTGTCTGGGTGCTCCTTTTGTGCAGTGGTGGAATAGATGCACCAAGATTGTTTTACACTGTGTCTCTCCTGGTCTCTCGCGCTGTCTCTAGCGTCCACTCCTCGATGACGAATGGAAAGCTCTGCAGCACTGCTCTCTGTCCTGGTCATGGCACTCTTGCTGCCACTTTCTCTGCCTCTCTCTGTATGTGCTGTCTGCTTCCATTGAGCATCAGAAAGACAAACAGAGAGTTAGACCGACAGCAAGGTGCAGGAAGAGTGAGCGGAAATAAAATGGATGGCAACCGAGCTCAAGCACACACTGCACTCCACTTCTCTGGGGAGGGGGGTGGTGTTTGACACCATCTCTAACTGGAACATATTAGACCTGCACATATATGCCACTCTGGAAGTGGCTCTCACTGTTTCTGTGTCTCTCTTGGGGGGGCTGGGGGTGTATACTCTGCTAGGGGACAGGCCACCCATTAAATGAACGTTTGTTCAGGTCCAGGTCTGAGAGCCACTGGTCATCATGGTTAGGGTCATTACATTGCACTGCCCCCAATTTCACACTGCCAAGGTAGTGCTGCAATAGTGACAGCCTGTCATCTGGTGATCACTCTCATTCCGCTTACTCGCCACACCTCAGCATGTTGCTGTCACTGTCTGGGGTCTCTCTCTCTCTCTCTCATCTGCTCTGTCCCTGACACTGGTACCACTCACCACTTCTTTTGATCCTGTGCTCTCTTTTGGGGGGGCACTGCTACCTCTCCTACTTGGTGTCTGTCCCTGCAGCCTGTATGTCTCTCTCTCTCTCTCTCGGCCATTCAGGGTTAAGCTATAGCTCTGCAGGCAATGCTACCTCTCTGGTCAGCACTGTTGCTCCTTCTATTGTGCGGTGGGGTGGGGGGAACACTGAGGTAGCATGGACACTAGGAGATCCAAGGGGTGGGTCAGTGGGTACCATCACAGAGAGCAATGCTCAGGCTGAGCATTGTGGCATACATGAAGCACTGGAGAGAGAGGAGCTCAGGGACAAGAACACACACTGTCATTCACAGAGACACAAACAAGTTCAACGCAGAAGTCTGTTTGGGGAAGGATAAATAATATTTATTTGTTCTTTACTGCTAAGACTGTGTACTTCAAAGGGGATTTTCTTGGTTAACTAATAAAGGATGAAGGTCATAAAACTCAGGAGATGAGCGACTCTGGCCCCTGTTGTAAAATTAAGATCAAAGGAGAAATGGTTTCAGGCAGGAGGTGTCAGTAAGGTTACCACAATCTAATTACATTTTTTTTATAAGTGCCAGGATGTTGGGATGGGGGGGACACCTGACACATTAATCATGATGATTTCCTCAAAGTTTAGAAAAGAGCAAGAGAGACCCCTGGTGGCCTAAAAGATAAGGCCACCAGCTATAAACCAGAGAGGGTTTTTATAGACTGGAAGGGTATAAAAAGGCCCTCCAAACAGAAGCTCAGAGCAGTTTGCTTTTGCGTTGCATTTTGGACACTCTTCTTACACACAGGAGAAGCAAGGCTGCCTAAGAACCAATGAATGCTACAGAAGGACTGACTCTTTTGCCAACTTCTTTTGTTTTCTGGATGTCTAATTTTCCACAAACAAGGTAGAAACTAGACATTTAAAATTTTTACAGTACGCTTTTGCATATATATTTCCACCTTTATTTTGGTTATTCTGTAACCACATTTCTAAATCTTTTGTTTGCAAAGTTTGTATGATAATCATTTCGAGTTAGTAAAAGCATTTTGCTTTTAAAACTGCCTGTGAGTGATTTTGTGTATAAAAGGTCAAAAAGGTTTATTTAATTCTGAGACCAACATGGTTAATGTAAGATGCCACCATTCACTACCAAGTCTAGGATCCAAAAAGGGAATATCTGGGTGCCTTCAGTAAGGAAGATACACAGGTCTCGGGAGGAGTCTGTAAAGGGGAACTACAATAGGTGCTGCACACCCCATGGGAGAGGACACAATCAGGTTTATGAGGGCAAACCCTGAAGAGTTTGTAATGCCTGGGTCTCCCCCCCCAGTACAGCAACCGAGGAGAGTTCTCACCTGGCAAAAGACTTGAGACTGTGCTGTATCCTTACCCAGATTAGAGAGAGGAAGCCATGGGACCTCATGATGGGTGTTTAGTCATGAACTCAGTGAGCACTCTAGACAGACACTTGGAGGGCATTCCTGTTCCCCCCTGTCATGGATTGCACTTAATGGTGGGCACTGTGAGCTCAGTGGACCTGGCCTCCAAGAGTGGGTTCATGACAGATCTGGTGCACAGTGGTGGGATCCAATCAATCTGGTGATATAGTGCTGAGATCTGACAGATATTGGTGGCATAAGCATAGAGGTTGGATTCAAGGCCAGTGTATCAGATTGAAAAACTGAAAACAATACACACACAAACAGGGCAGAGATTTGGGAAAAAAAACTATTTGGTTACAGTATAAAGTTCCCTACCCTGGTTTTTGATGGTTTTTTTTTTTGGTGTAAGTGTAGCAGTAGTTAGGGAAGATGATGGCCTCCAATGACAGTGAATACACTGCAGACCACCTAAGGCAGTTGTGTCAGGAAAGAGGGGTTCAGTACATGGGTTGATCCAAAAAGAACCTCATGGAGGCTCTCATGGCAGCCGATGAGCAAGTGATTGCTCTTAACCTCAAGTCACAGCAAGTGACTGAAAAGAACCAGACCTTGGGCGTGGGTGTGCCAAGGGATGTTGGAGTGTCCAGTTACAGGGAGGAGGACAGCAAGGCCAGAGGGAACCCAGGGCCACAGCACCAGGGGAAGGTCACCACAGAGCTGGAGCCAGAAGGGATCTGGCTACAATTTGAGCTGAAGAAATTGGAGCTGGAACAGAAAACGTTTGAAGCCCAGCAGGAAAGAGAGCAGAAGAGTTTTGAATTGGAGATGCAGGAAAGGTAGTGCCAAAGATGGAGGCTGAGATGGAGGAAAAACAGAGCCAGTGAGAGGCTGAGGAACAGAAGCACCTGAGAGAGTTTGAAATGGAGAAGCTAAGACTGCAATGACCGGCACCAGAGGAGGAGGTAAGTGGTAGGGGAGATCCTGAAACTCCAGGGCTGGGGTATAAGTTAAATTCCAGATTAATAGCTGAATTTAAAGAGGAAGAGGATATGGATGCATTTTTTGAATTTGTTTGAAAAGGTCTGTGTCCAGGCCAAAATACTCAGGGAGTCCTGGAGCTTCCGATTATCCCCACTACTTACTGGTAAAGGGCATGAGGCACTAGGCCAAATGGACAATAATGATAGCCAGGATTATGAAAAACTTAAAGCTGCTTTGCTTAAAAAGTATGAACTGACTCCTGAAGCCTACAGGGTTAAATTCCAGAAACTGAAAAAGCCCTGATATGAGCTTTGATGAACTCACCACAAAACAACGTCAGTTTTTAAAACATTGGTGGGGGGCGGGGTGGAAGAAAACTGTGGGAAACATTGAGGAGGTTGTACTTTTAGAACAGTTCTTTTGGGCTTGCCCCCAGAGTTGAAAACCTGGCTAGAGGACCGGGATCCAAAAACAGCAGAGCAAAGGTGCTGCACTCTCGGATCACTATGCCAGGAGCAGGCCTGCTCTGAAAGGAAGTGGGGTAGGTGTGGCAGGGCAGAAAGGGAAAAGTGCGCCTTCAGGTCAGCTAAAACCCTCACTGCCTCCACCTAAAGGGGGAAGCCCCAAGTTACCAAAAAGGGATTTCTGGGATAAAAGAAATGATGACTGTTGGTTTTGTAAACAGCCAGGGCATCTTGCTAGACAGTGTCCTAAAAGGCACAGAGTGGACAAAGTGGTGCTTGAACAGAGTTGGGTGCACTGTGTATCCCTGAAAGCATGCCTATAAACATGAAGGAGCACATACTCCCAGTTACTGTAAATGAGGTGCAGACCCATGGGTTAAGGAACATGGAGTCATCTCTTACCTTAGTAAAAGGGGATTTGGTTGGGCCTCAACAGCTTATACCTAATCAGTTTGTAATGGTGAGGGGATTCACTGGGGAGGAGAAATTTCAGCCACTAGCTAGTGTTCACCTGGACTTGGGTGAGGCAGGAGAGAGGATGCAAAAAGTGGCGGTGACAGACAAACACTTTACAGATGCTCTAATGATATCTCCTCCCTCAATATCAATCTAAAGAGTGACTTCCAGCAGTTGGTGGCATGGTTTAAGACCAACCTGTTGGTGTTCAACATAAAAAAACAAAAACAAGTCTATGTTATTTCACCAGACAGTTTTTGATAGGTCCACCCATCCTTCTTTGGTAATCAAGACCTCTTCTGGCGAGACTCTAGAAGGGATAAACTCATTCAAATACCTCGGTTTAACACTCGGTGAACACCTATCATTTCAGACACGTATTGCCAAGGTCATAAAATCCACACATCAGAAGTTAGGCCTCCTATACCGGACTACTCCCTACTTTCGACCTCAGACCAGGAGACTAATACCCTTCGCTACCCTGCTTCCGGGCCTTATCTATGGTGTTTCGCTATTGCACTCAGCTAAGACTACTAATCTAAATAGACTAAGACAAGCTTATCATAGAATAGCTTGTTTCACTGCGTCAGTCCCTGTGCTTACCCACCACTGTGATGTGCTTCATACCATAGGCTGGTCATCATTTGAAGCCTGTCCTGAATTCCCTTTGCTCTGCATCACTTTTAAGCTCATCCACCTGCCTTCCCCACCCACTCTTTCCAAACTACTCACACTGAAACCCTTTGCCAGAGCCCTATGATTCTCTCAATATCCAATCCTAAAACTACCCAAGACTCGACTAGCTATTTGTGAAAGATCTTCTCTGCTGCTGCACCTCAAAAATGGAACAATCTCCAACCGGACCTACTCGCATGTACGTCTCTTACATAATATAAAAGACTATACAAAGCAATATTCTTTCAGCCTCCATTCTGTGATTGTAAATAATCCCTACTTTGTTCTACATGCCCTCCCTCCCACAGGTCTTCCTTCCCTTTCTATGCCTGCCCTCTCTCCCAACCCTCCCCCTTCCTCTACCTCATATGTCTTACTGAGCACTGCAATTTCAACCCTCACCTATGGTATTTTCTCTCTCTTTAATTCTCCTAAATACATGTATAGAATGCTCAATAGACAATACTTATATGTATGTACCACACTGCCTTTACTAGACCTACCAATTACTCTATTACTGTGTAATTATGTTAAGCTCGTCAATTTTTGGATTCCTTGTCCTGACTGTTTATTGTATGATATATTGAGTATAACCACAAGTCACAATGTATCTCTGTACATTATATGTTTTAATTTCCTGTACTTATAAGTGTAATTTGTTTCCCCCACTGTATAGCAATCTTTATCTTATGTATGGAATGCATATATTCCCCGGGTTGCCCTTAAAAAAGGGACAGCTTTTCTCAGTGTGCCCACCTGGTCAACAAAATTCAAATAAATAAATAAACCTCACCCTGGATGTGATTATAGGGAATAATCTACAGCAGGAGGCAGTGTGTGGTTACCAGCAGCTAGACGGCTAAGGCCACTTGTGATTCCCCGAACCCCACAGAAGCTCCGGTGAGAAAAAATAGGAGGCTGGTTACCTAGCTTGTGTCTCCTGACATGGGGAGTAGTGAGAGGGATGTAGGACTTCCCCAAGTAGCCATGCACCAAACAGCTACAGAAGATTACTCTGAGGAGGGAGGGTAACAAATGGTCAGAAGGCTAGCGATGGCAGTGACCCTGAATGCTCTGACACTAGAGCTATGGTCCCCAGTTTAGGAACTGAGGGGGACATGTCCCATGCTTTGGGAAAATGTGAAGATTTTGCAGCTGCTCAGAGAACTCATCCTAGTTAAGAGAGGCTGAGGGTTTGAGCAGAATCTGATGGGAAACAGGGAGGTGACATGAGACATAGGGTATTTTGGGACAATGGACTGCTGTATACACAGGACATGAGGATGAGGGGGTGTGATGGGCAGGCAGCTTGTTGTTCCCCAGGGGTATTGTGAGCGATTGCTCAAGGTCACTTGTGACATCACCAGGTCCAGGCATTTGGGCATCACTCGCACCATGCAGCAATTGGCCAAGAATTTCTATTAGCCCAACTTCACCCAGCAGGTGAAGGAATGTTGCAGGTCTTGTCACCAATGCCAACAGATAGGGAAGGCAGGTAGTAAAACCAAAGCTGCCCTAATTCACTTGCTTATTGTGGAGGAGCTATTTCAGAGGGTAGAATGGATATTGTGGGACCTTTGAGTAACCCAAGCTTCTCCAGGAAAAAGTTTATACTCATGGTGGTCGATTACGTTACCCGATACCTAGAAGAGGTCGCCCGCTCCTCACTTAGGACAGACAAAGTGTCAGATGCTTTGCTAGGGATTTTCTCCTGTGTCTGGTTTCTGCAGGAGGTTATCACTAATCAAGGGGGTATCTTCAGGTAGGACCTGATGAAGTGCTTGTGGGTGAAGTATGAGGTGGTGCAGAGATGCATGACACCTTATCACCCACAAGCCAATGGGTTTGTGGAACATTATAATGGTACCCTAAAATCGATACTCCAAGCATTTGCTGAACAGCATGGGAGGGATTGGGAGGAATACCTTCCTCACCTGTTGCTCGCATAGAGAGAGGTGCCCCAAAAGTCAACCGGGTTCTCCCCATTTGAACTCTTATATGTTCATAGGGTGCATGGGCCCCTAGACTTGATCTGGGAGGATGGGGAAGGCAAGCATGCCTCCCAGGGAACTCCCATAGTGAAGTATGTCCCTAAGTTTAGGGAGAAGCTGAAGGAGCTTATGGGAGTGGCCCAAAGCAACCTGTCGGCTGCCCAACAGAGGCAAAAAGTCTGGTATGACTGCAGAGCCAGAGCTCGCTTGTACAGTGCAGGTCAGGAAGTAATGGTCCTAATTCCAGTCCAGAAGGGCAAGCTGTAGGCAGAGTGGGCAGGACCATATAAGGTAGTCTGACAGGTCAATGACATAAATTATATTGTGGAACTGCCTGACAGGAGACATGCCCATAGGATGTACCATGTCAACATGATGAAGCCATATGCACATAGGACTGACATGGTATGTGCAGTATGTAGTCCTGGGGAGGCAACAGACAAGGAAGACCCCCTACTGGACTTGCTAGAGGAAAGTAAGTGGGAGTCATCTGTGGAGGCAATCAAACTGTCACTCCAGTTGACCCCGGAACAGCCACAGGAAGTGAGGGAGGTTTTAAAGGACTTTGTCCCTTTGTTTACAGCCAAGCCGGGACAAACCCCCTTAGTGACACATGATGTAGACACTGGGATGCAAGTGCCCATACAGCGGACAGCCTACTGGATGTCTGAGGCCATCCTAAAGAACATTAGGAGGGAGGTGGAGGAAATGCTGGATTGAGAGGTAATCCAAAAATCCCACAGCCCTTGGGCCTCACCCATAGTCATCATTCCCAACTTGATGGCTCTACTGGCATTTGTATAGATTATCATGGACTCAACGCAGTCACAAAGTCTGACTCCCACCCAAAGCCATGGACAGATGAACTATTAGACAAGTTGGGAGGGGCCATATACCTTACCACAATTAACTTGATGAAAGGGTACTAGCAGGTTGAGTTGACTGCCAGAGCTAGTGAACAGTCAGCCTTCATCACTCCAATGGGATTATTTGAATTCCGGGTAATGCCTTTTGGAATGAAGAGCACCCCTGCCACCTTCCAAAGATTGGTCAACCAGGTGTAACATGGTACTGAAGAGTATGCAGTGGCTTATCTAGATGATATTGCCATCTTCAGTACCAGCTGGAAGGAACACCTGTCCCACCTGAAGGAAGTGTTGGGCAGGATACAGAGGGCAGGGCTCACTGTCAAGGCTGAAAAGTGCTAGGTGGCTATGGTCGAGGTGGCATACCTAGACCATGTAGTGGGTTGGGGGCAGCTTCACCCTAATCAAGCAAATATTGAGGCAATAGAGGTATGGTCTATACCAGAAACCCAGAAGCAGGTTAGGAGCTTCCTAGGGACCACAGGGTACTACTGAAAATTTGTGCCCAATTACAGTACCCTGGCAGCTCCCCTCTATAGCTTGCTGAAAGAAAGACAGCCCAAATGGGTAAAGTGGGAGCCAGCCTGTAAATGAGCCTTTGCACAGCTAAAAGAGGCATTGTGCAGTGCCTCTGCATTGGCCAGTTCAGAGTACACTAAGCAATTTGTAGTCTAGACAGACACCTCAAATATGGGGATTGAAGCAGTCCTCAGTCAGACATCTAATCAGGATGAAGACCACCCAATAGTGTACCTTAGCAAGAAGTTACTTCCTCAGGAGCAGGCATACTCCATAGTAGAAAAGGAATGTCTTGTGCTGGTATGGGTCCCTGAAGAAATTAGAGCCGTACCTCTATGAAAGACGCTTCAAGGTACAGACCGGTCACAACCCGCTGGTATGGTTAAATCAGATGGGTATGACAAATGGACACCTACTCTGATGGAGTAGTGCCCTACAGGTCCATGACATGACAATTACCTACCGAGCCGGGTTGGCCAACGCAAGCACAGATGACCTATCTCACCAGTTAGAACAGTGAATAGAATTATGGAAACTCTACCATATGATAGGGGCATGTTCCCATAAATTCAGTCTAAGGAGGGAGGGAGGGAGGATGTTGCAATTTAGCCACTGTGAAAATAATAATATTGCAGACAATATTTGTTGGTATATTTTTTTCAGTTTATGCTTTAAAAGGGTTACATGCAGAGGAACTTAGTTATGATAAATTCCCAAATATGACAGAAAGATGCCCATGTGTTTTTTTAAAAGGGGTGCATAGTTTTACTGAAAGATCACAGGAAAGAGAGGTCTTGCAAACTATTTCACATTCATCTGTGACCTGAGAACAGGCTGATTAGCCAGGAAGCCAAGAGTCCATTTTCAAAGGGGATTTCCCTGGTTAACTAGTCAAGGAAAAGGGCCATAAAACTCAGGAGATGAGAGACTCTGTCCCCCATCATAAAATTAAGATCAAAGGAGAAATGGTTTTAGGCAGGAGGTGTCAACAAGGTTACCACAATATAATAACATTTTTTTTATAAGTGCCAGGAAGTTGGGGTGGGGGACACCTGAAATATTAATCATGATGATTCCCTCAAAGTTTGGGAAAGAGCAAGAGGGACCCCTGGTGGCCTAAAAGATAAGGCCACCAACTATAAACCAGAGAGGGTTTTTATAGACTGGAAGGGTATAAAAAGGCCCTCCACTCAGAAGTGCAGAGCATTTTGCTTTTGCATTGCATTTTGGACACGCTTCTGACACACAAGAGAAGCAAAACCACCTAAGAACCAATGAATGCTACAGAAGGACTGAATCTTTTGCCAACTTCTTTTGTTTTCTGGATGTCTGATTTTCAACAAGCAAGGTAGAAACTAGACAGTTAAAATTTTTACAGTGCGCTTTTGCATGTATATTCCCGCCTTTATTTTTGCTATTCTGTAACCACATTTCTAAATCTTTTGTTAGTAAAGTGTGTATGATAATCATTTAGAGTTAGTAAAAGCATTTTGCTTTTAAAACTGCCTGTGAGTGATTTTGTGTGTGTAAAAGGTAAAAAGGTTTATTCAGTTCTGAGACCAACTTGGTTAGTGCAAGGTGTCACCATTTGCTACTAAGTCTAGGATCCAAAAAGGGAATATCTGGTTGCCTTCAATAAGGGAGATACACAGGTCTCGGGAGAAGTGTGTAAAGGGGAACACCCTGTGGGAGAGGACACAATCAGGTTTACGAGGGCAAACCCCAAAGAGCTTTTAACTCCTGGGTCTCCCCCCCTTCAGTACAGCACCTGGGGAGAGTTCTCAACTGGTTACAGACTTGAGACTGTACTGTATCCTTATCCAGATTAGAAAGAGAAAGCCCTGAGACCTTGTGGTGGGTGTTCAGTCGTGAACTCAGCAAGCACTCAGATGGACACTTGGAGGGTATTCCTGTTCCCCCATCATGGATTGCACTTAGGGGTGGGCACTGTGCGATCAGTGGACCTGGCCCCCAGGAGTGGGTTTGTGACACTGCACCCCCAGGTTTCTGTGACTCAAGTGCATTTTTTGCACTTTTTTACATACAACTTAGCTGCCAAACGTTTGACTACTCATCCAGTTATTTGAAGTCTCCTTCCATCCTTTACACCCCCTCCAGAGTGTCCACCCTGTTGCAGATCTTGGTGTCATCCACAAAAAGACAGACCTTCCCTTCCAGTTCCTCTGCTATGTCACTAATGAAGACATTAAAAAGGACCGGCCCCAGTACTGACCCCTGCTGTACCCTGCTGGTCACTCTCCCCTCCTCAGAGCAAACTCCATTTACCACCACCCTCTGCCTCCTATCCCATAACCATTTTTTTACCAAGGTTACCACCTTATTGCCCACCCCCATGCTACCCAACATGTTTACTAGCCTCCCATATGGAATGGTGTCAGAGGCCTTGCTGAAGTCCAAGTAGGCTACATCCACCCCCCCAATCCAACACCCTCATTACCCAGTCAAATAAAAATCTATCAGATCTGTTTGGCATGACCTCTCCTCCATAAAGCTATGCTGTCACAGGTCCTTCAGTCCATTGGATTCCAAGTGTTTCATGATTTGTTCCCTTAATAGTGTTTCCATCAGTTTCCCCTACTACAGATGTCAGGCTGATAGGCCTGTAATTTCCCTCCTACTCCATGCTACCACTTTTGTAAAGTGGGACTACATCCACCCTTCTCCAGTCCTCCGGGACCACGCTGATCTCCAGTGAACTGTACAACATGTCTGCCAGGGGTGCAGCTAGCACCTTCCTGAGTTTCTTTAACACTCTTGGATGCAGCACATCTAGCCCCATGGCTTTGTCCACCCTCAGATTAGCTAGTGCTTTCCTGACCCTCTCCTCAGAAAAGGGACTGGTGCCATTTTCCTCTACCCAATCTCTTGGTGCTTATTTGTGGTCCTTCCCTTCCCCTCAACTGTGAATACTAAGCAGAAGTATCTGTTTAAGATATTTACCTTTTCTTGGTCCTCCTCTGTATAGTCCCTGCCTCCTTTATTAACTGTGCAATTCCTTCCCTTGGTCTTCCTTTTCTCACTGATATATCTGAAAAATGACTTGTCCCACTTTGATACTGTCTGGGCTATTTTTATGTTGGCTTGTGCACATGCACAAGCAACATCTTGTGGCAGTAGCATTTCAGAGGTCTGTCAGTGTTGTGGCGAATGCAGGGAATGCTTTAGTGGGTGCATCCCTCAGCCGCCAACCAGTGAGTATGCTGCTGATGACAGCAGGTTCAGAAAGAGCCATGGAGCTGAAACAAATCTGTCACTGCAATCAGTGACAGGCTCGTCATTGCAACTGCAGATGACACACCTCCATTACGTGTCTTTCCTAGTGAAACATTTCAATAAATATGGTGACTCTTGCCGTCCGCTACACAATCCCAGAAAGCCGACATTGGGGTGTCCAATCCCCATGTCAGCATGCCCCCCATTATATGGCACACCGTAACATGGCAGCTACTGCTGCCTGCCACACACTCCCCAAAAGCCGACATCGGGGTGCCCAATTCCCATGTCAGCATCCCCCCCCCTTAGTGTGTCTTTCCTCTTACTGTGTCTTTCTTGGTTAAATAGTTTCCCCTTTCCTTTCTGACACCAGGATGCCCACTCCAGGTGTCAGATGTGCACCCCCCTGTCTATACACCTTGATGACATTGGGGTGCCCAATCACTATGTCAGCATCTCCCCCAGAATTGTGGTACACTGGGAGCCCACCCCAGTGTGCCTATTTTTTTTGTGTGTGTAACCTATAAATGAAGAAAACCTTCCCTCACGGTCTTTTATTTCCCTGCAAACAAGAAAATGGTCCACCGTTGACTCCCTCATCCCAGTCCCCACCCTTCCTCTGCACACCCACCTAGCTGCATCCCCCCTCACCCATACTTACCCTCTGGAGGTCAGGAGCCGTGATCTTCTCTGAACCAGGGCACATCTGCACTCTCAAAGCCCAACTGTGAACTGAAGAAATGATGGTGAGTTTGGGGGTTTCAACTTAGGTTGATATCTTGGCCATTTTTTGGAATTTCGGCCCCAAATTTCAACACATTGTCCTTGGGACCCCACCTCATGAACATGTCACTGTCATTTAGTTTCTCAGTCCTGAAAGGTGATTTCATGGTTGCTGCATGGAATCACCTTTCGGGACCGATTAACAAAATGACAGTGCCACTGTTCATGAGGGGAGGTCCCAAAAAGCCCATGTTGCAAACCTGGAGAAACAATTCCAAAAAATGACTGCATTGCACAGTTTCTATGCAAGCTCATAACTTTGCCAGTTGTTGATATTTTCTCTCCATATTTTCAACATTGCCAATCTTTCACACCTCCTTATGAACAGTATAGCTGTCATTTTTCACATCCTTCCCAAAACATGTTTTCACACTTGTAGCACAGAATGGCATGGTCACTGTTGGAAATCAACTTTCCAGATAGATTAACACAATCACAGTGCCACTGTTCATGAGGAGACATTCAAAAATGCCCATGTTGAAAATCTGATGAAAAAATTCCAAAAAATTATTGCGTTACAGATGTGCATTTTGCGCAGTTTCTACACATGTTCGTAACTTTTCCAATTTTTCATATTTTCACTCCAGATTTTCAACATTTGCCATTTTATCACACCACCTTATGAACAGTACAACTGTCATCTTTCATGTCCTGCAAGAAATGTGTTTTCACACCCTGTGATGCAATACAGTGCAGTCACTGTGCAAAACAACCTTTTGGAATTCAGTGATGAAATGATAGTGCCACTGTTCATGAGGTGGGGTCTCAAAAATCCCATTTTGAAAATTTGGAGCAAAAATATCAACAAACAGCCGGGATGTTAATGTTTCCAACCATAATGCCCTACTCTGTAGAGACTGACCGGTGTCGGGGTGTGACTTGGTATCATCGACCCTAATGCTCACGCCATTCCACCCCCACCCTGCAGCCAGTGACAGGCATCGAGGTGTGCCTTGGGGTCTTTGGCCCCAACATTCACCCCATTCTCCTATACCACACCCATCTCAGTGTATTTCCTTACAGAATGGGATGAGTATAAGGCCTGAAGACCCCAGTGTCTGCAGGGTAGGGTGAGGTGAAATGGCATGAGCATTATGACCGATGACTCAAAGGCACACCTCAAACGCCTGTCAATCTCTGCAGGGTGGTGTTGGGGTCGGCGTCAGTTCAGTACTTCACTGCCATTCCTATTATGCATCTCTCTAACTCCTGCACTACCAATGCCAATGCCACCAAGCCAACATTCAGCATTGACAAATGCTTGTTTCCTTAGCTTGTACTTTTGCTTTCCTCAGTGCCTTGCCTGCCTCTCTCCATTTCCCCAGATACACTCCTCTGTCCTCCTCTCTCTGAGTCTCCTTATACATGCCACTTTTATTACCCTTACCTTTTCTGCCACTTCTCTCGAGAACCATAATAGTCTCCTCCTCCATCTTCTGCTTTTGCTTATTTGCCCCATGTACAAGTTTGTATCCTTTACTATGCTCTTTTATTTTGGTCCCTTTTCCCTCCACCCCCCCCCGACATCTCCCCCACCAGGTCTTCTCAGATGCATTCCCCCATCTTTGTAAAGTCAGCCCTTCTGAAATCCCGGACCTTTGCTTTTGTGCAGCTGGTTTCTGCTGTTGCTCTTACATTAAACCAGACTGTGCGATGGTCCCTAGATGAATCCACACTCTGACATCTCCCACATTTGTAAGTACTGTACCAGATCCAGTGTTGCCCCACCCCGAGGGGGTTCACTGGCCAGTTGCCTGAGGAACATCTCCTGTAGGTAGCCTGAGATGTCTCTGCTCCTAGCTGATGATGCAGCAGGTAAGCTCCACTCTACATCTGGCAGCTTAAAGTCCCTCACCAGCACCACCTCCTCCTTCTTAGTCATTTTGCCTGTGTCTTCCAACATCTCTTTGTCTATGACCTCTCCTTGTGTCAGAGGCCTGTATACCACTCCCATGTGAATGATGGCTCCATTTCCAGACTCTAGGTTGACCCACAACACCTTGACCCCCCGTCCACTCTATACCTCCATCACATTCATGTTTTCCTTAACATAAAGCAATACTTTCCCACCTTTCCTTCCTACCCTGTTCCTTCTAAACATTGTGTAGCCAGGTATGACCATTTTCCAGTCATTGTTGTTTGTGCACCATGTTTCGGTGACGGACACAATGTCCAGGTCTGCCTCAGCCATGGTTGCCTCCAAGACTGGTATCTTATTTCCCAGATTTCCAGTACTGGCACACATGGCTGTTCAGATTTTGTTGTTCCTACTCTTGTCCCTTTTCATGTTGGCTAGTTGTTTCTGCTTCTTCTTCTTTGCATACTGCCTACTTTTCTTCCCCCTTCCTCCCATGCTGATTCCTTGCACCCTTGATTGCCCTTCATTTTGATGGGAATACCTTCCCCCAGAAATTCTCTACCCTCCATCACAGCCTGAGGGGGCAGTTTCTGCCACCCCTTTGCCTTCTGCCAACCCCCTTGGCTAGTTTAAATGCTCATCAAAGTAATACTTAAACCGTATACTGAGGACTGCCACTCCCTTCCTGGATAAGTGCTGACCCTCCAGGTGAAGCCCCAGTCCTCAGTGTAGCCATATGCCTCCTCTCTGCACTATTCCTTCAACCATGAGTTGAAGGTCTTAGTGAGGAGCTCCCTCTCCTTCCCCCTCTGTTGACAGGCAGCACTTTCATAAAGGCTACAGTATGCGCTACATGCCTAAGACCCTTCCCCAGCTCCTTAAAGTGCTCCTGCACTGCCCCTTTCAGCTAGGCCATTCATCCCCAGATGGACAGTGATGTTCTGCACCCCCTTCTTTCCTATAGCCCTCGCGATCTGGTGGATATGCTTTCCATCCCTCCACACTAATGCACTAAGCAGACACTTAAACTCTCTCTCTCTACCCTCTTTCCTTCCTCCAACTCTATCCTGCTGACTATAGAGTCCCCTGACTAGAAGTTGCTTCCTCCTGCTCTAGGGATCTCCTTCCCCCCTCCTGAGGACTCCATTTTGGTGCCCCCCTATCCTCTCCATCCACCACCTCAGGTGCCCCTTCATGGCAGATCCACTCTGCCTGAATGGCGTAGGAGTTTCTTAGTGGCATTGGATGAGGAGTATCCTGCTACCCACTCCCCCCAGCCTTCTCAATTCTACCACCCCTGCCCTTCTTGATCCCACCTTAGTCCAACCACTCCTCCCTTCTGGCAGCTTTTGAGGTAGCGGTATCTGGCTTGGTGGTCCCTGGGTGGGAGAGATGGTCTCCCTACTCCTTACCAATGCAACACTGAGTCTCGCGACATCCTTCTGACTCTCTGCCAGTGCTGCTTGGAGCCTTGAGGCCTGTTCCCTCGACCCCGAGAGGAGCACACAGATGGGGCAGCACCACAGCCTCCAGAAGGTCTCCCTGTAGACTGGCAACCCACAACCACTGAATTGCACCACTCCTGACATTTCCTTTTCCATGTTTTTCTAGTCCATCCATTTTTTTTCTCCCAGACCCAGGTGGCCTATCCTACTACCACCCAATAACCATAGACCCTTAAACCCTGAAGCTCACTAATACCTAGCAGGCGTTTTATCGCAAGTCCCTACACCCTACTATATCTAGCAGCTATTTAGCTCCTTTCACTCCCTCTCCTCTGCCCTCTACAACCTCCTTTCATCCAATTGTACCTGCTTCCCCCATTCCTAACAACCCCCTCCCTGTCCTCCTCTCTATCCTCCTCCTCCTCCTCTAGCCAGGAGTACTGTCACTTACAGTAGTTGCTACTCCTATTATAGCACTTCCTCCTCCTCTTGTTGCATCATTATCTCCTCCAGTTGGAATGGCACTTTATCTGTTTCCAGTTTTTTTTCACAAATACTTCTTGTATATTGTTGAAATATCTTAATTTTATCCTGCTTCTGTATAGTTACACTATGTATTTGCAACTGTATAGTTACTGTCTGTATTTGCTACTGCTTTAATGTTCCTCTTAATTATGCTGTATTTTCAACCTTTGATAAAGGATGAGTTACCATCCGAAACATGTCAGGTTTGTCTCTTAAATATGCCTGTTTAATAAATTTTTGATATAGAGACCTGTGCCCTTGTTCTTTAAGAGGTGTGTGTGCTCTGCTCATTTCTGTTGTCTCTATGCTGTATTACCATTTGTACTCCCTATTCCCCCCACTACCCCAGGTCGCACCAGGAGATGAGCAACTTGTTGCTCAGTGTGCCTTCCTGGTAAAACATTTCAATAAATAAAATAAATAAATAAAATTTAACAGTAGGCCTCTGATCCCTGAATCACCCTAGCACTTAGCAACAGTTTACTTACACTCCTTACTACCCAGAAACACACTAAACCCTTGTATCAGTTAAGAACAAACAACACCCATTCCACTGTTGCTGTAGGTATTATTTTTGGGCATGAATACCCCTATGAAAGTCATAAAATAAGCATATTAAGTCCCCTTCCCCTGCTGCTCCATTGATAGTAATGGTGTTAGCAACGTCACAAACCTGGGTGGAATACCCAAGTAAACTTGTACCCTCTCGATCGGGACCTGGCCGCCACTTCCATGTTCACTGAAAAGTTTCAGCAGTAAATTAAAATGTGCAGATTTTGTTTAAAATTATACTGAAAGCAGCCTTGGACTCCCACTGCAGTTTACAAAGGTATGTGGGATGGGAGCGAGCTGCTGGATTTTATTTATGAGTCACCTTTAAAGTTGCTGCATCACTGTACTGGCAGTTAGTGCAGAGCATGGAGAACTGGAGTGATATGCTCGAACCAGGAGGTACCAGCCAGGCTGTCACATTCTGGACCACCTGCAAGCAATGCAACAACTTAGCGGATAACCCACAGCATTAAAGTAATCCAGTCTTGATGAGACGAGGGTATGTACCAGTGTTGCTAGGTCAGATGGCTCAAGAAACGGCTTGATCCTGGAGATGTTATGAAGATGATAAAAGCCACTGTGGATAACACCTAACACCTGATGTTCTAATGTCAGCTTGGAGTCCACAATGACCCCAGGATTCCTCACCCTATCAACAGCCTCGAGAGCAATACTGTCCAAAGATGGCAAAATAGTACCACAACTTGAAGCTGATGAATCAAACTGACCCAGCTCCACCAGTAGCACTTACATCTTTGAAGGATTCTGTCTAAGCCAGCTGGCTGCCAAGTAGTCCTGAATCTCCCTAAGGTACTTGGTCAGTTCCAGGACAGTTGCCCTATCATCAGGATCATAAGACACATACAGCTGGGTATCATCAGCATAACAATGAAAACCCAAGCCATATCATGTAATGAACTCCCCCAACAGCAACCTGTATACAGCAAACAGCATGGGAGCCAAGACTGACCCTTCGGGCGCACCACAGCAGAACGCTGCACTGCCTGAGATGAAAGAGACAGGTGCCATCTGCTGTACTCTGCCAGATAAGTAGGACTGGAACCATTGTAGCACTATCCTTGAAAATCCTATATGGTGGCCCAGATGGGCCAACAGCACTTCATGATCCTCCATGTTAAAGGCCAAAGAAAGATCAAGCAGGACCAAGATGGAACTACATCCACTATCCTTGCAAGAAGTAGATCATGGTGCACACTGACCAGAGCAGTTTCTATACTATGACAGAGCTGGAATCCGGACTGGAAAGGCTAATAGATGTCATATTTCTCCAAGTGCTGTTCCAACTGCACCACCACTGCCTTCTAAATCAACTTCCCCAGAAAAGGAAGGTTCGAGACAGGCCTGTAATTTGAGAGATAATCAGGATCCAGAGATGGTTTCTTAAGAAGGAGCCTTATGATTGCCCTTTTCAAAGCAGTAGGAAAAATCCCCTCCCCAAGTGAACCCCTGGCAATCTCCACAAAAACTGGACCAAACGTACTGCAGCGCTCCAACAGAAGCAGAGTCCACCCAGGTTTCAATGTACAGTAGTTGAAGTGCAGTCTAGAAACTACTCAGAGGACATCCTCTGTCAACACCAGCTCAAATTCCTCCCATAAAGATGACATGCCCCTGCCCAAGGACTGGACACTGTGGGCCAATGACAGGCCACTTGAGGATATCCCAGCACTGATAGAGGGCACCTTGTCCAGAAAAAACTGATTAAACTCATCACACTTTTCTGTGGAAAATACTCTATAGGACTGCAAACAGATAGGATTTAATAAACTGTCTTCAGTATTGAAGAACTGAGCTGGTTGGCTCTTTCCATCACAAATCACCTGTGATAGGAACGCTGACTTTTTCAGAATGATTACCCAATGATACTTATCATAATTATCCCTCAGCACCAGTTTATCTTCCTCTGAGAGGGACCTCTGCCAACAATGCTCCACCTTCCGCCCCTTAGGTAGGAGGAAGTAAGCTGTTGGTTAACTAGGATCTGCAGCTTATCTGTTAGGTAGGAAAATGGGCAGACTAGGTGGGCCAAGCGGTCCTTATCTGCCATCAAATTCTTTGTTTCTATGTTTCTATTAGTCTTCAACCTTATCAGGCTGCCATCAAACCATAGTGACCTGTGGTGGGAAATCAAGCAATGTACATGGAGAGGTGCTAGGGGGTTGGCAGCTATGGCAAGAGCTACATTGTAGCCCTCTACCACTGTCCTAACTCCCACCACACTAGCTATCTCCATGCCCGAGATGTCCAGTGTTGCCAGGAGACCCTGAGGATCAAAATTTCTGAAAGAGCAGTAACTGTCTGTCTCCAAAGGGGAGGTTAAGTGAAGAGCCCTCAAAGAAACTACGTGGCGTGATAGTCCTGCTAAATGATCGGATCAACCCTTGGCATTACTAATATCAAGACCAGATGAGAAGACCAGGTCCAACGCATGACTGTGTTGGTGAGTACCTGAGGCAACAGCCTGAACAAAGCCCAGAGAAGCAATCAATTGAAGGAACTGATTTCCAAAAAGAGGTGCTTCATCGTTGACCCAGGCAATGAAATCATCCAAAACTAGAAGTTTGGGTGATTCCAACATAAGGGTGAATGCAAAGCCGAAGGGGCATTCGGTGAACTGCCAAACTTTGGCAGTTTCCACCCAGCCGAAGCCAGTCCAAAGATTGCTGTCTTCACTTCAGCTTTTCAGTGGGCATGACACAGCTACAAATGCACTAAGCATGTGCAACACTTTCTGGCAGCCACCTGGCCTTCAACAACCAATCAGGGATGCAGAATCTCTGCAAAACCGAGCGTTCTGCAGCTCTGTGTGCCATTGTAGCTCTGGTGTCAGGAAGGATTGACGTTGCTGTGTGTGCACTGTGCTCTCTTTACTCTTTTTGTCAGAAACTCAGAAAAAGGTTGTCAACATCTACCAATTTGTGAAGAGCAGTTTCTTAGAGTTAACTTGTAAGCTGCCACTGCAGTTTCACAGATTTTGTTAGGCAGGGAAAAGGATGGAAAAGAAGAGCATTGTGAAGGCAGGTGGGGGACAGGGGAGGAGAGAAGGGCACTGGGCCTGCCCTGCTGCAGTAGTCCGGTGTTGTTGCTGTACTCAAATCTTCCAAATCATGGTTTTTGGTACTTGACTGGGTGGGTGCCTGAACCCCAAATCTTAATTTAATCAGATTCTTGTTTTTGTGATTGTATGTGGGTGGCTTGTTGCTGTGCTGCTGGGTCAGGGACAGGGTGCTGTCAGGCTCCAGTTTGCCTGACCCCCCCAAAAAAATCTTGTGAAATAGTTTATCAAATTGCAGCTTAGTATTTGTGATAGGCAGCGTGTGCCATGCCTGTCCTGCCTGTGGGAGCCAGAGCCCCACCCCAAAAAATATTGTGAAATGTATCCAGCTGCATCTTAGTCTTTATGACAGGCAGTGTGTGCCGTGCTTGGCCTGCTTGTGGGAGCTGGAGTCCCCTTCCCGAAAAAAAGTCTTGTGAAACACTTTATCCATTTGCAACTTAGTCTTCATGACAGGCAGTGTGCACCATGCCTGGCCTGCCTGTGGGAATCGGAGCCCACCCTCAAAAAAAAAAAATATTGTGGAATACTTTATCTAATTGCAACTTAATCTTCATGACAGGCAGTGTGTGCCATGCCTGGCCTGCCTGCCATGGTAGCTGGAACCCTCCCCTTCCAAAAAATCTTGCAAAATGTTTTATTCAGTTGCAGCTTAGTTTTCATGACAGGCAGTGCGTGCCATGCCTGGCCTGCCATACATATGATGCAAGGATATCCTGACAGGGAAGCAGGGAGGACTGTGAGAGGAGGAGGAGCAATAGGGAAAGGTTTCAATATGGTGCCCGTCCCCACAGCAAGCAGCAATTCTCCAAATAGCAGTCATAATTTTGTGTCCCATGGTGGGGGTGATGTACATGGTAAGGATGTTAGAGGGAGAAGGACAGAAACAGGGAGTGGTGTTGATGGCTCCATTGGTGAGTCCAAGACTGAGAGGCGTACTAGGGTAGGTCGAGTAATAGTGTGCTCAAAGAAACCATGGGGACTTATTAGTCCACAGAAGTCATCTGGTTGTATGCCAACTTTAAGCAGAAGCTTTCATAGACATTCACAGTCAGTGTGTCCAGTGGTGCATCTGGTGGTGCTGAAACCAGCCAGAGCAAAGCAAAAACACTCAGGTATTCCACTGCTTGTGGTCCTCCTTCTTCTCTTACTTCAAATACCTTGCTTTCCCCTACTACCCATGGTGGTGATGTAGTGCCCAGGGATCCTCCAGCCATTCTGAAGATGCACAGGCAAGCCCTCCACCTGTGTATCTTGTGCGAACCACACAACAGCAGCTGGCAGTGGCAGATGTGGTGTCAATTCAGCAACCTGTACACCCACACCGTGGTGAGCACCATGGACAATTTCTTGTTTTCTGCCACCGACTTGAGGCACTATGTGATGCTCCTTTTCTGACTGTACCCACAGGCCCGGATTCAGTGAGTGAGTCTGGGGGGACTGGCACTAGTGTTATCCTGTCACCCAAGGAAAAATAATTGGTTGGTGTACATGAGTGAGGTGCTGCTTATGGTATACTAACTCCACTGTTTTATAAAAGCAAGCCAGTAGCATGTTCATCACCAGCACAGGCAGTTGCAGTGGAGGAGAGTGGGTAGACTGCCACAGAGGAAGAGGATATGGAAGTGGAGGTGCCAAAGGATGGAGAGGTGCCAATGATTCAGAAGGGAAGCAAAAGCACAGGAAAAGGAGGAGGAGGAAGCAGGAAAAGGGCATGGGATGGGTGAAGCATCAGTTGAGAGTGAAGTGGAGACTGGTGGGGAAGGAGAAGTTGCAGAGGAGAAGCAGGTAACATTGGAGGAGGAAGAAGAAAAGGAAAGAGGAATTGGAGGTTGAAAGCCTATTGTCAGTTACAAGCTCCTCTGATAATGACTATGATTCTGATGAGTGGAGGCCACCACCACCACCAGTACTGGAGGACAAGAGTGGGAAAGTAAGAGAAGCAATGAAGAAGAGAAAAGAACAAAAGCAACTTAATGAAGCTGGGAAATCCAAATCCCATGCCAAGTTCCCAGTCCCACCTGATAAATCTGCTACTGCTGCTTCGGGTGATCATGTGAAGCAGCCACATCATTCAACCTGCATGATCTGGAAAAGGAAATCTCACCGTGGTCACCCTAGTTTTTCTAAAGCCTCCCAATCCCTCATTCTTGTTGGTCCTATAGCTAAGAAAGCCAAGAGATGTTCCACAGTATGGGACTATTTTAGGGATGACCCCACACCCCACAATTCCACTGAAAGCAGGTTGCAATATGTGTGAGAAAAAGATCAGCAGGGGTAAATCCACATGGACATTGGGAACCAGTGTTCCAGATGATCATCAAAAGTGTGAGCTTAGCATCTTGCTAACAGTCACATCTCTTCACAATCCTCACACAGGTTAGACTCTGCAGCAGCAGCCAGGTATGCGTAGCAGTATCAAATGGTTTGTTCAAATTGTGCGGCCCCCATGGCAGCAGCAGTCAAAGTCAACTGGCACTAGTGGCGCTCCTTCTAGAACACCACTCCAACCAACAACACTGCCACCACCAGCACAACCACTAGGCAGGGATAATAGTGGTAGTGGATGCACCAGCACCAATGGTAGTCCAGAATTTATTGCCACCAAACCAACCACACTGCAGGAGGCACTATATGCCTGCACAAAAATGCCACCCACTCATTCAGCTGCTATGCATATCACTCAGTTGATAGGTGAGATGATGGTGCTTGATCTGTAGCCATTCTCAATGGTGGAAGACATTAGCTTTTGAAGACTCTTATATGAACTGAAACCTAAATACAGTTTTCCATCACACTCTTTGTTTTCTCAGCATATTCTCCCTGCAATGTATGAGTCTGTATACATGCAGATGGTGACCCTTCTGAAGCAAGCAGAGGGAGGATATGTGCATTTCAGTAGTGACATCTGGAGCAGTACTGCAAGCCAAAACTTGTTGAGTCTCACTGCTCATTGGGTTATGTTGAGGGCCACTGGAAAATAGTACCCGCAATTTTTTTTCGAAATCTGCAATTTTCAACATTCTCCGCAAAAACTGACATGTTCCGCAATTTCTTGAAATTTTTGAGTTTTACATTGAACTATGTAAAAAGTATTAACATTTTTAATAAAATACTCTCCAATATATTGACAATTTTGCATGCAGACTTGGGTTTGTCCAAAACAAAGCAGTGCAAGGTAGGGCAAGGGTGTTATGTGACACTGCTTTCTTTTGAGTTCTTGTCTTGTTTGGTTTCAAAATCCACTAGCCAAACATAAGTACACTTAAACACTTAACATTTGTTTTGTGTTGAAGCAGTCTATCAGAAAACTTTTCTTTGCGAAAGAGACTGAAACAAAAGATGGGAGAAAAGGTGCAAATTATCACATTCACTTAAATGGGGTGCTAACTACAGTATGAAGCCTTTTTGCAAGTGGTAGG
The DNA here is from genome assembly GCA_016271365.2 of Neoceratodus forsteri. Taxonomy (NCBI): domain Eukaryota; kingdom Metazoa; phylum Chordata; order Ceratodontiformes; family Ceratodontidae; genus Neoceratodus; species Neoceratodus forsteri. The sequence goes on from CM028137.1 coordinate 410,200,795, forward strand.
TTAGGTTTATCCTTGTGAGCATATTTTCATTCAGACTAGTTATGATTCAAACAGCTGAGGATTTTTGGATGGCTCTGCTGATTTTAAACTTGAATAAGCTGGTTGCTAACAGTGATCTCGCTCTTAGCAATCTACCACCTAGATGCTCACATGCAAAGACTAATAAAAACCTGACTAAAGTCTAAAAACGAGCTTCTAAAATACATAAAATGTATCTGAACATTTATCTTTAAACAAAATTATTGCAGCCAGAGTAAAATAAAGGTAAATTACAGGGTACCCTGACTACTGTATGATGCAGTAAAAATATATTGGTATTTTTTTATATTTTTTGTTAACCGGGTAAGGCCCACTAGGCACAAGTGCCTATTTCCAGGGACAACCCAGGAACACTGAGGAGGTTAAGTGACTTGCTAGAGTCACACAGTATGCAAGTGGAGGTTGTGGGAATCAATCCCAGGTCTGCTAGACGTCCCCAGTTCATTCACAGTTTGTTACTTTAATCTCTAGTCTATATTGCTAGCCCCAATAACCCCCAGCTTTAATGTTCAAATGTGTGATTTCAAAAATAGTGTACAGTACCTACAGTGCAAATTATAAACATTAAACACTTTGACAAACATTTTACCGAAACTCCATTATTCACTACTCTATCTGCTTATTTTTTCTTGTATCAAAGTGGGTGAATAGCTGGCAGAGCACTGTAAACAGCTGTTGATTAGGCTTCATAATTCTACATCCAGAAACAGAAAATGTTTTTCTTCTGGATTTATCTAATATTGATTTGCTGTGGCTCACTTTATAGATTCTATTTAGCACTGTATGAGGCAAATGTTTTTACATTTTGGAAGCTAGGCAATGCTTACAATAGCGTATCAGTTTAGTATTCATTTTAGGAACATAAACTTTTCTTAATGTTTTAAACACATTCAAGTGGCAGTGTATTCATTTAGCAGTTTATACTGACTAATACATGCTGCAGAAAACATTAAAAGATTTATTTTGAAGCACTCAGGTTCTATAGTAGAACTTCCGCAATTTCCCTGCAATTTTTGCAAAAAGCTCTGCAATTTTGGGTAACTTTTTCCGCAATTTTCCAGTGGCCCTGGTTATGTCAATCACCTGCAGAACCACCACTACCCTACCTCCCCCACCAACACCAGCCTCTGCAGGAGTTATCATGAAGCAGACGGCCATGCAGAGGAACAGCATTATAGGGAGTGCCTTATTTAATGTGTCAGTCATGGAGGGGAAATACAGTGTGGAGAACAACCTGCACTTCCTACAATCAATGCTGCTCATCTGGATATAGCCTCACAACCTGAAGGTGGGGATTTTTGTGACATACAGTCAGAGTAACATGTAGAAGGTCACAAATGATAGGGGGTTTCTGCCATGCACCTTGCTTTGTGCAGGCACTGAATCTGGTGGTGAATTATGTGCTTGTGGAACATGTACAGTTAAAAGAAATACTGGATACCGTTCGGGACATTACAAGATATTTCCATCACTCCCCTAAATATGCTGAGCTCCTCTGACATTACTAACAGAAGCACAATGTCCCACAAAACTGCTTAATTAAGGACATGGTGACAAGGTGGAACTATCCTTTACATGGTGGAAAGTGTGGTGGAACAGAAGGCTGGGTTCTGGCTGTGAAATTTGATGATGTGCCTTGGAGGGATACCTGTCTCGGGTGCAGCGGTGTGTGCTGCAAATGTTGTTTCCACTTCTGAGACCATATAAACAGGCTACCAAAGATCTGTCTATTGAATCCACCACTCTTGGTATGGCCCTGCTTGTGGTGACTCAATCTGAACAACATACACAATGCTATATGACATCTACCAGAACAACAACCCAACAAAGCAAGGCTGGTCCCAGTGGTCTTGTGGGTAGATGTGGTGGTGGTTGTGGCATCAGTGGTGATGGAAGTGATGATAATCACTTCAGCAGTGGTGATCAGGATTCTAGTGGTGGACAAGGTGATGGTGCTAGTAGTGGTGGTGGTGACACTACCAGTTCATCATCTCAGCAGCATCCGAAGCTCTATGCAATCCTTATTGGTGAAGTGGCAGAGATGTTTGTGATGCAATTTGAAGAATTATTTCAAAGCGTTTGACTAGACAACTAACTTGATATGGCAACATTACTGGATCCCAGATTTAAAGATGTCTGTGTTCCTCCTGCACACATTGATTATGTGAAACAGAAAGTCTAGCGAACAGTTCAGGTACAGCAACGCAGACAATGCACAGAAGTCACAACTCAACCTCCTACTCCTCCTCTTGTGCCTACTTCCTATGCCTCCACTGCCAGTGGACGTCAGCTTTAGCGCGGTGGTAATGATGATGATGATGATAATGATGACATCAGATGGGAAGGGGAAAAAATTGATTATCTGATTCCAGGAAACACAACAAAAGACACATGGGAGCTGTCTGACACACAATACTGATGTCACGCAGACATTATGGATGAAGGCATGGACATGACACCAGACTACATGATGGAGGCATATTTAGCAGAGCCACTGTCTACCCAAAATACTAATGCCATCAAATTCTGGCAGGACAGAAAAGTGATTTGGCCTGCACTGGTTAAAGTGGCTTTGTACTTTCTGGGATGTCCCCCAACATCAGTTGCTTCTGAAAGGTGTTGCAACACAACTGGAGATATTGCCTCATCGCATTGCTCCAGGCTTCGATCTGGACAGTATGGAATTCCTAGCCTTCCTGAAACTGAATTTACCACACATCAACTTCACCTATTCATTTGATTATTTCAAATTCCAATAGATGTCATCAACTAACCATATACTTCCTGCAGGTAAGCATCCCGGCACTCTCATTAGCACTGGCAGCACCACAGTCCAGCTTAGCACCACCACTCCTAGCAACACAGTCACGAGCAGAGAAAGGATTTGGATGCACCTTGACATCTCAAGTCCTTCAGACTATAGTACAACAACTTTTAGCATGACATCATGAGCAAGCTCAATTTGAGCAGGTAGCAGATGTTGCTTGCCTCAGTGCAGCTCAGCCACATCTTCACATGCTTACAAACAGTCAATGCTACTTAAATCAGACCTGTGATGTCACCAAAACCACTGGCATGGCACTGGCAAAGGATGACAATAGTCACAGACACATTGGCAGCATGGGATAGGTAGCAGTCTGGGAGGATGTCAGAATGCAGCAGCTGTTAGTGTTATGGTAAAACCTAGTATTAAATGTAAACATTTTTTTTTTAATTGAAAAACATAAAAATATTTACACAAAAAAAGGTAGGGACTATGGGGAAGGGGGCTTGAACTCAGCCAAGAAAACTAAGAATCCCTATAGGTATTAGCACTACATGTTAGCCAAAAAATTATAATAAAAAAAAATTAAAATATACTTACAAAAAACAGTAGGGACTTTGGGTGGAGGGCTTCAGTGCAGCCAAGGAAACTAAGAATTCCTATAGATCAATCTTAGCACTAAGTGGTAGCAAAATATTTTAAAAAGGAAAAAAAAAACTTTAAAATCCTTACAAGAAATAAAAACGGCAGGGACTATGGAGGGCTTCAGTGCAGCCAAGGAAACTAAGAATTACTATAGCTGTTAGCAGCTCTACATGTTAGAAACAAAAAAGAAAAACATTAAAAATATTCACAAAAAAAAGAAGGGATTATGGGGAGAGGGGGCTTGAGAGCAGCCAAGGGAACTAAGAATACTATAACTCTTAGCTATATATGTGCTACATGTTAGCAAAAAAAGAAAAAAAAATCAAAAATATTTACAAAAACATTTAAAAAAAAATGTAGGGACTATGGGCAGGGAGGGGGGTCTTTGAATTCAGGAATGAAACGAAGAAATCTTGTATCTCTTAGCACTACATGGTAGTAAAATATAAAAAGAAAAAAACTTTATAAACAAATAAAAAAGGAAATATGCAAATCTGGGATGCTAAGGTCAGCAAAGCAATGCTCTTGTATCGCACAGTACTATTTGCAGTTTGTTGGGGATTCATATTTTTTGGGGAAGGGGAATTTACTTTGAAAGCCTATGTGGAACTAACATAGCAATTAGTATGAAGGGCTGAGGTGAGCTTTGAGGTCAGCAAAGGAAACTATGAATTCCTATAGCTCTGATGGGGGTGCTTAGCAGTCGTATATGTTTGGCACTGGAGCGATCCCCAGCCATGGCATGCCACCACCATCTGCCACACAAAAGCTATTATAATTCATGCCTACTGCTGACCTCAAGGCTTTTTCCCCTTTTCTGTAGTGCGTTTTTGTGCCCTACGCCAATTACTACATTGGGAGCTGAAGTGATTCAGTGGAAGTGTCAAAACCAAACCAAATCCCCCCCCCATCGAAGTCGAATCAAAGTTGCCACGATGACACTTTGCTCACCCTTATTCCAACACCAGGTAGGCCATGAAGCCCTAAAGTTCCTGCAAGAATTTGCACCCATGCCCCAGAAGATGGCGTATGAGCATAAGCCTGCAACTTGTACCCAGCTCAACCTTCTCCGTCATACATTCAAATGACCTGGTCTCTCCTGTGGGTTATGCTGTCAGCCCCAAAGCATATCTAAAACAGATGGCTACCATACCACCCTTGTGCTCCCACCTAGGATGATGCACCATGGAATAACCTGGTTGAACAGACATGTCAAGCACAGGGCCGGAGTTGTCCCCCAACTAGGTTGCCATGATACATACCAGATCTGCTAAGAAACCCATAATGAAAGCTTCCATCACAGCTGTTTTATTCCTAAGAGAACTAGTGTTACAGAGAACTGCCCTAAGAAGAAGGGCTGAGTTGGCCAGTCCATTGGCTACCTGCTGACTGGAAATCTCAGTAATCCAGGAATATGGAGCAGGCATGGGGGACTTTTGGTTGGTAAAATCTACTCACAGGGTGCCTCCTAGACACCACACTCCTGATCCTTCATGCCTTCTCCCAGTTTACCCATGGCGCTAATCTATGATTTGAGCAATGCCCCCAGAGGACAGCTAACCTCCTACAAAGGTCAATCACTGCCGCAGAGAGGGTACAAGGGAGCCCTCCAAAGGGGATGCCACTCCTGCAGTTGCTCTACATTGTAGACTAACAGGGATCTAGATGTTGTATAACACATTACACACAGTCCTACATAAATTTAATTAAACAAATAAATGTAATCATCATCCACTCCCACAAAAACTCTCCAGAACACATAACAAACCCCAAATTAAAAATGTCCTAATCTGCCCACCAATCATGCCAACAATCAAACAAATGAACTATACAGTTTACTACGCATAAACTATCACACACCCCAGACACTGCACTAAACTAAGTATTGACTAAAAACAATCTCTAAACTCAGTAAACAGACTCAATTAATAATAGATGCACTGACAATAATTAAAACTATAATACAGATTACCTTATGTAGTCCATTCTTCAATATCCAAAACTTCAACCAATGGTTGAAATAATATGATATAGGCCAATGAAGTGTAAATAGCTCAAAGTTTTGTAAATTGAGAATAAGTAGTCATTACTGCTCCTCTCTCACTGGGAAAGAACAATCTTACTCATGGAGGGCAACCAAGTCCAAGGAGTCCAATGCTTAATCTTCTTCTCCTTTCCACCTCTTACCAAGAACTGAAATGAAACCGAATAATGCAGATGGAAGATCCAGTCAGGGCTCACCCTCTCACGAAGAGGCCCCAGCAAAATATTGGCAGAATAGGGAGCAGACAGGCAGAGACACCAGATAAGCCAGGCAGATAGGGACAGTGGTCCACGGAGAACCCAGACATGGATCAACAACACAGTAGCCGCAAGACACACAGACAAGGTTGACCATGTAGGGTTGCCAAGTGAAACTGCTGCCCAGACCAACTACACACCCACGAGCAGATCTCGGCCCAAAAACTACCTACACCCACAGTCCTTGGGCTTAGTCCAGCCAAATATGCCAAGGTAATTTAAAGCAGAATTCCAGACCAAGCACATTCATAACAAGAAAGACAAATCCACAGTGAAGGGCCAGCCAGGTGGTGCTGAGGGCTAAGGCATTGATGCCACACCTCACGCCATGCCAGTGACCCCGGGCTCAGGAGTGAACTTGGGTTGCCAGTGGTCAGCAGGGGTGGGAGAGGATCAAGCATCTGATGGACGGCATTCCTCTCCCGGGGAGGGAGGGAGGGAATGTTGTCCTGCTCCTTGGCTGCCTCCTGGTGGAGGCTGGGTGGTCGCACAAGTTAGGGAGACAAGAATGTGGCGAAATGGTGCATGTGCACCTTCACTTGCATACGCTTATGGCCACAGAAGGGGAAAGACAAAAACAGAAAATGGAGGGGTGCCAGTAGGTTGCATGATGCCCAGCTGCGCTCCCGATCCAGGGCTCAACTCCCAGCAAGAATGGCCCTTCCCACCCTGGCCCTGCCATGGGGAGGGGGGAATCTATGGGGGATTCACCAGGATCTGGGCTGGGGATCGAGAGAGGCACGCTGTATCTGGATAGATGAGAGCTCTCTCATGAGAGAGCTAGAGCCCACCTGCCAGCAGCCCGGGAAGGGGGTAACATAAGATGAAAGAAAAAGAAAAATTTACTGTGAGAAAGTGAAGATGTTGGTGGAGCATGTGGTAACTGACCTGCTCCTCAACCAACATCACTCAAAGCCACAATAGAATACACTCTGCAACAGTCCAGGCAGTGAATCCAGTTCCCACATCAAATCCAAAACTGGGGAGGTGACAGGAAACCATTGAGTACTGCTGGGGAGAATCAAACCAGCAAGAACAGCACAAGCTATTAGGTATTCTGCTTAAAAATACTAAGGTTCCTTGGGCTGTTCTGTGTTTTTAAATAAAAAACTCTACCGTTATAAGTAACATTCATAGAGGTTGAAATGTTTTCAAATTGTCTGGTGATATCAAATGGATTTCATAAACACTTTGTACAAGGAAATGTGTTGCTTAAGAAATTAGTCTAAGAGATCATAACCTTTTGTACTTTGGGTGAGAAATGCTGTGAGTTCTTTTTTTTTTTTTTGAGTCCCATATGGACTATTGGCTCCAATGTGGAATACTGGGAAAATAGGCTATATTACACTATTTAGGGTGTGTAAGTATACAGAACCAAACCCTTTAGTGTCATATTTACATTCTAAAACTTTATTTAGAATTATCTAAAGGACACCACAGTGTTTATCTCCCAAGTTTGCACTTAATATAACTTTGTCTGGCAGACTGATCACGTCAGGGCTAAAATTAAAATGTCAAATGAAACTTTTATATAAAGTTTTCCTCAATGACACAGAATACAGTCTCTGACTGGGCGCTCCCTTCATGATGCGGCTCCTCAAGACCGCCGCCACCACCCACGCTCTCCAGCCACTGCTGCCCAAGAAGCCCTTGCAGAATACAGCCTCTGACCATGCGCTCCCTTCGCGGTATGGCTCCTCAAGACTGCCACCACCACCCGCACTCTCTCCAGCCACTGCTGCCCAAGAAACCCTTGCAGAATACAGTCCCTGACCGGGCACTGCTTTTGCAGTGTGGCTTCTCAAGATTGCCACTGCCACCCATGCTCTCTTGCAGTCACTGCTGCCCAAGAAGCCCTTGAAGAATACAGCCCCTGACTGGGAGCTCCCTTCATGATGCGGTGCCTCAAGACCACTGCCGCCGCCTGTGCTCTCTCCAGCCACTGATGCCCAAGAAGCCATTGCAGGACACAGCCCCTGACTGGGTACTCCCTTCACGGTGTGGCTCCTCAAGACCACCACCCATGCTCTCTCCAGCCACTGCTCCAGAAGCCCTTGCAGAATACAGCCCTTGACCAGGCTCTCCCTTCATGGTGCAGTGCCACAAAACCACCGCCACCAGCTGTGCTCTCTCCAGCTACTGCTGCACAAGAAGCCCTTGCAGAATACTTGCCCTGACCGGGCGCTCCCTTCGCAGTGCGGCTCCTCAAGACCACCACTGCCCTCGTGCTCTCTCCAGCCATTGCTGCCCAAGAAGCCCTTGCAGGTACGGATCCTACTGCTGTGCCCAATTCAAGGTTTAGGCACTCTTTTACTACTGCTTCTCAATTGGCTCCTTCCATCACCACTAGCTCCAGATTGGCATTTTTTACTAAGCAGGGACCTATCTGATTGGTCTGCCCTCAAGCCAGGGACTCCTTGCTTGCCAAAAGCTCAGCTTGATTTGGTATTGTTATTTCATTAGTGAAAAATGTTCTCCCTTAACTGTCTCTGTTTCTCCCTCTAGCTGGGACTGTGTATTAGTCAGTATTGCATTCAAGATATAAGATTGTTGTACTACTGTTGTATTGCTTATTTGCACTGCTAGCTGTTAGACCTGTGCTATTTCTCTGATTTTTTGTTACACCTGGAAACGCTGTTGAAACTGTTTATTATTGTAGCTCTTACTCTGCACCTGGAATTGATCTTGAAACTGCATTTATTGTAATCTTTTCTCTCCTTTTTCCTGCCTTGCCCTGATTTTGCAACTGGGTTTAATTGAAATCTGTACTCCTTATAAACTGCATTTATTGTAATCTTTTTCTCTCCTTTTTCCTGCCTTGCCCTGATTTTGCAACTGCATTTTATATTGAAATTGTACTTCTATTTTTCTTGTCTGTCCTCTCTCTATTCTATCCTCCTGTCTCCTGCACTAATCCCCCCCCCCAGTGCATGGCACTGGCCTGCCCAGCCCTGCTCCTTATCCCAGTTCCTTTTGGTAACCCAGTCCCCAATTAGCAGCCCCTTTTCTATTCTTTGTCTCTGGCCCCCTACGATACCTTTGTCTGCTGTCTGGTTGGCCCCCCAATTCTGACTCAATTCCTGCTAATTTTCCCTGTCTCAGCACTGCTCCCCACCCTGCGCTAACCCAGCATTTAAATTAATCTACCCATCTCTTCTCTCCACAGAATACATCCATTGACTGGGCAGTCCTTTCGCGGTGCAGCTCCTCAAGATCCCTGCCATCACCCGTGCTCTCTCCAGCTGCTGCAGCCCAAGAAGTCCTTGTAGGTACAGACCCTACTGCTGTGCCTGATTCAAGATTTAAACATAGAAACATAGAAACATAGATTTTGACGGCAGATAAGGACTGCTTGGCCAACCTAGTCTACCCATTTCCTTACCTACAGGATAAGTTGCAGATCCTAGTTAGCCAACAGTCTATTTCTTCCTACCACCCACAAGAATTGCCTTATGTCTGTCCCATGCATTCATGAATTCTCCCACAGTTTTAGATTGAGCAACCTCCTCAGGAAGGCTGTTCCATGCATCCACCACCCTCTCCTGTGAAAAAATACTTCCTCACATTGCCCCTGAGCCATCCCCCTTCTATCTTCAAATTGTGTCCCCTTGTTCTTGCACATCTCTTTTTCTGAAAGATGCTACCCTCTTGAACTTTATTGATTCCACTGAGGCACTTAAAAGTTTCTATCATGTCCCCCCTCTCCCTCCTTTCCTCAAGGGTATACATATTAAGCTCTTTTAGTCTCTCCTCATATGGCTTCTCTTGCAGACCCTGCACCATTTTAGTTGCCCTCCTCTGGACTGCCTCCATCCTGTCTATGTCCTTGCGGAGATGGAGTCTCCAGAACTGGATGCAGTATGCTAGATGGGGTCTCGCCAACTGTCTGTACAGAGGGATAACAACTTCCTGTTTTCTGCTGGTGATGCCTCTCTCTATATATCCCAGTATTCCCCCCAGCCCTCCTTACTGCCTTCTCACAATGCTTGCTAACCTTAAGGTCATCTGATATGATTCCCCCCAGGTCCCTCTCCATTTTTGTTGTTGTTACTAACTTCCCCCGCACATTGTGTAATCTTGCCCTGGGTTTTTGTTTCCCAGGTGCATTATTTTGCACTTCTTTGCATTGAATCCAAACTGCCATACATCTGACCATTCCTCTAACCTTGCCAAGTCCCTTCTCATCCTTTCCATGCCTCCTTGTGTATCAACCCTGTTGCAGATCTTTGTGTCATCTGCAAAGAGGCATACTTTTCCTTCCAGTCCCTCTGCAATGTAACTTATAAAGACATTAAAAAGGACTGCACCCAGTACTGAACCCTGCGGTACCCCACTAGTAACCCCTCTTTCTTCAGAGTGGACTCCATTTACAATTATCTTCTGTGTCCTGTTGTCCAGCCAATGTTTTACCTAGGCTACCACCCTGGGATCAACTCCCAGGCTGGTTAATTTGTTTATTAATCTTTTGTGTGGTACTGTGTCAAATGCCTTGCTAAAGTATAGGTAGGCCACGTCCACAGCCGCTCCCTGGTCTACTACTTTGGTCTCTCAGTCAAAGAAATCAATTAGATTCGTCTGACATGACCTTCCCGCTGTGAACCCATGCTGCCTTGGGTCCTATGCCCTGCTGGCCTCTAGGTACTCAACCATTCTTTCCTTCAGAAGTGATTCCATCACTTTCCTTACCACAGAGGTCAAACTGACAGGTCTGTAGTTTCCTGTCTCTGTCTTGCTCCTTTTGTGAAGGGGAATCACATCCACCCTCCTCCAGTCCTTAGGTACCACACCATCTTCCCATGATTTGTTAAAAATGGTAGTCAGTGGAGTCTCTAGTTCTCCCCTTAATTCTTTTAAAATTCTGGGGTGAATTCCGTCAGGCCCCATTGCTTTGTTCACCTTCAATTTTAGGAGTTCTTTCAGAATATTTTTTTCTGTGAAAGGACTGGGATCGACCCCCCCCCCATCCAGAGTGCTTCTGTTAATTGGATTAGGCACCCCCTCCTCTTTTGTAAATACTGAGCAGAAGTACTTATTCAATATCCCTGCTTTTTCATTGTCCCTCTCTGCCCACCCACTGTCCATTCTATTCAGCCTCACTATCCCTCCCTTTGTCGTTCTATGCTCCCTGATATACCTATAAAAGGTTTCATCCCCCTTCTTAACCGAGTTGGCTATCTTTTCCTCAGTTTGGGCCTTTGGTATTCTGACTTCTCTCCCTGCTTCCTTCTGCCTTAACTGGTACAGTTCTCTGTCCTGCTCCTTCTGTGTTTCCTTATACTTCCTAAATGCTATCTTTTTCTCCCTAACCTTCCCAGCCACCTCTTTTGAGAACCATAGTTGCTTTTTCTTTCATTTTGATTTATTTGCTTCTCACAAAGACTTGTTGCCTCTGTGATGGCAGTTTTGATGTTTCCCCATTGTTGCTCCACCCCCTCCTTCTAGTCTGTTTGCTAGTGCTTTTCTAAGGCACTCTCCCATCTTGCCAAATTTTGCACTAATAAGATAACAATACCAAATCAAGCCGAGCTTTCAGCAAGCAAGGAGTCCCTGGCTTGAGAGTAAACCAAACGGAGAGATCCCTGCTTAGTAAAAAGGCCAATTGGGAGCTAGCAGCGATGGAAGGAGCCAATTGAGAAGCAGCAGTAAAATGCCAGATGTTAACTGGAATGCAGTTGCAGCAGCCACTTCAAAGAGTGGGGTTATTCTAGATGCCCTACAAGGGGCATGCCTTAGACAACTAGTATTGGAGCCCACTCGAGAGGGAGCAATCTTAGACCTGGTTCTCTCAAATGGAGATGAAGAGAGGATCACAGATGTAGAAGTGGGTAGCCATCTGGGAACTAGCGACCATCGAACAGTATGGTTCACAATAAACACAGCAATAGAGTCAAGCCATACAAAGGCAAAAGTACTGGACTTTAGGAGGGCTGACTTTGCCAAAATGGTGAGTGCCTAAGGAATGCACTAGCAAATGGGCAGGAAGGAGGGTGGAAGAACAATGGGGAATAATAAAACTGCCATCACAGAGGTAACAAGCCTTTGTGTGAAGCAAATTAACAAAACGAAACAATGTGAAACCACTATGGTTCTCAAAGGAAGTGGCAGTGAAGGTTCAAGAGAAAAAGAAAGCATTCAGGAACTACAAGGAATCACAGAAGGAGCAGGACAGGAAACTGTATCAGTTAAAGCAAAAGGAAGCTGGGAAGGCAGTCAGAACAGCAAAGGCCCAAACCGAGGAAAAGATAGCCAACTTTGTTAAGAAGGGGGATAAAACCTTTTATAGGTACATCAGGGAACGAAGGAAGACCAAGGGAGGGCTAGTGAGGCTTAACAAAGAGGAGGGAGGGTGGGCAGAGGGTGACTGTGAAAAGGCAGAGATACTAAACAAATATTTTTGCTCAGTATTTACAAAGGAAGTGGGGGAGGTACCTAAAACAAACAGTAGAAACACTCTGGATGCAGAAGTTGATACCAGCCCATTTACAGAAGAAAGGTTCTGAAAAGAACTCTTAAAACTGAAGGTGGACAAAGCAATGGGGCCTGATGGGATTCATCCCAGAATTCTAAAAGAACTAAGGGTAGAACTAGTGACACCACTGACTACCCTCTTTAACAAATCATGGGAGGATGGGGTGGTACCGAGGACTGGAGGAGAGCAGATGTGATTCCCCTTCACAAAAGTGGGAGCAAGGCAGAAGCAGAAAACTACAGACCTGTTAGTTTAACCTCAGTGGTAGGGAAAATGATGGAATCACTTCTGAAGGAAAGAATTGTTGAGTATCTAGAGGCCAGAGGGGCTCAGGACCCAAGGCAGCATGGATTCACAGCAGGAAGGTCATGCCAGACAAATCTGATAGATTTCTTTGACTGGGTGACCAAAGTAGTAGATCAGGGAGGGGCTATGGACATGCCTGACCTAGACTTTAGAAGGCATTTGACACAGTCCACACAAAGATTAATATACAAGTTAGCCAGCCTGGGAGTGGGTCCCAAGATGACAGCCTGGGTAAGGGTAAGCTGGAGAATAGGACACAGAGAGTAATAGTAAATGGGGCCACTCTGAAGAAAGGGGGGGTTACTAGTGGGGTACCACAGGGTTCAGTATTAGGACCGGTCCTCTTCAATGTCTTTATAAGCGACATTGCAGAGGGACTGGAAGGAAAAATATGTCTCTTTGCAGATGACACAAAGATCTGCAACAGAGTTGATGCACAAGGTGGGGTGGAAAGGATGAGAAGGGACTTGGCAAGGTTAGAGGAATGGTCAAATGTATGGCAGCTTAGACTCAATGCTAAAGAAGTGCAAGGTAATGCACCTGGGAAACAAAACCCAGGGAAGAGTACACAATGGGGGTGAGATACTAACAACAACAAAATGGAAAAGGACCTGGGAAGTAGTCATATCAGATGACCTAAAGGTGGGCAAGCAATGTGAGAGGGCAGCAAGGAGGCTGGGGATACTGGGATGCATAGAGAGGCATCACCAGCAGAAAACAGGAAGTTATTATCCCTCTGTACAGACAGTTGGTGAGACCCCATCTGAGTACTGGGTGCAGTTCTGAGACCCAATCTCCACAAGGATATAGACAGGATGGAGGCTGCCCAGGAGGGCAACTAAAATGGTGCAGGACCTGCACCGAAGACATATGAAGAGAGAGACTTAAGGAGCTGAATATGTATAGCCTCGAGAAAAGGAGGGGGGGACATGATAAACTTTCCAAGTATCTCAAGGGAATCAACAAAGTCAAGAGGTAGCATCTTTCAAAAAAAGAGTGTGCAAGAACAAAGGGGCACAATTTGAAGATAGAAGGGCGCTCAGAGGTAATTTAAGAAAGTATTTTTTCACAGAGAGGGTTGTGGATGCATGGAATGGCCTTCCGGAGGAGGTTGTGGAGTCAAAAACAGTAGTGGAATTCAAGCATGCATGTGACAGTCATAAGGCAATTCTAGGGGGTGGGGGTAGGAAGAAGTAGGCTGCTGGTTAACTAGGATCTGCAGCTTATCCAATAGGTAGGGAAATGGGCAGACTGGGTGGGCCAAGTGGACCTTATCTGCCTTCAAAATCTATGTTAAGAGCACCTTCCTACTCTTGTTAAGCTCCAAGAACATCTGGTTCTCTCACAACTTTCGTCCTACCTCTCTGATTCTAATTTTCTCACCCTGTTCCAATCTGACTTCTGGAAGAACCATTCTACTATCACCTTCCTGATTAAGCTCACTGACTCCATCCTCTCAGATATGGACAGTGGCCTAATTACATCAGCTATTTTTGTTGACCTAACAAAGGCCTTCAGCACTGTCTCCAACACCCTTCTACTGCACTCCCTCTCCTTGGCTGGCCTAGCTGATTCTGCCACTAACTGGTTCAGAGCCTACCTGGTAGGCAGGACCCAGTCTGTCAGAATTGCTGACTCCACATCCCCCCCTCCCCATCAACATTGGTATACTTCAGGGATCTGTTCTGGGTCCTATCCTTTTCTCCATTTTCCTCAATGACCTTCCCTCAGTCTGCTCATCTACCTCTTTCCATATGTACGCCGATGATACGGTCCTTTTCACCTCATGCCAGTCCTCTGTTGATGGGCACACCAGACTTCAGCATGACTTCAGTAAAGTTCAGCACTAGTTTTGCTCCCACCAACTCTCCATAAATGCCAAGAAGACAGTCTCAATGACATTTGGCACTAGGAAGAGGCTCTCTAGGCTTCCATCCCTGCCCTCCTTCAATACCCTTGATGAGACAATCCTAGAGGACACTTCCTCCTTTAGGTACTTGGGGGTCTGGCTTGACCAACACCTCAACTTCTCTGGCCATGTGGATGCCATCCTGAAGAAACTGCACTCCAAGCTTGGCTCGTTATACAGGAACGGTAGCTGCCTTCCACTATTGGTAAGACACAAACTTGTCTGGAAGATGATCTTACCTGTCTTTGACTACTGTGATGTAGTCTACAGTGCTGCTCCCAAGTCTTTCCTAACTAGACTGGACACCTGTTTTAACTCCTTCTGTTGCTTCGCTCTTGACTCCCCCCGCCCACCTATCATTGTAATCTTTATCACTCTCTGGCTTTTTCCTCAACTGAGAACCACCACCACCTCCATTGTGCCAAATTTGTGGCCAAATTCTGGTTTGTAATGCTCCCCCCTTATCTTACCTCCTCACTATCCCCATTCCTCCCCCCGCCCATTCCCTTAGATCATTTGACTTTCGTTTAATGGTTGTTACCCATCAATCAACTGTTGTAGGCCAGATGGCATTCTTGCATCACTTCCCCAAACTTTGGAACACCCTTCCTCACCAGATTCACCACTCATCCTCTCCCCACTCCCTCTCCTCATCCCTACATAATTTCCTTTCAGTAAATTGTACCTGCAGCTAACTCCCCGCTCCCTGTAACCCTAACTTCTCTACTTCACCTGTTGCTGGTACACTGTTAAATGCTTCATTGGCAAGCTTTTAGACTAGTCAATGGGGGAGGCACTGACAAGCAGCAGAAAAATCCCAGCCTCTCCCTACAAAACAGGGTACTAAATGAGAAAAAGACCCAGGTAGAACGGTCAGTGGGGGATGCTGCAACAGAAGGTAAGACCATCAAAAAATGGAGAGCAATGAGTACCAATGCCCGTAGTCTAGGTAACAAGCTTCCTGAATTAGTGGCCTTGATGGAGGAGGAACATCTGGATATCATGGCAGTCACAGAAACATGGTACACACAAAACCATGACTGGGACGTAAACATACCAGGATGCACTATCTACAGGAGGGACAGGGAGGGTAAAAGAGGAGGAGGAGTAGTTCTTTACATAAGGGAAGGAATAAAAGCAACAGAACAAAAGGGTAAACAGGGAGGAGAAGTAGCACTGTGGGTAAATTTGGAGACAGGCAATGGCACCACAATCCGCACAGGGGTTGTATAAACCCCCTTCTCAGGGGGAGGAAATGGACAAGGAAATGATAGAAAGTATACTTAGAATGGCAGAAAAAGGGGAGATATTGCTGATGGGTGATCTGAATATGCCAGATGTTAACTGGAGGCGCGGTTGCAGCTGCCACTTGAAGGTGCAGTTATTCTAGATGCCCTACAGGGCATGCCTTAGACAACTAGTACTGGAGCCCACTCGAGAGGGAGCAATATTAGACTGATACTCTCAAATGGAGATGGAGAGAGGATCACAGATGTAGAAGTGGGTAGCCATCTTGGAACTAGCGACCATCGAACAGTATGGCTCACAATAAACACAGCAATAGAGTCAAACCATACAAAGACAAAAGTACTGGACTTTAGGAGGGCTGACTTTGCAAAATGGGTGAGTGCCTAAGGAATGCACTAGCAAATGGGCGGAAGGAGGTGGAAGAACAATGGGAATAATAAAAACTGCCATCACAGAGGTAACGAGCCTTTGTGAAGCAAATAAACAAAACAAGACGATGTAAGAAACCACTATGGTTCTCAAAGGAAGTGGCAGTGAAGGTTCAAGAGAAAAGAAAGCATTCAGGAAGTACAAGGAATCGCAGCAGGAGCAGGACAGAGAACTGTATCAGTTAAAAGCAAAGGAGGCTGGGAAGGCAGTCAGAACAGCAAAGGCCCAAACTGAGGAAAAGATAGCCAACTCAGTTAAGAAGGGAATAAACCTTTTATAGGTACATCAGGGAGCAAAGGAAGACCAAGGGAGGGACAGTGAGGCTTAATAAAGGGAGGAGGGTGGGTAGAGGAGAATGTGAAAGAGGCAGAGATACTAAACAAATATTTTTGCTCAGTATTTACAAAGGAAGAGAGGAGGTACATAAAACAAACAGTAGTAACACTCTGGATACAGAAGTTGATACCAACCCATTTACAGAAGAAAGGGTTCTGAAGAACTCTTAAAACTGAAAGGTGGACAAAGCAATGGGGCCTGATGGGATTCATCCCAGAATTCTAAAAGAACTAAGGGTAGAACTAGTGACACCACTGACTACCCCTCTTTAACAAATCATGGAGGATGGGGTGGTACCGGAGGACTGGAGGAGGGCAGATGTGATTCCCTTCACAAAAGTGGGAGCAAGGCAGAAGCAGGAAACTATAGACCTGTTAGTTTAACCTCAGTGATAGGAAAATGATGGAATCACTTCTAAAGGAAAAGATTGTCGGTGTATCTAGAGACCAGAAGGGCACAGGACCCTAGGCAGCATGGATTCACAGCGGGAAGGTCATGCCAGACAGATCTGATAGATTTCTTTGACTGGGTGACCAAAGTAGTAGATCAGGGAGGGGCTGTGGACATGCCTACCTAGACTTTAGCAAGGCATTTGACACAGTCCCACACAAAAGATTAATATATAAGTTAGCCAGCCTGGGAGTGGGTCCCAAGATGACAGCCTGGGTAAAGAATTGGCTGGAATTAGGACACAGAGAGTAATAGTAAATGGAGTCCACTCAGAAGAAAGGAGGGTTACTAATGAGGGGTACACTTGGGGAGTTCAATATTAGGACCAGTCCTCTTCAATGTCTTTATAGCGACATTGCAGAAGGACTGAAGGAAAAATATGTCTCTTTGCAGATGACACTAAGATCTGCAACAGAGTTGATGCACAGAGGTGAGTGCGAAGGATGAGAAGGAACTTGGCAAGGTTAGAGGAATGGTCAAATGTATGGCAGCTTAGATTCAATGCTAAGAAGTGCAAGGTAATGCACCTGGGAAACAAAAACCCAGGGGAAGAGTACACAATGGGGGGTGAGATACCAACAACAACAAAAATGGAAAGGGACCTGGGGGTAGTCATATCAGATGACCTAAAGGTGGGCAAGCAATGTGAGAAGGCAGCAAGGAGGGCTGGGGGGATACTGGGATGCATAGGGATCCATCACCAGTAGAAAACAGGAAGTTATTATTCCTCTGTACAGACAGCTGGTGAGACCCCATCTGGAGTACTGTGTGCAGTTCTGGAGACCCAATCTCCATAAAGGAACATAGACAGGATGGAAGCTGGCCAGAGGAGGGCAACTAAAATGGTGCAGGGTCTGCACTGGAGGACATATGAAGAGACTTAAGGAGCTTAATATGTATAGCCCGAGGAAAGGAGGAGAGAGGGGGACATGATAGAAACCTCTAGCACCTCAAGGGAATCAACAAGGTCCAAGAGGGTAGCATCTTTCAAAAAAGGTGTGCAAGAACAAGAGGCACAATTTGAAGATGGGGGGCGGCTCAGAGGTAATTTAAGGAAGTATTTTTTCACAGAGAGGGTTGTGGATGCATGGAATGGCCTTCGGAGGAGGTTGTAGAGTCAAAATCAGTGGTGGAATTCAAGCATGCATGGGATAGTCATAAGGCAATTCTGAGGGGTGGGGGTAGGAAGAAGTAGGCTGCTGGTTAACTAGGATCTGCAGCTTATCCAGTAGGTAGGGAAATGGGCAGACTGGGTGGGCCAAGCGGTCCTTATCTGCCATCAAATTCTATGTTTCTATGTTTCTATGTTTTGACTCCTCACTCACTAATTCTGTTTTCACAAGTAGGTAGCACCTACCTAAGTTGTTAACATTCTTACTGTTATGACTGCACTTATTTTGTACATTATGTTCTGTATTACACCAGCGCTGTGTACACAGTCTTGTATAATTTACTAATTATCTAATTTGTTCATTTGATTGTACGTATGTATGTAAGAAAATTTACTGATCTCCCCATACCCCTTCCCCCAGGGTGCACCGGGAGATGAGCAACTTGTTGTTCAGTGTGCCTTTCCTGGTGAAACATTTCAATAAATAAATAAATGGCAGCTGATTGATTATTTACATCATTGCAAATAAGTAAACTGTTGTAAAATTTGATATATGCTTTTTTGTATGGTTTGATATTGTAATGACTAAAAGTTGAACAAATAAACTTTGAACTGAAAAAAAAAAACTGAGAAGCCCATGCAAACCACCACACAGCAACTGAGCATGGGAAGCAAGTGACAACAGTTCTCTCCCCAAATTAGTTCTGCTCCAAGTCTCCTGGTGTTACTCATAGAAACCCAGCAGCAGTCCACATGATAAAATCAGCTCCCGTACTGCAGCCAAAGCAGAATGGTGGGGGCTGCTAACTGTAGAGTCCTGGGGGGCAGAGAGTCCGTTCAAGACAACAATTGAGGCGAGACACCAGGGCAGCTCACAAACTTCAGTGAACACATTATTAGTCTTAGTGTCAGGCAGGAGAAATTCAAATAAATAGTGAATAAAATGTAAGCAATTGATCCAGTGGTATCCCAGTTGTGCAAATTCAGCCAGCTGGGAAAGAAGTTTGTAAAATGGCAGCAGTAGAGCCAAACAAAAACCCAATAAAACTACCTTATCACTAACGCTGTCTGAACTAAAACTTTGCAAAACCCTTATCTATTCCAAGCTGAACTAGCTAACAGGGTGCAAAAAATTAGCACCGTTTGAGCAAAAAGGCATAAAATAAGGTCTGAAAAATAGTTTAGCAGAGCTCACTCAGAGCTCAGCTGATGGACCACCCAGCATGGTGGCCCTCTTGACATAACTTCTCAGTCAAGACAAGGAAGCAGAGGGTTCCCTGTGTGGCCAGGGAGGTTGATGATCGGTACATCAGACCATGTTGGCATAGTAAATGACCAAGAGCACCATTTTGGTGGCACGTTCGCAGTGTACATGTGGAGATAGACACACGGAGAGTAAGTGTACATGGAGCTTAGATTTACTTTACCCTGTCTCTTGTCTCTCCTGCAGAACTTCCTGCTGACTGCGGTGGCCTGCAGATGCTTACTGATGACATGTATGCCTAAGGATTACCTTTTTCATGCCTGCTCTGTTCTACTCATGCTCTGGGATATTAGCATGACGGAACACCCTCGGCATAGGAGTCTTTTATAGTGCAGTTGTTAGAAGGCACTAAGCCTCTTGCAGCTCCATCCTCATTCACATACCTGATTCACAGGGCTTTCTTAATCTACTCACCCCTAAAATTAATTTCCTGAGCTAAGTTCCCCACACTACACAAATTTAAAGACAAGACTCAAAGTGCCCCAAACACTGGCTACAAATGTTACTACTAACTACTACTTTAAATATGGAGAGAAAAAAAGAATATATATATATATATATACACACCTTTAGGTTAAAGCTGGGTGCTTACTGTCCTGTCTGTCAGTAATTGCTGCACTTCCAACCGGGTATATTTGAGAGCTAAAGAGCTGAGCATATCCAGCAGACCTGTGTTTGATTCCCAAACTCTCCAGTTGCATACAGGATGGCCCTGAGCAAGTTTCTTAACCTCCCCAGTGCTCCCAGGTTGCCCCTGTAAATGGGCCCTATGCCTAGTGGGCCTTACATGGTTGCCAAAGGATAAAAATAACAAAATAAATATTCATCAAAAGTTTGTTACATTATTCCTGAATGTTCATAAATTATATTCATACATTAAATGGCCCTGCTACAGTCATGAATAAAAAAGATTCATAAAAGTCCTTAGGAGTTCATTAAATTCATCCAGTGAAGTTTCTTGGGACACAATCTGTCAATGTTTTTGGTGATCAGAAATACCCCGCTTTTATAATAATAGATAATTAATAAGACACCCCTGTTTTAACAGGAAAGACCCTATTCTCAAATGGTTTTTGCCCAAGTTACAGAATCAGAGGAGTCCCATTCAAATGTCATTTGTTTTACCAAACAACGGAGGCAATTAGCCATTAAAATTTAATTCTTTTAATAAACTCAATGTTTTCTAGTGAAAGACTTTTATTACCATGCATTTTACAACAAGTAACTTGCCTTACCTTATACAGTTCCTAATTTATTTTCAGCTGATGTTCTTTCAAATGGAATCGATGCTTACCTTCCATTCATAATTATAAAGGCAAATTGCAATTTGTAGCAGCAAAATCTGAAACTTTTAAGATGTGGTGAGACTGCATACCAATTTTTCATATTCTCAGATAGTTTCATATTCACTCATTAACTGGAGAAGTTCTGATTTTGTGATGATTTATATCACTTGTGAGAAACAGTGCATTCTGATCTGCAAATATGTTATGAAATCTGTTATGATCTGGAATACTGTGTCCAGTTCTGGAGACCCCATCTCTGCAAGAACATAGACAGGATAGAGGCAGTCCAGAGGAGGGCAACTAGAATGGTGCAGGGCCTGCAAAAGAAGCCGTATGAGGAGAGACTAAAGGAGCTTAATATGTATACCCTTGAGGAAAGAAGGAGAGGGGGACATGATAGAAACTTTCAAGTACCTCAAGGAAATCAACAAAGTCCAAGAGGGTAGCATCTTTCAGAAAAAGAGACTTGCAAGAACAAGGGACACAATTTAAAAGATAGAAGGAGGGCGGTTCCAGGCAATGTGAGGAAGTATTATTTCAGAGAGGGTAGTGGATGCATGGAACAGCCTTCGTGAGGAAGTTGTGGGGTCTAAAACTGTGGGAGAATTCAAGAATGCATGGGACAGACATAAGGCAATTCTTGTGGGGGGCAGGAAGATATAGGCTGTTGGTTAACTAGGATCTGCAGCCTATCCAGTAGGTAGGGAAATGGGCAGACTAGATGGGCCTAGCGGTCCTTATCTGCCGTCAAAGTCTATGTTTCTATGAAATCTGATTTCTGACTAAATTCATTATGGTTCATTAAAGGGTCTGCAAATTCGTGAACTTCATGCTGATGAACAATTAAAGAACTAAGTTAGCCTGTTACTATTTGGTCTCCTACAGTCACTCATAGACCCAGTCTGGATGCATATTTATTTATTTGACTTGCCCCTCAAACCAACTGTACATAATGCTACTGTAATGTAAAACTTGATTGTATTTTTGTATAAAAGGGTTAAGCCACTACTTAATTTTAATTGAAATGCTATGTTTTGTGTGAGGTAAAGGAGAACACATAACAGGGTGTGCGGTTATAAAGAAATAATGCATACCTTGGGTACATTATTCTTGGTGGAGATCAGGGATCGTGGAGGGCGGTGTCCACTATACCATCACAGCTTATACTGTACATGACCATCGGGGTATGGGTGTCTACACTACCAGGAAAATGGTTTGCCTACTACCTGGCATGATTTTAATAGTAACGGACAACTGTGCCTGACACCTCCCAAGGCTCCTCCCCTTCTCTTACTGCACCCCATTGTCCAGTGACCTCCCACATCCCTGTGGCACAACCACTTAGACCACCACCTGGCTGATCTAAATGGTGCCCCCTGCTGCATCCATGATGAGGCTTTGAAAATCCCAAAAAAGAGGATGTGGTAGCCCCGCCATGGCACAAGCCCACTTGTGACCTGCCGCACTGGGTTGTTGGATGCAACCCTGCCACAAGTGGGCTTTGACACAGCTGTGTTGGGAACAGATGCAGCCCGCATTATAAAATTGCATTTCACGCAATTTGTGATACAAATCACAACTTGCATCAAACACCTTTAACATACGTTCCTTGAGTCCCTCTAAGCCCTTTGACAATTGGGCCCTAATACTCAAATGTCTTTTTCCTCTGTTACTTCTCTTAATAGCTCTCCTTTAAAGTATATACTTAACCTTTTTGCTGTTTTTGCTCAAGTGAATTACTACACATTTTTCTACATTAAAATCTAATTTATGTTTTTTGGGCCAATGTTCCAGCTTTATTAATGTGATCATGCACTTAATCAATCTCAATTGAGTATTGCACTACTGATCCTAATTTTTGTATCATTGGCAAATTTGGGTAATCAGTTCAGTTTATGTTTGTTTGTTTGGTTGTTCAAACCATTACAAATTTAACATTACATTTATCAACTACATACATAAACATTATTCTTCCAAATACTTGTATGAGGAAGCATTAACCTTTAGAAAAATAATCAATAAAATACACTATAGTCACACATAAAAGTCGAATTCTAATTTGATAATTACAGACATTTATGTCTTACCTCTTTTTATGAAAAGAATAAGCTTAAAAGCTGAGAAACTAAACAAACTCTCAGTAATCCTTGAACAATTACTTTAGACAGACTAGAAAGCCTGGTAGTGTAAAGAAGAACCTCTGGGAACCTTCTGCCCAAAACAGGTCCGGATTAATTGGCCATACTCCATCCCTGTCCCCCTCCACTCCCTAACTTGACATCAAGTCTGGATAATTGGGACCATTGATCAACCAAGGCCACCCCAGCACCCACCTTAAGCATTAGAAGAATTGTCTAAAAAGAGTTTAAAACTGCACATTTTCTCAAATTCTGCCTTCCATCCACAAGGAGGAGCTGTAACTTCTTGCCAGGGGCTGCATCAGCGGTGGGAGAGTTTGGCCATATTGGTGGCCATGAAGCTGTGGAGGGACTGTGCCAGGGGCCGATCGGCAGCTGAGGAGCCGGGAAAAGTTCAGCAGTGACAGGGCACAAGGAGAACCAGAAGAATAGCTGCAGAGAAGGCGGACCAATCGGCACACAGGGCGCAATTTTCAAACTCACGGCTGGGCCATAAAAAGGGGCTAGCCCAGCCACCTTCAGGACATCCACTAGGAGGAGCTGTAATTGTTTCCCACCCCCCTCCACAGCCCCAACCGTATTAAATCGTAAGAGGAGGAGGAGTCAGGGGATAGAAGTGGACTGGACTTGGAGATGCTCGGTTCTAAAACTGACACTGTTTGCTTGCTGGATAGGGGTTTGTTTATGTAGCTTTGTGGAACAAGTTTAAACTCTTATTCTTGTTGGATGTGTAGGGATTGTATTCAATCACTCTGAAGGTTTGCACTGTCTTGGGGAACTATTGGCATAAAAAGCTACTAAGATGGGGATGGGACCACATGTCACAAGAGCGGGCATCTTTGATAGGGTGGTTGGGTGCACAGGGTGTGGGTCGGCCATGGTACTTGATTGGGCTTGGAAGTTCCGAGGATGCCCAGTGTGCTATCGGATGGCACAGCTTAGGAAGGAGGTTGAGGGGATTAGGAGGCAACTGGGGGACATGAGGAGGAGATATGGGGAAGGATGGAGAAGTTGGGGGAAAGTGGGTGCATATGTTACTGCACCAGGAGCTGAAGTCTTGGGCATAGAGAGTGGCGCGAAGGTGGGCACAAAAGGGACACACAGGGACTAAGGAAGAGGGTGACCTATAAGTAAAAGCCCCCACAAAAACAGCCAGGCAGCTGGGGATGCCGGAGGAACCAAGATGGGGGAGGGACAGGAGGGGCAATTTGATGGCAGGCATTGGGCTTAGCAACCGCTTTGACCTCTACGCCGGAAGAAGATGAAGGAACATGGGGGGGAGGGGGATAGAGAGGGGTCAGATAGGGAGGTGAAGGGGGAAGAGGGCAGAAGGAAGTGCCAGGAATTCAGGTGGGGGAGCATGGAGTGCGAGTAAGCAGGGATCGGGGCGGTTCTAGACAGGTTGAGGGGAAGGGGGAGGCAGGGCAAGGAGAAGGATCAAGGGATCAGGGGAGACTGCAGCACATCAGGGTGCTGGGGTTTGGACGGGGGGCACGGCAGATGGGGGCACAAAGCATGGACAGGTCAGATGGGAGCAAGAGTCAGCTAAGGCCATCCAATTAGGGTGGAGGGACCAGTCAAGGGAAGGAGCAGGGCAGACAGGGATGCAGTAAAGGATACTCAGATAGGGGATTGGACAGTACAGGGTTGGGGGGACAGGGACATGAGGAGAGGCTGCATATGACACCCAGATTGTGGGGGTGCAAGAAGCCAGCTGGGGGTGAGGCCAGAAAAGAGTACAAGGATGGGCATGAAAGGATTAGTAACTTGGGGGTGAACACGGGGGCAAGGGGGAGGTAAAGGTGCTCTTGTTGGGGATTCCATGATCGGGGTATCCAGTGGGAAGGAGAGGATTAAACCTGTCTGGCCAGGATAAAATGTAACCCTGGCCTGACTGTGCACAAGGCCAAATTCCTGGTACACTCAATGGCAAAGGAATGTGGAGGTTTCCTGGACATTCTGGAGCACCTGGGCAAAAATAACATTGACTGAAACAGTGAACTAGAGATACAGGCAAGGTTTCAGGAGCTAGCCAGGGTTTGCCATTCTATAGGATGCTCAGTCTCCTTCTCGGAAATACTGCCAGTGACGAGGGCTAGTGTGGAGAACAAGCAAAAACTTAGAGTGGTAAACCAGTGGCTCAGAGAGTGATGCGAACCCAGGGGGTATGGGATTGTGGGGGACTGGGGTGCAACCTGGGAGGATAAGGGGTTGTACGCTAGAGATAGGCTCCACCTCAACTGAAAGGAAGGGAAATTTTAAAGCTGAAACTAGCTGGATTCATCCATAATAGGTGGGGTTTAAACTTGTGAAGTGGGAGGGATGGAAGGAGGGCTGTTCAGGAGGACCGATAAGAAGGGCCTGGATCATGCCCCACTATGGGATGTGTGGACATGGTGAATGCCAAGGGCAGAGCATGGGGAGGAGGCAGGAGGCCACACAGGAGCTCAAGGGTTGGGAATGGGTGGGGGATAAAGGGGTGGAGGGTGGTCCTGATCAATGCCAGGAGCTTAGGAAATAAGATGCCTGAGCTCCAAGCAATATTAGTTGAGAGGCAGTGGATGTGGCAGCAGTCACTGAGACCTGGGCCACCCAGGGACATGATTGGGACCTAAACCTGGAGGGCTACACAATAGTCAGGAAGGATAGAGGGTTGGAAGGGGGGGGTAGCACTGATAGTCAAAAATGGCATTAGTATTGGAGGGGTGGAAGAGACAGAGGGGGATGTAGAGGCGATTTGGGTCACCCTGCAAATGCAGGGGGGTAAGAGAGTAAAAATAGGGGTGGTATACAGACCCCCCCCCACACTGGTGGAGGGTCTGGAACAGAGTCTGGTGGCAAATATTATGGGCCACTGTAGATTGGTCAAGGGAAGGGTTATGGTGATGGGGGACCTAACATGCCTGGGACAGACTGGGGGACTATGATGTCCCCAGTGGCCAGGGAGCAGAGATTGCTGGATGTCTTGCAGGATGCATTCCTAATCCAGCAGGTGGGGGAACTGACTAGGGAGGGCCGGATACTGGATGTGGTCCTGGCGGACTGTGACCAGATTAGGGCCTTGGAGGTGAGTGACCCATTGGCAGGGAGTGACCATGCCACGGTCTGTTATTTCCTGGACCGGGGGGGGGGATGAAAACCGCATGAAGACAGTGGTAATTGACTTTAGGGGTGTGGACTTCAGTGGCATGGGAAGGATTCTTAAGGGTTATTTGGATGAGATAAGGCCAAGCATGGATGCTGATGGTAGGTGGGAGATCATTAAGAGGGGGGTGCAGGGGGCTACCAAGACCTGTGTAATGGTTAGGCACAAATTCAATAGGGCCAGAAAACCATGTTGGTGGGCCCGGGAGGTTCAGGAAGCGGTGAGGGAAAAAAAGGCTGCCTTTGGGCGCTTTAAGCGCTCAAGGTGAAAGAAGGATCAGGGGGAGTACAAACTGATGTCCAGGAGGGTCACCAGGGTGGTAAGATCGGCTAAGGTGAGGATGGAGCAACATCTGGCCAGGGATATCAGGAGGGGGGACAAGGGGTTCTTTAGATATATAGGGGAGAAAAGGAAAGTGAGGGGTCAGATTAGCAGGATTAGGACAGGGGAGGGATGGGCACAGGAGGCGGGTGAGAAGGCTGAGGTACTAAATGAGTACTTTGTCTCAGTTTTTACTGGGGAGGGATGGGGGCCAAACATCTTGACAGGAGAGATAGTGAACATGCGAGAGAGGCAGGACCCGTAGAGGCTGGGAGTCCAGTCGAGACAAGGGAGGGTGTTGGGCCAGCACAGGCAGGTGAGGGTCAGGATGAACAGGTGGTAAAGGGAGGGATGGGGAGGTTGAAATCACAGTTGATAGGGTGAGGGAAGCCCTCAGGTCCCTAAGAATGGAAAAGCTCTGGGGCCAGATGAAATGCATCCAAGAGTGCTGAGGGAATTAGCAGATGTTCTGGCAGCCCCACGGTGGAGCATTTCAACATCTCTCTGCAGACGGGATGGGTGCCTCATGACTGGGAGGTGGCCCATGTCATGCCTATCCACAAGGGTGGATCAAGAGAGGAGATGGGGAACTACAGGCCCATTAGCCTGACGTCTGTGTTGGGCAAGGTGATGGAGGGCATTATCAAGGAAAGGCTTGGGGGGGGCAGCTGGATCAGATGGGTCACCTGGGCAGTAGACAGCAAGGCTGTGTCCTGGGGAGATTGTGTCAGACCAACCTTGTGGAGTTCTACGATTGGGCGATGAGTGCCCTGGATTAGGGTAGGCCTTTGGCCGTCCTCTTTCTGGACTTCAGCAAGGCGTTTGATTCAGTACCCCACAGTGGCCTGCTGGCTAAGCTGGGAGGAATTGGGGTGGGGAGGCAGATGATTAGGTGGATAGGGAATTGGCTTTTGGAGCATGTACAGAGGGTGGTGGTTGGGGATAGTCTCATCCCCAAGGAAGGTCATTAGTGGGGTCCCCCAGGGATCGGTTCTGGGGCCACTCCTGTTAACACCTATGCCTCTGACATAAGGAAGGGTATCAGGAGTAAAACGAGTCTCTTTACAGATGACTCAAAGCTGGGAGCAATGGTGGATGGGGAGGAGAGAAGAGGAGGGGAGAGTGGCCCTGCAGGGGAACCTGGAGGCTCTGGACAGGTGGTTGAGAAAGTGGGGACTGAAGTTTAATGCTGGGAAATGTAGGGTTCTGCACCTGAGGGCCAGTAACCCAGGTCAAGTGTACACCCTGGGGTAGACACACTACAAGTCTCGAAGGACGAGAGGGATCTGGTGGTGGATGTTAAAATGAATAACTCTGAGACTTGTAGAAGGGCACTGGCCAAGGCCAATAGGATGCTGGGATGCATTGCTAGGGGGATTACCTCCAGAAGGAGGGATGTGATCCTCCCTCTGTATAACTGCCTGGTTAGGCCACACCTCGAGTATTGTGTGCAGTTCTGGAGGCCGCACCTAAAAAGGGACATTGCACTCCTGGATAGGGTCCAGAGGAGGGCAACCAAAATGATCTGGAGCATGGGGGGACATGATAGAGGAGGAGGAGGGTGGAGGGGACGGGGGACATGATAGAGGTCTTTAAAGACGGTAAAGGGGATCAATAAGGGAGGCTCAGAAGGGGTGTTCCAAATAAAAAAGGGGGGCAAGCAGAGGACACGTGTGGAAGCTGGAGGGGGAGACTCAGGGGGCGAGGAGGAGGAGGAGTTACTGCACTGAGAGGGTTGTGGAACCATGGAATGCACTGCCAGGGGACTGGTGGAGGCTGATACCATGGAGGAGTTCAAGAGGGGCTGGGACAGGTATAGGGTGAGGCTGTGGAAGTCCCATACCATGAAAATACCCAGGAAAGGGGATGGGGAGCCCAAGGCAGTGGGGAGGTCAGCAAAATGGGCGCCCAGTATGGGGTGCTGACTATCGAGCAGACACGAAAGACCATAAGGCCTATTCTGGTGGCATTTTAGTATGTTAGTATACATACATTAAACATATTATGCCAGTACTTAAAAAAGATTTTTTAAACATTCAAACAAATTTTACCCTAAAATCTCAATAAGCTGCTCTCTATGGCAATAAATACTTGCTGCAAACTATAAGCTAAAGTTATACAATAAAATTTAATGAAATACAATACCCAAATCAAGGACCAATTTTCTCAGAACATAGTACCACTCAATAGCAGACATTAATCCATTAGTTCAAGACAGCTCTGCTTTTGTAATTAGTGCAATTAGTACAGTTAGCGCTGCTGTTTTCCAAAATGGAATCCGGTTCAAATGCAACACTTCAAATGCACCCCCAAGCAGGACAACTGCCCATGGATGGAAGCCATATAACCATTGCACTAAGTAATTACTCAATAATTTAATTAAATTATAACCTATTAATTAACTCGTCTTGAATTGGGTTCCAAACATTTCAAACTCCTACTATTTCTGAAACATAAAATCAGCAGTTTTCCAACTTTCATTGGGTAAATGGGGGGGGAGTCCATTATCATTGTTTAGAACTGTAAGTTTATATATAGCAACTCCAGAAACAAATTACCCTTGGCTATTTAATATCCAAGTTTGCTCTTACTGTTAGTGAGGTTTCTTTCAGTTTTCCTAAAGAATTGCCCAGTCTCCCTGCTCTAGGAGTCCATGACAAAATTCCTTCCTCACTCCTTATTGCTCCTCTTGCAGTCTCCTGTCTCCTGCCTTTCTTCTCCACCTCTGGCACCGGTGATACGCAGCACCTGCTCACTCCATTTAGCTTCGACCAGGACCTCCAACGCTCTAAACTTTAAAGCATTACTGACCCACTATATCATCTCAAGGGTTGCCTTTATTAAATTTTGTGAGTCAAACATTCTTCCGAGTAGTAATCTCTGTCCTCTCCAATTTGCTAGGCACAACCCCACAACACAGGACATTCCATCAAAATCTTCCATTCCAACTTTAGCTATTGGAAAAAATAAAACAAAAAAAAGTGCTCCACTAGCAAAATAACTCTGGGGTCTGCAATTCAAATCCTGGTAACCCCAACCCCTAGGCAACAGTAGCATACCTTTTAAAGGCTTTAACAAGCCTATTTGCACTCACAGTGTCACTGCAATCTTAGACTTCCTCCTTTCTGTTCAAGAATCCTCCCAGTTTCAGTTCAGTGCTTCAGGTACGCTGACCAAATGCCAAATATCAGAAAATTCAGAGATGAACGCCAACTACTGGCAGCAGTCTTCCAATTGAAATGCCGGAGAAGACAAAAAGCAATACTACTTCACCCAAATGGATCAAAATGAATATGTTTCATTCATGAACTTGAGTCAAACAAAATATAAAGAATAAAACCTGCAAATGCCACTTTAGATAGCAAGCTGCAGTGAGCGGAGCAGCATTGCAGCCATCTTGCCACTTCACCCCCATTCCTCAAATTTGGATAATCAAATCCCATCTACCTTGGGCATCAATGTCACATAAATATTAAAAAGACAGGGACCAGTACCAATCCCTGTGGCACACCACTAGTGACAGAAGCCCATTCAGATGTATTCCCTCTTATGTTGACTCTATTTCCTGTTGGTAAGCCATTAATTTATCCAGTGATGCAAGCCTTTTATCAACCTTTGGAAATTGGGCCCCTTGTCTGGAAAATGTGTCTCTTGTAATAATAGTATATTCACAAATTTTCTTCTACAATGTCTAATTATTTTCCAAATTTGTATTCGATCCCTTACTCGCTTTACATTCTATGATAAAATATTTAACTTGACCCTATTATGCAGGTTTATTACCTTAGTTGGTAGCTTTAGACATTTAAACCAGAGAGTAGTTGAACTTTCTTGTTCAGCAGTATCATCCCTGTTTACAGTGGCGCTAAAGTCTAAGAGTATAATTTTTTTTTCATTTCATTTTTTAGTGCTTCCACAGTCATTACCCCCTTTAACCCGTTTGAAACCCAAAAAGTGGGAAACTAGGTTTGTAAAAGTAGCTAAATAAATAAAAGACTGATCCAGTTTCCTAGAACCCACCCTTCCTTGGCCTTCTCCACCCCATAATATTAAACAAAATGGCCAAAAAAGGTACTGAATGCCCTAAGATCCAGCACCTGGGGCCTAAACTGGTTTGCTGTCAAGACTTGATACCTCCAAGCCTTGGGGGGGAATTACCTATGATATATATTTGTATTATTATATTTTTCATCTATCTTCTCCTTTTCTCCCTCCCCACCTCCCCCACCACGCTCTTTCTACCTTTGTTTTCCTTCTTTTGGGTTTCTCCCCATTATTTCCCCTCTATCAGGGTTTAAAGTGTCTAACTAGGCTCCTTTTATTTAATAACTCTTTGTTGTGGATTTGAGTCAGCTTCCAATGCTCCATTTCGGTAACACGTCAATACAGCGAGTCATTTTCAGTTAGTCATTTTCAGCGACACTATTATAGCGACTGCAATGATAGCGATAACTGCATTACAGTGCAGAACACTTTTAGCAACTCTGGGTTAATAGCCTACCTCCGAGATCCAGGTGTGCCTCGGAGAAGGTTATTTTAGAAATAGGGGGTTCAAGGGCACGGCCCCCAGGGGGATGCAGGGGGACATAGCCCCCCCTGCAATAACAAGTAGAATGACTGCTTACCAGTGTGGAGGAAGAGCAGAGGTTTTGTTCTAAGTATTTTTAAATGTCAGGTGGAGCGAGTAGGACTGGGAGTGAATGCCAGCAGACAGATGTGAGTACAGACAGCAGGAGATTAAAGTGCTGTAAGAGATGATGTGAAGGGAGATGTACTAAAATGAAGAGCGAGGTATGTTGCAGATCTGACTGTATGCACCGAATAGGGACTCGCTGATGTGACCGGTCTACAGTCTTTTCCATGTTAAATTAATTTTACGGGGTTTCCATATTTAGGGAGGTGCTTGCAGCAGTGGAACTGGTGGTAAAAGAGCCCCCTGGGTCATTGATCAGAACCACTTTTATTACCCTCTCCACTTCAAGAGGGGGTGTGAATATTCTGAGCTTCCCCTGTAGGACTACCTTCAGTTTTGTTGGTGGGATCATCGTGAAACTTATACCATGTTGAATCAGCATAGCTTTAGCTACTGTAAAAGCTTTCCTTTCTCCTAGAACTTCTGTAGGAAAATCTGGCTAAACTTGAAAAGATATTCCACTGATGTGCAAACCCCTTGCTAATCTAACGTTTCTTAGGAGAGCTTCCTTGTCCTGGAAATGATGGGGCTGAACAAAGACAAATCTTGGCTGCTTCCCATGATAATTTGGGTTATTGGTCCCCCTGTGAGCTCTATCCAGTTCTACTTTTTGTTCTGGAAAGCTTCTTCCTAGTGCATCTTTTAGCAACCTTTCAAAACATTCTGCAGGATTTGCCCCTTCTGTTCCTTCAGGAATACCCCACCCTAGTGTTGTTCCTGTGAGAGCTAGTTTCCGTTTCTTCTACTTTCTGTTTTAGGACTTTGAGTTCTTGAGCTTGGGCATTTATTAGCTTTGCATAGGGTCTATTTTGTCTTCAGCCCTGCTGAATCTGGATTCTAACTCACATGAACATATGAACATATGAAATTGCCAGCAGATAAAGGCCTTATGTTCTATCAAGTCTGTTCGATTGTGCAGTTAGCAGCCCTTATACTGCAGCTACCCCTCCTCACCTCCCTCCAGTGACCTTCCCCCTCACCCTGTCCCATCCTCTTTTGAAGCAGCCCACTGGAAGGATGCCACTTCCTCTGGCAATGCATTCCACCCAGACAGAACCCTCTCTGCAAAAATGTGTCTCCTCATTTCCCTCCTGAACCTTCCCCCTTCCACTCTCAGACCATGCCTCAAGTGTCCCTCCACCTCCTTAATTTAAAAAGCACCTCCATGCCTGTCTCATTTATTCCCTTCATGTACTTGAAGGTTTCAATCATGTCCCCCCCATCCCTCCTCTCCTCCAGGGAGTACATGTTCAACTCCCTCAGCCTGCTCTCGTAGGGTAAGTCCCCTAGCCCCTGAATCATTTTTGTTGCCCTGCACTGCACCCCCCCTCCAGTAACCCAATGTCCTTCTTCAGGTACAGTCACCAGAACTGCATGCAGTACTCCAGGTGTGGCCTAACCAGTGACCTGTATAGCGGCAGGATCACCTCCCCCCTCCTGGAGGATATGCCTATGGCAATACAACCCAGCATTCTGTTGACCTTTGCAGCTGCCTTTCTACATTGTTCTTAGTTGTTCATTGCTCCTGTTATGATCACCCCCAGATCCTTCTCCTCTTCCATCTTGGCTAGTTGAATCCCCCCTAGATGGTAGCTCCTCCTCAGCTTTTTTGCACCGAATGCAGCACCTTGCATTTCTTGGCATTGAACCCCAGCTGCCAAGTGACTGACCAGGCCTCCAATTTTGCCAGATCATTTTGCAACCCCTGCCACCTTTCTAAGTCATCCAGTACTGCTCCCATCTTGGTATCATCTGCAAACAGACTGATCTTGCTCTTGTTGCCTATTGAGATGTCTGCTGTGAAGATCCCAAACAACACTAGCCTCAGTATAGAGCTCTGTGGAACCCCATTATCACCGCCCTGTGAGATGAAAGCTCCCTTCCCACCACCACCCTCTGCTGTCCCCCTTGCAGCCAGTTCACTACCCATCCCACCATCTTCGCCCCCACCCCTGTGCATTCCAGCTTACTTCCTAACCTCCCATCTGGCACCGAATTGAATGCCTTACTGAAGTCCAGGTACAGGATATCCACTGCATGGCCCTTGTCTAATTGCCTGGTTAGCCAGTCATAGTACTTCATCAGGTTGGTCTGACAGGATCTGCCCAAAACAAACCCATGCTATCTGATGTCCTGCAGCCCATTAGCCTCTAGGAGGGAAACCAGCCTCACCTTCAGGATTGTCTCCATCAGCTTTCCCATGATGGATGTGAGGTGTACCAGTCTGTAGTTCCCTGGCTCATCCTTGGTGATGCTCTTGTGGAGGGGTACCACATGTGCCATCCTCCAGTCCTGAGGTACACTCCCAGAGTCCAGGGAGGCATTGAACCTGCCTGTCAAGGGTTCTGCCAGGACTTCTGCAAGCTCCTTCAGCAGTGTCAGTGGCTCAATAGGTAGCACACTCGCCTCTGAGGCCGGGAGATCAGAGGGCTGTGGGTTCAGTTCCCACATCTGGCACTTGGGTTAATATCCCAGTACTGACACTGTAGTGCAGCATGAGAGGGGTGCTGCACTTCTGAGGTGCCGTCTTTCTGATGAGACGTTAAACCAAGGTCCCATCTGCCTGGATTGGTGGTAGTTCAGGTGGATGTTAAAGATCCCATGGCACTTATCAAAAAAGAGTAGGGGAATTTCCCTGGTGTCCTGGCCAAATTTCCCTCATTCACTATAAATACCACCAACAGCTTAATCTGGTTCAAAGTCAGTTGGCATTCATCTGTATCCCCCTCCCCCGGGTCGTGCCTGAAAATAGGCAAGATTTGTCTAGTGCACTTACCCGGTCAACAAAAACGAAATAAATAAATAAAATAAACCCTTGGGTGTATGCCATCTCACCCTGGTTCCTTGTCCACCCTCAGTGCCCTCAAGCCCTCCAGTACTCTACCTACTGGGATTTCCCCATCTGTCACCTACCCTCCCATGCCCACCTTCCCCCCTTGGGTACAGCTCCCCTTTCTCTTTAGTAAATACTGAACAGAAGTACTCGTTTAATGCTTCTGCCTTTTCTGCTCCTGTTTTCACCCACCCCCCCATCCTTCTTTATCCTTACTATTTGGTCCTTACAACTTCTTTTCTCCCTGATGTACCTGAAGAAGTCCTTCTCCCCCTCTTTGATGCCCAGTGCTAGCCTGAGTTCCCTGGACACCTTGGCTGACCTGACTGTCCTTGTCACCTCCCCCGACTCCTTCAGGTATTTCTCTCTGTCCTCCCATCTCCCTGTTTTTTTGTACCTTCTAAAGGCAGCTGTTTTCTTCCTTACTTACTCCATGAACCCCCTGCTCACCCAGCTAGCCTTCTTGTCCCTAGCCCTCTTACTTTGGACCCTTGTACATGTTATGATTGCTGGTTCCATGTCATAATGGCAATCGCCAAACCACGATTGCCATTACAGCGAGTGTACATCACCGAAAAGAAAAACAGTGATATACACTCCCAGTGAGAACCTGGTGAAAACCGTAAACAGTATTTATGTGGGGGTCTTCACCCCCCATACCCCCTAACATTAGATTGTTAGCTGGGGGTGTGCATATCAGAGGGGAGACAGTTGCAAAAAAAAAATAAGTAAAAAATCCACCTGCACAAAAAGCTCTCCCCTGCCCAGCCTCGAATCCTGTACCTAGCTCCCTACAGCCGGCCACCCTCACTGCCACATCACAGGGACAGCTTGTCAACACTGCCCTGCACTACCTCCCACATACTCTCTACCTCATCCCTCCCCTTCTGCTAGCCATCCTACCTTGTTGCTGTTCTTCTCGCACTAACCTGCATCTTCGCTCTTCTTCGGTTGCTACCCTTTCAGGGTAACTCACATTACAGGCTCTGAGACTGAGTTGCTCATATGCGAGTCGCTTAGTCTCAGTCACCCATACTACGGGTTACCATGATTGCTTCCTCAATTCCCAGTTTAATGACATCCCAGTTCTGGTTAGTGTCCATGTTTGGATGGATCCTGGCCAGATACCCCATGCTATTTCCCCTCATCTTCCCGAAGTCGGCCCTCCTGAAGTCTAGCACCCTTGTGCCTGTTCCTACTCCCCCTTTCCCCATATTTATCATGAACCACACCAAGTGGTGGTTATTCCCGCCAGCTGTTCCTCCACATCCAGCTCCCTCACAAACTCACCATTTGCCAGCAAGAGGTCTAGGGTGTTCCCTAAACTGGTTGGCTCATTGACCATCTGCTATATGAACCTGTCCTGGAAGGCATTCAGAAGTACCTGCTTCCTCCTATTTGTGGTGGCTGGGGTGCCCCAATCCACTCCCGACAGGTTGAAGTCTGCCACAGTCACCATGCTGCCCCTCCCACAGGTCTTTCTGATCTGTTCTGCTAGTTCACTGTCTAACTCCTTAGTCTGAGAGGGTGGCCTGTATACCACTCCCATCCTGAGGGTCCTATTTTTGAGTCCTGGAGCTGCACACATAATGACTCCGTGCTGCCCTCCTCCTCTTCCTCCCTGACACACTTCAGTCCTTCCCTCACATACAATGCCACCCCCCCCTTTTCCTTTTACCCTGTCCCTCCAAAATATCCTCTACCCTGGTACTGCCAGGTCCCAGTCATGGTACTGGGTGGCCCATATCTTAGTGATGGCTGCCATGTTCTCCTTCCATCTGCTATGAGAGCCTGTAACTCTGCTGTTTTTTTCCCTAGACTCCTAGCACTCAAGGTTACCACCCACCACCTTGCTTCCTTCCCCCATCTTCCTACTTGCACTCCCTTTCTAGCATCCCCTCCTGACCTCCCCCTAAGTCCCCTGCTGCTGGTATGGGGGGTAAGTTCATTTGGCTTCCCCACCTGTGGATCCTGCCTAACTCCTGCCCACTTGCCACCCCCCTTCTAGTTTAAATTCTCATTGTTTGCTAAGTATTCCCTCAGTTTCTGTTTCAATACTCTCCTTCCCTCCTCACGTAAGTGTAGCCTATCCTTAGCATAGAGTTCACTGCCCTCCCTGGTCCTTCCTACCCCCACACCATCCCATACCCTTTGGACTGACACCATTCTCTTAGCCATGTGTTAAATCCTTCTATCTTCAGCTTCCTTGCTGTGCTCGCCCTGGGTACTGGAAGCACCTCTGAGAAGGTTACTGATCTTCCTGTCTCCTCACAAATCAGCCCCAGCTCCTCAGAGCTCTTCTGGACAACATCTACCGTATTTCCCACTAGGTCATTTGTTCCCAAATGCAGAACTATGTAAGGTTTCTCCCTACCCTTTCTAGCATACTTTAGAACAGAGTGACCTGACCTTTCTGATGTCATGCCTGGCACGGTCTCCACCCATATGTCACTATGCTTCTCCCCCTTGCTTCCCCATCTGATCCATTTCAGAACTGAGTCTCCCAGTACTAGGATCCCACTCCCATTTTCATGTTCTACTTGCCTTGTCCTTCCTTTATGCCGTCCCCTTCCTCTCCACTCTTCCTCCTCCAGCACAGTTGTTCCACTCCTGTTGTACTGTCCCTTGTCTCTGCTCTGCCCTCCTTCTCCCCCCTCTCCTCTGATTTTACCTCCCCTGTCCACTGGGCTCCACCTGCCTCCTCTCCCTGATGCATCCCTACCCCTTTCTTCTCATACCTCCCTTCCCCCCTTCCACAAAACCCCCCCCCAACTCGACCTATCCCTCATACCATAGCCCTTCAACCCCTGGCCCTCCCATTTCCCTCTTGCCTGGTCTGTCATCAGTTCCTCTGCCCAGCACTCTCCCTAACACATTCCCCAATCCTGTCAGTACTGCAGACCGATTTTTCAATGTCTCTTCACTACCACCTATTTCCTATTTCCTTCTGCTCACCACCCCACAGCTGCTGACTCTGCAACTGTTAGATTCCTCCTTCCATCCCATCTTCCATTCCTCCCTTTTCCTGCCCTCGTTTGTCCTCAGAACCAGGACCTTCTGTCTCCTTCCCCCATCTGCCACCTTTTACCCTCTTCTCCCCCCCTTTGATCTGTTCTCCCCCCTCAGTTGCCCTCCTTCCCTCCCCAACTGCTGAATTGTTCTCCATTGCAGCACATATTTGCCTTCTAAGCTCCATTTGTAAACAGCTGATCTTGATCCTAAGCTGCCTTATTTGCCTGCACTACTCTACATGCAATTTTCAGAAAGATTGCTGCTCCACAGTTGTTGCAGCCTACCACTCTTCCCATCTCACTTTTCACCCACCAGCGTCCCCCCATATTTTCAGTAGAAGGATGCTCATACCACCCCTGTGACCCCTCCCATCCACCTTTTCCTGTTCTGCCCATGGTTCCCCCAGCTCTCCGATACCTTACCCTCATGTAAAAGTTAGCCAACCAACAAAGCTTGCCCCATCAATAAGTGCAGTCTGTCCCTAAGCACAAATAAAAGCAATCTGCTCTTTAAACCTTGTTATACTTCAGTAGCACAGCAAATCCTAACCTATAATCATGGTGGCAAACTTATCAGCACTGAGGTTTCCAGAAATTCCCTGCTAA
Source organism: Neoceratodus forsteri (assembly GCA_016271365.2). Classification (NCBI taxonomy): domain Eukaryota; kingdom Metazoa; phylum Chordata; order Ceratodontiformes; family Ceratodontidae; genus Neoceratodus; species Neoceratodus forsteri. The sequence continues at coordinate 410,238,099 of CM028137.1, forward strand.
TACAAACAGTATAGGACATATCTGTAAGCAATAATCACTGTGCCAAACATTTTAACATTTGCGCTAACCTCAACTAATAAGATACAATACAATAATTGTATAGCATCTATTGCTGTTCTATAACATTATCTTCTACCTGGTGTATCAGTCATGCCCTGTATATTCTTCCTAGTTACCAGATGTCCTAAGACTCATATCCTGTGATGTAACAGGATAGGATGTGAGGGTAAACAGGAATAAAGGGAAGGGAGTCTTTGGGTGGGAGGGTGCAGGGGTGGGTGGGTGGGATTAGACACCGACCTCCTCAAGAAACAATCAGGCTAACAGTGTCAAGAGCACAAGAGTTCAGTATGGTTCCCTGAGAAAGCAGCAGTATCTAGATATTTGTATCTCAGTTGTGCCTCAGTTGCTAACTGCTTCTGGGGGAAGGGGAGCAAGGTGCCTCAACAACCTCCCAAAATTCCCCTGAGCTGCCCTGAAGTCAGACACAAATGCTGCTGTTTTTAACTAACATCTGACTGTACAACTATGCCATGTACCTGCAATAATAGAAAGCAATAAAGAAAGCAAGGCAAGCCTAGCAAGAAATCCGAAAGTCTGTTAACTTAGAGCAGCATGTTCTGTTCCTCTATGCATCCAAAAAAGTGTCCCAACACACCTTAAAATACTATAACAGAATACCTAGGAAAAAAGTTCATAATTCCAACACCTGAAAGAACAAAAAAACAAAATATGTATACTGTATATACATAAATATAAAAGAACAGCAGTAACAAGGTACTTTCCTTTCCTTTTTGGTCAAATTCATTGGCTGCCCCTGTCTTCCTCCCTTCCCTCTAGTCCAAGTATGTGTCAGTCTCAGTTTTTCTCTTATTCAGAGTATCAATTTTTTTTTGCTAAGTCTGTGAATGAATAATTTAAAGCCATTAGTGAGAGATTTATTTTTGCAAATCCTTGTTTAAATTCATCAGTCAAGGCATTTGAGAGTCAGAAAAGGGACCTTCATGCATCGGCTACTGGACTTTAACTTTTTTCCCAATGCATCCATTTCAGTGCTGGTTTTCTCTATGAGGTGATATGTATTGTTAGCTTATACAGCTTCCCACAGTTCAAGGTTTGAGGTCAAGACTGAATTGTTTGCAAAAAGTCTAATATCTTCCACTGTTAATTTTAGACCAGTTGTGGATTGCATTTTTCACACTTCTTGTGCAATTCCCATCGGGTTACATGGGAAATTAATTAAAGATACTGGGTCTGTGTTTCCACAGGCAAAGTTAAAGCAGCAGTACTGGATAATCTGGAATTGATTATCAAAATTATGCTTTTTGTCTGGAAGCATGCAGCCATAGCTCTAGTTTCCATATCTGTAAATATTTTTTTCTAGTGATCTTTAGTTTTTTAGATATTTAAAATGTATTTATATTGTTGTAGATCCACAGAAAATATGTCTGGTGCTTATTGTCAGCCGAGCTCTGCCCTTACGTCACATCTTTTGTTTACTTCTGTGGAATCATGTGCTGTGTGTTCCCACTATCCCTGTGTAGTACTGTGAGTCAAGCGCATGTGTGGTTGCATCAGAGGGTTACAATTCAACATGGCAGGTTGGAGACATGCAAACAAAAACAAAGAAAAATGGAACAAATTGCAGGGTGATAGTACAACAAAATCAAGAAAGATTACCAAGTAAGTGCTCAGCAGAGCACAGGGAACAAAATGCTGCAAAAGATCTGATTTTGTTCATCCCGTACTGCAGTTTTAAGGAGATAGAGCTAACTTTTTCTTGATTTTAAGGTACCACAGGTTCCAGAATCTTAGCAGTTGAGCTTGGATTTACCAAGTTCAATTCTTCAATCACTTTCCTATGGCCCCTGTTTCCAGAATGAGAGTCACTTTCTATGGGGCTGAAATTGCTGTCTGATTAAAAGTTCTACTTAACTTAGTGTAACTGGGATTAAGAGTGCTATCAGCTGAAGAAGTATCTCTTCTTTGCACTGTTTGTTAGCTGTTTATTTTCTTTTTGAGGAGCAGATATTGCTTTTTCAAAGAAGTCCGATATACTGGCTTCTTGTATTGTTTAGCAATTTTCATAGGTTTCATAGGTTTACTCAAGCTTGAATAGACTTTTGTCCTCAATGCTTGCCATTTGAAATTATTTTAGACTTTTTCTACCCTGTCCCCACATGCTATGTCTAATCTTGTTTTGAAAATTTCCATGTCTGGACTATCCACCACTTCAGGTGGGAGCTGATTCCATGATGTAACCACTCTTTGACTAAACCAGTTCTTCCTATGAAGCAGGTTCCATCTGGCCAGAAACAACTGTTTGGAGTGACTCCTGCCACTAACTCTGCCATTCTTTAGCACAAATCCCAAATCCTCCCTTAGTTTGATATCACCCATTGCTCTATATAACATGCACATATCCCCTCTGAATCTCCTGTAATGGAGAGAAAACAGGTTCAGTGTTCCCAGTCTCTCCTCATAGGGTACCTCCTTCAACTTGATTATTGACCTGGTGGCTCTTTGCTGAACACCCTCATCCCTTTGAATATCTTCTTTTTTGTAGGGGGACCAGACCTGGGCATAATATTCCAAGTGAGGCCTGACCAATGCCCCATACAATGGAAGCAACACCTCCTTATCTTGACTAGAAATGTGCCTAAGAATACAATTTAAATTCTGATTTGCCTTTTTGATTTGGTTGCTACAGTGGGAGCTAAATTTCAAGTCAGGGTTTTTCTTAATTCTTGGTGGGTTACCAAGATAATTTCATTCCCCAGTTTATACTTATATTGCCTATTTTGTGTGCTGAGGTGCATAATCTTGCACTTGCCAGGATTCAGGGCCAGCTTACTAAGGCTGATCTAGGTGTATATGTTATCGATAGCTTGCTGTAATGCAGTTGTATTCTCAAAGCTATTGACCACTGTCCCCACCCTGCAGTCATCTGCGAATTTAGATAACCAAACATTCAATAATCTAATTTAAGTGAGATAATATAGATATTAAAAAAACAGGGACCCAGAACCGACCCCTGAGGTACCCCACTCGTGACTGGGGCCCATTCTGAAAATATCCCATTGACAGTGACCCTTTGCTTTCTTCCCTCCAGCCATTCTGAGATCCAATTTAGAATATTTATTTGTAACTTAAATTCCCCCAGTGTTTTAATTAACTCTAAATGGGGCAATTTATCAAAGGCCTTCACAAAGTCCTTGAAGATAAGATTGACTAAGTTACCCTTGTCCAGCTCCCTACTTACATTCTCATAAAATGTCAATAGATTAGTCTGACAAGACCTAGATTTCATAAATCCATGTTGAAGTGGATCTGTCAGACCATGCCTCTCCAGAAAAGCTTGTATGTATTCTTTTATTATGCCTTCTAGAATCTTCCCCATAAGAAAGGTCAAATTCACTGGTCTGAAATTCTCTGGTTTAGAATTTGATCCTTTTTATAAGAGGGGAACCACGGTCACCACTTTCCAACCCTGTGGAATTTCACCTGAATCAAGTGAAGACTGAAATATGTGAGTCAGGGGTAGGTATAATAGGTCAGCAAGTTCCTGTAACACTCTTGGGTGCACATCATCTGGCCATGGTGATTTGTTGATATCCAGTTTCCGAAGTCTATCATGCACTTCTTTAGGTTCTATAATCAACTGTCCTAGATGAAATGACTCTGTAACTCTAAGGGGTTAGAACTGCTTTTGTTGAATACCGAGCAAAAATAATTATTTTGGATGTCGGCCGTCTCCTTATTGTTTGCCATTTGTCCCTTCTCATTTATGAAGGGCCCTATCATGTTGGTGCTCCCTTTTAAACTGTTTACATAAGAGAAGAACATTTTCTTATTGTCTTTAATCCTGTTTGCCAGTCAGATTTCATGTTGAGCTTGAGCTTTTTGATCTTAGATTTTACCTTCTGGCTAGTTCCTTATAGGCACAATAGCCCAAATGTTTGCCTCATTTAAATTGTTTATACATTTTGTTCTTTTTGTTGATTAGTCTTTTAATAGAGGAATTCAGCCAACCAGGTACTGTTTTCTTGTTATTATATTTTTTAATACTAGGAATATGGTTTTTGACCTGTTCTTTCAGTTTCAATAGCAATAGATTTCACATTGCTTCGACTGAAAGGCCTGAAAAATCCTTGGACCAGTCCCATTTAGATAGATTACTCCCAATTGTTTTAAAATTTGCCATATTAAAAATCAGTTTTTCTGTAGCTCCTGTCCCAACTTGCTTATGTAGCCCTCCAATATGAAAAACAACAGTCTGGTGGTCGCTGTTGCCTAGTGGTGTGTTGACCTTAACGTTATGTACTGAGTTACCCATATTAGTTAATAAGATATCTAGTGTATTATCACCTCTAGTAGCTTCAAGTACTTTCTGATCTAGCCCAAGTTGTTCAAAAATATCCAAAAAGGATTTATCAGTTTTGTTAACTCCTGTCATTGTTTTCCAGTCAATATGTGGCAAGTTGAAGTCCCCTAACAATAGGATTCTATCAGCTGGATCCAGATTACTAATAAGGTTCAGCAATATGGTATCATTCTCTGATGATATTGAAGGTGGCCTATATAACAGACCCAGTTTAATTTTGGCACTGAACTGGGGTAGTAACTTGACCCATAATAATTCCAGATTGCCAACCTCACCCTGTATCTCTTCACATTTTATTGAGTCATGAATGTAAATGGCTATTCCAGCACCCTTCCTATGCTCCCTACTTTTTGAGAACAGGTTATAACCCTGTATGGACTTAGCCCATGAATCTGTCTCTTTCCATCAAGTCTCAGTAACTATGGCCAGATGAATATCCTGTAAGGCTAATAGTAGTTTAAATTCTTCAAATTTGTTCATCAAACTTCTGGCGTTTATTAACACTCCCTTTCATCCTTGACCATTTAATTTTAGTGAGTTTGCATTTAAGTTAGTTTTACAGGCATTCCGTGATTCCCCCCAATTTTCCAGTTTAAATGAAACTTAAGACATTGTTTATTTTTTGCCTAGGATCCTGGTGCCTATCCAGTTTAAGTGAAGGCTATCAAATTTAAAACATGCCTTGTTACTAAAGGTGACAGAGTTATCCATAAAACCAATATTTTCCTTGATACAAAACTGCCATAACCAAGTGTTCAAAATGTGAATAGACTCATTTTTATGATATTGACCTCCAACAGTTGGTAGTATGCCAGATATTATAACCGCCGCATTTTTATCTTTAATCCTTTTTACAAGCTTAATTAAGTCTATTTGAATATCACCCATATTGCATGTATATATATCATTGGTGCCCACATGGAGTAGTACAAGAGGGTTGGAGGTATTTTCTAATAGCCCATCCAATAATTTAATAATGTCTTTAACACTGTAGTATGAGCTTTGCGTCCATTGCATATCACTGTGTCAATGCCCCTTAAGATAGAGTTACCAATTACCACTATATCCCTATTCTGGTTGATCTGATTTATGGCTTGGTCAAGGTTTACTAGGTTTTAAAGGAAAAAAGAAGGCCGAGGCCCATCTGGATTTTCCCCCACACAGTGTGGGCAAATTAAAGCATATGATTCTGTCTTAACCAATTATCGAGACCCTTCTTAAAAGCATCAATACTAACAGAATTGACCAGTATCTGTGGTAATTTGTTCCATAGTATAGGTGCCCTAACTGAAAAGAAGTTTAATCTATGGTTGGTTCTCACTTTTGGGACAAAGAGTTGTTTGGTATGGTGTCTAGGCACAATTCGTCTCACAGCAGAACTAAGTCCACACTTATTCATTAGGTCTGGATTTTTCATTAATTTATAGACTAAAAGTAGGTCCCCTCTAATTCTTCTATTTTGTAATGAGTTTAAGCCTGTAATCTGGAGTTTGGCATGATAGGGGCTGTTAGCAATCTTGGGACCATCCCGTCTTTGAATCCTCTCAAGTCAGTCGATATCTCCTCTAAGATGAGGGCTCCAAAATGGAGACCCATAATCAATGAGAGGTCTGACACATGCTCTATAAAGAGGTATCAGACATTGTTCAGTTTTGAACAAAGGACCGCTGAATTTGCCTAAGTATCCCATTAGTTGTGTTGGTTGTTTTTAAACAGTGATCAGTGAATGTTAGTCTAGAATTGACCAATATACCCAGGTCCCTTTCCTTGTTAGTAGATTTAATCAAACATTTATTTATATAGTAATTTTATTTTGGATTATGTGTCCCAAAGTGCAGAACCACACATTTGGCAATGTTAAATTCCATTTTGTTGTCTAGTGCCCATTTTTCAATATTTTATAGATCTAATTTAAGTGAATCAGAATCTTTAGTATTGTCCACCAAACCCCAAAGCTTAGATTCATCGGCAAATTTGGACAGCCAATTTTTGGTGCTTATTTGCATGTCACTAATGTGTATGTTGAACAGGGAGGGGCCAAGCACCGAGCCCTGTGGAACCCCACTGGTGACTGCACCAAGGTTTGAAACTCAATTACTTATGGAGACTCTCTGGGTTCTATTTGTCAACCATGCATTGACCCATTTAACTAAATGATAGGAAAAGCCTAAAGATTCAATTTTTTTAATGAGATTACCATGAGGGACCTTATCAAAGGTGTTGCTGTAAAACAGTAGAATAACATCCATCTGTTGTTTGTTATCTAGGCCCAGGCTAATATTTATTGTAGAATGATAACAAATTAGTAGTGCAGGAATGACAAGCTCTGAACCCATGTTGTGTATTGTCATCTATGTTTAATTCCCTCATTTCTTCCACTAGTAATGATTTTATCATCTTTTCCATAATTTTGCAGATGATCGATATAAGGCTTATGGGGCGATACTTCTGAACATTAGTCCTACTACCCTTCTTGTGTATTGGGGTTACAGATGCTGTTAACTAGTCTGTAGGAATTTCAACTGTCTGTAAGGATCTATTAAATATTATTTTTAATGGAATTGATATTGCTTCAGCAGTTTCAATAAGAAATCTAGCACTGATCTGGTCAGGCCCTGGACTAGTAGTTTTTTTCAGAGATTTGAGAAGTGAAATAATGTCTGAAGCGGTGATGTTATAGGTGTGGCTAGAACATAGAAACATAGAAGGTGTTGGCAGATAAGGACCGCAAGGCCCATCCAGTCTGCCCATTTCTTTTTCTACCTTATAAATGTGCCATCGACCTTTGCTCTGTCAGTGGCCTATCTATTCATACTCATTTGTATTGCTCCCTTATGCCTATCCCATGCCTGTTTGAAGCCCTGCACTGTATTCTAGCCACCACTTCTTGGGGTAGGCCATTCCATGCATCTACCACCCTTTCTGTGAAAATAATTTCCTCACATTCCCCCTTAATCGCCCCCTCTAATCTCATGCTGTGTCCTCTTGTCCTGCTATTTTTCTTATATTTAAACATGTTAGACTCTTTCACCTTGTTAATGCCCTTAAGGTGTTTGAATGCCTTGATCATATCACCTCTTTCCCTCCTTTGCTCAAGGGTATACATATTGAGCTCTCTTAATCTGTCCTCATATGTCTTCTGATGCAGTCCCTGCACCATTTTGGTTGTCCTTCTCTGGACTGCCTCAATTTGGTTAATGTCCTTGTGAAGGTGTGGCCTCCAATACTGCACGCAGTACTCCAGATGGGGCCTAACCAGTGTCTTGTAAAGAGGGATTATTACCTCCCTCTTACAATTTGTGATACCCCTACTAATACACCCTAACACCCCCCTAGCCTTACCTACTGCTTTAGAGGTCTGCTTGGATGATTTCAGGTCATCAGTGATGATGATGCCCAAGTCTCTTTCTTCCTTTGTGGCTGCTAGCAACTCCCCTCCCAGCCTATAGGTGGCTTCAGGGTTTCTCTTCCCTATGTGCATGATCTTGCACTTCTTTGCATTAAATCCCATTGCCACTCTTCTGACCATTTTGCTAGTTTATCCAGATCTCTTCTCATTCTGCCCACCCCATCTGGATCATCTACTCTGTTGCAGATCTTGGTGTCATCTGCAAACAGACAAGCCTTACCCTCTAGTCCATCTGCAAGGTCACTAATGAAGATGTTGAAGAGGACTGGCTCAGGACTGATCCCTGAGGTACCCCACTTGTGACTTGCATCTCTTCTGACTGTATACCATTTACCACCAGTCTCTGTTTTCTGCCCATCAGCCAGTTTGCCACCCAGTTGACCAACTTCTGACCCACCCCAAGTCTCCACCAGCTTATTTATCAATTTTCTATGTGGAACAGTGTCAAAGTTTTGTTGAAGTCAAGGTAGGCGACATCAACTGCTCCCCCTTGGTCCACCACTCTGGTTACCCAGTCAAAGAAATCTATGAGATTAGTTTGACAGGACCTTCCTTTTGTAAACCCATGCTGTCTTGTATCCTGTGCCCCTATGGATTCCAGGTGTTGCACTATCCTTTCCTTAAGGAGTGCCTCCATAATCTTGCCCACTACTGAGGTAAGACTGACTGGTCTGTAGTTCCCTGCCTCCTCCCTGCTACCACTCTTGTGGAATTTGAACATGCCCTGAGATCAACTTGTGGGGCATAAAAATCTTTATTTGAAAAGACTGAACAGAAATAAGTAATAAAAAGACTGGCTATGTCAATATCAGACTGTACAATATTACCATTATGCGTAAGTGGCCCTACCTTTCTGGAATTTCCCTTTTTATTATTTACAGTAAATAGGAAAAAAAAGTGCTTTGTAACCATCTCTGGTGTGTGCCAGTTTGAATTCTATTTTCATTTTGGCTTTCTTAATCATGTTTTTAGGTTCTGTAGAGTTTTTTTTTATATTTGGTATAGACTGTGCTATTTTCCATAAAATGGCTGGTTTTAAGTTTTTTGAAAAGCTTTTTTTTCTTTTTAATTTGTAATCTAATAGATTTATTTAACCATTTTGAAATCCTCCCCTTTTTGTTATATTTATTTTTTGTGGATCCATGATTTTCCTCTAGATTATATATTAAGTTTTTTAGCTTAATCCATGCCTCATTCACTGTATGTCCCTGAAAAGCTTCTTTCCACTGAATGTTGTTGATTGTGCTAACATACTAACATACTATTTGCCAGCAGATTAAGCCTTATGGTCTATCGAGTCTGCTCGAACCTCAGATACCTAGTTGGGTGCTGAGGCCTTCACCCCCACCTTGTGTTCCAGAAACCCCTGTCATCCATCCCCACCCCCCGGGACAGGCCATCATCTGATACATCCACTTTCTGTGTCTGTCCCACCCTCTCTTGAAGCCCTCCACTGTGGATCTCTGAGCCAGCTCGCCAGGCAGTGCATTCCAAGGGTCCACCACCCTCTCAGTGAAAAACCTCCTCCTCTTTTCCCCCTCACCCTTCCAGCTTCCAACTTCAAACCATGCCCTCTGGTGATACCTCCCTGCTTTAGTCTAAAGATCCCCTCCATGTTTACCCTATTTATTCCCTTGAGGTACTTGAAGACCTCAATCATGTCCCCCTGTCTCTCCTCTCCTCCAATGAAAACAGGCAGAGCTCCTCAAGTCTGTCCTCATACGTCAAATCCCCTAGCCCTTGTATCATCTTAGTTGCCCTCCTCTGTACCCTCTCCAGGAGCTGTTTGTCCCTCTTCAAGTGTGGTCTCCAGTACTGTACACAGTACTCAAGGTGTGTCTAACCAGTCCATTGTACAGCGCAGAATCACTTCCTTGCTCCTAGAGGTGATCCCCATTACGATGCATCCCAACATCCTGTTTGCCTTGCTAGCTGCTCTCCTGCACTGCTCAGAGTTATTCATACATGCATCCACCATGACCCCTAGGTCTTTATCCCCTATTGAGGCCTCCAGCACCTCCCCTCCCAGGGTGTACCTGTGTTTAGGGTTTCCCCACCCAAGATGTAACACCTTGCACTTGGTGATATTGAAATTTAATTTCCATGTGTGAGCCCAGCTTTCCAGGGTGTCCAGGTCCCCTTGCAGGGCCAACCTCCCCTCTTCTCCCTCAACTACTGCTCCCATCTTGGAGTCATCAGCGAAGAGACTCATTTCACACCCTATACCCTCCCTGATGTCCGATATGTATGCATTAAACAGGATCGAACCCAGGACCAAGCTCTGCGGTACCCCACTACCAACCTCTCTAGGGTTCGAGAGCTCCCCACAGACCACTACTCTCTGGGTGCGTCCAGTTAGCCAGTTTTTAATCCATCTGACCATCAAAGGGCCTACTCCCAACCCCATCAGTTTCTCCACCAGACCATTGTGGGGGACAGAGTCAAACGCCTTGCTGAAGTCCAAGAATAATACATCCACAGGCTTTCCCTGTCCAGTTCTGATGTTACCCATTAGTAGACTCCACAAGATTGGTTTGACATGATCTACCTGGCACAAACCGATGTTGCTGACTATCCAGACCTCCCACCTCTTCCAAGTACACCCCCAATCGTTCCTTTAGTATACTCTCCATTAATTTTCCCACCACTGAGGTCAAACTGATGGGTCTATAGTTACCTGGTACTTCCCTCGACCCCCCCTTTATGGATTGGCACCACATGTGCCTCTCGCCAATCCCTAGGTACCCTCCCTGTCTCAAGTGACCTGTTGAAGAGCTCCGCCAGGGGTGCAGCCAGTATGTCTGCCAATTCCCATAGTACTCTCGGATGAATGCCATCCGGCCCAGGAGATCTGACTTTCTTTAGGGCCTTGAGGGCTAACCACACCCTTTTGGCAGAGATAGCATCATCCGTCCCCTCTACCTTACTGGCCTTTTTATCCTTATCCTGATGTGACACCCCTGGGGTACCTCTCCCTCCCTCTTGCTCCATTTCTGTTGCTCCCCTGATCCCACTCACTGCCGCTTCTATCCCCATCATGCCTTGCTTTGTAGATATCCCATCCCCTTCCCTAGTGAACACAGAGGCAAAGTACTCGTTAAATACCTCTGCCTGGTCCCTCGCCTCTTCCACCCACCCTCCTTCTGATCTCAATCTGTTGAGATGGCCCTTAGTTTTTCTCCACTCCCCAATGTACTGGAAGAACCCCTTTTCCCCTCCATGTATCCCCTGTGCCAGCCTGCTCTTTACTGGAATTTGCCCCCCTCACCATCTGGGTGACTTTTCTAGATGCAAGATGGTACATTTCCTTATCCCTATCCCCTCTTGTTGTTTTATATTTTTTGTAGGCCGCCTTCTTTTCTCTGACCGCTACCTGAACCTCACTGGACCATCAGCATGGTTTATGTGACCTTGCTCCCTTATGTTTCACCTTAACACAGATCCTGACTGCCTCATGACGTCCCCATTTTATGACCTCCTATCTCCTTTCCACATTTGTCATTGATGTAATTCCCTTCAAGTGATCCTTGAAAATACTAATGCTAATAATACTTTTGAAATTGGCACCATCGTAGTTCCTATATGTTGACTTATTTTTTAGACTATAATGTTCTCCTATTAATTCGAACAATACTGAATAATGGTCACTATTACCCAAAGGATCTGATATCTGAATATTAGAGAGTTTATGACTCAAATTTGAGATAAGAAGGTCGAGAATATTACTACCTCTAGTGGGGAGGAAATTAGTTGTGACAAACCATTTCCTGTTAACATAGCCAAAGAATCAGCATCAGGTTCACTATTACTTGTATTTGTTTGCCAATCTATGTGAGGTATGTTGAAATCTCCCATGATTATTACATTCTTGTGATCATAGAATTGTGCAATATCCCTTAGCAAAGCATCTCTATAAATAAAATCAGATGATGGAGGGTTATAACAGTGTCCTACTACAATTTATGAGAGTCCTATTAATTGAATTGTTACCCAAATACTTTCAGTATTATTTTGGGACTGTAATTCATAGAAAGGGCTATCTTATCTTACATAAAGACATACTCCCTCACCTTTTTTATCTATTCTATTTTTATGATAACGTTTATAGCCTAATATTTGTTGAATCCATAGAGAATTTGAATCCCACCAAATTTCAATTATTCTTATAATGCTCAGATTCAACAATTTGCTTTTTGCCTCTAACTCCATCAGTTTTGAAAGATTTAGTGATCGGGCATTCAGAGACAGAATTCTATGTGTTCTATGCAAGTGGTTGTTGGGGTGCGAAAGAGACGTGGATATTTCCCCATTCTCCCCCTTTGTGTTCAGTTTAAATGGTTATTTATGATATTTAACTGGGCTATGTAATATGTCCTTGGATGTAATGTCAGTTACCACAGGCTATATGTTTATATTCACTACTGGATCAACTGGATCCTGACTAAGGCCTTCAAATTTGTTATGGAGCTGTAAGGGCACCTTCTTCTGCTCATAGTCCCTAGATTTCCTATCAACTATAGGAACTTGAACTCATATTCCATATCATTCCCCTTTTCCAGATTTTGTTCTGTAGCTGCACTACTAGCTAATGTGTCACATAAGGTTTCTTTCTTGTTAATGATAATTTCTTGAGCCACCCCATCTATAACATTTTCCAGTATTTTTATTTCCTTCTGTGTTTCCAATCTCTAGAGTAATTGCTCAATTTCTCTCTGTAAGGTACTAATCAAAAGACATTTATCACAGATGAAATCATGACTAGCAGCTTCATCTGTATACATATTACATTGTGCTCAAGTTCTTCTCTTTATTTTTTCCCTGGGACATGGCTATGATATTCTGTACTCTTCCACTCATTAAGGGAATAGGATGGACTATTATATCTTGATTAACTGCAGCCCGGATATGCAATGCTACTCAATCCTCCTCCCAATTCCCCAGTGTCTCCAGTGGACACAGCAGACATGTGCAGATGCGCATGTCTCTGCATACGTGGCATGCACCCTGCTCACAGCAGGGCGTCCTAAATACTGGTGAGCCACCTGGAAGTCCTCACAAGAGGTCAGTCCCAAGAGCGAGGATGTGAATTATAGATTATGTCCAACGTTTCAGTTAAAAATGTTACACAATCACTCAGCACTAATAATTCCTACAAAGTTTAATTTAAGCACCACTTATTTATTTCAGCACCATAGATTCAGCTGCATGCTCACAGCAGGGCGTCCTAAATACTGGTGAGCCACCCAGAAGTTCTTGCAAGAGGTCAGTCCCAAGAGCGAGTGTGTGAATTAAAATATAATTCTGCACTTAATTCTCCTCAGAGAGAGGCTCTCTCTGTGCTGTCAGCTTACATTGCTCCAATCAAGCCAATATATCCACTCTTGAATAGTGGAGCTGGAGTTGCAGATATTGCAAAGAAGAGCACAGCGTTGTTTAGTTTTTTTTATTTTTTTTGCAGATTTGGGGAATATTTCCTTATTTTTCTGATTTTTAGGACAGTTTTGTGCAGTGACCATTGTAACAGTGTCAGCCAGTTTGTTCAGGGGCTCTAGTGCCACATGGGCATCCAGTGCTAATGGCTGTGATTCTGTTCCTGGTTTACCCCAGTTAGGAAACAGTAATCGTGCTGAGGAGGTAGGGGCTGAATTAGAGACTGTTGTGGGAATACTAATAACAGATATTCTGGCAGTCTCTGGAAGTTCAGTTGCAATAATTAAAGTCAGTGAAACTGTGGGCATAGTGGATGCACCCAAAGGTAAAACAGAAGCAGACTGCAAGTTAAAACTTACATTTCTGGTGCCTTGCTGTTACCTCTGGGCATCCCTTTGGTCTGTTTTCAGCAGGTCCTTTGCTTCCTGAACCCGACAATACATCTTGACATACCCGAACTTGAGAGTCACAAAGGTTCATTTGTTGGAGGTAAGGAGGGAGAGAAAATCCATGCTACTTATTCTAATATTTAAGAAAGTTTCTCCCAGCTTAGAGAGCGGCCCCTCAGCCTGCCAACATGTTGGCCATCTTGATTCCCCCTCCCAGAACCACTCCTGCTCCCACTGACTTGTTGAATAGGAATGTCAAAGGTACAGCCGCTGCCTCCCTGAGCACCTTTGCATGTACCCCTTCCTGCCCCATAGCCTTGTCCACTTTCAAATTTGCAAGTCATCTTGGTACTGTTTCCTCTGTGAATGGACTTGTGTTCATTTCCCTCCCCCCCCCCAGCGTTCTATAAAGTATGTCCCTCTCCTCCTCTGGGAAGACTGAGCAGAAGTACCTGTTCAGGTTATCTGCTTTTTCCTGATCCTCCTCTGCACAATAGCCCCCTGCCTTTCTTAACCTCACCATCCCTTCCCTTGTCCTCCACTTTTCACTTATGTATCTGAAAAAGGTCTTGTCCCCTTTAGCTACCCCTTTGCCTATCCTTTCTTCTGTTTGGGCCTTTGTGCCTCACACTGCCTTCCTTGCTTCCTTCTGCTTCTCCTGGTAAATGTCCCTTTCTTCTTCCCTCTGCTTCTCCTTGAACCTCCTGACTGCCATTCCTTTAGCCTTTACCTTCGGAGCCACTTTCTTCACGAATCATAGTGGTCTCTTTTTTCTCATGTTTTTGCCCACTTCTTTCACACAGAGATTTAATGCCTTCACTACGCCATCCCTTAATATTTCCCACTGTTCCTCCACCCTACCAAGGCAATTCCCCTTGCTAGGTCATCTCTGAGGCACTGACCCATTTTTTTAAAAAATCTGCCCTTCTGAAATGTGGTTTGTCTCTGCCACCATCCTTAACCACACTTTACAGTGATTGCTGGTCCCTAGGTGATGGCTCACCATGACATCTGCAATGTTGTCCCTGTTTCTGAGCACCAGGTCGAATATTGTCCCATGTTGAGTGGACTGTCTGACTAGTTGCCTGAGAAACACCCCACGCCTGGAGTCTAGGATGGCCCTGCTTCTAGCTGAGGCCACAGCTGGAATGCTCCAATTTCCAACCAGCAAATTGAAGTCCCTCACCAGCAACACATTCCCATTTCTTGCCATCAAGCTGATGGCTTCCCCAGTGCCTTATCCAATACTTCCTCTTGTGTTGGAGATCTGTGTATCACCCCACTATAAATAGTGGCTCCAGCTCCTGTCTACAGGGTGAGCCACAACATCTCCAACCCATCCTTTGCCCCTTGGTTTCCTTGCATTCCCATTGCTCTGATACCCTCCCTCACTTACAGCACAACCCCTCCACCTTTCCTTCCCTCCCTATCCTTCCTGAACTGAGTGTGGCCTGGTATGGCCATGTCCCAGTCATGGCTCCTGCACCCCAACTCAGTAATGGCCACACGATCCAGGTCTGCCTCCACCGTTATGGCCTCCAGGTCTGGAATTTTGTTTTGAAGACTCCTTGCATTGGCACACATGTCTCTCCAGACCTTGCTTCCACTCTTCCTGCATCTCCCTTCCCTCCTTCCTGCCTTTGTTACCACTTGAAACTTCCTTCTCTGTCCCTCCATCCTCACTACCCTCTTTATGCCTTGCCTCTTCAACACCTCTGGTTTAACCTCTTCAGTTCTTGCCCCCTTGCCTCCTTTTATGCTTGCTTCCTTTGACTTGTGCCCTAGGGGATTTTCTGCCCAACAGGGCCTCTCTTCCACTTGTTTGGTTGGTAAAAGTTTCTTGTTCAATCTTTTCTTAAAAATGATCATTACAATACAAAATTAATTAAAAAGTCACAATATGCATGAATAAATATACTTTCCATACTTTGTTACATATACACATTTCCTCAAATGGCAAACACCAAAAATATATAACATTTTTCTTGCTGCTTCAATATGTGTGTGTGTGGGGGGGGAGCAGTTTATGCCTTCCTTTGTATTATGCCCCCCCCCCCCCGGCTAGTTAAAATGTTCATCAAGATAACATCTAAACCTTTCACTGAGGACTGTGGTCCCTTCCCAGACAGGTGCAGGCCATCACTTCTGTATAGACCCATATCCTTATACATTGACTCCCAGCCCCCAATGTAGCTAAATTCCTCCCCCCTGCATCATTCTTTAGGCCAAGTGTTGAAAATCCTGTGGTAGAGCACCCTATCATTCAATAGGCTGTAAACAAATAGCACCTCAGCAAATGCCACCATTCATGCTACATGCCTTAGGCTTATAAAGGTTTGTTAACCTACTATCAATTTGACATAAGTAATTGTAACTGTAAGGTGTATTACTTTTTCCAGTACTTCTCCATCCTTGCTAGTGACTGCACAGAGCTTTCTGGAACAAGTTTCCAAAAGTAATAGAAACTAATAGAAAAAGTAACTTACCCAACACTGCTGTAGTCACACATTATGATGTCAGTGCAAGCAGCAGCATGCACAGACAAAGCACCCATGCTGTTCTATGACTCTCAGTGTGAACTGAGTATACTAAGCAGCCGTTTGGCTGAATGTGACTGCCAAAGATATCACTGGTAGCATTTAGCTTTTTGAAATGCTTTGTGTATCAAATATGAGTCAGTTAAATTAAATGCTGTATCATATAAATTGCATAACATGAAGTTGGATATTTGTACTGAGATGAAATACTGAATTTCTATATACTGTTTGAATCTGCAGAACCACTTCCCTTCAGAAAACTTTTAAATGAAGCAAAACATTGAGAGCAATAGTTTCTTGGCCAGTAACTGTGGGAAACTACAAAAAATACAGATGATTTGGAACATTTCATATGAATGTAACCCCTAGATGGCGCTATCCCAGGGGCTACTACCCCTGCCTGATTTGCCACTAACAGGTTGAGGGGCCTGGATCCAATGGCGGGTGCCTCCACCCAGAGGTCAGGGTTTGCAATAGTTAAACTAACTTGGTCACAGCCCTCTGGGACACTGCAACCCCCTTTCTTCCCACTAGTGGCCCACACAATATATCAGAATTACCTTCACGGTATACACTTACCCCCCAGGTCTGGTTCGGCACTGGGACCTCCTGTGAAATGAGATACAGTGCAACAATCACAGTACAGTACTTTAACATAGACAAATACCTCAGGCAGTATAACTTTGCTGAAACAAGCAGCTCTGATTTATTTAGGGATATAACAAGGACAGGGAAATCAGGTTAATTAGCTTATCACTCTAATAATCTACCTATGGCTCTGTGCACAGGCTATCCCTATCAGTTACTGTCCCTGGGTACCCAAGCCCTAGTAGCTAGTCCAAACCGCGGGTAGCTGGTAGGGCCCTTTCACACAGAGAAAGAGAATTAAACAGTCAGCAGTACAGTAATTCCATTTGGATTTAATGGCAATTCAACAGGGAGCAACCCTGAATTAGTACTCACGACCTCCAAATAAGATAGGGTCCTTCAATGTCAGCAGGGCTCACTTGAGGTACACAAACCTCTTCACACATCCATATAAAAGAAAGTACTATACCAGGCAGGCTGCATCTGTATCCCGATCGCAATTACTGCACAATACCGGGAGAACACACAGCAGATTCAGTTCCTGACAGACCGAGTGCAATTTCAGCAATTCTTCCAGTCTCTCAGGGTGAGCCTGGTTTCTACTCTTCAGAGATCTCTGATTCATTTCACTAGGACTGATTCAGTCCTAACAAGCTGTTACAAGCTGCAGACCGGAACTCTGGGCCTTAACACGCTTTTGACTAAAATTGCACACTGAAAAGCATAGGGCTCCTTCCTTCTTCACTGCCAAAGCTCAACTGAACTCCAACTAGTGAAACGGGCACTTCCTTTGAGTTCCTCCCAGTTCTTGACTGGATTGGCTGTCACTCACAATAGACTGCTGCTGTTGGTCCAAAAGGCACTGAAGTCTAAACTACATCTCCCAGAGTCACTGCCCATACAATCCTCTTGTGGCTGGCTCAGATTATGAGTCCAAGTTCTGAGTTCAGTCAAGGCATCATTTTAGAGCTAGCTACCCCACACTGATTGGTCCAGTTCAGCAGTTCAAAACTAGAATGGGGAACTAGTAGACACAGTTCTGACTGCAAAGAAAGCAAGGTTAGACAAACTGTAATTTCATTATTACTCTAAATAATTTCTGGCAAACAGTTACATCTTTCAGATAGGTTCCCTTTGCACTCCTAGTGACTGCAAAAATGAAGTGAATTAGCAGCAGCTCGAGTGGTACTCAGAGAAGCACACAGTCCCCCATACAAACTAATTATGTCTGCAAGCAGACAGCTCTTAAAGAGACAGTACCAGAGGCTCAAAAACACTCACTGATAAATGGCTTAAATGCCAAACACCATTCAGGCTTGGAGCATTCAAGCAAGCTCCTGGAAGTCTTTTAGAACCCCTACTTTGCAGGGGTTAATAATTCTTGCCTCAGAAAGCTTTTGACGTCCACACACAAGTACCTCAAGTTTCAACTGCAAACCATATACATTTGCATTAGGCTCGCAATGTAATCATCAGTCAATATATCATTTTACCAAGAACACATTTTGAAACATTGCAGTACGTCACTCTTTACACAGTATTACATACACATTGTACCATAACTCAAGTTATTACCTCTTGTAATGAAACCTGAAGAGAGGGCCCTTCCTATCAGTTACCTTGGGGCTGGATGGGGCAAGGGCACCATATTAGAGGGCAACACAAGTAACTTGGAGTTAGCACTGATGCTCAGTTTGGGCAACGAGCCTGGGGACACATACACTCCTTTATGGACAACATTGAGAGGCAAGTCCACAGGCCTCCCAAGTGAATCATAACTGAGGTGCACCACAGGCTTACAGCTCGACCAGTCTTTCTAGGGGAACTGTTATAGTTCTGCACTCTGAGCCTCATTTTCAGCATTGTCCTCACTTGTCAGAGTCTCCATGGGGTAGAGGCTAGAACCTGGGGCACTTTCAGCTCCAGGAGTTACAGTTTCTGAGTCCACAACATTTGGCTCGTGATGGAGAGCTTTCGGACACTGGCAGTGGACTGTCAGGGCACTCAAAATACTCTTCTTGTTCGGGGTATCACCAGTCTGCCCCAATTTATCATTTTCCTCCTAAGCTCAAACAGTTCAACCATGCACAATGATTCCATTTCATCTGATCTGATGCTTTGCACTTCACTTTCTGGGAGCATTGGCTCCAGGGATGAAGCTGGGGCTTAGACAGTCCAGAAGGCCCAGCTTTGTCTCCAGTATTGACTAGGGGATTGCCCTGAAACAATTGACTCAGTTCGTAAGAAGGATAGTATTCAAAGTCACTCTCACTTTCTTCCGATATGGACTGACAGTCATGCTCAACTGGGACTTGTGGAGGGAACACTTTAACTTTGCTTCTGTAGGTGCAGACTTTCTTGATCTTTCTTAGCAGCAGCTCTAGTCACTGGTCCAGAGGGCATCTTCTAGGGCTCAGACTCAATTAAGATTTGTCCAATGGGCAGTAAATGATTTCTATGCATTGTTTTTACATCTTTTGAATTATTCTCAGGCCTTACTTTGTACACTGGCAGATCATCTAGTTTGCCCACTACAATGTGAGGAGATGGTGCCATCTGTCAGCAATCTTGTGCTTGCCATGCAGTCCCAGATTTCTTAGCAATACCGATCTCCCTCCTGGAGTTCCTGTGCTTTCACCTTTTATCATACCTTTCTTTGTTGGCCAGATTTCTTTTGGCAGCCATGGTTTGAGCCAGTTGGTACGCATGAGTTAGCTGGGCCTTTAACTTTTGCACATACTGTAAATAGTTGTCAGCTTGAACCCCATCAGGAGAGACCCCAAACACACATCTACTGGTAGTCGAGCTTCTCTTCCAAACATCAGGCGGTAGGGGAGAATCCAGTGGCATCACTTTGGTGCAGTTATAAGCATGTACCAGGGTGCTAATTTGTTGGCTCCATCTAGGCTTGTCCTTTGGGTGCAGGGTGCCTAGCATATCTAGCAAAGTGCGGTTGAAACGTTCAGGCCGGGTCTCCCCTGGGGGTGGTAAGGAGTGGTTCTGGACTTTCGCACTCCCCACAGAGAAAGCATCTCTTTGATCAGGCGACTCTCAAAGTCTCTCCCTTGATCAGAATGGATTCTTTGTGAGCCCTAGTGAACAAAAGTTTTCTACAAGTACTTTGGCTACAGTGGATGCTTTCTGGTCTTTGGTGAGAAAGCTTGGGCATATCTCGTGAAATGGTCCAGTGACCACCAGCACATTACTGATATTTCTTTGATCTGACTCCAAACTTAGAAAATCAATACAGACCAGCTCCATGGGTGCACTGGTGGTTATGTTAACAGGGGCAGCCCTCTGGGACAAGCTTTCCTCTGTAAGCAGCGACTACAAGTTGAATGTGTTGCTCCACATCAGCCCCCATCTTAGGCCAATAGAATCTGGATCTCACCAAGTCAAGTGTTCTGTCTATACCAAGGTGCCCCATGTGGTTGTGCAAGGACCTCAATACTGAGTCTCGAAAGGCAGTGGGCAGCACTAGTTGTTGTTGTCTACTTGTCCCCTCTGTCTACTGTTTCTCTGTATAACAGTTTATTGATCAGTTTCAACTTAGGACCTTCTTTGTATAACAGTGCAGTTCTCAAATCAGTGGAGCGTAATTTGGAACATCTTTTCCTGCATAGAGGGCTTCTAAAGCTGCTTTGATCATGGGATCGCGATTGAGCCACGTCAGAATATATCATTGTCCAGCTGAGGCAGTGCACCAATGTCTATTGCAGAAAAGTGGCAATAAGCAGCAGGAGTATGCAATTCTCAGAGCTCCCAAGCAATCCACCATGCAGTCCACTGCGATCCGGACATTTGTTCCTCCTGTCAAACTTCCGGCAGAGTGCCCGA
This sequence comes from Neoceratodus forsteri, assembly GCA_016271365.2. Lineage (NCBI taxonomy): Eukaryota > Metazoa > Chordata > Ceratodontiformes > Ceratodontidae > Neoceratodus > Neoceratodus forsteri. Next base: position 410,258,673 of record CM028137.1, read on the forward strand.
ATGTCAGGTTCTGCCAGTCGGACCCAATCATTCTGGGGAACAGGCCTCCGGGAGAGAGCATCAGCATCTATGGTTCAGACCTGCTCGGTATTGAGAGCATAGTCATATGTAGATAATGCAGAAAGCCACCTATGGCCAGTGGCATCAACTTAGCTGAGGTCTGCACATAGGTCAAAGGATTATTGTCAGTTTTACTAGTATTTTAGCCCCATACAAGTACTCATGGAATTGGTCAACAATAGCCCACTTCAAAGCTAGGAACTCTAACTTATGTACAGGATAGTTCTTTTCGGATGGGGTCAGGCTTCTACTGGCAAAGGCCACTGGTCTCAGGCCATTCTTCGTGCTCTTGGTACAACACAGCCCCAACCCTTGCAAAAGCTAGCATCAGTGTGCAGGACGTAAGGTTTTCTTGGATCAGCATAGGCCAGCACTGGAGCATGGGTAAGTTGATATATGATCTCACGAAAAGCAGTTCACAATCAGAGTCCAGCGGCAATCAAATACTCCTCGGATGAAAATACACTCTTTCAGTCTTGAGGATGCTGACTTTTGTATTTTTGTGGGTTGGGGATACCCTTGGTAAGGTTAAGTAAAGGCGGATCACTCTTGAATAGTCCTTGATGAGCGCCGATAATAACCACAGAATCCAGGAATCTTTGCAGTTCTTTTTAGATTTTGGGCTGTGGCCAGGTGGTCAAGGCCTCAACTTTACTTGGGTCGGTCTCTATTCCTCGGTGGATACTATGTGTCCCATACTTTACTGATGTTTGAAAAAATTGACATTATCAATGGACAGTTTAAGGCCAAAGTCCTCCAGTCGGTCCAATACCTTAAATAATCTGCTCTCATGTTCCTCCAGTGAGCTGCCAAACACAATAACATCATCTAGGTATACCAGGCACTCTAGTAAGTTCATGTCCCCCACTGCACGCTCCATCAATCGTTGAAAAGTGGCTGGGGCACCTGAAATCCCTTGAGGCATCCTCATGAATTCATAGAAGCCAAGCGGACAGATAAAGGCTGTCTTTTCACGGTCCTCTGGGGCCATCGGGATCTGATAGTACCCACTGCGGAGATCCAGCACAGAGAACCACTTGCTCCCGTTTAGGCAGTCAAAGCATCCTGAATGCGGGGCATTGTGTACTGATCAGGGATAGTCCGCCGGTTTAAGGTGCGATAATCCACACACATCACTACTGTTCATTCTTTTCCTCACTTACCACAATGGGGGAAGCATAAGGGCTTCTGGATTCTTGTATTACACCAGCAGCTAACATCTCTTGCAGATGCCGTCTCACATCATCTATGTCAGCAGGTGCCAGGCGTCGAGACCTCTCACGAAATGGTCTTCGTCATGCAGCGGATATGTGCTCAGCTCCTTGCCGCATCCTACATCCCATTCCTTTAAAGAAACACCTGGTCTCTCTATGGGCAAGCTTCTCACTGATCTTCACTTTCCATTCAGCTGGCAGCGGGGAGTCGCCGAAATCAAACAAGTCAGGCGTTACTCTGTCATTCTTCTTGAACTCTGCTGCTGGTAGCACTGCAGTGTCTGCACAATGCACATTAGCCAGGATGCAACCTCTGTTTACTCGAATGCTCTTTCAGACACATTATGAACTTGGACCATTACCCTTCTGGCATAAGCATGGGCTCTAGCGTGGCAAAATACTGAAGCCGACCAGCAGTCCCTCTGGCAATTTTCCATCGCCTGGTGCATCCAACATTAATATTTTATTCTTAACATCCTTTCGATACGGACCTCTCCTGTAAAGGTAACACTGGCATTTGGCGCCAGGATCAGAGACTCAGGATCCTTCTTCCATACAATTCCGACCGGTTCCTCTGGTTCTGTTTTTCAGCATCTCTCTGTGCCTCATAGGCCTTCTTAATTAAAGCCGAACTCTTAAAGCTCTACTAGTCTTTGACCCTGTTTTTCATAACACAACTGTGCCAGCCTTCCGAACAATATGAGCATTTGTTCCAATCAACAAAGGGACACTCATCATACAGTCCAGTGGGGACACACTAAGGCTAGGGTCTCATTGTTCGCCACTCCAGCCACGAGGTGGGGAAAAGACAGCCAAATCCGATATACCGGAATAGGGTAGCCTTCTCACTTAACCCCCATACATGCAGTCCTTCTAATGGTTGTAAGGGTATGTCTGACAAATGCTTCTGATACCAATCTTGGAACATAATTGTCACTTGGGAGCCACTGTCTAATATAGCTCTTGTAGACACCGTTCACCTTACAGTGGTCTCCATGGAGGACCCACTATTCTGGACCAGTCTGGAGAGGCGGTAGTGGGGGCCTGGGCACTGACCTTGCCACAAAAGGACGTGAATTAGCATTTTTGGTGCCTCACTGGGATCATGTCTGCACCTCTTAACCACTGATTTCTTCTCCCAAGCTCTCCTTGTAGCCTATATGCAACTTGTCAGTGTCTTTGGGGACCGGCATTCCCTTTCATGTGCCCATCTTTCCACAATTATAGCAAACATACTTTCTGAGTTTGAGCTGGCCGAGGCGCCACACTGGGAGCCAGGGCGGGCACATTAACTGGAAACCTTGTGCCATCTCTGTCTGCGGCGTGATAAGCATTTGGAGACATCTCGTCAGTTTCTCCACTTCCATAGTCAAGGAATCGAGTTCGGAGCTGTTATCAGCAGGAGGATACATGGGTGGGTACCCCACCCCATAGCAGATGCAGTCGGATATAGGTCAGGGCCTGCATTTGCAGGGGCGTACGCAAGGGACTGTTTTGGAATTTCGATCTCTCTCAACAGTTCCCCCCATTGTGACATCTTTCCTTGTCAGAGACTCATTGACTGCCAACCTCTGCCCCTGAACTTCACTTGATGGGTCACCTCAGTCACTCTCGGGTCTAGCCGAGCTATTGGTGCAGGTCCCTCCCGAGGTCGTCTTTCTCAACTCCTCAGATTTCTCTCATTAACTCATCATAGGAGGGTGGGGATTCCAGTCGATCTGCCAGGTGTAACTGAAGCAACAGCAGTTCTGAGAAGGGGGCAGACTTAAGGATCCTGTCCAGCCTGGTTCGGTCCAGTTCAATCGCTGGCAAACTACCTTTTCTGAGGCATTCTTGCAACAATTTTTCCAGCCGAGATACATACACAGACAACAACTCCTTGGTACTGTTGTGCATCTCTTACTCTCCACCATAGGTCCTCATCAGAATCTGGGCTCCCATACACACTCCAAGGCCTCAAGATAGGCCGTGCAGTCGCTTCAGGGTTACTGGCCCGTTTAGCACGGATGGTAGCCAGGGCAGGACCTCCGGAGGCTCTCACTAACCTCTCGTTTTTCACCTTCCGAGCATTGCCATTCTAGCACTTGGGGGCAACATAGTCTATCCAGGTCTCCCAGTCATCCTCCCTTGGGGGTGGGAGGGGTGTCAGAGAAGATCCTCAACCTTCGTAAGAGTCGTGACTAATGGCAGTGCAGAAACAGGAGTCTGCATTGGTTCAGCCACCATTACGGGCACTGGAGCAGGAGAGGGTGTTGGGGAGGAACACCTCAGGTGGCAAGAATAGTTTCTTCAAGTCCTCCACAGTTTCCCTCTCCCAGCAACCATTCAGCAAATTTCTCCTCAAAAGTTTCAGATAGTGGTGGGGCTGATTCCCCGGGTCTTCTGTCCTTAGTTATCACTCTCCAAGCAGTGAGGGCTCCTCTGGGGTAATGGTCTATGGCACTTTGGAGCTATCTGGGATCCTTAAACTCTACTAGGGCCAGGAAAGTGTGGGTGAGCAGATTAGCATGCCGACCCACCACAGGGTTTTGTAAACCTTCCACCTTGGAAAGTACTCCTGCACAGTGTCCGTATGATACCAGAGGGATGTCCAGGATAAGCATATAGCATTTTGAAGTCGATCTCCTCCCAGTACACCACTCCACCAGCCGGTGCACAGCCACTTCTGTCGGGTACCCATTTTTTTCAACAGTGGTTCGTAAATATGGCCACTAGAGGACACACAATCCAGCGGTGAGCCTCCAAGATGTAACCCCTAGATGGCGCTATCCCAGGGCTACTACCCCTGCCTGATTTGCCACTAACAGGTTGGGGGGCCTGGATCCAATGGCGGGTGCCTCCACCCAGAGGTCAGGGTTTGCAATAGTTAAACTAACTTGGTCACAGCCTCTGGGACACTGCAACCCCTTTCTTCCCACTAGTGGCCCCACAATATATCAGAATTACCTTCACGGTATACACCTACCCCCAGGTCTGGTTCCGGCACTGGGACCTCCTGTGAAATGAGATACAGTGCAACAATCACAGTACAGTACTTTAACATAGACAAATACCTCCAGGCAGTATAACTTTGCTGAAACAAGCAGCTCTGATTTATTTAGGGGATATAACAAGGACAGGGAAATCAGGTTAATTAGCTTATCACTCTAATAATCTACCTATGGCTCTGTGCACAGGCCTATCCCTATCAGTTACTGTCCCTGGGTACCCAAGCCCTAGTGGCTAGTCAAACCGTGGCAGCTGGTAGGGGCCCTTTCACACAGAGAAAGGAGAATTAAACAGTCAGCAGTACAGTAATTCCATTTGGATTTAATGTGGCAATTCAACAGGAGCAACCTGAATTAGTACTCACGACCTCCAAATAAGATAGGGTCCTTCAATGTCAGCAGGGCTCACTTGAGGTACACAAACCTCTTCACACATCCATAAAAGAAAGTACTATACCAGGCAGGCTGCATCTGTATCCCGATCGCAATTACTGCACAATACCGGAGAACACACAGCAGATTCAGTTCCTGACAGACCGAGTGCAATTTTCAGCAATTCTTCCAGTCTTCTACAGGGTGAGCCTGGTTTCTACTCTTCAGAGATCCTTTGATTCTTTTCCAGGAATGATTCAGTCCTAACAAGCTGTTACACAAGCTGCAGACCGGAACTCTGGGCCTTCACACGCTTTTGACTAAACTGCACACTGAAAAGCACAGGCCTCTTCCTTCTTCACTGCCAAAGCTCAACTGAACTCCAACCGACGAAACCGGCACTTCCTCGTGAGTTCCTCCAGTTCTTGACTGGATTGGCTGTCACTCACAATAGACTGCTGCTGTTGGTCCAAAAAGGCACTGAAGTCTAAACTACATCTCCCAGAGTCACTGCCCATACAATCCTCTTGGCTGGCTCAGATTATGAGTCCAAGTTCGATTCGTCCAAGGCATCATTTTAGGCTAGCTTACCCCACACTGATTGGTCCAGTTCAGCAGTTCAAAACTAGAATGGGAACTAGCAGACACAGTTCTGACTGCAAAGAAAGCAGGTTAGACAAACTGTAATTTCATTATTACTCTAAATAATTTCTGGCAAACAGTTACATCTTTCAGATAGGTTCCCTTTGCACTCCTAGTGACTGCAAAATGAAGTGAATTGGCAGCAGCTCGAGTGGTACTCAGAGAAGCACACAGTCCCCCCATACAAACTAATTATGTCTGCAAGCAGACAGCTCTTAAAGAGACAGTACCAGAGGCTCTAAAAACACTCACTGATAAATGGCTTAAATGCCAAACACCATTCAGGCTTGGAGCATTCAAGCAAGCTCCTGGAAGTCTTTTGGGAACCCCCATTTGCAGGGGGGTTACATGAACCTTGGTTCACATGCTGATTGGTGTCAGCTCAAACTACATATTCCTCCATTTCAGTAGTACTGCCAACATTTCATGAACAGTTAAGAATATTGTTATGCAATCTTCTATTCTTTTCCTCTGTTCTTTTTAATTTTGTTTCCTTTTCCTTTTCATGTTCAATTGCATAGTTCTGCACAGTGTGTGTGTGTGTGTGTGTGTGTGTGTGTGTGTGTGGGTGGGGGGTGGGGGTGGGGGCAGTGATAGAAAACATTTCCAGATAGAGTTTACTTTGATAATTTCACTCGGTCACCCTAAAAAATGGCACCTTCATCTCACAGTACTTGTATCTACTATGGAAGCCTGCAGTTCCAGATCTATGACTGGGCAGGCATAGGAGTGTTTTCTGCACTGTCAGTTTGCAGTGTACCACACCCCCATTAGATTCTGCACATTCCAGAATCTTCAACCAGATTTGTATGCACTGATGTCTGTATGGGAACTCAGACATTCCGGGGGGCAAAGCTGAGCCAGACATCAGGTGTCTGACCAGATGCCCAGTTTGACAGAACAATGGCTCCCCTGCCACACACGGGGAAGGTGATTCTGGGATATGGCAATTTGCCTGGACTACCATAGACCTTGAAAGGAATCTTTCAGGTTTAAGTAAGCAGTAACACACAACCAGGTGTACAGTATTGGTAAATTATGGCATGGCCCAGGTGCCTTTTAAGGCACAAGGTGCAGCCAAGTGCCTTCCATCACCTGGGAAGTGTAGTAAATTATAGCATTACTGCACATTCTGCAGTGTGTTACTATCTATATAAAATGGTTTTAAAAAATTGGGCCACCCCAGTGGCTCAGCATCAGCACATTACGCTGCCATGTCAGCGACCTGAATTCAGGAACAGGCTATGGCTGTGGCATCAGGAGGCAATCCAAGCTGTGGTAGCTGACCCATAGCAGTGTGCCTCAGTTTGGGAGGGTTGGTAGTGATCTCTGTGACCAGGCCTGAGAGTTTGCTGTGAGCCTGCGAGGCCAATAGAGGCAATGCCCATGCCATGGGGAGGAGGGAGGGTGTGGGAGAAAAACTGGGAAGTAAAAAAAAGCCTGCCACCTGAATCACAGCTAAATGCCTGAACAGAGTATATTCCTAAAAATGGGGTACATCCTTGTATGATGGCAGGGGAGGTAGCAAGAGCTATATAAACAAACTCTAGCCAGAGCTGACACAGCTGTGGCGAGCTTGCGAAGCTCCAAAGAACAAGTGCCACTGACTGTCATCCCCAAGATGGTGGTGGTGATGCATCTGCATGGGATTTGCACATGCGCAGTTGTGGTGAATGGCAATATGCCATTTGCAACATGGAGGTACCAGCAGAATGGCACATTCACATCGGGACATATGTGCAGTTCTTGTCCCGAAATGTGGAAGTAACAGCTGAACCAGTGCCCGCTGTTACTCTGTAGTGGCCGATTGTGGTGAAGTGTTACAAGCTCAGTTGGACTTTTGGAAGGATACCTCCAAAAGTCCAATAGAAGGTGCCACGATCGGCCATTTTTATAAGCTACGAAAGCAAAATGCCATAAAAATAAAATCAAGAAAAAGGAAGTTAAATCTGAGCTGTGCAGCAATGTGAAATTGATGCATAATCATGTGACAAGTTTTAACCAATCAGTTTGTTTGATGCAAAGCCATGTTATAATTAGAAAAAAGAATCAGTGCCCAGCCTTCCAGCCCTCTATGCCATATTCAAGGGCTGGGGACAACACGAGGGGAGGCCACTGAAGCCCTTAAAGAGTTGAGGGAAGGCAGGTGGGGGAATCATGGAGGATTTATTGTTTGGGTAGCCCAAGTATAGCCTCCATGCCCTCCTGTAGGCCTCTGTATTTTGCATCTCACACTATAGATGGCTGTGTAAACCAATCATGCCACCAGCAGCTCCAAAACAGACTTATGTAGCTTGAGGGATCAGAACAGGGTCACCCTTTTTTGGGGGGACAAGTACTGCTGGTGATGTTCAAAGAGGGAGCCTCCACACATGAGGGGCCCCCCTATGCAACACTACCTGAATGTATAGGGCTTTGGGACAGCTTTGTGGATTGGGCCCTAATTCAGGATGAAATTGTAAGGGGGGGGTTCCAACCCCCCATGGCCCCTGGTGCTGCTGTGGGAGGCCCCATCATGGCCCTTTGCAGGCTTGTCCAGGGGCCTCTTGCTGTTTAACTGGCTCAGAGTCAACAGGGACCAACAAGAAACAGGTTTCAAAGGTACTCTCACCCTCACTCAGGGGTCATTTGTTTGTTGTTGGTGGTAATGGAGCTTGCACTGGGAGAACATGGGATCAACTGGAGGTTGGGGAGCACTAGAGTACGTGGTAGGGGTGGTGATCAGTGGCTTGGTTTACACTGCTGAAGCATAGTCGGTGGCTCTGTATTGAAGTGCAACAAGCAGCAGCTGCAAGCTGTGGGAGCAGAGTCAGCAGTTCCCAGTGCAGTACCTCAACCAGCTGCAGCAGGGATGGATGTCGCCATGACTGTGCAGTCTAGGATACAGGTAATAGCAAGGCATACAGTGAGCCTTCCTCTCAGAGAGAGACCAGTCAGGTAAGATGCGTGGGGTGTATGAGGGGAGGTGTGGCTCACACAAGCGGCCTTGAGCTGAGTGCCATTCCTCAGGAGCCATCCTCACTTTGTCTGCTATGGACTGAGGTGGTTGCCTACTAGTAAACCTCCAAGTCAGGCACATCCTGTTTTGTCCTTCCATTCCCTCCTTTTTCCAAAACTGTGGGCCACTCAGGTGGAGAGAATTGTAAGGTCTCATGGTAGGTAGGGTAGGCTTGCATGTCATTATAACTCAAAAGGGAGGGACTCAGTAAAAGTCTGCCCTGGCCTGTAGTCAGAGTCTGCAACATCTGTAACAGTTTAAAGGTGGGCCCACTAGAGGGAGCAACTGGACAACAGGGAGTGGTGGACTGACCAAATGATTGGCAGTAGTTGACCGACCTAAAGACTGGAAGCAGCAGACTGGCTGGATGACAGCAGATGGTGAAGCAACAAGGGGGAAAGGGGAAATTGTTTAACCAGGAAAGGCACACTAAGCCAGAGCTTGTTTCCAGGTGTGACCTGGGAGCACAAGGAAGTTAAGTGACTTACTCAGGGTGACACAGTATGCAAGTGGAAGCTGTGGGATTCAAACCCAGGTCTAGTCTGCTGGATGTCACCAGATTTGCAACTCAGAGCCTTAGACCACTGTGCTATACTGCCTCGGCAGCAAGGAGTGCAAGGATCCCAACAACAGCAGCAGCAGGATGGAGAACGTTGTAGCTGCAGACACAGTCACACCCATGCTGGACACCAGGCACTGCACCTCGTTGGAGGTACTAGGGGGTCATTTTGTAAAGGACAATGGACTGTCGGAGGCAAGGGTCCATGTGCAGGACTCTGGACTCAGTACAATATTCTCCCACCCACCGAAGATCCAACCATCATAAAGAGACATTTCTGGGACAGTTGAGTTTCATTCTGAGCAAACTGTTATCCTTTGCACTGTGTGCTGTTCATTGTATACGTTTTTCAGCCTGTGGGGTATATTTCAGGCTGCAAGACTCATACCCACTATTTTCCTTCCATATTTACTGTTCAGTTATAATTTTGAAATGTATTTGTCTATCACAGATCCATGTGAGGTTGATGTTATTACTTTGACTTTAAAGGGAGGGGGAGATTTACAGGAAATGATTGCACTGTGTAGTTGCAGATTCTCCTTTCCCATAGTAGACAATGATAGAATCTCAGCAAATATAATTTTATTGAGCAGTCACAGGGATCACTGATAAGAATCTGACCCATGACAATTGCTTTGGCCTATGATACTCCAGACAGTGGTGTAGAGAGGAAAATAAATTTGAGCCAAAACCCTTTGGTTCCTCTTTTCTCCACTCCCTCATTGTAGAAATGCCCATAATTGTTACCCAGATTCTTGTACTCCCATATTGTACACAAGAAACCACATAACAAGAGCAAAAAATACAGCAGTACTTAGTTTGTACATTTAACAATATGTTTAATTCACAGCACAACATTCTCATTATAACACCAATAAGGGAAGATATCAGATACTAGTAGTAACCAAAATCAATGGTCAGGGTCCAAAATATTGGCCCTCCCAATCATCTTGTCAGCTGTGGCTTACTTGGCTTTCCATTCCTACACCCATCATTCCAGAAAGTATTATTATTTTTGAGTGTTTCAACTGATGAAAATTCAGGTATATTTCACAGAATGCCAGTTTTAGACTTTCAGAAGCAAACTTCACACATGTTCACCGGGGAAGTATAAAATGGATTCTCTAGTACAGCGACTAGAATGTGACAGAAATAAGATATTACTTTGGCCCATAGAGTTTGGCATACGCATCATGGTAAACCATTTAATTTATAGCTAAGTAGAATCAATGTTGATCTGCTCCCAAATTAGGACCACATGGCCTTGCTCTTCAGTGAAAGCAGGTCTGCCATTCGGGACTGACTATTAAAACGCCTACAGTTCTTATGCAGATGCCAAGAACAACTGCAGAAATGGCGAGAAAGAACAGGGAAAATTAGTGGTTCTTCCCAGAGAGAAGCAGCTCAAACACCCTGCAGTTTCCCTGTCAGCACCTCTTTGTCTTTTAAGAAGGAAATACTGAGAATAAAACAGGGAAACTACATTAGAACAGTCTTTAAAGGGCCCATTTCTGAGTTTTTTTGTGAGATGATTATATGAATGACTGTGAATTGCAATGGTTAAAGCTAGCGGCCTGTGAACTATAAGATTTTTAACTGTGCAAACTTAGCTTGCAAAGTTAGATAGTCCCCCCACTGTAGCACTAAGGGTGCTGTGTGGAGTATTCCTGAGCCCTATTAGCGCTACAGGAAAACTGCAGTGTGAGTTTTTTATTTCATTTTTTTTATTATATGGATATGTGGTTGTGAAACTAAACCTAAAAAATCTGAAAAAGGAAACTAAGCATTATTTTTATTTATTTCATTTTTGTTGGCTAGGTAAGTGCACTAGACAAATTCTGCCTATTTTCAGGTACAACCCAGGGGAGGGGGATACAGATGAATTCCAACTGACCTTAAATCAGATTAAGCTGTTGGTGGTATTTTTAGTGAATGAGGGGAAATTTGGCCAGGGCACCAGGTACAATTCCCTACTCTTTTCAGGAAGTGCCATGGGATCTTTAACATCCACCTGAACTACCACCAGAACAGGCAGATGGGATCTTGGTTTAACATCTCATCTGAAAGACAGCACCTCAGGAGTGCAAACCCTCCCTTATGCTGCACTACAGTGTCAGTATTGGGATTTAACCCAAGCGCCTGGTGTGGGAATACAACCCACAGCCTTCTGATCTCCTGGCCTCAGATGCGAGTATGCTACCTGCTGAGCCACTGACACTAATATTCAGGTCACAGCAGGCTGAGCCTCTAGGCTGCTATCAAAACTGCAATTTTGTTTGGTTTCCCAGCAGCATGCTACCATCTGTGATAGCGACTTTTACAGAAGTGCTAGCAGTCTCATTTTCTGTGATTTGGAAGGGACAACAAGACGCCACAGTGAGCTCAGGGGTAAGGAAGTGAGGTATGCGCAATGGGAGTGAGAGCGAGTGGGTCATAAAGGAGGACAAGAGAGATTTTACAAATAAATAATGACTTTTGCAGTGTTTAACATGCTGTTTTTCTGTTTCTGTGGCTGAAAGCAAGCAACTTGCTAAGAAAACAACATGGCAGCCAAATTGTTTTGAAGCATTCTATCAGTGGCACATTGATTTATTTTGGTTGTGAGGCTACAGGTAGTGGGGCATGTTTTTACCTACACTAAAAAAAAAGATATGGCAGGAATGGTCTCTCAGCCAATCAGAATTAGGACTGTATCAACACATTTTATTACTACTAATAAATAATAAGATACAGTAGCTCACTAACTTCTGAAACAATGCTTTCATTGTTAGACATATGTAACCCCTAGATGGCGCTATCCCAGGGGCTACTACCCCTGCCTGATTTGCCACTAACAGGTTGAGGGGCCTGGATCCAATGGCGGGTGCCTCCACCCAGAGGTCAGGGTTTGCAATAGTTAAACTAACTTGGTCACAGCCCTCTGGGACACTGCAACCCCTTTCTTCCACTAAGTGGCCCACACAATATATCAGAATTACCTTCACAGTATACACTTACCCCAGGACTGGTTCCGGCACTGGGACCTCCTGTGAAATGAGATACAGTGCAACAATCACAGTACAGTACTTTAACATAGACAAATACCTCAGGCAGTACAACTTTGCTGAAACAAGCAGCTCTGATTTATTTAGGGATATAACAAGGACAGGAAATCAGGTTAATTAGCTTATCACTCTAATAATCTACCTATGGCTCTGTGCACAGGCCTTATCCTATCCAGTTACTGTCCCTGGGTACCCAAGCCCTAGTGGCTAGTCCAAACGTGGCAGCTGGTAGGGCCCTTCACACAGAGAAAAGGAAAATTAAACAGTCAGCAGTACAGTAATTCCATTTGGATTTAATGTGGCAATTCAACAGGAGCGACCCTGAATTAGTACTCACGACCTCCAAATAAGATAGGGTCCTTCAATGTCAGCAGGGCTCACTTGAGGTACACAAACCTCTTCACACATTTATATAAAAGAAAGCACTATACCAGGCAGGCTGCATCTGTATCCCGATCGCAATTACTGCACAATACCGGGAGAACACACAGCAGATTCAGTTCTGACAGACCGAGTGCAATTTTCAGCAATTCTTCCAGTCTTCTACAGGGTGAGCCTGGTTTCTACTCTTCAAGAGATCCTTTGATTCTTTTCACAGGACGGATTCAGTCCTAACAAGCTGCAGACCGGAACTCTGGGCCTTACACACCGTTTTGACTAAAACTGCACTGAAAAAGCACAGGGCTCCTTCCTTCTTCACTGCCAAAGCTCAACTGAAACTCCAACCGACAAAACCGGCTCTTCCTTTGAGTTCCTCCCAGTTCTTGACTGGATTGGCTGTCACTCACAATAGACTGCTGCTGTTGGTCCAAAAAGGCACTGAAGTCTAAACTACATCTCCCAGAGTCACTGCCCATACAATCCTCTTGTGGCTGGCTCAGATTATGAGTCCAAGTTCTGATTCGTCCAAGGCACCATTTTAGAGCTAGCCACCCCACACTGATTGGTCCAGTTCAGCAGTTCAAAACTAGAATGGGAACTAGCAGACACAGTTCTGACTGCAAAGAAAGCAGGTTAGACAAACTGTAATTTCATTATTACTCTAAATAATTTCTGGTAAACAGTTACATCTTTCAGATAGGTTCCCTTTGCACTCTAGTGACTGCAAAATTAAGTGGAATTAGGCAGCAGCTCGAGTGGTACTCAGAGAAGCACACAGTCCCCCATACAAACTAATTATGTCTGCAAGCAGACAGCTCTTAAGAGACAGTACCAGAGACTCTAAAAACACTCACTGATAAATGGCTTAAATGCCAAACACCATTCAGGCTTGGAGCATTCAAGCAAGCTCCTGGAAGTCTTTTGGGAACCCCCATTTGCAGGGGGGTTACACATATATTGCACAGAAGAGATGGGAACAGTAAGACTTATCAGGAGGGATCAACTGCATTATTGTCAACTATTACAGGATACAGAAATACACTGAGCTTCAAAAAAAAAGCATCCAACTGCTTTACATACTGTGCAGAGGAGATTACAGGCAAGTAGATAGTAGGCACCACGAATGGTGCGAGAGGGAAATATGTTTTGTTGGGAGGAAATCGCTAGGGTAGTTTACACAACTAGTGTGATATCCCGGGGCCTGGGAAACAATCCCCTATCAGATCCAAGGGAGACATTTTGCAAACTTGGTTGAAGGCTGGAACTGGATTAAATGACTCCTGCTCCCATTCAAATTACTCCCCACCCACCTTTGCCCACCCTTCTCCAACCCATTGTAGCCCATAAAGTAATCCTGTTCTTCAGGGAAATGCTGATATTTCCCCTAACTGATGGGAGGGCATCTGTCACATTTGTCTGGTGGTTACTCTGGCTGGTATTGTAATACAAAAACAATGCCCTCTGAGGCTCATGTTCACGTGGTTGTAGACAGTGCCACTGCAACCCCCCATGCTAGATAATCAGGGTAGGGGCTGGTGCATGCACTTATATTATGAGTACTGTGCATTATGGGAAGGAACTTTAGTGACACTGCATTCCAGAACAGGGCTTGCATAAAGGCATCCAATCACAAAAAATTCCTTTACACATGGCACAACCTACACCACAGTGTCACTAATTGACAGATAGCACCTGCTGCTTCAGTACAATCGCTGATGCCTCCCCCCCAATTATTTACACAGTATAGGCCAGCTGAGATGCAACATCCCCTTTTCACGGGATCCCGCTTCTATCCATCTTTGCAGTTTAGTGGACTGGGGAGATTGGAGGTTAAGTGACTTTAACTGGCTCAAATACTCGCAAGCATATGAGCAGATGGAAACTGTGAGGGCTACACACTGGTAACAATAAAAAAATGTGGTGTACTCCTCCTGAAATGCAGCATGAAGTAATGTGTTAAGTAGTTCATATTTCAAAATAATGGATAAATTAAAACACTACAGGACAAAAAACAAACAAACTGGATTTTGTAAAACCTGGTAAAAAGAATTGAAAATTAAGTCAACAGGCAGCATATTCTATGCCTTTGCACCGTGCAGACAGGTTTGATCCTGCAAAGTGAAATTTGTACCAGTTAGCACTGCATTTACCATACTGGAAGCCTCCCCATGTGTGGAGAGAAGTTGTTTTGACGGGCCAGCACAAAGGAACCCAAGGATCCTATACAAATGAGATGCAAAGCTAGGAATATGGCCAATAGCCTGCCTGTGCAGTACTAATGACATGTGCAAAAAGCAGGATGGAAATTATGGGAGGGATAGATGCCATGGAATATTACTTTCACATTTAGTGGAATGGGGAAATATTAGTTATCAAGGAATATTACTAATAAAACTAAATGGTAGTGTGGGGGGACTATCAGTTCTAGCACCTGTGCCATGTGGTGAGGGGGCAGGACCAAACAACACAGGATGGACAGCCCTCCATGCAGTCATCAGAGCAAATGCTTGTACGTCACTAGGTAACAAGGCCATAATTAGACACTAATGACAGCTTAACACTCTGCATGGGTAAACAGGTAATTTGCAAGGTAATGTGCCCATATCTTAAGAAGGATATCAACTTAGTGGAGATAGTCCAGAGAAGGACAAACAAGATGATTCAGGGCCAACAAGGCAGCACCTATGAGAAGAGGCTCAGGGGGCTCAATGTGTATTCTCTTGAGGAAAGAAGAAGGGAGAAGTGATCGAGACCTTCAAGTACCTCAAGGGTATTAACAGGGTGAGCACTGAGGGCCTCTTCAACCTTAGTGGGAATAAGATTACTAGAGGGCAAGCCTAAAGCTGGTGGGGGAAGGATCAGGAGGGAAATGAGGAGGCACTTCTTCACTGAGAGGGTGGTGGCTAAGTGGAATGAGCTTCCAGAGTAGGTGGTATTCCTGAAAATGATGGATAGCCTCAAGAGGGGGTGGAACAGGGTGAGGAGGAAAGTTGCAGACAGAAGGAGGGTAAGTGGGGAAGGGGTAAGGTGAGGGAAATCAGAAGGGAAACAGAGAAGGGAGCAGTTCCTTCAGTAAATACAGTAGGAACTGCGCTCTTGAGCAGACTAGATAGACTACAAGGCCTTTATCTGCTGGCATGTTCATATATTCGTATGTACTGTATGTTCGTATGTTATAATATAGTTATGTAGGACCCAGCAACAGACACCTTTGCCCTGTGCAGATTGTTTGTTCCTGTGCATGTCTGGAATGCCTATTCATTTCCCCCAGCTGCATCCTCTTGAAAGGCCTGCAGGTGGCTTTGCTTGTATTTTCATTACACTGTGCTCAAAAGGGGGTATAATAAAACATCTGAGATTGCAGGCAAGTAGTTAGTAGGCACCATGCATGGTGCAAGAGGGAATATGTTTTGTTGGGAGGAAATCGCTAGGGTAGTTTACACAACCAGTGTGCTATCCTGGGGCCTGGGAGAAAATCCCCAATCAAATCAAAGGGAGACGTTTTGTGAAGTTGGTTGAAGGTTGGAAGTGAATTAAATGACTCCTGAGCCCATTCAAATGACTCCCCACCCACATCTGCCCACCCTTCTCCAACCCATTGTATCCCATAAAGTAATCCTGTTCTTCAGGGAAATGCGATACTTCCCCCAACTGATTGGGGGGGTACCTGTCTCATTTGTCTGGTGGTTACTCTGGCTGGTATTGTAATACAAAAACAATGTCCCCTGAGACTCATGTTCACATGGTTGTAGACGTTGCCACTACAACACCCCCCCCCATGCTAGATAATCAAGGTAGGGGCTGGTGCATGCACTTATATTTGAGCACTGTGCATTATGGGGAGGAACTTTAGTGACATTGCGTTTTAGAGCAGGGCTTGCATAAAGGTATTCAATCACAAAAAATTCCCTTACACATGGCACAATCTAAACAACAGCGTCACTAACTGACAGCGCCTGCTACTTCAGCACAATAGCTGATGCCCCTCCCCCCCAATTAGTTACACAGGATAGGCCAGCTGAGATGCAATATCCCATTTTCACTGGATCCTGCTTCTATCCATCTTTGCAGTTGAGTGGACTGGGAGAATGGGAGGGTAAGTTACTTTAACTGGCTCAAGTACTAGCAAGTATATGAGCAGATGGAAGTAGGTGAGGGCCACACACTGGCAACTATGGAGAAATTTGGTGTACACCTCCTGAAATACAGCATGCACTAATGTGCTAAGTAGTTCATATTTCAAAATAATGGATAAATAAAAAAACTACAGGACAAAAAAAATCCAAAACTAAGTATTGTAAAATCTGGTAAAAAGACCTGAAAATTAAGTCAACAAGCAGCATATTCGATGCCATTGCACCTTGCATGCAGGTTTGACCCTGTAAAGTGAAGTTTGTGCCAATTAGCACTGCACTTACTATATTGGAAGCCTCACTGTGTGTGGAGAAAAGTTGCTTTGATGGGCCAGCGCAAAGGCACCCCAGGAGCATAATGAGATGCGGAGTTAGGAATATGGCCAATAGCCTGCCAGAACTGTGCCAATCACACACACAAAAAGCAACTTTTAATGGAATGCCGACAATCCTTCACTTTCACCTGACACCCCGAATGGATGACAGTGGAGTGACGCATTGTGATCTAATAAGGCCCTACCGCCACTACCACTGATTTTTCCTGGTGTCTAGTACCCTCTCCCCGAAGTCCCATTAAATTTAATAAGTCCTATTCCCTGGTACCTGGTGTCCCCCACCTTGATTCCCATTCTGTGTGATAAATAATATTCCCTGGCATCTAGTGACTTCCCCAGTTCCCTGAGCTAGTACTTGTACAGAATTACTGTAACTCAAGGTACAGTGCTACCCCTTTCACGTATCACCCACCCCAGGATGGCGGCTGACACAGCCCTCTACTCACCTCCATAGCCGGCTGCCATCTGCCCCACATGTCTGTTATTGAAAGACTATATAACATGCAAGTATATTCGATAAATACAGATCTTGTGGGATGGCCGTTCAGACTCTGGGAAACTGTATCTGAATGGCTGTCCTGCAAATCCTGCATTGATTGTACTGATGTGTTATACAGTCTATTGACAATGAACTTGTGGGACTGATGGCAGCTGGTCATGGGGGTGAGCAGCGGGTTATGTCAGTGGGTGGGAGGGTGCCACTGGATACCAAGGAGCTTATTTCTGAACAAGTACTGGCATTGGAAATTATGAGGGTGGGCTAGATGCCGGGTAATATTATTTTTCACATGTAGTGAAATGGAGGAATATTAGTTATCAAGGAATATTACTAATAAAACTAAATGGGAATGTGGGGGAGGCTATCAGCTCTAGCACCTGTGCCACATGGTGAGGGGCAGGACTAAATGACACAGGATGGACAGCCCTTCATGAAGTCCTTAGAGCAAATGCTTGTGGGTCACCAGGTAAAGGGGTCACAATTAGATACCAATGACCTCTTAGCACTCTGCATAGGTAAACAGGTAATTTGCACAATAATGAGCCCATATCTTAAGAAGGATATCAACTTACTGGAGATGGTCCAGAGAAGGACAAACAAGATGATTCAGGGCCAGCAGGGCAGCACCAATGAGAAGAGGCTCAGGGGGCTCAACATGTACTGTCTTGAGGAAAGAAGAGAGGAGAAGTGAATGAGATCTTCAAGTACCTTAAGGGAATTAGCAGGTGAGCACTGATGGCCTCTTCAGCCTTAGTGGGAATAAGATCACTAGAGGGCACAGCCTAAAGCTGGAGGGGGAAGGTTCAGGGGGGAATGAAGAGGCACTTTTTAACTGAGAGGGTGGTGGCCAAGTAGAATAAGCTTCCAGAGGAGGTGGTATCCCTGAAAACGGTGGATAGCCTCAAGAGGGGGTGGGACAGGGTGAAGAGGAAACTTGCAGGCAGAAGGGGGGCAAGTGGGGGAGGGGTAAGTTGAGGTAGGTCAGAAGGGAAACAGAGAGGGGAGCAGTTCCTTCTGTAAATACATTGGGAACTGCACTTGTGAACAGACTAGATAGACTGTAAGGCTTTTCTCTGCTGGCCTGTTCATATAGTCATATGTACTGTATGTCTCTATGTTATAATATAGTTATGTAGCATTCAGTAGCAGTCACCTTAGCCCTGTGTAGATTGTTTGTTTCTGTGCATGTCTGGAATGCCTATTCATTTTCCTCAACTGCATCCTCTTGGCACACCTGCAGGGGGCTTTGCTTGCATTTTCATTACACTGTGCTCAAAAGGAAGTATAATAAAACATTCATTGTACAGGCAAACTTTGCTCTGCGCATGCTCAAATATACCACCTTGAGCACCATAGGTGCTGACTATGAAGAGACTGAGGGGCTGAATCCCCCACTGGGAAAATAAAATGGCAGTGAGACCCTTCCAAACTACTAGGTGCAGATTTTTTAAATTTTACTCCACCTGGTTGTGCTGGCATTGTCTATACTGTACATCTGATTCAGGTCCACCATCCTTGCTCTCACTTCTGACTTGTGCTTACTCTCAATCTTAAGAAAACTTAAGAAACCCTACCCTCTCTGAACTGACTCTTTGGTGACACATGCCATGCCCTCTAGCATGCTTGCATTCTGAGTTGTAGCAAGTGTACCTGTGTCAGTGGCAAAAGTCTATTAGTACATTTTTTAAATAAGGAAGTGAGTTAAACTGAGGATGAGACAGCACCAATGAGAAGAAGGGATTGGCTGGTACTGTGACCTTTTCAGTGGTTTTCACAGTACACAGGAGGCAGGAGAGGGAGGTAAAGAAGCTCATAATCTTCCAATTCAATGACTGTTTGAAAAGGGTGGTGTAATGAGGAGTTTGTTTCCCCTGGGGGACTGGTGTGCTTTTTGGTGGGACAAATGCCTGTTCAGACAGGATGACCTTCATCCCATGGGGAATGGAGCAAGGGCACTGGGTCAAAGTGGTCTCCTTAACTGCTGAAAGCCATGGTAACAAAATGACTGAGCTTCAGACTATGGCAGCAGACAGCAACCCTGACACATTGCCAGTGAAGGAAATACATGCATCATCCAACAAAGACTGTGACATCATGGTCCAAAGGCTACTCAGTAGTCAGGAGGAACAGGGATAAGGGGAAGAGGAGTTAAACACTGTACATCGGAGAGGATACTAGAATGATGAATGGCAAGGAGACAGGGTGGGGGTATGGTAGATTATACAATGGCAAGAAAGAATCCTGGTTTCTGATTGGTCAGTTGGCTATCACAGCAGGGATGTTATCCTGGCATAACATCCCTGCTGATTGTTTGGATGATTTCAATCCCTATCCCCTCCATGATCATCTCCTCTTTCTCTTAAGAAACAAAAATATGTTTACACACTAACAAAAACATTCTTTAAAATTATTTTTTTATTATAAAACAACAAGCCATTGTATAATAGGAATAATGCCCTCCAGAGTGGGAGTTATGCTGAGATAACATCCCTTCTCGAGGTGTTAGGCGCCCTCGGCGGTGGCCTCGGGCCCCAACCACCAGGTGGGACTTATCCCAGACACAACCCTAAAACGATTATTCCTTTAATAACTATGGTGCAGCTTGTCCAGACAGAAGACCATACTATCAATTATATTTAATACTTCCCAGCAAGAACACCCAATTTGTGAGAGGACTTGTTTTGGAATGGTTTACAGTTTTGTTTTTTTAATCACACAAGACACTTAAAAGTTTCTTAGGAAAACTGGATCAAGATTTTCCTTTACAGTCTCTGGTTCAAATACATTTGTAAATAAACACTGCATGTGGCATCCAAGAAGTGCCAAAAATAGATATTTATTTAGTATAAAAACTGTGAAAAATTACCATAAAATAGTTGTGCTTTAGATAATTATACAATAAACAGTGCACATATTCTGAGATAGAACAAGTATACCGAAGATACAAAAAGAAAAATTAACAAATGCAAAAGGCTTCGTTGTACTTGTTTTGAGAACCCAAACAAATTGTTCTAAACCTTTAATAAATAGATATCATTTTGCATACCATATTGCTATGAGGTTCAAAGACCTTTAAAAACAAAAAGAAAGGAAAACAAATCAAAATAAAACAAAATGTTTCAATAATTAATCAATCATTAAATCAGTCAATTAATTAGTACACTTTACCACCCAGTACCGTACTATAAAATGAAAATTTTTGAAAAGATACATAATATTATAGGACAGCAGAGTATGGTCCCTAAAAGGTTCAGATGGATACAAAATGGAGATTCTGGTAGCAGGGATCACATAGCCACATTTTGTGCCTTTTTCGTCTTTCAGCATCTTTTTCTTAAAACGTGTTCATTCAGCCCTTTTCTTCTACTTTGGAAGCATCTTCATATGAAAGCAGGCTTCTTTGTTTGGTTCTTTTGGGAAAAACTTCTCTTCAGCTGCATGATGTACCCCTGTCAGTGGACTGAACGTGCTCAATTCTCAAAGACCCAAGACTGAAGCAAGGTGCCTGTGCCAAACATAAATGGTGCAAGTGGCATCTTGCATCAGGTACTGCCCCCTGAGCTATTTATAAAAGCAGCCTGTATCAACCACAGGGTGCCTGCCCCAAACGGAGCTTGAGCCACCCATGTGCCCAGAAATGGGCTGCAACATGGGGCTAGGGGCTTGTGGCAGATGCAGACTGCCATAGCTCCACAATCGGGATTCACAAATCTCACCGAGGGTGAATTTCTGGCACCTTAGACCCAGCTGATCTAAGGTTACTTTGAAATTCACCTCCGGGAGAGAAGAGCACCGTGCAGCAATGTGCCATGGTTCCCAGCCCCAGCCCCGATCCCCCATATATATATATATATATATATATATATCTATATCTATCTATAAATATATATATATATATATATATATATATATATATATATATATATATATATATATATATATATATATATATTCCTGTAATCTAGTCCCCCCAAGCCCTGGTCATCAGTAAATATAATCCTTGACAGTCTAGGGCCCCTCCCAAGCCCCAATCACCTGAAATTTAGTTACTATATCCCTGGTGGTCCAGTTGCCCCCCCTCCCCGATTTTGTCCATTTTATTAATATTTAAAAAATCACCCTGTCCTGGGTGGTCCAGTGGCCCCCACCCCAGCAGATAGTGCCTATCACCCTGCTCCCTCATCCCAAAACCCAGCAGGCAACCATCACAGCCCACCTCTCACCTCCATGGCTAGCCACTGACTGAACTGTCACTGAGCACATATTGTAATGTGTACAGTGCTGTACACATTAAAATAGGGCCCAGATATTCAAAAGGGTTGTGCATGGCGCAACAGTGTTGAGCCATGAGCAACCAACCATGCGCCTTCGTGCAAATATTTAATGGGGATTGTGCCTGCACATATCCCAATGTGCCAAAGCGCACAAGTACGTATACAGCTCAGGCGGGGGGCGTGCCCATGCATACTCTACATCCTGATATTCAGCCCGGGATGTGCTGAGTCCATGCATGTGCAACCCCTACTTGCGCCGCACACAGGTGAGCCAAAAAACGGAACAACGGCTGGCCACCCACAAGAGTGCGGCCGTAATGCAGGGCGCAACACGGCAGCTGCCTCCTGTGGATGGCCACCGAGCCCAGCTGCACCTGGCAGCCCCCATCCCATGCCCGATCATGGGCATTTGTAAAATATAATAACTTCTGATATCCCTAGTGGTCCAGTGGACCACTGTCAGCCTGATCGCGGGCTTGAGTATAAATAAAGTAAATTCCGATATCCCTGGTGGTCCAGTGGACCGCTGTCAGCCTGATCGCGGGCTTGAGTATAAATAAAGTAAATTCCGATATCTCTGGTGGTCCAGTGGACCGCTGTCAGCCTGATTGCAGGCTTGAGTATGAATAAAATAAATCCAATATCCCTGGTGATCCAGTGGACCGCTGTCAGCCCGATCGCGGGCTTGAGTATGAATAAAATAAATCCAATATCCCTGGTGGTTCAGTGGACCACTGTCAGCCCAATCGCGGGCTTGAGCATGAATAAAATAAATCCAATATCCCTGGTGGTCCAGTGGACCGCTGTCAGCCTGATCACAGGCATTTGTATAAGAAAGTTACGTCCGATATCCCTGATAGTCCAGCGGACCCCTCCCCACCGCCCGCTGAGCCCTACCACCCGCCCCGGTCAGCGGCAGGTGGCAGCACCCACCATCCTGCTGCCCACCGCCCGCTGATTGACACCGTAGGTAGGGCTGTACACCCATTGGTCCACAGCATGAGCCAATGGGCGTGCAGCCCGTACCATACTACACTGTTACACTGTAAACTGTTGCACTGTAAATAGCAAATGTTGCCTCATACGGTAAAAATTATTAAATCAATATGGCTGCTACAGACTTCCATTTTGTATCTCTCCTCCATCTCCTCCATTTTGTACGTGCTGTATAGTATGTTTATGAGAAACCTTGTGGAAACAATATTGTCTTTGCATTAGGGAAATTTCCAAGTAGAGTGATGTAATCAGTAGCCTTCACACTCATAGATAGCAAAATGGTATCTTTCCTCAATATAGTGAATTTAATTAGGGTTAGGTCTGAGAAAGTTAAAGGAGTTACTTTCTTACCAAGATATGTGAAAATCTGTATGTTGTTTGACACTTAGAGTGAAATGAACTAATGTTTATTGAGATGAAATGTATCAGACCATCCAGCTATGAAGACACCTACAGCTGTGACCCTGACAGTTTTGATAAGAATAAGCTTAGTTAGGGAAAAAGGATATAAATACTTTGCAAATCTCAGTTTGAGAGAGCTGCAGGAGATGTATAAGGGTTAGCCAAGCACAGGAAGCTAGAAATGAATACAAAACCTGCTGATGAACATTTAGAAGATTTCAGCCCTTGGTATGCCTTTACGCTTTGTATGTCATTCTGTTGATAAGTCTTAAGAAAGAATATGGAAAATAACCATCTCTTGGTCTGGGCTGAATATTTACAAATTCTTATTAATGTAAAGCTGATTAGGGAACAAATTAGTGACCCCAATGTGATATGTAGGTTCGCTACTGGTTTGGTGACTGTTTCTATACATAAGGGATCTAGGAAAGGTGAGCCTGATTTCACATCGGATAAATTACAAGGTAGGTATTGTAACCTCCCTGACAAAGAATAATTCAGGGTGATGTATAATAACTCAGGGCGATGTATAAGAGACATGGGATAGGTGAGCCTGATCCCATGTAGGATAAATTACAGCAAGGTAAGGATTGTAACCTCCTTGACACAGAATAATTCAGGGTGACTAACTGTAAACTTACCACAATGATCACATGTACAGTATATTAGATAAACTTCAGGAACATTGCTAAAACCCAGAAGAAGGATATACTGTCAGCCCATACAGAAAAAAGGTAATAGCTGTGCAAGGATTGTATATGGCCTGCCTAGCTATGAATAATAAAACTGATCATTTGAAAATGTCAATGAGGGATAATAAACAGAAACTCCTAGAAGGAGATGAAGAACTAGGGATCTACAGAGAGAGAATGACAATCTAACAGTGCTTAATTCAAGCCACCCTTGTAATTATGGGACTGCAGTGGAAACGGCAGAGTGTTTTACAGATGCGGCTCAGTAGGAAAATCAATTAACTGTTACAGTGGTCTGTCAGGAAAAAAAAGAGTCAGACCGTATGTAAAGATAATGTGGAGAATATTTTTCCTATATATGTTTTGGTAAATATGTGGTAGAAATAAAATTTGCCTCCCAGTGTATACTAAATGAACTCAGGCAGCTGCTACCTAAGAAAAGCCTCTGCTTGAGGATGGAACCCTCAACAATGACACTGTACAGTCTCACTGACTTACTGCTTAACTCTTTGGGTACATGTACACGGGACTTGAAGTCTGGCTGGCATGCACGTTTCCCATCCACAGTATATTTCTGAAGATACAGAGAGGTGTTTTCTGATAGGGATAAATTTATGGCAGACGTATGGTGTGGTACTGGCTACTCCTCAAGGTCTGGTATGGACTAATGTGATTGAACCACTACCCTATATACCAGAGGGGATCTAGGGTACTAAAAGCACTCCTTAAGATGCATAGAGTCTTGGCAGCTGCCTGACCACCCTCACTGGTTTGAACTTAGTGGGGGGTATGTTTCCAAAAGAGGTGCCTCTGAGCTTGAAACCTCCTTCCGTAGAGAGTAAAGACATATGTAACAATACACCAATGCAGACTGACCCTGCTTTCCCACTACAACTGACTAAGGAAGGATTAAATTTGAAGAGTGTCAGACTTCAGTTCTCCATTATGCAGCCAATGTAAAAATGTAGTTTTGTTTATTTATTTAAATGTTTCACCAGGAAGGCACACTGAACAAGTTGCTCATCTCACGGTGTAACGGGGGGTACATGTGGATTTAAACAGAGATTATACATACAATTAATACAATTACAGTTAACATACATAAGGATTAGGAACAGAGATTAAAACCAATAAAAACACCAAGCACACTGCTGGATTGGCAATACAGTTAAGAAATAGGTAAACAGTACTTTACAGGAATAAATTGCTGAGGGAAGGAAAGAAAGTGGGGCTTGGGAAACCAGCTAGAGGAAGGAAAAGCAAGTGGGGCAAGGGAAGTCCAGACATTACCAGTAAAAATAGATACAAAACTTAAATAAGTGAGATGTAACACAGGTCTAGGGTGAGCTGGAGCAGTAGCTCAGTCAGTACAACATTTTGCAGGGCAAAAGGGGGAGAGGATTAAGTTGCATACAGTGTATAATAAGTACAGGGGCTGCCTATTTATTTATTAATTCATTTCAGTTTGGGATTAATACCTTTGAGCCAAGGACTCATTTTCAAAGGTTCCACATCAGTGTTGAACAAACATTACAAAAATACAAGGTTTACAGAGAAAAAAAAAGAAAAACATTAAAG
This sequence comes from Neoceratodus forsteri, assembly GCA_016271365.2. NCBI lineage: Eukaryota > Metazoa > Chordata > Ceratodontiformes > Ceratodontidae > Neoceratodus > Neoceratodus forsteri. The sequence continues at coordinate 410,283,839 of CM028137.1, forward strand.
CATATACATAGGCAGTAATAGTAAAATTTGAACTTCTACACATGATATTAGTACATATTAACAGATAGACTGATTAGATTAGAAGGGATTGGGGGGTCAGCTAGAGGTGGCATTGTCTGAGGTGGGAGAGAGGTGGAGCTTTCAACCAAGTGAGGCCATTGTCAGTTAATTGCGGGTAGGGGAGCGGGTTAAGAAAAAAGTGGTATATAGCAGAAAGATGTAGAGGGGGGTAGGTAAATGGAAAACTGGAGGTGAGGTACTATCACATTAGTGCAGGCAGGTACAATTCATTTTAGATCCAAGGAGAGATTTGAGACCAGCTTTGAAGGTACTAATCTTGGTAGTATCAGTGAGGTCAGAAGGTAGTTCATTGTACCATTTTGGTTCTTGATACAGGATGGAGTTCTGGGCAAGTTTTGTCTTTTTGAAGGGAATCACCATCTTGTCAGTGACCACACTATACAGGTAGATTTCGTTGGGATGGCCAGCTTAAAGTGTCTGCCCAGTGTGGGGGATGTCAGTCCAAGTAGTACTTTTTTTAGAAGTAGGCAGGTTTACATAGAAACATAGAAACATAGAATGTGAAGGCAGATAAGGACCGCATGGCCCACCTAGTCTGCCCATTTTCCTACCTAACAGATAAGCTGCAGATCCTAATTAACCAACAGCTTACTTCCTCCTACCCCCCACTAGGACTGCCTTATGTCTGTCTCATACATTCTTGAATTCTCCCACTGTTCTTGACTCCACGACCTCCTCAGGGAGGCTGTTCCATGCATCCACAACCCTCTCTGTGAAAAAATACTTCCTCACATTACCTCTGAACTGTCCCCCTCTATCTTCAAATTGTGCCCCCTTGTTCTTGCACATCTCTTTTTCTGAAAGATGCCACCCTCTTGGACTTTGTTGATTCCCTTGAGGTACTTGAAAGTTTCTATCATGTCCCCTCTCTCCCTCCTTTCCTCAAAGGTACACATATTAAGCTCCTTTAGTCTTTCTTTGTATGTCTTCTGGTGCAGACCCTGCACCATTTTGGTTGCCCTCCTCTGGACAGCCTCCACTCTGTCTAAGTCTTTGTGGAGTTGGGGTCTCTAGAACTGCACACAGTACTCCAGATGGGGTCTCACCAACTGTCTGTACAGAGGGATAACAACTTCCTCTTTTCTACTATCTACTACTTTTCTACTACACACCAGTCTGGTATTACCCTCTAAGATGTAAGTAAGATTTAAGTGCAGTTGAGGTATGGTGAAGGTACAGAAGATGGAGGGAGGGGAGGTAATAGAAAGGAAGGAAGAAGCATGGCTAGATCTGCTTTAGTTTATTTATTTATTTATTTATACATCAGTTTACAACCTTTGAGCCAGAGGCTCATTTCCAAAGGTACCTCATCACATAGAGGACAAACACAAACAACATATCATTACAACATTGTAGATAACAGTTTTTTTTTTTTTTTTTTTTACACATCATAGTAGACAACAGTTTAGGCAGATATATGTTGTAGTTACTTTTTTAACAATAACAGTGTAACAGTTTTGGTATTTACAGGTTTATACAGTATTCAGATAGGATTGAGTGGTAAGGATACATTGGTTAGGCAGACAACAAGTCATGAGCCGGACTGCTCGGACGGTAAAAACAGGTTGCTAAGGGACTGGGTAGAAAATGAGAGGAGGGGGCGAGCCACTTAGTGAGTTTTGTCAGTTTTTAATTGTGAAGCTACTCAGAGAGTTTTGTCTGGTACAAGGCCTCAACCCCTATGACCGGGGACAAGCACAACTACGCATGTTAAACATTTGACTTCGAAGAGCGGTTTTGAAGCCGGAGATTGAACAGGTATCAGTGATGGAGCTGGGTAGAGTATTGTACCAGGTAGGGGCTCTGTAATAGAAGGACCATTGACCATGGGTGGTCCTAGTTCTTGGGATAGACAGGGTGACCTTGGAGGAGCTCCGGGTTTGGACTAAGGGCCGAGCTAGGTGGATGGAGGCTGTCAGACCGGGAGGGGATAGACCAAGGAGTGTTTTTTTAGTTAGGAGGCAGGTTTGGTATCTGAGCCGTTCGTCCAGGTTGAGCAGCTTAGCCACGTCATATAGCTGGCAGGTATGGGTTAATCTGGTGGCTCCGATGATTAATCTACAGGCCTTGTTCAAGGTGTGTTGAATTTTATTGAGGGTGGTCATATCCGCCGCTCCATAGACAGGCAGGCCATAGTCCACAAGGGACAAGATTGAGGAGGTGACAGCAAGTCGGAGGGCCTCTGGGGGAAGGCAGTGTTTGTGGCGATAAAGGATACCTAGCCGAGTATTTGTAGTTGAAGCTAGAGTATCAATGTGGTCGTGGAAAGTGAGGGCAGAGTCAAAGAAGACCCCAAGGTACTTGTACAGGCGGACTTGCTCGAGAGGAAGTTTAGAGCCAGGGAGGATACTGAGTGGGAAATTACTGAGTTTGTTTTGAGGTGCAGCAAAGAGCATGGATTTGGTTTTTTAGATTGACCACAAGTCTGTGCTCTTTGAACCAGGCTTCAGCATCATTGAAGGCTAGTTGCAAGGATTCTTGAAGGGCGATGGGGCTTCGGTGGGAGGCAAAGAGGATGGCATCATCCGCGTACAGCAGGATTTTACCCTTGCATGCACTGGGCAAGGTATTGAGGTATAGAGAGAAGAGAAGAGGGCCTAGGATGGAACCCTGAGGCACTCCTGAACGGATAGGGCATGTATTGGAGAGGGTCCCATGGATTCTAACACGCTGGGAGCGGTCCGACAGGTAGCTGGAGCACCAAGCAACTGGGCCGGCGGCAAAGCCGATGCATTTGAGGGCATCCAACAATAGGGGGTGGGAGACAGTGTCGAACGCCTTCGAGAGGCCAATAAACACTGCCCCTGCTAGTGAGCCTGAGTCAAGTGAGGAATGAAGAAAATTTGAGAACTCAATAAGGGCAGTGCTGGTACTGTGACCCGCACGGAATCCGTGCTGTTCGAGACAGAGGATGTTGTATTTAGACAGGTAATCTGTGATTTGGGTTACCACTAGTTTTTCAAGGGCTTTGGAGAGAGGTGGAAGGATGGAGATAGGCCGGTAGTTCCCAGCTGCGGACCTGTCACCACCTTTGTGTATGGGCAAGACTGAGGCAGTTTTCCAGCCTGAAGGAACTGACCCAGGCAGAGGAACTTGGTGAGCAGGGTAGTGAGGGGGCAAGGACCTGATCCAGGACCACGTGAGAGTATACTGGGGTCTAGAGGAGTCGCTGCCAATATTATTACTCTTAAGAGCTTGAAGCAGGTGGGGCCTAGCTTCCTGGGGAGTCACCCTACGTAAGTGGAAGCTAGGATATTGAAAGTCAGGGGCGGGTAGGGTGGAAGGAGGGTTAAAGAAGTCACTGGGGAGGACCGAACTAAGGTCGGTAAAAGATGTGTTGAGGAAGTTGGCTATGAGAGCAGGGTCGGTGGAGACAGAGCCTTTAATGGTGATCTGGGAAGGGGGGAGAACGTGTGCTCCCATTTAGTTGCTTAATGTTGTCCCAAAACGTTCTGCCCCTTCCCCAGGAGGAGGTAAGTGCCGCCTGATAGTGATCAGCTTTTGCTCTCCTAATAGCCCATGTGCATTTATTTCTAGCAGCATTGTAGGCCTGTCTGTCCACAGCACGGCTGTTTCAGTGGCCAGGTGCCACAGGTTATCCCTGAGTTTGAGTAGCTGCAGCAGGACAGGAGGTAATCCAGGGGCATTACGAGCTTTAGTCAGGACTGTTGTCATGGGGCAAAGATGCATGAAAGCATTGTTGAAGGTTAGGTAAAGAAGGAAAGGGCGGAGTCAACATCAGGGGCGTGGTGTATGGGAGCCCAGTTAATTTGGGCAAGATGTAGCTTAAGGCCTTTTAGCCCGCCAGGTCTGAGGCGCCAAGTTAATGAGTGGCTCGCTGAAATGCAGTCCAGGGCTCAGAAAAAAGTAAATTTGTTTTGTTCTGTGAAAAGAAATACAGATGGCAGACTATAATAGTTCAGAATCAAGAGTAAAGATAAACCCTTTTCTCTTATGTATGAAAGGACCTCGATAAGCTACCCTTTGTACAGAGAATTGAAGAGTGCAAACCTAGAGTTGACAATGGTAAAATGCAATCACCCACTGGACAGTACCCCCTCTAAAGGGGGGGGCCTCTGAAACTGCATCATAGAGGGGTTCCCCGTGTCATTATGCATACATGGTCCAAGGTATGACAAAAGCACTATGACTGGGGGGCTGACTTTTTGGTAAGACTGGCAGTCAGTGTCCTTCTGGATGCTAACTAGCCTGTCCTTTAAACCCATATTGTGGCACCACCCCAACCTTAGGCTTGCACTAAATCTCAAATGAAAGCCGTCCAGACCATACCAAGTGGTTTGCAAATGGAGTGTCACCATTCTGGGCAGAACTCAGGGTCCCCCTCCCCCGAGACTGAATATTAAGAAAGGACGTAGTTTGCCAGAGAAGAGTGTGAGATGGTTGGGTAGGACCCTATCCCATTTGTCATGCAGAGAGAGTTAATGGCAAATATCTTTTTTGTCCTCTCCTATTCTGTCATTTGTCTGTCTTGCCTGTCTTATTGCACAATCAATTTTTCTTTTGGCACCTAGGAACTGGTCACTTCAATGGCCTACAGTTTCTCCCCGTCATCTCCCTTCCTTTACTTGCTGTCTCTATTCTTTCTTTCTCCACTTGCTTTGCTGTGGTAAAAAAATGTGAATCCTTCTGGGAACTGGGATTAACCCTTAGTGGGGAGGGTTACAGGCATTTGCTGGACAACCCATGAGTCAACCTCGCTGCCTATGCAGGTAGATGTTGAAATGGTGGTGAGCTCCACCTTTCTTGACTTTTCTCCCATCATTTCAGTTTTCAGCCAGACACCTGACATGGTGTGAGGGACATGGGGGATTACACCACTTTGTCTTTAGACAGATTATGGTCCAGCCAGAACCACTACTTAGTACAGGATATGATTACAGGTAGGAAGTCAAAGGCTCTTAACTAGTCCTTTCTGAACCACTCCTCCTAGAGGAAAGGAGTGAGGTTGTTTTGGTAGGAAGAGTGTGGTGCACATAAACCAGACAAAAACTGATTAAAGAGAATTGATAATGATAACTTGTAATAATGTGTGTGAGATTTCTATTAGTATCTCTCCCCTTTTCTAAGGTTTTAGAAGATGGAAACCCGCTGAACCAAAGAATCACAGGGACAATCCATTCTTTTTGTTTGGACTGGCTGAAATAATGGACATCAGACCTCATATTCACTTACTTATTCAAGAGACAGCAAGGCGTAAACAAGAAACTTCAGTATAAAGGACTTTTGATGACTGAAAGCTTGTTTTGTTTTGTAGTGTTTGTTTTATCTTGGACAAGATGAAGAAAATTTGTTATTTCTTCATTTTTCCAATTGTACTATGGGCAGTAGCTGTTGTATATTGAAGGTTTTCTTAAACTCATCTTATACTGAAAAATGGGATACCACTCTTCTGGGTAGTAAAAACAATTTTGCCCATGATGGGAGTTGTTCCTATTAGTCCTGAAATACAATCACTGTTACCCAAAATATCAATAAGATCCAGGCAGTGGAACACCTCACTGTCTCTACCCCCTGTATGATGTGCCATGGCCCTATATTTTTAACCACTTTGAATTACACCAAGAAATTAGACAAACCACACCAGTCTTATGTGCCATGGGGGTGGGGCAGACTCCATGTGACATTTTTAGGGCCTACCAGAAATGTGTTGGTGGATATTTACTCAGGAGTGTATTTCACTCCTAACGCTCCTTTTGAATGAGACTGGAAGGTTAGAGATGAAGAGAAAGATCATTTGTGCATGTGAACTACAACATCCATTATACTTTCATAGGGGACTGAATTTCAGTAATATAACCCTATTGGCAAAACACTGTGTCCAGGATAATTGGGGACTGCAGGGCCTTCCGTCTTATGAGGTTCAGGTGTCTTGTGGGGCTTAGGTGTGCTAGACTGGCTCCAACCAAGATGAATCAGGGGTTACTGTAACATAGGTGTTGTGGACAGCATGCCAGTGCCATGAGAGGTGAATCCCAAACTGGAGATTGGAGCTTAAGGGCATTGGACCTTCTGAATAGGGAGGGCAAAGCCAAAACATGCTGAACAAGCATTTGTCAATGCCGAATGTTTGCTTGCTGGTATTGGCATTGGTAGAGCAGGAGTTAGAGAGATACATAATAGGAATGGCAGTGAAGTATTGAAGTAACACCAACCCCCCACCCTCACTCTGCAGAGACTGACTGGTGTTGGGGGTGTACCTTTGGGTCGTAGGCCATAACACACATGCCATTCCACCTCACTCCCCACCCTGCAGACACTGACAGGAGTGAATGTGCCTTTGAGGTTCTTAGCCTTCATGCACCCCATTCCATAAGGAAATAAGCTGAGATGGGTTCAGTATATGAGAATGGGGTGAACGTTACGGCCAAAGACCCCAAGGCACACCTTGATGCCTATCAGTAACTGCAGGGTGGTGGTGGTGGAATGTTGTAAGCATTATGACCTATGACCCCAAGTCACACCCCCGACACCTGTCAGTCTGTACAGGGTGGGCATTATGGTTGGAAACCCTAATTCCCTGGGTGTTTGTTGGTATTTTCACTCCAAATTTTCAACATGGGCTTTTTGGGACCCCACCTCATGAACAGTAGCAGTATCATTTCGTTACACAATCCCAAAAGGTGATTTCACACAGCAAGTGTGCCATTCAGTGCCACAGGTGCGAAAACACATTTTGAGAAGGATGTGAAAAATTACAGCTGTACTGTTCATGAGGAGGTGAGAAAAAATGGCAATGTTGAAAATCTGGAGTGAAAATATGAATGACTGGCGAATTTACGAGTGTGTGTAGAAACTGCGCAATGCACACTCATAATGCAATCATTGTTTGGAATGTTGTCACCAAATTTTCAATATGTCCTTTTTGGAACCTCCCCTCATGAACAATCAACCAATCAATCAATCAATATCTTTATTTAGCCAGGCAGAACACCATTGAGCAAGGCTCATTTACAAGATGGACCTGGTAGTTTAAACAACAACAACAAGAAGTCACAATACAACAATTTGGCATAGGCGTAGCAACATTAACAGCCTATGTACAGTCATTACAAGTGAGAATGGTGTGGCTTGGCACAGTGGTGTACAATAATTTACAAATAGCAACGTAAGACTTGACACAGAACAGAACAAGGCAGCATAATTTACAGGCGTGGTACCAAAGGCAGTCAGCATACCACTATGTGCGAGTTCTGTGCAAGGCAGGTCTCAGATAGACAGTAGAGTACAATATTATATTGGATGAGGTCTAGACCAGCAAAGCATTACGTGGCCTAGGAGAAGACTATAAAGCAAGGGCACTGAGGCAACGGATGCACCAAGGGTAGTGGAGGGAGGAGAGGTTAGGAGGGGTGGGGGGGCAATTGTAATACTTTCAGGATTGTCATAGCTGCATTAGTCGGCATGGTAGATCTAAGGATAAGGGGGTGAAAAGGTGCCATTAGTAGGGGGAGGTGACAGACAGGTAGGAGGGAGAGTCAGAGATTCAGTGCCAGAAGCAGTTGCAGGACTGAATAAATTATTGTTGGATAAGATTTTTGAAGGCAGCTAATGGTACAGATGAAACGAGCTGCAGTAAATTTTGAGCAGTATTCCAGAGGACTGGTAAGGTGTGACTAATTGCTGCCTGACCAAAGAGCGTCCTAACTCTGGATATGTAAAGGGTGATTCGAGTCTGGCTTCTCAGCAGATAGCTGCCAGGAATGCAAGAAGGTAGACAATCCTTAATATATTGAGGCAGCTCATTAGAGATGGCCCTATAACTCCACAGCACAGTGTTCTTTTGTCATCTAAGACTAAGGGAGCCCCAACCTACTATGTTGTAGAGGGTACAGTGGTATGTTGTGTAGGGGGCACCGGTAATGAACCTGAGTGCCCAGTGGTACAGAGTGTCTAGTTTGGCAAAGGCCACACTAGAGCAGTGCCCATACAGAAGGTCTGCATAGTCGATGAGAGGCAAGAACGTTGTTTGAACCAACCTGGTTCTCCCTTCCTGCGTTAATAGATGCCTGATTCTGAAGAAAATCCCAAGGCTCTGTTTAAGCTTTTTGGAGAGTTCCTCAATATGGACTTTGAAGGAAAGATGGAGTCAATCCACACCACCAGATATTTGAAGGAATCTATATAGTCCAGTGATTCGCCAAGCAAGGTGTGGATTTGAGGGGCTGTCCCTACCGTACTAGAGTAGGGAGAGTTTACTACAGGGGAGAAGATCATGGTCTTTGTTTTTTTAGCATTTAACAGAAGTTTAGAGTAAAGGAGATTGTTCTGTAAGTGGTTAAATTCTATCTGGAGGTCATTACACGCAAGTTCCAGAATAGGTCTGGCTACATACAACACAGTGTCATCCGCAAAGAGATGTATGTCAGCTGACTTGACTCCAGCATCTAGTTCATTTATGTAAATGGAAAACAAGAGAGGACCCAAGATGGACCCTTGTGGTACTCCTCTAGAGAGTGTTTTAAGGGGGGAAAGACCCCCCAGCCTTGATCTGTTGATGTTGATCAGAGAGGTAGTCACTGTAGAAAACCACTCTAGGGCCATTTCACTGACACCAATATTACATAGAGCAATCAGGAGCAAGGAGTGGTCTACCGTGTCGAAAGCTTTGCTAAGGTCGAGAAACAGAGCGCGCCCATAACTTCTGGCATCCAAGGCTCTCAATCAGTCATTCATGACCTTAGCAATCGCTGATGTGGTACTATGGTGGCATCAGAAACCAGACTGAGCAGGGTTTAGAAGATCCAAGTCATTGATATGCTGTCTAAGCTGGGTATTAACCACTTTTTCCAGAAGCTTAGAGAGGGTAGGGAGTAAGGAGATGGGGCAGTAGTTATTAAGATCGCTAGTGTTGCCAGATTTAAATAGTGCAATAACTTGGGCAGTTTTCCAGATGGTCGGGAGTGAGCCCTGGGTAAGGGACAACTTGAAGAGATGGGTGATTGAGGGCGACAGAACACAGTAGCCAAGTTTGAGGAAGAAGGGCTCTATCAGGTCTGCCCCAGCACTTTTCCTACAATCCAGATGGAGTAGAAGGTCCTCAACTTCCTTTACTGTGACAGGGGAGAAGGAGAATGTCATGTGAGGAGGGGGCGAGGTTGGGGCAGGGCAGGGCAGGGCATGGGCAAGTTGAGCTAGGAGTAAATAGTTGTGCATGTAGGCTAGGAGCGGGGAAGTCATCAAATGCTAGGCCCGTGGTGGCAAAGTGGTTATTAAAGAGTTCAAGGATTTCTTGCTTGTCAGTAACAACCGAGTTGCCTGAAGAGATTTTTGGTGGGAATGGACTAGCAGAACTGTGGCCTTGGATTTCCTTTAAGGTTTTCCAGAATTTAGTTGTACTGCTAGAGGAAGAGTTAAGTTCAGACTGGTAGTAACTCGATTTTGCATCCCTAACCATTCTCGTGCAGCAGTTTCTGATAGCTCTGAAAGCTGACCAATAGTTAGGCTGTTTGGTCTTCCTGGCCTTCTTCCAAAGCAAGTCACTGTGGGGCAGCTCTTCTTTCAAGCTCGATGAGAACCAAGGGCATGTTTTCTTATTAGTTCGGATTTTTACAAGAGTTGCGTATTTATTGATGGAACCCAGAACAATGTTTTGGAAGACTGTGAAGGCTTCTTCAACCAAAGGGGCCAGGTAGAAGTCCTGCCAGTATGCGTATTGCAGGTCAAAGAGGTAGGCTTTAGGGTCAAAATGTTATTTTGATCTTTTAAGGGCATAGCTAGAGGAGGAAATAAACATAGGGTAGGTCCTCATGCAGACTATAACACTATGATCACTGAACAGTGGGACTGTGATTTTGTTAATCTGTCCCGAAAGTTGATTTTGCACAGTGACCACGCCATTCTGCACCACAGGTGCAAAAACACATTTCAGGAAGGATGCAAAAAATGACAGCTGTACTGTTCATAAGGGGGTGTGAAAAAATGGCAATATTGGAAATTTTGAGTGAAAATATTAAAAATTGATTAAGTTCTGAGCATGCGTAGAAACTGTGCAATGGACGCTCATAAGGCAGTCACTTTTTGGAGTTTTTTCACCAAATTTGCAGCAAGGGCTTTGGGATCCCACCTCATGAACAGTGGCACTGTTGTTTGATTAGATGGCCCAAAGGTGATTCCATACAGCAACCACAAAATCACCTTTCAGGACTGAGAAACGAAATGACAGTGCCAGTGTTCATGAGGTGGAGTCCCAAATTTGGGACACACAAACTCCAAAATTGGCTGAGATATCAACCTAAGTTGAAAACCCACATTGACTGCCATTATATTACATCATTTCTTCAGTTCCCGGTTGGTCTTTGAAAAGTGCGAGACATGTTTCCGGTTCTGAAGATTGCTGCTCCCAACTACTGGAAGTAAGTATGGGTGGGTGCGGGGAGGAGAGATGTGCAGAGGGAGAGTGCGGGTTGGGAGGGGGCCGGCTGGAAGATGAGGACTGTTTTCTTTTTCAGGTTTAAAAAAAAAAAAAACATTAGGGCACTGTTTTCTTTTTACAGGTGAAATATTAACAAAAGTTTGGCACACTGGGGTGGGCTCCCAGTGTGCCAGACTACTGAAGGGGGGGGATCAATGCTGATCTGAGGATTGGGCACCCTGAGGTCAGCTGAGAACATAGGCGCTTGGGAGGGTGCATCCGACACTGGGAGTAGGCATCCCGGTGTCAGAAACATCAAAGAAGTATTTTTGGTCACACTGGGGTGGGCTTCCAGTGTGTCACATTAATGGAGGGAGCAGGGGATACATGCTGACATGGGGATTGAGCACCCAGATGTTGGCAGGGGGACAGAGAATGGAGGGTGCGGGGCAGACAGACGCAGTGGGAGGAAGGGAGTGGAAGGGCTTTATGCCGGTGTGCCGGTGTGACGGAGAACGGAGGGTGCGGAGTGAGCAGCAGCAGTGGGAGGGTTTTTTTGCCAGTGCAGGGAATGGAGGCTGTGGGGTGGGCAGCAGCAGTGGGAGGGAGCTAACATTTAAATTTGTTGTCCTGCTGTGTACCTGGTTGGAGGGAGAGGGGCTCTGATGCTGCAATGACAAAACTGCCCTTGATTGCAGCGGCAGATTTATTTCAAGTGCAGCACTCGCTCTGAAACTGCCATCATGGGATCCCACTGGTGACAGCTCTGGGAGACTGTCATCATCGGCAGCCTCAGCATTAATTGGTGGCCGAGGGATGCACCCCTTAAATCAGCCACTGCATTGGCCACAACACTGCCACACCTCTGCAATGCTCTACTATCTCAATATGTTTCTTGTGCATTACGCACTCAGGCAAACATAAAAAGGCATGTTGATGTTACAGTGGTAAACACTTTGCTAAGAGTTCCAAAGCAAAAATGTAGCCTGCTGCCTATCACACTGCCCCTGCCCACACAAGCACGGAAGCTGCTTGTACATGAACTGACCTTCTTGCACCCTTCCCCCAACTGTCCTCATCACACGGAATGCTCCACTGTACATTTGACCTGGTGACCCCCCTATGAAGTGCAGAGCCTTATGCAATGAAAAACTGACCATCTTGCCGGTCATTCACTTCAGGGAGCAAGAAAAACATAGCCTTTATACCTTACTATCCCCTTGGGATAATTTTCTTATTTATGGATTGATGCTTTGAGAAATAAGTTTTAAGGCCCTTTTGATTATCTAGGGAGTATTGGTAGTCATCCTGATTCTTTTGGTTTGCTAGACGCTGTCTTGCTCTCTGACTACACAAGCTGTGGTGCATCATGCTCAATACAAACCTTTATTTTCTGTTACTCGACTGTATTCACTGTATTGTCTCCACAAGACAATAAGTGGGGATTGTTATGCTGTAAACTGTTGCACTGTAAATAGTTTAAATTGTCTTGCACAGTGATTATTTACTGTAATTGTCAAACCAATATGGCTACTACAGACTTCCATTTTGTATGTGCTGTGTAATATGTTTATGAGAAACTTTGTGAAAACAATATAGCCTTTGCATGGGAGTGGTGTGATGCCATGGAGTGTGGTCTTGTGTGTGTGTGTGTGTGTGTGTGTGTGTGTGTGTGTGTGTGTGTAGGACGTGGGAGAACAAGGAACTCTTTAAACCTGATAGGCTGCATCTAAGCAAGGAGGGCACAGGTGTACTAAAACATAGACTGGGCGACAGAGTAGTGGGAAGAGTGGAGAGTGGACAGAGGTCATTATGGAAGGTGGTATCCTTGAATGCAAGGAGCCTGGGAAACAAGATGGCAGATCTGCAGGCCTCGATGGTGGAACAAGGTGTGGACATAGCTGTCATCACTTAGACTTAGGCCACCCAATACCAGGGCTGGGACCTCTTGATCCCTGGGTACAAGTTGTACCAAAGGGACAGAACGAAGGGGAAGGGCGGGTGGCTACTTACTTTAGGGAGGTGATTCTATGTAGCAGGGAGGAAGGGGAGGAGTGTGGGGCTGAATCCTTATGGGTACAGCTCCAAAACTTGAGGGGGAGAAAGGTTAGGCTGAGAGTAATGCACAGTCCACCTTCTCAAAATGAGGAAAGTTACAGGGAGTTGGGGGAGCAAATCAGGAGGATCTGTGGCAAGGGCAATACTGTTATTGTCTGGGATTTCTATCTGCCGGGGGTTGATTGGAGCACCCCAGCTACCTTTAGCGCTGGGGAGCAGGTCCTTCTGGAGGCCTTCCAGGACAGCTTCCTGACACAGATGGTAACAGAGCCAACCAGGGAGGGTAATACACTGGACCTAGTGTTGTCGGATGGGTGGGGGGGGTATGTCCAAAATATATGGGTGGAGAACCCCCTAGCAGGAAGTGACCACCACACAGTGTTGTTCTCCCTCAGTCTAGGAAAGGACACAGCCAGAACCAAGACAAAGGTGGTGGACTTCAGTAGGATGAGGGAAATACTTGTGGGGCAGCTCGCCAAAATCTGCCCAGACATGGATGCTGACCAGAAATGGTCCATTGTCAAGCTGGGTCTGATGGAGGCCACTGATACATGTACTAAGAGGCAAAATAAGAAGTCAAGGACCAAAAAAACAAGCTGGTTAAACAAAGAGGTAAAGGAGAAAGTGAAGGAGAAGAGGGCTGCATTCATCAGATATAGAAAATCTGGTCGGGAGGTGTACAGGGAGGAGTACTTCAGGAAATCCAGGGAGGTGAGTAGAGTAATCAGGGTGACCTAGGCTTCAAGGGAGCTAAGGTTGGCACAAGGGATCAATGAAGAGGAAAAATATTTCTTCAGGTACATAAGGGAGAAAAGATAATGCAAAGATGAAATAGAATCAAAAAAGACAGAGGGTGGGCAGAAGGGGAGTTCAGGCAGAGGCACTCATGAGTACTTCTGTTCAGCGTTCACCAGGGAGAAAGATGGGCCTATGCCAGAAGGAAGGGTAGGGTGGGCATGGGAGGAGTGGGGGTTACGGATGGGGTAATCCCAGTAGATAGGATACTGGAGGGTCTTAAGTCCCTGAGTGTTGATAAGGCTTCAGGACCGGATGGTGTGCATCCAAGAGTCCTTAGGGAGTTGGCGGGGGTCATGGCTGAGCCCCTAGCAGACCTGTTCAATACCTCTCTAGAGACAGGATATGTGCCTTAGGACTGGAAGATAGCACATGTGGTACCCCTTAATAAGAGTGGGCCCAGGGACGAGCCAGGTAACTACAGGCTGGTCAGCCATACCTCCATTGTAGGGAAGCTAATGGAGTCTATTCTCAAGGAAAGACTGGTGATCTTTATGGAGGAGAATGGGCTCCAGGATGATAGGCAACATGGATTTGTTGCAGGTAGATCCTGCCAGACCAACCTGATCGACTTTTATGATTGGATGACAAGGGCACTTGATAAGGGCCATGCAGTGGATGTCTTTTATTTGGACTTTAACAAGGCCTTTGATTCAGTGTCCCATGGGAGGTTGATCAGTATACTGAGGGCCCTGGGAGCTGGGGAAAAGTTAGTAGGATGCGTTAGGAGCTGGCTTCAGGATAGGCAACAGAGGGTAAGTGTTGGGGGAGCTCTCGTCTCCCTGAGATGTCACCAGTGGGGTCCCATAAGGCTCAGTACTCGGACTAGAGTTATTCAACATCTTTATTGGTGACATAGCAGACAGGATCAAGCGTAAAATTACCTTGTTTACTGATGACACTAAGATTATTATCCACCTCGGTGGAGGAGAAAGATCTAGGGGGTCTAATTACAGCGGACAGAAATCATTCTGCGCAGTGCTAGGTGACAACTAAAGCTAATAAAATGCTGGGGTGCATTGCCAGAGGGATCACTTCTTGAAAGAAGGCAGTCATCTTGCCATTGTACAGGTCACAGGTGAAACCACAACTGTTCTGACGCCCATCTACTGGAGGGGTTACAGCATAGACTGATAAAAATGATCCTAAACCTGGGGGACATGCCATATGAGGAAAGACCGAAGGCGCTCAACATGTATTCCCTGGAGGACAGAATGGAAGAGGTAATATGATTGAGACCTATAAATATTTAAATGGCATAAATAGGGTAAGTTCTGAGGACACATTCAGACTAAAGGGGGATACAAGAGGGCATAGTCTGAAATTGGAGGGGGTAGATTCAAGATGGAAATGAGGAGGCACTATTTCACAGAAAGGGTGGCGGCAAAGAGGAACCAACTGCCAGAAAAGGTGATTTTTGCTGGCAACTGTGGGCAGTTTTAAGGGGGGTGGGAGCAGGATCAGAGGTAAGATCATAACTGAGGGGAAGCAAGGGAGGGGTGGAGGTGGTCTGGGGGGATACCACAGGTGTTGGGGGGCAGCTGCAGTAGATTATACTGGGAGCTGCACACTCAAGCAGACTTGATAGACCACTATGGCCTGTATCTGCTGGCATTTTCGTATGTTCATATGAGAGAAATTTCCAGGTAGAGCGATGTAAGTAGCCTTCACACTCATACATAGTGAAACAGTATCTTCATGAATATAGTGAATTTAATTAAGGTTAGGCCTGAGACAGTTAAAGGGGGTTACTTTCCTACTGAGATATGCGAACATCTGTATGTTGTTTGCCCCTTAGAGTGAAATGAATTATTGTTTGTTGAAATAAACTACTGTTTAATAAGTCTTGATGAAATGTATCAGATCATTCAGCTATGAAGATACCTGCAGCTGTGACCCTGACAGTTCTGATAATAAGCCTAGTCAGAGGGAAAAAAGATATAAATACTTCATGAATCTCAGTTTGAGAGAGAGAGCTCCAGAAAATGTATAAGGGTTAGCCAAGCACAGGAAGAGATAGAGATGAATACAAAACCTACTGATTAACATTTAGAAGATATCTTCACTTGTTATGTCTTTATGCTTTGTATATCATTCTATTGATATGGTATGTCTCAATAAAGGTTATGGAACATAACCGTCAGTAGGCCTGGGCTTGATCATTACATATTCTTATTGATATAAATCCAGTTAGGCGACACTTATTGTTTAACAAAAGTTACATTTTCAGATTCTTTATGAATTATCGGTTCGGAAAAGTCTAAGAATAACTGGTTTAACATTTATAGAACAGATATTAATATAGTATTTTTTCCCTTGTAATTTCACTGTCCTTCATTATTAGAAGAAATTGTTTAATTTTGCACATTCCTTGCAACGTCCTCTTCAAAATGGTGTTGGTCTTATTCTGGCAGCATATTTCATATTTAAACCACTTGAAGAAACTTTTGGTTTTTCAGTACTCTTTGTCTAAGGTGTTTAAAAGTATTGTGCTAGTATTCTAGCAGGCATGTGACCTTGACAACTTGCAAATGGTCAGTTCTTGGAGACAGTCTCCAAATGGCACAGCAAAAACAGGCTGTTAAAAGGATGGAAGCAGTATTCACTGTAAAGCCATTGTTTCCTTTTATTGAACAACTTAGTTAAAACTTAATTTTCTTGCTCAGTTATTAAGTAGTCAATTTTTTAATAAGTTCACATATCCATACTGATACACAGCACCCTGTATCTTTTCAGATAACAAAATTTAGCCAACAATAAAATAATAAACTAAAAACCTTGTGTAACTACCTCCCACCGGCCCCCCCTTGTTTAACTAGCAGGGCTGCTCCTCTCACCACATGGTGCCCAAGAGAGGGATGGGGGTGTACACAAACAGTTTACAGTACATCTACTTCTGAGCCTGCCATATACAGACAGGCTAACCAAGTGTGGCAACTACCTGGCTCACACCTGGTGGGACCATTTACCATGGCCATCAACCTAGGTCCCTGGGAGAAAACGTTTGCTCACAGTTATGCTAGGTTTGCACTTCTGCACAGGGGCACCGAAGTAAATCCAGACACAGTGGAAGCAATAACAGTACTGTCCAAACCAGGTTGGAATTCTAGAGTGTGTATTTATTAACATACACACAGAATAATCACAAAGCGAAGATGGACCTCCACAGGGCTACTCCTACTGGTAATGCAAATTATTGAGGTACAGGGAACACACACAGTGAACCCTCAGGTTCTGACTTGAACAGCGAACACTCTGGTTCAGAATTAGACATGGAGAACTCTCTGATTCTGAATTAGGAGATTGGTACACACTGCCAGTTACTGGTACACTTCCCCTGACTAGGCACACATGGCCAGTACTAGGAGACTTTCCCATATTTCATGAGGAATACTGGTAGCACACATGACCACCAAAGAGCACATCTAGGCTCACAGAAAATCCAACCCACATCTGAGCAACTATTTCCATCAGGCACTGTCTCAATGCACTGAATGAAAATTGAACTGGTGCCCAAACTGAACCTGGACAGATAAACTGGTTACTCCAGATGGGGGGGTCTCCCACCTTTTGCTTCCAAAGATTATACTCAGCCATTCATCTGGTTAATAACACCCTCACTGAAAACTTGTAGATGCTATCTTGAAATGTTTTTCACACTTAACATACTATATTACACACCTCTGAGGTGTCAGAAAGTTAAAAGTTCTGTAATTGGCACTGTCTCTTCACTAGACCCCAACTTTAGCAGACACTTTAAAACAGAAAACAGTCTAGGTGACAGGATCTCTTTGTCAGAGAAATGTCACCAAGGAATGCAGGTGCCCCTCCTGGGCTGAACACAAAAGTACTCACAGATTCTGAAGTTGTCACAGGCAGCTTCACTAGACAGACTGGGTGATGTGATTGCCCCTGAACCTTGAAGATCACCCCCATCCCTCCTGGGATGGGGCAAAGGAAAACCCACTTGGAATGGTTTCCACCACTGCAATCTTTGTCTTCAATGTTCTTCTCCTAGGGTGAGAACAAACTACCCAAAACACAGAGGTAGCTGTCTGGCAGAGCTAAAACTGAGGAGCTGCTACAGGCTGCAGCCTCCTCCAGGAACTCCACTCTACAGACTGAATGAACATTCTAAAGCTATCTCCCTTGCAGCTAGCTTGAGTGTGGCTTATGCTGCTGCGGCGACAGTTCCATGATTACATAATCACTCCAGCTCAGCTGAGACTGAAAAACAGAGTGTGACACTGTGAAATCCATTTATCTGGCATTTCACTAGCTGTCTTTTCCTGCCTGCCACTGGTTCGAATGGGATTCTAGTAACCCCTGGGAACAAGGGGGGTTACACCTGTCTATTTCATAAAAACATGAAAGTAAGCCAATTTGCTACAGCAAACTTATAGTGGATGTGGGATAGGTTGTTTGCTTAGGAGTAATCTACAGCTACCACAGTCAGACAGAAGAGGTGGACAGGGCTGTTGACAAGGAGATTAGAGAACCAGTAGTTGTAGAGGAAGTTTTCCTGTTAGGAGATTTCAACACGCCAAATGTTGATAGGAGTATCCCAATGGTAAAGTACAACCGAAATCAGGCACTGATGGACAGCTTTCAGAACTGCTTCCTGAACATCTTTAATCCATATCCAGGTCCAAGACAGATTTCTACTGGAACAACCCCTCAACTATAGCCAATGTGTTTAATACCCCTTTCTCTGACTTTACTGCCCACTCTGGTGGCTTAGCCACACCCCACACCACTCTGACTAAACTACCTTACTCTTCACAGCACCTAGCCACCCACATTTTCTCCTAAATGCTGTTTTTGCTGGGGAGGTCTTCAAATTACTGATGTCTCTTCCTCTGGGTGCCCACTCTGGCCCTCATGGAATTGAGCCAAGAATATTTTGACTTGGTGCTGCTGTCCTAGCCCATACTATTTCTCACTTTATTAATTTTTCATTCACCTATGGGTTAGTTCCAGGCCCTTGGAAATTTGTTAAAATTCTCCTTGTGTATAAACAGGGGACCCAAACTCCTGAGTCACTACTGACCCATTGCTCTACTGCCAGTCCTCAGCTTCTTGAAAAGCTAGTGGCCACACAACTACTGTAACTGACTACCTCCAGAAGTACAACCTCCTTGCCCCCAATCAATATGGTTTCCATAAGGACTATAGTACCACTACTGATGTGGTTCAGTTGACCAATAATATTATGTCTGCTATGGATAAAGGTAGTCTTACTGGTGCCATATTTATCACTGTATCGAAAGCTTTTGACTTAGTCTACCATGCTCTTTGGATATACTACTATATACCGAAAAACATTTCCTTGACACCCAGTAGCCCAAGACCAAAATCTCGAGATGCAAAATCCCGACAGTCGGATTTTGCTTGTTTTTCATATCAGGGTTTTGCCCTGCACTCCACCTTAATTAATATAATAAACTCGGGGTGCAGAATCCCACTGTTAGGATTTTGTGTATCGGGCTTTCGGTGTCGGGCTACAGGGTGTCGGGGAAATGTGTTTCGGGATATAGTAGTGTAACCCCTAGGTGGTGCTATCCCAAGAGCTATTACCCCTGCCTGCTTAACTACTAACAGGGTGAGTGGCTTAGGTCCAGTGGTGAGTGCCTCCACCCAGAGGTCAGGGTTTGCAGTAGTTAAACTAGCTTGGTCACAGTCCTCTGGGACACTGTAACCCCCCCTTTCTTCCCACTAGTGGCCCACACAATGCATCAGGAATATCTTTACAATGTACACTTACCCCCAGGACTGGCTCTGTCGACTGGACTCTAGGAACCCCTGTAAAACAAGATGACACAGTGCAAAAACCACAGTACAATACTTTAACATAAACGAATACCTCAGTCAGTGTAACTTTGCTGAAACAAACAGATCTGATTTATTTAAGGAGCTGTAACAAGGACGGGGAAATCATTTTAATTAGGTTAAACACATTAATAATCACAGTACTGTGCACATATTCAGAGTCCCAAATTGTCACTTTCACTGGGTACCCAGGATGGGGGGGGGGCTAGCCAGGATCGGTGCAGCTGGTTGGGACCCTGTGATGGAAAAACACTGGCACAATACCAAAATTGTAATCCGGAGCTGGTTGGCACAGTTCGTGAAGAAATGAAAAACAAACAACAATTACATGACACAACTTGCAATTCAATAAACAGATGGCAGGGAGTTACCTTGCTTTGTACTCACAAACTCAATGTTGGGAACTGGATGGAAGGCAGATTGTCCTGGATTGCCAGGAGGAGCAGACCATGTGGACAAGGTCCTTGTGACTGGACCCCACTGCAGTTTAGAGCAAATGGATGTAGTCTGGATTAAGCTGGGGTTTACTTCCAGCTTCATGCACTCAATTCACTGTACAGAGGATTTGAAACGTGAGTCCCCACAAGCACTACACACATTTATATGTAAAAGGAAAGTACTATACCAGGCAGGCTGCTTCTCTATCCTGATCGCAATTACTGCATAATACCCGGAAGAACACACAGCAGATTCAGTTCCTGACAGACCGAGTGCGATTCAGCAATTTCTCCAGTCTTCTACAGGGTGAGCCTAGTTTCTACTCTTCAGATCTCCTTGATTCTCTTCACAGGTCGGATTCAGTCTGAACAGGCGCTTGCACAAGCTGCAGACTGAAACTTAGGGCCTTACACGTGATTCCCATGCTAAAACTACACACCGAAGAAGCACACAGTTCCCTGTCTCCTCACTGCCCAAACTGATCTGATCTTTCCAGTAGACAGAGCCAGGCATTTCCTTTGAGTTCCTCCCAGTTCAGTTGGCTGGTTTTGCTGTCACTCACAATCAGACTCCCCCTGTTGGTGCAAAAAGGCGCCGAAGTCCAAACTATAATTCCCAGAGGCATCTACCATACAGTCCCATTGTGGCTGACTCAACTTAAGAGTCCAAGTTATGATTTGCCAGCAGCAGGCTCCATTTTAAAGGTCCCCCAGGCTGATTGGTCCAGTTCAGCAGTTCAATTCCAACATAGAGGGGAACACACACACAGAGTCCCAGCTGCAATAAAACAGGTTAGATAAACTGCAATCTCACAAATGCTGCTAAATGATTACAGGCAAACAGTTACAGCTTTCAGATGGGCTCCCTTTGCACTCGTAGCGACTGCAAAGACGGAGCGAATTGGCAGCAGCCCGGGCAGGATTCGGGCATTAGAACACACAGTCCCCCCTCCTCAATTAATTATGGTCACAAGCAGGCAGCTCTTAAAGAGACAGTACCAGAGGCTCTAAAAGCACTCACACTCAAGCAGCTTAAACGCTGAACACCTCCAGACTTGGAGCATTCAGGCAAGCTCCTGGAAGACTTCTAGGAACCCCCATTTGCAGGCGGGTTACAGTAGTGATGCCTGCACTTCTGCTCCACAAACTTTCTTAAATTGGCCCCTCCTGCCATGCAGTTGCCTGGTCTCTGAACTGCCTGACAGGCAACATTTTGTCAAATTTAGTAACATTTTATTTATAGCCCCATCAAACTGGCACTCCCAAGGCTTTACAGTTGATCCCCTTCACTTTCTATTTTTATTAACAATCTCACCATCCACTAAAAATACCACCAACAGCTTAAAATCTGGTTCAATTTCAGTTGGCATCCATCTGTACCCTCCCCGTCGAGGGCTGAAAATAGGGAACAAATTGTCTAATCCTCCTTCCTGGTCAACAAAAACTAAACAAATACGTTTTTTCCTCCGTTTCCATCTCCTGTTCCATGATTATGTATACTGATAACATTGCTCTCTACTTCAGCTCTGGGTCCTCCACCCCCATACACGCTCAGCTTAATCACGCCTTCTCGCAAATAAAGAGCTGGCTCACTGATAACAAACTTATGACTCTAAAACACATGCCATGCTCTTTAGAGCTAAGGTCAGGCAAAACTCCAAGATGGTGTCCCTGTGTATCTATTTTTAGGACAGCTTACAGTTCCCCATGGTTGAGGAATTTAATTACCTAGGCATAACCCTAGACCCAGTCTTGGACTACTCTGGCTATACGTCCTCAATCAGCAAATCTGTCTGTTACAGGCTGAGTCTTGCCAACTGCATATGCTGCATTCTCACACCCAAGCAAGACTGACCATTGCTAAAGGAGTCTGTCCTGGTTATAGTATGGCTCACTGATCTTATTACATACCTCTAAAACCATATTACATATATGAGATGTTGCTACAATAATATTTGGTGACTCTTGGTGTCTTTTACTCAACTAACTCATCACTGCATACTCTATTCCTCCCTGGGCTACTCCCTTGGCTGCTTCCTTATCAAACTCCTCAGGTCCCCCTCCCTCTTCCTGCCCCATATACCTTCTATGCAACCCCTGGAAGACCTAATCTCTCAGATCATCTGATTCTTCTCCTCTCCTTGTCCCCAAATGCTCCACTAGGATGGGAGAATAGCCAGGTATTTCCATCCTTTGCCCCAAGGATCTGTAACTCCCTCCCTCTCTCAGTGGATAAATCACCCTCCCATATGACCTTCAAGGATACTCTAAGGAAACATCTTCATGTTTCCCTTGCCTACAATTGTACCTACAGTAACTGTTCTTGCCAGTGGAAACACTTGCATCTGTCTACCTGGCTCTCTGCTGGAGGTGTTGGGTTATAAACTGCTATACCCATGTGACTGGTTGTGTGGGCAGGGACTGGCATGCACATGTCTTGCATGCTAATCCCTGCCCTTTTCCCTGTGCAGTCACACTGCAACTACACAGGAAAAGCTTGTGACCCTGTTGTGTATAGCATAACAGGGTGAAAGGTGGAGCAATGACACAAAGTGCTCATCCTGACTGCATTACACCACTTTTTTATGCAACTGTATATGGTATCCCAGGTTGGAGATACTATTTTAAAAGCATAACCACTAGCAGCACAGACAATGAAAAAGACCTGGGGGTTGGGGTCATCACTGATGAGGTGGCATGTCTCCTTCAAGATAGGTTTGCTGGTGTACAAAGCCCTCACGACCTGGGCCTGGGCTACCTGAAAGAGTTTGTCTGTCCTTATACTACTAATGGCCCTCTCCATTCTTCAGAGACCAGCCTCCTGAGGGTCCTCAGTTCCTGACTTAAATTATCGGGGAACCAGACATTCACAGTAGCAGTGCTTCTTCTTTGTAATCAGCTACCACAGAGTCTCAGAGGCCCCCTCTGTTGAAGTTTTTAAAAGGGGGTTGAAGTATTACCATTTCTCATTGGCCTTTTATTTTAGTAATTGATCTCCTGACCCTGTACGATATATATTTATTAATAGAACTATTTTGTTATGATTGTTATACCATGTTGTTAATACCGCTGTGCTACCTGTTGTATTGTGTGTGTAAAGCACCCAGAGTTCGCAGGATTGGGTGCCCAATGAATAAAAAACTACTACTGTACTACTACTGATAGGAAGCTAAAACTGTGACAGTAATGTGTAGTATGAGAGGATAAGGCAAATCAGATGCTAAGTTACAATAATAGTGGCAGAACATACCAGGAAGGTAATGCAATTCTGACCCTTTACTGGGCACTGTGTGCAATTCTGGTCACCCCAGTATAAAATGAATATTACAGCAACTTAGAGGATCAAAAGGCAACTCAAATGATTAAGGGAACTGAAGGGTTAAGCTATGTGGAATGGTTAGACTGACTAGGTATGTTTCTCACTGAAAAAAGGCTAATAAGAGGTATGATTTTAGTTGGCCACTTCAGGTGTATAAAGACAAACCTACAGCCAGGTAATGTGTGAAGCAACCTGGGTGGGGAAGGGGTTCTAAGAATTCACACCTCTGTCAATAATTTTGGAGATATAGAACCTCACATATTCCAACTATATGCATCTGGAAGCCATTCATTTGGCAGGGGCACAAACAGAACTGTCTGGCTGACAATCTCAGATTCATGAGAGAGATATTCAATGAGTGATCATTCCTAGGGGATGTATTAAACTCCATCCTTGAGGTGTGGGACACTTCTTGCAGACTGCTTCATCCAGGAAAACCAAAAATCTCCCTCTTTACTCTGTGCTCCTACAAACAGAAGGGTCTGCCCCTGTAGGGGCTCTGGCCTCAGTCAGAATGGTAAATTTCTCTACACCTTCTCTCTGTTCCCTCTTAAATGTTTAATGTTTTCATTGTCAAAAATTGCCATAGTGAGCCAACACATACAGTGTAGTTCTATGCAAACTCTACCCCCTTCTTTGTCTAACCAATTCAGAATAACCCAGTCTCACTCTATTCCTGGAGGGGCAGCAAGTCAGTTCCTAGCATGAAACACCCTGAGGCCCTGTACACACTGGACTTGTTAAAACATTCTAAGTCCCTTAAAATGTTTTAACAAGCCCAAACACGGTTCACATCCACACTGACCATGTTTTGAAACCATGTTTAAAAATCGTGTTTAAACCCTGCAAGGGACCTAGTTTTAAAATCAGTTTTAAACACAGTTTCTAACCTAGCATGGTTTACCTAGTAGTGTGGACAGGAGATCGAGCCGTGTTTCTCATTTAACAGTCCTGATCCATGTTGGAGACTTTGTAGGGTTAAAGTGTTACAGGGCTATAGTGTGGATGTGGCTGCAGTGGTGCGACCGTGTTTAAACAGTTATCAATAAATGCAAGAAAACTGTGGACGGATTTCCGTGGTGAGTTTAAAACCGTTGTTAAAAACAGTTTTAAAAACGGATTGCAAGTGTGTACAGGGCCTAAAACTTTGCCAGTTCTAAAGTTTAGATTCATTTCAAACCACTTGGTTTAAATAGAGAATAATGTATGGTGTGGTGTGCAATATGAGTTTGTTTTACATACTTGAGGTGTATCATGCCTATAAACCTTGAGAGTGAAGCTTTCAGAATTTATTTAGCCATCATTCACCAAGGGTCTGTTAAAAAAAATCTTTCTTTTTTTCAATCTATTTTTATCCCCTCACCCCTCCATACAGCCAGGGATATACCCCTGTTGTTAGGGATATACCCTGTTCTCTGGAATATTTGACAGGATTTTCAGACATCCACATCTGTTTTATGGATGGGGCCACCCAATATCCACCCAAATAGTTAGATCATGTAGAAGGTAGTCTGACTTCTGGCATGATCACCCCAACTTACATATCAAAAATGATGCTTGCATCTATATTAGATGCATCCATCATTTTCTTTGCCGTAAAAAGCAAGTGTTTTAAATTAATTGGGATGTTTGCAAATATGTTGCAAGCATCCCGATGCATTTGATTGAATGCACCATGCCTCCAACATATGGTTTCGAGTGCTACATACAGATCGATAAAAATCCCACCCATACCCTGTCATCAGGGATATATAACCTGTTGTCAAGGATGCACCCTGTTATCAGGGATATAGAAGTCCAACAGGGCAGTAGTGTGCAAAAGAACCACAGTGCACTGTAGTTGCTGATTCAAAGCAAAACTTTACCAAGTTTTCAAATGGTGCACATAGAAAAGTAACCAGGCAGGAGTTCAGTAAGATACCCCTAGCGCCTCGACCAAACAAGTCTTCAAGGGGGTAGTACTAAAAAGACAAACCACTCCTTAAATCTGCATGTCACTTACACGTCATTATGCCTGTGTCATAGCATTCATTCTTATTTAAAGTGACAGAGCACTGAAAGCATTTACTATTATAACCACTGTGTTTTAAAAAAATACATAATAATGCTATCACAACAATAATATCCTTATAATATTATTACAAATAATCATATACACTAGTGAAAAAAGGAAGAAAATAGAAGACTGTGACACTACCACATCCTAATGGTGTTTGTAATAATAGTATAAGGATATTATTGTTGTGATAGCATTATGATGTATTTTTTAAAAACACAGTGGTTATATTGGTAAATGCTTTCAGTGCTCTGTCACTTTAAATAAGAATGCTATGATGCAGGCATAATGACGTGTAAGTGACATGCAGATTTAAGGAGTGATTTGTCTTTGTAGTACTACCCCCTTGAAGACTTGTTTGGTCGAGGCGCTTAGGGGTATCTACTGAACCCTGCCTGATTACTTTTCTATGTGCACCGTTTGAAAACTCGGTAAAGTTTTGCTTTGAATCAGCAACTACAGTGCACTGTGGTTCTTTTGCGCACTGCTGCCCTGTTGGACTTCAGTACTGCAGAGGTCAGCCACCTCATTTTGTAGTGCAGCATCAACAGCTATGTGGAAGCATGGTGAAGCTTTGTGTGTTCTATGGTTATCAGGGATATACCCTGTTGTCAGAGATATGCCCTTTTGTCAGAGATATACCTTGTTGCTAGGGATAAACCCTGTTATCAGGGATATTACTTGTTATCAGAGATATGCCCTGATGTTAGAGATATACCCTGCTATAAGGGATACACTCTGTTGTTAGAGATATACTCTGTTGTCTGGGATCTACCCTTTTGTCAAGGACATACCCTGTTGACAGGGATATCACCTGTTGTCAGAGATATACCCTGTTGTGAGGATATATCCTGTTGTCAGAGATATACCCTGATCTATGGGATATAACCTCCTGTTAGAGATATACCCAGTTCAGGCTGCTTTGAGCCATCATGTGCATGGCAGGGTTTTTTTCTCCTGATTTTCAACCCTTATGTTCTGCCTCCTACCACTGGCATGAGCAGTACAGAGAACCACTGCAGGAAGAGTAAGTGCCCTGGTCCACTCACAGGGGTCACTGATATGCCCAAACCAAGGCAAGCTGCTTTTGGCAGCTGTCTGCAACGCACCCTGCCCCAATGCAGTAAGTGATGTCCGTTCACAAATACCGGTCACCTGCATGGCAGTGTGACATTCTGATGCTGGGCCATCGACCAGCCTACAGCAAAATGTCATGACTTTCACCATTATTCATTTTTATAATTACTGGCTATATACTTTAACAATTAGATAAAAAAATATCTGATTTCCCAGACTTTTGGTCACTCTAGGCATCAAGACATAGCTGTGCGAGTGGCTGTACTGTTGGCAGCTCAGCCACTATTCTCATGAGGGAGCCAACTGTGCCACAGGAGTGGCTTCCTCTTGGCTACAGCTGCTTGACATTCCTTTTCTCCCCACCTCAGCCTCTGATAGGCCAGCACCAGGGGAGAGTAGGAAAGATGCACTGAGTATTTTTTAAATCAAGAGCAATTGTACTTTTACTATAGCCTCCTGTCAAATAGACAGCAGGGAAGCAGTAGACCAAGGGACCCTGCAGTCCGAGAAGACAGAAACCCTTTCTGGACCTACTAGATGCCAGAAATATATTGCTTAAACTGTCAGAATCTTTTGGGGGTGAAAGCACATGTTAGAAACTAACAGCTGCAGGTATTTTTCTTTTTGCCATACAGATTTTTATTGGAGTTTTCATTTTTAACATACAAAATCACATATCTAATGAGCATATCAGCTGAACAGTCTGAAGAGCTACATACTGTGAAGGGTTTCCTATATGCAGTGTACATCCTAAACCTTGGATAGCAGTTTATATTATTGGATGGGATCATGGTTAATACAGTAGGTTGCAAAAATGCTAACGGGGTCATTGACAGAGTTAACTAAGTGCTTTGCTTCAGTTCAAATCACCTTCAAATATTCTTTAAGAGGGTGCTGTTACCTGATGCACCCTAGATATGTCAGCTGGTTTGCCAATCTTATAAGAGGTACTTGTCCAAACATAGAAACAGAATTTGACAGTGGATAAGGACTGCTTGGACCACTCAGTCTGCTCTTTTTTCCCTGCCTAGCCTATCTTGTCACTGCAAAACCTACTTGATCTCCTGCTCCCTTATCCCCAGCTTCCTAACTAAAATTTCCCTTTTGTCTATCCCTTGCATGCTTAAAGCCCACCACTGTTTTCGCCCCTACCACCTTCGCTGGAAGACTGTTCCAGGCATTCACTACTCAGAAATGAACTATACTCAGAAATGTAGATGGGTAGAAGGCTCAAGCCCACTCTTTCAGTGAAGAAGTACTTCCTCACATCTCTCATAAATTCCCCTACCAGCTTCATTGCATGTCCTTTGTTTTCGCATTTCTTCCTCAGAAAAATTCCCCTCCTGTACCTTATTTAACCCTGTGTGGTATTTATAAGTCTCTATCATGTCCACCCTCCCTTCTCTCATCCAGGGTGTACATATTCAGGTCCTTGAGTCTCTCCTCATAGGGCTTCTGATGCAGCCCCTGCACAATTTTAGTTGCCCTCCTCTGGACAACCTGTACCCTGTCTATGTCCTTCCTAAGATGTGGTCTCTAGAACCAGACACAGTACTCTGGGAGGGGGGTCTCACTAGCGAGCTATACAGTGACAACACCACCTCTCTCTTTCTACTGGTGATACCCCTTCCTATGCACCCCAGCATCTCACTGGCCCTACACAATGCCTTGTCACATTGTCTCACCACCTTAAGGTCATCAGATATGATTACCCCCAGGTCCCTTTCCTGTTTGGTGACCGTCAATACTTCTTTCCCATTTTGTACTCTGTCTATGGGTTTCTGTGCCCTAGCTGCATGATTTTGTACTTTTTCACATTGATACCCAGCTGTCATGCACTTTACCACTCCTTGGGTTTTCTCAGGTCTCTGCACATTCTTTCCACCCACTCTGGGGTGTCTACCCTATTGCAGCTTTTAGTGTCATCTGCAAAGAGAATATTCCTTCCAGTTCATCTGCAATGTCACTTATAAAGACATTTCAGAAGACCGGTACCAGTATTGAGTCCTGAGGCACCCTGATGGTCACCCTCCGCTCTCGAATGAACTCTGTTTACCATCACCCTTGTCGCCTGTCCATTAATCAATTTCTTATCCAGCTTACTACTGTAGGACCCAATACTAAGCTATCTAGTTTCTTTAAGAGTCTCCTATGTGGTACGGTGTTGAATGCCTTACTAAAATCTAAGTAGGCCTGTAACAATTTGCCATCCATACCTGTTACTGTAATTTTGTTTTGCATTTTTATTGTTTCTGCATGGGTATCCAGTTAAATTTTGCAGCTGGGATCAAAGTGATACCCTGGAAAAACATCAAGATTCTTATCAGGATAGAACCACTGGTTCTGAAAGCAATTTACTATCTGCACTGTCCTGTATCATGGCAGGACCCTGGACAGTTAATGGAAAAGATGGAAACATAAACAACCCATTTACATTT
The DNA here is from genome assembly GCA_016271365.2 of Neoceratodus forsteri. Lineage (NCBI taxonomy): Eukaryota > Metazoa > Chordata > Ceratodontiformes > Ceratodontidae > Neoceratodus > Neoceratodus forsteri. The sequence continues at coordinate 410,312,301 of CM028137.1, forward strand.
CATGGAAGGAGCCACTCCTGCTGTGCTAGACAGGACTTTGGGCAAAAAAATAATGGATTTGTATATACAATATCTGAAGTCCATATCAGAATGGGTTTTCAAGGGACCCAGCTCAAGACACAAAGAATGCTGAATCTAAGATGTCAGGGTGACATACTATATGTTGTATCATGGGAGGGGGTAGCAGGAGTGTCTTAAGGTCACTGAGCCTGAAAGAGCCAGTCAAGTTTGGGTCTCGAACAGTTACCATCTAAAGGTTCGATTCTACCCTGATTCACAAAGTAACTTGTGTGGTAAGCTATTCTACCTTGCTAATGAGAGAGAGAGAGAGAGTTTTTTTCTGTGTGTGGTAAGCTATTAACATAGAAACATAGAAGTTTGCCAACAGAAAAGGACCCCTTGGCCCATCCAGTTTGCCCGAATACCCCCCTTTTAATTTTATTTAGCCCCATACAGTTGTCTCATGCCTTCTTGAATTTGTTCACTGAATCTACTCCCACCACCCATTCTGGTAGCCTATTCTATGGATCCAGCACCCTCTCTGTGAAGAACTGTCCTATTACATCTCCTCTAAATTTACCCCCTCCAACTTGAATGTATGTTCCCTAATGGATTTGTTTTTACTCATCCTGAATATGCTACATTCCCTCACTCTGTTTATTCCCTTCAGATATTTGAAGGTTTCTAACATATACCCCCTTTCCACCTCATCTCCATTGTGTACAAGTTTAATTCCTCCAGTCGTTCCTCATTTGTCCTCCTGTGTAGCTCTTGAACTATCTTGTTTGCTCTTCTGTGGACCCTCTCCAACCTGTCCCTGTCACTCTGTAAGTGTGGCCTCCAGAATTGGACCCCGTATTCCAGATGTGGTCTGACCATGGTTTTGCGGCATGAGCAGCTCCTTTCTCCTGCTTGTAAAGCCTCTCCCTATGTATGCCAACATTCTGGTTGCCTTCCCCACTGTTCTATCACATTTGTTCATAACAGGCTATCCAAAATGGTGATCCCCAGGTCCCTTTCCTGCTCTGTAACCTCCAGTTCTCCCCGAGCCAATATTTTGCCCTTGGGTTTCTACGCCCCATGTGCATAATTTTAAATTTTTTTATGTTGAATTACAGTTGCCACTTCCCAGACCACTCCTCCAGCCAGGCCAGAATCTCCCTCATTCCTTTCCTCCTCCCCCGTGTGTCCACCCTGTTACAGATCTTGGTGTCATCTGCAAACAGACACACTTTCCCATTCAGGCCCTCTGCAATGTCCCCAATGTATATGTTAAACAGTATGGGTCCCAACACGGACCCCGGAGGAACCCCACTTGTCACACCTCCTTCCTTGAGTGCACCCCATTAACCATCACCCTCTGAGTTCTCCCCCCAGCCAATTGTCTATCCAGTTTGTTAGTTTACTCCCCACCCCATGCTACCTAACTTGTTCATTAGTCTCCTGTGGAGGACAGTGTCGAAGACCTTCCTGAAGTCCAGATAGGCCACATCCACCGCCCCTTCCTGATCACATATCTCTGTTACTCCTTCAAAGAATTCAATCAGATTGGTCTGACATGACCTTCCACCTGTGAACCCATGATAGCTGTTGTCTTTGAGGCCTTCCTCCTCTAGATAATGTACCAGCCTTTCCTTCATAAGTGCCTCCATCAGTTTCCCCACCACGGAGGTAAGGCTAACTGAGCAGTAGTTGCCCGGCTCATCCTTTCCTCCCCTTTGTAAGGGGATCACATGAGCCCTTCTCAAATCCCCCAGGACTCTCCCCTTGTCTAGAGATAGATTAAATAACTTTGTGAGTGGTGCCACAAGTTCCTCCCTTAACTCCTTGAGCACCCTGGGTGGATTGCATTGGGGTCCATGGCTTTGTCCATCCACAGTTTTCCTAACTCTTCTAATACTCTACCCTCTGTATAGGGGTTTGTATCCATCTCCCTGCCCACCCTTCCCCTGCTTCTTAGCTCTGGTCCTTTCCTTCTTCCTTAATTGTGAAGACTGAGGTGAAGTAGTCATTCTGCAGATTTACTTTTTCCTCATCCCCCTCTATCAGAGCTCCCTCCTCCCTCTGAGTCTCATAATTCCCTGCTTGCTTCTCCTTCTGTCACTCACATACCTGAAAAATGTCTTGTCTCCCCTTTTGGCCTCCTTCACTATTTTCTCTCCCATATTTGCTTTAGCCCTTCTGACTATTTTCCCAGCCTTCTTTAGCTTCTCCCTATAAACCTCTTTTTCCACCATCCCCTGTGAAGCTTTGTAGGCCCTGAACACCTTCCTTTTCTCTCTGACTGCATTCCTCACCTCTGTTGTAAACCAAAGTGGATTCCTTCCTCTCTTGTGTTTGCTCACCGTCCTGATGCATTGTTCTGTCACCAGCAGAGTTCCCCTTTTAATTGCCCCATAGCTCCTATACACCCTTTAGATTCTTTTTTTCTTCTAGTTCCTTTTGTAAAGTTTCCTTTATTTTCTTAAAATCCGCTTTCCTGAAATCTAGTACCCTAGTGGTGGACCTGTTCTTATCCAGCTCCATCTGAAGGCCAAACCTTATCATCCTGTGGTCACTATCTCCTAGATTTTCCCTGACTGCCACATCCTCCACACTGTCCCTATTTGTCATTACCAGGTCCAGTATGGCCCCTCCCCTGGTCGGTTCCCTAACCAGCTGATGAATAAGTGCTTTTTGCATGGACTCCAGCAGCTCCCTACTCCTTTCTGATGTTGCTGTTGGGATCCCACAATCCACACTGGGAAGATTTAGATCCCCTACCACCAGAATTTCTCCTATGTTGGTCATCCCTTGTGTTTCCCTAGCTATCTCCCTATCCACCTCCTCCACCTGATTTGGTGGTCTGTACACCACCCCTATCCTTACTGCTTACCCATCCTCTTACTTAATATGACCCAAAGGATCTCTGCTGAGCCCTGTCCTTCACTACTCACCATTGCTCTTATCCCATCCCTTATGTATATGGCTACCCCTCCCCCTTTTTTCTTTCCTGTCTCTCCTATAGAGACTATGCCCTGGTAATTCCACTTCCCAACTGTGATTATCTGGTCACCATGTTTCAGTTATCACTATTGCATCTAAGTCATCCATCCCCATCACTACTGCCAGGTCCCCCATCTTATTTCCTAGACTCCTGGCAATTGCCAGCAGACCCTTCCATCTATCCCCTCCTCTTCCATTCTCCTTCCTACTAGTGTCCCCTGCACCCCAGTTGCAGGTGTTTGTGAGTTAGGTAAGTCCCAATAGCCACTTTTCCTAGTCCTCCCCCTAGCTTCATACTCCCCCTCCTTAGTTTAAATCATCCCCCAGAATTCTGTCTATGTACCCCTACAGCTTCCTCCTTAGCTGTCTTGCTCCCTCATCATTTATATACAGCTTGTCCCTTGCATACAGGTGTTCATCTACCCATGTCCCCCAGTCTCCTATACATGCGTATCCCTCCTTCTGCACCAATGACTCAGCCAGTGGTTAAAATCCTTGATTCTTAGCTGCCTGGGTGCACTTGCACAGTGCACTGGCAGGACTTAGACTACCTTGCTAATGAGAGGAAAGACAGAGAGTTTTTCTGTGTGCAGCCTGCTGTTCAAACATTTTCTTTTCATTTCTGTAGAATTTCTATTCCCCATCATCTCTCTGTAGTATCCTGTATCACGTGTGTAAATATCGTAAGTAAGTAAGTAAAAGTTTATTTATAAGCGCTTTTCAAAAACCAAAGCACTGTACAATAATAACATTGAATAATAAACAAAATATTAATAATAAAATCAATCTTTAAATGCTTTTAAACAAAAGGGTTTTTAGCTCAGATTTAAAACTCTCAACGATCAGGCAACCTCATATCCGGCGAGGTAGAGAATTCCACAGGGTGTCAGACTGCCCACTTGTTTTCCTGCTGTGACTAAAAGTTTGCCTCCTGTACATACACAGCATTACACACCGAGTCCTTACCTGCAGCAAGCCTCTCTAAGGCTCTTGTTGAGAGTGGTGAGAATGAGCAAGTAGGCATCAGTTCTACCACCTGAACGTGCCCATGCTCTGGCACTAAGCAATTAGGGCTCCAGTCGGCAATGTCACCGATCATGTTTTTTGCGGAGGGTTGCACCCCCTCACCCCCATGTGGGGGGCTGCACCCCCCACACACCCCCACTGATAGATTCTAACTCCAGGGGGTGTGCGGACCTTGGGGAGGGGGCGCATCCTGCATCTGGCACCCTGATTGCCCGACTCCATAATGATGGCGCTCTGAGCCCCAGAAGGGGCATCACCAGAGGAACTATGATGAGCTCTCCTCATAATTTAAACATTGATGCACCCAGGGCTCATCAGCTAGCTTGCCGCTTCTTCACTTGGCTCTTCCTGGACTTGTTGCTTGCCGTCAGTGGTCAGTGATTAGCAGGGGGAGACATCACCCCCAAGTCAGCACTCACTGGAAGCTCACAGTGATGCTGGCAAGGCGTCACCCACATGCTGCCGTACCAGCTGGGCTGCATTCAGAGGCTTGACTATCCCAAGGACAGGACCTCAATTGGGTAAGGAGGAGGGACGGTGCTCCTATCCAGTGCTGGGGTATGGGAGGTGGGTGGGGAGTGTTGAGGTAATTGGGTGTTGTTGGGTATGGGGCTGCGGTATAAGAGTGAAAGGCTGTAGGGTTGGGGGGACTGTGGGTATGAGAGTTGAGAGACTGAGGGGAATGTGGGTGGTGTAACTGTGGTATTAGGGGTTAGGGCTAGTGAGGGATATCCAGAACAAATACTGTCTGGTATTACAGTGATATGTACCTGAGGGATTTGGCAGAATGCAGTCCAGCTATAATGTTTACATGACCAACAACTATAAAATATGTGGTGCTCACAACATTATATAGTCTCCAGACCCCCTAAAACTATTAAGCGCAGGCAATAGGAGGTATGCAAAATGCAGTTTGTTGTAGTTACATTCAAATAGGTGTGGATATAGAGCATCCAAACGGTGGGAAAATTAAAACCAGGGAAGTTATTTTTTTGTGGTACGAATAGTTTATATCCTTAGCTGCTCATGCAAATGTAAAAATCCAGGATAGTCAGCAGCATGGAGTCATCTCTGGAAGATCCTGCCAGACAAACCTAATTGAATACTCTGACTGGGTAATGAGGGAACTGGATAAAAGCCATGCAGTGGATGTGCTGTATTTAGACTTCAGCAAGGCTTTGATTCAGTGCCTCATGGGAGGCTGGGGGGGGGGTAAGTTGCAATGTGTGGAAGCAGGGACAAAGATAGTAAACTGGATTGTGAACTGGCTGAAGGGGAGGCAGCAACAGGTGGTAGTGCTGGGGGGGCACACTTTTCCCCAATGGCGGGGACAAGCAGGATGCTGCAGGGCTAAGTCCTGGGCTCAGTGTTGTTTGTTTACTCATATAGGATATCTCACATGGCGTTAGGAGAAAGATCAGTCTGTTTTCGATTATACAAGATAGGGGCAGTGGTGGACGACATAGAGGGGTGGCAGGAGCTACAGGAGGACCTGATCCAACTGGAGGAGTGGTTGAAAAAGTGGCAATTGAGCTTCAATGTGAAGAAGTGCAAGGTTATGCACTTTGAAGGAACCCAGGAAGGAGCTACCAGTTGGGAGGGGTTGAGATAGAGGTCACAGAGGAGGAGGAGAAGGACCTAGGGGTGATCATAATGGGTAACATGAACAACTCAGGTCAGTGCAGGAAAGTGTTAGCTAAAGCCATCAAGATTCTGGGGTGTATTGTGAGAGGAATCTCATCCAGAAGTAGGGATATGATCCTGCCACTGTACAGTTCACTAGTCAGGCCACATTTGGAGTACTGCGTGCAGTTCTGGCATCCCTTTCTGAAGAAGGATATCAGATTGCTGGAGGGGGTGCAGTGTAGGGCAACTAAGATGATTCAGGGACTGGAGGGCAAAACCTATGAGGACAGTCTGACTGAGTTGAATATGTACACCCTGGAGGAGAGGAGGGATCAGGGGATATGATTGAGACCTTCAAATATTTGAAGGGATTAACAGAACGGGCACAGAAGGGATATTTAAGCTGAGGAGAGGAAGGAACACCAGGGACATGGTCTCAGCTTGGAGGGTGGAAGATATCGGAGAGAGAGAGAGAAAGAGAGAGAGATGAGGAGGCATTTTTTCACAGAGAGGGTGGTGAAGAAATGGAACACTCTACCTGAGGAGGTGGTATCCTGCAGCACAGTGGTCAGTTTTAACAGGGCACGGGACAGGGTGCGGGGGGGGTAAAGGTGAAGGTGGAGAGGAGGGTAGGGCAGCTGCAATATATGGGTGCTAGCTGCATATTTGAGCAGACTAACTTGATTGACTGTAAGGCCTGTTTCTGCTTGCAGATTTATATGTTTGTATGTTTTTTGTGTGGGTAGAACTGTTCGTAAGTTCAAAATCTGCATAAGTGAACAAATAAGGGCACAAGAGACAGGGAACCCAAAATATGCAACTAGTGGTCATGTGAAAAATAAACCCCTCAAGAAACATACTATGAAATATTTTGGTAATGAGAAAATGTTCTTGGGTCATGTTGGGCAGGGTGGGGGATTTGGAGAGGTAAATAGCCAAAAGGAGGCAAAATAGACACTGAGAACAAGGACTTGTAGCCCACCAGTGCTTAGTGATTCCCTGGAACCAAGGGGCACATTAACAAACTGTGCAAAAAATTCCTGTACAAGTGTGCAAAATATTAGACAAGTGTCTGAGAGGCACTAAAGATCCTCTTCAAGTATATCATACATAGGGGCTCAGTGTGCATAATAAACGTTATCCTGGACTTGGACCTTGATTTGCATTCAGTGTAATTTGGTCAGTCTGGTGGACTCCTGCAGAAGTGTGCATTAGCTGGGCAAGAACATTATTTTCTTTTAAAACCACGCACAGTTAAGGATTGCCAGATGTTATATGCATAGGTCCAGCCACTTTGGAAATATTGCATTGGTGGAAGTGTCTACGTTTATGCTTTAGAATATTTTGTTTCTGTTCAGCTTGACTACTTGCAGGTAAGAGTAAAATTCTTTTACCATGGTTTCGAACTTTTGATTGCATGCCTACGGACATCCGAAAGAGAACTATGGCATTGGACACATGCTGCCTGCTACTACCCAAAAGATAGCCAGAACTTTAGAAGACATGGCCAAAATGTTTATAGTTTGTGTTTTTAAAAGTTTTGCACATTCCTTGCATTCTTGTTACACATCAGAATTGTTTGCTGGCCCCAATACTTAGAGTGGTCTAGTGGTTAGATCAGGAGCTGATAACCTAGGACAATGGGGAGATTAGAGGAATTAAACCCCACCAAAGCCAATTTGGTTCTGGTGGGTTTGAATGTGTAATGCTGAATATTTTCTGACCTTGAGCAAGCCACTTAAGTTGCCATTGCTCCAGGCCATTCAGTTGTCCAGCTGTGTGTAAAAGCATAAACCAGAAGATTTTATCTTTGCTTGTATTGCAATTTACAGATTCTATTGTTGTGTTTTAAGATCTGTAAAAGGGGATTTTCAGAAGAAGGCAGAAATAAATAAGCTTCAGTGAAACTCTAAGTCAAGGAAGAGCTGCCAAAAGCATGTACTATTCATGTTAACCTGGAAACACTGGTTGCTTTACTGGATAATAACATATGCAGTAATTGCTCTTGGCTTCTGTCGCACTGTTGCTCAATCTTCCTGAGCGAGTATTTGTCCGTGGTGCTTTAATTTTCATCATGTCATGAAAATCTGTTATTTATTGAAAACTGGGAACTATTTAGGGGTAAAATGAACTGTAGTCCAAATACGGATTACATCTGAATAAGAAGGGCTATGATTCTTGCAGACAGATTTACACATTTTCATAACCTATTTAATTTAAACTGAACTCATTGGGGAACAATCACAAATAGGTGAAATCAGGACACAGAATCCATCAGTTCAAAGACAAAAGAATGAAATAAGAATAGAATTATGAGTAATGGTATTATTTTTTCCATTTCAGATAAAGATCAAGATCAGTACTTTATCTATATATTTTCAGTATGAGTGGTTGTTCTTTAAGATCTGGGTTCAAGTGATCATGGCACAGCGAGTTTCAGGATAGGGAGAAAAACAAATAAGACCAGTATAAAGGTTCTGGCCTTCAGGAGAGCAGTCTTTGAAAGAATATGAGAAATTTACAGAGAAGAAATAGAAGGCAGAGACCAAATAAAGGATGCAGAGGAATTGTGGAGATGTATCAATGGGACGGTACTAAAAGCCACAGAAGTATGTAAAAGGAGGATAGGAAAAAACAAAAAATAAGCATTTGTCAATGCCGAACGTTGGTTACATGTAAAATTTTTTTTTTTAATTCTGAGCCCAAATTTTGAAGATTTCAACTCCTGCCCGAAAGGTGGTTTCGTGCTGTGATTGCGAAATCACCTTTCAGGATGCAAAAACATTTTTGGCCAGGATCTGAAAAATGACAGCTGTGAAATTCATGAGGTGCTGTGAAGAAATGGCTATATTGAAAGTTTGGGGTCAAAATATTTAAAATTGCAGAAGTTATGAGCCTGCATTCTAAATTTCAATGAAGGCTCATAACTTTGTTTGAAATATTTTTGCCCCAAATTTTCAACATACCCCTTCTTATGACCCCACCTCATGAACAACTGCAGAGAAAAATGTCGACATCGCCCGGAAGGTGATCGGTACAGCAACTGAAATCACCTCGGGATGCAAAAACCCAAACATTTAGGCCAGGATCTGAAAAATGAAAGCTGCCACATTCATTAAGTACTGTGAAGAAATGGCTATGTTGAAAAGTTGGGGTCAAAATATTGAAAATTGTCAAAGTTATGAGCCTGCATATGCAAATTTCAATACAGGCTCATAACTTTATGATTTATTTTGCCAGCCTGCTCTTGCCCTTTGCACATATACAGCCACACTGGGGCCAAGAATAAAATTTATATGTGATTTCTGTGACTATAACTTTTCTCTTTGGCCCCACTAGTCTCTGAAGCTAGGGGTACAACAAAGAAAAGGGTATCCTTTTCCCAATGCGGAAATGTTTTTCTTTTTTTTTCTCTTCAGCTGCCAATCCTCTACCCCCAGTCCCACATACCCTACCTGTCCCTTTGTAAGTTTGTGCTGATGATCGGTATTCAGAAGGGGGCCATGGGCATGAGACCCTCCCAATGGGCCATAGTGATCAATCCTCTGTCCAGAACCCAGGACCTCCTTGACCTACAAAAGGGCTGGGAGGGTCAACAGAGTAGTCAGTAGCGAGTGAAGATGGTGAAGGATGCGGGAGCATGGACAAGAGGAAGGTACCTGCATGGTGTCTGTGGCTCCCTTGGCATCGCTCCTAAAGCTCTGATCCGGGATGTGGTGGTGGCAGCAGCAGCAGGGTCAGTTGGGTGGGCGTGGCTCCCAATGTGACCTGTCCCTCTGGGCAAAGCCCTGATCAACAAGGTAAACGCAGTGCCGGTGGATCAAAGGTGTCGCAATAAAGTGATCCAGCCAGAAACACACTCCAGATCTCAGAGTTCTGCCCACCCAGCAGATGCAGCAGCACGAGGCAGCCAGGAGGAGCACAGCTCCTGGCCATCCTCTCCACCCTCCAACAGCAGAGCAGACCAGGGCTGTGGTGGTGAGTGGGCCGTGGGCCTGATCTTGTGTTTAAAGTCGCACTGTAGGTGCTGGGCAGGGGAAGGGGAAAAGGGCAAATTAATGGGCCAGAACCTAAAAGGATAGGGAGGGACAAGGTGGGCAGAGTGTCCAAAAGGAGGATGTCAAAGGGGTAGTGGGCCAAAATTTATAAGGAGGCCATAGTAGGCTCACAGGGGGGTGGACAGCCAAAGGAGATCAGGAGAACTCAAACAGTGGGCTAAAGGCCCAGAGGGACGGGGGTGAGAGAGAAAGAGAGAGAAGGCCCCTGGGTGTGGCCAGAGCCCATGGGGTTATTTTATTTTATTCTATTTGTTGGGAGCTGGGCGCTGAATTTTTGGAAGCCCCAGGAGAGAAGGGATGAAGAGGTGGGTTGCCAGCCTTTGTTCCAATGTGGGGCCATTCTGCACCAGGGCAGGGCCAAGACAGAAGCCCACAGCAAGCTGTCCACTGAAAAGAAGGACTGAGACACAAGACCCAGGCCCATACAAAAGTCATTAAGTGGGCAGGGCTGGACAAGGCTCTACCCAAGTGCAGTTTATCCAGTGCTGGATAAACATCTTGCCTCTTGGTCACTAGTGTCTTCCTGCCTCTCCATCCAGATTCGTCTGGCCTGTCTTGAAATTGTAGGAAACCTTCCAGCCCCCTACAATTGGTGTAGTGGACAGGATAGGAAGCATCAGGAGTCCAAAGCTTGAAGCTATCCACACCAAGATGCCCACGAGAAAAGAGATGGAGTGGGATCCCACACTGGGTTATGCAAGGGAAGCAGGCCATGTGGCATATCAGGGGTGGAAGCTGACAGCACTCATCACAGAAATAAAGCAAGGGGTCCAGCCCCAGATTGGGCAGCATCCATGTCGGCCCAGGAGGAGAAGAAAAAGCTGAGGCGGATGATGCGCGCATCAATGGGTGGAGCAGGACAGGACCATGCACACAGACACAGAAACTGAGAGACCTGTTGAATGACCCTATGAGCAAAATAATGCCAAAAGCAGTGATGTTGAGAGAGTGTGGCACCAGCTGTGTAAGGACACCAAAAGGGAGATGGGGAGAATCAAGCGGCACTACCAAGCTGTCATGGCACCTTTGGGAGGCCCATACAAAGGTCCAGAGGCCCACGTGGAGGAGCCTGTATACATGGCAAGTGCTGTCACCTGTGATGTGAGGCAGCCGGTCCAAGATTGGAATGCTCAAAGGGAGACTCGCTACCAGGAGCTTATACATTGGGTTGTAATGGTAGCAGCCTATATGGGTGAATGTTATTGAGCTGCTCCAATATGAGTTACTCAAGACTACTGCCCCATGCAGAGCAAGTAGAGAAAAGAGCACAGAATAGGTACAGTGAGTGTAGCATTGAAGGATACATGATACACTCCTGAGAAAGGGGATAAACAATTGTTTTTGGCCAAGTCCTGCAGAGCTGGTCATGTGGTGTAGTGGCTTTAGCCATTGCCCCTGGAGTATATGGTGCCAGGATCGGACCCTGGCGTGGGCAAATGTTTTGCTTCCAGTGGGAGTTTCTTTTTTTGACTAAGTCTACTCCCCCTGGAGTTAAGAATATTTATTTTGGGTGGTGCGGGGCAAAGAAGCAGTTATTTCAGAGGACCGTCCCTTTTTGCGGTGGTCTCTCTTAATCCAAGTCACCCTTTTTAGTGCGGGTGAATTTGCATTGCTCTTTGTGAGTGTCACAATATCACATAAAACTAGTTGTAACATATGGCAAGCAGAATACTAAGCTGCAGAAAGAATGTAATGACCTCTAAAAGACTCTCCGTCAGCAAGATCAACAGATCAAGAATCAGGCCGAGCAAGTCCTCCACCATAAAGAGGCAGCAGATCGGTGCACCAAAATAATCCAAGGCTATGATGTGATGACCGAAGACCTGACCCATTCGCTGCTCATCAAGATGCAAGAAAAAGAAGAGCTCAGCAGATGCGTGATGGACCTACAGGCATCCTTGCAGAAGGAAGAGTGTGCCCAGCTAAATGCTGCATGCCCCCAGAAATTGCAAGGACCCCCAGGGCTTGACACCCCGGTAGTGGTAAAAGTGCCCCCCAGTCAGCATTTGCGTCAATAGGCTCCTGAATTTGCCCCAGCCCTAAAGAACAAACCAGAAGAACCGGATCCAGTTTGGGCCACTGAAACCAATATCATCTGTCAAAGCATGCAAGTTGCACCCCACATCCTGACATCAGTCCTAGCAGGGGAACCGCACCACTGAAAAGAAAGAAGGACCTCTCTTCCAGCAGAGCCAAAGTCACCAACCAGTCCAAGAGTGTGTACGGACCCTGCTGACGAAAAAGAGTCAGACAATGCCTATGATCAAAAGACACCCTTACCCATAGGAGAGCAAGTGCTGGTAAGGTGCTGGGTTGAGGAAAAGTCATCTACAAAGTGGGAATCTGACCCATACATCATCGTGGACACACCTTTCCCTACAATGCATACCTACCAGCTCCAAGCCAGGGACAGGACACAAAGGCTTGTACACCGAATGCATCTAAAGTACTGCCCGGTTCCTGTCAGGACAGATGGACGAATCGACAAGGAGAGGCAGGAACCACTCCCAAAAGTGACCTTAAGACCATACATCCCTTTTCTTGGTTTATTGTGGTGGTAGGTTAAAAATGTTATAGTAGGCCAGTCAAAACTTCATGTTTTCAAGTAGATTAGGTGAATAGGGTATAGTACTAAAATGTTGTTTGTGTTTTAAAACTTAAAGTAATAACTGACCCCCATACATGGGGACATGTATGTTTAAGGGGGGTGGATTGTAGTACACTGAAGTTAGGGGGCACAACAAAAAAGCAGGGACCCTTTCCCCGACATGGAAATGTTTTTCCTTTTTTTTTTCTCTTCAGCTTTCTTGCTAATCCCCAACCCCCCACTCCCACATACCCCACTCTGACCCTTTGTGTAATTTTGCACCGTTTGGCACTCTGAAGGGGGGGGCCTGGGCACGAGACCCTCCCTGATGGGCTCATAGTGCCCAGTCTTCTGGCCAGAAGCCAGGAATTCCCCTGCCCTACAAAAAGGCCGGGGAGTGGTCAACAAAATGAGTCGGCGGCATAGTGAAGAGGGTGGAGGATGTGAGGAGCATGGACAAGAAGAAAATGTACCTGCATGGTGTCCATGGCTCCCTCGGCATTGCTCCCCTCCAGTTCCAGTCCGGGATGTGGTGGCAGCAGCAGCAACAGGGTTGGTTGGGTAGAGCACAGCTCCCCAACGTGACCTGTCCCCTCTGGGCAAAGCCTTGATTGGCAAGGGGGAACGCAAGTGTCGTCGGACCAAAGGGTGTCACACTAAAAGTAGTCCAGCCAGAAATACACCCCAGACCTCAGAGTTCTGTCCGCCCAACAAGCACAGCAGCACGGAGTAGCCAGGTGGGAGTGCGGCTCCCTGGCTACCCTCTCTGACCCCTCCAACAGCAGAGCAGGCCTGGGCTGTGGTGGTGAGTGGGCCACGGGCCTGATCTTGTGTTTAAACTTACACCATAGGGCAGGGGAAGGAGAAAGGACACATTAATGGGCTAAAGCCTAAAAGGATAGGGAGGGACAAGGTGTGCAGAGTGCCCAAAAAGAGGATGTCAAGAGGGTAGTGGGCCAAAATTTATGAGGAGGTCATAGTAGTTTCATGGGGGGGCAGACAGCCAAAGGGGATCAGGGGAACTCAAACAGTGGACTAAAGGTCCAGAGGGACAGGGTGAGAGAGAGAGAGAGAGAGAGAGGCCCTGGGTGCGGCCAGAGCCCACAGGGTTATTTTATTTTATTCTACTTGTTGGGAGCTGGGTGCTGTGATTTTGGAAGTCCCAGGGAGAGAAGGGGAGAAAGAGGTGAGGTAGTCAGCTTTGTTCGGACATGGGGACCATTCCGCACCAGGGCAGGGCCAGAGACAGAGGCCCACAGCCAGCCATCCCCTGAAAAGAAGGACTAGACACAAGGACCTAGGCCCATACAAAAGTCAGTAAGTGGGCAGGGATGGACAAGGCCCTACCCAAGTGCAGTGATACCATTAACATTAATGAGGGAGGCGGGATCCGGACAGGGAGCCCCATAGGCCTGGCCACATGGGTCAGTTCTGCCAGGATAGCCCACAAAAAAAGAAAGAACCTTAGAGATGCAGCACCCAGGGGTGGAAAGGGAAAGTGGGCTAGTGGCCCTAGGTTACCCACGGTACAAGTTGTTTGAGCACCACTCAAACCGAGCTGTGCTTTTAGCTGCCTAGCGCCCTCTAGAGACTGTAGTTTCTGCAAAAAACTAAACTGTGCTCTTAAAAATCTAAACTGTTTGCTTGCTCCTGGTCTGTGCTATTGATTTGTGTCCTTGCATACCTGATGCCCAGCTTCACCATTGTTGTCCGGATCAACTTCGCCAGAGCCTGATGCTGACCCAGAGAGGTACCCAGACCATCCACCATCTGCAGCAGAACCACCTCCAGTGATGTCAGCCTGTGCCAAAATCCCACCACAAGTGTTCCAGCATCAGCCCTGTGACGGACAGTGGTAGAAAGCCACTAGTGAGGTTTCCAGAAGTTAATCAGCTTAGGAGCCGGCCCAGCTTAAGTTTGAGGGACTGCAGTTAATGTTGTGCATGCCCTTTTCTTATTTTTCTAGCTGTCTGTAAGTGTGCACATGCCCATGTCGCTCTGCTGAGGCCACCAGAAGGTCACAGCTCTAGCAGTCTTCTTCTTGGGAGATGTCCTGGGTGCCAGGGACCTGCCAGTGGTCATTGCAGCAAATCATTCATGGAACCAACTGCTGACCAGAAGTTTTTAGCCTCCTGCCTGTAGCTTTAGAGGATCACCAAGTTCTGCATTTTCCAGCTAGCGTGTTCCTCTTGGTGTTGTGTTCATCCAGGGGACGCCCCGTTATGGCCTGTTTGTAACACGTGCTTTATGGGGTCAATGCCCATCTGCTGATCAGCGACACAGAGAAATCCCAAACTTGGTTCATCAGGTTTCATCATCTTGGCCAAGTGCACGTAGGACTTGGACTCAAAGGGGTTAACCCCTCTTCTTGGTTCAACCAATAATTGGTCCTGATCGTGTTGTTTGTTGTTTATTTTTATTATGCTGTAGCACTGTAAAAAAACGTTATCTTGTTTTATTGTTCCTGGTAAATAAACTTCTTGCATCTTGGTCACTGGGTAAGCTTCCTGCCTCTCCTTCCAGATTCATCTGGCCTGTCTTGAAATTGTTAGGAAACCTTCCGGCCCCTACACTGTGGAGAAATGGCTATGTTGAAAATTTGGGGTAAAAAATTTGAAAATTACCAAAGTGTCTGCGCCTGCATTTGCAAATTCAATGTAGGCTCATAACTTTGTGATTTATTTTGCCAGCCTCCTCTTGCCTTGTTTTACACTACCCACACTGGGGCCAAGAAAACACTTTATTTGTGATTTCAGTGACTATAACATTTATTTTTGGCCCCCAGTAGTCTTTCTCTCTCTCTTTTTATGCTCTAGATGGTGGCACAAGTCAAGGATTTATTTTGCCAGCCTGATCTTGCCCTGTGCACACACTCAGCCACACCAGGGCAAAGAATAAGCTTTGTGATTTCTGTGGCTATAACATTTCTGTTTGGCCCACAATAGTCTCTGTCTCTTTCTTTTATTAGTTGCTCTAGGAGTGGCGGTGGAGATGGGGATGGCAAGAATAGGGCTGGAATTTTTTGTATGCTAATTTTTGAAGATCTCTGGGGTGGGGATGTGTAATGACACAAGCATCTGTCTCGCCCCCCCCCCCTTGTATGAGGTACCGGCAGCGGTGGTACCCTCAGCCTCCACCAGAGGTGCGCCAATGCGCCACTCTTTGCGCCACTTTTTCTGCCTCCCCATAGAGACGGAGAGCAGTCCTTGGAACACTCAATCCTACTGCCCTGGCCGCCCTCCAACTCCCAAGTCTGTCTTCGAACTCAGGATGTAGGCTCAGCAAGCAGACACTTGTATGTTGCCATGATAACTTTGTAAATTTTTCACATTTCACCCCAAATGTTCAAAATAGTCTTTATCACCTTACTCCTCATAAACCCATAGGTGAAAATGTCTTAATCCGTGGCGAAATGCCATTCACGCCACAGATGCAGAAAGTCATTTTGGCAGAATGTGAAAATGACAGCTACAGTGTTCATGAGGTGTTGTGAAAAATGGCTAAATTGAAAATTGGGAGTGAAATGTGAGCAACTGGCAAGTTATGTGCATGTAGGGAAAATGTCAACAAGTGCACGTAACTCAAGCATTTTTGGTATTTTGCTCCAAATTTTCAACATGGCCTTTTTGGGACCCCACTTCATGAACAGTGGTACTGCCATTTTGTTACTCAGCCCTGAAAGGTGATTTCATGCATGGATCACACCATTCCATGCTACAGGTGTGCAAACACATTTCAGGCAGGATATGAAAAATGACAGCTGTACTGTTCATGAGGTGGTATGAAAAATCTGTATGTTGACAATTTGGAGGAAATATAAAAAATCACAAAGTTATGTGCCTATGCAGAAACTGCACACAATGCACACTCATAATGCAGAATATTTGTGTTTTCACCAAATTTTCAACATGAGCTTTTGGGACCCCACCTCATGAACATATATGCCTTGTATATATGTAAATATTTGTATATCTGTCTCATTCATAAATCTTTGTATTTGTGTTCATTCAGTACCATGTTTTTGTGTAAAACTTGTAACCTTATATTGTCATGACCACTCAGGTCCATCTTGTAAATGAGCTATACTCAATGATGTTCGCCTGAATAAATAAAGATTTTGATTGATTGATTGATTGATTGAACAGTGGCACTGTCATTTCATTACTCAGTCCCAAATGGTGATTCCACACAGGGACACTAAAATTACCTTTTGGGACCGAGTAGCACAACTACAGTGCTGATGTTCATGAGATGGGGTCCCAAAAGCTCATGTTGAAAATTTGGTGCAAAAGACCTAAAATGGCTGCGATATCAAGATTAGATCAAACGCCATTGACTGCCATTATACGGCACTTACCTTGATTCTTCAGTTCGCTGTTCGACTTTGAAGAGTGCAGATATGTCTCAGTCCACAGAAGATGCCAGCTGTTGACCTCCTGAGGTAAGTATTGGGTAAGGGGGGTACGGGGAGGTAGGTGCACAGAGGGAGGGTCAGGATGGGAGAGACGATGAGGGACCATTTTCTTCTTTACAGGTTTAATTTAAAAAAATGTCGGGGGACTGTTTTCTTTTTTCAGGGATAAAATATGTTTGGGGACTCTGGGGCTGGGCTCCCCAGTGTTCCAGAGTGGTGTGGGGGGAGTAACATAAGTGGCAACACTGGGGACGGGCTCCCCAGTGTCCCATAGTACAGGGGGGATCATGGACATGGGGACTGGGCACCCCAGTGTCGGACAGTGCTGGCGGGATCACAACACAGGGATTGGGCACCCCAATGTTGTATAGTGCTGGGGGATCACTGACACGAGGACTGGTCACCTCGAACTTGGACACTATTGGGGGAGGGGGATCACTGACATGGGGATTGTGCCCCCACGGGTGGGCTGAGTGATCATGCAAATCAAACAGCTGAATCCCGTTCAGATTAGAGCAGCTTCAGTTCTTTGAGGTGCATGACCATTGGCCACCCAACAGAGAGTTGTGTCAGGACCACACCTAGTGGTCATTGGGGTAGGCTGCAGAGACTGTGGTTCTGTGAACTGCAATGGGCTTGACAGTGACACCCCCCCCCGAAATCCCATATTGCCACAATATGTTTGTGACTCCCCCTACAAACTGGGGTTTACTAAAATGCCTTTCTGGGCTCCTAAATGCCCACCGTCAGGATGCTGTCCTGTTTTGCAGTAGTTCTATTTGTTTGCATGAGAGTGCCCTAGTAAGCCTTTGTGCCTGTCTTTTTAGGACAGCATCTGGTCTGTGTTTTGGAAATCCATCTGATCTGGATCCGAGTAGTTAAGGCTCATGACCAGCCAGACAGCCTGCTATATTACTCCATTATGCAGTTGCTGTTAGCGCAGAGAGAGCCCTGTTAGGAAATGTGGTTATTTGCTGTTTATCTGTTATAGAGTAATGATAGAGAAGTTTGTCTAATCTGCTTTCATTTGCAGCTTGAGCATTTAAATAGGAGCCACCATTTTAGTTATGGACTGCCAGTATTGGACCAATCAAAATCTCTGGGGACCTAAAATAGAGACTGTCTCCAGGTGTTGTATGGGAAGGAAATTGTGTAGTATTTGTAGTTTTAGATGTTTAGCGCCCAAATGGACCTGGAGGGGGAGCCCTTTCTGTGACAGTTTCCTCAGCCAACTGAACCTTGTGGATTAGAGGAAAATACCTAGAACTGCCTGAAGCAGTGTATGAGTTGAGAGTGGACATTGGAGAGAGAACAGCTCAAACGGTCGAGCAGCTGCTCCTAGGAGGAGCGTAGGAGAATCAGTTGGAAGGCTCCATTTTT
Organism: Neoceratodus forsteri; assembly: GCA_016271365.2. NCBI lineage: Eukaryota > Metazoa > Chordata > Ceratodontiformes > Ceratodontidae > Neoceratodus > Neoceratodus forsteri. Next base: position 410,330,377 of record CM028137.1, read on the forward strand.
CTGACTGCCACATTCCCTGGCCTACAGAGATTGCCTATTGCAAAAGTTGGACTGTTCTGATTGCCAGCTTAGATCTGCAGCAGAGGAAAGAAAGTATGTCAGTACTACTTGCAAGTGGGACTGAAGACTTGCTCCAGAAGCAATCGGCCTGCCTGAATGAGAGAAGATAGCCCCGAGTTGAAAGGTTTGCACAGAGAAGCTGTAATTAGCAAACAGACTTTTTCTGACTTGTGGATTAGAAAACTAACTGAGCTAAGTGCAGAGTGTGTTTTGTGGGTCGTGATTTGATTCCCCACGGTGAATCCTATTATGCCAGCTGGAGGTTTTCCAGCAATAGACAACAAATGTTTCCCAGGACTGTTCCACTTGTTGACCCCTGCCATCTCGGTCCAAGTCTCTGCCCAAAATCCAGAGATTATCTCAGTGAAAGATCAGTTTGGGGATTCAGCCCTCTGCTCAACACCATCGAACAGGTAGCGACCACCAGGAGGTGAGTCCTGTAGGCTCCTGCTTCCCCCCAGCACACCGCATCAACACCATGGGGTCTTCATCTCACCTGTCCTACATCCTGGCCCGGGTTGTTTGCGTACAAATCAGGGTAGCTCCCTGCAACAACAGCAACGAATCATTGTGCATCATCTGATTGCTTGTTTTGGGTTATTGCTATCAGACTGAGACATCTGGCTCGGGAATACAAATATTTGGGTTGTGTACATGCTAACTGTCTTTCTTTTTAAAGGGCCCCAAAAACAGCTGCAATGCTGGCCACCCCGGGCAATGCTTCAGGCTAGCCTGTATAAGATCTGGGTACCCAGGGTTGCAAGACTAATCATCAAGGACTTACAGTGCATGCTGAATCAGCCTAAAGTAAACCAGAATGTCTATCATTTGACTAAATTAATGCCCCTCCCTTGTTCACTTCCCCTGAATAAACCTAATCATTTGTTTCATGTGTAACCTGGCAAGTGGGCACATTCTTAGTTGTGTTACAGAAAGGTTTTGCATTGTGTATTACTGATCTTATTTTCCTGGGGGGCTCTGGGTCAATTGCAGCAAATCCAGCTCTGGTGGTAAGTGCAAGGGGTGTGAGCATATTCTAATTGTTATTCAGTGTTTGCAAAGTGTTCTATTGTATTACCATCTAGGCCACTAGAAGGACTGGTGGGTGGTTATAGTATCCCGGAGAGCTATACCAAAGCAGTCAAGCTACCCCAATACCATTCCTCTGGGTGGAGGCACCCATTTACAAAGCTCAGACCCCTCAACCTGTGCATATTCCCACATGCAGGGGGTAGTAGCACATAGGATAGTGCCACCTAGGGGTTACACGTTGGTTTGCACAAGCGCAACTAGTGTAAAAAGGAGGCCTCTTTAGTTTAATAGGGATGTTGTTGGGGCACTAAGGGATAGAAGGATAGCATTCAGAAAATATAAGAAAACTCAGAGTGAGATAGATAAAGAAGATAAATGTTCAGAGTGACTTGGAGAATACGGAGGTTCTAAATACTTATTTTTGCTCTATTTTCACAGTGGAGGTGGAGGGGAAGGAAACTTATTTAACCCTTGCAAGGTCGCAGACTGATATATCGGTCCAAAATTCCTATACTTTCTAATTCTGTTGGCAGCCTAGAGAGAGAGAAGAATGTGGGATGGATCAAAGCCCATTAAGTGAGGCCAGAGCAAAGAAAGAACTTGGAAAATTAAAGGTAGATAAGGCAATGGGGCCTGATGGTTTGCATCCAAGAGTTCTTAGAGAGTTGAGGGATGAGCTGGCATCACTTCTGACAAAGTTATTTAATATATCCCTGGATACGGGGGTCAGAGTGACTGGAGGATGGTGAATGCAGTACCAATTTATATGTGGTGCTGTAAGGAGAAGGTGGGGAATTACCACCCTGTCAGCCTCACATCAATGGTGGATAAGGTGATGGAGGTGTTAATAAAGGAAAGAGTGGCAAAATACTTAATGGGCAATCAACTATTAGATGAAAAGCAACATGGCTTCACTAGTGGGAGATCTTGCCAGACAAATGTGATTGATTTATTTTGATGGGGTAACAAAGGTTATTGATCAAGGAGGGTGTAGTTGATGTGGCCTACCTGGACTTCAGTAAGTTATTGACTCTGTTCCTCGCCACTGGCTAGTAAATAAGACAGAGCACCTGGGGTGGGACAGAAAATAACAGACAGGTGGAAAACTGGCTGAAGGTAGAAGTCAGAGACTGGTGATAAATGGTGTACATTCTAGGATAATGAAGTTGATGGGCAGTGTTCCTCAGGGGTCAGTACTAGGTCCAATCCTTTTTAATGTATATATATCAGTGATATAGCATTGGGACTAGAAGGGAAAGTGTGTCTTTTTATGGATGGTGCAAAATGATATAATAGGGCTGACATAGCAGGAGGGGTTGAGGCCATGAGGAGAGATCTGAGCACGTTAGAGAAGTGGTTGGCCATTTGGCAGCTGAAGTTCAATGCTAAGAAGTGTGCAGTGGTGCATTTGGGGCTTACAAATCCATGGCTGAATACTCACTGGGAGAAGAACTGATAAAACAAACAGAACAGGAAAAGGACCTGGGGATTATAATCTCAAACAACCTTAAAGTAGGAGACCTATGTAGTAATGCAGTAGGTAAAGCTAATAGAATGATGGCGTGCATAGAAAGGGGTATAACAAGTAGGAAGAGGGAGGTGTTGATGCCTTTATATAAGCCCATGGTCAGACCACACCTGGAGTATGGGGCACAATTCTGAAGGCCTCATTTAAGAAAGGATATAGATGGGTTAGAGAGGGTTCAGAGAAGGGCAACAAAGATGGCGCAAGGTATGCAAGAGAAGCCATACGAGACTAGATGGAGAGAATTTAAATCTATACCCGCAGGAGGTTAGAAGAAATAGAGGTGACATGATAGAGACTTTTAAGTATATGAAGGGAATAAATAAAGTGAATGAAGGCAGATTATTCAAAAGGAAAGTAGGAGTTAAAACAAGGGGTCATAATTTAAGGTAGAAGAGCAATGTAAGGAGATGTTAGTTCACTGAGAGGGTGGTGGAACCCTGGAACTGATTACCTAATGAGGTGGTGTGTGCAGAAACAGTGGAGGAATTCAAGAGGGCATGGGACAGACACAAGGGGTTGGCTGGTGGGCAGAGGAAAATATCCCTGGGAAGTGGAGACAAGTAGAGGCGGGTGGGAAATGGGCAGACTAGATGGACCAGGATAGTCTTCTCTGCTGACATTACTATGATACTATCATCATCACCATGGGGTCCAAGTTTCTGTCTATGATAATATCTGTCTTTAGTGTTCTTTATTACAATATTACTTGTTGTATGCAATCCCAGAAGGGGGTCCATATCTTCTCAAAGATATCATTTGGTTCATATAATATATGTTTTCCAAATTCATGGTGTCTATCATTAAGTTAATCCATGATTCATACATCGGTGAGGTCATGTCCATCCATTTCATAAGGATACACTTTTTTGCAATTATAGTTGCTATAGTTCAAAATCACTGGTCATGTACAGTATATCTAAATGGGTGTTTGTTGATATAGACAATAATGTTAATTGGGGTGTCATTATCAGCTTTTTTTCATGTTTTCTCTGTAGCTTCTATTATTTTAGGCCAGAAATTTGACAAGTAATGGCAAGAGTGCAACATATGAATTAAAGTGCCTACCATTGTAGTGCACCTTGGACAAACTTCTGGAATATTTTTATTAAACTGATGTAACTTTGAGGGTGTATAATATGTTCCATAGACAGTATTTAACTGAACCTGTTGTAGTTTGCTAGTTTTTACTTTTGTAGTAAAAGATGCAATTACTGTATGTCTTGCCATAAATCATCTGCTATGTTAATACCTAATACATTCTCACATTTTTTCCTAACTTTTTCTTGTTCTTTGTTAGTGTTATTTCCTAATACTTCATACATCTTAGAAATCAATTTCAGTTTGTCATGTTTATCTTTAGGTAGTTTAAATGTAGTCAATTCTTTTCTGTAATTTGGTTGTTTTTCTGTTTTTGCGATTTAATTTTTTATTTGTTGATACTGGAAATAATCAGTTTTTGGGATACTGAATTATTGTCAGAGTTGTTAGAATAATTTTAACTCATTATTGTGGAATAGCATCTGTATTTCTTGTAGACCATTCTCTTTCCATATTTTAAAAAGGTTTCCTGATATTGATGGAGGAAAGTTATAGCTTAATATAAATTGGTGTATAAGCAGATATTAGCACTTGTTCCTTTAATACTTGGTGTGCTTTAATCCAAGGTTGTATCATAGTTTTTGTTGTTACACATTGCTTTATGGTTCTAGCTTTTTGATTATATGCTGAGTAAAGTAAATCTCTCAGTTTTGGATAAGGGTGTATTGTCTGCTCCAGTTGTGTGGATTTAGGTAAAGTTTGATTTTCTTTTAACCATATCCATACATTAGTTATTTGAGCTGCTATGTAGTATTTGTACATGTTGGGTAATGCCAGGCCACCTTTTATTTTTGGTAATACTAACACAGAAGAAGTGATTCTTGTTTTTTTTTTCCATATGAAGTTAGTTATTATTGTTTTTAATTTTTTTAAAAAGGATTGTGGCATTGAAATGAGAAGGGCTTGAAAAATAAAAATTAGTGTGGGTAATATCTTCATTTTTATGGTGTATATCCAGCCTATTACTGTCTAGAGTAGTGAAACCCATCTATTTAACTCATTCTGTATTTCAGTAAGGGTAAAATTATAGTTTGCTTCATATAGTTGATCAGTCCTTGTTGTTTAATGAACTCCTAAACATTGAATTTGTATATTTGTTTCTTGATAAGTGTAATGTTGTGGCATAGTTACATTATTTTGATTGTCTCGTTTAAGAATTATTGATTTAGTCCAGTTGATTTTATAACCTGAGAATTTGCCAAAATGATTTGTAAGATTTATAAGCTCCTTTAGTAATATTTCCGGTTGGGTTAAATATAAAAGAGTATCATCTGCGTACAAACTCAATTTGAATGTTTTGTCTTTAATTTTTATGCCATGGATCAGTGGGTTTGTTCATATGGCTATTGCCAAGGATTCTATTACAATTGCAAAGATTAAGGGAGATAATGGGCAGTCCTGTCTTGTCCCTCTTTGTAAAATGAACTTATCAGAGCTGTTATAATTTGTTTTAATTATGGCTGTTGGTGTTTTGTATATTAATTGTAGCCATCCACTGAGCTGTGCACCAAACCCCATCTTCCTTATGATTGCAAATCCGTATTTCCATTCAAGGTGATCAAATGCTTTCTCTGCATCTATTGCAAATAGTATGGCATCCTCTGTTTCTTTTCGGTGATATTATGTCTACAGTGCATCTTATGTTTGCAGCTAGTGTTCTACCCTTTATGAAGCCATTTTGATCACTGTCTATAATTTGAGTAATATGGTTCTAATCTTTTATCAATAATTTTTCTGAAAATGTTGTAGTCTACATTTAATAAAGAGATCGGTCAGTATGATGCACAGCTCAGCAGATCTTTTTTTTATTATGGAAGACCTGTATTGTTGCTTCTTTAAATGGAATTTATTTTCAGAGTTGAAAGACTTAAACAATGCCTTTACTATTGGAATCAATGTATGTTTATATTGTTTATAAAATTCTATTATGATCCCATCAGGGCCAGGGTTTTTTCCATTTGGTAGAACATTAATTGCCTATTCTATTTCCTGTTCTTTGATATCCTGATATAAAAGTTCTCCAGTAATTTGAATTATGTAGGGAAGGTTAATTTGTTTCAGAAATGTGTCTATTTCTGTTTCAGATTCATCCATTTCTGATTTATATAACTGCTGATTATAATTCTCAAGGCATTTATTGATCTCTTGTGGTTTATTTAGTACTTTTCCATTTTCATCCTTAATGGGCTAAAATGTAGTTTTGTTTTTGTTCTTTTCTTGTCTGCCAACTTTTGCCAAGCTATTAACTTTAAGGGCTTGTCTGCCATCACATAGTCATTTGACCTTGTTTTCATTATTTATTGTTCTATTGTTTCAGTCATTATTGTATTATACTGTTCTTTTTTTGTATGAACTTATTAGATATATTTTATTCATGGCATTACAATGCAGCATATGCAAATTCCACATTTCATGCAGATGACACAAAGATCTGCAACAGAGTTGATGCACAAGGTGGGGTGGAAAGGATGAAAAGGGACTTGGCAAGGTTAGAGGAATGGTCAAATGTATGGCAGCTTAGATTCAATGCTAAGAAGTGCAAGGTAATGCACCTGGGAAACAAAAACCCAGAGGAAGAGCACACAATGGGGGGGTGAGATACTAACAACAACAAAAATGGAAAGGGACCTGGGGGTAGTCATATCAGATGACCTAAAGTTGGGCAAGCAATGTGAGAGGGCAGCAAGGAGGGCTGGGGGATACTGGGATGCATAGGGAGAGGCATCACCAGTTGAAAACAGGAAGTTATTATCCCTCTGTACAGACAGCTGGTCAGACCCCATCTGGAGTACTGTGTGCAGTTCTGGAGACCCAGTCTTCTCAAAGACATAGACAGGATGGAAGCTGTCCAGAGGAGGGCAACTAAAATGGTGCAGGGTCTGCACCAGAAGACATATGAAGAGAGACTTAAGGAGCTTAATATGTATAGCCTCGAGGAAAGGAGGAGAGGGGGACATGATAAAAACTTTCAAGTACCTCAAGGAATCAACAAAGTCCAGGAGGGTAGCATCTTTCAAAAAAAAAAGAGATGTGCAAGAACAAGGGAGGCAAAATTTGAAGATGGAGGCGGCTTAGAGGTAATTTAAGAAGTATTTTTCAGAGAGGGTAGTGGATGCATGGAACGGCCTTCCAGAGGAGGTTGTGGAGTCAAAAACAGTGGTGGAATTCAAGCATGCATGGGACAGTCATAAGGCAATTCTAGGGGTTGGGGGTAGGAAGAAGTAGGTTGCTGGTTAACTAGGATCTGCAGCTTATCCAGTAGGTAGGGAAATGGGCAGATTGGGTGGGCCAAGCGGTCCTTATCTGCCATCAAATTCTATGTTTCTATGTTTCATGCTCTAATTGAGTAATAATCATATTTTGTCTTTTCTTCCTATAGGCTTCTAAGCTTATCATTTTTTCCCTAAGTCAGATCTTAAAAGCTTCCAATATATTTAAAACATATAGTATCTTGTACTGTATTTTGTTCAAAGAATTCTTGTATTTTCACTGTTATTTTATTTGATATTTGTGGTAGTTTAAATAAAAACTGATTCATCTCCACAATCTTTGATTTTGAGTGTCTTCACCTATTTTGATTGTTAATACACAAGGTGAATGGTCTGACATGATTATGCCAGGATACTGTATATCTATAATAGCATGTTTTATTGTTTCAGAAATTAAGAAGTAGTCTGTCCTGGAGTATGACTGTTGTGTTACAGAAAAATATGAGTCAATTTTTATTTCTGTTTTTTTTTATCTTTCCAAGGGTCTATTAACCTAGATCTATCATAAATATATTGCTAATTCTTCTTGAGGGTCTGTGTGCATTATCAAGTTTGGTAGATTTGTTTTGTTTGTGCATGACCAGATTAAAGTCACCACCTATAATGTAGGGTGGGTTGTAAGTTTATAGCTGTAAAAAGGGTACCATAAAAAAAAAATTGGGGCATTTAAGTTTGGGGCATATATTGCAGCTAGTATACATTTAAAGCTTGGTATACTCATTTCTATTATGGCCCATTTTCCTTGTGTGTCTGTTTCATTACTATAAATTTTTGGATTGGTAATTTGTTTATTGAAATTAATCGTAACTCCTCTGGAGTTGTTCATAGAATCTACTGAAACACCTAGTCCCATGGTTTATGAACCACATAAATTATCTAGAAGAGAAATGAGTTTCCTGTAATATTTCAGAGGTTATTTTCTTTTTGTAAATATTTTATTACTTTGTTCATTTTAGTTTTATTTCAGAGACCTTTTACATTCCAGGATAGTATAGTAAAAGGTATCCAACCATATATATATCCTTGTATATGTCTGCTGTTAATGTTTGTCCCTGGTATGCTGGGAGGCAGTATAGCACAGTGGTTTAAGGCTCTGAGCTGCAAACCTGGAGCCTGGGTTTGAATCACAGTCCCCACTTGCATACTGTGTGACCCTGAGCAAGTTATTTAACTTCCTTGTGCTCCCAGGTCGCACCTGTAAACAAGCCTTCAGCTGTATGTGTCTCCCCTGGTAAAAAAAAATAAATAAATAAAATATGTATTTACTATTGTCTTCCTAATTTTAAATTATTTTCCTGGACCCCATATTTTCCAGTGCATAGATTTTTCATACATTTTTCTTTTTCTTTTGATTTGTCATTATATTAGTTACAGAAAATGCCCTACTTTCCCTTTCCCCACCCCCCCAAAGTCTGGAATCCATCTAGTTTCTGACCCCCCCCCATGGTAGTGGTGACAAAGCGTGTCATCACTATACATTGAACTGTAGGTGCTGGTGTAGCCATTACTATTCTTTAATCCTTTTGCTATAGCTTTTCATTATAATAGCCTTGAGTATAGTTATGGTATTATTTTTTTCTCTCTTTCATCCCCTCCACTCTATTGTTCCCTGTCTTCCCTTCCCTTCCCTTCCCTTCTTTAAGTCTATATTCTGTATTCCTTTTCATCTATATATAACATAATCTGAGGATGAACTCAGTATGAGCCTTCTGTATATTTAATTAGATCAGAGTTCCATCTAGAACTTATTTTTTGTTTTATGTTAATCTGATTTTAGCCTACTTGGCACTTTGCTTTTCTTCTTTATCTTTCTGAGGAAGAAGCAGATGTAGGCACTGGTGTGTAGGGTTTAGGTCGATTTTGTTCCTCTTTTTTTTCCTGGTGTTTGGGTTTTCTCCATATGGATTTTCAAAGGCATCCATTGCCTCATCTGGATCATCAAAGGTATGAAGCTTGCCTTTGACTACTAATCTTACCTTTGCAAGGTATATAATTGAGAAACGGATGCCCTTTTGATAAAGTTTGAGTTTAACAGGATTAAATAAGTTTCTTCTTTCAGTTGTTTCCATCGACAAGCCAGGGTTTACATTAAAATGTATATTGTCATATGTAAGACCCTTTGCTGTTCTAGCCCTTTGTAATATAGCTTTCTGGTCTTGATACTTATGTGGTTTTACATATATTGTTCATGGGAAGTTATTGCTTGAAGACCTTGTACCAGCGCAATGGGCTCTGCCCAGGCTTATTTTTTCTTTGGGATATTTGTGGTTCATTACTGTGGTAAGCATTTTTTCAAAAAAAAGGTAAGGGATCACCTGTTTCTTCTATCCCTTCTGGTACTTTACAAATTCTTAAGTTCCCCCATCTTGCTGTATCCTCCTGTTAATCCACCTTTTGTTGCTACAGCTGCAACTGTTTTTCTAGTTGGAATTGTTTTTTGGGCAAGGGTGTTATTAAGTCTTCCAGAGTGGAGAATCTAGTTTCCAATTCACCCGTACTTATTGACAACTTTTCCAGTTTTGTGTTTATTTCCTCCAAAGAATTAGTAACTCCTGATATTGAGGTTTACTATCCCCCAGCATTTGTAGCATCTCCATTTTTAAGTTGTTTACCACCCCCAACACATCCATGTTTTGTTCTGTATCTGCTGAAAGGTTTGTTTGAATAGGCTCCTGCTGTTTACTTTTCCCGGTTACTTGTATTTGATCTCGTATACCCTCTTCATTATTTATATTCTCTTCATACTCTTCATTTTGTTCAGATATTATTGCTTTATTTTGAGAGTTTTACCTCTCTTCACATGGGGGTTTTACCTCCACACTCAGCTGTCCCTCTGAGCTTTTTTTCTGAGTTAGTCACTCTTGTAGTTTTTAAGTCTTTTTTGGGCATTTCTATCATTTCAGACTCAAAATTCTCCACATTTTCTCCACTTACTCCAAAACCATTTGTATCTACCTGACTTATTACTTTTTCTTTCTCACTCCTAGGGATCACACCTCTTTTATTGCCTGAGCCTTTTGCTTCTGGTTTTCAAAAGAAAGTTAAAATGTTTCCTGTAGGTAATTTTTTTCAGTTCCTTCTATGGTGTGTCTGGGAGCGGCGATAGTGGTGCTTCTTGTAACACCCTCAGATTTGGGAGACTTGGGATAAATTTGTAGGTAAATGCTGGTTCGTCATTCTAGTAGACTGTGTGGTTCTGGCATCTCTTTTCTCAGCATAATGTCATTCAGCTATTTTGAGGGTTTGTCTTACCTTTTCAGACATTCCTTATGAGGTTAACCAGCATACCTGGGAGTTTCTAACCTGTAAGTCAATATAGCATGTTCACAGTTTTGAATGAAGAATGCCGTGCCTTGAGGCTCAATGCGTCTTCCACCTGGCCATCTTGGATGATGTCAGTAATGATGCTCCTCACAGGTGTTCCATTTAACAAGTAACGGTGCTAAATGCTAGAAGCTTAAATAACAAGACAGACAAGCTGCATGCACTTATCAGTATTAATTCCTATGATATTGTTGGTATCACTGAAACTTGGTGGGCAGTTAAAGATCACTAGTGGAGAGTTCATCTGGAGGGGTATAATCTTTATAGTATCAACAGGACAGGAAGGAAAAAGAGGTGGGAGAGTGCCATATATATTAGAAGCAGCATTAAACATACTGACATCTCCCATAAAATTAAGCCTAACCCAAGTAACACTGAGACTATTTGGATTCAAATCATTGAAAGCTGTGCTAGATCCATTATTATCGGTACTATTTACCATCCTTCTGGAAGTCCTGTAGATATTATTAACAACATTTTGAATGAGACGGAGAATGGTCGGGAAATGGGTGAATTGATTGTAATGGACAATCTAAACATGAGCGAAATAGATTGGGAAATAAATTCAGCAAATAGCACTATAAGTAACAGATTCCTGGATGTTTGTAATAGCACATATATACTTGATATTGCACTTAGCTCTAACAATATTATTATAAGGGACTGTAAAACTGGACCACCTTTGGGAAACAGTCACCACAGATCTGTGAGATTTGTCATGAAAAATGAAGTAATCATGCAAAATGGTTGCACAGAAATTTACTTGTATAGTAAAGCCAGTACTACAGAAATAAAAAAAAAATGATCACACATAGATTGGGTAAAAAAAAACTAGCCAATAAATCAACTGAGGAAACATGGACTACCACAAAACCTATAATTCTAGAAATCAGCAATACATTTATTCCTAGGATCAAAAAAAGGAAAAATAACAAAAAATGGCCTGACTGGTTAACAAAATTAAAAAAAACTAATAAAGAAAGAGAATAAGGCATATCGAAATCACCTAATGCTTGGAACTGACAACACTTTAAAACAACTACAAAACTGTCAAAAACAGTGTTAGCGAGAAATTAGAAGTGCAAAATAGAGAGCAGAATACAATCTAGCAAAAAAATGCAAAGAAAGATAATTACAAGACCTTTTATGCATGTATTAATTCACTAAGAAAACCACAAAATAATGTAGGCCATCTCATTCACAACGACAACCAAGTAAACGATAACACAGAAATGGCTACCATATTTAATGACTATTTTTGTAGTGTCAATAGTTAAAGGCTAAGGCATATTGATAAAATATATGAAACAAACAGCCACAGTATTACAACAACTGAGAAAATCGAAGAAAAGATAAATACAGTAATCTAAAGTCTAATACTTCCCCTGGACCTGATTAGATATCTGTTCAGATGTTAAAATTTATGTCTGAGTTTCTTACTTTCACCTTAAAAATATTATTTGATGAGTCACTAAGAGCGAGGAAAGTCACTGAGGACTGGAGGATGGCAGAGGTCGCACCAATTTATAAGACGGGTAGCAGGGGACTATTGAGCAGCTATAGACCCATCAGTCTGACTAGCGTAGCCTTTAAAATCTTTGAAAGCATCATTAAAGATCAGTTAACACCTAGTATAGAAAACCTAGATGCCGAGCAATAAAGGTTTAAAAAGGGTTTTAGTGTCAGTGGCTCAGTAGGTAGCACACTCGCCTCTGAGACTGGGAGACCAGAGGGGTGTGGGTTCAGTTCCCACATCTGGCACTTGGGTTAACATCCCAGTACTGACACTGTAGTGCAGCATGAGAGGGGTGCTTCACTTCTGAGGTGCTGTCTTTCTGATGAGACGTTAAACTGAGGTCCCATCTGCCTGGATTTGTGGTAGTTCAGGTGGATGTTAAAGATCCCATGGCACTTATCGAAAAGAGTAGTGGAATTTCCCCGATGTCCTGGCCAAATTTCCCTCATTCACTAAAAAGACCACCAACAGCTTAATCTGGTTCAAGGTCAGTTGGCATTCATCTGTATCCCCCTCCCCCGGGTCGTGCCTGAAAATAGGCAGGATATGTCTAGTGCAGTTACCCGGTCAACAAAAACTCTAAATAAATAAAAAAAGGAAGGAGTTGTATGACCAATCTCCTGTGCTTTTACAACATGATCAGTAGAACATTAGATAATAATGTCCCTTGTGTCACTGTATATTTAGACTTCAGTAAGGCATTAACTCTAACTCCACATTGGGGAATAATAAAAAAGCTGAAATGTGCTGAGATTAATAATGGTATTATGTAGAGGATAATGTATGGGTCCCGATCAGTAACCAACTTATTAACCATCAAGAGGTTGCCATAACATTCATGTAAACCTTGAGAGTGAAGCTCGAGAGGTTTATATCACCATGGCAACCTCGAGCCGTTTAACCAAGTTGGTTGCTGATCAGGAACCATACATTATCTTTCATAGTGTATGGTCCCATATACGGCAAAAAATCAGAAGCAGGTACCTTAAAAACAAGTATTGCTGATACCGCCAGTCAAGTTCTCACCACCGCCACCATTTCAGGGAGGTCCTCACTTCCTGTACTGTGCATGTGCAGGAAGAGCCCTGTTGTTATACCATCGATGTGATGTACCTTTGATGGGTTAACAAGAAAGTGACGTCATATCAACGGCATAACAAGCCTAGTAAAAGCCTAGTAAAAACTGGATTATTGACTAGTTGTTGGAGAGGCAGCAGACGGTGGTTGTAAATGGACACATCTCTGGGGTTGGGAAGGTTACAAGTAGTGTCCCCCAGGGATTATGCAGGGCCCAATTCTGTTTCAGATATTTATTGCTGATCTAATAAAAACTGTTACCTGCATGGCCTCCAAATATGCAGATGACACTAAAATTGGTGGTTCCTGCAATAACCATACAGAGTTTAAAAACCTCCAACAGGACATTGATAGGATATCACAGTGGGTAACAACATGGGAAATGAAGATGATAAGGGATAAATGTAGGGTAATACACCTTGGAAAATAAAACCTCATGAGTACATATATTTTGGATGGGTCTTCAATTATAGATTCAACCTGTGAAAAAGATCTGGGGATTCATGTGTCTAATAACCTGGGCACTTCCATTCTATCTAATGATGCAATTGCGAAATGGAACAATATTATAAAATGGCCAAGCCTGCCGTCTGGACCTCCCTCCCAGGCTAGCCCCTTTCAGCCTGATTGATTGCCCTCTTTTGTTTTTACTGTGTCCTCCCTCTTCTTGTTGGGCTATCTAATCCCTGTATCCATTCCCTGTCTCCCACAGGCACACTTCTCCACAGCCCTCTGGATTTGCAGCCCAACCTGTGGCCTGGAATTGATGCTTGGAGCACTTCCACGGCACAAGGACAACTGCTGCCACCCATCCCCTAAGACTATCCACCAGGTATGGCACGGGTCTCCCTAGACTGGCGAGAGCTGACTCAAACTCTGGTGCCACCAGGGACTCACCCTCATTGGATGCTCTGCACCCAGGGTTCCCTGGTTGGCCAGGCTGCCCTGCATCTCCAATTTTTAAACTGGGCTCAAACTGTAGTGCTCTGAACCTTCCTCTCGCAAAATTTTCACCCACCCCTTCCAACCTTAATTAAATACACTTTGGCCCCGCCCATCAACACATACATAGAGTATCCAGTTCCATACACCTCTCTCTTAAAGGGCAGTAGCCACTGAACCTAAAACCATCTACTAAAGTTTGTGCCTGTCCTTATCATTGTATTCTGCCCACTCCCTCACTAGCTTAGCTCAACCATCAAATGCCTACATACAGACAGCACTTTATCTACCTAGAATGCAGACTCATATTCACTGGACATTGATCCTAATTCTCGTCTACTAGCTGAAATCTTATCCTGACTGGGGTTACAAAACCTCCCCCAATACACAACCCCTGAATAACTTGAGGGGTGCCTCTACATTCTGACCAACTCCTGGCAACTGCCTTTAAGGTCCCCCCAAACCAGTACTTGCCACTAGTACCTAGTCCTGTATCTATAGCTGCCTTATTGCACGGGCAGACCTCTGCAGCTTCCAACAAACACCACAGGAACCACAAGCAAAATCAAGCCTGCTTATCTTGGCTGCTCTCACCACAATCCCTCAGAAAATTGATCCTCCTATTATTTATAATGTCTGGCAATGTGCACCAGAACCCGTGCCCTGGACGTCCTCCAGCCAGAGACACCTCTAGGCTGGGCCATCTAAGGATAGTATCCCTGAATATTGGAAGCCTCATGCCTAAGCTCCCACAATTCCAGGCATTGGTGAATCAATCAAACCAGATGTTATTGCCCTCACTGAGATGTGGCTGTCTCCCAAGATCCCTGATACTGCAATAGCCCTTGATGGTTTCACCATATTCAGGCAGGATAGGCTGTCCAAGAGGGGTGGTGGCTGCCTGGTCTATATCAAATCTGATATGAGGGGTCAAGTCCTACCAGCCAGTCTGTGTAGCAAGGTTGCACAAATTCTCAGTATTAAACTCTCTATTGGTCAACAAAATAAGGTTCTCATATGCTCAACAGTATATCTTCCCCCTGATAAACAGGGACCGGTCTGGATCACTTCTCTAGTAACCAAGGACTTATCAACTAAAACTGGGAACAGCTCATAGTTGGAGACATCAATGTCAATTGGCAATCCCAAGATGCAGCAGCAGCTACAGACAAAATATTTAGCCTCTACCTCACACAATTGGTCACATAAGCCACAAGGATAAATTATAGAACTCGTTGAGTACACTTATCGATTGGCTCTTATCCACCTGTCCTGACCATCTCACGGAGGTCTCTGTTCTACCTGACTCCCTAAGTGACCACTCCCCAGTTATGTGGACCTGGTCCAATAAGTTCACAAAGCATTCACCTCAGAACACCAGAACTCGTACATTAAGATCCAGTCTGCTGGAATATTTCCAACAGCACCTAAGGTTAATTTATTGGTCACCTCTCGACACCGCCAGAGATAGTAACCATGCCCTAGACTACTTCTGCTCAGTCTTTACAAACGCCTGTGATATTTTTGCCCCCTACAGCTCAAAAAAAATAAAAGGGGTCAGTAACCCTTGGCTGTCTGGAACCCTCATCAACCTTATGCGACTCCAGGACAACCTCTGGCACAGGGCCAAAGCATCAGGGAATATGATCGACCTCACTGCCTACAAAGCAGCCAGAAATAAATGCACAACACTTATCAGGCAGGCCAAGGCCTCCTACTGCAAAGAACTTCTAAACAGGAGTTGGGGAAATGGAAAGGAATTATGGAACTCAGTGAAATCCCTTACAGGCAGGACCACCAAGGCACACCCTGATCTTCTAGTTACCCCATCAGGGGCACTCCAGGATCCAAGTGACATTGTGAATGCATTTAATACTGCTTTCACAGACCTAAGTGCTGTGCTCCCAAGGGAATACCTCCCTTCCCCCCAGTATGGACAGCTCCCTAACTTGAGCCTGCCTCCTACTACACCCAATGGCCCACCACCTTTCTACTTCAGACACCTCTCCAAAGCTGCAACCAAATGGTATGTCAAGCGGGTACTGGGCAAGACCAGGATGGGGAGTGATGCCATTGACATGAAGCTAGTAGCCCTAACACTAAATGAACTAGCTGGACCTCTTACAAAAATCTTTAACACATCCCTACGAACAGGTGTATTCCCAGAATAAGTGAAGGCAGTGCATGTCATGCCGGTCCACAAAAGTGGAGACCGAGCTTGCCTCTCTAACTATCACCCCATCTCCATTTTACTACCTGTCTCCAAAGCCCTGGAACATGTAGTATCTGACCAGCTTACTGAGCATTTAGAGAAATACAACCTGCTAAGTACGCAGTAGCATGGTTTCCTTAAACATCGCTCCACCCAAACAGCCCTGATAGACTACACTACACAGCTCCATGAGGCTCTGGATAATGGAAGGGCAGTAGGATCTATATTCATTGACCTCACCAAGGTATTTAACACTATTAACCACCAACTCCTACTACAGTGTCTCCTCTCCATAGGCCTTTCATCTAGCACTGTTACCTGGTTTGAAAGCTACCTCTTATGTAGAACACAATTTGTGAAGATCCTTAACATTCTCTCTGAGCCTAGGGAGGTCAGTCTTGGAGACCCCTAAGGCTCCATACTGGGTCCACTCTTATTTAGTCTATTCATAAACTCACTACCTGTTGGGGGATCACGTGATGAGCCGGGCGTGAGAGGACATCGGTTGTGTTGCTCCTAGGCCCTATTTAGTAAAAATCATATTTTAATCTACCCCTGCAGTGCTATATTGTTTTTCCCTACCCCAGTTACTCGGGAGAAGTGCTTGTTTGTTGTCCCTCGCTGGTAAACTTCCGAGTTGCGGTAATCGCAGACGAACTTCTTATCCGACGACCTGCTGGAAATAAAGCAACTCCTGCAGGGGCTGGTGACTGATTTTGCTTCTGTTAAGCGGTGCTGCATTCACTGGATCAAAGGATGGGGGATGTGGAAGCTAGGGTCTCCTCACAAGAAAGGAAGGTTTTGGTCATGGAGCAGGAGGTGGTGATGGCTCATAAGCAAATCAAGACACTCAAGGAGTGTTTGGAGGATCAGGAATCCAGAAGCAGGAGGAATAATCTTATCCTGGCTGCGCTTCCTGAAAGGGCTGAAGGCTTGGACTGTGTCTCCTTTTTACAGGATCTCCTCTTTAAGTTACTGGGCCTTACACCGTTGAGGGAAGCCTATAACTTGGAAAGAGTGCACAGGGCATTGAGAGAGATGCCCCTCTGGGGGCGAGGCCCAGAGTTATAATTATGAGGTTCCTGAACTATAAGGAAAAGTTGCAGTACTTGCCTGTGCCATGAAAAACAAAACCCTGCAGTATGGAATGAGTGCGTCTATTTGGCTATTCCAAGACCAGACACACGTCGTGGAGAGAGAAGCAATAGGAATACTCTGAAATAAAGAAAAAGCTGTATCTAGCTGGAATTAAATTTCGGATGCAATATCCTGCTATTCTATCTGTGCGGTTTCACAGCTGGGGAGAAAGATATCTGACAGCAAGAGACACCCTGGAGGGTTTAGAGTGAACTTCCTGCACTATTCACATCAACAACATGAATTTCTTGCAGACAAGTGGCGAGCTGAGATGGCCTTTTTGAACTGGGACTTGAGAGAGAGAGAGATGTAATTGCTTTATGCAAGTTTTTTTGTAATAGTGTTGTTTTTTTTTTTTTTTGTCTGCTGTTCTTTTGAATCTGAATGGATCTTTATTTGGGCTGGAGGGGTTAACCCCTAAGATGTTGCTATATTGTCCTGAATAAGCATGATAGCTGGCTTAGTATTTTACAACTGGGCTTACCCCAATTGCAGGTAAGTCAGGGTCTCTATGCGGTCCCCTAAGGGGAACTCTTGGCTCTGGTAGTGTGCAACAGGAAGGAAGGTGGAAGTTAATATTCCAGGATGATGGTGGGCACACATTCTATCTAGCGGGTAGGGGACCTCACCTCTTTAGAGCTGGGGTCCTGTCTAGGTGGCCTAAATTATATGTAATCAGGGTAAATGAAGGTCTACAGGTGTTTATTTGGCAGCAAATTTATATAGATAGATGGGGCATAAGGCACATGGGATGGGCCTATGGGAATATAACCCGAGGTGAATTATAAAACTAGGGTGTGCTGTTAGGGATGGGACTGTCCTAAAGGCTTATGGGAGGGTGGGGTACTTAGCTATCTTGTAGGTTTTAGGGTTTGGGAGTGCACGGAAATGGCTCATCCATGGATCAGTGGTATATAGGAGGTCGATCTAGGGATCGGGGGAAGGGGGAGGTGGGTGGGTTAAAGGGATCTGGAAAGAGAGAGAGTACAATAGGGAACAAGAGAAGGATGCAGACCATATGAGACTTAAAAGCAGATGGATTGCACTGGTTCTACAAACAGTAAGATGACTGGTCTTAAAATCATGTCATGGAATGTAAAAGGTCTTAGAGGCAGAGCGTAAAGAACAGTAATCTTGAAGCATATTGAGCAGAGAGATGGGCATATAGTACGCTTTACAAGAGACTCACTTGCTGACTGAGGAGTTGGGTTCCTTTAGGAGGATGTGGGTGGGCCAGGTATTTGGGGTAGGTAAGGAAACAGCGTCGGGAGAGTCACAATTTTAACTGGGAAAAACTGCCCTTATGAAACAGTTCAGGTGACAACAAGGGAAGATGGTAGAGAATTTTTCTCTTAGGCAATATTCTGGGTACAGAATTGATGGTCACCTCTATTTATGGCCCGACTCCTTCTAACCGGAATTTTTGATCATTAGAGATGGACATTGCTTTATTCTCTTCACATGCTATTATACTCAGGGAGATTGGAACCTTTGTCTTAATAACTGGGAGGATAGATTGCTGCCATCCAGAGGGCCTGTATCTAAGGCTCAGGAAGCTATGATTAGGATGCTAGAGGCTACGGCCTTGGTAGATCCCCTCGGCTCTTTCCATAGGAGGAGATAATATGACATTCTACTCAGCAGCCCATAGAGTCATTCCAGAATTGATTTCTTTTTGGTAAATAGGAGGCACTGAGGGACATTAAAGAGGTGACGACTAAATGTAGGATGTTATCAGATCATGCCCCCATCCAGTTGACCTGGGAGATAATAACCGTACTGGCTAGGCCATTTAGGTGGAGGTTGAGTGATTCCTTATTGATAGAGACTTCTCTTAAGATTAAGCTGGAGGATGCTCTTCTGGAAATAGTTCAGACCCAGCTCCCTACGTTACAGAATAGATCCCTGACTTGGCCAACTTGTAAGGTTTTATATGCTGGTATAGCACAGGATTATGCATGGAGGAGAAACAGGCTGAGATGAGCTAAAGAGGAGTTTCTAGTGGGGGCGATACAGTTCTTGACCCCGCTGGAAGGGGCCTCTGAGGAAATAGACATTAAACTTCATAGTTTACGATGGGAAATGGAGGATATTCAATTTGGTGAAGCTGAATTTTGTTACAAAGAGATCCAGGCTAAATATTTGCTGCAAGGGGATGTTCCAGGCATTTACTTGCAGCTAGGGTTAAGGAATGGGAAGCTTCTAGAACAGTCCCTGCTATCAAGTATGATGGGATGGTTATTACGGATCCACAGAAAATGGCAGATCCATTTGCTTCCTACTACAGAAGTCTATAACTTTGGGCAAGTGGGGGAGAGGGAAATTAGGGCATTTTAGATAGTATCCCACTACCGGTGTTGAGCCGGATCAGATCAAAGAACTGGCTGCCCCAATAAGTGAAGGTGAAGTAGTAGAAGTGATTCAAGCTTTGCCTACGGGCAAAGCACCAGGCTAAATTTTATAAGGTGCATCTGGGCACTATAATGCCTGTACTTATGGCATTTTTTAGTAATATAATGCAAGAAGGGGTTATTCACCCTCCATTATATCAAGCTTATACTACATTGGTCCCTAAGCCTGACAAGCCAAAGGATTTGCCAGGTAGCTTCAGACCCATTGCTCTAATGAGTCAAGACATAAAGATCTTGACTAGGATTATTGCTAATCATATATTGAAGGTTGCTCCATATATAATTAGCTTGGAACAGGTAGGATTCATGCCTGGGAGGGGTGTGCATGATGCTGTTAGAAAACTTCACCACATACTCAGCTTTGCTCCAGATTCCCAGCTTGCACTAGCCCTGGTACCTCTTGATGCAGAGAAGGCTTTCGATAGAGTCTCCCTGCCATTTCTTTTTGCCACAATGGAAAGGATGGGATTCCCTGAAGGCCTTCTCAGAGGCATTAAAATTTATGTCGGCCCTCGGCTGGAAATGATAATGTAATGGATTTATTTCTGGGAGATGCAACTTAAAAATGGGACTGAACAGGGTGCCCCTCACCATTTTGTTTAATATTTACTTAGAGCCCTTGCTAATTGCCATTAGCATCAGCTGCCAATATTAAGGGGATCACAATTGCAGGTAGGGAGTTGAAATTCTCTGTTTTTGCTGATGTCATATTGCTGCATCTGCAGGACCCGGCAGAAAGTTTTCAAAGATCAGTGGAAATTATTGAGCAATTTTCCAGAGTTTTGAATTATAAGTTAAATCTGAATAAGACAGATTCTTCCTCTGACTCCGCATGTCTGTAGATGCAATTTTGCACAGTTACAAATAAGTTGGGTGGAAGACAAGATTAAATATTTGGGGATATGGGTTACTACGCATTTGGAGGATGGGGCAGCAATGAATATGGAAAAGGTTCTGGCACCCATTGAGGGGGATATACTTCGATGGAATAAGCTACCTTTAAATTTTGCGGCAAGAATGGGACTAATTAAGATGAATCTACTGCCAAGGATACTATATGCAGTTTATTTAGCCCCATACATAATCCCTAAAGTATGGTTTATTAAAATTAGAAAGTTACTCTATGCGTTTTTGTGGAATTCTAAGCCCCCTAGGAGAAAACATAGTATCCTGTGCTTACCATATAAATTGGGTGGGATTAGGCTGCCTGATCTTCATTTATATTATGTGGCTGGGCAGCTGGGTCACATGATTCACTGGGGAAGAAGGGAGGAGGCCGAGCTTTATATACCAATATGGCTCCAGATAGAGACAGTCAATAAAGGAGAGGAATTTATCTATGGAGGCACTGCTTTTTTCCAGTCTCAGAGGATGCCTCCCAAAAGCAGCTTTGACTCCAATTCTTAAGACAGTAATGGCCTGGTGGTTGTATCTCACTCCTATTCAGAGAAGGGTACAAATGAAGGCCTGGGACCAGCCTGTGCTGGGTAACCCTAATTTATTGATTGGAGGTCATGTTATTACAAAACATTGGGGTAGCCAGTTGGAAGGTCTGATGCTGAGATGTTATAAAGATAATAAAGTGGCACTCCCAGTGGGTTGTGATGCAATCCATTTCTTTAGAAGACTACAGCTTGTTAAAGTACTGGAGGGGGTGAGGAAAGGGTTAAGAAATCCATCAGTTAATGCTTTCACTTGGGAACATTTGAAGATGATAGATCCCCTATCTAAACCTTTGTCAAAGGTCTATAAGGTGCTACTAGAATATTTTAGTCTGAATGTGCCAACAAGGGTTCTAGGTTGGGATAGAATATTGGCCCCCCAACAGCCTGCTTGGGAGGTTATCTGGAAGGTATCAAATTTGTACCTATACCCAAATATAGAATTATGCAGTTTTTATCACCTCAAACATGTATTACACTTCCAAGAAACTAAGTGATAAGCAGTTGAGACAGACAGACCTAGTTTCAGATGCGGAACTGAGTCCGCTGATATTCTACATACTATGTGGGATTGTAGTAAAATAAGCCCATTGTGTGGAAATTAAACAGCACATGGACCCCATGCTGATCTATTCTGACTTTATGCTACCCAATATTTGTATATTAGGTGACATGTCATACATAACCAGTGTCACGCCTAAGTACTATATATCCTTGATGGCTGCAATGGTCAAGTCCTTTATCTTTGAAACATTGGAAGGATGAATAGAGATATGGATATGTACAGTGGGTGAGAGACCTCTTATGGGCTTTGGGAAGAATTAAGAGGTTCATGTGTGGGAGGGTAAAAAGGTTGTACAATAAAGGTGGTAGACTCTAGAGTCTATCTATCTATCACAGTTAGGCAATGGCCAAACCCAGGTCTGTCTGTCGGGTTGTGTTGAGCAGTAGATATAGATAGGCAGAATTATATCGTATTTGGTGGATTGTTTTTAATGTAAAAGATGTTAATTTTGGGACCAGTTCTTGGCTGTAACATTTATGAGACTCGGTAATGGAATAAAAGGCTCTGGTCTGCCAGGGCTTAGGTATGGGGGGGACTCTTTCTCTTTCCTGGGGCATGGCGGGGGACTGCCTCCAGAATGTTCTGTGTTTAATGTAGGTGGCATGAAGTTAATAATGTATTGGGTAACGTGTCTAGTAATGTTGCTCTGTCATCTATTAACTTCACTTGTTTTAATGATGATGCTTTTTGAAGATATACTTATGATTACATTTGCTTTTGTTTGCTGGGGGGACATCCCCAAATCTGTGCATGTAAATAGTTGTTATTGTAAATAAGTTACACAACCAGTTTTGGATTGTGGATCCTGGGCTCGCCTAGGATTTTCTGTTTGTTTTTTTGTATGTAACTGGTTATAATCCAATGAAGAAGGTTTTCAACAAAAAAAATAAACTCACTACCTGTTGCCTTCCCAGCAAAAATGGTGCTTTATGCTGCTGATGCGGTCATTTCTGTATCTGGCAGGAACATCACCACTATAACCATTGACCTACAGGCCAGTTTTCTTGGTTCTCCCATCACAAACTGTTACTTAACTACAAAAAAACAAGTGTATGCTCTTCATGGTGCCACAAAACAGGAAAAAGCATGGGCCACTACACATAACAAGTCAAAAAGGTGAGCTGCTAGAGCAGGTCAGCACCTTGAAATATCTTGGAGTATACCTTGATGACATGCTCACCTTCGCAGCATACACCGAACATATCGTCAAAACAGCTAACACCAAACTGGGAGTTCTTTACTGACATAGACACTGTATGACCCTGGAGGCTCTTAAACTGGTTACATGCAGCTCTGTGTTATCTACCATTGACTATGGTCTAGTGATCTATGGTGCTGGCTCTGACACCACCCTGAAGAGGATCATAACCCTCCTCAACAAGGCCTGCTGCCTGGTCCTGGGAACTGACTATCAGACGCATACATGCACCTTGCATTCAGACACGGGTTGGCTTTCCCTCCATCACAGAATCAAATACCAGGCTTGTCTACTTGGGAAAAAAGCATGGCTTGGCCTTATGCCTGAGTCCACCTCCAGACTATACAGCTACACCCAACCAATTGTGAACACCAGAAGTGCTACCAAAGGAGTATTCCTAGTGCCTTTTAAGCGTACCACACTCACACAGTGATCCCTCTACTACAGGAGCCCCAAATGGCTTAATGATCTACCTACTGAACTCCTTGGGTCCAGCAAAATCAGTCATTTCAAATCCGTACTCCGCAACCTGCTGGCATGTGAGACCACCTGCAACTGTTAGCCCTTATCAATGCCACCTGAGGGCCTTCCACATTCTCCAGCACCCCATACTGCCTTGAACAGCTCCCCCTACCCCTTCTCCCACCCATCTCACCCACCCCCGACTTGACAATGCCTTCATGGCTGCACCCTCACCTCCAACTTATATTGTCCTTGTCCTGGACCCTCTAATTCTCTTACGTGGCAATTCCTCACTACCACAGCCAGGTGGTTGCTTTGCCATGCACTCTCTAATCGCTCTGCCTATTTCTGCCCAATTGTACTTAGAAACCTGTTTAATGCACTTAGTAACCTGTATTTTTTGTTATGTAGTCACCAGCTGTTTCACTTTCGTATGTTTACTGTTGTCTAGTGTCACCTTCATTCCTCTCTCTGTGCAATGTTTTCACTGATGTAACGCAATGGCTCTGTATTGTGTCACCTGACTTGGAACCTTGTAAATGAGCCTCTGGCTTGAAGGTATTAATCTGAATCTTAAATAAATAAATAAATTATATGGTCAATTAAAAGAAATATTGTCTCAAGGGACAGAAAAGTCCTACTATCTCTTTATATATCATATATGAGGCCTCACATGGAATGTGCATCCTAGTTATGGTATCCATCTAAAAAGGAGAGAGAGAGAGAGAGACTGGAAAAAGAACAATGATGATTTACGAAAAATATTTATTTATTTTATTTATTTAACATACTTTAGGATTTGAAGGAAAAAGGTATAATGAGAGACTGAAACTATTAGATTTAATGCCTCTAGAGACTAAACGCATTTGAGGGGATTTACTTTTTATGTTCAATGTAATGCAAGATCCTTGTTTATTGACTGAATTGGGAATAATATTTAAACCTGAAGATAGACAGACAAGGAGCCATCCATTACAAATTGTGGAACCAGATTTAAACATAATACTAGGAAATACTTCATACCTCCCAGAGTAAACTCACGGAACTCTCTTTATGTTGAGATAATTGTTAGCAAACTTAGGATGAATTTAAGAATAGAATAGACAATTATATTCTCTCTGGAGGAGTCCTACAGTACTACCTTCATTAATTGTGGAGCATATATGGGCAATTTTCCTTCTGGTTCTGATACTTCCTTTGTATGATCCTTAGTATGATGTTATCTCCAAATAATTTATGGTACCCAACTCCACTGAGACAGTCACCCTACAGAGTTCCAGAAGGAGAAAGACATGCCATAGAGGGGAGAGATCAAGCAGATGCTGACTGTCTGGGTGATCCAGGAGTCCAGTAATCCCTGGGCCTCTCCAGTGGTCCTTATTCCAAAAAAGGACAGGACCACAAGGTTCTACATTGATTACCACAAGCTCAGTAGCTGCACAGAGGCAGATGCATATCCCATGTACAGGACAGATGAGATCCTAGAGAGGTTAGGTGGAGCTATTTACCTGTCCACCATAGACCTGGCAAAGAGCTATTGGCAAGGATCCCTGAACACCAAAGCCAGAGAAAGATCTGTCTTTGTCACCCTAGTCGGATTATTTGAGTTCAAGGTAATGCCATTCAGGGTGAAGAATGTGCAGCCACCTTTCAACAGTTCATGGACCACATTCTGAATTGGGCAGGAGACCTCATTCTGGAGTACATGGATGACATTGCCATCTATAGTTACACTTGGGAGATCATGTCAGGCACATAATCAAGGTGTTCCATCAACTGCAGGTCACTGGGCTGACAGCCAAGTTAAAGAAGTGCCAGAAACAAATGGAAAAAGTGTCGTACCTTGGGCACAGGGTTCAGAGTGGGTACAGCAGACCTGAGCCAGTGAAAACTGAGGTCATCTAGGGTTGGGCCATGCCCACAACCAAAATGAAAGTACGGACCTTCCTAGGAATGGCAGAGTACTACTGTAAGTTTGTGTAGAATTTCAGTAACATGGCTAAACCCCTGTCTGATCTCATCAGGAACAAAATGCTGGAAAAGGTTTGGTGGACAAAAGCCTGTGATACCACATTCCACTTACTGAAGGAAGCATTGTGTCAGGTACCTGTGCTTGCCAGCCCAGACTTTTCTCACTGTACACTTGAATGCATCTGATCATGGGCTAGTAGCATTTCTGAGTCAGGTAATGCACTCAGAAGGGGAACACCCAGTCATGTACCTGAGCAGGAAGCAGCTGCCCAGAGAGGAGGCCTACACCACCATAGAGGAGTGCTTAGGGATTACCTGGGCTTTACAGAAGCTGCAATCCTATTTGTATGGGATGGAGTTCATCCTGGTTACTGATCATAATCCCTTTACATGGCTGTATAGGACCAGTGTCCAGAACTCAAAATTGCTAAGGTGGAGCCTGGTGCTGAAGTCCTACAGTATGGACATTAGGCACCACAGCAGGGTGCAGCATAGCAACATGAATGGAATGTCCAGACAATAGTTAGTGCCCTTAGTTTTTTTTTTTTTTTTTTAAGTAAGGGAGACACTAGGAAAAACTAACGTGGGGATCACCCAGAGAGGGACGTGAGGGCATAGCAGTGGAAGCCAGCCGGATCACACAAAAAACATCATTATTTAGTGGGGGCTAAAAGATTTTTTTTTCTCGGGGGGTGTAATAATTTGCTATGTATACCTGTTACTCTGTTTTTTAGTTTTATTATTTTTGCATGGGTATCAGCTAGAATTTAGCAGTTTCAAGGGAAAGAGATATTCCCAGGAAAAAGGTCAATATTCTTATCAGAGACAGACCCACTAGTTCTGAAAACAGTTTACTGTTTGTGCTGTCCTGTATCACAGCAGGATTCTTGAAGAGTTAGTGGGGAGATGAAAACACAAACATCCCTTTTAGATTTTGAGAAGGAGTCACTCCTGCTGTGCAAGACAGAACTTGGGACAAAAAAAAGATGGATCTGTAAATAAAATGTCCAAAGTTCAGAGCAGACCAGTTTTTCAAGTGGCCCCAGTTCAAGATACAAGAATGTTGAATCTATGATGTCAGCGTGAGATACTGAATGATGAGTCATGGAGGGCAGCCAGAGGGTCTTAAGGTCTGGCAGAGTCTGAAAGAAAAAGTCAGGTTTGGGACTATGAGCACCTACCATCTAAGGGTTCAAATCTGACCAGATTCCCTGAAGTGCTTTGTGTGGTAAGTTATTCTACCTTGCTAATGAGAGAGAGAGAGAGACAGAGAGAGTTTTTTGTGTATAACTTAATGTTCAAACATTTTATTTTTCATTTCTGTAGAATTGCTATTCCTCATAGCCTTTCTATAATATCCTCTATCATATGTGTGTATATCCTGAAGTATTAAAGCATGATTTTTTTATATACTTCATATTTCTGTGACCGAGTCCCTTGAGATACAGCTAAGTGATTTATACTTGACAAAAACTGTGTTTCTACCTTTGAAGAGAAGGCTACCATTATCATATCCTGTTTCTGAAGTGAGAGTTCTCAGCTGTGACAAAGGGGTGGGTCATCTGCCCTTGAGCAAGGAGCACTGTACTGTGCAAGTGGTGACTCTGAAGGGATTCAAACTCAGAGATTCCCTGAGGCAGTGTCTAAGCTGAGTGGTGGCAACTACTGAGGACCCTTGAAAGCATCTGAAGGGTTCAAAATATGGGAAACACTGGCAGACTGAGTGGAAGAGACTAGTAAGTATGTAAAATGTATTTATTTAGCACCCTGTCCTAGAGGCTCTGGGTGTTGTACAATTAGGCAGGAAATTAAAACAGCTTTACAATGATACAAAGCATAAAAGAAAACAACAATAATAAAACAGTTTAAACCTAAATGGGTCCTAAAAAAATTAATGATGCAGTAGTTACTAATTGTAAGCTATAAATAATCTACAAAAGCTTCTTTAAAAGATGTGCCTTCAGCCCCACTTAAAAACCTCACCGATGGGGCCTCCCTCAAAGATTTTGGTAGTGAATTCCACAGTACTGGACCTGCGCTTTAAAACAAGCGATCTCCATAGGACTTCAGACAGGCCCTGGAACTGCTAGGAGGCCCTCAGTAGAGGAGCAGAGTGAACACACAGGATGGACAGCAGCTCAGAGGTCACTCAGGTAGCCTGGCCTGACCTGTTAGGGACCTTATAGGTGAGCAAGCCCACCTTGAAGATGATGCTCCACCTAACTGGCAGCCAGTGCAGTTTGCACAAAACCAGAATCATGTGATAGGACCTCAGAAGGCCTGTTAGCAACCTGGCTGCTGCATTTTGCACCATCTTCAGATGCCAGATAACCCCTCCATTGACCCTGAGGTACAGAACATTGTAATAGTTGAGATGCGATGTGACAAATGCATGTACTAGTGAGGGCAGGTCATCTGGCAGAATCAAGGCTTTAATCTGGGCAACATTCCTCAAGGGATAAAAACCACTCCTGAAGACAGATGACACCAGCAACTCAAGTGTCAATCATCAAGGATGATGCCCAGATGTTTCACCTTGGTGGATGCCACCAAGGGAGTGAGTTCAAGGAATAACCACGTTCCCCTTCTAGCAGCACCCACATCCTGCCAACAGCCAGGTTCAATCACCAACACCTCCATCTTGTTGGGACTGAGTCTCAGCCAGCTAAAGGAGATCCATTCTTGGATCTAGGCCAAACATTTATTTAGCACCTCCACCGTGCTCTCTCCTGTGTGCAAATAACCTGTACAGCTAGATATAATCTGCGTAACAGCGAAAACTCAGAATGTACCATCTAATGATCTCACCCGGGGCAGCATGTACACTGTGAACAGTGTAGGTGACAGGATCAAACCCTGGAGAACTCCATATGGAGGGGATTTGGGCAGGATGAGAAATTCCCCATCACTATCTTCTGCATCCTGCCTGTGAGAAAGGACTTAGACCAGTTGATGATGGTATTGGTGAGTCCACAGAGTTCCCTTAGGTGACCCAGCAACACTACATGGTCCAAAGTGTCAAATGCTGAAGGGAGATGTAAGGGAACCAGTACTGACCACTCTCCCTTACCCTCACCCTGAGGAGATCATTTTGTTCCCATGACTAGCACTGGTTTAGTGCTATGCCTTGACCTAAACCCCAACTAGAAGGGCTCATAGATGTCATAATCTGTGAGGTGTGCTTCGAGCTGCAGAGCCACCACTTTCTCAATAACCTTATCCAGAAATGGGAGGATAGAGATTGGTCTATAATTTAGGAAGATGCCAGGGTTGAGAGATAGTTTCTTTAGGAGGGGTCTCAACAGCACCTCTTTCAGGGCACTGGGAAAACATCCCTCTGAAAGTGCGCACCACATAATCTTGGCAAACACTGGATCAACAGACTCAACACATGCCATTAAGAAATGAGTTATGATCATGTCCAGTTCACAGTAGGTGGGCTCAGCTTCTAAATCACCTTGCAGACCTCAGCCACCTCAACTGTCCCAAACTCACACAAGACAAATGGAGTGCCTCTGAAAACACACACACACACACACAAAACTCACCACCTTCGGGCTGCAATTGAAATCCCAGCCAGGATGGAAGACACCCTGTCAAAGAAGAACAAAGCAAACTCCTCACACTGCAGTTTTTTTTTTTTGGCTAGAGACAGACAGCATGGAGAAGCCTGTCTACAGTACAAAAAAGCACAGATGGTCTGTTCCTCCCTGCAGCAACCTCCCCAGTCAGATACAACACCTTCGTATGGTTGATTGCCCTTTGATAGTCACTATAGTGAATTCTCAAAGCCAGCTTGTCCTCCTCAGACCAAGCTCTTCACCAACAATGCTCCAACCTCTGACCTCTGGTCTTCAACTGCTTGAAAGCTCAATCAAACCACAGGGGTCTCAAGTGAGAAGACCTGGGTCATAAACAGACTGGTGCAACTGAGTCAAGCGCCTTGGAAACAGCTCCATTACAGGCTGCGACCACCTTACTCATACCCATCACACATGCAACACTCACACTGGATAGATCCATTACTACCTCAGTCCTTCTGAAGACAACCCCATCAAAGGGTGGTAGCAGACCATCTCCACAGGGGAAGGACTAACAGGGGAAGGGCCATATGAAAAGCTCACCATGCAGAGATCCGACCAAGCCACCAGATCAATCCTGAGGTCAAAGACCTCAAGCCCTACTGAGAACACTAAGTCTAAGGTGTGACCATGGCTGTGGGTCGCAGAAGCAAAAGCTTGTGCAATGCCCAGTGAGATGATCAACTGGAGGAAGTCACAGCCAAAATGCAAATGTTCTTCATCGATCCAGGCATTGAAATCACCCAGAATCAACCATTTGGGTGACTCTAAGACCTTTTCAGTGATGAAGTCTATGGCTTTCTGCAGAAATTCCCCCTCACGTCCCAGAGGCCAATATAAGAGGAGGATTCTGCAGCCTGCACCTAGACTCCCACACACAGCCACACATTCAAATGATGAAGTGGAACCCACTGGATGCATGAAGAAGTTTAGGTCAGATGGCCACACCCCTACCCTTGTGTTCCCTCCTTGGGCCATGCACTGCGGAAAATCCAGCCAGGACAGATGC
Source organism: Neoceratodus forsteri (assembly GCA_016271365.2). Lineage (NCBI taxonomy): Eukaryota > Metazoa > Chordata > Ceratodontiformes > Ceratodontidae > Neoceratodus > Neoceratodus forsteri. The sequence goes on from CM028137.1 coordinate 410,360,211, forward strand.
CTCCAATACTGGACCCACAGCATCCCCCAACCAGGTCTCTGTGATGCAAGCCAGATCAACCAAGGCAATTATCAATCTGGTATTGCATGGCACTACCCGAAGGGGACTGGTGCAAGTTGCTGACCCAACTGCCACCTGCCCACTTGGTCTGGTAGGAACCTTGAGAATGGGTACCAAACACATCTGGCCTCTCTCCAGGCCCCATTTTACTCTAGAAAGGCACCTCCTGGTCCTGATCACCCTATTGCTAATCACTTCCACTATTGCTCCAGCATCCTGCTGCCTACCATCATGCCCTCTCCCAAATCCCAACCTCCCTACAGTGCCTCAATGCTGTAGTTGACAAACAGAGATCAGGGCTAGTTTGGCACAAGGCCTCTTCCACCACCCCACCAAATCTACTTGCCTGGTCACCCAATCAATGAAATCTATCAGATATTTCTGACATGACCTCTACCATGAATCCATCGCTGCCTAGGGTCCTTTTAACTCACTGGATTCAAGATACTCCACAATCTTTTTCTTTAGCAGTAACTCCATTAATATCCCCACCACTAATGTCAGAGTGAACAGCCTGCAGTTGCCAGCCTCCTCCCTTCTACCACTTTTATAAAGCAGGACTA